>OY757312.1:102044335-103330764 GCA_963583905.1 Stenurella melanura
TCATTTTTTACAAAATACAAAAAACTGCTAAAAGACGCTGTTTCATAATTAATTTTTAACTTTAAAAATAATGAACGTAGACCAAACAAACTTTGACAGATTACAGGTTTTGCTGTGTAGAATAAGTGCTCTTTTTGGAAACGTGTATTTGTATAATTTCTGTAAAAATGAATTTTTTTTTAAATACACATTTTTTAAAACTAATTTCTACAGCTTAAGGATGTCATAGCGTTATATGGTTGGTCGTATTTTCTTCCTAAAGAGTCGTACTTCGATCATCACTTATAGCAAATCGATTCTTGCAACGTGGGCGTCGCGAAATTGAGCACAAAAAAGTGCTTATTTGCTAAATTATTTATGAACAATTTTGATGCTATCGCTTCGGAAATTTTTCCATTACAAAAATACAATTTTTATCTAAATAAAGGCAAACTGACGATGGCGATGATTCAGCCAAATATTGCGACGAAAGCGAGGACGATGGTGGATAAGACTCATCAGAATGTTTTGACGATGGTGCAGAAAGCAATTCTCCCCTTTCAAAACGAATCAAATATAAATTTAAAAAAATATGAAATTATCTATTGTTAAAAAAAAAATTAAATACTTTTTTAAATGTACATAAAACATTTTGTCCACGACTAGTAAATAATGTACTCATTATGTATGTGTTTTCTCAAGGATAATGCTATCCATTATTCCTTGCAGTGAATAATGATTTCATTATTCACTGATTGCAGTGAATAATAAGGACAGTCAGTTGTTTATAAGAAATGACATTAGTGACTTTTTACTAAAAATTTAAAATTTCAAAATTGCAGCAACCAAAAAACAAGTGTTGTTTTTCTAAGTTTTCTAGGAAGCACTCAAATGGTACATGCAGAAGAGGTATGTACTTTAATGAACAGTCAAAAGCTACATTAGTAAGTTTTTTTCAAAGCATCATCTATTAGCAACACGCGGCAATCCTCATTGTTTTTGAAACCATTTAGCTACGTGTCTACAAACTGTATTATTTTATTAGTAAGCCATGCCAATGTGTCAAAGCGTATTCTGCAATTAATTTGAAACGTCAAAATTTGTGCGATTTCAACGCCAACGTTATTTTCAATAATTTTACATATTAGGGACTCAAGGCGAATAATATAATTAAATAAATTGATACTGACAGTGAAAACGAGATTTCTTTGACACCGTCAGAGATAATGGAAGCTGCAAAAATCGCCTCATTAAACTTGTTACCCGAAAAATCGGAAAATTATATATAGTGACTTATGAATCTTTCTTAAATAGGAGAAATTAAATGAAGATGAATTAATTAAATATTAAATACTTATTTATTAGTCGTGGACAAAGTATAGTATTCTACTCGCATATAATGGCTATTATTCACTCTGGTGATTTACGACACTCGCCTGCGGCTCGTGTCTTAAATTTCACCATCGTGAATAATAGCCATCATTATATGCTCGTTGAATAATATACTATTGTTTTTCACCTGCGTATTATTTGTTTATTATACCTTGGATACGGTTACCGTAAACACTTATGACCACGGGCATAATGAGCGGGCGTTATGAGCCATAATGCCGTTATTTGAGAAGCAAAGAAAGAGTAAATGTTTCATATTCCTTATCGTATAATGGTTTGGATTTGACCGGCATTACATTTTCTGTGGCTTCTCATGCATTGTTTTGGATATTTTGTGCTAAACATCAAAATATCAACAACTGTCAGATACAGTTAATAAACGTCAAGTATTAGCATATGTCATAGACTACTAAATGTATTTGAAGAAGGAAAAGTCAATTTTTCATTAGAAAAATAAAATATTGTATGTACCACGAGCGTTATTAGATTATAACGCCCATCAGGCGACATACATCCCTCGAGCCAAAGGCCCTCGGGCTGCATCATGTTACCTTCCGGGCGTTATAACCTATACAACACACTTGGTGCATAAAATACTATTATGTATCAATCAAGAATTGCTTATTTTTCATTGAAATGTGTCAATTGATTTTTTGGTAAAATTATACACATTGTTTATATTCAGAGTATCAAATAATTTTTTCGGCGCACGATTGCAAGTAATCGCAAAATATTAATAATATTTTAGAACATTATGCATCGACGATAACAGCAACATCAACATTGACATCAACAATAGCAATACAAGTAACAATAATTGGGCAAAGACACGAAGAAAAGTCAAACGAGGACCGGATTGATATGCTTTTGTTTTGCAAAACTAATGCGATATTTCGTTCCATTTCGTCAAGCTATCCTAAATCAATTGTCTAGAGGTGTTTTAAAACCTCATGAGCTGTGACCTTCATATGCGCAGAGACATAATCCGTCCTGTTGACTCAGTTACACTTCTTAAAAATATTATATTTATTGTTTACAATTTATCCCGAGCTCTTGTTTATTTATGTATACAGCAAGGCAGCCTCCAGTGTCTTCAAAAACATACTTATACTTTGCATTTTGCGCATTTCGCGGCTCATGAGATTCTGAAACACCTCTACAACTTTATTCACGACTACGGCAAGCCGAGATCATGATGATTTTGCGAGTGTACGAGTGTACGCCTATGTAGGCTGGCGCGACCGTTCATATAATATATAAACACTGCTTTTGCAACATTCTATGTAGATAATGTGTAAAATAGTTATTTTTTATCGAAAATATAACTGTTAAAGTACAATCAATCCCTGTAAATTTCCACCTTCCATGTTGTAAAATAGAGTGTCAGAATATTTCATATATAAAAAAAATTCTGCTTCTGGAGATAACAGAGCAAACTTTTTTTTAAATTTAGATAAAATTCGTACTTTTGTAATGGAAAATGTCCCGAAACGGTATCATCAAAATTGTTCATAAAAATGAATTTTGCAAATAAGCACCTTTTTGTACTCACTTTTGCAACGTATACGTTGCAAAAATCGATTTGTTACAAATGATAGATCGAAAGTACAACTCTTTAGGAAGAAAATGAGCCCAACCATATTACGTTAGGACATCCCTAGCTGCAGAAATTTTCAAAAAAGTGCCGTTTTTTTTTAAATGCTATTTTGCAGAAATTATACAAATACACATTTCCAAAAAAAATAAAAAAATATCAGTAAACACAGAACTTCCCTCTTTGTTCATATGGACGGTCACTCTAAGAAATTATTAATTAAGAAATAACATGAGAATAATAATCGCAATGTTAGTAGATAAGCTATGGGGATTCTGGCTCAAAATCCCATGTTATTTCTTATGGAGGTTCATTCTGGTCATTTTTGTCTGATTTTACACCCCTCCACATTTAGGCTCCGCCTTCGGGGAAGGTCCTACCGGTCGAAGAGATATTATTGGCTGAGGTGTTTGGGCACATGATCGAGGAGCGTGAGATACTATTGGTCGAGATTCTATTGGCTGCAGGAACGTAGAATCCTATTGGCTGAGGTGTACTATTGGTCGTGAGATTCTATTGGTCGTGTGGTGTAGGATTAATGGGGGATAGTGTTTCTATTGGCTGAGATGCATAGGTATGGCGCTTCAAAGATGGTGGTCCGGTTTTAGGTCGTGGCAGCAATGGGGACTTAACAAATCGGAATATAGGTAGATGGTGTATAGGTGGTGGTGGAGGGAAAGTAATGGCGCTATAACAAATAGCGATCTATTGGTAGAGAACGGAAATGGTTGACAGCGTATCATATAGAGAGGTCTATTGGGGTATGGAGACATGGCAAATCAGAATGGTGAATCAGATAATAGCATAGTGGTATAGCAAATCAGATGGTGATCTGCTTTAGACTCTCCCTATTAGTTGTGAACGGTAATAGCTAATGGTGTATCAGATAGAGGTCTATTGGGGTATGGAGACACAGCAAATCAGAATGATGAATCAGATAATAGCATAGTGGTATAGCAAATCAGATGTCGGATGGCATGATAAGAAAAAATATGTTCGTATCATAGGTGATTATTTTTCAGTCAGGATAAATGTTTAAGAGAAATTTAATTTTTAGATGTAGGATTTAACGTATTAAATAACGGGAGACAAAATATTGGTTGAGAGGTATAGGATTAATGGCTAATCAGAAGGTCTGAGCTCGTCCTATTGATCGAGGTGACTTAACAAATCAGAAGGCGTGGTCGAGGCAGCAAAGGATACCTAACAAATCAGAAATGTCGACTTAGCGAATCGGATAGCAGCATAGTGGAATAGCGAATAAGATATGGTGGTCTTACGGGTTGAGGATGATGGAGTCGCAGGCTTTTAGAGAAAAGGTGGGAAAAACGTATGCTAATATATTAACGAATGAGGTTCGGGGAGGCGGTGTCTATATTAATTATAGCTCTATATACTTAATAGGAAAAATAATTTAAAAGCAAAAATAGTATTCTGTCTAATCGGATGGTCGACAATTGGGATGCTGATGCTGATATATCTGACCCCTTATAGTGACAGCTTCTTTTGTAGGGAAGTCTAACAGACACTAGGGTCGATACTGGCCCCATGTAGAGACGCGTTGCACAAGCCGTATCGTCAACCTTTTACAACATCTCAGCGAGATGACAACCAACTAATGACAAACATACTTATAGTATTGATGTACGTCATAACTTGAAGTCTACGGATACAAATTTCCCAGTCACCCTGTATATGAGCAATTGTAATTTTCTCATTCATTATTATTGTTTATTATTTAGGCGCGTTTAAGGTAAGTTATTTTTATGATCAACAGAAATATTCATAGGTAGTCAGTACATTAAGATATTATTTTTATTAGAGAGCTTTCCTCATATGTATGCTCAAGATCTGAGAGTATCGGGAACCTACTTTACACAAGAAGGTGGATATATGGAACCTACATTCTAAAAGCAGTACATAAGCCTCAGATACAAAGTCCGGGGCCATCCGGTATACAAGCATGTCACAATAGGTCATACATTAATTATTTAAGTATTGCTACATACATGAAACAGAGCTTAAGGTGGGGCCATTTTTAGGAGAAATCACGGTTAACCCGATGAAAATAGATAGCTGTCCACAGGTGACAAGGCGGAAAAAATCGAAAGGTCTTATTTATTAGAAATATATGATCAATAGGGTTGAGAACTAGGAGTTAACAAACGGCATAAGATATAAAAAATCTAAAACTTATACTCGGCTACTAAAGAAATATACAGAAAAAGCATGCGCAATGAGGCAATCTGTACAAAACAAAAAGACATGAAGGAGCAGGAAAAAAAGGCTAAAAAATCTATGTTAATTACTGGAAAACGACGGCCTACTATCCTATAGCAAAGTCTCAACTTGTGGTAAAAACAAAAGAGTGACGTCATCATCACACCACATGTTCTCTTATAACTCAAGAACGGAATAATATATAAAACATCTAAACTTATACTCGTTTACTGAAGAAATGTATAGAAAATCATTAGAGAAAAAGCATGCGCAGTGGAGGATTTTAGGGAAAAAATATCTGTTGCTAAAGAAAATCATGCGCTGTGGAGATTTATAGAAACATCATAGACATCGTGAGGATTATTAGATAATGAAATCGTGTGTATATATAGAAAAGCATACCTACGCAGTAGGAACCTTTTATACTCTCTGTCTCTGACGTCAGACTATGAGGAGCCCATTATAAAAAACAATCATGAACATGTAATAAAATATCCACCTAATGATGGATACTATATTAGCGTAATCAAATATTTCTACATCATAAACCGTATTCACCGCAATACACCGAGGGGACCTCTACATTACGTTTAAAAATAAAACATCAGGTACAATAAACAGAAAGCATAAAGTTCTATAATCTTACTTATCACTTTACTGTGGACCAGCACCTCAAGGTTGCATTTCTAAGAAAAGAACATCCTCAGCTATCATAAACCTATAGTTTAAGTGAATAATAGAATAATCAAATTGATGGATACAAATTCCGGTCCACCCTGTATACAAGCAATTATAATTTTCTCATTCAATAGTTATTTAAATATTGTTTATTATTTAAGTACTTCCAGCTTAAGGTGGATCATTACTGAAATAAATAATAGCTAGCAAAAATACATACCTATTCGCAGGTGGTCGGTATATGGCGTGTTTTCATTAACAAGCTTCGACAAGTCCCTAGCGGTATCATTGATATTTTTTAAGGCATGACAATTTCTATGTCTCACACACAGCTGTATTCCAGCTCAGTGTTTGATGATTCAACTAGAGTAACATTGCGTAATGTGTATTAATATAAATACAACCGAAAAGTTGACACGCTCAGTCACTGTTTTAGCGTGTACGCGAATCAATAAAGTTATTTTTCACCCAGTTCAACAATTATTCTTTAGTGTGTACTTCACCAATAAACTGTAAGTACATATTTTAATTACATATGGTATCAAGGTATCATCTAGCTATGATTTGATATAGTATAACTGATACATCTTTAAAATATAAATTATGGGAAACGTTTTTACTATTCTACTTAAGATAAAATTGTTATTAGTCTAGGGCCTGTTGCATGAAAATAATACTTTCACTAATATAGGAAAACAAATAGTAAAAAACCTACTTATGACAAAATTTATAGTCAGGCCAATATAGAACAAAATTAATACTTTCACTAATATATGAAAATAAGTGTCCTTTGTGTTTAGATGTTTAGCTTAAATTAAATGGTTAGAGGTATTTTAATGCAGTCGTTTTTCTATGCTGTTTTTAGCTTTGTAGTATGAAGTAATTTATTTTTTAGTAACTTTATTTTCAAAGGATTAAGTTCTTCACGTTAGACGCTTAGGACAAATAAAGTGATCAGAGGCGGTACATTAGATATTTGGAATGTTCTTTTTTAAATGATATTTTAGCATTTTGTGTAGTAGATATTTGAAACAGTTCAACGACGTTTTAGAATTGCATGCAGTGTTATAGTATATTATTTCTTATAGATATTAGTCCGAGAGCTGTGAAACAAAAATAATACTTTTCACTAAAATGAGGAAATTAAAAGTAAAAACATACTTAAGATAATTATTTATAGTCCGGGAGCAGTAGGAGAATTTTCAGTAATATAGAAAAATAAGCATGATTATTAAGTGCTTTGCGTTTAGGCGTTTAGAACAAATTAAATGGTCAGAGGTATTTTTGATGTTGTTGCTTTTATGGTGTCTTAGCTTTTCATGCAGTGTTATAGTATAAAATAATTTTTATTTATGTACCATTGTATTACGTATAAGTCACGATAATACCTACCGAGACCCAGTGAACTAAACTGAATCGGTGACGGGAACGATATTTTTCCAGAAATTTTGGTTTCAACCACAAGAATAATTTTTAAATCCGTATGCGAAAGACCTTCGGGCTATCGAAAAACATTCATATGGCCGTCTTGAGAATTGTTTTCAATGAATATTTTCTATACTGTTTATTAACCCAATGGCAGCTGGATTGGATGTCTGCATGTTTTGTCGTATATTACTATTATTATCATAAGTCCACCCACGAAATTTTTATGCGTTAGCTTATGCTGTTCATTAACCCCATTGGTAGCTGAATTGGATGTCTGCATGTTTCCAATCGTTTAGTATTTTAATTATCATAAGTCCACCCACGAGATTTTTATGTGCTATCTGTATTGGATGTTTGCGTGTTTTCTGTCGTCTACTGTTTTATTATCGCATGTATATTTATACAATTTTTTACCTACTAGCTTATGCAGTACATTAAACAACGGTAACCGTATTGGATATCTGCTTGTTTTCACAAATGCTGTTTTAAAAGCTGTTCAGACTGTGTTTGAAATTGTGGTGGCGGGAAAATATTTGAGGACATTTTGATTAAATAAAAGACATATTTAAGTATTATACTTTTATTAGCGTATACAGATGAAGTAACAGTAGTATAGCAAAGCCACTACCACGCCATTTCCGTCAGTAGAGTAGCTATGAGAACTTAAAGATGGCGGGTGTCCATCAGGAGAGACCAAGAGTGAGGGTGGGATCTGAAGAGGTAGGCAAAGAAGTATCCAGAGGCTGCTGAAGAAGTGATCGTCAGCAATGACCAGAAGATGATAGGGTTGGTAATAAAAGTTACTAGGGAAAAAGTTACTAGATCTGGAGGTTGGTACACCTGTGTATAATGATCGATGACGTACCACAGAAAGGATTGATGGTGGGCGGAGATATAGTCTGAAACAAGAGCAAAATGACTGCGACGGAAAAAAGATGGGTGTGATGGAAGTACTTTGTTATAGGAAAGAGAGCATGTACGTAGACCTGTTAGAACTTGTCTAATAAACATCAGCGACTATCTGATTTATGGATGATAATCGCAAGAACGTGACTGAAATGTAAACAAACTGATAGCATGGGTAGAGGCGGCATGTCTTTGATGATTCATATTTTTAAAATAAATAAGATGATTCATATGCAGCTGTGCTGATATTGAATGATTAAAAAGGTTGAATCATCATCTTTTAATCTAATTATCATTTTATTGTGTAATTTTTTAAATAATACAATAACACTCTTTAGCAGAAAGCATTTGAGAATATTTTAGGATAATAAAACAAGGAGTTGGAACATATATTTTTTTTATTTTTCATAATACAAAAATAAGGTATGACATAATTACAATATACAGAGGATATTAATTTACTTCACCAGCTCCGAGTTCTGATCGATAACATCTTCACAGGAAAACAATGCAGCATGTTCATATAATTGTTCGTGGAGATCACAGTCTTCTAACAAAGCGCAAAATTCCTTCATGGAGATGCAATTACTGAGATAAAGGCAGCAGTATTTAATTCCATTTTCACAGTTTTTTAAGTCTTGATGGCTGAACCAAACACTATTTTCTTGTATCTGTCGAGTAATGTTGAGTATATTACATCGTAATTGAAACCGTAAAGAGGACACAGCCTGTTCTATAGATGTAATGTAATTCTTTTCACTCATGGTATTTACACTTTTTTCCACTTTCAAATAATGTTAGGAACAAAGCAGTGTATGGTAGCAGTATAAACTTGCAACTGTACTCTCCAGAGTATACATATATTAATTATGAGATGAGATATTATGTTTTTGCGCAAGCGCAGGTTCAATTATCAAGGCTAAATTGTTTATTCTTCGCTGAAATCGTTCACGATCTACGGCGTTCTGTATCCAGCAGTCTCCTCGTCTCGACATCTGGTGAGCAAAGGACCAATGAAGAATGTATCGAACTCTAATCACATCACTGAACTGTACTGTCTTTCTCTGTTGTCGTTCCATTTCAAAGTTTTTTAATTCCGCATCAACAACATACATTTGTTTCCTTTTACAATTTTAATTAGACACTTTAACAATAAAATTGATGAACAAAGTACTAGGTAACAGAGTAGACCTATAACTGAGACCTCAGTAGTACTAGTTGAATAGCTATTATTAGGTTGGATAACAGGACGGTCCTCTAACGTAATCCAGTCGAATTCATTGATGATATCATTTTGTAATAGCATTTGTATTTGATATTTTGAGGTGTTGGTAGGTATAGAGATCGTAAATGTAGGTGCACTGTTGTTAATTGCAGTATATGGCTTCATCTTTATCCATTCGCTTTTGTTATTATCGAAACGAACATTGATTTCTCTAGGATTTAGCGGATTGTAAATGTATAGGGTGTTCTGGAGCACAGCACCCAGAATAATCAATCGTGAACTTAACATTGTTCGATCTCGCAACATACTGTTTAATTATAGGTAAGTAGTACTATTTATTTAGTGATCCGCATCGTAACCTCCAAACGTTTTCCACATGCTACACAGATTTTAATGCGAAAACTACAATTTATACAGCTTGCAATATGGCCACATGGAAAAAATATTACTTCTTTATCATTTAATCGACAAATTTTACATTTCTGCTCTTCCTTTCTACGCCACTCACACAATTTACAGCGGATGTTTATAGAACTGGCTATATGTCCACAGGGTAAAAATATAGGATTTTCAGAGCGTTGCGACATTTTGTGGGGTAATTCTTCGTGCGGCTGTTGATCGTAAAATTTTCCCACAACGCCTTCTATCGCTGAATACACTTTTGTTGCTGATGTTTAATGATTGAAAACTTGAAAACACACGCTGTTTATCTTCATAAAAGTTTATAATACTTTTCAACTGCTCTAGCTTTTGACAATGTTCTTCTAGTAATAAATTAAAATCGTTCAAAGACAGAGACATGTTACTGCTGTGTCATCTAGTAAATAACTGAATAATAATCATCAGAGTTTAGGATATAGGTGAATAGTGAGAAGGAGGTGGAAAAGAAAAACACCTAATAAGAGATATATGTTTTTATTTAGATAAATTTAAATACAACCAATCATAAAGTCTTATACTATTTCTTAAACTACACATACACTTAACATTAGTAAAATGATTTAAACAAGAAGATATTTCCTTTATGAAGTTGGGTGGAGCTTCATCGCCATTAAGATGTTCTACGTTGATTACGGGAGGTGCCGAATTCTTATCCAGTTCATGTAATTTTCTTTCGAGAAATTGTTGCTTCTGATGACCTTTTACGTACACCATATCAGCGGTACCATTAAGTAAGTGATTAAGTAATATATCATTCAATTCATCATAATTTACAAAACCACTACTATATTTCAGGCCATGATGAAGTCTTTCCAAATATTTCACCTGTCTTCTTATAGCATAACTTAACGTACTGTAGGGTATTGGAGGTTTTAATAAATAGTGTACATTCTGCTCGTGGCTGACGAATGATATTTCCTTAGGACAAAATTCGGGAAGATTAAATCCCTGAATGTCAACAACAACCAATTTCATGCTTCACTCTTCAATTACTGAAGTAATAGAGTGTAACTCACTCCCTTTTATTACATAACATTTCTTAGGAGTCCACTTAGAGGTGAATATTCTACAACTCGATCGTGAATAATTATGCAGTAAGCCTTAGTATTCTGCGGGAACGGGTTTCTACTCTCAATCTCAATTTTGATATCTACAGTAGACGATTTAATGGAATCATTTCTCTTGGAACAATCTATAACGAATAATGCTCTGCTACTGAAAGCCTCAAAGTCAAGTATTGGTCTATTATTAGAGGCGAATAATTTTGAGAACTGCGTATACATATAATACGCCTCGGAATATTTTCTAGAGTTGAAATCCAGTTTCATGTTTTCATAGGGATAGTATTCAGAATTTAACGACAATTTCACATTAGATATGTCGATGTTATCAAATTCGGTGACGTCATACATCTTCTGATCTTTTTTATTCGTTTGAAATGCTACAATAATGTATCGGGGACTTTCCACATTAGTGCATGTTTTAACAGACCAAACCTCTTTCGTTGTGCCATTGGTTAGAGTAGGCAGCTCATGAAGTTCCCACTGTCTAAACGGCATCAGGATCGGTTTTTCGCTATTTATTTCAGACATCAAATTCAGTTTTAGAACATCATTTAGAAAAACATGTTTAACCTTTAACTCTATATTGGTTATGGTTAATTCACCAGTAGTATCATCGTTGGATACTTTAAAGCAATTATTATCGCTGCGAGCTCTGATTAATCTCAAAACTTGTTTACCAAACACCACTCTCTTATAATCATGAAAGAATCCAAGGAAATGCCCCAGAGGTATCCTTAAAAAGAATGTTGATTTTATGGGATCATATGTTACCAGCTGACCGTCAGGATAATTCCAGCCCGCGATACTCAGAGAATGGTCATCCTTATCATAGCACAAGTAACTTTTTATCAGGCTCGTCGTTCCAGGATCCCGTACTTTATCGATCTCCTTTCCATTTAATTCATAACTTATAGAATCGAATAAGTATGCTCCGGCGTTATTAGTAAATTCAATGGTACCAGTACCAGCAGCGTTTTTCCTTAAAGTTCCCTCAATTGATAGTGCTGCTTCACTCATCAGTAGTAATGCATCCTGTTGATAAATGGCAATTTCTATCTCGTCGTTATTTCCAAATGATTTTACAAACGGATAATACGATCGGGTCTCCTCCCTGACGATGGACTCATCGTAACTTGGGTCTTGAAATATTTGTAGTTCTTCCAACATGATAGCTCAATGATTTTAAATATAAAATATTAGCTGGAGTTAAATTGGAAGTTGACTGTCCTGACTGAGGATTAGATACTGAATGAGGTTGACTATAAGAACTGTTGTTTATATAGTTTCTATGGTTAAATATCAGCCTCATAGTAATTTTCTTAGTTCTAGCCGGGCAATAATTTCTTCTCCTCGAAAATTCACCAGCTCTGAGTTCTGATCGAGTATCTTCAAGGTAATATTATGTATCTCCTGTTTATTATTCACAGGTAGAAAAATTAAATTATTAGGTTCAATGTCTATAGCGTATCCGGGGTCGACTTTCAGACCAAATTCAAAAATCGTATGTGATGGTTTATTATTGTAAAACGCTCCTGTCGTGATATTACAGTCCACGTGTATGGTTATAACTTTAACTATTTTAACCGGTAAATCAGATTGATATAGTTCACCCGGTTTCAACACTTGAGCACTATAGCCTAGTAAAGTAGCTAAACTATCTTTATGTGTAAAATTAATTTTGTGTTTACTTTTAATTTCACACTTGAGAGTATTGTTGTTGGGTTTTAACGAAAAATAATCGCTGGGTTCGCTCTGCGATGATGCCCCACTAGGTATCAGTTTCTTCTGCAGATAAGATTCAATGTCGCTGATTTCGTAGGATCCAGTAGGTATTTTTATGACTTTCTTCTTAGATTTATCGCCAAGTTCCCAGTAATAAAACTTATTATTTACACCTTCCTCAATGTTAGGTATACTGTTGTAGGTGTGAAGACCAATCAATGCCAACGAATAATCGTACTGAGGATCGAGATTTATGGGATTATAAAAGTCTACGGAGAGCGTAGAACTTCGACCTCTTAACGTGAATATCTGAGACATAATGAATGTACATCATACACGTCTATTATTTTTATAGAGAAATTCTAAACATAAACGGCCACAATTTGCTGTATTGTACGTCTGAAAAGCATCGGGATTATAGTTAATTTTACATTTCGCGCCAAGGTATTGAACTAATTCTATTGGTGGCTTCAACGATCCGAAGCTATCGAAATATAAGATGGAACCATTAGTTTTCTTATATGCTACCCAGTGAGTCCCAGGACCTGTCATAGTATCTAAATTAATGATAGCACTTTCACATTTTCTAGGTGGAGATGGTGGTAAAGAATCACGCATAAAGACACCTCTGAAATGTGGAATTTTTAATTTTTTAACGTATTTCAACAGGTCCCTATCGGAGAGTGCTCTATTGGGTAGCTTCAATAGTAGTTTTTTTGCTGTTTTTTCAGGTATAGACCATACCCCTTCTTATACGGCTTCATATAGAGTCCAGATCCTTTTTTCCCCAATGCTATAGCCTCCATTTTCTTATTATGTCTTTCATCTTCTTCCAGTTTTTTCTTAGAATTTCTAGCGTCGATTACGGCCTTGGTTACTCCGGATATTCCTCCTGTTAAAGCTCCTAACGCACTCAAACCAGCAAAAATTGGTATCAGAGGCAAAATACCACCAGTCTTCGGTATAGGTAGAATGCGAGGAGTAATGATTTTCTTCCGACCTCCAGCATTTCTAACGGCAATTCGAGCCGCTTTTATCATCATCGCGCTATCTTTTTTAAGGTTATGGCTTGCATGTTTTTTCAGTACTTTAGCAACATTTGATAAGATGGCTTTTCTAAATCCCACTTTCTTCCTACAACCAACACCCATACCCATCTTTCGTTTAGCCTTCATTGTGTTAGTAATAGCCCAAGCTGCAGCTTTCTCGCCTAATTTGGCGTCTTTAGATTTAACACGCTCCCAAGCTCGCTGTTCAAGTTCGTAATCAGCCTTGTGTCTGGCTTCTAAATTTGGGTTTTCACTATAGGCAATATCGTGCTCCCGACAGGCTTTATCGAGAGCGTTAATACCGGGGTCTCCACGAGCTAGTCTTTTATGTAACTTCGTACCAGGTCCACAGTATTGATATCCAGGTAAATGTAACTCAAAAGGTAGTTTGTTAATTAGACTATTAACAACTCCTCTACCTTTCTTTACGTGCTTCCTCGGCGCCATCTAGATTACTACTGTTGATGTTCATGATGTAATGATGTTTATATAAAGTATTGCATTGATCAACAAGGCATTACATCATGATCGTTCAAAGGCAAAAGGTCACACTTCCTGTAGAGAACTTGGATCTCTTAACAGATCACTCTGCTGGAAAAGAAAAACATGGCGAGTTATTTCCTAGTACACTAAGAACGATAATATGTGGACCTAGTGGATCGGGTAAAACCAATTTGCTTCTGAGTCTATTATTTGATCCTAATGGACTATGGTTTGAGAATGTATACGTGTACTCCAAGTCATTGTATCAACCAAAGTACAAATTGTTGGAGGAAGTGCTGAAGAGTGTGAAAAGTGTTAGTTATTTTCCATATACAAGTAGTGATAGTATAATCGATCCATCTGAAGCTAAAACTAATTCAGTGTTCATTTTCGATGATGTGGCTTGTGATAAGCAGGATAAAATAAGAGCCTATTTCAGTATGGGCAGACATAAGCTTGTGGATAGCTTCTATCTCTGTCAGACTTATGCGCGGGCGCCTAAACACAATATTCGAGATAACTGTAACTGCATAATTTTATTTAAACAGGATAAAATGAATTTACGTCATGTATATGATGATCATGTGACTCCAGATATGACATTAGAGCAATTTGAGAATCTATGTCGACAATGTTGGAACGATCAGTATGGTATAATGGTTATCGTAAAAGATTTTGATTTGCATAATGGACGTTATCGGAAGGGTTTTGATCAGTATATAAGAATGTAATTTGAACGCATCAGTCATTATCATTCAAGCTCTCAGTTAAGGTAGACCTGTTTAAATACATACCTGTTTAAATATCGGTCTGTTTAAATACAGGCCTGTTTAAATACCGACCTGTTTAAATACATACCTGTTTAAATACAGACCTGTTTAAATACGGACTTGTTTAACAATGGTGTCTAATAAAATAACTTTCGAGACATATAAACCGCCTAAGGTAAAACCATATGTATTGGAGAAAGATAGAGAACTTAAAGTGAAAATTAGAAAAGCAGCGAGAGCTATTAGAAAGAAATATTTAGCATTAAAATTAGGAAAAGCAGAGGAGGATGAAACCCTTAACCGATTATTTAAACCAGTTATTGAACCACTGAAAGAACTAAAATCTATTGTGAAACCAGTGAACAATGTAAATGTTAAGTCATTTATAAAAATACCAGTACAACATAAAGTGGAAAATGCTGTTGAAGAAAACAAAGAAGAAGAAGAAGAAGGAGACTATACTCTCGAAGAAGCAATTAATCAGATGGAATCAAATGAATATTTTGAACAGTATTCTCCGTTAGCTAAGCATTATATAATGGGACTCTATAACAAAAATAGAGATTTCGATGAAACATATGGGGTCAGACTCGATTCGGAAATGAATAAATTCTATATTGGTTCCCTAGAATTACACATAAGTCCAAACGCCGAAATAAATATTGGTAATGAAAAGTATGCTGGAAGACGGGGCTTATACGAGCTGCTATTTATGAAGAAACCCCAAGGTTATGATGAACAAGATTTACATGATTATAAGAAAATTCTAGAAGCATGTAATGTTCATAGGAGAAATTATGATCCTTTAGGACAATTCAATGGAACGCGGTCTTTTAAGTATACTAAAGTGATAAAGTCATTAGTTAAGAGTAAACCGACTAGAAAGTCACGTAGTGGAGAGGGTATTAACATGGTTTATAATGAAAAACCTATCGAATATGTTTACTGGGATGACGTTAACGAGCTAGTTGACAGATTAAGGCTTTTGAATGCATCCAAGAGCGCTGGAAATACCGATTCCCATGATAATGAAATTCTTGCTATAATAAATGAATTACGTGAAGCTGGAGTTATCTATTAAATACTATACTATACTATAAATACATCATTGTCATCATGAGTCTCGATAAGTTTGGAAGGTCTACGTCAGCTCGCGATGGCGTTAGTAGCTCACATTTACTTTCATCACGTCGCGGTTTCATCTTTACCGAGGATGGAAATATCGACATTGAAAAATTGAAATTGTGTAATGTTCAATCTCCCTCTGAAAATGATGATGCCGCTAATAAAAAATATGTGGATGATGCAATAGCTGCTATTATGATGGAGCTTAATACCTTACGAAATAATATATTACAATTCACCACAGATTTGACACAACAGAAAACATCTCTAACTGCTCTTGAAAATAATCTGGAAAAATTAATTACACAGCAAAATGCTATAAAAGGAGATGCTCATGCACCTGTGGTTAATCTAGATCGATTCGTCTACAACATTGATCCAACTGCGTAAGATGAATAATTCCATCGAAAAAATTCAATTAGTTAATGAAATACATAAACCAGCACGTAAAAACTTCAAGCGTAGACGTACAATAATAAAAGCATTAGACGATTTGTGGCAGGCTGATTTAGCAGAAATGTGTAAATATTTCAGAGAAAACAATAACTATAGATACATATTAGTTGTTATTGATTGCTTTTCAAAGTTCCTGTGGGTTAAACCTATGAAGAATAAGAGCGGTCCTGAAGTCACTCGAGCCATGGATGAAATTTTTAAGGATAGTGGGAGAACGTGTAAAAATTTAAATACGGATCAGGGTACTGACTTTTATAATGTACATTTTAACAGTTTGATGAAAAAACATAAGGTTAACCATTATAGCACGTACAGTGTGAAAAAAGCTGCTATAGTTGAAAGAGTTATAAGAACATTGAAGGAGAGATTATATAAATATTTTAGTTTAAACGGCTCATACAGATGGATCGATATACTTTCTGACGTTGTTAACGACTATAATAATCACCAACATAGAACAATTGGAATGAAACCCCGTGATGTGAACAAAACCAATGAAAAGAAAATTTTAAAGACTGTCTACGATCGAATTTTGATGGCAACACCGCGACGATACAAGGTTGGCAGCATTGTACGAATCAGTAAGAATAAGCATGTTTTCGAGAAAGGATATACACCTAACTGGTCCACGGAGTTATTTAAAATAATGAAAGTACGAATTACTAACCCTACCACATATTTATTGAAAGATATGCATGGTAAACCGATCAGAGGAGCTTTCTACGAAGAGGAGATACAAGAAACGAAGATCCCCGATGTATACCTTGTGGAAAAAGTGTTACGAAGGCGCGACACGAAAGTTTATGTAAAATGGCTAGGGTTAGATAAATCACATAACAGCTGGATTGACTCCGATAATATTCTATAAAATAGAGAGCCGGAAAGTTTTAGAGCTTAGTATTTTTGAATCTCTTCAAGTGTTACCATGTCATCGATCTCTTCAACTGTTACCATGTCATCGATTGCACCTAGCCCTACATTTTCTTCAGTAGATGTTAATTACTGGCAAGAAATTGATCGAATTAGTGACTTATATCAAGAAGCTATACAGAGCGAGGAAAGATTTATTTGTGAGAACGTTTTCTATGTAAAATATTCCAACTATAAAATAGTTACTGGACTTAGTGCAGCGAGAGGTTATGTTCCTGCCGTAAAAATTCAAATGATTGCCTCTGATGTATACATGAAACCCGAGAATATTTCTTTCATTAGAGTGGACTGGGATGATTTCATTACTTACCTTCAGCAAACTATCGATGATTACTTTGAGGATGCCTCTGTGACATTAGAAGATGAAGAAGAAATTCACTTTTCTAACTATACACTAGTAAAAAAACAATTTATTGATAATAAATCATTAATGGTGGCTGATGATTCCTGCACATTTCGTTTCTCTGGATTTGCAGTACGAGAACTCATTAATGTTAATAAACTTGTATCAGCTCATATGGATTTACTACATAGTTTAAATTTTGATAATTTTTATAATAATTTTTTAAATGTTACTAATAATATTTTAAGTGAATCTAATTATGAATTACCTCCATATACTGTTATGTTAAATTTATGTGACTTATATAGTGATAAGAATCAAACATATTGTATTCGTGAATGTTTATTTTATAATAGAGTTAAGGTTCTAAATGATTTAGATAAAAAAATGTTTTTATTTAATTATTGAATAAATGTACTATACCCATATCTTGTTGTTTTATTACCCACACACATACATACATGAATAAATAAAAGTCTTTATTTTTTTTTTAATTATTTTTTATTATACATAATTATTAAAATATACATTTATTATACATAATTATTAAAATATAAAAGATTAAATATAAATATATACATTTTATTATACGTAAATATTATAATATAAAAGATTAAATAATAAAGCTGATTTTTGATTACATTCATATAAATCTATAGATATTAAATATATAATAGACAGAGACAGAGATTATTGATTAATAAAAAGAATATTAGCGATGAAATTATTAAGTGTTCATTATGGAGTAGTGACCCCAAGGGAGAGTATCATGAACTCCAGGAAGAATGTACCTCTTATCATCAAAGGGATTAAGAGCAATTTTTATTTGCTCAACGCTATATACCTCATGTAATCTTGATTGTATACTGCGCTGTGTTTTATTTAGTAAACACTCTTCCTGTGAACTATTTGCGACAAATTTTTCTAGACAGTTGCGATAATCTTTAAAAGTAATTTTGTTTTTCACTACATTAGACTTTACACCTTTTGCTTTTTTAACTACCTTGTCTGTTTCAACTTTATAGGTATACTGTTTAGAACGTAAACCTATGAAATGAGTCATTATTTTTCCGTTGTTCTCATCCTTCATTAAACCCGGAACTTTTTTATTTACTAGAGGAATATTCCAGCGATTGTCTTGAGGATAATCGCTAGTATCAAATCTATGAACATCCTGTTTGATAGTCTCTTCATATACATCATTACTTTGAATTTCATATATAAGACTGTCTGTATCAGTATACAAAAGTTTACATTTTTCTATAGGAAATTTATTTAACATATAATCATAATGAAATTCATATATGCAAATTTTTGAAATATCTAAAATGGCCATTCCTATATATAGGGGTCTGTCGAATATAATACGAGATTTTTTCAGTTCAATTGCCATAAGATTATCACTGAAAATAGATCTGCTATGGAAATTAGGACTAGCAATCAAATTCTTAGCGCCATACCTCCCCTCCCATTTATTTACTAGTTTAACGATTCTATGTTTCCTAACATTCTGCATTGTTTTCCCGTACACAGCGTTGTTCATGAGTTTATAGTTGTTTTTCTCAAAGTTAGACTTTGCTTGCATTCTTAATGATGTGTTTAAGTTGATGTAGGGTTTCAACCACGGAGACTGTTTGAACTGTAGAACTCGGTGGATACGTGTTAATTTTATTCCATGTTGTAGAGCTTGTTTAAGGTTTCTATAGTGAATAATGTATTTTTGTTTATTGTAAAAGGTGGTCATTAATTTGGAAAATTTTGAATTTGGCGGAGTTTGATGCTCCGGACAGAATGGTAGATCTCTATGTAAATCGTGTAATGATTCAGGATATTCGAGATCAACTTCTAAAATATAACCTATGTCAGAATTATCGGAGATTCCTGTGATATCAATGTTAGTATCGGTCCATTCAAAGCCTCCAAATGGAAGTGATTGACTCATCGCCCACCCATATTGGTTATTAATGTCGAAATAAAGAATAAACGTAGATGGCTTGCTGTCATCATACGTGTCTAAATACTTGTTGTTCGCCTCTGAGAACCGATTGCAACACTGACTCACACCACCTCTGATAGCTCTCTCTATAAACAATAAAATATCCACATCCTGAATGGTTTCTAACCTACACCCTGTATATTTTAGCATACAATCCCAAGTATATCCGGGTAAAGTGTAATAGTGACTAGGATCTAGACCGTACGTCTGGTGACATGTTTTGCGAAGGGTTTCAAAAATGCACGTTAATAACATGATATCCGTTTTCATGTAAAAATCGCTGTAGTCGGCTAGCGTTCTCATATCAAATTTTTCCCAAACGATTTGCGCATGTGCATAATCTGTCTCTTCAATGTTTTCGTCTTTAAGTTTATTGTAAAAGTATTTTATATCAGGCAATTCTTTTTCATCTAGTTTTTCAATGTTATCTAAATAGTCATAAAAAAATACACCTTTTCGTGTTAATAATTGAAATTTTTCCTCATCGAGATCTGGAAATTCCCGTTTAAGATTTTCAAAGTTTTCATCTTTCAATGTGGAAGCCAGTTCTTCCAGTGAACAGCCCATGAATCTGAAGGAGTCTATGAATCTAAATTTCAATTTAGTTTCTTTCTCATGAACTGTGAAACTAATGTATTTTTCCTTATTTTCAGGTAATAGAGTAATATGATTTCGTTCTGCTAAGTGTTTTATTATAAAATGTGCATCGTAACCTCCCAGGTTATGAAACACGACCGGAATAACAAAAGATTTTCTATAATTTAAATTACATTTATTATGAGCAAAACCTCTAAAGTTTCCAGTTAGATGGCAATGCTCTCTAACAATTTTATCCGTTTCCTTAAATTCCTCTTCGCAAATGTGACAGATTTTACTAGCATCCCGTAAGCTAACTTCAGTGTTCATAGGCTCCACATGCTTTAATTTCGAAGAGACAAATTTTGCGACATCATGTAATTCTCCCTCGAACCAAGACATACAATCTAAACCCCGAGTACTTTTATAGTAAGACCAATCGTTGTTATAACTACATTTAAAATAATACCCGGCACTGTATGCTATGTGTTTCTGATATCTACTCGTTTTACATTGACTGTCATCATTAAACGGCTCAAGCAAAGATTCAAAATCTGCATAAATAATAAACGGAGCAGTTTCCTTGTAAACAAAATTTTTAAATTTAATGTATTGTTCCCTAGAAAATTCAATTTTACAATCGTTAAGTTTTTCGCAATCCACGCTATGTTCGTTTAGCTTGTCCTGAGAACTAAAATAATTTAGACATCTATCGCAGAAAAACTTTTTATGTTTATTTTTAGAGAGCTGATGATTTAAAAGTCTAGATAAATCTTTAATGTAACAATAATGATACTTAATTTCCACTTCATCTTCATCGTCTTCGAGTATCGAGTCAAAGTCATTTATTTTAGGAAAATATTTATCTTGAATAATTAATAAATTTACATGTTTTTCTAATTTTTGTTTAGTTACACGGACGGGAATAACGGAAAAATTTGATTTTGAATCCATTTCCAGACCAAATACGTTAACTGAGATAGAGTTCTTTCGTTCAAATTTGGGAATTTGTGGTAATGTCATAGGAAATTTAATGTCTTGTACATTTAGTACTGTTGTGTAATGAGGATATGATGAAGTTCTGTCTGGATGATTTTGTCCATCAACAGGATATAAAGCACTAACAATACTCCACGCAAAGCACGCCTCGTCATCATTTTTAACATTAACGCACGCCTGCTTTTTTAAAAATTTTTCAGGTAGTTTAATGAAAGATGAGACCCCGTTGCCAACTTCATATTTATTTATATTCACTTCTAGGCTAATAATTTTACTAAGTCCCCATCCACTGCCAGACTCATTATATTCAGATAAGATATTAAAAATATCATCTTTTACATTAACCCTAAACCATTGATTTAAATCCACCCCTGTATCAATTTCCTTATTTTTTGTACTAAAATATTTTTTTTCTGTAATTTCTATGTCCTCAGACTTTCTTATAAACTCGGCACAGAAACAAGTATTAACTTTAAGCATAGGTACTTTTTTCATAGCATTTATTATTCTAATTTTGAAAAGATGAAAAGCATCATTGAAAAATTCAATCAAATCTTTATGTTTTAAATTAATAATTATTCCTGTGCGAACTCTACTTTTAAAAGCCGTTGCTAAGTCCTCCCATTTTACTCTATTACTACGTTTTTGTTTAATCGATCCCGCCCCAATATAACTTAAATTTTCAATTACTTTTTTAAATCTTTTAAGATGACCTAAATTTGTTTGTAATTTTCTCAAAGTACCTATAGATAGATCTGATTTTCTAATAGCCTTATTGAAAAGTCTAATGTAGTATTTTACCTGTTTAAGCCAAATATCTCTCTCCTCAGGGGTACATTTTTGATCTAAAATTGCTTCCACTTTAAATTTTGCTACAACTTGTTCGCTAATATTCTTTATTTCTTCGGATGCCATGGTTGTCTTCAACACGTCCTCTCTGGAGAGTTTCAGAAGTAAAATAAAAATGTATGTCTCAGTCTATTATATTTATATAAATTATTAGATTGTCACTATTTCTTCTCAGCTAAAAATAAATTACAAATTTAACATATTTTTAAAAAATTATAACTTTGGTATACTCACTTTCAATAAACTTGAAGGCTGCTCCCATAGAAGGCTTATTTACATCCTTCAAACCCTCATAAACTATGCTATATTTTCCCTCGGTAAAATGGGTTAAATTATCTCTGATTGCCGGTACTATTCTTTGGGGTAAAAATATTTTATTTTCTTCTAATTCAATTAGCACTGTTTCACCATATTTCGTATTTACAATTTTAGCTTGATATATGGGATGAGGAATATTTTTAGGTAATACCTCCAGTTTCACCACCTGTTTACTTTCTAAAAGTGAAACTTTATTTAGTTTTTCAAAATCCATCTAAAATAATAGAATTTCCTTTAAATTAAATTGAAATTTATAAAAACTTAAATTTACTTACGTTTTATTTTATTGTTGAAGTCACACACCAAAAACAATTACCACAAAGTTCTGATATTATTATTATTACTTGGTAGATGTAATAGTGCACAGGTATACAAGTTATCACCTCACGATAAAGAACTACACAATGACTCTGATCATCGGAGGCTGCTTTTTATAACATCTATTACATCAAGACTTCCCACCTAGTCCCCAAACCGCACACAGTCAACGTTCAGACAAGCTAAGACTTGTTTATGAATCGCAGATGTGTAATATCTTAATTTGCAATTCTCACGGTTCAGATATAATATATTTAGGTATTACTGAGTATCGTACGTGACTAATTGCTTATTTCGTAAACGCAGCTGTGGCGGCATTACAATTGTTATTTTGAAGAAGCTATAAATTATTTTTATCAGCTCATTTCTTATTATGACGATGCCGAAAACATATTTCAATAAATGCTGAATATACATTTCTCACAATGTCCATATAATATATTTACGTATTACTGAGTATCGTACGTGACTAATTGCTTGTTTCATTTTATTCTCACGAGATAATATCTGCACGTGCACGTTAGAATCAGTTTATTATATGTTTGTTTAGTCTACTACAGAAGCAGGATGATGTAAGCTTTAACCATGAAGGAAAAAATTCCGTCAACAGCCATAAATCAGTTAGTCGATGATATCATTTATTAGACCAGTCCTCATGGGACAATTATAAAAGTTTTGTAAAATTAATCCGCAGCCGCGCTCCATATATGAAATCCATCTTTATTTTAACTTCAAATCTTACATGAGCAAGATGTTGCACTCCCAGTTATTAAATGTCATCGAAACGCGCTTCGATAAGTAAGTTTATTATTATTTTTTATTTAACGTAATTTACGTTATACTTTTATTTCTTTAGTGAAGATGACATTGACAATTATTGGCTACATTTAGCTCAAATGCTTTCTGCTAAAGAGTGTTATTGTATTATTTAAAAAATTACACAATAAAATGATAATTAGATTAAAAGATGATGATTCAACCTTTTTAATCATTCAATATCAGCACAGCTGCATATGAATCATCTTATTTATTTTAAAAATATGAATCATCAAAGACATGCCGCCTCTACCCATGCTATCAGTTTGTTTACATTTCAGTCACGTTCTTGCGATTATCATCCATAAATCAGATAGTCGCTGATGTTTATTAGACAAGTTCTAACAGGTCTACGTACATGCTCTCTTTCCTATAACAAAGTACTTCCAACACACCCATCTTTTTTCCGTCGCAGTCATTTTGCTCTTGTTTCAGACTATATCTCCGCCCACCATCAATCCTTTCTGTGGTACGTCATCGATCATTATACACAGGTGTACCAACCTCCAGATCTAGTAACTTTTTCCCTAGTAACTTTTATTACCAACCCTATCATCTTCTGGTCATTGCTGACGATCACTTCTTCAGCAGCCTCTGGATACTTCTTTGCCTACCTCTTCAGATCCCACCCTCACTCTTGGTCTCTCCTGATGGACACCCGCCATCTTTAAGTTCTCATAGCTACTCTACTGACGGAAATGGCGTGGTAGTGGCTTTGCTATACTACTAAAGCGGACTATTTGGGATCGGGTCTTTTAAAGAACGGAGTTTAGCTGTAGCTACTCCACCATTCAACCAGGACGCGTACACATAGACATCAATATCAGACATTGCTATCTGCCTCAACTTGAACTCAAACTGAGGAGACATAACAACGACTAGACATGTTGTGTCACTGAACAGCAGTCTAGCCCACTGCTACCGTCTCGATGAGATACTAATATCGTCATTAAACATCCATACCCTGGTCAGGATTCGAACCCGGGACTCCGTGGTTGCAAGCTTAATATGTAAGCACTGAACCATTGAGCCGCTTTGTCTTTTTAGATGTCTACCAAATGCGCTATTTCAGTCTCTGGAATAATTATCCTCAAGGTTACTATTCCGAGGGTGAATATCGAAATGTTAACCATTTGCGAAAGCATTTTTTTTGTAGTAATAACAAGCCGATTCATTTAATCCTCCTACTTCAGCTGTCTTATTCCAACACTCATTGGCTGCGGCATTTCAAGTAAGTCAAATCTGGTATAGTGTGCCGCTGTTGTGCTGGATCATTATTCCGTCTATTCACCAAACTATTTGGGGATGGATGCAGAGAGATGACATTTGGCAACAAGTATGGCCTACGTTACTTAAAATTTGGAATTCCCGCCGAGGATTAGGGAAATGCTGTTATAAAACTGGCTGCCATTCAGCGAACATTCACTTGAACGAATTTCATATGAAAAGGAAACACTAATCATGAAATTCGTTCAAGTGAACATTCGGAACTTCAGGTAAATGACGATCAAGATAATAGAATAGAATAATGGAATTATTTCCTAAAAATGTCATTATGGGACAGTAATCCTCAAGTTAGTTGAACATGGTATATGTATTTAGATACATATATAAACCTAAGCAATACATTATTTATTTAATTTTTTTACCTTCAGTTTAAGAAATATGCCACATACGCCATTTTGGCACAAATCAACATTCTATCATGATATCAACATTTGTACCTTACTGTACACCACTATGTTAGTCGAGAAAAACATATCACACACAAAAATCGCTATATAATCACTAAATTTGAAATTTTTGTCCGCCATTTTCAAAAATGTCGTCATATTGACTCATCCGCGGCCATGAGTGTGCTGCGGGTCAAATCACTTAGAATCCTCTGAAGAACAGCTGTACCAAACATGCCTCTTTCACAAAATGCAGATTGATTTTGCTTAATCGCGTCGACTAGTAGGGGTATAGTGGCAGTAAGTGGCCGTGGCGAGATGTAGTAATAAACCGCACAACACATAGGCTCGAGATTTTCAACTTT
The DNA here is from genome assembly GCA_963583905.1 of Stenurella melanura. Classification (NCBI taxonomy): domain Eukaryota; kingdom Metazoa; phylum Arthropoda; class Insecta; order Coleoptera; family Cerambycidae; genus Stenurella; species Stenurella melanura. The sequence continues at coordinate 102,070,051 of OY757312.1, forward strand.
TAAAAGTTGATGAGTATGATCAACCCTTTTGAGCGCTTTGAAAATTGAAGGCATTGTAAGAGGGTATCTAAACATTCTTGAACTTGAAACTTTGAAATTTTTCTTTTTCGGAAAATGAACTTGATAATTTTTTTCTGTTTGTTCCATCAAAACACATAACATATTTTTTTAAAACAAAAATCGGTTGATACGTTCTCGAGAAAAGAAAATGTTTTCTATTTTGCTTCTTACCCCTATAACTCCCTTAAAAATTAATTTTTAATTACATATATAGCTAACATTGGAATTCCATTCGTCATTTCTTCAATAAGTATTGATCCAAAACTTATGTCTTCTATTTGGGAATCGGTGAAAAGAGAATCCGTTTCTCAGCTTTCTGCCAAGTATTTTTGCAAACAGCAACAGCACAGCGCATTCCGAGAATATTCAGTAACCTGGTACGTATATTCTTTATAAACTGAGAAAATTTGACCTATTAAAGTAAGTACCTTGCTAAAAAGTTCTTAATAATGGTTATTAGAAACATTGTAACAATTATTACGAATTTAATACTTACAACATTTTAAAGCAATAAGAGCTATTAAAGTCATTTTCTGTAACGTTTCATTTACCTTAATAGGAAAGATAATTACTTTAAAAAATCGCCACGGCTTAGAGATCTCAACTCAAAGAATGGGCCTCATCTGACAGCTAATTGACAGATAAAAATTTACAGTTATTTGAAACATGTCACCAAGTACTTACTGTATTCTCAAGTTTATTAACCATTGAGTTGGAAGGTAGGGAGAAGCGTTCACATGATCAAAAACAGCATCATTTCGCCATCTTGTTACTACTTTTCCGTCAAATAGTAACAGTTTTTTTTTTCCTTCTTCAATTCTTTGGGACTTCCTGCCACACGTATGTTTTCTTTCTAAGCGGTGCTAGGGGAATCTACAAAATATATCACAATTAACCAGTATGTTACTGGTAAAAAACCTCTACGCCTGTGACGTTTACGTCAAAGGATCAGTTAAAGGTTGGTTTTTATAAATAAACAACACAAATAAGTATAAAAACTTGAAATTAAATATTTCGCCGACGTTTCGGAAATCTAATCTGTTTCCTTTTTCAAGGCTTTTTTTTAAATCTTTTTTGCTGTGTATGACAAATACACAGCTCTAAGAATGTTTGTTATGTTCAATAACCATAGATACTTACTATTTACATAGAACTGTTGATATAGTTAACAGTTTTTTAGTTTCTATACAATGTTAAGTTTGTGAAGTTCTTCTTTTAACATTGGCAGCCAAGTTGTACAGACATCTACGGAACAATTCGACACGCAATTATCCTCATTCAATAATATTATCGCGGATTCTTTAATTTTTTTTTTTGCTATCTGCCTCTTTTGTTAAAATTTTTGCCGAGTCCCAGTTTATTCTATGTCCGTTCTCCCACGCGTGTTCACAGATCTTGGACCTCTGAATTTCATTGTTTCTGATATAATTTTGATGTTCGCCCAATCTTACACTAAAAGGTCTGGATGACTCACCCACGTATTGTTTGTTGCACTCACACGGAATACTATAAATGCAGTTTTTTGAATTTTGCTCGTGGTTTGTTGGTTTCGTCTTTGTCAGAATAGATCTTAAAGTGTTGCTTGTTTGAAATACTGTCCTAATATCAAATCTATCTCCGATGCGGCGCAACTTTTCGGATAATCTGCATACATAAGGTATTTCAAACAAGCAACATTTTAAGATCTATTTTGACAAAGACGAAACCAACAAACCACGAGCAAAATTCAAAAAACTGCATTTATAGTATTCCGTGTGAGTACAACAAACAATACGTGGGTGAGTCATCCAGACCTTTTAGTGTAAGATTGGGTGAACATCAAAATTATATCAGAAACAATGAAATTCAGAGGTCCAAGATCTGTGAACACGCGTGGGAGAACGGACATAGAATAAACTGGGACTCGGCAAAAATTTTAACAAAAGAGGCAGATAGCAAAAAAAAAATTAAAGAAAAAGGATTTTTCAAAAAAGCCTTGAAAAAGGAATTAGATTAGATTTCCGAAACGTCGGCGAAATATTTAATTTCTAGTTTTTATACTTATTTGTGTTGTTTATTTATAAAAACCAACCTTTAACTGATCCTTTGACGTAAACGTCACAGACGTAGAGGTTTTTTACCAGTAACATACTGGTTAATTGTGATATATTTTGTAGATTCCCCTAGCACCGCTTAGAAAGAAAACATACATGTGGCAGGAAGTCCCAAAGAATTGAAGAAGGAAAAAAATTAAGATAATGCCACAAATAACATTTAGACAATATTTAGTAACAGTTTGTTTTCCATGCGATTTATTGTGAATTTTACAGATAGTTTGCTAAATTTTAGACAATAAACATTAAAAGGACTATAGTGTCGTGTGCTAAAAGAAGCTGCTCTTCTAGAAATGGTGCACTGAGGGAAGTTTTTTGCAGTGACAGCCAAAAATCAAGCTACAGCAGCAAAAAACTCTATTTAAATAGGCGCCAGCCAAGAATTTTGTAAAGGCAGTAAAATTCATTTTGCTGAAGTTACTTTACTGCAATAGTAAAGTTACTTTATAAGATATATTCTTCATTGCAGCCACCGAAAATAAGCTTTACTGTTATAGTAAAGTAATTTTATTGTAGCTAAGTGGAATATATCACTAAATATGCTAGGGTAGCAACAGTTCTTTTTAATTCTGACAATAATTTTTACTACTATTTAATACCTTTATTGCTATTGTAGTTGATCTCATTTTTGTTGTACCAAAAATATTTATTAGCTGTCGCAAAGTATTTTGCTATGATAGGATTAATTCTTTTCACTTGCAGCAACGTTTTTTATTACCACTATGATTTTCCTGGTACTGTAGTTAATTCTTTTTTTTGCTGTAGCAAAGTTACTGATTGGATAGAGCAAGAACTTGGCTGCAGTAGTATTACTGATTATTATTGACAGCAAAAAGTTTCACTACCGTTGCAAAATTTTTTACTACCCTAGTAAATTTCTTTTTTATTGTGGCATATATTATTATTCTTTCTTAATTCAGTAAAAAATTAGCCTGCCTCAGAAAACATATTTGGTCACGTCAAAAAGTTTTAGATCAATAACAGTAGAATTTCTTAATTAGAATAGAAAAGTCATTTTGCTACTATTAAAAAGATATCTGCTGTAGGAATAAACTTTTTTTTTGCTAAAAAATAGACGGAGCTAAAAATTACTCTTTTGATGAAATTTTTTTGGATAGAAATATATTTAGTTTTATAAGAAAAATAATGTTGTTTATAAGTTATTTAGTTTTTATCAATTATTAATTAGTTTGTCATTGCCAGTTTATCGCATTATAACAAGCAATTTTTTTATCAATGATATAATTTATGAAAATATGAATTCGTTTAGAGTAATACACCATAGTGTATGATGGCATAAAATGCTTCTTTCCTCCAGAATAAATTCATGTGTTCATAATTTTTTTGCATATAATTATTATGAAAACTGGCATTATACCAAAATACTAACTGATTATAATGTAAATTGAACTTTATAACAAAACCATTTAAACCAATTTCAATCCAAGAAAATTTTATAAATAAATATTTTTGGGCCATGTGCGTCCCCACATGTAGTTTTCAGGAGAAATGTTTATTCCTAAAATACAACTTTACAAAATGCGCAATCCTATCTAATTAAAAAAAATCTGCTATTGGTGACCTTAAACTCTTAGACGCGACAAACTTCTGTGACAAACCAATGTTTTATATACACGTATGTCACGTATACGAATTTTTCATTTGTAATTTAATATTCGCTTGATAAGCATTGAAATTAAATGTTACATAATGACATAGATATATAGATACATCACTTTGCGGCTATATGAAAAACATTATTTTTTAAGATTTTTTTTACATAAGAGGAAACAAATAATAAATATTAAATTACCTAAACATGAAACTACAAGCAAAAAATTGGTATACCTTGGACTAACAAATGGTTAAGGATTTGGCTCAAAGAGACTAAAATCAATTAAAAATAAATAAACATTTATTTTCATAGATGATAAATTAACAGATTTTCTTTATAAGTAAAAAACATAAAACATATAAAACATTAAATTGTATTATTTGCCTAAAACAAAAACAAAATTTAAAAAAAGAATAAATTGACATTTATTTTGATACGTAATAAATTAACAATCTTTCCCTAGGAGTAAAAAAAAACACATTTATTTTGACATGTTTAAAAGTAAAATACATAAAATGTAAAGAAAACACTAAATTGGTGAATGTCATTCTGGTAATTCTACTGCCATCGGACGTGGGTCAAAACAACGCATCTATTATTTTAGTACTTACTGTCAAAGTTCTTTAGAAACACTTCCATTCCCCCATTCAACAACCATTTCTTTATACGTTTCTGTCATGGTGACATATCACTAGGTATATCCTATTACCTATGGTAAACTGAATTTAAATCAAGTTAATTTGAAATTCCACAGACAGAGCTGCTCCACGCACAGGTGATGGGGAAAGCAGGTGAAGTTTTTCATGATAAACAAGAATAGCCTAGTTACTTTGCTCTCGCTTGCTCCTATTGCCATACCTAAACAAACATTTTCCGAATCCGTACACACCGATAGAATCGACCCTGCGATTTAAGAAACCAAAAACAAAAAACGACTTGCCCAAAAGTCTCCTGTGATTTTTATTATAATGAAACACACCACACATAAAAATATAGTACATAATATTCAACCCGCACAAAGGCACAAGTATATAAACGCGACATTATTTACTTATTTACCAAGTGTATCGTTGAGGTCACAGCGTAGAATGATGTCGGGGCAGAGCCAATGAGAGGCAACCTGTGTGTTTTCCCCTGAATCCGGAGTTGACCGATTCAGTCTGATTGATGTTGTGGTGACGTAATTCAACACAAAACTTTGTAATTCCAAGTTTTTATTTACCACAGTTAAATCTTTCTTTATATTGTCTTCTTTTTAATGGTAGCTAAATGCTCTGGTGCTCTAGTAAAGCAACTAATAAAAACTCTAAAGTACTTTTTAAGGGCTAATACAAACACTCAGTAAAGTTATTTATTCTAGAATAGTGAACAGATATTTCTAACCTAATTAAAATTATTGCTACTCTAGTTAAAAAACGCGTAGCAAATAATTTTTTGCTGTGGATTTTCTCAGTGTGTTGACAAGAAGAAATAACGGGAATAACATTTCATAGGTAGTGTAATCAACAAACAGAGCAGTATAAAAAAACAGCTAATTAAATGTTTTTTTAATATAGTCAGGTTATATATATCACAGAATAGAAAAAAATGGTTTATTTTTGGATAACATTGCACATTTTATGTATCAAGGTAAATAGAAACTGTTACATATTTTGCCTATAATTTTTTAAATATTAGAAAGTTATATCAAAAAATATTTCATACAAATCATTTCTTTGTCGTTCTCTTTTTATCTACAAGGTTGGTGTTTATGATGTTAAATAAGTCATAAAACCATATACTATAGGGTAAGATTTAAAAAATTCACAGATTTTGCAATTCTTGCAACCATCGGGACATTGGAAATGATAACACCCTACATAGAACATAAACTTTTTCAGGATTCGGTTTCGCCTCGTCCGGAAACAGCGACGATCCACTCTCGATTGCGACAGCGCTGTATTTCGACCTTACATGAAAACTGGTAACTTGACCCCCTGTGATATATACAACCCATATTATATTTGCATATATTTGCATATATCAACCGTTGCATATACGACTGTATCACTCGGCCACGGCACCGTTGTCTTTTGATTTTGAACGAAAACTGGTAACTCGACCCCCATATACGAACATCAACATTTCCAATGTTAAAACAAGTTACAAACTCAAGTGTCAAAATAGAAATTTGTATAAAAATTCAAACCACAAACTTGTTCGTTTTTTATTTCACTTTTGTATAAAACATTATTCAATATTACTTACTCAAATCGTATGCATATTCTTGACATATTGTAATGCCACATTTTTTCTAAAACATATTGAACATATTGTCTATTTGGGTAAAGGTACAGTAAATAAGTCTTAAAGTATTAGGCATCAAAGCAATAAAATTGTATTATTTACAGGCAAATAAATATATTTTAAAATGTTTATTTCGGTTTTTTTTTGCATATGTATCCTTTATTATACTCTTCGCAAATACAAAACGAAGAGTATACTGCATTCGATCGGCACATTTCTAAAACCGGTAATGTTGCTCGTAGAGAAAAAAATTTCATATCACTGTGTTGGTGATCGAATTCTGAACAACTTTCAAAATGTCCGTCCGTCCGTCCGTCACGTTTCTTGTAAGCACGATAACTTAAGAACGTCCGAAGTCCGATTGCATTGAAATTTGGACAGTAAGTTAGTGTTAGATAGAGGAAGAACCCTATTGTTTTTGAGCGATAAATAAGAAAGTTATATATTTTTTTAAATCAAAAAAGAAATTTTTTACATAATTTTGTTTTGTAATTAAACTAAAAATATCTAAAACTAATATTATTTACAAATAAACCGCGCAGGGCATCCTATAGAATGTGCAACAATTGTATAAAAAGTGCAGTAAATCGGCGAAGAGTATAACGGTTATCTTGTTCTAATTCTCTTTGCTAAAACTCTCGCATTTATTGAATTGAACATTTATTTACGTTATCCAGATAGACCGTCTCGTCAGAGTACAAAGTTCCTATTATTTTAATTAGTCCCCAAACAGCACACAATTTCCTCAGGATATCCTATATTAATCCTGAATATCCCAAATATGGATAAACCCGCCAAGATATCCAGTTGTTATCCCAAGGCAATACTTATAGGATGTACTTACCTTATAACAAACCTGAATTAGGATATCCTACGGATTGCCTAAGTATGAATACTATGGATATCCATCAAGGATTATTTATCCTATAATGTTCCAAATATAGATATCTTATGGATTTCCGTCAACGTTGATACCATGGACATCCGTTTTAGATACCAATCGGATCACTTTCTTAACATATCTGACATCATCACTAAACGAGTACATGACATTGATTGGTATTGAATAAAATGAACCGTGATACTATTGATTTCATGCTCTCTGATTGACGAGAAATACGATTGTTATGCAGAAATTATATATGTTCTGTGGAAATTATTATGACTCAGGTATTTTTTTTTTTACGGAGACGGCTGTCATTTTAAAACGATGAAATACTCATTAAGATTCATATTGATAATTTCCAATGTAATGAAATAATTAATCAACAATAATCATGGAGTAAATTAGCTCTTTTGTAATTTAAATCTGGCTCTCGGGGAGGTGATGTATTATGGCTTATGCTCATTGGTTGAAAATCCTATGCAATTTCTTTAATCGTTTCCCGAAACCGAATAACACTACGCTGATAATAAAGATGTCAATAATGCAGAAAATATGTCAGAGAGAGAGAGAGAGAGTTAGCTTACAGTAGTGCAAATCACAGAAGAAACAAACGAAAATTCCCTGTTCCTGTCCTATCATCGTGAACATCGCCATATTTTTCCATTTTCAAAGTTCGACTGTGTTCTGTGCTTGAAGATGGACCATTTTAATGTGTAAAGTGCATTTTTTAATGCAGGTAAGGCTTACTGTGCTATATTATATACATACTTTAAGATAAATCTAGAGCAGAGTATTAGCTGTTTGATGTAGTGTAGCGGTAGAGACACTATAGAGACCGGTAAATTATTTTGCATGTGGCATGTGCTGTAAAAGGTAACCTCGATGTTAACATGTCTACAACAGGTAAAATAAACAAGTAGTAAAACTAGTAAAACAAACAGAGCAACATACTATAGGTGTATTAAGAACAACTCTGTCAAAATATCATACTTGTTGGTGATGATATTTACACAAACGCAAATGACGTAGGTAGGTATCTAATATATTTAAAAAAAACGAATTGCACTGAACAATACACAGTATGATTTCTTATACAGACACTTTGGTTCTTTATTTGCGATTGAACTACTTTTTTTATAACACGTTCTTGCATTTGAAACATTTTGGGATAGAAAAGCCCGAGTTTTCTATAACGTGTATTATTTCTATATACATTAAGCCACGAATGGAAAAAATATATTAAGTATTTCATTTATATAATAACATCCTAATCTGGTATGACATTATTGTGAAAGATTAGTTATAGTCGAGGCAGAAATTCTGACTACATCACAGAAAACAAGTGATAATGTCCTTTTGTCTTATAGAATAATGTTTTTACATCTGTGTCCTCAGTCCTTTACTATAGTCACATATCAACAACTTACTACCAATTTGCATAAGGCCAAAATAACCTCACGTTAAAATGCGTCAAAAGTTTTTGTCCGATATCACTACCCTTTTTTTTTTAACTTTGGCTGTCTAATTGTAGCCACAGCAGAAATTTTAATGATGCATGTCACAGAAGCAATGTTATTCAATTACTATACTTATAATTGAGTTTTTCCCATAACCTGTATCATGACGACTTTCCTATCTAGACTATTATACTACTTCTGTTTTTATGTCACTGAATAATCATTATTTATGAAGATTCTTTATAAGTCGTTTCCAAATGTATACTAATCTAGAAATAGCATTTATGATCGAGGCAGAAATTCTTACTATGCATATGTCATAGTGAAAACATGCGGAGCCAAAATTATGTTCATGTCCTTATGTATAGAAAAATTACTGCTGTTGTGACTTCGGAATTTTTGCTTTGACTATATTTTAAAAACGTTATTTTTTTTTGTTTTAAATGAAAATGATTTTCATTTATGTTATTTGTATGTTTTAGCTGTTTTAAAAAACCCAAATTGTGTCAAGGCATCAGAAAAAACTGTGGAAGCCGCTATAAAAAATTGACTCCGACACGCCAAAGAAAGACTAGAAAGAGATAAGGAAAATGGAGATATAAGAAACAAAGGAAATTAAGAGGACCAAGGAAATGTAGACAAAGAGAACTTATAGATATACTCGTGTATATAGGTATAAATAAATAGATTTTTAAAATAAAGCTCAAGTGATTTTTTTATCCAAACATTAATAATACAAAGTGCATGATAAAAAGATGATGGAGTAGTTTTACAAACACCAAAACACTTGAACACAGCACTCGAATACTCTACTCGACTCGCATTTCACCAACCATATTGGCATCATCTGGAGATGATTAAAACCTAAAATAAACAACTCTTAGTTTTAATCATCTCCAGTTGGCAAAACGCGTGTCGAATAGAGTATTTGACTGTTGCGTTCAAGTGTTTTGGTGTTTGTGGAAACTACTTTTTGGTGTTCGTGAAAACTACTTCATCATCAGTGTCACACCGAAGGCTCCAAATCATCCAGATCTACGTGTATGACTCGGTGTATGATAAAAGGTAAATTATTAGTATAATTAAAATAATATCGTCTCATATCTCATGAACTGACGTATCTCGAATTTTGACAACTTTACAGAATTACAGAAGACGCACATTTAACTTTTTGAACAGTTTTTAGAAATCAATACAATAGTGTGAATCAACTTAGTACTGACTTTATAGCACAGTGTAGTTCATATGTATGCCAAACTAATAGCAATCGGTTAGGTCAGTGTGAGTCGGATGCAGATAACAATATTGCTTTTTGTGTCACAACTTCAACAAAATTAGAGTAGTGTTTTTTTTTGTTTATTAAAATTGTGCTAATTTAATTATCTATTAACTTCATATCAGTATTTATTTTGTGAGATTACTTAATAGTTCTGTCATATAGTTGTAATTCTCTTAGGATACTTGAATTCATGTTTATATGGTGTTTTTTTTTTATTTATCTAGAACCGTATAAATTTCTAGAATTATTTTAGAAACATCCTATATACTAAGGTTATCGAAAGGATATCCTTAAACACTTATCTAACTATTTCCTAAGGATATCAAACAAGAACAATAACGAATATCATCAGGATATACAAAAAAGGGATATGCATGTAGAACACTATTTCCAGTGGTTGTTGTAGGGTTATCCTAGATATTGCCCCGATAGATCCTAAGGATATATGCAAATGTGTTCGAAGGTTGTTCTCAGGACATCTGGAACTGTCTCACCTGTACATCCCAGGGAAATCCTATGCAAATTTGAGGTCATCCTAAGGATATAGTCATAAACCAAGCTTTACGTCCTCAGAATATCCATCGGTTAACCTTGTGCTGATTGGGTCTGGGTGTGGCAAAACCACCATATTGTTACTACACTTAGCCACGCCTCCTGATGCCGTTTCTGTATAGGAAATTTGTATAGGTTGTCGGCTCTCTACGTTCTAACTCAATGTCACTAACAAAGGTTAATAGAAATACTGACAAAAGAAAACTAATGGGCGCCACTATGCTTTTTGAATCCCCCGTAAAAACTATAGAAAAACCGGTTGAATATGAAATTATACTGACTTTAATCAAAATAAAAAACAACTTCATTAACAATAACAATTTATTACGTTTTATTTTAAAACACTTTGGAAAGGTAAACCAAAAAAATATGTAACACATTATAATCGAAGAAACAACGTTGACAGTTATGCATAAAATTAATAAAAATGGTTTAATATTAATAATAATAATAATAATAATAAAGCATTTATTATTTACCCAATTTGATAAATTTAACAATATAAATTATACATGTTTACACAACAGGTAAATAAAAGGCGAGTCTTAACCCTAAATAAATAAAATACTCAAATATATACTTAAGTATAAGAATAAAAATTTTAGCATACATAAATATAAACAAATAATTAAGATACACAGCAAATCTGGCTATGAACAAGGTAATGCCAGATAAATAAATGATTTGTCCATATTATCACCACAGCAACACAAAATTACTTGTGCTGTTGTTTGGAAGATAATAACATATGAACACAATCGTGATAGTTCGAATGGTCAGTCAGGAACGACAACTTAAGAAAAAGTTCCTAAAAGTTAAACACGGAATGATTGGTACATGATTGACATTCTGAGAAGTTGAAGAAACGACACGAGACGATGCTATCGGTACGCCATTTTGGGTGAGAAAACAGGAGACAGGACAACGAAATTGCATCATCCACATTGCCGCCCACTTTTCACAAATTCGAAGCACTGTTTTCACTAATACATTTAGATTAACATACAATTATTCAATATAATAGCAAATCCTTAGACAATTTGTTATTTTGATACGGTCCAACGACATACTTAAGCTTCATTCAAATACGGTATCACTCACTTTTAATGTTCAACGTTTACGCTAAAGCACTTAGGCGATATTTTCATGCAGAACTGAATAATTTAGCTACTTTTAGTCGAACATTTTATTAACAATAAATCCTGATTTTAGTTTCAATCACAGAGAGTAGTCTGTGGTTTCAACTTATTACACAACTTTTATTTTGACTCTCTTCGACGTCGACTGTCTCCCGCGCAATGGGCTTGTTCGCCATTTTTTTTATTTAATAAATCGAAAGTGCAAGTATAAATTAATGGATCTGCAAAAAATCAGAATCTTATTCGCACGTTTAGTATCTTAAAAACTATTACAAATCTCCACCTCGCAAAAATGGGGCGTGGCCAGGCGCTACGTCACTATACACATAGACTCGGCGATCTCTATAGACTTGATGCTCCTTACGTGTTATAATTATAAGCGTTTTCGAAGTATTGTTTGTTTTGGTTACTACTTGACAGTAGGGGAGTACAATTTAGTGAAATGTCAAAAAATTACAATTTTCTCTCGCTCCTGTCGAGACGACAACTGTCATGTATAAAATTTCCTAAAACAGTATTATCATGGTTATCAGTTCTCCAGCTACGGTAACAAACCTTAATAATTTTTATTACGTCCCTAACAACATTGATTAAAATTTAAGCTGTCACCATTAAGGCTAATAAAATATTTTTTAATAAATGTTATTAGTCCACTAGCTATAGTAATTGGAAAACCAATTTGTGCCTAATACCCGCCAAATTGGCATTACTTATTGCGTATATGCGCATCACATTTCTTCCAGTCTGTTCTTGTTGGATGACGTATGACGGTATGATATGCATGGTACAAGTGTCGTATCGGTTAATAATTATTAACATTATTCTTAATATTACCTATAAATTACGTTCAGTTGAATGGGGCTTAGACGCCTATGATGTTGATGCACTCGAAGGTAAGAATATTTTTTAATTTTAGATAAATTATTAAGTAGGTACCTAACATATTAATAATAATGTTAATAATTATTAATTATTAACAGACACGCACATTTATATTATCGTTAAGGGCTAATTAATAAAGGTTATTACAGCCATTAATTTGCCAATTAATGACTGCAATTAGGTGGGTTAATTATGTTAATTAAACAGTTTAATAACTATAGTTGTATAATTTAGGTAAATTAATGAAGTATCTGTTACAAACTGAAAGGTTATCTTGTATTGTTTATAACACACCCAATAGTGACTAAATTTGCTATGGTAGATAACGTATTTAATAATCATAACAATAGTACACAACTAGTGATAATACAAACATCAGCATAGAAATGCCATTGATATTTAAAAGTGTACACCACGTAAGGCTAGTGGGGAGGGGATAAAGCTCCAAATGAGGAGATATCTCCCTAATAATCAAATTTTATCCAAAAATAGCCTTCAAAAATCAAGTAGTATTTATTTATGTACAACTTACACTGATTTTCAGTTAAATAATATCACCCAATTTGCAAAAAACAGCATTATAATTATGATTAACATTAAGCTGTTTTTTGCAAATTGGGTGATGTTATTTAACTAAAAATAAGTGTAAGTTGTACATAAATAAATACTGTAGGATTGTTGAACACTATTTTTGGCTAAAATTTGATTATTAGGGAGATATCTCCTCATTTGGCGCTTTATCCCCCTCCCCACTAGCCTTACGTGGTGTTCACTCTTAAATTAAAGCATTTTAGTAAGGAAACTTTAATAACTGTAGCAAATGACTTTGTTTCCTCATTTAGTTGCAGTTTTATGCAAAGGTTATTAAATTTTTAATAACGGCTAAGAATTTATTAGCATAAATTCTTCTCTCTGTGTACATCAAAGAAATATAAATAAACTCAATAAAACAAACTTAACAACAAAAATAACAACAGTTTAACAATAATAATATGTAACTGAACAAAAAAAGATAAAACAACAAATACCTCAGAAATAGAGAAAATTCTTAACAAATGCCTTTAATAAACATAAAATGTCAGCTGCCAACAGTCGTCAAAAGACATGCAACTACGTCATCATTTCAAAATACGCTGCCACCATTATAATTCAATTCACCGTGGATTCTCCCGAGATTTGGATACACAAGAAGCAGAGGCGAACCAGGACATGAAAGAAGGTGCCAGAAGTGCCTGCTGCAATCTGTAGCAATTGATAATTACTCTTATCCGTCAGGGATATTCGTTACAACTCGCAAAGACGATAAAGACAAGGAGAGCAAAACTATTTATCTTCGATTGTTATTATATATTCATCTGTCATCCTTATCATCAGGCCTTAGAGTAATTCCTGCCTGCTTTGGTAGTCCGAGTTTATGAATAGCTCTTTGCACGGCTCTAAATAATAACGCCACTTTGTTTTCCTTTTCCTGCATCGTAATCATTTGGGATAGGGAATCGTTACCTCTAATAATTCGAATAGCAGAATCTAGTATGATTTTGTCAAGTATACACTCCAAATTAATAAGATCTCATCCTCTTCGATCATGTTACTATTTATTAAAACTCTTCTATGCAAGCGTTCTTTATCGTCTGCTGCCCTGGCGATAAAAGTAGCAACGTTTTCTGAACACATTGTTCTATATGTGCGCTTTTATGCATCGGTGTTGTTCAGCCGCTCGTCGCCTGTGTCGTGGCGTTCTGAAATTCTATCGCCTGGAATTACAGAACGCGTGGCGACAGGTTTTTTAAAACTACATTGATTACAATCGGTGCTTTTATGTAACACGTTTATTATCGCGGCTGCAAGCTTGGAGGAATTGATTTTGACAGTCTGTAGTATCGACATGTGAAGACACTGCTGGTGCTATGGAAGACCTCAAACATCAAAAGATGGCCTTAGTAAAAAATTGTTCGTTTTTGAGATATTACACTTTTATGAATTTCGTCAAAATCGACACCTAAGTTTTTCACGTGCCATAGCTATAAAATTTTATATTTTAAGATTCTAATCTTTGCTACGCAACTCTGAATAGTCTTGCTATTGATCACAATCCTAAATAAAATTAATAGTGCCTTTCCTTTGGAAAAAAACATTTATGAGTTAATTTTTACTTACCTCGCATACCGAAAGGAATTATTGTATCGAGTAAAAATCACCCTTCGAGATATTTTAGTATTTTTACGTTTCAGATCATGTAGATTACGAAAATATAGGTCTCTCAATTCCGTCAGTCTGTCTGCCTGTCTGCCTGTTGGTGTATTAACTAAAAAATTACTTGACGGAGAACAATCAAATTTGGTAGGTAGCTGACACTATTGCCACCGAAGAAATGGTTAGACTTTCATTAAAGAATATACAGGGTGGAACGCCTAAAGGGAATAAATAATAAAATAAGTGTTTTTCTCTCAAATCTGAAATTTCCGCGTTTGTGATATTCTAAATCTATTTCATAAAGAACATTTTTTGGAAATGTTTCTACAACTCCAACTAAAATGTGACAGATGGCAATAATATTTGGCATATCATTTACACAATTCTCAACGAGGACACATATTACGCAGGCCTTCCATATTTGCCACATTTTATTTGTTATTGAATTTTTGCTGTGACCGGTCTGTTTACTTTTTTAACCAAAAGATATCACATTTTCTTTGTAATAATAGTGATAACTACATTCCGATTATTATTCTCATATGTCGTTTGGAAATTTATAATTTTTTAGAGTGACCGCCCTGTATAAATAAGGAGGAAATTTCTTTGTAAATACCTTTGCCAATTATTTTTTATCAGACAACTAAGGCTCTTCATACTGTAAAAAAATTAACTGGCGAGTTATTTTAAAAATTGCTCATTTAGTGTAGTTTTTAAAATGGTGTCACATTTTCTGTCTTTCGTTCGAAAAGCGGATATTTCTATTTTACTGCAAAAGGAGCTCAATGTGAAATTAACCCTTTCGGTCATGATTTTTCAGTTTTTACGATTAATTAAAATTTGGCATGTACACTGCTTAATTTTGTTCTTGATTTTTGATGTTTGCAAAAAATAAATCTTTTTCCGTTTTCGGAAAAAAAAAATGTGTCCACTACAATGGACATTGTGACACAGCGGTTTGAACGAAAAAAATATTTAAGGACAATATTTTAGCGTGATGAATAATCAGATAAGTTGGTATACTGAAATAAATGAAAAGAAAAATTGTAAATAAATATTTACTTATTGTTATAAGACAAAAAACAATTTTAAGTTTAGGATCCCAATAAAATCTCACCCGTGGGAAATGGAGGTTGCCCATAAGGATATGTATCCCCACAAAGGTTTTAATTTCTTCAACATTCGTGGGTTGCAACTTGATATATTCTTGAACAGCATACAAATCCGTCATATATACCATGTTCTCTAATAAATTTTCTGTAAAATATTTGGCAAAGAAAGAAGTAAGACTTTCAAGATCTATACACTAAGAGAATGATTTATTTGAGAGTAACAAATTTTATTTCCACGAAAGAAATGATTTAGTTGTATTTGGTCAATTAAATATTTCTTTGTGGATACCAAGGCATTTATTTGAAAATGAAAACTAAATATTTATTATTGTCAAATAAATCAAAATACTCATGAGTAAGAAATATTTGTTTCTGAGCAATAAATATTTGAAGTAGTTTCTTCCGGGTTTTGCCGCGGTCGTCGAACTTGACTTGACGTTTCGCTGATCATGCTGTCAGCTTCTTCAGAAGGGGTTCCAAAGACAGTCTTTGGGACCCCCTTCTGAAGAAGCTGACAGTATGATCAGCGAAACGTCAAGTCAAGTTCGACGACCGAGGCAAAACCCGGAAGAAACTACTTCATTGGACAACGGCCGTGAAAACCTGCATTGCACAATAAATATTTGTTTGTCATAAGGCTTCTTATAAAATTTCATGGATTTGTTTGTAGCAAACAAATGTTTATTTGTAATAAATAAATATTTCTTTCTTACTTGATTTGATTTAGCTGTAATGATATTAGTATTGATAATTTGTTGTTTAACTGGGTGCCTGCAACAAACCTTTAAAGGTAAGTTTTAAAATTTATACTTATATCACGCAAAGAAGTCAGTGTTTGAACTATTAAAAGACTTCTATAAACGTACCTATACCCAAAGGATACTAAAATGATGGCAATATGTATAATTTTAAAACTCACCTTTTAAGGTTTCTTGCAGGCAACCAAGGCCCCAGTTAAACAACAAATTATCAACACTAATATCTTGATTATTTGTATCCATATTCAGTAAATAAAAACACAAAACTATAATTAATGCAGAAAGCTTAAAAAAACGAACTTCTGGTCGTGAAGTAATGGCGGCCTGTATCTTTGCCTCGCTGGCTACTTCATCAGGTGCGCATACTTTCGACGCAAAGTCCCATATATAAATATTTTGTTGTCAAAAATAAATATTTAGTTCTAGGAAACAAATGTAATATCGTAATAAATTCGGGAGAAACAAATATAGTTCTCTCAACTAAATCTATTATTTTTGTATGGTAATTTACGAGGAAGAAATACGTCGTAAATAAATCATTTTGTTCTGGAAATAATTATTTTATTATAATAAGAATATGCTACATATTCATTTAGAATATGTAGCATATTCTTATTATAATAAAATAATTATTTCGGTGCAATAAATATATTAACGGGTACTAAACATTTATTAAATTGAAAAAAATAAGCCTTCTTTCACATGTCCAGCCCCATATTTCTCTCAGTGTAATATCCTCGCTATCTTCTTCAACCCATTTTATTGCAAGAGTGATGTATGTTACATTTTTACGCCAAGTACATTTTCTCTTTGGAGTCGAGTCATTTTCTTCCATAAATTTCTTATTCCTCGCTTTGTTGGCAGCTGTGTTAGATGCATTGAGTTGATATAGCTGATGAAGTACTAGGCATATTTGGAATAACAGGTTCTTCTGCTTCTTCCCCGCTTTGGTCCTGAAGGGACTGCAAAAGTGCTTCTGCCGGCTCCATATCTTCTTCGATATGTAAAATATAATAACTGCTTACAACATTTAAAGAAATGGTTATTACATACCTTGCATTACGGCCGTGAAATCATTCGTCATCATCGTCGCTGCTCAGGTAAACTATATCGGAAAGATCACCATGAAGTGCCTCAAAGAGCTCTTGCTCTTATAGAAATTTCCCATTGGACATTTTGCTATCTAATACTTAAGAAAAGTATCAATTTAGAGGAACTAAAACAAACAGTAAGGTTATAATTACCAGACACTTTTCTTACAATGAGTCACACCTAATAAAAATATATTTGGTCAGCTGTTACAGTGTTCGTCAATTTCATTCAAGTTGGAAACTTCTATACAATATTATTTCTGTCAGTCGCGTTTATATGACAATATATATATATATATATATATATATATATATATATATATATATATATATATATATATATATATATATATATATATTGTTCTATATTCTGATATCTATTTTATTTTTTATACGTTCGAAATTACTTTTTGAAAGTAAATTGAAATGATTTTATTGAGCGCCAAACAGTTTCTTAAAAGCTGTTAATATTATAGACTATAGAACACCATTAGCATGACCATCTACAATCTATAGAATGACTCTTACTCAGGGTCCAACGAAGTCGGTTCAATAAATGCTCATCGATCAAGATAACAATCTAAATAAATCAAACTCAGTATTGAACGAACAAAGTATTAATTTATTAACAAATTTGAACTTGGAATGTAATTAACAAATTTAAATAACAAAATCTAACTTAACTAAAATGATAAATATGGCCTTTATTTAAAATAAATATGTACCATGGATTTCTGATATTGTAAAGCTTTACCTTGTCTTTCTTTCGACTCGAGTAATGTTATATTATAACCTCTAACTGGTTATTATGATCCTTGAAATATTATGTCACTTGACTGACTTTTTAACCTCTCAAGGCTTCTTCTTCTTCTTCTTTACTGGATTGACGTTTGTTTCTAACCTCCAATTTATTTTCAAGATTTTCTTGAAGTATTTCTATCACTTGCTTGACGTTTGAAATTTCTTCACCATATAAATTTGCTAACTGGATTAACAAATACTTCCCTCTTCTAAATCTGCTTTCCGGATAATCTACTTCGTAATACTTTCAAAGTATACTCACTTCTTATATTTAATCAACTTTTACAATTTATTCTTGATATCAATATATCTGGATTGTAATATCCTAACCTTCAAATTATTCACCACTTTTCTTTTCTTTTCAATTTATTTATTTATTCTTGGATGAATATTTTTCGCAGCTCGCTGTTCAGCGGTGTCTGATCAACTGATTTGTTATTTTTAATCGTTTCAATGGGTTAATTTCCAATATTTCAATTGTTTTTTTCTATTTTGATCTAATATTTCAAAATTTAATTTTAATTTAAAATTTAAAATATTCAGCTTTGTTTGTTCTTTACCTTAAGTGAATACTGTTTTTAATTCTTTATTTTTCCTGATAAGTTTCTTATTCTACTTTTCAGGATTAAGTGAATAATTATAATTACTCGAAATATATTGACATATTACATACACTTTCTTAAAATCTACTTATAACTACAATTAACAATTCCAATCTCAAATAAATACTAATTCATACATTTAGATGAATAGCAATGATAAACGCAAAATGCTAGTAGTTAAAAACGTACTGCAGTTTCCATACTGACAGAATACTTATATTATAAACTAAAACAAGAAATTGATACGCCAACAAACATTTAACATCATACTATTAGTCCTTTCTTTCTGCATGATGTGAAATATCATTTACAAAACACCTTTCTGCAATGATATTTGAAAATATCTGAAAACTTAAAATGTCATTCAGTGTTTTGTAATATATGGACTTACTATTTCTAAAATAATTACGCTGCACTGCAACTACTGTTGATAGTCTTTCATTCAATATTCATTTTGTGTAGATTTACAGTGTTTCTACACAAAATATGATTTTCAGCCCTAAGTTTTGACATGCATGTCAGATTTTATAAAATTTACTTTTTTGTTTTCCAATTTCATTCTAAATCATTTTAAATGAGATTGTGATTCTCTATCAGTTCATGTTTTATTATATACTATTTAGAATAACCTTGTTAAACTAAAATAACTTCATTTTATGTTTATTTAAATATTTTGTTCGTATTCAATATCAAGTTTCATTCTCTGCATCCTACTCGATGAGAATAAGTGAACTTGAATCAATTAAATAAACCATAGATACTCCTGCTTCTGTATGATCCGTTAAAGTAAAACTGTTATGGTTATTTTCTAAAATACATACAAATTTGTGAATTTTATTTATGATTTCAAACACGATACTTGGGTAGTGTTCCACAGTGTGGATACACAGCAATATATATATATATATATATATATATATATATATATATATATATATATATATATATATATATATAAGTAGTGGACGTGGTGACCGAAAGGGTAAAGCGGCACGTGACAAGAAACGCTTTAAAAAAGTTCATCAAGGAACTCCGCGATTTTTATCGCCGGGCTACAGACGTGGATAAAGGAGGCTTTGCTATTTACTAATAAAAGATTTACATATTTCTTCTGATTTCACAACCTTTTTTATGGCTGTAATTGTAAATTGTTTGCGTCTTGCAATTTTTTTACCTAGATTATTATATTTCCTCGTACTATTTTTTTTTCTTTATTTGAATGTAGTATATACTAACTTGTTTAGCACGTCATCAATTTATAATTAATGTTATGCATGGTAAATTTCCTTTATTTCATTCAATGTGTATAATTATTATGTAGGTACTTGAATTTGGTGTTGTATATAAAACATGCAGCTTTTAAACATTCCGAAATCACCGTATTCAAGGACTTATTACCTATTAATTCCATGTTCCGAAAGAATAGGTAATACGTCAGACAACAGTCAATATTCCAATATAAAATTCGAAGTCATTTTTATCCTCCTCAGAAACAGACGCATTGAAATTACATGCATGAATTCCAGTTTTTTTTTGCCTACATAATTTCCTCTAACACCGTTGGTCTCAAGCCAAACACATAGGACTAAGCACCGAATTGGTTAGATGATTTTAACGTTCAATGTAAATTTCGAAAATATTGATCAATTCACGGATGAAACTAGAAATTGAAACTTACATTGTTTTAAGCCCAGGGAGAAAGATCTAAAATGCCAAGTTGTAGAATATACTACCTGAAATTGACTAAAAAATAAAATTAGCAAATACTAATTAACCCTATTTATTAACTAAACTCGAGCATTAGACATCATGGATGAGTGAATAACAAAACACTTTCGTTATATAAATATACGAAAACAATATAGCATAAACAATAAATACATATACAAAAAATTATTAAATGGAAATGCCAAGTATTATTCAAACATTCGCGTCTGGCCAGTTCCGCGTAAAATGAATTTTTTACTTTTATAAAAACAAGAGCTGAATGATAATAATTATTATAACAATATCATAATCTATAAACTAGTTACAAAGGGAGACCGACAAGTTAACATTCGATATGTTAGTTGTCGAACGAACATACATTTTCACACACCAGGAAAGAGAGTTACTGGAGATCACGACGCCGAGGTTTAAATTAGACACTCGCGACGTTTTCACTAATCAGTTTTTCAGGAAAACCATCGATGAAAAAGAAATGTTTATGATAGGATGCAATGTCTGGAAATTATAATTCTGATTACCGAACATCCAGGTACTACAGGATCATGACTTGACTAACTAAATACGTTAGCAGACGTTGTTCATGGCATCTGCCATTTAAAATGCAGACAACGAAGAAGGTACAAGCAGTTGGTAAAAGTACTTACAGTTTGATTCTTCTGTAACCTGATACTACACTACTTCACTTTACAGTTAGTGGTACATTGATAACGTTAACTCTAGGTATCAATTTACCAAAGCAGGTAGACTAGATGATCAATATAATAAACTATTACTTCCACATCCACGTAGTGGATTGGAAGTATAGTAATCGCAAAAAAAATATATATATTTTTTTAAATGGGTTTAGAATGTCATGAAACGTCGAGATTTTTAAATTTGAGCGAAAAAATTTTTTCTGTCTGTTTGTAACTTTTTTTGTCCGCACGTTTTCTCCGAAACGGTTTAAGATATTGACTTCAAATTTTGTACACGTTTATATTATAACGAGATCTGGAACTGGATTGTTTTTTGAAGATATCCGGTAAAGGGTTGGGGGGTAAATAGGGGGAAATATGTAAAGCAAGCTGGTAAGAGTAGAGAAACTTGAAATTAGAAGTATCTACTACAAGCTGCAAGGCCTCAAAATTTTTACAATATTTTTCATCCCCCCACCCCCTACAATTCATTATTAAGGGGGTTGATAAAACAAAATTGAGATATTCCCTTGAAATTTGGTACACGTATATATAATAATGACATCAGGAACTAGATTATATTTTGGGATTATTCTGATGAAAGGTTGGGGGTTAAATGGGGGTAAATAGGGGAAAATAAGTAAATCAAGCTGGTAAGAGCACAGAAACTTGAAATCCGGTGTCTGTACTAGAAGCCAAGGCTTCAGATTTTTTAACAATATTTTTCAACCCCCCACCACCCTTACCTACTCCATTATTGATAAGGTTGGTAAAATAAAATTGAGATATTCACTTTAAATTTGGTACACGTATGTATTATAACGACATCTGGAACTAGATCATATTTTGAGATGTTTCCGTTGAAGGGTTGGGAGTTAAATGGGGGTAAATAGGGGAAAATAAGTAAAGCAAGTTGGTAGGAGTACAGCAACTTGAAATTCGGTGCATGTACTAGAAGCCAAAGTCTCAAATTTTTTGATAATATTTTTCAACCCCCAACCACTCCTACTCCATTATTAAAGGGGTTGATAAAATAACATTGAGATATTTATTTGAAATTTGATACACGTATGTATTATAGCGACATCTGGAACTAGATTATATTTTGAGATGATTCAGTTGAAGGGTTGGGGGTTAAATAGGGGTAAATAGGGCAAAATAAGTAGAGCAAGCTGGTAAGAGTATAGAAACTTGAAATTCGGTGTATGTACTAGAAGCCAAGGTACCGAAATATTTATAATATTTTTCAACCCACCACCACCCCTACTCCATTATTAAAGGGGTTGATAAAATAAAATTGAGATATTCACTTGTAATTTGGTACACGTGTGTACCATAACGACATCTGGAACTAGATTATATTTTGAGAGGGTTGGAAGGGTTGGAAATTAAATAGGGGAAAATAAGTGAAGCAAACTGGTAACAGTACAGAAACTTGAAATTCGGTGTATGTACTATAAACCAAGGCCTCAGATTTTTTTATAATAATTTTCAACCCCCCAATACCCCTACTCCAGTATTAAAGAGGTTGATAAAATAAAATTGAAATATTCACTTGAAATTTGGTACACGTAGGTATTATAACGATATCTGGAACTTGATTATATTTTGAGCTGATTCCGTTGAAGGGTTGAAAGTTAAATAAGGGTAGATAGGGAAAAATAAGTAAAGCAAGCTGGCAAGACTACAGAAATTTGGGACTTGGCGTATATACTAGAAGCGAAGGTCTCAGGTTTTTTATAATAGTTTCCATCCCACGCCATCACCACTCCCTTATTAAATTAGTTGATAAAATTAAATTTAGATTTTCACTTGAAATTTGGTACACGTATGTATTATACCGATATCTGAAACTAAATTATATTTTGACATGATTGCGTTGAAGAAGTGGGGGGTAAGTAAAGGTAAATAGGGAAAAAAGTAAGGCGAGTTGGTAAGAGTACAGAAACTTGATATTCGGTGTATGTCCTAGAAGCCAAGGTCTCAGATTTTTTGATAACATTTTTCAACCACCCACCACCCGTACTCCATTATTAAACGGGTTGATGAAATAAAATTGAGATATTAACTTGAAATATGGTAGACGTATATATTATAACGACATCTGGAACTAGATTATATTTTGAGATGATTCCGTTGAAGTGTTGGGGATTAAATAGGAGTATATAGGGGAAAATAAGTAAATCAAGCTGGTAAGAGTACAGGAATTTGGGATTTGGTGTATATACTAGAAACCAAGGCCTCAGATTTCTTTCTAATATTTTTCAAACCCCGCCATCTCCGCTCCTGTATTAATGGGATTGATAACACAGAATTGAGATACTCACTTGAAAGTTAGGACAATTATTATTTACTGTAATGACATCAGATTGAGATGATTCCATTGAAGGTGTGTGAAGTGATTCCTGAGGCAGCGGTTTTTTAAAATGTAGTACAATTCTACACAGCCGACCAGGCCAGGGGTTATCATTTCGACGAGATTCACCCTAGTCACGCCAAAAACAGCGGGATAGTTTTGATTGGTTTTTTATAAAGTGACACAAGATCTACCGCGCAATGGATCTATTTAGTCATTTGTATAGATTTCTAGCGTACAGCAGGGTAGGTTTAAGGTAATTTTGGAACAAAATATTAAATAAAAGCAGTATTTTAGGAAAATTACTCTTATTATCGACTGGACAAAAAGTGACCCGTTACAAAATAAGTGCCTCGACTTCCATAAGGGTTCATTTACTGGCAGACGATAATTAATATAGTCAAAGCAGTTAAGAATCGATGGTCAGAGCAGGCAGCACCATTATTTTACGGGCTGTTGAAATATATCTTTTCTAAAACACTGTGGAAACAAGGTGGAATCGGTTTAGGGATGTAGGAGAAATACGAGGTTATATTTTGAAATAAATCTAACTACGAACTCCGGCCCTGTTAAACACTTTTCTAGTTTGTTAACATTAATTAATTGTAATTTAATTGTTTAGCTTGCACTTCTTACTCAAACTTTCCTGTTAGATGTTCAGCAAATGTAGTAAATGTTGGCATTTTTTGAGGGACTTATTATTTGTTGGTTGTATCTAATATGTTTAAGCGGACCTTATACGATCAATGATATTGACAATATCAGTACTGACATTACTGCTGTCAATCCTCGTATCAACCAGTGTCAATACTATATTACCTTCAGAGTACCTCACTAAAGTACTCACAAGTACTTTTAAAAGGTACTCGTGAAAACTTGAGTACGAATACTTGTAAAAACAAGTACCTACTCGTACTCAAGTTCTTACGAGTACTTCAAAAGAAGTACTATAAAAAATGAGTACTTTTACAAAATTTGGAGAGTACTCTTCTAAAAATGAGTAACGAGTACGAGTACTTCGAAAGATACCAAATTGAAATAGGTAATAGACAAAAAATTAGAATACAACTTACACCATTATCAGTAAATAAAAGTAGATCAACATCAACAAAAACAGTTATATTTATTAGAAATGTATAGGTACACAAAAATGAGCACAACCATATTAAATTCTAAGAAAAAAGTAACACAATAGTGTTGGGCGATATTGTGATTTTGAAATCACAACGTGGATCGTTAGGTACTGTGATATTCTTATATCAGTGAATTTAAAACGTGATGTGATCACGACTTTTCATAATACGACGTCGACGTATGGAAAAAATTGTTAATTGTTCTATATTCCTAAATAAGGCCGACAGACAGACGGTGAATTCGCTACTTTGGTCATCTGTGCAGCCGTAGATATGTAATACGTATGATATTGTATGATACATATACAGTGTGTCCCGTTTAAAGTGGACACACTTTTATATTTCGGATATTATTCGACAAATTGGTTTCAAATTTTTCTCAGCTATGAGACTTTTCAGGTTGCATCTTTTCATCATTTTCGATATATTTTCAATTGCCACACCAACATACTGTGTCCACTCAAAAATGAGATATTTTAATATTTTAGTTAGCCTTGGAGCTACAGCAAAAATTTATTGGGAAAACTTGTTCAGAATCAAGAAATACACCTAGATGCCAAATTTTATCAATATCTGAGAATTTTGATTATTTTCAAAACTTGCTATTGGTGGTGGTTTAGTTGAAAAGGGCTACATTTAATTACTTAATGACTATTTAAATTTATTTTTAAGAGTATAGGTATGCCTCGACAAGCTGCTAAAATTTGCAACAGGGTGAAAGGGAAACTCCAGTGGGCGGTCCTTTAAAAACGATAAAATATTATTTTATGTATTTATAGTACTATGTAGTAGTAAATAGAAATGAATGACCGCGATTCAACGTACGTATAAGCTCGAAATTAGTTCATGATTGTATATAAATTCTACCTGCCAAAGCTCAAGGGTTATGCCGACACATCTATCCTATCGTTCTAACCTAAATGCGTTTTTAACATATTATTCCTTCAATAAATACAGTATTTATAATTTAAACGGCTAGGTATTATGCTTCCCTAGAATTTTAATTTGCAATATGGAGTATACGAGTATATCTATATTTTTGCATAATGGAAAAGATATTCAATAATTAGTAATCTGCATTAATTAATAATAATCGTCAATAAGGAAATAATAATATTAAATAAAAAGAATAAGAGTTGATGAGGTCCGATAAAAATTATAAACAAAAATTAGTGGTATGCAATATTGCAGCTACGGACACACGTTTCAGAGTTATTGCTCCTCATCAGCGTAGCATGGCATATATAATATTGTTATATTGTTAAAAGCAAGACCAACACAGATAGGAAAGCACAGTATATTGTAGGTACTCTATTTTGTACCCTCATGTGCCATATATGAAGAGCAATAACTCCGAAATACGTGTCCGTAGCTGCAGTCTTGTTTGTTATTATAGTACTAATTCTTGTTTATAACTAAATGGAAAACTTAACATTTTAATGTTGTTTAGTTTTCGTATGTGTAAAGCTTTAGCTCTCACATCATTCAACAAATCAAAATTTAAACTCTTGGATCCTCAGGCAATTCCTCAGGACTTCTTGAATTTTTATTTTGTAGTCTCCCTCAAATAATGGTAGTTTACCAATAAACAAAAATTAGCAACCATTGTTAAAATCAAAAATATACACCACGCAAGTTGTTTTATCCAAAGTGTTATGCGTATAGTATTAGTTATTTATTGGTCTAATTTGTCTATACGCGATATTCTTAGAAACTGCTAAACAGAAAAAAAGTTTCAAATAAAAAAGGTGTCTCCATCTTTATTTCTTCTCAGCATAGACTTAAAGGGTTTTCCGTTCGTTAACTGATCCTTGCAAATACTCACATTTTATCGACATGGTTTTTGAAAAAAAAACGTATTTTTTACAGTTATTAAAATTTGACCTTCATATTACCACAGTTCATTAATAAATATGTAGTGATGACATAGTAAAATTGAGATCCATTAATGTTTTCGTTTTTTGAATTATGGCAAGTTAAACAAAAAAATAATTTTAATAATTATTGTTATACATCCAATAGACGCCGAGAATAAGAGAAATGATTCGCAGAAAGTCGGTGATAAGTAATTATTTATAAGCATTAAACTATTCAACGGATCATTATGAAATTCAGTAGTTGTCTATCGAGAGGTAAGCCACCGTCGGCACTCGTTCTCCGAATTTTAGGCAGGCTGTCGGCAGCCATGGCAGTGGCGGTCATATAATTGAAAGCCCCCCGCAAGTGCGGCTGGTTGGAGTTACGCAGGCGCCGCAGGCAAGGCAGTCTCGGCAGTTCGTGTAATTTCTACAAGTGGTTGACCTCTCAGGTACTGTTTTGATAGTATATAGTATAAAATAAGAATTTATTTACAACCCTAACCTGAAATTTGCAGACGTAAATGTAGCAAGCAAATGCCAATTTTTCGAAGTCAGTAACAAGTAAATATATCGAGAATAAGTAAAGATTAAGGATAGAGGCAACCTTTTATTTGAAATTTTACTTTCTAGGAGTAGTAGTTCTCGATTTGACCAAGGAACCAGTGTTATATACTTAGCACATATCACATATTAGCACATAGGTATTATATAAAATAACTTGCCTGGTGTACACTTAGTTTTACGAATTATTATTCATATTTTCTTAAAAAATATATGGATGGGGAGAACTTACAAATTTGCTTTTATAGTAGACAAAAGTTTAATGATAGATGTTTTAAACTAAACCCCGCATCAAAATATCATTAATAACTTTAGACATAGTAGGTTATTTCTCAAAAATATGGATATCTCTGGTTTTACTGGTTACATTTTAAAAATTCAAAGCATCAATTATTTGTATCAATGAAATTTAATACTGCATTTTTTTAAAATACGAATGTCAGAGCGATTCTAAAAATTTGCAAAATTTTGAAAGTAAAAAAGATGGCTAAAATGTGTATTCAAAAATGTTTTCTCTACAAATTTTGAAAGCAGAGATAAAAACGTGCAACTTGAGTCTTAGAACGTCTACATTGGTGCGCGATCTCAACAAGAAAATGTTTCCAACATCGGTCCACATCACTTTCTGGACAATATTTTTAGCTCTGATTTGTTAAATTTTCACGAAAGTTGCTTTTTTCTGGAAAATATTTTCGGGTTTAAAGGAGTAAGTTGGCTTCTCTGTTTCTTTTTACATTTTGAGCCTAGATTTCATTATTTTGACAGATCGTTAGATAACTTTACTGCCGACAGTTTTTATCCCAAACATTTCTTTCTATTTTTCCCAGAAACAAAAGTTATTATGAAAAAAATCCTGCTGCTTGGTCTAATGCAACAAACTGATGCGTGTGACATAATGAGAAAATGGGAAAATGTACGCTTTACTTTTGTGTTTCTAACTCCTTTCATTCCAAATCGCATCGCCCCTTATAATTCTATATTCATGTGTTTACGACAAGAACACATCTTTAAAATTTAGTATCAATTGTATTGTCCAATAAATGTTTTCAAATATACCAGCATACCACCATTTTATAAAGAAGAATTGAAACACAATTATACATTATTGTTAGTGCATGGGTGGCTACATATAACTATTTACTATATTGTTATAATTCCGTACTTGTAGTATAATCAAAGAGTAGAGTACCTGTTAAGTATAATAGTAAATTAATGGAATTTGGTATTTTATTGGGCGTCCCGTGTTATTAGAAATGATTTGGTTTAATTTCTTATTTCGTTCCCTCGTTATATTTTCTCATTCATAAAATAATTCTGGGTGAAGGGCGGAGCTTAAACAATAATAAATCCAGAGGGAGCTCGTATCAGTGTAATATTTGTTGCAAAATGTGCCTTTGCACGGTTCCGTGCTATACATGTTTTTGCAAAAAGTATTATGTTTTTTGGAAAAATAAAAATAGTACGATACACAGAAAACATGAATGAAGGTTTGTATCGAGTCCTTTTTCTCATATTTTGATTCTAAATATTTAAAAAAAAATCATAAAATCTCGCAATTTACTACTAATTAAAACAAATCTTATTAACTAATACCATTTTTTTTTCAAAATATTAAAAAGATACAAACCTAGATTGATATGTTTTCTTCTATTTTTCGCCTGTACAAATTTCGTAATTGCAATGGTCTAATTATAATTTGTCGCGGACGGGGCGGCGTTTGAGAGTAATTTATTTCTGATTTTTAGACGGCATACCCAGTCTTAAATACTTTTTGTTTTCACGGCTATCTTTGTTAAAGTCTCTGTACGGTTTAATATTCGTAATATTTCGCATATTTTTGCAAAGTTATACAAATATAAACATTTCGGAAGCATCAATTTTCTAGATTAAATTTAAGTTGCCAGTCATCAGCAAGGAACTTTAATTTTTGCTGGGTCATTGTTTACAATAGTGTTGAAACCTTTTTAATATAAGCCTCGTTTTTTAATAAAAATGTACAAGTCAAATAATGAATATAACGTTTATTTATATAGTTATTTGCTATTATTTAATGGGATAAATTTGATTTAAAGTCCAAGTATTTCTCCCATTCAATTATTTATAAAAAATTTCTTAGGTACCACTTCTATAGGTACAATTTTGTTCAATGGCAGGCAGCACTTTTTTTAAGGTAAACACGTTAACCAATATGCTCCTCGCCGACTTACAAATCATTCCTGGTGCATTTGAATATGATATAGATACAACTTATTTGTTTTTAAGATTCGACCCACAGACCATCTACTTATTCCTACTAATGAGCTCACTTCTCTTTGACTAACATGGAGATTCTCAACCGTTGCCAGCACCACAGAAAACTCATTTTCTTCGTTCACAACGCGTTTTATCCTTTCACTTTTTTATATTCGACATTTCCAGTTTCCAGAAATCTATCGAGGTTTTGGAAGCTGCTAACATCAGGAATCCTTCTTTCAGGATAACGTTGGTGATAAATTCTATTGGCAAGTAAACAATTTCTGTCTAACTCGCCCAAAACAAAAGTCATGTCTACAAGTTCCGCTTTATTAAAATGCAAATTGTAAAATTCCAAATATTTTAAATTCAATACAAATTGTAACAATCGACCGATAAGTGTGTTAAATGCTCCGTTGTACACGACAATTTATACCAAACTGAGGTTTTATTGCTTGTCGAATAACGATAATGGCAAATAATGAAACAAAAAACATTACAGGAAATGACCTGTTAAATACTACTTACTCATTTCATTGGATTGGAAGAAATGGTCCCACTAAATGGCCTCATATCAAAATTGCATAAAGACGTGTGTCAATCAAAATGGGCAACACGTTGAACACCTATTATAAATTTTTCTAATGAATTATTTGAGGGAACCTGTTTTTTTAAGTTTAT
Organism: Stenurella melanura; assembly: GCA_963583905.1. Lineage (NCBI taxonomy): Eukaryota > Metazoa > Arthropoda > Insecta > Coleoptera > Cerambycidae > Stenurella > Stenurella melanura. The sequence goes on from OY757312.1 coordinate 102,100,081, forward strand.
TCTTGAATTTGACACTTATTTATAAATCGAAAATGGTTGCAATTAGCCATGGGGAAGTACTTACAAAAAATGTTCGTTTTTCATTTCAACATCACATCGTTGGAAAATATACCGGGTGTTCCATTTGAAAAAATTGAGAAAATTCAATTTAAAAAGTTCTTAATGGAAAAATAATTTTTGGCCACCATGTACAGTTTTAGGAAATGAAAATGATTCAAAAATATTATTCAGATGTCTCGTAACTGGTATTCACATAAGTTTTTCTTAAAACGCATAATTGTGACTGTGGTGATTTTTTTAATATCCATCTGCATATTGCATTATTTCAACAAAATAATTCAGTACATCCAAGTGGTTGGGAGATATTCAATGCTAATATAGCAATGACTAGAGCCTAGAAAGAAGCATCTAGAAATGTACTAATATACATAGCATTCCATTTTAAAAAAAGCACTTGGTCCTGTAATCTCGTCTTGGCTCGCGCTGTATGTTCGAAAATAATTTCCAGTTATAGACTTTTTTATCTAGTTTACCTGAAATTTTTTTAAAAATTTCTAGCTATTGTAAAACTCGAGATATCGAGGTCCGACGCACTATGGCCCCACCCAGTATTTATTATAATCATATAAAATATTTTTACGCATGATTCTAGTAGGTAGTTAATTACTATAATTACACCTGGTCTTGTAACAAAAATGTTCCGCCACGAACCTGCCTCTAATCGCCAGTGAATAAAAGATATAAAGGTATGTATATAGATATCGCTAAGGCACGGAATCGCTTGCTTTACGTGTTAATGCATAAGGTCGCAAACAAAAATGGACCCAAATTGAGTGATATTTTTATCTTAAAAAATATATTGGTATATGGAAAGGCTTTTCCACCAACTTTATTACTCGCTTGAGGGATAAGGAGGGGTTGGAGGTACAGATGAATATTTTTCCCGTGATCAGCGACCCCGAAAACGGATAAATACGCGTTTAAACCAAATCGTCCGGAAAAAAAAAGATTTTGCAGCCCTCGGGAGGGTGTAATCAACCCTCTAGGCCTGCTGTCTGGATTCCACTTAGTCTATAGCCCCCTTCCATGTTATTTCAAATATAACCCATCGATAAATCACTCCCCAAACCCGTTTATATATGAAAACATACAGGGATCATCCATAAAAGGGGTGGCCTTTGTTGTTGTTACTGAGTACTTTGGGTACTCAGTACAATTACGAGTACAATTTACTCGAGCCTACCTTACACGATCAGTATTATTGACAATAGTGTTGTCAATAAATTTGCTCAGTACGTCTTTTTGTGCCTAACGAGCTGAGTGAATGTGTGTGTTTTGTTGTTTTATTCGGTTATATCTGGGTTTGTCTGCATTTTGTTCTTTCAGAACATGGATAATCGTACAAAGGGTTGCATAGCTATTATTCTGGCGCTTGAAAGCTCGTCGAGTGTAATGCAAACGTTGGATGAAGGAATGGTTGAAGGGAGAAGAATATTCTCATGTTACTGTTAAAGGAAATCAGCGTCAGCGATGTTGAAGAATGGAGGAAAGTACCTTTAACAAATTGTTACAGATTGTTGAACCGTTTTTGAAACCGGAGGACACAAATATGAGAGAAAGTATAACTGTTAAGGAAAGGTAAGCCTTAACCCTGAGGTACTTGGCCACTGGAAGAAATTTTGAAGACGGGAAGTTTTCTGTCATCATCATTTCGCCAGCAACAATCAGCGAAGCTGGAGTAGAAACGTTTAAAACGCTCATATACGTCCTACAAGACTACATACTTCCCTCTTTATAACAATAGTATTGATATAGGTATGTAGGTAGGTAACTAGGTATTTTTGTAAAACCAAAGAACTTTCGTACAACAACGTTGTATAAAGTACTGACAAAATGAAAAACAACAATAATAAAAAATAATAAAATTTGAAAAATTGGTAATTAAAAAATACAAGAAAAATCTCACATGTTCCACTACTAGTTCCGTCTGCTGCTGCTGAACTGGCTTCTTGAACCTCTCAAGAAACGACAAAGAAAAATGCATCCATGGTAAAGGTGTGTAAACTTGATCTGCGCCTCTCCCCGACCTCTTCGATGTGGCAATTTTCTTCAAATCTCTCCTATAATTTGTTCGTATATTGTTGATTTTCTTTTTTACATCGTTCCTCTTGTTGGCCCCCGGCTTTACTCTCACTAGAAATGGTATGAGGCGGTCAAGAGCTGAATTTTTTGCTGTCTTCTTCTAGTACATTGGGTTGGTCGAATTGCACAGTTCTGGGGATAGTTCGTATTCTTCAATGAAGTGGCGAAGGGCATCTTGTTCCTCCTCACGGGAACTGGATGAACAAAAAAGGGATGGGTCAATAGTTGCTTCATCGCTCTGAAGGTCAAAGTTGTCGGTAATATGGTCTGGCATTATCGTCACTTCTTACCTTCATCGGAGCGCGACATGGACTGAACTGAGCATTGAGGGAAATATTGATGCTGCCCCCTACTATAGACGGTCAATAAAATTGATGTCCGAAACACAGAAAATCCATATTTCCATCAATACTGCCCGTCAATCCATTTTCTTCACTTTACACGGTCAATAATATCGTCGGAGAGCTAGCTTGATGCTGGGCGAGGTTAGAAGTGTACTTGGCGCTCCTAAAGAAAACGCGAAAAGAACCGGTAAAAACTCCATTAAACTCGATACAATTTAAGTTACCGGTAGATTAAAAAGTTCTGCGTAAGGTGAAGTGTAATAATAGAAAAACAAAGCACACACCGAATTAATAATTGAAACATTGCGGTAAAGTGTACGTTAATAATACCAAAAAATAAAATAAACAAGTGTTTAAAGTGCAGTGCTTAGCTGAGGCACGTCGTAAAATTTATGCCTGGAGCTTGGGTCACTTTTCAAGTGGGGGAGAGCAACATATGTTTACGTTTAAAAGACAATATAATAGACAGCCAGCTGTGGATGGAGAGAGATAAGTTTTGTTTAATTTGTTTAATTTGTAGCATGTAGCATTAGTCTATTAGTGTAATAGTTTATTTATTTATTAAAATTGAAAACAAATTTAAATTGAAATTGAAAAAGTATTAAAAATAGGTAATAAAATAGAAAAATTAGCCGGAATTGAAAAACGGAAATTAAAACTGATTGCTTCAAAAACAAACCAATATACAAGGTATACAAAATATTCCCTCGGACTTCTTTCTCACAACCCACTAAAAAGCTCTTTTTTACCGCGAGATAGGACCATCCCCTGCACTCCTGCCGTAAATGGATATTATCCTGTGGAATGGTTAATAAATAAAAGCACCTTACGGCGAGCTAATGTATGTATGTCCTGGCAGAGAAACGAAGGGGACGCACTAATGCAGGACGTTGAAACGAAAACACAGATTTCTGGGAAACATGAAACCATATACGGACGCAAGCGGGCAGAAGGATGTACACACTGCTAGATTCAGAAACAGAATAAATAAGGATATGATGATTGATGGAAACGTAAAAGAAGCATGGAAACTGAAAAGAAGTATCTCGCAAACGCCCACACTTCCCATCCAATGATGACAGATGGAAACTTAAAAAAGGTGGAGAATTAAAAGAAGCATTTCAAAAACACCTACACTTCCCATCCTATATTCCTACCGCATGCGTCATGTGGCTCTCGCTGCTGGCAACAAGCATGTCCCATGTCCAATTCAGCGTATGCAGCCGTTCCGGAGGTATATAAGGGCGTGCGAGGTTCGTTACGGTACGCGGTTTGGTCGTCCGTTCAGGACTGTCTCCCCCGGGTCAGGGGTTTTTGAGGGGGACGGTGCTTTTGAGAGGGGGGACAGGTGCAGCAGCAATGCTCACCTTATGCTGTCAAACCAATAAATCAATCGATCGATCTTGCACGGTTAATATTATTGTCAATATGATAAGGTGTTTTCAATATTATTGATCGGGAAAGGTCCGCTTATCATTTATACTATCTTCTTCGTTTAATCACCTATTATACATTTAATTCCTTACTGAGAGAATCGAATAAATCTTGTTGCTCTCGAACGTCTAGGAGTTAATCACACTTCTTGTCTGTCATATTTTAGTTTAATTGCGTCTATAAATGCAAAGGTTAGCTTTTAGAAATCTTAATGAAGATATTCAATTAAAAGTTTATTATTATAATTAAATTAGTAATAAAATTTATCGTATTTGCTAAAGAGTTTTCATTGTCCTAGGGACTCTACTTAGTGTCTGTTTATTTGAAGAGGTTCAAGGTGTAGGAAGATAGATTATTTTTGATTTTTCACGCGACATTATTCTTCTTGTGGTATAATTTTGAATATTTATCTATTCCGTAGAGGGGCTTCATGTTTTCCTCTTTTATGATTTTTGGTGGCGATAGTGTCAATTATTTATTTTATCAATAGGCGGTTCTCTATTTTCGCCCTTAAAATCATTTTTGACCTCGTTTTCTTTCGTTACCGAGTTCATCGCAGAGTTAATTGAATATCATCTTTTGTTTTCTGTTTATTATATACGTATATAGTTATATCTCGATTCAATGATGTTTCAATAAAGTGTGGACTATACATACATGATTGATTGTACACCAAGAATGTACCTAAAATTTGATTTGTATGCATGTTACTTGGGTTTTTAACATTTATGATTTAGAATTCTTCGATTAGGATAGAATGCATTTGCTCAATTGGCAAATTCTAAATTGAATTGCAAGGGAATTCAAAAGTTATTCAGTACCATATCGAATATTCTTCATCGCATTATTACAGAAATGTGTTTCATTGTCCATAACAATTTGTTTTGAGAAGATCTAGTGACAGAAGCAATGTCAGGATAGTCATATGATCCGATTATTTAATACGGTATAGTTTACTGCAGACTTATTGTCGGTACAAAAAGTGTCAGGGTCTTTGATCATTAGTGCACCATCAAAGGCGCCGACACTTTTTATGCCGACCAGATAGATGAGAAGACGTATAGACTTGGGCGTATCTGGAAAATAGATCTATGAAGGTTACGAATTTACTGCCTTTTGTAATTTATGATTTCTTTCAATCACCATTTGACTTAATTCATAATTTAATTTCGTTTTCAGATATTCTTCTTATATGGGAACAGCTGCTTCTCTAAGGTTTTTGTCTTAGGTATAAAAGTTTTTTTTTTATTAATAAATTTCATGTCGTTTGATTTTTGACTAAATCTTATTAACAGTAATGGTCTTTGTTAACTACTATTTTTTGTGCTATGTGTGCTCGTGTGTTAGAAAAACAAATAATTCTTTGATTAGAATAATTGACGGGTTGTTCGAAAATTGGAATGACTAATCTTTACTGCTTACCACGTACGCAGACCTATAGTCAGGGAAGTGGACCCCCTGAAGAAGTTCTAACACGCTGTAGAACTATTTTGTATATTTTGTATATAAAAGGCAAAATTGGCACCCCTAAATCCGAAGAGCACCGCCTAGAAATTTATTTCTGGGGCGTACGAGGATCTTAAATCATTAATTATCTTTGCTATAGTCTATTTAGAATCATCACAGTTTAAAATAGCATCTAAATCCACTAGAGCGAGTAGTAATGCATTCTGTGAGTCGGATTGAAACTCGAAAAACACAAATTTTTTATAGCCTAACGAGACTATGTCCTCCCCCGTTATCTAGGATGCTGAACACGATGGCAGTGGTTAAATCTCGCTCCGAGATCACCCCACCCCCCAAACGAATAAATACTACCCCCGAAAGGGGTAAACCGCGTATCCGCCGTATCCACAAGCCAGACCGGTCTTACCCCCGTTTTCGAGGATGTTGAATACGATGTTGATGTCGAGACCCCTACTCGACCCCCACCAACCCCCCAAACGGCCAAAACCACCCCCAAAGGGGTAAAACGTGAATAGGCCGTCTTCTCTCGGCTAAACCCGCAAAAAAAAACTGCTGAGCACGATGGTGTTGTCGAGACGCCTTCTCGATCCCTTCTCGACCACCGCCAACCACTAAACGGCCAAAAACCACCCCCGAAAGGGATAAACTGCAGATAGGCCCGTCTCCTACCAGCCAAACTTGTGTTACACCCCGTTTTCGAGGATGCTGAGCTCGATGGTGATGTTGGATATTCTCCACGAGCTCAGTCATGTAGGCATTAACAGTAACTAAATTCTTGTTTTTATGCTAGCGGACGCAGAGAAGGAATCTTGCACGTGGACCAGCTGCAGTAACAGTGGCGACGCGAAGATGCTGCGCGGGACGATGTGTACCAGATAACATCTCTGTGTGTACTCTTCGCCGCCGCGAGCCCGCGTACTTTTTAATTAAATTCCTCCTTAAAAAAATCAAAAAAGTACGAGGATAATGATAATTTTGCTTTTTAGTAAGAAGTAAGAGTGTAATTATATTTTTGTCCGTTTGCTGAGTGAGGAGAGGTCGCGATATTTTTTGCATGCTCAGCATCCTCGAAAACTGGGGGGTAACACGGGTTTAGCCAAGAGAAGACGTCCTATCTGGGTTTTATCCCTTTTGGGTGTGGTTTTTGGCCTTTTGGAGGGCGTTGAAGAGGGGTCTCGACATCATCATCATGCTCAGCATCCACGAAAACGGGGGTAAGACGCATTTAGCAGAGGGAAGAAGGCCTATCCGCGTTTCACCACTTTCGGGGGTGGTTTTCGGTAGTTTGGGGGGTTGGCGGGGGTCGAGGAGGGTTCTCGACTTCACTATCGTGTTCAGATTCTCGAAAACAGGAGTAACACATGTTTGGCTGTTAGGAGACGGCGGATTCGCGGTTTACCCCATTCGGGGGTAGTTTTTGGCCGTTTGGTGGGTGGGGTGATCTCGGAGAGATATTTAACCACCGCCATCGTGTTCAGCATCCTCGAAAAGGGGGGCGTGTCATAGTCTCGTTAGGCTAGGAAAAATTTGTATTTCTGTCCAACTTACAGAATGCACTATAGGATCGGCGACATTAGTCGTAATTAAGATGTCATTATCATTAATGTTTATTTTGGTACATGATAATTAATATAGCACACGCTTGATACACTCGAGACTCGCACAGTTTTGGATTAAAAAAAAAGTGTTTTTACGATCCACTTTGTGAAAATAAAGTTAAAAGAAAACTCAAAGATAAAAGATATAAGCTACAAGACAAGTGATAATCCTCCTTTTTTGAAGTCGGTTAAAAATTATCTGAAATTACGTCTTTTTTCATTTACCACTCCACTCACAATATTTAATGTCATCCTATAGTTGTTGTCGGCCTAATTAAAAACAAGACTATTACACATTTTCTTTCGATTATTATTAAGCATTAGACAGTAATTCATAACGTAAACAAGATACTGATATGGATGGATAATTAATTAATATTGCAATTGCCACTATTTTTTCAAGAAATTTTCCCTTGCGTCAATAGGAAACTTACAGGTTTTCCTTTTAATGCTAACATCAGTTTTGTTAATTATTGTACTTAATGAATTCTTATTAATCTAATTTTAGAATAGGTATTGCGCACAAATATGGATGTGTACACAAAATTCCTCCTGGTTGTCCTAATAATTCATTACTACTCGATACCAGAGATGCACAGGATGTTCAATTTCCACCTGGAGCGTGGAAAGGGAAAAGTTTATATAACATTTTTGACGTAAGATATGTATCGTTTTTGAGTAAATTGCAAAAAATACAACGCAAACAAATTATTCCTCCAGAGGCGACAAAGACTCAAAACGAAGCATCTCTATCAACTCAACTAAAAAAAAATCATCTTACGCGAATGTCATAGGCGTATTGAAAATGTGACGTTAAATTCACCCGGCAGGTGGTGATGCTTCACTTTGACACTGGAGCTTTGGCGGTCGGTTGACAGTAAGCTCGGGCGGCAGTTCCTTTTGGAGTGGAACAACCAATTACCCTCAAAGCCGGTTCAGCAGGGCTTGAGTAGCTACAATGAAGAAACGGTAATGTCCAGCGTGTCTAGGGATAGTTAGACTTCACATACACCACAACAAAAAGCACGGTTCAGATTATATAATAATATTTGTTATTTTAGAACCTACTATTTACAAACGGAAGCGAAGCTAAGGTAGTGATGGGCAGAATCGAAATAAAGAATCGGACATTCCGATTCTTCCACGAATGTCCCGACTATTTTGTAAATTCATCCATATAAGTACCCGATTTCAAAGTAAAACAAACAGAATTCGTAGGGTAGTCGAATTTCAAATAATTAGATTTTAATGTAGTTAGAAAGATTCGTATTATTTTTTTTTATTACGAAATATGAAATAAATAAAATAAAGTAAAACATTTAAAAATACGTTCTACGTACATATTTATATGCATAAAAATATAGAACATTTCTAAAAAATAAGACATACAGGTACCTATTTTGGATAATAAAATATATCTCAATTCTCAGTCTTAATAAACAAAATAATATCAGATTGACTATTGATCACCGTCGAAAACTGAACGGTCTATTTTTAATCCCCACCCCATCCATTACAAAACCGATTCCCTGTATCTGATTCTTATTCCGATTTTCAAGAGTATCCGATTCCAGGGATTCCGATTCTCAAAATCGCCGATATTGCCCATCAGTAAGCTAAGGTATTAACGGCGACGATACGATGATAAAAACAGTCAGGCGGTTAATGAGACGGAGATACGGTAAACTGTTGGTGTGCGGTGCCGATGGCCAGAAGAGGTAAAGTCGGACAATGGTACAGACAGTGAAAAACGGATAACAGGAGTAAATAGGCACTTACCAAGTTGGCACTTTCTTTACCCACTGCCTCCTGTTGGGCACGCGTGCAGCTCAACGGACTGGAGTGGACTCCTCTCCTCGGACGGACGGCACTTACTGGCGGCTGAATTTTGGCGAATGCCTCTTGTTACACAAGCGTCTAGGTACACGAGGCCTCGAACTTCCAGCATGGGTGGTGTACGCGCCTGCTAACCAGCCGACTCAATGACAGCCAGTCAAGAAATTGAAATCAAAATATTTCGTGTTATTTTGTGAAAAGAGGGCGTGAGGACACCCTCACGCACCCCCTTTCTTTGTCTGCGACGCTAATAAAAGCCTGCGAGGCTAATAATTATCTACAATTAGATATCACAATAAAAGCCTACTAACCTAATCTAAAGAAATCACACGAGAGAATTTCAAGCAGAATAAAAACCTACTAATCTAACCTAAAGAAATCATAGAAAATAATTTGAAAAAATGCATCAATCGTTAATTAAAGAAAAAGAATTCAGTAGGTGTAGCACTTTAAACCTATACGGCTACCGATGAACACTAAAAGCAAGGAATAAATAGTCAGACATGTGATAGACAAATAATAGACCAATGGTATCACGTTTTGCGCATGATCGAAGCTCCAGGCCTCGGTGTACCTAGACGATTCTCTCTTGTTACTGCCAGAGGCACGAATGGTAGAGGACGAGACGGTGTAGTCGGATTGTGCACCAACTTTTATTGGTCTTACTCACTATCCTTCATACACGTCGGTCGGACACCAACTGAATTCTCCAGCAAATGGTGCACTACTTGACGGAAGGCAGACTGATTCTGCGCAAGTGCACGTTTGCAGACGGTGGCAGAAGCATGAACTGCTCTCGGCGAGTCTCCGACACAGACTAAATGACTAATAGAAATAAATGTAAGTATATGGTACACGGAAAACTACATTGCGCACGCCTTTACGCCAGATATTTTCAGGAATTACCTAGCCTCTACAATTCAGTACAATATAATATAAATATATAACCTACTTAATATTAAACCAAGCGGTGGTTTGGCGTACAATTTCCATAATGAAAAATGCTTCGTTACAAAAACATCTGATAGAATGAGCAGTTTTCTAATTGAAAATTAATAAACATTTTAATTGTAATGTCGGAAATACTTTCTTATCTCCTTTTCTGAGATGATTAGGACCACGTAGGTCGTCCGTAGTTAGTTCTTATAAGTATCTATTAACAAAAATTATAGTATGCAACTCATACAATAGGAATCAAAAACTTTCATAATTGTGCAAAATGAGCATCATTTTGTGCTTGTTGTGTAATATACTATTGTACTGAGGCATTCATGTCACATTTCTGGATTTCCGTTTATCCCTACCAGCGTTTGCACACGCACCTAAAGTTGAACCACGTATGGGGCTTTCGGATATAAAAGCACGACGAAATTCAATATAAACCAGTGCTCTTCTGGCATTGGTCTTCAGCGTGCTGTGCTGGATTAATATCAGTAATAGTACTCAATTGCGACATTAGCAAGCCGGATCGAATATAAGTCGACCTCTATGTTCTGCAGCGTGCTGAGCTGGGGTCTCTTATGCTGAAAAGTTATTTATCCGACGCCGTTACGACGCCGAAGGTGCTACCTAGGCAGGTAGCGACGTTACCGAGTCGGACCGAATATAAGCCGACCTCTAGATTCTACAATGTGCTGAGCTGGGATCCCTTGTATTGACAAGTTTTTTATCCGACTCCGTTACGCCGCCGTAGATACTCCACAGATGTTCAGCGATGTCACCGAACCGGGGAGAATGTAAATCGACCGACAGGACTCTACAGCGTGTTGCGCTGTGTTTTCATAGTTATTTGTATCAGGCCAGTTTCGGTGACATCGAAAACATCGACGCCACGACGAGATAGAAAGTAACCGCTACGTTGTCACATTACACTCTCGCCCGCTTCGCACACGTATGAATAAATAATGTCTAGAGACCGTAAAAGATAAAACCAGTAACACGAATGTACATTATGTGACACTGCCTTATTTACATGTTTACGTGAAATAAGCTGTTTATTTATATTTGTACCATCTTATTTACTGAACCCTGGAATAACTTCTCCAAACCAGCTACCCAAGCAAAGAATTTTACAATATTAAAGAATGTAACAAAAATAAAAGAATTTATTATAAATGAAACACGTCTAAAATTTTTATTGAAATAAATATATTTTAATGGTAGGAGTACAAATAAAATATGAAATCTTAGCATAGGGGCACGTTGATAAATATCTATAAAACCAAAAGTATAAACAACGACGACTGTGGTTTACAATATTGCTTATTTATTATACTCTTCGCAAATACAAATCGAAGAGTATATTGCATTCGATCGGCACATTTCTAAAACCGGTAATATTGCTCGTAGAGAAAAAAATCATATCACTGTGTTGGTGATCGAATTCTGAACAACTTTCAAAATTTCCGTCCGTTCGTCTGTCCGTCTGTCTGTCCGTCTATCTGTCCGTCCGTCACGTTTCTTGTAAGCACGATAACTTAAGAACAAAAAGTCCGATTGTACATATTATGCTGATACTAAAATTAATTAGGTAAGTCGCGCTCGTATCATTCGCTATGGCTAGCGTCGAAAGGTACTAATATGTGAACAATCTACGTTTGTTACTTTTCGTTCTTCTCCATATAAGAAACATTTCTATTCCACTTATTTTTGGATTATGTTGAAATATTGTAACACTCCCTTTCCTTCAGTTGGCGGCCGAACAAAAAGGTGAGCGAGACTGTAGCAACCAGCTTAGCTCTGCGGCTGTGTAGAAGTTCGAATTGAATAATTTTATTACAGAAAGACACACTTTGGGTCATCAGCGTATTCAAGAAGGAATATTTTCTAAACAAAACAAATAAATGATATTCTTGCAACTTGTTCAGACGGAGACAATCAAACTCAACTTAAAAACAAACAGTATATTAAATGACATGTATAAAATTTACAAAATCTTTAAAAGTAATATTTTAAGTGAAACACTATAAAATGGTACTTGCTACGGCGACAGCGGCACGTATACTAAAATTGGAACGGATACATAGAAGTTTAACATGGTCTCTGCACAAAGACGACACGCCAAATCGTGAAGCGTTCCACATTTTTTACAACATGCACCTTGCAGATTCCTTCCTATGCACATGTGACAACATATCGATATGTGATGTTGATCACATATTCTTTGGGTGCGGAAATCATACCATAGAAATTAATCAGTTTCTTACCAATATTGCAGACGTATTTTTAATGCTCCCAACAAATACATCAAACATGGTGACTCTAATTAATGAAAACCAGCCAGTAGGTAATCCTATATTTGATAAGAATTAAGCTATAGGTTGGCGTAGGTTCAGAATTGTATCTTATTGTTTAACCCTAAGTTGTGAACATCTACCAACCGTGGTCTCCAATTTTGTGTGTTTATATAAAGTCGCCTTGAAAGATCCCTGGGCGTGAAGAGTGTGTCCTTGTTTATCCCTTGGTTGTTTCTCCTCTTTCTTTTATTTTCTTTTTTCGATTAATTTAGAATAGACATAATGACTTTCGCAATACTTACAGTTTGTCGAGGCTATACTGCATACGTTCCCAAAGCCATTTCCTTAGGGAGAAAAAAAATTGAAAATGACTATGAAAATCTTTGATTTACTGATAATTCAATTATTAAAATCGACTAGGAAAAATTGAAATTTATTAAAAAAATGAAACTATTGAGTGGTTTACTAAAAATCTTTTGACCAAAGTTGCTGCTGATATTAACACAGTGATAGTTGGCTGACGTAACTTGTTGGTAGATGGTAGATGGCTTGGTATTCTGACGCGGTCGGGCTTCTGGAGTTGGCCACGGGTACCCGGGAATTAAGGACTAATGTACTCGTGCTTGTCTACGAGGAAGTATCAGGCTGACAACACGTCTGGGAAGATGTCCAGCCAATTGTGCTTTATTTCTCCAGCCAATTGCAAGTTCTATCATGTGCTTTGATCCAGTTGGTGGTTGGTGCAGATATTTATATGAAAAACAGGTAGATACGAGGGACCAGGGACGAGGGACCAGATAAAAGAAAAAAAATTGAGCAAAAAAAAAGTCTCTAAATTTTGTTCAATAACTGGAACTATACCGAAAATTTTATAAATTAAGGTTAAGTGGCTACAAAAATATCAAATTTATATTAAATTTATCAGAAAAAAACTGTGATAAAGTTGAATTTTGGTTCGATATCTTAAGAATTCAATAAGCAAGACAAAATATGAGTAAGAATATTAATTTATAGTACGAAACCGTATGTGCAACAATAAAAATTTCTAGATTATTCCCCACTCAAGAACAAAAGTATTAGCATTTTTTCTTAATTTAGGGCATGGCACATGGACTGAAGAGACTCCCCCAATAGCTATGAGTAACACTGAACTTTACCCTCAAGATGAGTGACAAATATACAAATTACACAATAAGTTAATCTAATTAAAAGAGATTACTCACCTCCAGAAAAGTAGTTCAGTGGCTGCTTACAACAGGTGGTCTTGCCTCAGATTCTATAGCCTCGGTTAAAGGACTCAAGTGCGTTCCCTCAGCAACACAATCTGCCCCTAAAAAATTAAATACCAGAGAAGTAACTCTCCTAAGCTTTGTAATGTCGCATGAACACAAAATCACACACAATGGTGCCTCTAAAATTTGCAAAATATGTTGAATACTATTTAATAAACCAAAAATAATTGTTTTCTAAATATTTAAACAAATCATTAAGTCATTACTGAGATAACATCTAGAACTTCTATTCTTACTCAGAAACGACTCACTCAGGTCAATCGTGAACAGTGTGAACACCAAAGTCTCGCGTCACCGGAAGAACAGGTGTCGCCTTTTTTCTCTTTGCGCGCGTGTCTACCCGCGTACAACAACATGTGATCCTTTAACTTGGATATGGGTCGAGTATGTGATAGTCCAGGTGCTGACAATTTATGCAACGGGACAAACGTTTCGTTACAATATAAAACGAATTACCACTAGCCTACGCTACGGTCACATAATAATTGCAGCTTTAAAGAATATAGCAGTATCTGGCTGCAGTAAGTCGATACTGTAATATTGACAAATATACCAATATTTCTTCAAAAAAACGTAGCTCTTGATTTACTAATTATTTTATTGTAGAGGTACCTGTTGTTTTATTATTAATAATATACACGTGTCTCAAACAAATAATCAATTCTATCGATTTTTATGCGTTTCTTGGAAAAGTTTTAAAAAAGTACATGAAAAATCAAGTTAATTTTTGAATTCGTTCTTTAACAAGCTTTCACTTGACACCCCACACAATGGCCTTGATTTTTTTCTTCCCATTTTAACCTCCGAAACTAACCTTCAAAACAAAAATTCTACATCTGTAATTGGGTCACTATTTCCTACAACTGTCCCAAACTTCAACTTTCTACATCAAACAGTGTCTCAGACAAATGCCTCCGACAGACCGACGAACAGACATCGAGGTAATTTCGTTGTATGTGTTCCGTTTTGCTAATTTTGGCCCGTAACACTAAAAATTAACCAAAAAATTGTCAAATTAATGAAACTAAACTTTAACAATATCTTTTGACATTATTGCTAAAACGCTTATTTTTTATAACAAAATTTGCCAAAGACGCCTTTGGTACTTATATCCATTGTAAATGAGGAGCTACAGCTTCGTTACACAAGTAACGAATGGACACCCGAGAAAGACCAGTAGAGTTCTATTTGGACCTGTTCGAATACGGAACCCTAAAATTCAGTTAAGCGGACTGGATAGAAAATATCAAAGCAATTTCTTGTCATGATTATTAGGTGAAATGACAAATTCTTACTTGAACATTGTAGTATCGTCACAGTCCCCTACGACTATAGGGAGTAAGACTTCGTTTGGAAGAAACATAAGAAATGCAACTAGTGCAGTGGGGACCAATCACTAATGGAGAAATTGAGAAATTAAAGAGACAATGAAGAACGATGATAAATAAAAAACCAAAAGTGTTGTAGACGTTAACACAGTTTTTAAACCATTCCAGTATCTATCTTGATTTTGTTGTAATATAATCTAGTGTTTAATCTCTATCTCTCTCTAATAATTTAGTTTTGTTATTTTAAGTTGGTACCAGTTTATACTGTTATATTTTTCTTAAGTTGGTAGTAAGGAGAATATGGAGAGCTGTTAAGTGAAGAAGTAGTTAGGTCTGGATATATGAAATAAAGTTCTGGTAAATTAAAAGTCACGCTTTTTAGTCTGCTCAAATAAAAAGGTTATTTAAATAGTAATGAAGTATTATTTATTATTATTTTAAATATAATAACAGATTTCCTGTCATCATGATAAAATTCATTTTTGCATTTCTTGTTCTGTGTTCAGTTGAGTATTTTAGGGCTATAGCGGGGGAAAATCGGATAACTCAATGTCTTGCAATGTTTGTTTGATTTATACGTATAACTGATGCGTGGCCATGTGTTAGGTGCATATAACTCTTATACTGTAGTCACTGGTCCAATTCCCGATCGTGGCACTGGGATTTTTTGCAGGCATACTCATATATTGTGTATGTGTCCCTTGTCCTGAAATGTGTAGTGCCCTCTCCCACCCAAGATCACTTCAAGATTTCAGGAATAAACGGCTTTGTATTACCTGTGGTGTGTTATGTATTATGTGTTACTAGTATGCAGTCGGCATTGCCATCATTTCCCTAAAACACACCGCTGGGCCGGTTACGTCTATCTATAGTAGCGCCAATGAGTCTAGTCAGTAGAACAAAAAATAAGCGGCATGCTCGTCAAAGTATAGTAACTGTTATGTAATACTTAAATGGCACCTCATTCTACTATAAAATTCCACATAGTGCAGAGATATTTTTGAAGTTTTATCCGCCTACCAGGGATGAAAACTACGACTAGGTCATTATGTGTAATTGCTACAATCGACCAAATAGAACAAATGTTTGAATGTGGTGTCCTAATAATTTGTTCAACTACTGTGAGTTTGGCGAAGTGGCATAATAGTATATTATTCAACGAGCATATAATAATAGCCATTATATGCGAGTAGAATACTATACTTTGTCCACGACTATTAAATATTTAATATTTATTTAATTCATCTTCATTCAATGTCTCCTATTTAGGAAAAATTCATGTCATCAGACATATCATATATAATTTTCTCGATTTTTCGGGCCACAAGTTTAATGAGGCGATTTCTGCAGCTTCCTTTATCTCTGGCGGTATCTTTGAAATCTAGTTTTCACTGTCAGTACCGATTTATTTAATTATATTATCCTTTTTGAGTACCTAAAATGTAAAATTATTGTAAATAACGTTGGCGTTGAAATCGCACAAATTTTGACGTTTCAAATCAATTTAGGTTTTGACACATCATGGCTTACTAATAAAATAATACAGTTTGTAAACATGTAAGTAAATGGTTTCAAAAACAATGTTGGGGATTTCCGCGTGTAGCTAATAGAAATAGATGATGCTTTGAAAAGAACTTACTAATGTAGTTTTTGAGTGTTTATTAAAATACCTTTTCGGCATTTGAGTGCTTCCTAGAAAACTTAGAGAGACGACATTTGTCTTTTGGTTACTACAATTTTGACATTTTAAATTGTTAGTAAAAAGCCACTGTCATTTCTTGCAAACAATTGACTGTCTTCATTATTCACTGCAATCAATGAATAATGAAATCATTATTCACTGCAGAGAATAATGGATAGCATTATCCTTAAGGAAACACATACATATTGAGTACATTATTTAATAGTCGTGGACAAACAAACATTAATCGTGCCGAAGCTAACCGCAATCAGTGGCGCCACATATATATTTTTAGGTATATATAAATTAATGACAGTATTCATATTTCATAATATAAAAAATTAATATAATTAAATTTACTTCTACACTCAACTCAGCCAAAAAAAAACTGGTGTTCTTTTAAGAACATTTTTAATGGCATGCATAATTTTGTTTAGGAGTGGAATAAACATAAACATCACGCACAGTGGACAACCCCCAAATCAAAAGCCTCTCATAGGCTGTCCGGGAGGGGTTACACATTTGAAAAAATGCAGACAACATCCATTACCCACCAACATTGATAGTGACGATTCCAGTACACATTAGATAGTTTGACGTCAAAACTGTAGAATGTTTGATGTTTATAAAAATTTACACAAATTTCAACCATTCAGTTGTTCCTATTACCTAGCAAAGACCAGCGTGGAGGCGTGAGCATATCCCTTTCCAAGAAAGGATGGTGACAGCGTTGTTAATTAGGGAGTAACAGGTTAAAAAAGAAAATAAATTAACGAATTTGCAAGTTAAAAATAAATAACCTTTCTAGTAACAACTAAACTTTCTTGTTAAAA
This sequence comes from Stenurella melanura, assembly GCA_963583905.1. NCBI lineage: Eukaryota > Metazoa > Arthropoda > Insecta > Coleoptera > Cerambycidae > Stenurella > Stenurella melanura. The sequence continues at coordinate 102,117,272 of OY757312.1, forward strand.
TAACATTAATTATGTTAAAAACAAAACTCACTCATCACTGTCACTGTCACTATCGCTGCTGGCGACATTTATAATTATTGCTCAATTACTGCGTCAATTGAAATATCCGTAACCCACTTTTTTTTTCAAGTTTTTAACCTGCTCTATTCATTTTCGCCAACTGTAACTCTCTTTAATGCACTAGATAGAAGGACTTTTACATGTTATAATTTAAAGGTTCCATTTTCTCGAGCAACATTCCCCTTTACTTCAGCCCAAATAAGCTCAATGGGTTCACAGTGGTAAGGCGGCAGTCGCAATACCTCAATATCTTTAGCTTTAGCCATTTCATTCACATTATATTTCTTATATATCGGCAAATGCTGTTTCGCTGAGGTTAGCAGCTCGGCTTTAACCGAAGCACGATCGAATGAGATACCTTTACCATCTAACCATTCTTGAATTTGCGCTTTTCGCCATGCATTGGTTGGTAATTTTTCCAGTAATCGGCTGTGGTACGGGATGTTATCCACCATAACGACAGATCCGGGTTCTATCTTTGCCAGAATTTTTGCAAACCATTCCTCGAAAACATCCGCATTCATGACCTCATGATAATCGTCACTTTTTTTCGACACGAACGATAGAATTCCATCTTCCACGATTCCTGAATAACTTCCTATGTGCGTTATTATTAAGCGTTTACTTTTTCCTGTTGGCATTTTCAATCCTGTTGGCCAATCTTCCATATGGCCTTGACGAACACTTTTTTACATTCCTATCTTGCCAAAATTTCGTTACATAGCATTTTCTTCCTCGTTCACCAGCTGTTCTAATTGCCCGAATATAATTTCTCCGCCAACAAATAATATCATTTCTCTCAAGTAGGAGGCTGTTCCTCTTCCCTTTTGCAAGTATAAAATTCATATCATGTAAACATTTTTTAAGCGTCGATTTGCCCATTTTGGGTATATTTTTAGCTTCACTCAAGGACTGTAAAATTTTCTTTACAGTAGAGATTTTATCATCATAGAAAAATGTGTGAACTTTACGTCGAATTCCATTTTTCTTGAATTGGTCAAATGTTATGTTATTTCTTCCAGACTTCGCTTTAGGTTTCTGATCATCCCCTTCATTTCTTTCTTCTCTCAAAATTTTGTAAATGGTCCGCTCACTGAGGCCGGTATACCTTGAAGCCCCATATTAACTAAACCTGTTGATCCTGATTTCTGTACCATCGGATAATCTTTCTCCAATGCACGATATACCTTCAAAATCATTTTCTTCTCTTTGTACCCACATGGAGAATTTTTAGGGTTATAAACTTTTACTACCTCTTTCGAACAACCGGGAACCGATTCCATTTTATCAGATTTAAAAATGTTATGATATCGCACAATTACACTTATTTTCCCTAAAGCACTAACAAAATCAAATACGAAGGCACTATAATACAACAAATACGTAATTTATAAACAACAAATTAATACCGCCCAATTCATAAACACACTAAAAATATTTCACACAAAATAAAATTTTAAGGCACTATGATATAACGAATGCGTAATTTATAAATAACAAATTAATACCGCACGATTCATAAACGAACACAATAACACTGATTATACGGAACGCTGAAACAAACAAATATGCGTGATTGCCACGTGTTCCATCCTCATAGGTTGCATTTTTCAGGAGATTGCCAACGGTTTTCTCAACTTCAGTTGCATGTAATTCACGTAATAGTGTGTTTACATTTGTTGTTCGACTTGTGAATTGTTTCATTTCAGTTATTGTGCATTGATAAGGACGTGATAATTACGTAGTGTTACAATTGTATTGTTATTGTGTTTTGAAATTTATTAATTTCAGTTATTGAGTATTGGTAATAATTTTACGCATGAAGACTCTGGTGAACTAAGCGCACGAACAGCGCATGTTTTGTCTCAGAGCTCGGTGAACAGACTTTTTTAACGATATTCTAACGATATCAGAGTAATGGACAAATAGATAGTGTTGCCAGATACAAGCATAATATTTGAAATTTCATAAATCCGCACGCCTCTGGCGCTACTGACTAGACATATTGGCTCTGGTATAGTTCCAGATCGCATTATAATGCACACGTACTAAATTTCAAGTTATTGTTTTAATTTTATTTTGCTAGCTCTTTTAATAATAGAGTGGTGATGCTGGTGGGGGTGGAAAATTTGAGACCTTGGATTCTAGTATATACACCAAATCCTAAGTTCCTGGACACTTATTAGCTCCTTTACTTATTCACCTCTATTTCCTCCTATTTCACCCCCAACCCTTCAACAGAATAAACTCAAAATATAATTCAGTTCTATATCTCGTTATAATATATACGTTCACCCAATTCTTAAATGAATATCTTTTATCTCTTTTATTTTGTTAACCCATTTAATATTGGAGTGGGGGTAGTGGTGGTGGTGGTAGAAAATGATACAAAAATTTGAAACCTTGGTCTCTAGTATATACACCAAATCCTTGTTTCTAAGCTCTTCCTAGCTTTTGCATTACTTATTTACCGCTACTTTACCCCCAACTCTTAAATGGAGTAAACTTAAAATATAATCTAGTTCCCGATCTCGTCATAATCGTGTATCAAATTTAAAGTCATTATCTTTCTTTTCCCTCGTCATAATACTTACGTGTATCAAATTTCAAGTCAATGCCTTTCTTTTATTTTATATTGTGGAAAATGTATTTCTTTACTTGACCTGTTTTCCCCATTTTACCCCTATTTAACCCCCAACCCTTCCTAGGAATTAGCGCAAAATCATCTAGTTCCAGATCTCGTCATGATACATATGTGTACCAAATTTGAAGTCAATATCTTAAACCGTTCATAAGAAAACGTGCGCACAAAGAAAGTTACAGACCGACAGGCAGACATATATTTAATTTTTTCTTGCTCAAATGTAAAATCTCGACGGGTTATGACATTCTAAGCCTATTTCAACAATAAAAATGTTTACAATTTTTTACAATTACTATAGGTACTTCACTTTACTTCACTACGTAGATATGGAAATAATTATATCTTTTTAGATAGAATGTTATTGGTATTGCATTATTTGGAAATTTTCAAATATCATGTCTTGACGTCTTGGTTTCTCCTTGTCTTCTATATGCTTCCATTTTAGGGTGCCGTTTTATTTAGTTTCAGTGTGTTACTTTATTCAATTTTTTTCTTCTGTTTAAATAAACACTGAATGAACTATACGCATTTTTTTAAATTAATAAATACTTATTTATTTGTCATCCCATGTGTATTAATTAATACACAAAACAAGAATAACTACTCTTGTTTATTTTTTGGAATAAAGAGTAAACAATAACAGTCCGGGAGCTAGGTGGTTATTTTGGAAACACATCGTTACATGAACTTGTGTGAGTTAATTAATTCTATCGAACATAAATCACGTCAAAATACACTTCTCGCATATTCAGCTCATCAGTTTTGTTATAGTTCAAGATATGCGGTTTTTTCGCATAAAATTGTACATTTTGTCGATTTTAAATACATGTAGAAATTATTCTAATGGGAATTTAGCCTTAAGATGCATAATTTTTTATTAAGGAAACTTATAAAAAATACTAAAAATAGGAATGACCTTTCAATAATGAAACAATACAGAGATGCAGCAGAAACTCGACTTACCAATAAATGTTAATTTAGACACAAAAAATCTCAGTTTCTTCTTTTCTCTTTCTTGCGAATTAACTTACAGGAGTTTCTGGAAATATTTTTTTGTGTTCAAAATGTTGGTACTTACTATTTTGCATAAATTATTGTAATGATCGCAATTGACACCCCTGGAATCCGATAAACACCCCCTACAACTTATTTCTGGTTACAGGCCTGCTTATAGTGATCACGTATAATAACTCCATTTTTTTTACAACTCGTAGCGTACCTAGGGGGAGGTGCCCCGTCATTCATAAAACCATGCAAATATCTAATAGAGCCATAGAATGATGACGTGCTGATAGAGCCACCCAGCTCTTGTACTGTAACGTTATACATTAAGTTTGCCATGTCCGGGTGAAAACAAACAACCGTTAAAAGGTGAAGGAATCCTAAATGTCAAGTTTACTTTATACATTTTTAATTAACAACAAAATTTTCCAAACATATGTATTCAAAAAAAATTAAATTTAGAAAATATTTCCATTTTTGTGTTTATTATATAAGTAGGTAACATAAATATCCATCCAGAAGCCTAAGACTTGGCCTACGGGGTATTATATATGCGTAATAATTAATAATACTTAAGTTGTTTACATTAGAAGTTACATTTTTTTTGTACTTATAAGAATTTCTGTCTTTTATAAACCATAACTGGTCACTCTTTATTCTCCATTCCATTTCTTCGACGCCTAATTTATGAATGAATTATTATATAATTAATAGTACGGCAGCCAAATTGGGTATTCCCCAAACCGGATTTGATTTATTAAGTTTTACTTCCACATCCACGTTCCACGTAGTGGATTGGAAGTATAGTACTTAATCGTAAAAAAATCCATTTTTTTAAGGTTGAAATAGGTTTAGAATGTCATGAAACGTCGAGATTTTATATTTAAGAGAAGAAAAATTTTCGGTCTGTCAGTCTGTCTTTTTTTTGTCCGCACATTTTCTCTGGAACGGTTTAAGATATTGACTTGAAATTTTATATACCTATGTATTATAACGAGATCAGGAACAAAACTGTTTTTTGAACATATCAGGTGAAGGGTTGGTGGTAAATAGGGGGAAATGGGTGAAGCAAGCTGGTAAGAGTGCAGAAACTTGAGATTCGGTGTATATACTAGAAGTCAAGGCCTAAAATTTTTTTACAATATTCTACATTCCCCCACCACCTCCTCTCCATTATTAAAGCGGTTGATAATAAAATTTGAGATATTCACTTGAAATGTGGCACACATATATATTACAACGACATCTACAGCTAGATATTTTGAAATTATTCCGTTGAAGGTGTGCGGGTTAAATAGGGGTAAATGGGAGAAAATAAGTAAAGCAAGCTGGTAAGTCAAGGTCTCAGAGTATTTATAATTTTTTTCAACTTCCCCCACTCCATTATTAAAGGGGTTGATAACATAAAATTGGTCAAGTGGTGGAATAGCTTTAGCTAAACTTCGCCAGGACGTTAAAATAAATAAGACGTTAAAATAAAAAAATAAAAAAATATTCACTTGATATTTGGTACATGTATGTATTATAACCACATCTGTAATTAGATTATATTTTGTGATGATTCCGGTGAAGAGTTCTGGGATAGCTGAAAATAAGTAAAACAAGCTGGTAAGAGTACAGAAACTTGGATTTAGTGTAAACACTAGAAGCCAAAGCCTCATATTTTTCTATAACATATTTCAACCCCTCCGCCACCCCTACTCCATTATTAAAGGGGCTGATCAAATTAATTTGAGATATTCACGTGAAATTTAGTACACGTATGCATCATAACGACATCTGGAACTAGGTTATATTTTGAGATGATTCAGTGGAAGGGGTGGTGGGTGGGGGGGTTAAGTAGAGGTAAACAGGGGGAAATGAGAACAGAACAAGTGGGTAAGAGTACAGAAACGTGAGATTTGATGTATATACTATGAGCCAGAGTCTCAGATTTCTTTATCATATGTTTCAAACCCCCCCACCATCTCCACTCCATTATTAAAGGGGTTTTAAAATTATATTGAGGTATTCACTTGAAATTTGATACAAGCATGTATTACAATGGCATTTGATTGGGATGATTCTTTGAAAGGAGTGGGTGAGAGGTTTGTAAACTGTGGAAAATAAGTAAAGTAAGCTAATAAGATTCCAGAAACTTCATTTTTGGCATATATGCTGAGAACCAACGCCTCTTTTTTTGTGACATCTGCCTCAAGTATTATTAAAATTCTATGATCATTTCCACATAGGTACTAGAGTGCAATTATAGTCAACATGTTTTCTTTTAAAGAGACTTGGATGGAAAATCTGGATGTGGAAGTAGTGATTCCTTAGGCAGCGGTTTTTTTATTGATGATATTTCATGTGTAGGGTATACATATTCAAGAAGTTCAGGTACCACTTAAATACTTTTGGACGTATTTCAGGATAAGATGGTGATTTCTGCCCCCATCAAATAATAAGAGCAACAAATACAATAAATGACCATGCTTGATTGTAATAAATGTGTTTCTTCATGTATATCTGTCGAACTGTAATCAAAATCATCCAACATCAATAAAAGCTATGCAGTGGCGGCTCGTCAGGGGAGGCAGGGGAGGCTGAGCCTCCCCTTGGAAGAACCACCATATCTTCAAAAGTAATATCTTAAGAAATTTCTATTAGGTATATCTCAATTTTTAATATTTTTTATTGTTTATTATTCATTCATTAATTTTCAGTTCATATATAACATTTTTGCATTTCCTTTCCACAAACATACCTATAACGTTACAGTCCGGATAGTCTTTGTATGCATATTTCCCGGTCGGCCGGTCTTTTACTGAATGAACACTGCGGTTCGCTGGAAGCTAATACGAAATAGCTTCCAACTTTACCGCATTTACTTATAACATGAATGACCTTGAATTTTTTTGCGCTGTGTAAAATAGCAACACTTGGAATAGCCAAGTATGAGGCTAGCCTCCAGATCTCAGTTCTTTATAGCGCATGTGCACAGGTCATTCAAGAGTCAGGTGATTCACAAAGAAAACGAACTGACGTCTGACAGTTGCGTTTAGCCGGTTAAGAACAACTTGACGTATAAATACATAAAACATTTGATAGGCGGGCTAGAAATAAGTGCTCTAGGTGAAAATATTCCCAACAACATGTCTTGTTGTCCAGATTTGGTAGATTATTTGTTATTAAATGGATTTACTACTCTTATTTATGACGAAAAGGTAAGAATTAAAAGAAATGCCAGGCCTACACCAGCAATGCTTTCGTTAGTTTTTAAAAGTGGTAAACAAAACAGAGGGTTTTGTGATAACAATTATAAAAAAGTCGAGTGGTTAACGGCACCAACAGTTAGAAAAAAATTATATTGTTGGAGATGTTTATTATTTACTAATGATCAATCCTCAATTTGGGGCAGGGTCGGGTTTAATAATTTGCAAAATTTGTCGCGAGGTTTAGAAAGGCACGAAAAATCCCAGGAGCACATTTCATCTTGCATTAAATTCGAAATGTTTGGTAAACAAAATATTGTAAATTTCTTGGATTCTGCACATAAGAGAGAAATAGAAAATGTTAACGAAAAGGTCCGTGAGAATAGGGAAATATTAAAGAGGTTAATAGATGCCGTTATATAGTTATCTTTACAAGAAAATTCTTTCCGAGGACGTGACGAAAAACGAGAATCATGCAGTAAAGGAAATTTCAAAGAGCTGGTAGATTTTTTTAAAACTTATGACCCAAAATTAGAGAACTTTTTGAATAACGCCACTATTTTTTGAGACAATTCCGGTAAGCTTCTGTAGAATGATCATTTTCAGCACTTAAACGCATAAAAACATTTTTACTAGAAACAAAATGAGTCAAGACCGCCTTTCAAATGTATCGCTTATTTCAATAGAAAAACGTTTTTTGTCAGAATTGAGGAAACGCGATTCATTTTATGATGAAATAATCAACCATTTTGCTAGTTCCAAAAATCGCAGGTTACCACTCATTTATAAAAATATTCAGGCTTTAAAGCAGAGATTAATATAGGTAGTTGTTATTTTAGAAAAAATATTTATTTGTGTTATTTATTTTTTAGGAAATATTTTTTATAATTCTCCATAATATAGAGTTCCGCGGTTATATTTTTTTTATATAACTTCTTTCTCAAAACTATTTTAATTTCTATTAAAACTTATAATTTTACACGCCTGGCAGTGATAATGAATACAATTTTTTGTTTGTGGAAAAACACTTTAATTTTTTTACCAAAACTATTTTTATTTTTATTAAAAGTTATATAATTTAATTACAAGTGGGATAGTAGGACTCCTTTGGATACCGATACTCGAGTCGTAGGAACGAGAGTGAATCGGTATCCTGGCGAACAACCCACGGCAAAAAAATGTAACGCGCTGTTGTAATACCTCAGGGGTGGTGGGGAAATGTACAAATTGTAGTCATATTGCACATCAGTTGTCTTTCAGAATATCAAGCCTCCTCTGCAGACAATATCACGAGCCGCCACTGAAGCTATGTAGTTTTAGGCGAGTCGGTCCCTCGTCTATGAGATGTTAGGCAAGTAAAAAATCTCTACTCTTCTTACGTGAAGGGGTTCGGAAAAAATTTCAAGTTGGAGGAGCTCGCTTCCTGGCGTCGGTGATTGGCCGTATTACTGGAAATAGGTCGACGTTAAATAAAGAATTAAATGAAAAGAGGCCATCAATCATTCTAATTCATACAGGGTGAGCCATTGAAAACGAAACACGTCTGTTTTGGGACACTTGGACTAGTTTCCTGAAAATACGCTCGAACAGGTCGATTCTTGATTTTTGGGGGACAGCTATTGATGTCAAACTTGACAGTGACACATCAACTCCCCTAGCCCCAGCAACTCCTAGCCCCAGCAACCCCTAGCTCATGAATTTAAATGGGGAAAGGAGGTCGAGCGATCCCTCATTTGAAGCGTCTTTCAATTTTCCAAGCGAGAGCATGGTCGAAATTAGTTTTTTCAATTTTTTTTTCGTCCCCATGAAAACCATTCTCTAGATCAACTAAGGTGGGGGTGTTGTTTGAGAAAAATCCTGAAACACATCACCTTTCATCTTTTGAACGCCACGTTTTGATGTCAAATTTGACTTTGTCAGGTCAACCCCCTACCCCCAACAACTCCCAATAAAAATTACGGTAAGGTGGTCGAGTGACCCCTCATTTTAAAGGTCGTTTGATTCTCTATGAGGGTGCATGATTGTTTTTAGATTTGCTCGTGTTTTGTTTTAAATAACTGATAATATGCTTATTAACTTAGATTTAAAAAAGTATGCAATACATTTTTATTTACATTCGGTGTTTATAAAGACCTCCCAAAACTCAGATATAGCGATTTGAGAGCCCTTTCTGCCCTGAATACTAAACTACTAATAAATTTGCAAAATTTTAACCGTTTAGAATTCAGGACAGAAAGGGCTTTCAAATCACTGTATCTGAATTTCGGGAGGTCTTTATAAATACCGAAGGTAAATAAAAACGTATTGCATACTTTTTAAAAATTTAAATAAATAAGCATATTATCAATTGCTTGAAACAAAACACGAGCGAACCTAAAAACAGTCATGCACTCGCATAGAGAATCAAAAAACCTTTAAAATGAGGGGTCACTCGACCACCTTACCGTAATTATTGTTTTTTTGGGGGTTGTTGGGGGGTAGGGGTTGACCTGGCAAAGTCAAATTTGACAACGAAATGTGCCGTTCAAAAAATAAAAGGTGACTAGTTTAACGATTTTCCCCAAACAACATTCCCCTCTTAGTTAATCTAGAGAATGGTTCTTATGGGGACGAAAAAAAAATTGAAAAAACTAATTTAGACCATACTGTCGCATAGATAATTGAAAGACGCTTTAAATGAGGGATCGCTCGACCCCCTATCCCTATTTAAATTCTTGAGTTAGGGGTTGCTGGGGCTAGGGGGTTGATGTGTCACTGTCAAGTTTGACATCAACACTTGTTCCCTAAAAATAAGAATCGACCTGTCCGAGCGTTTTTTCAAGAAACTAGTCCAAGTGTCCCAAAACAGGCGTGTTTCTTTTTCAACGGCCAACCCTGTATATTACTCTACATATCTTTCCATCAGATTTAGTTTATATATTTGCAACTTTGTAAATAAAAACGTATTCCACTGTACTTTTAACTTCCCTCGTTTATCAAAGAGGAGCACTGTAATCGTTAAAAAATTGTTCTCCGAAATTTCTTCGGATTCTCGCGTTTTAGAATAGATACGAAAAGCCGTTGCCTAAGGAATCACTACTTCCACATTCAAATTTTCCATCCAAATCCCTTTAAGTGAAAACATCTTGACACTACGAATTTTTTAAGTAGAACTTTTTGTGGCCTCAGTAAGAAAAAATACATGGTAGTAAATCGACGATAGCGACACGATCTCTGCGACTTCGGTTCACTAATTGGGTTAATACCTGGTGTAAGTTAAGATAATACCATTATACTTTCGTCGATTTAATACACTTTTTATATAACAGTTGCCCATTCTATAGGATACTCCTCGCAATTTCTTTTCTAAATAATACTAGTTTTAGATATTTTTTGTTTAATAACAAAACATACAGAAATATATTTAAAAAAATAATAATAATTATTTGATTGCTCGATTTTGTTAAAAATAGGGTCTTCCTCTAGCTAACACTAACTTACTGTCCAAATTTCAATACAATCGGATTTTTCGTTCTTAAGTAATCGTGCTTGCAGGAAACGTAACGTACGGACGGACGGACGGACGGACGGACAGAAAGACAAGACAGACAGACAGATAGACGTTTTGAAAGTTATTCAGAATTCGATCACCTTCATATCCACATTTCATGACATTCTAAACCCATTTCAAAAAAGAAAACTGTGTTTTTTACGAGTGCTATACTTCCACGCCACTACGTAGATGTGGAAATATTAAGTTATATGCATTTAATTCACACCGCAATAAAACGTTATTATTAGTACATTGTCAACATAATTTGAATATTGTGACAAATTTTTAGACTTTGTGGGTCGATATACGCATTCTATAGATAATTTAATGCTCAACAGTTGTGGAGGTGTCGCTGACAGATGTACTTAAAAAGATTTAGACCTTGACTTCGAGTACATACACCAAATTCAAAGTTTCTATACTCGTACCAGCTTGCTTTACTTATTTTCTCTCGTTTACATCTATTTAACCCCCAACTATTCGTCGGCATAAGCGCAAAATCTAGTTCCAAATCTCGTCATGATACATATGTGTACCAAATTTCAAGTCAATGTCTTAAACTGTTCTAGAGTAATCGTGCGCACAAAAAAAGTTATATTACAAAAGTTTCATTACATTCTAAATCCATGTTAAGAAAACACATTTTTAATTTTTTTACGAATAATGTACGTCCACTTTCCTACGTAAATGTGGAAGTACAGGAGAACAGGAGAACATTATTTCTGCCGTCAAACCAAACCTGAATTTGTGAAAAAAATACGTAAATTGTTACAAGAAAAAAAAAAGTTCAGTGAGTATAACAGTTGAACCCGGGACCTCTCGCACCCTAAGCGAGAACATTACGCATAAGCCAACCAGGCTTTCTATGTTAGCAAACTTGTCAATTTAAACATTTGAAATCAAAGTTTTGTGTTTCCTCTGATTCAATATACAGAACAGACAAATTTTGAAGTCGTTGTTGCCCCGAAGTACTTCGTAGGTTGTTCTTAATTCTTTTGAGAGCCGAAAAAGTGCGTTTGCGTGAGGCATTACTGACCGGAATGGTCAAGTAAATACGCAAAAGGGTTTCAACATTAAAAAATGTCGCCTGAAACACATTGAGAATAAAGGACCCCGCAGTTTTTTATAGTAAAAATAGGTTTCAGTAGATTGTTCTGAAACTTGGGGAAAATGTTCTCCTGGGCCCCCTGATTAAAATTCTATTTGATCACCAGTCCAACTGAATTCGATTTTTTGATCTAGAAGCGATTGGATCTGTGAACATCTTCGAAGGTCTACGTAAATGTTCCATAAAAATTTTGAAAATATTCAGGCTCATTTTTTGGAGAAAAATAAGCATCTTTTGTCTCTTGGCGTTTTTTTTCAAAGTGCTTCCTTCTGCCGGAAAGAAATAACAAACAAAAGAAATATTTTTTTGTAATTTTTTTATGGGAAAGGGAAGCCTATTTTTGTTCAAAGAATACGTCTACCGGTTTTCAGAATTTCTTAGACAAAAATAATTTTAATAACGATAATTTTGGTGGTCAAAATGAATTTTAATCAGGGGACCCAGGAGTACATTTTCCCCAAGTTGCAGAACAATTGACTGAAACCCATTTTGACCATTAAATACTGCGGGGTCCTTTATACATTTCAGCAGGCGATTTAAGCCGGCATATATCAAAAATTGATGCAAGTTATCAGGAGATAGCTCGGAATCTATGTCGGCTCTATAGGTTGATACTAATGCATTGATCATTGCAATGCGCTGATTTTTAGCTTGTTTTGCACCTCTATACTCTTTTTCCAAATTTTCTTCGTTTTCAGATTCTTTTTCTATTTGCTCATCATCGCCAGATTCACCAGAATCGTTTCCTAATGGTTCTTCCTCTCGCAGTTTTCATCACTGGTTTCAAAATCAAAATTTTCTCAGTTATTTTCTCGGGTTTTCTAGATTTTTCTGTCTCAGGCCTTGAATTTTCGCATATCATCATCAGTAGATTTATTTTCATTAATGTGAAATATACCGAAAAGCTGATTCGTCATCTGGCACGTGCCGACTGCCGAAAGTTAAATAGTAGCGTCTGAGGAATTGCCAAATTGGTCTGTTAATTGATAGCATCTTTTTTTAATACAATAAAAAAATATGTTCTAAAAATCATGAGTTACATGAGTTTCTTTCATTAATGCCAGTACACGTGAATTTTGATAAATCCCTATAATTTATTTATTATTTATTATAGAATATTGGTTACCAAACACTTTTTTTCAAGATAAGGAAAGTGATATAATACACTATCATAAAATTATGTTTACCACTTCCGGCCAAACCGGAACTAACATGATGAACCAATATCCATATGTTCCTATATATTACATTTTTTTTTCTAATAACGCTTCTAATAAAACGGCTCCCAAAACTTAAAGTAAGTAAGACAACAAAGAAAATACACACTAATTTAGAATGGTAATGAAAAATCTACTTAAGAGATATTAGTAGGCTTTGATTTAATTTTAAGTTTGACAGTTATTAAACAAAGTTTGTAGTTGGTGCATTTCAATCATAGTTTCAAACAGAAATAGTGTACTTAGAAACAATTCAAAGCAAATTAATCCAAATAAGGCAATAAAAAAAAAATTAAAAAATGGTTAGATACATCAATGAAGATAAGTTAAATATGATTTTAATATACGGTGAATGCAAAAGAAATTCCCGACAAGCAAAACGATTGTTTTGTTTACGATTTCCAAATAGACCTACACCCGATAAAAAAACATTTATCATGCTGTTTAAAAATTTAAGAAACTGGGGTAGTTTTAAGAAAACTATTCGTAACAGAAATAGGCCAGTTAAAAACGATGAAAATACAGCCTTGGTGTTAAATAGTGTTGTCAACAATCCTCAATGTTCTCTCCGGAAATTGGCATCGGAAACTAATCTGTCGATATCTTCGTGCCATAGAATATTAAAATCAAATAAATACCATCCATACAAATTAAAATTGATCCATCATTTAAGGCCTGGTGATTATGAACGAAGATTACATTTTCTAGCTGAATTTTCAGTTCTTTCTGAAGAATGCCCAAATGTTTTAAAAAATGTGCTCTGGAGCGATGAAATTCGTTTTCACAACAACGGAGTTGTGAGTAAGCATAACTGCCGATACTGGTCACAAAATAATCCTAGATGGATGAGAATGACCCGGAATCAGGTAACTTTTGGAGTTAACGTGTGGTGTGGAATATTAAATTCATATATTATTGGACTATATCTATTCCATGGGACTTTAAATGGAAGAAAATATAAGATATTTTTGAGAAATGTATTGCCAGGATTATTAGAGACTATCCCTCATAACCAGGAGAATATTTGGTTCCACCAAGATGGTGCACCACCCCATAACTCAGTACTAGTCAAAGATTGTCTTAATGAAATGTACCCTCAGAGATGGATTGGTACTAATGGAGTAGTCAGATGGCCAGCACGATCACCTGACTTGACTCCATTAGATTTTTACCTTTGGGGGTATTTAAAAAGTGTAGTGTACATTGAACCCATTGAGGATATGGCCGATTTGTATAATAAAATATATGTAAGTGTTGCTGCTATAAATAGACATACGTTACAAAAAGTTTGCAATGAAGAGTTACTGAAACGGTACAATATGTGTATTCATGAAGAAGGGAGAAATTTTGAACATTTAATATAATAGATACCTACTAATAAGAAAGAAATTAGTTTAATTTCATTTTTAATAATATTTCGATAGTTTTTAAATGTTTGTTTATAAAACTTTTGTTTACGTTCTTTACTGAATTGTTAATATAAATTTAGCCCATTTTAAATTAGTGTTTATTTTCTTTGTTGTCTTACTTACTTTAAGTTTTGGGAGCCGTTTTATTAGAAGCGTTATTAGAAAAAAAAAATGGCACTAAACGTAATCCGATCTCAACCAAAACCTTTTCAGATCTTCTAGAGCATTAAAGAAACCCTCATGCAAAGTTTCATCCAAATCCGTCCAGTAGTTTCGCCGCTATCGTGCTAACACACACACACACATACACACATACACACATACACACATACACACATACACACATACACACATACACACATACACACACACAGACATTTTTCAAAAACCACTTTTTTGGATTCCTGGTACCTCAAAACGTAAAGATTTGATGTTATCTCAATTTTCGATTTTGGACCAATTTTAGTAACCTCCCACAATTTTATTGTGGGGAGGTTAAAATGTAATATGTAGGAACATATGGATATTGGTTCATCATGTTAGTTCCGGTTTGGCCGGAAGTGGTAAACATAATTTTATGATAGTGTATTCTATCACTTTCCTTATCTTGAAAAAAAGTGTTTGGTAACCAATATTCTATAATAAATAATAAATAAATTATAGGGATTTATCAAAATTCACGTGTACTGGCATTAATGAAAGAAACTCATGTAACTCCAAAACGGCTTGATTTTTGTAAATTCTCTATACCATCAAAATTGTTCACAAATTATTGTTTAATCACATGACTTATGTTTCAAGGTTCCAGCCATCAAAAAATAGTTTTGCATCGCAGCGCCATCTCTGTGTGCTGTTGAGGAAAAATTCTAATCGCCGTTATTTAAACCTTTCTTTGGTATCAATCATCTGCCATTTACAAAAATAAAATATCTTTATTAGTTTTAGAGATAATGGCCTGGGGACTTTTAAGTGAAACACCCTGTATATGTTCATTAATACAATGTGCACATTTATTGTTACTATGTAAACGTACATTATATTAATAAACGGATTCATCACTTTTCAGTCGATGAACTGATTCATTAATATTATGAACATATTTTTTTCAGTGTGATACAGTGAATAAAGATTAAAAAAAATGAAAATACGATAAACACAAACAATAAATTCCTATAGACTTCTACTTTGAAATATGAAAAAAATTGAAATCGAAAGGAAGAACTATAAAATGATTTCAAATTCACAAATTCAAATGATATAAAATGTAAATAAACGGCAAATGTACGTGAACACATACTCGCGTGAACCCTTCTTATGTTTCTATTTTTGTTGTAATTGAGATCTAACGAGGATGATATGGAAAAGGGAAGAAATGTATTTCATGATAGTTTTAATTATCATTATTGCTATCGGTAAGGCTAAAATAAATAACGACATAACAAAGAAATAAAATATTTACATCGTTTCTTTACCTCAATAAATCGGGAAATGGGGGCCCCTGGAAAAGTGGGGGCCTAGGCGCGCGCCTAGTGCACCTAGGCCTAAACGCGCCTCTGAGAAAAAGAAGTTTTGGCTAAAAATAATAAATATTTCCCTATCGGATGTCTCTTTC
Organism: Stenurella melanura; assembly: GCA_963583905.1. Taxonomy (NCBI): domain Eukaryota; kingdom Metazoa; phylum Arthropoda; class Insecta; order Coleoptera; family Cerambycidae; genus Stenurella; species Stenurella melanura. The sequence goes on from OY757312.1 coordinate 102,133,047, forward strand.
TTGGAAATGGCCACCTTAAAGTCCTTGAAACGGCCAATGAAATTGGTGCAAATACTGCCATATCCGAAGAATATTAAAGAATGCTTATGTGCGCCCGGGAGATTACACCATCAAAGTGCCGTGCATCTGCTCAGTCTATCGTCCGTAGGCGTGAGCTTTGTATTGAAAATGGTCTCAGTCACTTCGTACTCCAGTTTCAACTTCGTAATAATTCTCATAGAGCTGAAAATTAGTACAGACCTTGAATACACTTTTACAAATGAAATGTCAAAAGTCAACACCGATCCCATGTCGGCTAACAATTTTATTGAAGGTCAGAGGTCACAAATATCAGTTTTTATCATATTTGTCGTAAACGATAAGTGTTGTCGTAAAAATGGGTCATACAAAGTTTGTAGATCATGCAATTATCTACAAAAAGACAAAAACTGTTTTAATACTTTTTTCGTAGAGTAGTAGTATTATTATGAGAAGATGCTTCCAAAAATGATGCGCAGAAACGAGTTTGTGTGCATTCATTGATCTAAGCCAATGAGAGCGATTTGCGTCATATTTAACCCCGAATCCAGTGACACCGTCAACCTGCAGTCACAGGGTCTGTGCTGCAGTATACTTGTTGTGTTCGCCGTTTCTGATTGAATTGAATGAAATAACCTTATTTTCAGTAAAAAATGTCTTCATCGATCATCGTAAACACCAGAGTGTGACGATGTTTTAATCTACTGCATTACACAGCTCCTCGACCTCGAAAATTTGATTACAATTATTATACGTCCTTCTACCCCAGATGATGCTGTCACTGGTAAAAATATTCGCGCACGTTGGCTCCGCCCCAAGCATCTTCTCATAATAATACTACTCTACGAATCATCATTCATTAGACATCCCGGTTTCAGAAGCAGGGAACGTCGTATTTTGCTTAATATGCACACATTTCCACACCACATATGATAGTAGAGTGCAAATCAACTTCTATCTTTCCCCCCGTTGGCACTTTTAAAGTAAAATGTATGACCTTACCAGATCTGCTACTTATGCCCTGTAGATTATGAATCTACTTGTCGTCAAAAAATCGTCATGAATATAAGGGCACAAATCAAAATTTTCTAACTAACCACACCACGCTATAGAGTCAATCATGAAGTATATTTTATTCAAAAATCATTAAATTCTCTGTAGAATTTCTATTTTTAAAATAAATAAAGAAACGAACTTTTACATAGGCTTATATGACAGTAAACATCAAAAATCCTCATTTTCTCCGTTCGACTACGGCTGAAAATTAATTATTTTTCGTCTACTTTTTCATTCCCACGACGATATCTCTCAAACTATTATATTTATCAGAAAAATATATTCTTAATAAAATATTTGCCTTATTTTCCAGATTACAATGGTTTTTAAATCAGATTTGTTGAGAATTTAATAACCAAAATATTTCATAATGTGTCGCGTGATATCAATTTTCGAAGCTTATCAGCGGCATGCGTTCGTTACAGATTCTCGCTCTCCCACTCTTTAAAACTGTTTCAACACACTCCACTCCGCATCCGCGATGGCACATCGTTAGATAGATTAGCGCATGGTAACTCTCGTGGTTCATAATATTAATGATATTTATGTGTTGAAAATGATTACTATGGAATAAATAATATAAGCATATCTGTTTAATATTAATTCAGTGTTATTTCGCTTTACATAAAATTTTTGTGTAATAGATTAACACGTTATAAGAAACTCGGTAGTTCGCTGTTAGCAAGATACTTTCAGCTGGTATCTATTTTTTAAATACAATTTTCTACCATATAGGTAACTGAAGAAGAAATGAAAATGGAAAGTACTACCGATAGCGCAAGTTCTGAAAGTGAGATTGAGAAATTATGCTTAAATTGTATGAAAACGGACCCTGTAAACAAAGGTTTTGATAAATCGTTTGCAATATTTATTGATTGTTTAAAATTCCGTGAAAAAATAAGTAACCAAAGAGAAGATGATCTAGAACCATGCGATTTCGAAAAACAAATCATTTTGGCTGTTTGGTTTGGCACCGAAATCGCTATTCTAGTTTTACTGGCAAAAAAAAATATGGATCATTTAGGGAGAAAAATGGAGAAAGAGGAAGGAATTAAAAACAGTTCAGATGGATGTAGTGCATGTCCATCAATTTAGCCGAGTTACTCTAGCAATAAACGCCCGGCCAGCAATAAATCCTAAATACTTTCTAATTTTTAATTGCTGGAATTTGTATCATACAGATTTCATATTTTAGTATGATCTTCTACAAGTCTCAGGAAAACAAATTCCATTGCCACATTCGATTATGGGGTCGTTGGGGGCGGCTCAAATTTTTTTATTTTATTGTTGAATATCGTGCATATTTCATATTTTAATATATCATTTCTACGGTCCATTCGAAGTCAATGCCGATTACAGATTCGTTTTTCCGAGGGGGGAGAGGCGGGAGCGGTATAGGTCTTCTAACTTTTTTATTAGAAATCGTGCACATTTCATATTTTGATATGTCATTTCTGCGGGCCATACAAAGTTAACACTGTTGGCGGATGCGTTTTTCCGAGGGGCGAGGGCGGTATAGAAACTCTATCTTTTTTTATTAGAAATCGTGCATATTTCGTATTTTGATATGTCATTTCTACGGGCCATACTAAGTTAATACCGTTGGCAGATTCGTTGTTCCGAGGGGCGGGGACAGTATAGAAACTCTAACTTTTTTTATTAGAAATCGTGCACATTTCATATTTTGATATGTCATTTCTGCGGGCCATAATACCATTGGCAGATTCTAATAAAAAAGTTACAGTTTCTATACCGCCCCCGCCCCTCGGAAAGACGAATCCGCAGACGGTATTAACATGGTATGGCCCGCAGAAATGACATATCAAAATATGAAATATGCACGATTTCTAATAAAAAAGTTACAGTTTCTATACCGCCCCCGCCCCTCGGAAAAACGAATCCGCCAACGGCATTAACTTTGTATGGCCCGCAGAAATGACATATCAAAATATGAAATGTGCACGATTTCTAATAAAAAAAGTTAGAGTTTCTATACTGCCCCCGCCCCTCGGAAAAACGCATCCGCCAACAGTATTAACTTTGTATGGCCCGCAGAAATGACGTATCAAAATGTGAAATGTGCACGATTTCTAATAAAAAAGTTACAGTTTCTATACCGCCCCCGCCCCTCGGAAAAACGAATCAGCAAACGGTATTAACTTAGTATGGCCCGCAGAAATGACATATCAAAATATGAAATGTGCACGATTTCTAATAAAAAAGTTACAGTTTCTATACCGCCCCCGCCCCTCGTAAAAACGAATCCGCCAACGGCATTAACTTTGTATCGCCCGCAGAAATGACATATCAAAATATGAAATATGCACGATTTCTAATAAAAAAGTTAAAGTTTCTGTACGGCCCTCGCCCCTCGGAAAGACGAATCTGCCAACGGTATTAAGTTAGTATGGCCCGCAGAAATGACATATCAAAATATGAAATGTGCACGATTTCTAATAAAAAAAAGTTAGAGTTTCTATACCGCCCTCGCCCCTCGGAAAAACGCATCCGCCAACAGTATTAACTTTGTATGGCCCGCAGAAATGACATATCAAAATATGAAATGTGCACGATTTCTAATAAGAAAGTTAGAGTACCTATACCGCTCCCGCCTCTCCCCCCTCGGAAAAACGAATCTGTAATCGGCATTGACTTCGAATGGACCGCAGAAATGATATATTAAAATATGAAATATGCACGATATTCAACAATAAAATAAAAAAATTTGTGCCGCCCCCAACGACCCGATAATCGAATGTGGCAATGGAATTTGTTTTCCTGAGACTTGTAGAAGATCATACTAAAATATGAAATCTGTATGATACAAATTCCAGCAATTAAAAATTAGAAAGTATTTAGGATTTATTGCTGGCCGGGCGTTTATTGCTAGAGTAACTCTGCTCATCAATTTCCTCAGGCGTGTCCTTGCGTAAAATCAATTTTTTTTCAATAAAATAGCTTTCTCAAGTAATGACCACGAACACAGCAAGAAAAATAAGACTATTAGACCACCAAAATCCCATAATTTTCTAAAGAATTTGTGCTAACGATTTAAATGCTATAGAAACAAAATATCATGTTTAATGTTTCTATGGTCACAATAGAAAATGCAAAGTTTCATGCCTCGTTTTCTGTTGGAATTAGAACATATTTTTCGTTTCTTTTTGCAGATTTAACAATTTCGACTCCTTTGCCGGTAAGTGTGTTTATAAGTAGTCTACTGATTCTCTCTTTTAGACAATCTATCCATTCTAGATACTTCTCATAATAAATCGACGACATACCATACCCTTTTTGCTTTAAAAAACGTTTCTCAAGAATTTTACATATTTTAGTAGAACTCCGTTCGTTGTCTGTCTGTTTTCCACTTGTACTTTTATTGTTAGATAGACCTCTGCATTTTATATAGCGACTTTAGAAACATGAAATATGATAATCAATTTCCATAGGTATTAAATCGTTAGCACAAATTCTTTCGAAAATTATGGGATTCTGGTGGGCCAGTAGCCTTATTTTCGTTTCTGGGTCTGTGGTCATTACTTGGGAAAGCTTTATTGTTGGTGCTTTTGACAAAAATACATTTCTCTATTAAAAAATATTATTTTACGAAAATACACATCAGAAGTTAATGGACAGGTATTCGACCCATGTGAACTCTTCAATTTCTTTCCTTATTTCTCTCCTTAAATGTTCTGTTTCAGTTACCTATATGGAAATTTAAATACATACCAGCTGAAAGTATCTTGCAAACAGTGAACTATAGGGATTTTCTTATAACGTGTTAATCTATTACACAATAATTTTAGACAGGCCATAATTATGTAAGTCCATGTAACACTGAATTAATATTCTACAAATACACTTAGATTTATTTCATTGTAATAATCATTTTCAAGGTATAAATTTCAAAATATGATGAACCACGAGAGTTACTATGCGCCAATCTATCTGAAGATAGGCCATTCCGGGTGCGAAGTGGGGTGTGTTGAAACAGTTTCAGAGAGTGGGAGAGCGAGAATCTGTAACGAACGCATGCCGCTGATATTCTTCGAAAATTGATATCACGCTACACATTATTAAATATTTTGGTTATTAAACTCTCAAAAATCTGATTTAAAAACCATTGTAATCTGGAGAATATGGCAAATATTTCATAAAGAATATATTTTTTTTGATAAATATAATAGTGTTACGTATTTTTCACCTTTTAGGAAACACCCGGTATGAATCCGTGGGTTCTAAATAATTTAAACAAGAGATAAACCACTAACACTTTATTTAACAATTTACTGACTATACAGTACTTCAAATTCACTTTGTTTACTTGATATCTAACCTCACTTTTCACTTTCCAACTTGTTCACTTTTATAAACTGCCTTCTTAATAAAACTTCTTCTTCCGCGCTGGTAATCGCTCCTTATATACTCCGAATTTGACTCTCTAGATCCATCTAGAAGCAATCAGGAATCTTCTCTTACCACATTCCAGAAAAGTCCATTTCTTTCTGCTAGCTTCTAGTCACAATTAGTAGGCATAGGCGTATCATCTCCAGTTCCAAGGGGATGTAATTCATAACAATAGTTTGGGAGATATCGTCCTGGGAATGGAAAAGTAGACGAAAAATTAATTTTCAACCGTAGTCGAACACAGAAAATGAAGATTTTTTATTTTTACTGCCATATAAGCCTATGTAAAATTTCGTTTCTTTATTTATTTTAAAAATAGAAATTCTACAGAGAATTTAATGATTTTTGGATAAAATACGCTTCATGATTGACTCTATCGCGTGGTGTGGTTAGTTAGAAAATGTTGGTTTGTGCCCGTTTTAATTTTTTGACGACAAGTGGATTCGTAATCCACGGGGCATAAATAACATATCTGACAAGGTCATATATTTTACTCCAAAAGTGCCAACGGGATCAAAAACTAAGCGACTTTTGTCTACGCGAGCACTCTACTATGAGGTAGTGTACTTGGCGCATTTTTTAAAGGAGTATCTCCTAATCCACGATCGATTATGACTAAGCAAGTCTGATCAGACAGTTTCCTATTGATTTAAAATATGGTACTTACTGTTGGTAATTATTAAAGTGGAACGGATTATTGTTGACTTTTAAATATCGTCGTATGATCAATATTCTTCGAATTGCACTTCAACGGTCATGTCTTCTTCTTTGCTATCTTCCTCTTCATCTTGTTCTTCCTCTCCTTGCTGGATTTCTATAAATTGTTGTAAGAAAAAAGGTGGATCAGTTTTTTCCTCATTAATATCATAGGTATTCTCATCTGTTTCATTTGGTTCAACATTGGAGCAAGTCTGGCCTTGACACTTGATACATTCTGGTGAATAAAATAATCTGACATTTTTACAGCCACAGTTATTACTACAACCCTTCTTGCAATTACAACAAACGGTATTAAGAAATTTTTCTTGAGCAGGCAGGGAGAAGAGTTTAAATTGGCTCCAAACTATTGTCTATTAGTTTCCATCCCCAGTCTTCTGGGTCCAGTTGCCTACTCATACTTGAATTTGATAGTAGACACGATATAAATGTTGATAAGCAGCAGCAGCTGTTGGAGGAAGACGGGATAACTGTACTCTTTTATTGTTCCGTGTATTCTTTACAAAACTTAAATATCAATACAATACTTATCTATAGAATCAATATTTTTTATAGCTCCAGAGTTAAGGAGCAATAGCATATTCAGAATCGTATAATTTGTATATATTTTAGTGTGTGAGTCACACACAAACCAATATTTCCATATTTTTACTTATATTGAAAGGCCGATGACGCGTACGGGCCACGTATAAGTGCATATTGGCATTTTCAATGTTTGAAATTGCGATATCTCATGAATGGTGATTCGAGAAAAGAGTATTAAAACAGTTTTTTCTACAAACTTTGTATGACCTATTTTTACGATAATATTTATCGTTTACGAAAAATACGCGAAAAACTGATATTTGTGACCATTGACCTTGAATAAAATTTTTAGCCGACATGAGATCGGTGGGTACTTTTGACGCTTTATTTGCAACAGCACATTCAAGGTCTGTACCAAATTTCAGCTCTATGCGAATCGTTACGAAGTTTCAATTTTTTACGTCTAATTTGATAGGCGTATTCGAGAAGTTTTTGTGAATTTTCAAAACTTTACCGTTTTGTAGTAAATGCCATGAAACGAGCCTTTTATCTTTTTTTTCCTTTTGTTCTAGCTCGGAGGGAGTGCATTTTTGGAAAAACTTTATAGCTGAAAGAAATCTTATTTTAACTTGAAAAATCTATCCGAATGTTTTGCCGTTTAATTCTAAGTCACCCAGTGTATACTGGGTGACTTAAATGTATATTTAATTCACGCCGCATAAAAGTATCTAATGTTTGAATATTTTATAAATATTTCAAAATATCAATGATTCGATAAAACCTTATTAGAACCAGTGCCAGTTTTAGCACTACCAGCACTCTGGGCGAGATTTTTAACAGCGCCCCCTATCTGTTAGGACGCCAGGGACGGATTAAAGAATTTTCCGCTTTACGCAATAATGTTAGGAAAACCGCAGGGCCATCGAGAGAAAATCGGGTCCTGGGGGGTAGTAACCCCCCGCTCTTCGCTACAAATTCGAAAAGCGGGAGGTGACATTCCTTGCAATAACATTTTTATTTTATCTGAAAGTTGCAAAAAGCGAAGGGTTATATTCCTTGCGATAACATTTCTAACTTGCAATTTCGAAAAGCGGTGGGAGGGGGTCGTAGTCCTTACAAAAGAATAATTATTTATATCTCAATAAGAAATAAGTTGTTCATTGTAAAAAAATACAAAGATCTTGTTATACTGATTTTGCCTGCCGCCCTTGTGTAATTGGCGCTGATTGGATGAACGGGTGGAAATGGAGAGGCGCCTTCGGCGCCCCTTCATATATGGCGCCCTGGGCCGTCGCCCAACCGCGCCCTACCTTAACACCGCTACTAAGTAGAACATTGTCTATATGATCTGAATATTGTGACAATCTTTCATGCCGTGATGACCATAGTGAATTTAATGCTCAACGATTTTCCTTTTGTAGTCGATCTACGGATTCTGAGATATTTGCACGAATTATGGAGCACGTTTATCAAAGTGGTGAGGCGATGCGCGATGATGTGAAAACTATTCTGGTTGAGGAGTTTTACTAAGTTCATTACGCAAAACGCGACGTAAATGCTTTCAAAGGCATAGACGATATTTTAATGAACCTCCTTGACTTACCAAAATTTTGTTTTCATTATCAATATTCATAATCAAGAATTTTAAATTAGTCTAACGAATCTTATTTGTAATTAATTTGATATGCTAACGTTTAATTAACATTTCGCTTTGTATTTTAACTAAGGACGCTGGCGTCATACAGAGAGGTCCATAAGAAACGGTTAAGTTCATTAGCTACGCAATTTACAATTTATGAGTAAAATTCTAAAACCCGTCAATTTTCAATTCTAAAATGAAATTTTTTGAGCATACCTCCTCTTTATACCTCCCCCTTTAACTCCCTTGGAGTGACAGCTACCCCTTTAAAAAAATTTAATGGAACGAGGGTGCGTGTGATAGCTCATTTGAAAGAGTTTTTAATTCTCTATTCAGCAATATAAGGTTTTTCGAATTTTGTATACTCTTCATCAAGAAAATTAAATTTGAAAATTGTAAAATGTATATGAAATGTATCTTAAACTATTTATACCTATGTACCAAATATCTGCCAAATCTGAGTTTTCTAATTATTTAGTGTCATGTCATAACATTCAATTTAAATGTATCGTTTTTTTTATATGCAGGTGGCACAATAACAAAACGGAAAGAAGTAAAAAGGGCTTCTTTATACATAAAAAAAATCATAATTTCTTTATTTGCTACATCTGTGCAAACTTATGATTCTAGTTGTTTTGTGACGTTCTCCTCATGCGTCACTTTGACACTCGAGCTTTTGGCACGGTACAGTAGCTCGGGTGCCACCTTTACAATTGTTTCACGTGGGGTAAAGGACCCACAATAGCCTCTTGACACAGCCTGTTTCAGTAGGGCTGGGATAGCCTCAGAAGAGACTCGGTATGTCCAGGGGTCTATAGGGATAGTAGACTTCACACACAACCCAATCAAAAGGCAAAGTTCAGATCAGCTATTTACAAATATTTATTATACCTGTTATTATGTGCAATGCTAACTACACTACCTAAGATTAATTACAGGGTTTACTACTACAGAAGCAAAAAACGCGGGGTGACGGTAAATGTTGGTTAAGCGATGCAAAAGGGCGGTTATCAGCTGTTAAAAAGGTTCAAGACACAAAACGGCGAATGCGGGGTAGAAAAAAAAACGGTACAGAAAACACGGGCCACGAGTAGGGATAAACAGGCGGACAGGGCCGCGCAGATACCAAGCGGAAGGAAGAAACCAATGAAAAAGCACATGCAATAAGGTTTATGCAACCTGGCTAGGACGGATCTACTCACTCCTGGTCACGGGCACTATTTTCGGATGACGGATGTCTACGTGGCTTCCTGGCTGACTGGGGGCTAGGTCAGAAAGCATTCACGTGACTGCCCAGATTCTCGCTGTCCTCTGACTGACGGGGGGCTAGGCCAGAGGGCAAACACGGAACCTGTTGCCAAACAAAGTATCCTTGCGGACACCGGGCGGAGTAGGTTACGGTCAGTAAGCGACAATTAACTCCGGCCAGGTTGCTTACCAAATACCTATTTTACTTAATTCCTTTTGACGGTGGAACAGTGACTTCGGCGGAACAGTGGGTTCGGAAGGGCACTACACACACACTTTGATTCAACTCAAGTTGGTGGTGAGCCTTCAGCTCCATCTAGCGGCTCCTATTGTTCTGCTGTCTGGGTCGATCGACTGATCAACGGAACTAATACTGGTTGGTGGTGGGGCCCTACCTCCACCTGGCGGATTTTATTTATATTTAATAATTAAACGACAACGCTTATTTATGTTTTGTGCCTAGCATAAAATTTAAATATAATAAAAATAAACGGAGGTTGGTGCTAAAATTTTTCAGATTAAAATTTGCTTTGTTACAGTTTATCGTTGATTGTCAAGTTGATCATTTTTTTAACAATGAGTCTTTCAATTACTTACTCAATGAATTGACATTTTGAGTTCTACAACTAGAGCAGACAAATCGTTGAGTTGCGGCGAGACGTGGGTCTCTTCGTCCTTGTCGCACACTTCGTACCCTCTCCACTTTATTTTACAAAGCAAGCCACTGTGCGACAAAGCGGACAAAAAGAGAACGAACTGTGTGAGAAGGATGAGAACATCCGCGCCGCTTGCTGCATTACGCTTATGCAGCTTGTCTCCTCTAGTTATAGAACTATTTGGTTATTTAGTAGGTGGTTATAAAACAAGAACGCAGAAGCAGATATGCGATATCTTCAATACTAAGTATCGTGACCGTCGAATTTCTCAGTTTACGGTTAGTAGAGTAGAAAACAAATTTCGTGAATTTGGAAGTGCCACAGATATTCCAAAATCTGGTAGGAAACACATTTTAGACATAACTTAAACATAGCATAACACAAATACCACACATAGTGGACAACCCCCAAATCCAAAGCCTCTCATACGCTGTCCGGAAGGGAGTTACACATTTGAAAATTCTCAGGCAACATCCATTATACACATCAACATTGTCAGTGTCGGTGCTGGGGATCTAACCCAGTACACATTAGGCAGTCTGACCAAGCGCGCACGCCATTGAGACGCTGAGCCGACTGAGCTACCATGCCAGCCGTTGAAAAGAAATTGAATAGATTGTTAGATATTCAAAATACCACATAAACCTACAAGACAAGTTGCCGCCGATAATGATATTAGTAAAACGTCCATATTGCGTCCTCTAAAAAATGAAAAATACCGCTCATATAAAATGCATTTGGTTCAAGAACTTAGCAATGATGACCCTGATTGTCGGTTGGAATTTTGCAAAATCATGGCAAATAGATGCCTAGACTATTTATAAAAAAAATATTCTTTTTTCTGATGAGGCAACATTCTTCTTAAATGGACGGGCAACAAACTGAATTGTAGAAACTGGAGTACAGAAAATCCACATTGGATGATTGAGGCCAATACTCAATATCCTGGGAAGGTGAACGATTGGGCTGGAATTATAAATTCTCAAATTATCGGACCATATTTCTTTGATAACAAATTAACTGGCGCGCGTTACTTCGATTTCTTGCAAAATTTCTTAGTTCCAGAGTTAAGAATGCTTTTTCTAGATGATGACAACCCTAACGAAATTGATAGAAATATTTGGCATCAGCAGAACGGAGCTACACCACATTTTGCATTATCTCAATCAAGTTTTTCGCAATAGGTGGATCCGTAGACACGGTAAAATTGAGTAGCCTGCCCGTTCTCCCGATTTTACCCCGCTTGACTATTTTTTTTTTGGGGTTACTTAAAAACAAAAGTCTGCTTCTACAGACCAAAAAATAACGTCGATGATTTAAAAGGCAGAATAAGGCAAGAAATTAATCAAATTATCCCGGAAACGATACAAAATGTTTTAGAAGAATTTCAGCAAAGCCTCCATTATTGTGAAGAAGCAACAGGCGCCCAGTTTAAACATTTGATTGAAGCTGTTTCATGTTCTTTTGTTTACATAGTAACATTAAGAATATTATATTTTTCAATAAAAAAATTAGAGAATTTTGCAAACAGCGGAAATAAACTATCTATGAGAACTAAAAGAAAAACTGTATGTAAAAAATATTAATGAAATCTTTGTATTCTTTCGATAACCTGACATCTGGTTATGCTAGCAAGACAAAATAAATGTGTCCAATTTCTTATTTGACATTCTCATTATAACACTAGCATCCAACATAGTCCCCTACTGCTAAGCAGATTAAACTAGTATCTACATGACCCCCTACGGCATGAAGATTCAGTTAAATATGAGAACAAAGGCCTAAAATTAATTTGTTTACCTACCTTGTCTTAAAAAGTTTTTTCATTCTAATGGATTACATTTTCACAAAATCTCTCATTCAGTTTCTTGGAAATGCTTAGCCTAATAATTTGACCTTGAATGACCTTAGTCGAGGTCAAATAATTTTTTTTAATGGGAACCCCTATTTTTTGCTGACTAAGAATAGACTACTTTTGTTCGACACATTTTTTCTGATATTGTCTTTTTTTTAGTTATCCGGCGAGGAAAAATCAAAATTTTAGGAATTTGCGATTTTTAACTCGAAAAAGAAGACGTTTGAACAACAATTGCAGGAAGCATAAAGAGTTTGGAATATTTTCAAATTCTTTCGGAATTGTCTAATACCTTTTGCAGAAAAGAGCATTGTGGAGTTTCAAGTGCATCAAAAAGGGCATTGGACAATTCTGAAAAAAAAAGAAAATATTGCCAGGATCATTTCAAACTCTATTTGCCTCTTGCAGTTTTTGTCTAAATTTCTTATTTTTCGGGTAAAAAAATCGCAAGGTTCGAAAATTTTAATTTTTCCTCGCCGAATAACTAATAAACAATTTCAGAAAAAATGTTTCGGACAAAACGACGTATAAGTCCCAATTAGTCAGACACTCCGCATTTGTAATAAGAAATAGGAATTCCCATTTCAAAACCGAATTTGACCTTGAGTAACCTTAACCCTTCCACCCAAAGCCAAAGTGACATATACCACCGAACTTCCCCCCTTCAATTTTACAACTTTTGTTTCATACATTTTTTTGGAGGATTCTTATTACTAGAGATATTTGAAAGTTTCAGGTTAAAAAAATCACCCAGTAGTTCCTTGCTAATTGACAGTCAACATCGTCTATTTGACATTAGATTTGAATTTAGCAACCTGAATGACATAAAGTTAGGTATTTCAATAATCAAAATATGCGTTATAAAAATGTTATAAAACTACTTGATACTTATGATGGAGCTATGGAGCTTTGGTGCTTCATAGGAGCCAAATTCAAATTCAAATTCAAATTTTTATTGGTCTTTTTTTGATCAAGTACATGATATAAGACAAGTCACGAAGTCACACTAGTTAAGTAATATAACATATAGTGCATACATTTATGTAGTTCCGTGTGTCGGTTAATGATTAAGTGTAAAGAGTGGTATTGGTGTATTCAGAGGGACGTGTGGAACACGAAAAGCATTGGTGGCCACCAGCGGGACGTGCCTTGACTTTTTCTTGAAGGGGAGGGGGGGGTTCGGTAAGTTAAAATGTAAAGATTCGTTGATAACTCCAAAACCATCAGCTTTACTAAAAAATCTTATAGAACCAAAAGGAAAGATAATAAATTTTTGTAAAATAGTTGTCCTATGAGCCTATGTGCTACGAGCAGGCGTTCGTGAGATAAAGTAAAATGTATTAATTATGTTGCCGAAAGAGTATCATAATTACACTATACCGTTGTTCATAGTAATTTAATGGTCTTACTGAATGTCAAGTTTGTTCAGTAGTTGTTGCATATACAGGGTGTTCCAGAATTGAGTTTCCGAACGGAAACCTGAGATTCCTGGGTTCATATTGAGCCTATATAACCCAACTTATCTTAATCCAAAAATGCATACCTGGGGAAGTACATCCTCTTAAAGTGAGTCACAAGATAATTTTTTTTCTAATAATTTCCGTTATATTGAAGACGAAATTTTGTAATTTTTATGGGGTCAGTATCTCTATAAGTACCCTACGTAAACTTGATAACACCCAAATATCTTTTGTTTCTCTATCTTTCTTCATAATAATTAATATTTGACTGGCTATAATTTCTTTTATCAATCTGTAAAACTGCGAAATACTCGAACATTTTTGCATTGAAAGGGCTGCAAAAAAGGTACTCTTAAAATGTTTTGTAATATTAACCAAAATACAAGAAATTGTTTTCCTCTATTCGTATTTAACATTTATTTACAATTCCAGAAAAAAATTGTGTAATAACAAAAAAGTAATTTATTTAACAAAAATTACATTCATAACAAATGGTCCATATGATGTCCAGCTGTTTTGGTACAGAAATTAATACTTTTAAAATTTTGTGTAATATCAACCAAAAATTAATAATTATCGTTTTTTCCCTATAGGTCATAGATGCTTGTGAAACAGAAAACTTAACGTATTTTCATGACGAAACAAGAATTAATTCATTAGTAACGTCAAAAAATAGCAAGTACATGTTTAATTTAAATTTATCTTCGATATGACGGAAATTATTGGAAAATCAAATTTTTCTTCTGTCCCACTTTAAGTGGATGTGCTTCCTCAGGGACGCATTTTTGGATTAAGGTAAGTTGGGTTATATGGAGCCAAAATGACTTCAGGAATTACAGGTTCCCGTCCGAGAACTCAATTATGGGACACCCTGTAGAGAAAATGCAGAAGCAACCTAATTATCTGTAGCACATCTGAAAAGCTTCCATGAGGAAGCAGACACAAAGTTAATTATCCATGCTATTGATGCTACAAAGAGAGGAGCTTCTAGTCTCCACATTTTTTCACCGGATACAGATGGTCTTGTCTTGGCTGTACATAATTATCCACACGTCCCGAAAGGCAGCCGTATGATTTTTTTGGGAGCAAAACGACGCGAGATTGTTTTGGGTAAGGCGTACAGTGCCCTTGGACCAATGCGAGTTGCTGCTTTATTAAGAATGTATGCTATTTCTGGTGCAGATGTCACTGGGTTGTTTAATGGCAAAGCAAAAACTTTCTTTTGGAGAAGATATTTAGATGCAGATGATGATGTGTTGGAAGCGTTGGCATCGCTTGGTGATTCAATGATACAGGATGAAACATACGACAGTATTGAAAAATATGTATGCACTGTGTACTTACGACTAACACAAAAACTTCAAATTTATACGCTGGAGGAGTTAAGATGGTGGTTCTTTATGCAAAAACAGGCCCTAGTGGGGAATATGCCACCAACAAGAGCAACATTACAACCCGCAATACGTAGAGCAAACTACCAGGTATGGAGTGGCAACGCTGTATTGTACCACATCCATGTCTTCCCTTAGCTGTAGAATTTCAATGAAATATTGAGAATGGAACATTGATATCAGAGTATTGCGACCTCCCATGTGGCCTAGAAGAACTCATTTCGCTAACAAAATGTTCCTATAGCAGTGGAAGATGTGCACCACCCTGTAAATGTGTTATGAGCCAACTTCCATGCACAGAGATGTGTGTTTGCCTTGGACAAGAAGAGACCTGCGACAATGTGCACAATGTAATGTGTCTTATTTATGTGCACATATATGCATAGGAAACTATTGTAGAAAAGTACCTATATTCTCTTTCATTTTGGCCCTATAACTGTTTTAGTTCACATAGTGTTATCGAGCAATTAAGCTTGACTTTCAATAAAACAATTAAATTATTATGAGCAACGGAATTGTATATATTGTATTTCGGCAAACATAATTAGTACATTTTACCTTATCTCGCAAACACTTGCTGTAGCACGTAAGCGTATAGAACAACTATTGTAGAAAAAATGATTATCTTTCATTTTGGTCATATAACTTTTTTTCGTAAAGTTGATGGTTATGAAGTTATCAACTGATTTTTAGATTTAGGCTTACCGAACTCCCCCTCCCTCATCAAGAAATGACGGACACGACCCGTAGGTATCCACCAATGGTTTTCGTGTTCCATATGTTCCCCTGAGTATACTGATACCCCTCTTTACACTTAATCATTAACCTGCACACGGGATGTCTTTTTTTAACATAGCACCACCCACTAATCATATAAGCTTATACTAAGAGTCGAATACAGTGTAAAACACACAGTTGTATAAGACGAGGACACGGAACGCTGAAAAATGTACATTACAAAACAAAATTTGTAAACAAGAGTAAAAAAAAAAACAAAAACGGTAACTTGCTGTGTATTAGCATACTTTAAATGCAGAAAAACTCTGATAGAGAATAATAACATTTGTCTGATAAAAACAACTTTAGTTTTTTTTTTAATAAATGCTCTCTTTCCTGATGTTTTATGTCATCCGGTAGACGGTTAAATAATTTCGGGCCTATAAATCTTGGAGACTCACTTGTGATTTTTAATCTGGCACAAGGTTCATGGAGTTTATTTTCTTGTCTTGTATTGACTTTATGGTAGTCACTATTTAAAATGAAACTATTTCTATTTTTATAAACATACATATAAACTTCGAAAATATATATGCTAGGCAAGGTAAGAATTTTATTTTCTATAAAGATATACTTGCACGTGTAAGTATTCGGTATACCAAATATACATCGCAAGACACGTTTTTGAGCAATAAATACATTTGAAGACATGGTGGAGTTTCCCCAAAAACAGATACCATATCTTAAACGTGAATCAACTTGGGCATAATATAAATTAATAAGTTGGTCTCTTGATAAGACCCCCCTAATATTTCGGAACAGGTATACTATAGAGGAGACTTTGGATATCAAAGTTTCGCAATGATGCTTCCAATTTAGGCATTCGTCCAAATATACCCCTAAAAACTTGACATTGTCCTCAGCATTAGAAATATTTTTATTGTCTATTTTAATACTCAAATTATCACATTCCTTTCGCCTACCGTGAAATCTGATAACTTGAGTTTTTTTCGGTATTGAGATACAGGCTATTATGGGAAAACCAATGGTTTAATGTTTTTAAAATAGCATTAAAATTTTGTTCCAAAATAATATCAGATGGATTTGATATTATCAGTGAAATGTCGTCAGCATACATTGTGAAATGTGCGGTTGATAGCAAAAAATCAAGATCATTAATAAACAAAACAA
The DNA here is from genome assembly GCA_963583905.1 of Stenurella melanura. Taxonomy (NCBI): domain Eukaryota; kingdom Metazoa; phylum Arthropoda; class Insecta; order Coleoptera; family Cerambycidae; genus Stenurella; species Stenurella melanura. Next base: position 102,149,927 of record OY757312.1, read on the forward strand.
AAAGCACAGGGCCCAAAATAGACCCCTGTGGAACACCTATCGTTAAATTTAAACATTCTGAATTAACACTGCATACGGTGTTATCGTTTTTATGTTTTAAACTTACATATTGTCTTCGATTTTCGAGGAATGTGGTGATTCAGTTTAATGACACACCCCGTATACCACAATCAAATAATTTAGATATTAATAGACTATGATTGATGCAGTCGAATGCCCTGCTGAGATCACAAAATATTCCAACAGGACACTCTCCCGCATCTCCCGCATGAATTCTAAAATTTTGTTTAAAAAAGAATGCATTGCCGTGCCGATCGACATGCCACTAGAAAAACCATGTTGGTTTTATGTAATTATTTTAAAAGTTTCTAAGTAATTTACCAGCCTATCTAAATAACAATATTCGAAAATTTTTGAAAGTCCAGATGGCACGGTTACAGGCCTATAATTTTCTAATAGTTGGGCATCCTTTTTTTTTAAATAGGTACCTATCACCTTTCCGGTCTTTAGGCTACTCGGAAACGTTCCTGTTTCAAAAGATAAATTAATTATATATGTTAGTGGTTTAATAATATAAGGTATTACTTTTTTATTATAAAGCAGGGAATATCATCTGGACTGAATATGGAGTATCTTGGCCACGGAGACTTTTGTTCAGGATGACAAAAGCTATAATATATAAAAAATTCAGACGATTCTACCGAAACCCAATTCCCATAAGGGTTGTGCGGGGTCCTTTACAAATGAGGCATATGCCGATATTATTTTCTTTATGGATTTTGTAATGGTAATGGTAGACAAGCCGCAGAGGAATACAGTATTCGTTTTCCTAATAGAAGAACACCAAATCATCAGACATTTTCAACTGTGTATCGCTATGCACGGCAGTTCCATCATCAAAAGTGGAAAGAAATATTGTTCAAAACGTTGAGGATCAAGAAAATATTATTAATATTGTTCGAGAACACCCTAAAGTAAGTAGCCGATGAATAAGTCCCAATAGAGCACTAGCAGTGACATCACAGTTTTGTCAACTGTCTGGTCTGTTGTTTGGCTGAAAAATTCTGAAATTTGATATAAGAGTAGGTGTCAGTTTTCGTTGGATATAAATTAAAGTGGAGGATTTCTGAATATCATATATGTGTAGTGATGTTTATTAATGTTTTCTTAAAAGCCTAGAATGAGAAAGAATTTTATATATCCTTTATTAGTGTTGTTCTTACAAGAGTAAAATTTGATGTCAAGTACGTTGACATGTTTGTGAACCCATAAAATCGTGAAAATAAAGGCTAAATTGGATCTTTTACTTTTTTTTGTACATATATAATATCACGACATATTTTAATAAATGTTGAATTAATATAGGCTCAGTTACAGCTAAGCAATGGTATAGGTTGGGTAGTATTATAACATTAGGTTAAAAGTTACCACAATATTAATTGATTTATGCCAATATATCAATCACATATTAATGGTTTTATAAACCTGTTGCGAAATTTACGTTTACTTTAAAATATGTCTCATCAACTTTTATTGATTATATCTTACTTTCACTAGGTTCAAGAGTTTCTAATAAGTTTAAGTGTTTACGAAATTAATGACAATAATCAGAGGTTTGTAATGTGAAATGCAGGAATAATAGTAAATCTAATATAAAGATAGGACTGTAAGTTCGTTTTAGCTTCCATTTAATTAAAATCATAAGCAAATCACAGATGTTCAATATATTGATAATGTAGGTCTACAAATAAAATATCAGTGAAAGTAAGTGAGCTAAAAAGCGACAGAATTTGAAAGATAACACACTTTTAACAGAAGGAAAATAAAGTTCTTCAAAATGATGTTTATAAACATGCCATAATTGAATGTCTTAAAATATACGCATTATACATAATTATAAAGTTAAGTATAAATAATAATATTCTCCTAGTTTCGATATTATCAATATTATTTCAAAGAAGGGTCACAACGGTTCATTAATTCAACGCTATGTTATATTATGTTATATCATCCAAGGATGCAGTTAGAATCTCTCTTTTAAATCATATAGGTTAACTCTTTTAATATATTCCAACTTAGAAATGTAATGAGGGGACTCCTAAAATGTAGAATATAAATAAAATAATAATAAATTCACTAAAATTAACTCATGATATGGAAAATAAATAATTTTTGACATGGGAGCAAGATGACATGCCTATTCGAATATATAAATAAAGCATTAGACAAAAGTCAGTTCAGCAACAGAAATGTAAAATAGATAAAGAACACTAACAATTAATTTTACACCAGAAAAACTTTTTAAAAAGCACTAAGAACTCTTTAAAAACTCAAATAATTTTAAATGGACACAAATGCAAAACTAGGTTATTGTCAACCAAACAGCTGTGGCGGCCATGTTGTGACGTCAGCTGCTACTGCTCTATTAGGAGTTCCTCACGTGCGTGTTAGGAGGACTCTACATAAAGACAGATTACAGCCGTATCATATCCAGCAAGTGCAAAGGCTTCAACAGGGTGACAATGTAAATAGGTTAAAATTTTGCCAGTGGATTATTGATCACAGACCGACTACATATTGAACTTTATTCACAAACAAGGCCCAATTTACACGGAATGGCGTATTTAATTCAAGAAATTCTCATCAATGGACCGAAAACAATCCTCATGCTATAAGAGAAATCCATTCTCAACATAAGTTCTCGGTAAATGTTTGGTATGGTATGATTATCAACAACCTAATTGGCCCACATATTCTTCCGGCAGGACTAACTACAGAGGTTTATTTAGATTTATTACAAAATATTTTACCTGGTTTAATCCAAGGTAATTAATGTAAGAGGACAATACTTCCAGCATGACGGAGCTCCTCCTCATTTTGGTATTGAGATTAGGAGGCATTTATATAATGAGCATCCAAACAGATGGATTGGACATGGTGTACCTCATCCTTGGCCGACTATATCACCAGATTTCAACCCCGTCGATTATCTTCTATGGGGATATCTCAAAACTGAAGTCTACAGTGTCCCAATAAATACTAGAGATCAGTTACTTTAACGAATTTTCCTCTTTAGTGACCAAATTAGAAACAATCCTGCACAAATTAGAAAATCTGTTGGCAATTTAAGTAAACACCAACAAAAATGTATGAAAGCTGAAGGTTCTCATTTTGAACATTTGCTCTAAGTATTTGTAATATTTTTAAATAATTTTTGTAAATAATTACTGTGAGCATTTTTAATTATTTGGATGTCAATTAATGTAAGTAAGTAACGCTGTTTTTCTTCAAATTCCCCTTTTTGCCAAGTTGCTTTTTAAGAAATCAACAAAGGTGCGACAAAAAATCTAATTACATGTTTAGGTTTAGTGAGGTATGGACTTTTATAATTGACATCTGAATATTAAAAAAATATTATAGGGTGATCATTTTTACAAGAATCGGAAATTGAAAAAGTGCGACACTGGAATTTAAAAAAATTATAATACCATCTATCAACTGTGATAATTGCATAGTGTCTAAAATTTAAACAAAATTCGATTAATAGTAAAGACGTTCTGGCCAAAATAAATTTAGACAAAAATTAGTTTATCACCCTGTACATCAAAAATTAAGAGCGACAGGAAAATTTCAGTGGCCCTTTCTGAATACCCAAGTGATCCTCTACTGCCCTTGGAAGTATGTACAGTTCCTCATTAAACATCCTGTATAATAAACAATGCAATATATCATAATTAAGTTAATTATATTTTTTGTGAGTGTGTTCCTTATGTTTTTTATAAACTTCTAATATAACTGATGTATAAAGTTAATACTATTCATCTAAAACATATCTAATTTTAAAATAATTGTTAATTTGTTTACATCATAAAATATTTTTTCTAGTTTTTGACGTCAATAACTTACTGCATTTGGAAATTTTTCTCCTGTTACTATAAAGACATTATAAATTCCTATGTGATTATAATATTAAATAATAACGGTAATAAATCACTATAAAGAAAACCTATGCCTAAGGAATCACTACTTCCACATCCAGATGTCCCATCCAAGTCTCTTGAAAGGAAAACATCTTGACTATATTTGCACTCTAGTATGTGGAAATAATTGGTCATAGAATTTTAATAATATTTGAGGCGGATGTCATAAAAAAATTTGAGGCTTTGGCTTATTATCCTGCTCTACTTATTTTTTACAATTTACAATCAGATGTCATTATAATACATACGTGTACCAAATTTCAAGTGATTATCTCAATTTTATTTTGTCAACTCCTTTAATTATGGAGTGATGGTGGTGGAGAGGGGTTGAAAATATTTTAAAAGAACCTGAGGCCTTGATTTCTAGTATTTACACCAAATCTCAAGGATATATACTAGATATACACGAGGTATAAACTACTTCCAGATGTCGTTATAATACATACACCTACGTGTACTAAATTTCAAATGAACATCTCAGTTTAATTTTATTAGCCCCTTTAATAATGAAGTAGAGGGGTTTAAAAATGTTGCAAAAAATCGGAGGCTTCAAGTATATACACCAAATCGCAAGTATCTGCACTCTTATCAGCTTTCTTTACTTATTTCCCCTATTTACCACACCTTTCAACGATATCATCTCAAAATACAATCTAATTACAGATGTTCTAATACATAGGTACATGTACCAAATTTCAAGTAATAATCTCAATTTCATTTTATCAACCCTTTTAATAATGGAGTGGGGGTGGTGGGAGGAGTTGAAAAATATTCTCTACTATTAGGTACCAGCTTGCTTTACTTATTTTTCCCTATTTATCCCTATTTAACCCCCAACTCTTCAACGAAATCATCTCAAAATATAATCTGGTTCCAGATGTCATTATAATATATACGCGGGTCAAATTTCAAGTAAGTATATAAATTTTATTTTATTAACTCCTTCAATAATGGAGTGAGGGCGGTGGGGAGATGGAGAATGTTATAAAAAGATTGGAGACCTTGGCTTCTAGTATATACCTACACCAGTTCTCAAATTTTGTACTTTTACCAGCATCCTCTACTTATTTTCCCCTATTTACCACTGTTACCTATTTACCACTCTTACCGGAAATATTTAAGAAACAATTCAATTCCGATCTCGTTATAATGCATTCGTGTACAATATTTTCAAAAAATTACTTAAACCGTTCCAGAGAAAACATGTACACAAGTTACAGACAGACTGACAGACCAGTCAGACAGACAGACAGAAAATTTGTTTCTCTCAAATTTAAAATCTCGAGGTTTCATGACATTCTAAACCTATTCAAACAAGAAAAACTTCTGATAGTCGCGTCATTTAGCATTTTACCTCTAAAAAAAGGTACTCCACTTCACTTTTTTTGCAAAGAGTCCAGAAAGGTATTTAGAAAAAACACTACCTTTTATTTTTTGGCGGAAATATTTGGTTTTATTTTTTGTTCAATAATTGGCCAACATTAATGGCCAATTCAATTAAATTAATTGAAAAATTTGTTATCGTACACAATATGCCATAGAATTAGACGAAAATGGTTACTCAGGGTTTCTTGGGGTTGCTGATCACGAATCTGGAGTCCATTTGGGAAATTTGGGAAATTCAAAATGGCGGATCGGAAATCGGGACATTTTCAGAAAAAATGAGAATATCTTGGCGTTGAAAATCTGTTACCGGGAGTTTTCGAGGTCGCTGATTACGAATCTGAGGTCTAATTTGGTAAATTGAAAATGGCGGACCGGAAGTGGAGTCAATTCCTCAGGAAAATCTCGTATCTTTTCGTTTTTGGGCAATCACGAATCAGAGGTCGAATTCAAGAAATTCAAAATGGCGGACCGGAATAACAGTTCATTTCTCTGGAAAGCTCGTATTCTTTTCTTTTTTGCGGTGAAAGTGGGAACTCGGGGTTTTTTGCTATCGCTGATAACGAATCTGATGTGCAATTAGGGAGAATTCAAAACGGTGGACCGGAAGTAGTATATTTTTCAGAAAATACTCGTATTTTTCATACTTTCGGCCCAAAAAAGAAAAAAATATGAGGTTTTCCGGAGAAATTGACTGCTCTTCCGGTCCGTTATTTCATTTCCACCCCAAAAACAAAAAAAATACGAGTTTTTCTTGATAAATTATCTCTACTTTCGGTCCCCCATTTTGAATTTACCAAATTAGACCTCGGATTCGTAATCAGCGACCTTGAAAACCCCCCGAGTACAGATTTTCAAGGCCAAGATATCTATTCGCGTTTTTTCTGGAAAATGGCCCGATTTCCGGTCCGCCATTTTGAATGTTCCAAATTGGACTTCAAATTCGTGATCAGCGACCCCAAAACCCCCGAGTAACCATTTTCGTCTAATTCTATGGCATATTGTGTATGATAACATATTTTTCAATTAATGTAATTAAATTGGTCATTAATATTGGCCAATTATTGGAAAAAAAATGAAACCAAACAGCAAAAGGTACTGTTTTTTCTAAATGCCTTTCTGAACTTTTTGCAACAAAAATGAAGCCAATTGTCCCTGTACCTTTTTTTTTTTTAGAGATTTTTCAGTATTCAGACTATGAGCATTTTTTTACGATTAAGTACTATACTTCCACTCCGCTACGTGGATGTGGAAGTAAAGCTAAGAGTACAAGCATAATCATCAGCAATGCTGTCGATATCACTTGCAGTAACTTCTTTCCTCTGGAAATCTGTTTATACCTTATACCGTGTATGTATATGTTTTCTATTTACGAAAATGATACACACAGAAGCTTTTATCATCGTGTGTCAAATACATTACCAAATCAATCTGAATATAAATTTGTAAATTAGTAAAAAACTTAGTTGTTGGAAAATTAAACGTCAATTAATTAAACATTTATTTCTAAAGTTTAATACCTCATTACCATTAACTGCTACCTTTGCAGAATATTTGTTTTCTTTTACACAAATTATTAATTCATCTTGCTTCTAATTAACGCTTTTTGTCCATAGCATTTGATAGTAGAATTCACCGTGGATGAAGATATTAGCAACTGCAACGCAATATCAATGGATTGTCAATTAATTTTATAAAAAATGTCTAGTATATTAATGAATTTTTAGTTTGCTGATTAGCTCCTGAAATTAACAAATTAAATAATTATTTTAGATTTCATGGATGTATCGTCCGATGTGGCTGTTTATAACTTGCTACATACTGGGGTCGACCTGCCTCATCATATGGTAATAGTATATTATTATATGAGCGATTATGATAGCCATTATTCACGAAGATGATGTTTGAGCCATGAGCCGTAGGAGAGTGGCACAAATCTTCTGAGTGAATAATAATCATAAGCGCGAATATAATGTCTTTTCTACAGCTATTAAACAAATACATTATATTGAAATTGTATAGCATTAATCGGTACCTACTCATAGAAAGTGGAAAACGTAAACAAACAATACAGTGCAGTGCAATTAGTCATTAAAAATAAAAAATGACGGAACCCAGCTATAATGAACTGATTTGAATTATTTTTTTTCATTGAGTTTATAATAGAGTACAAAAAAGTTTACCCTTTAGAAATTGTCGCTTTTTACTTGGTGGTAGTTCCCACTCCCTCTGTGGGCAAAACAGTAAAATAGTAATCACCGATACAAAATCATATTGTAAGAGAAAGAGGTGGTTTACAATTCTTCATGAAAATTTATATTTTCAAAGTTATAACGATTTGAAGATTACGATTTGAGCTTTAAAAAATTGGTACATTGAGACAGTTTCTTTAAATACCTCAAAAGTCTTACATTTTTGGCATACGAGATATGGTACAAAAAATAAGATTATGAAATTACATGTATTTTGTTTTTTGTTTATTTTTGTACAATCAATAGTTCTAAAAATATGTTTATAAATGGCGCTCGAGAGTTTATCAGTCGAGATATAACATTTAAATCTCAAATATTTGTTTACATGTGTTTTTTAATTTGGAACAAAGTTATTGTAGCTTTTATTGTAGCTTTTATTGTCGTTTATAAGAATTTATAAAACTTAAAAGTGGTTTATTAACATTTGCAATATTGTGTTAAAAGCATAAAAAATTAGTAATTATTTTATGAAATTAGAAAACGAACAGTTACACGTCCGATATACGATAACAAAAAATAGTTGTGTGTTTTAAGATAGGAAAAAATCTGATTTTTTTAACGAATTGAGCTCATAATTTTTCCCAATCATGTATCGAAAACTAAAGATCGTGTCTTTGGTCTCTATGAAAATCAATGTAAACAATAATAAACAAATCAAAACAAGATAGCGAATATTAATAATAACAATAATACTAATAATCATACCTTTAATGCCCAATAGGTAACACCCAATAACTGAACAATTCTTTTGAATTTTTCATAAAAATTGTTCGAAATGACCTCCATCTCCACGTATACACATTTCGGCACGTCGAACTAAGGGCATACGCACTCTGTTCAACACATTTGGTGGATTTGGAATTAGGATCATTTTTTATGGTTTCTATACACATTAAAATACGTTGTTGCAATTGTTCTAAAATGTCAATTGGATCACGATAAACCAGAGATTTAAAATGCCCCCAAAAATAAAAGTCCATCGGATTTAAGTCGGGAGATCTAGCAGGCCATGGTACTGGTCTGCCACGTCCAATCCATCGTCGAGGAAACTTTTTGTTCAAAATATTTCGAACAGCCAGACTGAAATGGACTGGCGCACCATCGTGCAAATACCACATTCTTCTGCGCCTAGCCAAGGGTACATCTTCCAGCAAATTTGGCAATGTTTGTTGCAAAAAATTTAAGTATATATCACCGTTTAATCTAGCGGGTAATTGTATAGGTCCAATTATTTCATTGCCGCAAATTCCTGCCCACAAATTAACGCTGAACCGTCGTTCAAAATGCGCCTTTCTTATTACACGTGGATTTTCGTCCGCCTAATAGTGCATAATTTTAAAATTAAACACTCAATTTCTGGTAAAACACGATTCAACGGAGAAACACAAAACGATTTAAAAAATCCTCATTTGCCGCGTGTTTTCTTAAAATCCACCTACAAAATTGCATTCGCTCTGCAAAATCTTGAGGTTCTAGTGCTTGGACACGTTGATAGTGATAGGGATGTAAGTTCATATCTCTTAATGTCCTCCATACCACAAAATGGGATACTCCCACACGGTTCGCGATATCGCGGGTGCTTAAAGTTGGATCCTCTTCTACAAGTTCTAAAATTTGAACCGATGCGTCAATTAATCTTTCCTCGCGCTGTGGACCTCGGTCTCCTCGATGTCCATCGAGACGACCTGTTTCTCGAAGACGTTGGTTAATACTAACAAATATACGAGCACAAAGATGACGTCGATTAAACGATAAAGCTCCATACACCAAGTGTATATCTGCGAGCTCTGAATAAGTGTAATTTCCCATAATGTACAAAATCTGCGTTTTAAAACACCACACTAAACTGTGAACTAACCTTATCAATAAAGAAAACAAAAAGAAAAACTTAATCCAAAATCCAAAAAGTAACACAAAAAGCACGAACGAGAAGTAGTGTCTTACGTAACCAAGTATTAACGACTTGAACGATAAGTCAATAAAATAAATCTTAACATAAGTGACACAAAGTTCAAAAAGAACAAAAGCAACAGACAAAACCAAGGAACGGGTAGGTCGCGTCGTGTGTACGTTATTTACCAAGTAAGGACACAAACTGAAATTATTACTTGAGAATATTACAAGGAAGAGTATAGCACGCGTAATAAGATAATTTGACCGTGAAGAAGCAAAAAACATGGCGGTGTCCTCTGTCGGTCACTCTTAACTGCTTTGTCGGCATGCTTTTCGATGACTCCCGTCGCGGCCTAATTATCTTTTAGGCTCACCGTACCTATTTGCACGAATGTCAGAGTATCATGTGCGACAAGAGGCGAGGTAATAAATCCTAACCCAATTTGCCAGCAGTTCTCAAACTGTGTTATTAAGTTTTTTTGGATTTCTTATTTCTCCAAAACTGTCAGCTTTAGACCCCATGTTATATAAGATTTTTTTGTTTGTCTTGTCGTTCCCTACCACCATGACATGAAACATGAAACTAATTACACCCTGTATAATCCCACATAATCCAGAGAAATATTTTACGTTTTATCCGCCTACTAGAGATGAAAACCACAACTAGGTCATTATGCGTAATTGGTACAATTGACCAAATAGAATAAACGTTTGAATGTGGTGCATTTATACCTAATAATTTGTTCCACTACTGGCGGAACTCTGATAAACAAACTTCACGAAGCTAAACTACTGTAATCAATTGAGCCACATATATATTTACAATAGTGACGGTTTTAATGCAACGGATAAATATTTGCGACTGCACTGTTGTTATAATACAGGGTGTAATTAGTTTCATGTCATTAAAAAAACTGGTGGTGGGGAACGACAAGACAAACAAAAAAACTTTATATAACATGGGGTCTAAAGCTCATAGTTTTAGAGAAAAAAATAAAAACAAATTTCCAAAATACTTAATAACCTAGTTTGAGAATTGCTGGCATATTGGGGTAGGTTTTATTGCCTCGCGTCTTGTCGCACGAGATACTCTGATATTCCTGTAAATAAGTATACCGACAAAGCAGTTAAAAGCGACCGACAGAGGACATCGTCATGTTTTTTGCTTCGGCCAATTATCCTATCAGGCGTGCTATACTCTCCCTTGTAATATTCTCAAGCAATAATTTCAGTTTTCAGTTTTCAGTCCTTACTTTGTAAAGAAGGTACGCATGACGTGACCTACCCATTCCTTGGTTTTGTCTGTTGCTTTTCTTTTTGAATTTTGTGCCACTTATGTTAAGATTTATTTTATTGACTTATCGTTCAAGCCATTAGTACTTGGTTACGTAAGACACTACTTCGTGCTTTTTGTGTTACTTTTTGGAATTTGGACCAAGTTTTTCTTTTTGTTTTCTTTATTGATAACGTTAATTCACAGTTTAGTGTGGTATTTTAAAACGCAGATTTTGGGCATTTTGGGAGATTACACTTATCCAGAGCTCGCGGATGTGGACTTGGTACATGGAGAAAGTGGTGGAAATGAGCTTTAGAAAAATTGCAACGACGTATTTTAATGTGTATAGAAAGCATAAAAAATGACCCTAATTTACCAAATGTGTTGAACGGAGTAAGTATGTTATTAGTTCAACGTACCGATATGTGTATACGTGGAGATGGAGGTCATTTCGAACAATTTTTGTAAAAAATTCAAAAGAATAGTTCAGTTATTGGGTGTTACCTATTGGGCATTAAAGGTATGATTATTATTATTAGTATTCGTTGTCTTGTTTTATCTGTTTATTATTGTTTGCATTGATTTTCATAGAGACCAAAGACTTTTTTTTTAGATTTCGATACCTGATTGGAAAAAATTATGCGCTCAATTCGTTAAAAAAATCAGATTTTTTCCTGACTTAAAATACACAACTATTTTCTGTTATCGTATCTCGGACGTCTAACTGTTCGTTTTCCAATTTCATAAAACAATGACTAATTTTTTAAGCTTTTAACGCAATGTTACAAATGTTAATAAACCACGTTTAAATTTTATAAATTCTTATAAACGACAATAAAAGCTACAATAGCTTTGTTCAAAATTAAAAAACACATGTAAACAAATCCTATTTAAACCCCTGCGGTCATGCTATGCTTGCGTTGTGCCGAAAGAGAAGGAATTATTTACATTTTCATAATTAGTGGTATAAAAAGTTCGATACAAATAATCCCATCAAAGTGCCACACTTCTACCGACGGGAACACAAGTCGGGTATTACAGTTTTTTATTATTTCTAATATTCAGAACTATAACATCCATTGACCCTGAAAAACAGTGGTTCTCAAATCTTTCCTGCCTTAACATTAAAATTGTAAACCCAGGTCAGTTTTTCTTCAAAGTGCCCCTAGAGAAAAAGGTCATATAGGTTTTCTGTTTGTCTAGTCGGTCCCTATTACCAGTTTTCTTCAACGGCATGAAACTATTTACACCCTGTATGAGGAGATAATTTTGCCAGATTTAAGCATAATATTTTAAATTTAGACATGGTAGCTCATGCTTAATTAACACAATCCGAGTGCTTTCACTTCTTTGAATTACGTACGTGCAAATTTACGAATTTCGTAAATCCGTACGCACCTGGCTCTACTGACAAGACTTCTCGGCCCTAGTATAGTCAACAACGTTGTGTTTTGTGTTTTTTACGCAAATAAAAATTACAATTCAAGTCTTTAATCATATGTTGGAAAAATGATTACAAACATTCTAAAACAGTCGAATTTAAAAACATTGTTTTCATGTTAAACAAGGTCTGTTAATTGTTATCATGAATTCAAATAGTCATTGAAATAACTTATAATAATTTAAAAGTATAATTTAAAACATAGGTATATATAATTAAAATGAAGAGGATTCCTTATTACTTCGTCACAGTAAGTATAATATTTAGGAAAGAACGATTACACAGTCACACGGAAAAAAATGTCATGTACTAATAAACAGAGAACCATATTGCAAATACCGCACTGTTCGTCCAATTTGCTCCATGTGATCAAAATTTCTCGAAAATTCTAAAAAAGGTTCAAAATCGATTAAAATACAGTTTTCATAGGAGACGTGACACAGCTATCTGGAAAGTTCTTCATAGCATAGCATAGATTGTGTTCTTAACACGTTTTTTGACCCGCTGTGTTCCAACCTGATGCTAAACTTCCGAAGGATCACATCAAAAAATTTTAATCGCAAAAAGCCGTGTAGAATTTGGAAACTCAGCGCTCTGGCAACGGTGATTAGAGTGCCAAAGCAAAGTCTTTACCTCAACATGAATATACGTATTTTTAGCGTCATTATATATTGATATGTACTATATTTGTCCCCTAAATTCGAATGGGTCATCAGGAACCCACCAGCACATCGCAATTGATTTCTAAACTCAAAAATAGCAAAAGTTTCCAAAACACAGGGAGAGCTTATGTTCCGCATCTGAGAATTTTATATCACTCATGGATAAATCAATTAATTCTTCTCCCTCTTCTTCACAACAAACTGGATTAAGGAAGTAAAACTAAATTTAACCGAAACTACTTAATCAGCATAATTAAATTGTTTCGGTTAAATTTGATAATTAGTTGATACTAGTAATATCAGCGTACTTGTAAAAATTACTAATTGATATTTTAATTACTTGTATAAATAAATATTAAAGATTAATATTTATTTCCGAAAAATAAGGCTAAGTTTGCAATTCGGAACATTTTTTATTAATGACATTTTTCGATTAAACTGAGCCTAATTTGTTTTTAACCGTCCTCGGTAAGCCACGATCGACGAAGTAATTTTTTTAGGTACAAAAAAATAATCAATTTTATTGATCTACAAACTTACATTTTTCGTTTTTTTTAAATTTAATTTCTTTAATATTACGTATTATTATACTCTTCGTAAATACAAAACGAAGAGTATATTGCATTCGATCGGCACATTTCTAAAACTGGTAATATCGCTCGTAGAAAAAAAAATATCATATCATTGGTGCTGGTGATCAAATTCTGAACAACTTTCAAAATGTCCGTCCGTCCGTCTGTCCGTCTGTCAGTCTGTCCATCTGTCCGTCTGTCCGTCTGTCCACTTGCCCGTGTGTTTGTCAGTCTGTTTCTTGTAAGCACGATAACTTAAGAACGAAAAGTTCGATTGTGTTGAAATTTGGACGGTAAATTAATATTAGTTAGAGGAAGAACCCCATTATTTTTTAACAATATCGATCAATAAATAAAAAAGTTATAAACCTTTTAAATAAAAAAATGTTACATATATTTTTTTAAAGTTTTGTAATTAAATTAAAAATATCTAAAACTAATATTATTTACAAAAAAACTGCGACGAGTATCCTATAGAATGTGTAACAATTATATAAAAAGTACAGTAAATCGGCGAAGAGTATAACGGTTAGCTTGTTTACTAGTACATCTATAAAATGCCAGTTAATATGTTGACGGCAACAATGAATATATAAAAAATAATACAACATAATATCATAGCAGCCTGTGCGCCGTAGTGAACTGACCTGTTATTCGTGACACTCCTGTGAATTTGTTATAAATGCGGTAAGAACTTTGCTAAATTGGACAAAATTGTGTTAGAGCAAAGCGTAAACAATTTGCTACATACTGATATATCTTAGTGCAACGATAGCTGGTTTTTTATAGCTGATATTTAATTTAACATTGTGAATAGTGAATATACCAAGTTTTTACTTCAAAGCTTCCATATCATAAACAAATGGTCAACTCGCTTTAAGTAGAGGCAAGTACCCCGAACCTAAGGGTATAGCAACATCTGGCAATTTAAACTCTGCAACTCATAAATATATCTACCTACTTAAGTGAACAATAGTTGTCTGAGAATATGGCTAAGAAGTGCGCAACCTGCAATAGCCCAATAACAACAAGGAAACCAGCTATCCCATGCAGCGGCACTTGTCAACATTCATATCACATTGAATGCACTAATATACCAGCTGATTTGTTGACATCTGTGTCTAGCTATCCCGCCCTTTCTTGGAAATGTGAGAGCTGTATTAATAAACCTGCCTGGGATCCCGAATACTTGGAATCCATCTTTGAAGAAAAAGTCAAATTATTATTACAAGACATCGGCGAAAAGTTTAATGACTTAAAAAATGAAATTGCCCACTCTGCCGCAAAAGTGATTGCCGACATTAATGCTGAAAACAACTCAGCAATAAAAAAGACCTACTCAGCCGCTCTGAAAACCGAGGCAGCGATTATAATAAAGCCAAAGGACCTAGAACAAAACAATATAACTACTAAAGCTGCAGTTCTCAACAGTATAAACCCGGTAGAAAACAATATCAACATCTCCAAAATTAAGAATGTTAAAGAGGGGGGTATTCTGGTCGGATGCTCCAGTTCAGAGGATACCTTGAAACTTAAGGAAATCGCCAAGGATAAATTAACAGAAAACTACAACATCAAGGACGCAAGAAATATAAAACCTCGAATAAGGATTGTGGGCATGTCCGAAGAACTCGCGGAAAATGAACTAATTCAGTACATTAAGTTTCAAAATAAACATCTAGATACTGAGAAGCGCGATTTCAAAGTACTAAAATTATGGTCTACAAAAAGAAACGCAAACATTTATCAGGCTATCTTGCAAGTGGAAACAGATTTTTATGATAAAGTAATGTCGATAGGAGAGGGTAAGTTATTCGTAGGGTATGATTTATGTAGTGTTTATGATTCGATTGAGATACGTAGGTGCTTTAAATGCAGTGGTTTCAACCACATGTCAAGTCAGTGCAAATCCACAGTACGTTGCCCAAAATGTGCCGGTGAGCATAATTTGAGCGACTGTAGCTCTGCAATTTTAAAATGTGCCAACTGTATAGACTACTCAAATATTAACAAAACGGAGCTTAATATTAAACATGCTGCTTGGGATCGCAATTGTTTTGTATATAAGCAGAATATTGATGAACTAAAATCTAAAATGTCTTCTGCATAGCTAGTAGGTGAGATAAGTACATCATTAAATGGTACACCTACGCCTAATCTAAATTCACCTACTCAAGTAACTTCCGTGTCCATACCACCTGTCATAGAAATTTATTATCAGAATGTACGCGGTCTAAATACAAAGTTGCAAGAAACACACACAATTGCATATACATGTCATTATGATATCTATGCGTTCACGGAGACTTGGTTAGATTCTCACGTACTAAACGCAGAAATTCTGTCCCCCAATTATAATATTGTACGATGTGATCGTAAGTTTGCGGAAACGAACAAAAGTAAAGGCGGCGGCACACTTATTGCGGTACATAAAAAACATATATATGCAGAACTAGACCTCAACTTTATACGGGATTCTCTTCCTCATATTGATATTGTAGGTATTAAAGTATCAATTAATTTTCAAACTGTTTTTATTTTAATAATTTATATACCACCAAATATACCCAGCGGCTCCTATGCATCTCTGTTCGAGATGATTGAATCACTAAACTATCTAAATGATGGTGATGTTTATATTATAGGCGATTTTAATATTCCAGAATACAATAACGTTAAGATTACTTCAGACACACGAGCAAACTCTCTGCGGCAGTTCTCGGAATATCTTGATATAACGCAATTTAACACTGTTAAAAATATCAATAACGTTACTTTAGATTTAGTATTGTCAAACAGAAACTGTCAGGTATCAAGATCATTAGACTGTTTACTAACTGAAGATTTACATCATCCACCTTTGGATATATCAATAACCATAAATACGTCTCAGTCTGGAAATTTCCCGTGTAAATCAACAGAAACTTATAATTTTAAAAAGGCAGATTATCCTCTTCTATACGACATTTTATTCAACACAGACTGGTCTTTCCTAAATGAGCAAACAGATGTTAACATCGCGTGTTCTGAGTTATATTCAAAATTAACAGAAATTTTTGACAAAGCTGTTCCCAAATATATTCCCAGACCATCTAAATATCCACCGTGGTACACGAACAACATCATACGAGACATAAAGAAAAAAAACAGTCTCTGGAAAAAATACAAACAAACAAAGATTGATGATATATATAGAGAGTTTAGTGGCATAAGGAAAAAGATAAAAGATGATTTGAAACAGTTGCATGAAAATTATCTACTGAATATACAAGAAACCATAAAAAATGATCCCCAAAAATTTTGGTCCTACATTAACGGTAAAAGAGGAGGCAGTTCCATCCCTGATAATATTACTTATAATGATATTCAATGCACAAATCCCCAGGATATTGTCAACGCTTTTGCTAATTTTTTTCAAACTGCATACTTGAAACCTAACCATGACGAAGAAAAATATCATTCTCATGAAGACACCAGTAGTAGTAGTACAAATTTACCATTAACATCTTTTTCTGAGATAGAAGTACTTAAATCGTTGAAGAAAATCAGACCTAAGTTTACTAAAGGGCCAGATGACATCCCTGCTTTTATTGTCAAGGACTGCGCTGCCATCTTTGCTCGTCCTCTCACAACAATATTTAATTTGTCACTAAAAACATGTACATTTCCCGATGTATGGAAATATTCTCGCTTATGTCCCGTTTTTAAAAAAGACAACAAGGGGGTAGCTGAAAATTATAGGCCCATTACAATTATCTGCAATTTCGCTAAAGTTTTCGAGATCACCTTGCATACATCATTGTCTAATCACGTACATCGCCAAATTATATCTAACCAACATGGCTTTGTTCCCGGTAGATCCACTGAGACTAACCTCGCATGTATCACGCAATACATTTCCAAGCAACTGGACGCGAACAAGCAAATTGATATCGTTTACACGGATTTCTCCAAGGCGTTCGACCGCCTGGATCATGGTATTCTATTAGAGAAATTGAGTAAGTTTGGGTTGTCAGTGATGCAATTAGATTTCTTCTCTTCATATCTAAAGAACAGGCGTCAGTATGTGGAATACCGTGGTCACAGGTCGTTTGACGTTCTCGCCACTTCCGGTGTTCCCCAGGGCTCTGTACTGGGCCCACTTATGTTTGTTGTTTTCATAAATGATATTATAGCTAATCTCAATGTAGAGAGCCTCTTATATGCTGATGATTTGAAAATATATTGCGTAATAGAAAACGAAAATGACTGTGAAAATCTTCAGAATAACCTAAATATCGTTAATGAATGGTGCCTACCCAATTGCTTGCCTCTTAACATATCCAAGTGTAACATACTCACCTTTTCTAAAATGCGTCATCCCATCTATTACAACTATCATATAAATGGTCAAATATTGCAGAGACCTGATACAGTAAAGGATCTTGGAGTTATTTTTGATAAGTGCCTTAGTTTTAAGGAGCATATTACTTTCACCATCGCGTCAGCTTTAAAAAGTTTAGGTTTTATATTAAGAAACTGTAAAGGATTCAGCAACACTGATATTATGAAGTTGCTGTACTATTCATTTGTACGATCAAAATTGGAATACTGCTCGTTGATGTGGTCTCCAGGATATGCAATTTACATAAATAATGTTGAGAATGTTCAGCGCCGTTTTGTTAAGTATTTGTGCTTTGTTGAAGATGGTACCTACCCAATAACTGGTTATTCGCAAAATATTATGCTGCACAGATTTCACATGTCTAACTTGGAAAATAGAAGAATAATACATTCAATAGTCTTTCTTTATAAAATTATTCATAACATGTTTGATTGCCCTCTCATTTTAGAACAAATAAATTTTCACATACCTCGTATAACAAGTCGGAATCGTGATACTTTCTATCTTCCTACCCCTCGAACTAACTTACTAAAATTTTCACCTTTATATTTCATGTGTAAAAATTACAATCTACAGCAAGATCAGCTAGATATATTTAACTGTAATATTAATTCAATTAAACGACTTAATTTATGATTTATAGCGTTCTCTTTTTGTACTTCTCCTATAATTATATCTATTTTATTATAATATTTTTACTTATATGCAATGTTTTATGTCCTGATAGTTTAATTAGTTTTTAGTTTATTATACTGTTTTCGTATTCTGTATTGTAATGTTCCCACCCTGTAATTGGTTACCTGTTGGGTGGTTGTATTCAAATAAATAAATAAATAATTAAGATGTGACGTATATTCGTGATTTCATTATATTTTTTGAAAAAATTGTAATGTAACTTTTTTTTTCCTTGGCATAAAGGCTTATAGCCATACAGCCAGCTACAATTTAATAAATAAAAATTAATAACTAAAATAATCGTCGTAACATATTTTCTTGAACACATATTTTTTGTGCCAAGAGTTATGAGGTAGGTCGGAGTGAATTAACGAATATGTAGTTGGTTTCATAAAGGTTGATTCTTTCCACATATAATCCCAATGATTTCTTAATTTAGATCTAAGTATATTCGTTGCATCCGGGAAACATAATTTATAATTGGAAGTAATTCCTACATCTATGCTGTGCTTAGCTAAATAATCAACATGTTCGTTATCCATAATGTAACTAATGTATGCAGTTTTGTAATACAATGTATCTGAACACACAGCTAATTTGTTAATTTGTTTGCACTTTAAACGATTTTTAAAGAATTTTTTGTGGCCAGGAACTTTTTTTTCCTCTTAACTATAAATTACTTATGTGAGTATAATACTAATTAACAAAGTTATTAAATCACTATAGAAATTCCATTTAAGTAATTAAATACTTATTAATAATAATTTGAAATGACAATTTTAATTAATAACATAGGCACACAAAAAAGTCAATTTTCTGAAGCTTCGCGTATATACTCCCATGTACTTTTGAGCGCTGAACACGATCCCGATGTCAGTTTTACAAAATTAGTCAGTTTTTTTTTTGTTAACCACAAAAAAATAGGTTAAAATAGGCCTGAATATGGTTTTAAATAAAAACTAAAGATTTTAAATAAGTAGACCGTGTATTCGATGTAGGGATGCCGATTTTTCATAAAAACATCAATTTTGTGAATCGATCCAAATCGGCAATCAAAAAATCGATTCTGAAGAAAATCGTCTCCCAAAAGACCGATTTCTCTGGAATCGATTTTAAAATCGGAAGTTCCGTTGGTGGTGTCAGTTTTATAATTTTTCCCCCGTCTTGAGTTCTTTATTACATAATTTACACCCGCGACCATGTCGGGTTTTACTAAAATTCAACCATCACGCTTTTTTGAGCGTGCCATAATTTTATTTAATATTTAATATCTTGCACATAAAGTTGAAAGGATGATGAAGACGACAGCAGACCTTGGAGGAGGTTGGAACCAGAAGAAGATTGAACAGGACAGGGTCGCGTTCGATTTTATCGCATGTTCCAGTAGTAGAGTAATTCAGTGGTTTGACTTGTGCGACTCCTTGTTCTTCTTTCAGATCAGATCTAACTTTATTTTTCCTAATCTAGCTTTCTTAGATCGATTCTCAGAAATATATGCTACAGGATCGATTCGGACAGAATCGTAACGATCAAGAATCGATTTAAAAATTGATCTTTTTCACGAAAAAAGATCGATCTTTAACAAAATCGATTAAAAATCGACATCCCTAATTCGATGTACTGACTGCTGACTGTTGCACACGAATAGGTGTGTGTATGTGTGTGTGTGTGTATGTGTGTGTGTGTTCATGTTCTACATTGCCTATGGCACCATGTGCGTGAATGGAGCTGCACTCTGGCACCTGTTCACTTTTGTGGCACCATACCTGCGTTGCCATAGAGTAAATAAGGTTTTTTGAACTCGCCGTCCCATTTCAAGTCGATCTATACCTACATTGTATTTTTCTTGTGTAAGCTGCCTTAAAGCAGGTTTCAGTATATGGTACACACAATACTATCAATATGGCACCATAAGCTTCACCAATAGATGGCGCTAATATCGTAAATATTACAGAATTGTCACAACGCGGTTTCTTAGTATTATGGATACACACATAAAAATGAGCATGCGCTGCATGCGTGCTCAATACCACAAGACGGCTTCTATTATGTCCAGATACACACATATGAAAGTGAACATGCGTGTATTATACCATAAGTCTGTTATTGTTACGCGAGGGAGTTCGCACATATTTCTAGTCTATACCTAAGTGGCTACCGTGTCAGTGAATTGTGTAAGTTTTTACAGTGCGTTATAGGTAAGCACCGTTTTTAATTAAATATTTTACGAATTTTGTAGTTTATAGCTACATTATCATCTTTAAAATCACCAATCATTCTATTTCATGCATGAAGTAATTTGGAAAAGTAGAGCAATACCATACCTACTTATATAAGATACCTATAATGACAAGTGACTTAGCTGAAGCTATGATTATTCTATTCGTTTTAACCATAAAATATAAAAATAGACTTAATTATTTAATTTTCAGACAGCAAGTTAAATAAATGAAAGAAATATAATAAATTTATATTACAAAATTTCTAGATGCGTAGACTTATTAAGCGACTTACTTCTTTCACCTATAAACCAACCGCCATACCATGACATAAACGTTCAGAAGGTAATATCACAACATATTTTCTCTACAACTGCAACCGCTTCCATATTGTCATTTCGAAATGATATACTTTTCATACTTCCTAGTACGAAAATTATATTTTTGCACCAGTACAGTTACCATACGACAACATATTTTAATTGTTGTTTTGGTACTAATAAATTCATAAATAATTAGTATTGCTGTCATACTGAGTACCTACTTAACAAAATTTATTAGATATTTACACATTTTAAAACATCAATTTTTATAGTTTTTTACTTCGCTTTCTTACCGAAGGGAAGTATTGTAATCGTGAAAGAATTAAATTCAAATTAACTATGTAGGTTACGAAATATATTTTTAGTCATGTCATGGGAAATTTACTTAGCAAAGTGTTCAATTACTTACTCGGTAATTTTACTAGCATTTTTATCAGTGTACTTTAAGTTTGAATATAGGCATAATTTCTTGTAACGGCTAGCTGACATTTTTTTAAATGCCTTTTTTTTAATTCTCATAATATTGGGATATTTTGCATATACGTCAATGTGTTGTTTTTTTCAGATAAGGAAAATAAGAAGAAAGGCAGAAAAATTTCAATAAGGAGACCCTGGACGGAAGATGAAATTTCGGCGATTTTGGGCCATTTTAAAGTGCATGTTAATAAAGGAATAATTCCTGGAAAAAGGGATTGTGAAGATAAAAAAAGAAAAATACAACCCCGTAGCTTCATACACGAAACAATTAATTTGTAGTATTTTTAAATAATTAAACAACCATATGTCATTTTTTATGATGTCATCAAGAAAAAGTTATTAAAGTGCCAAATGTCAGTGCAATATCATTTTTCAAATTAGTACTTACTTATAGAAATGATATGAAATGATGGACTGAGAATTCAGTTAATTTGTTTATTCAATTTGTTGATGACAACGTTGTTTAACGTTTTTAAACGTTAGTTATTACATCTAACCTAATTGACCTATTTCACGTCAGAATGTTTAGTAAAAAGTGTCATGGCGAAAATTATGTTGGTATCACTAAAAGTAGTAAAAAGTCATTGCACATGAGAAACTCGTCTAATTCCCAATCTTTGTAACAATGAAATACCTATAACAATAATCATATCATTGTTTTCAGTAACTTTATTGTTAAGCTTACTTTAGTAAGTTTAACCTTTAAGTTTTAAGCCTAATTCAGTAAGTTTATCATTGAAGATACTGAAAATAATGATATGATTATTATATTATAGAAATTTCATTTTTACAAGGTTTGGGAATTAGACGGGTTGGTCAACGTGCGTGGTGACTTTTTACTACTTTCGGTGATACCAATTTAGTTTTCGCCATGACACTTTTTACCAAACTATCTAACATAAAATAGATCAATTGCAAGGTAGTTCCATATATCTTTTATTTTGTAAAAAATTAGGAAACAGTTATTTTATTCGATTTATTAATTTATGCAATCTTGTTCATTAAGACTTCGTAGTTTTTTTAATAGATGGATATATTGCATGGAGATCTGGCGCAGAAATTGCTTTTTCTTAAAGTTAAAAATAATGTTGAAATTCATTTCTTTTTAAATGTATTTGTTGTTTATACAAACAAGATTTTGCACAAACAATAATAAAATAATCGGCTCAACAACTCTCCTCGTTTACTGCTAAATATTTATAAAAATAAATTGAAAACAGGTCAAAAATTGAGGTCTGGAGAAAATGATTATCAACAGTAAATTTTACATTTGTCCCAATGTGTAACTATTCTCCCAAAATCATTGTTATTTTATTCATTTTTATTTTTATTTTATACCAAGATTTCTGTATGTTACTTAAATAAACAGCTATGAGTATTTTAACATGAAAATATGTTATATAATTTTTTCATTTAATACATTACCTTTTTCCTTAGCCTGTAGAAAAAACCGCTGCCTAAAGAATCACTACTCCCACATCCAGATTTGTCATCCAAGTCACTTTAAAGGAAACATCTTGACTAGCTTTGCGCTCTAGTATATGGAAACTATTGGTAATAGAATTTAATAATATTTGGGGCAGATATATAAAAGTTTGAGGCATTGGTTTCTGCCACAAACGTTAAAAATGAAGTTTCTAGTTTAAACTACTTATTTTCCCCTATTCACAACCAACCACCTCCCACCCCTTCAATGGAATCATCTCAATCAGATGCCATTACAATACAAACGTGTACTAACTTTCAAGTGAATGTCTCAATTTTATATTATAACAGAAAAACCACAAAAACGACAGAAAACGTCAACAGTACTAGAGGGAAGAACAATAATCAAGAGTAGAATCATACGCAATAAAATACTGGGGACACGTACAAAGACGAGACACGAAAAACGCAGCAACGTCAAAGGCCAACAGAAGAAGCCTGAGAAGAGCTGAAAGTGACATTATCCAACTGCTAGCAAAAACAGGAAAACCACAAAAACGACAGAAAACGTCAACATTACTAAAGGGAAGAACAATAATCAAAAGAATATAATCATACGCAATGAAATATTGGGGACACGTAAAAAGACGAGACACGACACACCTACTAAAGAAAGCGCTGCGACTGAACAGCAACAAACTGAAAATAAGAAGGCCATGCTACACATGGATAACAACAATCGAGAGGATTATGAATAA
This sequence comes from Stenurella melanura, assembly GCA_963583905.1. Classification (NCBI taxonomy): domain Eukaryota; kingdom Metazoa; phylum Arthropoda; class Insecta; order Coleoptera; family Cerambycidae; genus Stenurella; species Stenurella melanura. The sequence continues at coordinate 102,173,647 of OY757312.1, forward strand.
CCTAGGAAAAGATTATACACACTGGTAAAAATCGGCACAACAAAAGAAAACGGAATACAATAAAGAAATATCAAGGATATACACACTACCAGACTCGGAAACAGAAGAAACAGAAAACTCAGAAGTAGAATAGGAGAGAAAATGATCACAAACAGAAACTAAAAAGAAGCATCTCACAAAAACCTGAAAGTAAAAAGAAGCACGAAAACCTTAAAGAAGCATCTCAGAAACGCCTGCACTTTCCATCCGATGAAGACAGAAGGCAAACAAGAAGAAACATCTTTCAAACACCTACACGCTCCATCCTATACTCCTACCCCATGCGTCATGCGGCTCTCGCTGCTGACAACAAGCATGTCCACCGGGGGTTTGTTCCGGCACATGATGGCATGATCCGTTGGTCGGTCGGGTAGAGCCGCATGAATATGTAATAGACGACTGGTCGACTGCAGATGGACCTTCGACGGGCGATTGGGCTGCGTGGTGGAACAGATCTCCATGCACCGGAATTGGCAGCAATGCCCACCTTACGCTGGCAAGTGAGTCATTCAATCAATCAATCCCATTAACAATGCAGCGGAGGTGGTGGGGTTTGAAAAATATTAGAAAGAAATCTGAGGTCTTGGTTTCTAGTATATATGCACCAAATCCCAATTTTCTATACTCTTACAAGCTTGATTTATTTATTTTTTCCATATTTACTCCTATTTCACACCCAACCCTTCAACGGAATTATGTCAGAATATAATTTAGGTCCAGATGTCGTTATAATACATACATCTACCAAATTTCAAGTGAATATCTCAATTTTATATTATTAACCCCTTTAATAATGTAGTAAAGGTGGTTGAAAAATATTATTAAAAAATTTGAGACCTTAGCTTCTAGGACGAACGAATATCTGTACTTTTACCAGCTTGCTTTACTTATTTTTCCCCATTTACCTCTAGTTACCCCCCACTCCTTCAACGCAATCATGTCAAAATATAAACCTGATTCCAAATATCATTATAATACACACGCGTACCAAATTTCAAGTGAAAATCTAAATTTGATTTTATCAACTCTCTTAATAAGGGAGTGGGGAGGTGGGGAGATGGAAAATATTATCAAAAAAACCTGAGGCCTTCGCTTCTAGTATATACACCTAATCCAAAATTTCTGTACTCTTACCAGCTTGCCTTACTTATTTTCCCATATCTACCCCTATTTAACTCCCAACTCTTTAACGGAAACATCTCAAAATATAATCTAGTTCCAGATGTCGTTATAATAAATATGTGTACCAAATTTCAAGTGAATATCTCAATTTTATTGGATCAATCCCTTTAATAATAGAGTAGGGGTATTACGGGATTGAAAAATATTATTAAAAAATCTGAGGCTTTGCTTTCTAGTACATACACCGAATTTCAAGTTTCTGTACTCTTGCCAGCCTGCTTCACTTATTTTCCCCTATTTACCACTATTTAACCCCCAACCCTTCAAAGGAATCATCTCAAAATATAATCTTGTTCCAGATGTCGTTATGATACATACGTGTACCAAATTTCAAGTGAATATCTCAATTTTATTTTATCAACCCCTTTAATAATGGAGTAGAGGGGGGGGGGGGGCGTTGAAAAATATTATAGTAATTTGAGACCTTGGCTTCTAGTACATACACCGAATTTCAAATTTCTGTACTCTTACCAGCTTGCTTTACTAATTTTCCCCTATTTACCCCTATTTAACCCTCAACCATTCAACGGAATCATCTCAAAATTTAATCTAGTTCCAGGTGTCGTTATAATACATATGTATACCAAACTGCAAATGCATGTCTGAATTTTATTTTATCCCCTATTTACCCCTATTTAATCCCCAACTCTTCAACGGAATAGTCCCAAAATATAGTCTACTTCTTGATGCCCTTATAATATATACGTATACCAATTTTCAGGTGAATATCTCAATTTAATTTTATCAACCCCTTTAATAATGGAGCGGGTGGTGGTGGGGGATGGAAAATATTATGTAGTGCATACATTAAATTTCAAGTTTCTATACTCTTACCAGCTTGCTTTACCCTTCACCGGATATCTCCAAAAAACAATCCAGTTACAGATCTCATAATATATACATGTACAAAATTTCAAGTCAATATCTTAAACCGTTCAAGAGAAAGCGTGCGTATTTACTTGTCATAATATATCCTGTCTTGAGTTTCAATCATAATTAAATCACTTTAAATTTGAACGTAGGTACTATTTATAATACTGTTCTTAGCAAATTTTCTTTAAGATACATATACGATGTATGTATAATTCCGATCTACCTACTTATGGCATTAACTTACCATAAGTATGTTTACACAATTGGTCCTTATTACATCATATTGCTCTTAGTTTGTTTTCTTTAATACACATATACACATTTACAGAATATATGTATTGTTTTGATTCACCTACTTATGGCACTATTACCATAAGTATGTATTTCAAATACACAATTATACCCAAGTATGTTTATACATGTTTATGGTACCTTTTCATACCCTCGGTATGTCCTTGATATCATTTTGGCACCAGGTGCCTTATGCAGGTATTTTACTATTTTGAATTTTAGCGAGGGTATCAACAAACGGGAAAGAGCTACGGATACGTGGCGCTCCCGATATTTTAACTACATGCGCAGTTTCCATGGTGCCACTTGTGCGGCCTATTCCCAGGTGCCATATGCATTGGTGAACAGGTAAGTGTGTGTGTGTGTGTGTGTTTATGTCTCAATGGCTAGTTGGATACATTTAATATCCAACTAGCCAGTTAATAACACGAATGGGTAGAGAGCCGGCTATACAGATTTCCTATGAATAAGAAATATGAAAAACTTTATGTGAGTGAGTAACTACTACCACAGACCTACAGGGAGCCACTTTTCATATAAGCAAATTTTGCCCTGGTCATGGATTTTTGTGTCACTTCCGGTCACGATTTTTTATGTATCCGAATACATGAATGAAACTCACGTCAAGATGTAGGTTTAGAGGTATACAATGAGATTATAGTGGGGTGCCATGGTTAATTTACCCGCAACCCTGATACACCCTCAATTAAAGTTTTTTGTTGTTATTTTCTTAAGTCGAATACATGAATGATTTAGTACAAACTTTCTAGTTGTTTAAAAAATTCACAGATTTCGCAATCCTTGCAACTATCGGGACATTGAAAATAATAACATCATACATAAAACATACATTTATTCTACAGCTACGATCCATCCCAAAAAATATGATTTTAGGTACTTGTTTCCAAAATAACTATTTGCTATTTGTCAAACTTTCTGCATCCATGGCGACTACAATTGGCGTTGACCACAACCTCATTATAAGTTCATGTTCTCCACGCATACTCATACTGTGCACATTTGCTCAGTATTTCGTCATCTGATCTCGACTCTTTCGTGTCGGAGGAGTTGGATAAAACTAGTAACTTGCGCCCCATATACGAACATTAACATTTCCAAAGTTAAGAAGCGGTGGGACACCCCCCGCACCCCCTTTCTTTATTTGCCACGCTAATACTGCCTGCGGCGCTCATAGTTATTAACAATTAGATAGCAAAATAAAACACAACCCAACTAACCTAACCATCCCATGAAACATTGTAATCATTATAGGAAAAAGAAGAAAAACATTATTTCTGCCATCAAATCAAACCAGAATTAGTGAAAAAATTCATTAATCGTTACGGAATAAAAACAAAAATTCGGCGTGCCCAGGAGTTGACAAACAGCGACGGAAGAAATAGTTGAACAGGCAAGACGGTACGGAGAGAGCAAATTTTGTAGCACCGAGCCGGCATTGTTGGACCGAGAGTTAACGACGCGTTACGAATTTAGTGATTTTAACGATTTCAAATTGATTTTGTGTTATTCTGTGGAAAAAAGCGGGGGGACACCTCCCGCACCCCCTTTTCTTTGTCTGCGACGCTAATACTGCCCACGGCGCTAATAATTATTAACAATTAGATATCAGAATAAAAACCTACTAACCTAACCTAAAGAAATCACACCAAAGAATGAATATATTTTAAGCAGAATAAAAACCTACTAACCTAACCTAAAGAAACCATAGAAAAGAAATTGTGAACAAATATATTAATCGTCACAAAATTAAAGAAAAAATAATCAGCAGGCATAGGAGTTTGGACCCGCACTGTAAGCGAGAACATTACTTATGAGCCAACCATACGGCTGATGATAAACACTAGGGCAAGGAATAAATAGTGAGACATATGATATCACGTTTCTTTATTCGTCCGCCGCAGCAGCACTAATGCGTCTCGCCTCGATGCTACAAGATTTGCTCTCTCCGTACCGCCTTTTGTCGAACAGGCGGTACAATATCGATCGGCGCTGACCGACTACACCGCATCGCTTCCCACATAGTAACAGGCTCTCGCTCAGTATTACATCATCTGATCTTAAAACTTTCATGTCGACGACTTTGGAGAAAACTCGTAACTTTTGTCCTATACGTTATACGCGAACATTAACATTTCCAATGTTAAAAATATGGTGTCTCTTCTTATTTGCCCGCATCCCCTCATTGCCAAAATTATATGACGTGGGCAAAATTCGCTTATAAGAAAAGTGGCTCCCTGTAGGTCTGTGGTAGTACTTACTCACTCACAAAGTTCTTTATTCATGTATCTTATTTATAGGAAATATGTACAGCCGGCTCTCTATCTAGAGTCCCGATGTCAGTTTTGCTCCAGCAGGTCAGGATTTTTTGTTAACCATGAAAACCAGGTTAAAACAGGTCAGAATAGGGTTTAAAGTATAAATTAAAAATTTTAAATAAGTAGATCATGTATTCGATGTATTTTTGACTGCTGAACACGATCCTGATGTCAGTTTTACTCCATCAGGTCAAGATTTTTTGGTAATAACGAAAACCAGATAAAAGCAGACCATAATAAGATTTAAAATATAAATTAAAGGTCTTAAATGAGTAGACTATGTATTCGATGTATTTTTTAAAGCTGAACACGATACCGATATCAGTTTCAACCAATCAGGTCATGACATCCTATTTATCCTGATTCATTATTTTATTTATTTATTTATTTATACTGCATATATACAGATACAAAAAATCCATTTACATATACACAGGCTGGTTAGTAACACAAATTATACAACAGATTGTACAACTAGAAACAATAAATAAAGCTTCCTGAGTAAGCTTACGAAGAGGCATAAAAGGTTTTTCACAAAATAGTATCACAGATAGGAAAGTAGTTTACTCTTGCTAATATTAAAAATATCAATGTCAAATCGTCCTATAAGGTTACTCACGACTGAATTTTCCAGTGGCGATTTGAGGTTGCAAATTTTAAAGAGATTGTCCCTACGCCTGAGCCGAACATCCGGTACATTAAAATTTATTGCAGACAGTATATCAGGTACAGTAATATTGCATTGTAAGATATTAAATATAAACAAAATTTGAGCCATTTCGCGACGCTTTCTCAACGCGGTTATATTAAATTATTAAAATCATTAAGTTGGCTATGGTATCATACTAAGAAGGGCCAAGCTCCATATCGTCTCAGATGTAGCGACCTAACAAATCTTTTTTGTATTTTTTTCAATACTTGAGTGTGGAAGAGAGTTGTAGGATTCCATATTACAGAGCAATATTCCATTTTAGAGCGAACATATGAATTAAGGAGCAATATACATGTTTTGTAGGTAAAGTCTTTACAGGCTCTAAGAATAAAACTCAGTTTTCTACTACATTCCGCAGCCAAGTTCATGACATGTTTATTAAAGGTAAAATATCTGTTAAATACTACACCTAAATCTCTGATTTCAGTTACTCTCTCTATTAACACTCCATTAATGGTATATCCCCCTAAGATGGGATCTTTTTTCCTAGTAAAAGATATTACTTTACATTTTGACTCATTCAGGGCTAAATCATTATTTCTACAGAATACAGAGATTGAATCGATATCGCTTTGCAGTCGTGCGACATCTTCTGCAGTTTTTATAACGAGATAGGCTTTTAGATTGTCCGCATAAAGAACAAATTTTGCGTGTTTAATATAATTGGATATGTCTTTGACAACTATGACAAACAGCAAAGGCCCCAGTATCGACCCCTGAGGGACGCCAGAAGTTGCTACGAAGACATCGGAATCACTATTGTTGAATCTAACAAATTGTGTACGACCTGACAAATAGGACCTTAAAAAGATCAATAGTTCTTCATCGAAGGAGAAAGACTTTAATTTCCTTATTAGCACGTTATGATTGACTCTATCGAAAGCCTTAGCGAGGTCGGTATAAATAGTGTCTATTTGGGAGCCTGAGACTTAATTTGCTAAATACTCACTAAATACACACAAATTTGTGGCGGTAGACTTTTTACACATAAACCCATGTTGCTCTTCTATAGTAACACTGGTGATATATGGGGATAGATTCTGTTATAGAGAATACGTTCAAATATTTTAGCTGGCGACGAGAGAATTGTAATTGGCCGATAGTTTGAGATTACACTAGTGTCTCCCGCCTTGTGTATGGGGGCCACTCTCCCGATTTTGAATTTGTCAGGAAAGACACTGTTTTGTAAGGATCTGTTAAAATATTATTTGCAGGGGGATGCCAAGTATGTCAACATAAGCTTTGAAAAAATGTGGAGGAATACCATCTACACCGAGAGCTGATCTGGGTTTTAAAGACTTAATTGATTCTTTTATTTCATCCACGGTTACATTTGTTATGTTGAAAATATCAAGATCGTAATTCGGAAATTTGGTGTCTTGCAGAGGTAGTGCACTGTCAGTGTAGACCGATTTAAAATATTCCGCGTATGCATTTGCAATATCTTTATCATGCTCAAGACTCTCACCATTATAGGAGAACCTATAGGCTATACCTGAATTAGCTCTTTTATTTTTTATATAGTCCCAAAATTTTTTTGGGTCATTATTGATGTCATTTTTAATATTAGCGATATAATTCGAATGACACCTTCTTAACAAGTATTTGACCTCTCTACGCAAATCTCTATATCTTTCTATATATGAAGGATTTTATTTTGACTTTTTTAGGGCTCGTTTTTTAGCCTTGACTTTCTTTCTAAGCTCTGCCGTATACCAAACAGGATATTTATTTGACCTGTATTGTTTCTTCTGTGGAATACATTGATCTAATATGCTGTAGAGAGTACCATAAAATAGGCTAACTGATTCATCAGGGTCTTTACAACTGATCACTTCTGCCCATTCACACTATCCTAGCAAATGGTAAAGCTTGATATAGTCCCCTTTTTTGAAGTCATAATTGCGGGTAATATCATTATTAATTGAGATCTCTGTAAAAGTGTTGATACCCAGTCTGAAGTCAATTTCTAATGGAGGGTGATCCTCGTCAGCTGATACAAGAGGGCAGTCAGAAACTGAAACCGTGGCCTCCGTCACATTTGTCAGGACTAGATCCAGTGTGTTATGATACCGGTTGAGAGCATATTTATCGAGTATAGGTCATATCTACACATCATTTCATGAATTGATTTAGCCTTGGAAGAGCCACTAGGAAAATCGTAACTAATGCCATTAATTTCGCGATCATTGAAATCACTCTCATATACTACAGCATTGTTGCCTGATTTAATGTACACGTTACAGATTAGAATAGCAACTTCTTTTATAGTCAGCTTAACACATAACCATTCAAAGTCAGTACTTTCACTTTTACAGATGAGAATAGGTTTGTATTTTTTTTTAACACAACACAAAACACCGCCTCCTCGATCAATACCTGCCCCTAAATAGTTCCTGTCATTTCTAAAGACAAGGTACCTGGGATCAGAAAGTTCCTGGTCGTATATTGTATCATTTAGCCAAGACTCTGAGATACACAAAGCATCATGTGAATTCAGTAGAAGGTTTTCATAGAATGTATTTAGTTTAGTTCGAAGACCACGTACGTTCTGATAGAAAATTGTAACAATTTTTTTTTCAACTCCGTTTGCTGTTTTTTCCTCCGTATTTGGACTGTTTAAAACGTTTGGACGAGACAATGTTAAAATGTTTCTTGATTTTCCTTTATCGGGTGCATGCAAATTTGGGTATAGCTGTTTTACGTTGCTGGGCTTAAAAAAGAGATTGGCTGGGAGTTTACGTCTGTCTCTATGCTGTTACAACGTGAGTCCAGGAAGCGTTTACCTCGTTTGAAATCAAAACGATCAAAAACTATTTTCCTAGGCCAGAATTTTGTATCATATATCATGCTCTGTAGATGAGGCTGCACTCCTATCATGAACGATTGGTTATCAGGATTTGAGTTAAATGTTGGTAATTTCTTAACTTTAACATCATTGGTACTTGCACGATTTTCAACATAACATTTGATCTTTTCCTCATTCACATCATCTGGGACTCTGGTTATAAATAACCAGATTTATCTGTCAATTTCGTTTTTGCCATAAAACGTACCGTCGCCTTCTCCATCTCCAATGTTATACTTTCGCTTTTTGTATCGTACTTCCTGAAATCCCAGTCTCCCTTCGTTAGCTTTTATTGTGGTTTTATCTTGTTCTAAGTTAATCAGTTCGTCCACAGTGTGTTTTTGTTTTTCTTCCAATTCTCTCAGGCAATCTTTTCCTTGACTTAGCTTAGCCGGAGTTATGAGGTTTACATCTTTCGCTGGGTATCCATTTTTAACTATATCAGCAGCAGTAGATTTAGCTGGTACAGTTTGACTTTTGATTTTATTTTTACTTTCGATTATTGTTGCCTTATCATTAACAGTGGCTAGTAATAATTTAATTGTATTCATGCTCAAACAATCCTTGCGAAAGAATTTCATAGTTCTTTATTTTAATTGCTTTACTTTAGTTTCTGAGGATGTGAGGTTTGCACATACTTTGCATAGAGATATTTTGCATCCATCACATGCAAAAACTGCTTGCTCATCACTAGCAATTTTGCACTTATTGCACTCCATAATATATGTTTATATTAATTTGTTGGTCATTGTAGAAATAAAACTACTACACCACTGGTAGATATGTAAAAACACACTCTGTTTCTTTATCAGTTATACGTTTTTTACAATTCAAATAGATAAGAAACCCTCTTAGATTTGTTAATATAATTGTTTAATTCACTTGTATGCAATTTCACTTCTTCCCAAAATAGGACTTGATGTTTATCGGTAATAGGATTTTATGTACGACCTAGTGTGGTATTTTACATATAAAAAAAGTTTTTAAAACACAACAGTATAACACAAATTGTGTTCTTGTGATTATCACTCCACTCACTTCTATACTATGAGGTAGCGTACTCTTTTGTCTTCAAATAATCTGCGTAATGGTTCTCTCTTTCGTTTTATTTCTTTCGTTTTCATATCCCTTTTCAATGTCCATGATTAGTCTGCCATTATATTAACATCCCATTGACCATGATATCTATGCTCCATTTCTTTTATGACTTGGTGAAAACATGCACTATGCTCTTTTCACTAGTTCTAGATCTCGTCATGGTACAGATGTGTACCAAATTTTAAATTAATGTCTCAAACCGTTGCTAAAAAAACGTGCGTACAAAAAAGTTACAGACAGACAGACCAACAGACAGAATTTTTTCTTTACTCTAATTTAAAATCTTGACGTTTTATGACATTCTAAGCCTATTTCAACAACAACAAAAAAAATTATTTTTTTTACTGTTACCATACTGTGGGGTATCCTTGGTTAAAATATTTTCAATTTGCGGCAAAATTGTAGTTGCCACAGTGCCTTTGGTGAAGCGGAAGTTAAAAAAAAAATTTGTTAGTGCAGGAAGTGATTTTGACATAATATGTACTTAAATTATTTGTGTACTCCAAATCTTCCTCATCATTGTCGTGAAACACTTCAGCAAAGTCATGTAAATCCATTTATCAAATTAAAATCTGCAAATTACAGGTAAAACGTCACTACTAACCTTACTTCACAAACAATATGGTTATGTTTAATCTCGATCAACTACGGTAATCGTATCTCGATGCTAAGATTAAATTTAACTACAGCCACACCCACATTTAACTACGATTAAACTCTAACTGAGCTTGAAAGTAACCAAATCAACTGGTTAATATTTAGTCAGATGCTAAAATACGGTCCTAAATTTATTATTTAATGAACTATAGAAAAATAAAGCATGCCCCGGTCTCCTTTTATATTAGCTCGGTCGGTTCAGTTTTTTTTATATATGGTATAAATATGTAGTCAACTATACAAAGGTGCTGAAGTGCAAAGTAATTTTTCGATAACTGCAACATTGAAACGTAGCATACGTAGTAGTCTGTGGGAGACCTGTTCAAAGAACGCATTATTATACTCTTCGTAAATACAAGACGAATAGAATTCTGAACAACTTTCAAAATGTCCGTCCGTCCGTCTGCCTGTCCGTCTGTATGTCCGTCTCTCTGCCCGTCTGTCCGTCCGTCACATTTCTTGTAAACACGAGAACTTAAGAACGAAAAGTCCGATTGTATTGAAATTTGGACAGTAAGTTAGTGTTAGCTAGAGGAAGAACCCTATTGTTTAAACAAAATCGGCCAATAAATAAAAAAGTTATACGTTTTTTAAATAAGAAAAAATTTTACATTTTTTTTAAGTTTTGTAATTAAATTAAAAGTGTATAAAACTAATATTATTTACAAAAAAACTGGGAAGAGTATCCTATAGAATGTGCAACAAATATATAAAAAGTGCAGTAAATCGGCGAAGAGTATAACGCTTAGCTTGTTTATTTATTATATTTTTATTTTTATTTTTATTTTTTAATTTTGTAATTGAGACTGGACAATGACACGGGTACGTCAATGGGTTCGTATAGATGGTTTTTACACAAACCGACCAGACCTCAATTACCACAGTAAAACACATAAGGAAAAACGTAAAAAAATTATATATAACTACTTATACTTTAATTTCATTTTTTTGTGCGGTTTATTTACAATGTATACATATAATAATGTCTTTAATGTTAATAGTTGCCTCAAACTAAAAGCATAAGGTACAAGGTTTGACTTACAAATCACACCCAAAAATTGTTTATTATTCCGTAGTGTCTAGGCTCCCGGTAGCGGTAACCTATTTTCTCCGGTATAAAAACATAGTTATATTGTAACTGGTGAATGTTTACGACATCCATTATTTTATCGTATTTTGATTTCTTATTGTGTGTGACTTGTAGTAGACACTATAAGAAGTAGTTTATGAGTAATGAAATAATGTGCAAATGTCCAATAGTCCTACAATCTTACGGGATCGTGGAGGGAATAGGGGTGCAAAAGGTGGTATTCGAGAAGGGCAAGGAGCATTTGCACCGTTTTATAGCAATTTATTTTCAATTGCAAAGACGATGTAAATGTTCCTCGCCCCTCTCGGATACCACCTACTGACTTTCAACGGACGACTTTGACCTACCTCGAAATTTTGCAAACAAAATGTTCCACTGCTTTAAGTTACCTAAAAGTATATGAAGTTGTCATTTATGCCGGGATAAAATTGGTTGTCGGTACCAGGAGCCTAGACACACCGTTATTTACTATCTGCACTTAGTGCATCCTCATATCACGTGTACGATACACGTGATATGAGGATGCAAGCTATGTCTCAAACGTCTCTTTTTTTCTCGAAAATTACGTAATATATTTATTTTCCGTTTTATAGATTTTGTAAAGTTATTCTGGTAGAGTCGGGTACAATTTAAGCTGACTTATGTCAAGGCCGCTAAAACGTCTGAACTAAGATTTTATTTCATGGATAAGGAATGCCAGTTGTTTTCAAACAGTTCTTTCCTGTAACAGCAATAATGTCGCTAAATAATTATAAAAAAATAGGAAAGATGTTGTCTTAGAATTATTAATTTAGTAACTTCGTCATTTCAGTGGAATTCTGATTATACAGTGTCAGCCATAAAGTTGGCTACATATGGGAAAGAATTGTATTATTGAAATTTCTAAAAAACTCTATTGGGGGTTCGTCTATGCATGTTCGACAACAAAAAATCACATTTTGACACATGTTATGTGATCACCGGTTTGGCAGGACTGTAAAAAATAGTTGACGATGGTACCGAAAAATGGGTCAAATTGTTAAGATACAGAAAAATTTTATAAAGAAAAAGTGCATAGAATACAACAAGGGCCCCATCCACAATTTTGAAACAGATATGAGGGAAATAAAAAAGTGTAAATTTTACCCCTACCATTAATTACTATATGAAAAATCATAAATACTTGTGTCTATTACACAAATATTTGATTAGTTTAGACCAAAACTTTATGTATTTTAGTTAAATAAAGGTATTTGCATGTAAAAGAAGAAACGAACCCCCAATATAGTATTTTTTAGAACTCTCAATAATACAAATTTTTCTCATATGTAACTTTATGGCGGACACAAATGAAACAGATAACAAAAAATGGATTTAATTGCCTAATTCAGTCAATAACAATGAGTTATCAGAAATAGAAACCAGCAAGAACCACGGGGAGATATGGGCATTTCTTGCCAAGAAAGGATAGTAGTATTAGTAGAGGAAATGATGTTAGTAAAAATAAAATGTTTCATATGATAAAAAAAAAATCTGAAATCTCTATGAGAATAACGAAAATAAATTAATTTCCTTTTAGCGGTAATAAATAAATATTCTGGTTGACAAAATATATATTAAATAAGTTAACAATAGTTTTAAAACAAATAAATCAAAACAATTCTAAAAAAAAAAACAACGCATTGGCACTTTTTCATAAACACTAAAACACTTGAACACTACACTTAACAATTTACGACACATTTTCATAAAAAACCATTTATCTACTAGACGCACGTTTCACCATTCGTGTATTAATATATAACGTAAGAAAGTCGATTTTATTAGAGATAAACACGTACTAGTAGAAGATTGTAAGACTTAGTGGTTTGACATTGTTCGTTTGACGGATGAATATCCACTATTTACCACTAAAAGTACCTATCTTAAATATTTCATATAAAGACATTTTTCATATTTAGAGTGGTGTTAGTTCACGGGAATAAATAATATTCGTCGTTAAATCACACAGTTTGAGAATCGCTGAGCATATGACCATGTGAACCAAAAGAAGGTGGAAAGAATCTTGGTAGACATCCACTGACAATGTCTTTAGGCTACTCCTTTAACTTTGTGTGCAAGAGATAGTGAAAACGTATGCGCAATATTAATTCATACATCGGTCACTTTAAAGTGGACATGACTCTACTAGTGCATAATTAGATCTTAATCTACACATTTTACCAATTGCATATTTTCAGCTGCAATTTCTTTTACCAGTGACCTTTTAAAGGCAATATTTCTCTCGCACACACATACACGCACAGAAATATGAGGATATACAAAATATCATAACTGAAAAATATACAGTGTCTCTCAGATTCGAACGGACTTTGCGTACATTAAGTTATAATTATGTCACTTATGCTTTAGAATTTTGTAAAAAGGTATTTTTATTTCAACTATTATGCAACAAGTGAGCGATGCAGTGGGCGTTGTCAAATGCGAATATCTATTTGAACAATAAAAATACAAATTATCCATTTACTTGATCTTAAAGGAACCACGTAAATTTGTATTGAGCCTTATTTGAGTGAAATATTAATCATATAAATATTGCAGTGAGCTATGCCCAATTGCAAATTCTACTCATTAGTCGTTAAACAAACTAGATCGATTTCTGAAAACACGAGCATGCAGCTTTGTCGCTGTAAAACTGTATCTACAGTTTTAATATTGTAAATCTTGTATCCACGACTTTTAAAATGACCGTAAATCCGGCTATCTGTTCGTCCGTCCTTCATGTTTCTGGTAAGCACGATATCTTAAAAAACGGCTGCCTAAGGAATTACTACTTCCACATCCAGATTTCCCATCCCAAGTATCTTTAAAGGAAAACATCTTGACTATATTTGCGCTTTGGGATATGGAAATAATGAGTCATAGGATTCTAACGTTTGAGGCAGATGTCATAAAAAATTTGAGGTGTTGATTCTGAGCATATACGCCATTTTAACAACCCCTTTAACCCTTTCATTCCGGCACTGGTTTTTACATGTCGAGCCCGCAAAACGGCAGCGGAATGCCTTTGCGGAGCCGCACGGTTCGTGTAAACTTATGTGCGTATACATGCTTCGTTTAGCCATGTAAATTCAAATAATCAATCAAATAAACATTTTTTTTTCAAAAACATAAGAAAACATAGACTTTCACAAAAAAAAATGCAAAATAAAAACAGATACGAACTACAGTGTAAATATGGCCTTGCGTAAATATCCAGTTCCCGCGCTGGGAGCACGAAAAATTTTTGCGGATATATCCGGTTCCAGGAATTAAAGGGTTAATAATGGAGTGGGAGTGGTGTGAGGTGGATGGAAAATATTATTAAAAAATCTGAGGCCTTGGCTTCTAGTATATACACTATACACTAAATCCCAAGTTTCTGTACTCTTACCAGGGGGCCATCCATTTATTACGTCACGTAAATTTTACGCTTTTTTTACACCTCCCTCCCCCTATGTCACAGGTTGTCACATTCGAGTCAACCCCCTGCTCCCTGTTGTGATGTCACATATTTTACGGTGTTAAATTTTGAGGTATTATTTTTCAATCTTTATACTTTTTTGAGTTTCATTCAATTAAAACAACGGTGCATAGATGTAAATAATGTGATGTCACAAAAGTTTTACCCCCTCCTCCCCTCTTGTCATACTCTGCCACACTTTATGGACCCCCCCCACCCTCAAAGACATAATTAATGAATGCCATCCAGCTTGCTTTACTCATTTTCCCCTATTTACCTCTACTTACCCCCAATTAAGCTGAAGGAAGACAGTCGTTCGAGTTAAAATTAATCATGCGATATGTTGAGCAAACTGTGATTTAGTTTTCTATGTAAATTTTATTATTTATTGAAATTGTTCATGAATCAAATTTGTTTAAAATTGAACTTTTTTTATTTCCAAGTCAATTATTGTTTGATTTTGACTGTTAAGTAAACTGGCTGACGTCAAGTGATTAGTTCTAAATGAAAAGCCTGTCCTTCCAGTTTAATTAACTCCTAATCAGAAAATAAAATTATGACTAATAATTGGTACTTTAAGAAGTTTATTTTCCTATTACGTGAACACCAAGTACACCATCTTATTAAAATTCGGCTTTAGAGAGTTTTCGATAACAACGAATAAAATTATGATATTGGTTTACTGTTAAAACTTTGCCTAATGTATATATATTTTTTTTTTTTTGGAAAATTAGGTACATTTTCTTCATAACGACGGACGCCACTGGTGGGTTTTTAAATATTCTATATGACACAGTCTCCTGATGGGTAAGTACCTTTTACCGAAATTTAAAAAAAATGCATTGTAAATAAGAGAACTGTGATATGGGGTCATGAAAAGTGAGATACACTGGAAACACCAAATCCCAAATTTTTGTACTCTTACCAGCTTGCTTTACTTATTTTACCCTATTTACCCCCAGCCTCCCAGCAAATATGTTTAAAAAGCAATCCAGTTTCAGATCTCGTTATAATACAGGGTGTCCCGAATTTCATAGGCCAAACTTCACTAAGTAATGCAACTTTTCAAAATAGGAAAAAAAGGTCCTACAAATATGGGTCGGAAAGTGATTAGTTTCCGAGATACAGCGTGTTCAATTAATTCTCCTGAAAATGTTTCTTTTATGAATATCTTCAAAACGTCTAACGATTAGCAAATGATAATTTACGCAGGAATTTAACTTTTATGCTTTTTAAGAAATTACAACTATGTACGAAAATCATTCAAGAGCGGGTGAAACTGGGGGGAGCTTAGGTATAGTTAAGCACTCATGCATACCAGCATTCCTGGTATGCATGAGTGTGCCGTGATTGTAATATTTGTAACAAATGAAAAATAATTTAGCATGCAATGCCAGAATGACAATAATACATTGTTGTTTTTAGGTGTTCTGTAGTTCATTGTTCTGTAGTTTTATTATTTCCCTTTGGAAAAAGTGTTCTATTGAAAAGTAAAAAATCGGTAAAGGTATTTACACAGAACTTCCCTCGTTCATGGCAGTCTCTCTAAAAAAATAATAATTACGAAATGACATTGAGAATAATAATCGGAGTAGAGTTATTGCTATTATTACAAAGAAAACTTGATAAGTTTTGGTCAAAAAAATATACAGATTGCTCATCCAACAGCAAAAGTTCAATACTAAATAGCAGGTGCCACATATGGCAGGCTTGCGCAAATACCTTTACAAATGTCCACCATGACTGAATTATTTCTTGGGATGACCACCCTGTACATTTTTCAATAAAAGTATAATAGGTGCATATGCCAGATGTTATTGCCATCTGTCACATTTTCAATCCAACATTCACGTAATGGAGTGGAAGTATAGTGGTGGTTAAAAAATTTCATTTTTTTAAAACTTTTCAAAAGATGGTAAAATAATTTTCAAATTTTTTTCTTCTGAAATAGGTTTAAAATGTCAAAGGTAGAAATTTTAAATTAGAGCAAAAAGGAAAGTTTCCTTCTGTTCTATAGTAGTGCTAAAAAAAGTTTAAAAATTAAAAATGATGTATTTTTAAAATAGGTTTAGAATGCTATGAAACGTGAAAATTTTAAATTTGTGCAAATAAAAAAAAAATCGATCTATTTTAGTGGTAAAAACTTTTTGAAAAATGTTGGTGAAAAAAATTTTCAAATTTTTTTTTCTGAAATACCTAGGTTTAGAATGTCATTTAAATTTGAGCATTCTGGTGTTAAATTTTTTACCAAACTGGTAACAAAATGTTGCAAATTTTTTTTTCCGAAATTGGTTTGGAATATCATGAAACGTGGAAATTTTAAATTTGAGCAAAAAAATTTTTTTCGTCTGTTCTATAGTAGTGATACATAAATGGATTAAAAATGTTTTCAAATTTTTTTTTAAATTCTTCAAAAACATTTTTAAATTTGTTTGAATAGTTTTAGAATGTCATGGAAACGTGGATAGTTAAAATCTGAACAAAGAAAGAAAAATTCTATCTTAGTGATAAAATGTCAAAAAACTTTTTTTTTAATCAGGCTTAGAATGCCATGAAACGTGAAAATTTTAAATTTGAAGAAAGAAAAAAAAAATCATTTTAGTAGTAAACATTTTTTCAAAAATATTGGTGAAAAAAATTTTCAAATTTTTTTTTTCCTGAAATAGGTTAAGCGTGTCATGCAACGTAGAAATTTTAAATTTGAGCAAAAACAAATTTTTTTCATCTTGGTAAAAAATTTTTCAAAAATGTTTAAAAAAAATTTTCAAAAATTTTTAAAAAAAATTTTCAAAAATTTTTTTTTCCTGAAATAGGTTTAGCGCGTCATGAAACGTGGAAATTTTAAATTTGAGCAAAAAAAAATTTTTTTCAACTTGGTAAAAATTTTTTCAAAAATGTTTGAAAAAAATTTTCAAAAAATTTTTTTTCCTGGAACACGTTTAGCGCGTCATGAAACGTGGAAATTTTAAATTTGAGCAAAAAAAATTTTTTTTCACTATTTATTCCGTTTAGACGGTCCACCCTGTATATTTTTCCCCTGTATATTATTCTACCAGTTCTTCGCTGATAGTAGGGTTAACTACCTACCAAATTTGACTGCTCTCCGTCAAGTAGTTTTTTAGTAAATGCACCAACAGACAGACAGACAGACAGACAGACAGACTGACGGAATTGAAAAACCTATATTTTCGGAATCTACGTGTTCTGAAACGTCAGAATCCGAAAAAATCTCGGAGGGTGATTTTTTCTCGAATACAATACTTCCCTTCGGTATGCGAGGGAAGTAAAAATGGTCATGTTTAGTAAGTGGAGTACGCGGATATTCATTTTTTTTTATGGATATTGTAATGAAAACGCGAATGCCGCGGTACGCGAATATCGCAGAAGATTTGTATTTTATATGTAATATTCTTTTATATCATTGTATAAAATTGTACCACTTTACTTGCCATATATACTATGTATCTGAAATGGTTAATAAATTACTATTACTATTTCCTAATAGAAGGAAACCATCTAAATATGTTTATTCGAACCCATCTAGAATTTAGAAATGTTGGAATTAAAAGAGGTTTATAAATGCCATGGAACAAGATCCCGATTTCGGAAGTAAAATTATTTGGACTGATGAAGCTACCTTTAACCATAATGGATCGATTAATTTTAATAATTTAAGAATCTGGGCTCATCAGAATCCTCATATAATTCGCACTAGGGCATTTCAACAGGAGTTTAGCGTTAATGTATGGTATGGTATTATAAACGGGACTTTTTGTGGGCCACACATTCTTCTTCCCCGTTTAAATGGATCATTATTTAATGATATAATCATTTTTTTTCAATATCTTTAATTTAAGAAATGAATTCTGATTTCAAATTGACGAGCTCCTGGACATTTTGCTGTTGAGAACCCTGGGTGGGTAAACGATAATTATCCTGAACGGTGGATCGGTCGATTAGGTGCAAGAGCCTGGCCACCCCATTCACCGGATTTAACTACAATTGATTTTTCTGTCTGGGGCTATTTAAAGGACAAAGTCTACTCCCTGTAAACACGAGAGAAGAGTTAATAGAAAGAATTCTCGAAGAATTTGAAAATGCGGGCTAATCCTGATTTCATTCGTAAAGCTACACACTCTGTATGGAGCAGATGTCAGAAATGTGTTGAAGCTGGCGGAATGCACTTTGAACAACTCTTGTAATTTTAATTTTCCTTACTTTAATCTAATTCATTGTTGTCTAATAAAAAATAATGTAATCAAATGTAATGTTTTACTGTCATTGTTTTTTCTGTTCTGCTAAAATTATTCATAAAAAACTTGCAACCACAACTTCTCAGCGGGGTGCTGAGGAAGCTATGAAAGAGTAGCAACCAGTTAGCTCAGGGGTTGGTCGAAGGTCACTCTGTGGCGAGAAGAGTTATTTAATAATTTGAATGTTACAAAACAAAAATAAACAAAGAAACTGGGCGCCAGCGTATTCATACAACTGATATTCCTGCAACTGTTTAAGGAGGAAACAATCAAAAGCAAAATTTAAACAAAATAACAATATATTAACAAGAAATAAAGTTTAAAATTTACAAAGACTTTACAATTGTATTAATGGCAACAAATTTTTTTAGAAAATTTACTACTATAAAAATATATAAGCTTAGAGTTAAAATGATTGAGAATGAATACGTGATTACAAAAAAATTGATTTATTTGAATATTTAAAAATAATTAAAAACAATCTCTATCAAAAGAATTAAATTGAAAAGATCAACTGGTTTAACAATTTTATAATTTTCTTCTGACCAAGAAAAGCTATGACGATAAGTAATTGCTTACGTAACTTTGGGTGACGAGTGCGGAGTTCCAGTGGGTCAATTCCTGGAGATGGCCACAGGTACCTGGGTTTAAGGACTTATATTGTTTGTCCGGGTCTACGAGGAGGTTCCAGGATGACACTAAGTTGGAAATATTCTGCAAATTATAGTTCTCGTCCAGCCACTAGCAAAACTACCATGTGCTTGATCCAGAGTTGGTCGATCCAGTTATTACATGAAAACAGTGGTAAATCAGGAACCAGTTGATACAAATTGAGTTAAATTACACAAGAAAGAAAACAAATGATTTAGATTTAAAATGACTAAATAAATTATTAATTAACTTTAAAACTTATTAAAAAAAAAATGATCTAGCAGAATAAAAATTGAATACTCTTGGTTAAGCCAAGGTCACAAATTTTATAGAAACTACAAAAACTAGGTATTAGAATTTGTAAAATTTAAGCAGTAATGTAAGAAAATGGTTGAGGACCGATAAAAAAAAACTCTACTACTAAATTATCACCAAAAATTTGGCCTTGAGGCTCTGAATCAAATAAATTACTATAAATTATGACAAAATTTTCAAAGCAGCATAAAAGAAATCGATATTAAAATATGCAATCTAGAAAAAAAATATAAGAAAATTTAAAATTTTGGAGATTATCTCCATACTATTACAAAAATTGATTTAAAGAAATCGACTTTACGTCTCGTATTTTAAGAAATTCAGAAATTAGTATATTAGTCGTGAAATGAGATTATCTAAATAAAAGTTTTAGAGCGACCCTATATACCAAAAAATATATTTATATATGTAAGTATATAATATAAACTACTGGCAAACAAAAATTATTGATATAGGTAATACATAAACATCCAGCAGGAACTGTCCCAAAATGACAAATAAACTGCTGGGGCAATCCACTAACAAGTGGTTTCTTAATTAACCACAAGGTTAACCTCAAATATATTAATAATTTAACTAAATGCCAGCTTATTTAATATAAATTCAAAATAACTAGGTTATTTAAGAAATTATAATTATAAGGTAAAAATTTCAACAAAGTATTGTAGGATGGCTCTAATAACTACAAATCTTTTAAGAGAAAAATTAGAATAGTCTCACCTCAACGACGTCAAGACGGAAAGTGCCGGTTTTCAATTCCTGTCAGTTACCTCTCTCTCCAATATTCCGCCCGCACATGCTCAGTTGCTTCTAACTGGGTTTTTATTTGTTATTGTAGCACGGTCGCTAAACATGAGTTTTTGGCAACAAATTGAATTTATTCTTAGTACGGGTGCTGAATGGAAAATATTTGGCAACTAATTAAATAATTAACAAGTTGCGGAAAAAACATGTTACACCACGCGAACTTCCGAAAAAAAAAAAAATTTTTTTTTTTTTGGAAAACTAAAAGTTTGAAAAAAAAATTTTTTTTGTAAAAGGAAATACCCGGTAAATCACGCTATTATCGTATAGTTTAACTAATCGAGGCGAGACAGAAAAGACTAAGAGAGAGAGAGAGAAGAGAGAGAGAGAATTAGAGAGAAAAAAAAAATTAAACTTGTATGATACCTAATTATACAACATACCACAGGAAAAGTTCGTTTTACCACTGGACAAAGTCATCAACATCACCAATTCCGAGATTATTCAACAAAAGTCCACGTATAGTCAAAAAGATATGAAAAGATAGAAGGTAATTTGACTCACACCCATTCTGCGCTAATTCAAGTTGCATGAAGAGCCTCGATAATGAGTGTTGCTCGACAGCACACGAAAACTTTTGAAAACCCCACTCGGAAGAGATAATGCTTCGCCCAGAGTAAAATGAACCTGAAAAAGAGAATAAGAAAAGGAAAAGATGAAATGTTTTAGGGGAGGACCTCTAGGGATCAGTCCCCACAGACACTGTGGTGGAATGCCTGAGCAGCGTTGTAGCGGCTGCCAGTGCTAAAATTGGTAGAGGCATAAGCACACCTAAACCACGATACAGGAAACAAGTTACCTGCCTAGACACAATAGTAGGAGAAATGTCCTAACTGTTAACAAAAAAATTGGATATAGCTCCAAGGGCTTAAACTAGAAGTACGTAACATCAAGAAAAAAAAACTTTGGATATAGCTCCAAGGGGCTTAGACTAGAAGCACGTAGCGACTAGGTGACAAAAAGGACCATTATTTGGGAATACTCCTGCTTCCGGCGCGATGAACAGTGCCTCAATCGGGCGATAGATCAAGGGCTGAGGTGAAGCGGGGAGGAAGACCTGTCTCTCGAGGAACGTCAGACGACCTAGGCCACTCCTGACTGACAAGCCCCCTTGCCTACGTGTCCGCTCGACCCTCCTTGACCCTCTGTCATTGAAGACAGCCCGATTGAAACTAGTTCATCCCCATCCCGAAGCAAGTTCCCTAATGGTAACTAAAATATCCTACTAAATAGGATAATGTTAAAAAAGTTTACCTACTAGAGAGTAAACATAGAGCAAGATAATAATTGATGCCTTAATTACCCATCAAGACAACAATAGTGATATGAACAACAACTATACCAAACGAAAATAATTACAATCATGATGACGGAAAAAGAACAAAATGGGACAAAAATTTCTCAGAACACTATATAAACAAGATAAAGATAAACGATAATAAACAAGATAAAGTATTTTCGCAATTTACCTAGCCGAAGAAACAATAAGTAGCAAAAACACAAAGTTACTGATTTTAAATTCAGCTATGACTCAACTAAATGAAAGCGAGAAAGGAAAACTACCTAAACCACTGCTAAGTACGTTGTACTATAGCACAGCGACAACCTGTTTAACAAACGGCACACGCCATACAGGAAAAAGAATATGTTACCATGAACAATTTTCCTGCAAAGATACGTGGACTTAATCCAGAAGATACGTGGACTTAACCCACAAGTAAACCAAAATGTGTGGACTTTACCCACAAACTAAATAATATATCTACCAGACCACAAATTCAAAAGGTACAACTGGTAAATGACATATTATAAACAAAATCAAAGACAACAGGTAGTAGTTTCCATACAAGAAAAGACAAAAGCCTTTCACAAAATTCTAAACATTAGTTGAAGAGTGCTCTAGTAAAATTGTCAAAAAGCTACTTATAATACAAACGACTAAAGCAGTCAACTAGGCAAAAGTAAAAATAAGAGATAGTGATTCTAGAGAAATATAGGAAAATAGAAAATAGCGATAGGAAAGAGAGACAATCACAAAGAAGAAGAATGACGTTGTTATGTCATATTTTTGACATCAACCATGCGCAAGAAAATTCACCAAAAGTGTCTACGTACTATAAGAGACGAGCTTGTATTATGACAGTGGACTCCGATAAACCACAATAAACTCGATAAGAAACGAGAGTGAGTCGTTTGTCTAATAACTGACTTGAAATAAAATAATTATGAATACATATTAAGACAGCAGATTCCTAACAAATTCAAAAATAAACCGATGAAGGATGATATTTGTCTAATATTTTACATGAAAATTATTATTCGGTAGTCACAGGTATCATTTTCATTAAGACAAGAAAAAAAAAACTTGGTGAATTTTCAACCGCGTAGTTGAAATCAATTGCTTGATTATAGACACCAGAGACGTATGCAACCAACAAAACGTGGCTTGCAAACGTCCGAAGTGTATACAATCCGCAAAAAGAAAGTGGCCCACCCTTCAACCCTTGAGTAACGGTTGTTACCCAGCCGGAACAAAGAAAGAACATAAAAAAGAAAAGATAGAGAAAACATCATATGTTTTTTTAATCTAAGTGTTCCGAGTTCGAACCCCCTGGTTCGGAGTCATCGTCCGAGTCTAAATTCGCGTAGTCTGGTTTAAGATCCTTAACATGCCAATTTCCTATGTCATTACCATCGGTATCCTTAAGATTATAAACTAAATTAGAGATTACCTTTTTAACAATACAAGGAATATACTTGGCAGCCAATTTTGCAGAATAATTTTTCGTTTTACTAGATAAAGTATAATTTTTCTTCCACACTCTATCACCCACATGAAATTTAACTTCACGTTTCCTTAAATTATACTGTTTAGCATTACGAAGGTAAGCATCATACAAACGTGCGCGAACATCAATATATAGTTCAGGTAACTCCTGTAGATCATTAATTAATTTATTTTTCTCATTAATAGATATCATATTATCTGCATTTTCAGCTATTTTACCATAATAATCCCCAGTTAATGGAATATTCCTACCAAAATTCAAAAATGCTGGAGAATAACCTGTTACCTCATGTTTAGCTAATCTAATAGCCTGGGCAACTTTAAAAATAGCAGTATCCCATGTTTTATGGTTACCATGAATATAGGATCTAAGTGCAGTTACAATGACTTTATTTACTCGCTCTGTATGATTAACTTGAGGGTGATATAATGCATTTAGAAAAAGTTTCTGTACTTTATAATTTTCCATAAAAGTTTGAAATTGTTTACTAGTAAACTGACTACCATTGTCACAACAGAAAATCTGCGGACAACCATAAATAAGAAAAACTTGATTTTCTAAAAATTTAATGATACCTTTGGACGTGGCTTTTGACATAGGATGAACTAAGACATATTTCGTAAACCAGTCTACTACTACTAAAACATAGCGATTACCATTTTTCGAACAAGGATATGGACCTAACAAATCTGCAGAAATAAGTTGAAAGGGAAAATTTATATTTCTATATGACCCCATTAAACCAGCTCTAGGTAAATTTGGACTTTTACTAGCCAAACAGATAGTACATTTTTTAACATAACGATATACATCTCTACGAATACCAGGCCAATAATAAAGTTCTAGAATACGAGAAAGAGTTTTGGAGACTCCAAAATGTCCTGCAGTTTCGTCATCATGATATAATTTAAAAATTTCGGCACGATTAGCAGTAGGCACAACAATTTTCCAATCTGACAAATTATTAATTTCTGGTTGGTTACAAAAAACATGTTTATAAATAATGTCGTTTTCAGCTCGAAAAGCAGGGTAGGACTCAGGCTTTTCTCGGATTTTCTTAAGCAAATCATTATACCAGTCATCCCGTTGGAAAGTTGATACATCTAAAACTGAAATATCCTGAACAGCACGTGATAAGGCGTCAGCTACCACATTAAGTGAACCTTTCCTATGGACAATTTCGAAATCATATTGCGATAATTTAACGGCCCACCTGGCCAATCGACCTGAAGGGTTAGAAAGATTATGAAGCCAGATCAGCGATGCATGATCGGTTTCGACCTTAAAGTGAGTCCCTTCAATGAACCTTCGGTAGGTTTCTATTCCCACGAGACAGGCATATAATTCCTTTTCACTTGTTGTGTATTTACGTTGACATGAAGTTAACATTTTACTACCATATGCAATAGGATGTTCGATACCGTCACATTCCTGATATAAAATATATCCAATAGCTGTATTAGACGCATCACACTGAATAATAAACTGCTTAGAAAAATCTGGGCTAGCTAAAATAGGAGCACTTGTTAATCTACGTTTTATTTCCCGAAAAGCTTCATCAGCTTCCGGACTCCAAGAAATAGCCTGACCCTTTTTCCTACCACGAATTAAATCGGTTAGGGGTGCACAAAGAGCAGAAAAATCTTTAATAAATCTACGATACCAACCGACTAATCCAATTAATCTTTTAATTCCGGTAGTGGTTTTTGGAATCGGATAATTAACTATAGCCTCAACTTTTGAAGGGTCTGTACGTAGACCTTCACCATCAACTACATAACCTAAATACGTAAGCGAAGAACGACAAAATTCACTTTTCTTTAAATTAATTGTCAGATTGGCAGACTTAAGTCGATAATAAACCTTTTTCAAAACGTCAATATGAGTGGCAAAATCTGGTGTAGCGATAATTATGTCATCTAAATACACAAAAGCAAAAGGCTCTAATGAAGGATCAATTACTTGGTCCATCAGCCTAACCATAGTTTTTGGACTATTTGAAAGACCAAACGGCATTACGACATACTCAAAAAGTCCTCTCCCTGGGACAGCGAATGCAGTCTTAGGGCGAGAAGAGGGGTCAAGAGGTATTTGGTTAAACGCATGACGTAAATCTATAGAACTAAGAAAACGAGCATCTTTTAATTTACTTAATATATTATCAATCAATGGCATAGGATAAGCATCATCTACAGTAACTTGATTTAATTTTCTACCATCAAAACACACACGATATTCCCCCGGATCTTTCTTTGGCACTAGCCACAAAGGACTACACCACGGTGACTGTGAAGGTTGGATAATATCGAGACGTAACATTTCATCAATTTCTTTATTAAGATGTTTTTGCATAGCAGGCGACAATGGATATTGCCGCTGCTTAATAGGTTTACTGTCTCCAGTATCTATGGAATGGGTAATTAAATGTGTCCGTCCTAACCTATCACTAGGAGCAATTGTCTCATATAAATCAATAACTTGTTGTAACCGAGACTTTTCACTTAAGGTAAGATTTGCCAAAGGTTGTATAGTATTGACTGAACATACATTCGAAGCTTGAGCTTTATAAGTGAATTTCTTAAAATCAACAAAAATTTCAAAAGTTTTCAAAAAATCTACACCCAAAATTAAATCGTGTGTTAAAGAAGGAATGACTAATATTTTCATAGTTTTTGAAATGTTACCAAGGGTAACCGGAATTTTTACGTAACCAAACACATTCTGACTGTTCCCATCTGCCGTTGTAACATGTAAACTCTGATCAGGAGATACAGAAATATTTAATTTTGTCAATAAATTTACACCAGAAGAGCCAAATATTGACGAATTGCTACCACAATCAACTAAAGCACGGACTGAATTATTAAAAATTTTAATATCTACATATGGACGTGAATCGTGAGGTTTACTCACAAAAACTGGATTACTACTGTTTACCGACTTACTAGATTTATAAAATTTTTTAACAGTATTGACCCATGTGTCCCACTCTAATCGTGACGTTTGAAACTTTATTTTGCGGAAGTTTTCCCTTTGCCTTTGCCCTTGCCTTGGTTTGTAACTGCGCCTCGAGAAGTAGAGGCCACAGGTTCTGGACTTTGAGCAGCAGTGACAGCGTCCAGGTTTCCGCCACCAGGTACTACGTTTTTTGGAGTACAATTGCAGTTTGGCTTTGTAACATTTTTGCGTCCGCAACCATAGCAAAAAATATTTCTTTGTTGTCTACAAGAATTATAGGCATGGCCAACCCGATTGCAATTCCAACATCGCAATGTGGAAACTGCAGCCAGAGTAGAAGATAAATTACTTTGAGCGGCATTGGCTCTACTAAAATTTCGGAAATCCCGGGATATATTTTGACTTGTATTGAAATTACGAGAAACATTTTTACTTGAATTAAAATTACGAGAAGTATTTTTGTTTACTGTGGAGCTAGAAGGTGCAAAGGTATAATTTAGATCTGGTTCTAATAAAATAGTGTTCCCAGAAGGGGGTGGCTTATATCGATCAGACATGGTGCGTGCTTCCTCTAAACGTTTACACAAATTTGAGAGTTCGGAGACAGTATTAGGCTGCTCCAGAGCTAAACGGTCGATATAATAAGGCAAGAGATTTCTTCGAATTTTATTGACTTTCGTAATTTCTGAAGGTTTTTCAGACAGTCTATTAAAAAGATTTTCCATAGAGGCAATATAAATGGTGACTCACTCGTCACAGCCTTGTGTTCTATTATTTATTTCGATCCACAAATTATCGTCATAAAAATATGGTAGAAAATCCCTTCTTAATTGTTCAACTAAAGTATCCCAATCGTTAAATTTGTGTCGATTACTACAGAACCATGTCCACGCATCATCTCTAAACAAATCACAAGCCGACAAAAATAATTCTGACTTACTTACACCTCTAGATTCACGTAGCATGTTAACTTTTTCCAGAAAAGAATTAACTGATTCTTGGCTCGAGCCACTAAATTGTAAATTCCATTTATATGGAGCAACATATTTTACCGGAAACCTATCTGGTGTCATAGATACTGTAGCAGTAGCAGTAGTTTTTGCAGCTATGTCATCCTCTAAACCCAAAATTACAAGTTGTAATGCCTTCTTAGTACTTTCCTCAACTTCAGTATCAGCCTTTAAACGCTGTACTCTACCAGAAATGTGGGTTAACCTTGAGGAAATTACTTTATAATCCACGTCAGCGGTGGTACCAGAAAAATTTTCAATAGCAGACTGCAAATCAGTTATTGTCTCATTAATTTCTTTGACATCTGACTTACGGTCAAAAGAATTTACAATTTTACCATCGTTAAAACTACGTTTGGCATTTTCCTGATGAAAAACCCCAATTAAAATTTTTCTTTTTCTATCGGCATCCCCGGTAGGTTCAATATTTCTTATCATTAATTCATAAGTAACTTCTTTAGTTTTTAAGTGATTAGGCTCCATTTTGGGTTTATAAGTTGACCAGAAGTTAATAGAAAAGGTATGCGACAGTAAACTCTACGATAATTTAAATAATCAAAAAAAATAATTTATACGGTAAGACTACGATAACTCTAAACTTTATAAAATATTTTCAAATTACAAGTCAAAAGTCAATGTGAGGAGAAAACTTCGCAAAATACGCCGCAAAATATTAGCAAAAGACATACCAAAACAGCAATAAATATCAACAAGATAAAAAAAAATTCAAATAGGCACAAATAATTTTCAATATCAAAAACAAATAGATAAATCAGATAACGAGAAATTTTCTATAATAAAATATTGTACACCGAATACGCAAGTGTGACAATATCAAAATACAAAATATAAGAAAAATATCGATAAATTTAGCAGAGTCTTTCTTTGGTCAGAATTTGATTGTTTGTTCCTTGAATTTGCAAGAATATCAGTATCTAGGAAAGAGTAATAAAATTCAAAAACACAATTATTTAAAAGCAATTCAAAATCTCTAACTCGGGCCCCACGTTGGGCGCCAATTTGCAACCACAACTTCTCAGCGGGGTGCTGAGGAAGCTATGAAAGAGTAGCAACCAGTTAGCTCAGGGGTTGGTCGAAGGTCACTCTGTGGCGAGAAGAGTTATTTAATAATTTGAATGTTACAAAACAAAAATAAACAAAGAAACTGGGCGCCAGCGTATTCATACAACTGATATTCCTGCAACTGTTTAAGGAGGAAACAATCAAAAGCAAAATTTAAACAAAATAACAATATATTAACAAGAAATAAAGTTTAAAATTTACAAAGACTTTACAATTGTATTAATGACAAAAAATTCTTTTAGAAAATTTACTACAATAAAAATATATAGGCTTAGAGTTAAAATGATTGAGAATGAATACGTGATTACAAAAAAATTGATTTATTTGAATATTTAAAAATAATTAAAAACAATCTCTATCAAAAGAATTAAATTGAAAAGATCAACTGGTTTAACAATTTTATAATTTTCTTCTGACCAAGAAAAGCTATGACGATAAGTAATTGCTTACGTAACTTTGGGTGACGAGTGCGGAGTTCCAGTGGGTCAATTCCTGGAGATGGCCACAGGTACCTGGGTTTAAGGACTTATATTGTTTGTCCGGGTCTACGAGGAGGTTCCAGGATGACACTAAGTTGGAAATATTCTGCGAATTATAGTTCTCGTCCAGCCACTAGCAAAACTACCATGTGCTTGATCCAGAGTTGGTCGATCCAGTTATTACATGAAAACAGTGGTAAATCAACCAGTTGATACAAATTGAGTTAAATTACACAAGAAAGAAAACAAATGATTTAGATTTAAAATGACTAAATAAATTATTAATTAACTTTAAAACTTATTAAAAAAAAAATGATCTAGCAGAATAAAAATTGAATACTCTTGGTTAAGCCAAGGTCACAAATTTTATAGAAACTACAAAAACTAGGTATTAGAATTTGTAAAATTTAAGCAGTAATGTAAGAAAATGGTTGAGGACCGATAAAAAAAAACTCTACTATTAAATTATCACCAAAA
The DNA here is from genome assembly GCA_963583905.1 of Stenurella melanura. NCBI lineage: Eukaryota > Metazoa > Arthropoda > Insecta > Coleoptera > Cerambycidae > Stenurella > Stenurella melanura. The sequence goes on from OY757312.1 coordinate 102,203,073, forward strand.
ATTTGGCCTTGAGGCTCTGAATCAAATAAATTACTATAAATTATGACAAAATTTTCAAAGCAGCATAAAAGAAATCGATATTAAAATATGCAATCTAGAAAAAAAATATAAGAAAATTTAAAATTTTGGAGATTATCTCCATACTATTACAAAAATTGATTTAAAGAAATCGACTTTACGTCTCGTATTTTAAGAAATTCAGAAATTAGTATATTAGTCGTGAAATGAGATTATCTAAATAAAAGTTTTAGAGCGACCCTATATACCAAAAAATATATTTATATATGTAAGTATATAATATAAACTACTGGCAAACAAAAATTATTGATATAGGTAATACATAAACATCCAGCAGGAACTGTCCCAAAATGACAAATAAACTGCTGGGGCAATCCACTAACAAGTGGTTTCTTAATTAACCACAAGGTTAACCTCAAATATATTAATAAGTTAACTAAATGCCAGCTTATTTAATATAAATTCAAAATAACTAGGTTATTTAAGAAATTATAATTATAAGGTAAAAATTTCAACAAAGTATTGTAGGATGGCTCTAATAACTACAAATCTTTTAAGAGAAAAATTAGAATAGTCTCACCTCAACGACGTCAAGACGGAAAGTGCCGGTTTTCAATTCCTGTCAGTTACCTCTCTCTCCAATATTCCGCCCGCACATGCTCAGTTGCTTCTAACTGGGTTTTTATTTGTTATTGTAGCACGGTCGCTAAACATGAGTTTTTGGCAACAAATTGAATTTATTCTTAGTACGGGTGCTGAATGGAAAATATTTGGCAACTAATTAAATAATTAACAAGTTGCGGAAAAAACTTGTTACAAACTATTCCCGAATAAAGCTCAGATACGATTTACTCAAAAACTGATAATTTTAGAAAAAAGCACAAGAGACTTTTTTGTGTAGAAAACTTCAAATTTCTAAGTTCTCATAAGTTAATTTGAAAGTGTCACACAATAAAATTGGGGCTAAATTATACCTAGGCCCCCCCCAGTTCCACCCGCTCCTGACCGATTTTCGTACATAGTTGTAATTTTTTCTTAAAAAGCATAGAAAGTTAAATTACTGTGTAAATTATCATTTGTTTATCTTTAGATGTTTCGAAAATATTCATAGAAAACATTTTCAGTAGAATTACTTGAACACCCTGTATCTCGGAAACTAATCACTTCCCGACCCATGTTTTTAGGAACTTGTTTCTTATTTTGGAAAGTTGTATTACTCAGTGAAGTTTGGCCTATGCAATTCGGGACACCCTGTATATACGTGAACATTTCAATTCAATATCTTAAACCATGACAGAGAAAACATGCGCACAAAAAAGTTACAGACAGACAGTTTCATGACATGTTCTAAACCTATTTCAACAAGAACATTTTTTGATATTTTATTGACGATTACCAAACTTACTTCCACTCCACTACGTGGATGTGGAAGTAAAAAAAAATCCGATTGTCTTGAAATTTGGACAGCAAATTAGTATTAGATAGAGGAAGAGCCCTATTGTTTTTGAATAAAATCGATTAGTACAAAAGAAAGTTATTAATAATAATCTAAATCTAAAAAAATTGTAGTTTTTTCTTGTTTTTAAATTTTGTAATTGAATAGAAATAAATATAATTTTGTATCACCATCTATTGATTTATTTTATTAATATAATAGATTTCATAAAACAATATCGACGAAAGTATTATTTTTTAGCATTTATAATAAAGAATAAAAAATGGTTTAGTCTTGTAATCGAACTATTGAAGTAAGCCATGAGTAGGTTAAATATAGTTTTTTTTACTGTATTTTATATTAACGAGTATTTCATCAATTAAATTGGAATTATACAATTACCTTGGCTCAATCACATATTACATATGGAATTATTGGATGGGGTGGTGCAACCAATCGCTATTTAAAACATGTAGAAACTGCACAAAAATGGATCCTAAAAATAATATATAGCAAGAGATGTACATACCCATCTGATAATATTTATTTGGAAAGCAAATTATTTGACCCAAGACAACTTTATTGTCAAAATGTATTATTGCAAATGTACAAGAACAGAAATAACAGGGAAAGTTAAACACGTATACAGCACCAGACAAAACGAAAAATCATTGCTAGTACCAAAAATGAGTAAAACTATAGGACAAAGGTGCTATTCGTATATAGGTCCTAAATTATATAACATCTTACCAGATTATATAACAAGTCTGAACTCCTTCAAAATTTTTAAAACTAAAATCAAGCATTGGATAATTGGCCAAGCAAGGAGCAATATACACCAACTTATAGATCTAAAAAATAACTAAATCATGTATCTACTATATTTTTATTATTGTTTTATTATTTTCTTAGTTTTTCATTTATTTATATTACTTGATTATGTTACTTATTTTATCAATTTACCAATTTAATCAATTTTATTTATCTATCTCAGAATAGTTATATTGCTATACTTACTATGTACACCCGACATAGAATGTCTCTTACAACTTTGTTTCTATATCTGTATGCACGAGCGTGAGAGGGAAGTACTACTTAGTTTAAAATTCTCTCTAAACAATAAAACGTCTTACTCTAGCTAAAATAAGATAATCCCAGTCCACGCAAAAGGTTCAAACTTCTGTGGACTTAATGTTTGTTGAGTCTCAAACTTGTACGTAAACTAAGCACTCACTGTAATCTTATATTTTCAATAAACTTTATTATTATTATTATTATTATTATTATTATAAACATGTCTAAAACAAAAAATAATTTACCTAAAAACGCGAAAAGTATAATTATGTTTTACTAGTTGTATGACATATTTTCCGTAAATGTTATTTGTGCTTTTAAATTTTATCTGTACATCTTTTCTTGAGCTTATTGCCCAAAATTAATGTAACTCGTATAGTAAACGAAATACATATAGTGACACGAAGTGCAAAAAGAGCGGCGGTGTCCTCTGTCGGTCGCTTTTTCGGCTTCAACTGCTTTATCGGCATGCTTTTCGATGGCCACACTATATCTCTTACGTCTACTATAATTTGTAGTATAATGTAGTAATCTATAATCTGACCATTCTGACACATACCGATATGCAAATATTCCAATTTCCCTAGATTGATAGATAGATATTACTTAGAGTCCATAAAGTGTTAGCTAGGATTTTACAAGTTAATCAAAAGAAAAACTTTTTGACAAAATGACATGTAAAAGTTGTAATATGCTCACCAAACAGGCAAATCAGTAATTACTTCCAACACAGGTTGGTAGAAATACAAAAATTTGGGATTTGGTATATACACTAAAAGCCAAGGCCTCAATTTTTTTTTCACATCTGCTTTAAATAATATTAGAATCCTATGACCGATTATTTTCATATCCTAGAATGCAAATATAGTCAAGATGTTTTCCTTTAAAGAGACTAAGATGGGAAATCTAGATGCGGAATTAATGATTCCTTAGGCAGCGATTTTTCATGTGTAGACACAAATGATATAAAGTTACATAAACACACTCACTCTTTCAAGAAATAAGCAAAAAATGTACCTACTTACGGCAATCCATCAGAAAGTAACGTATTAATAATAATTCAGGAAATCGAAACTGGGCATTGTTCGTTACAATTATTCGTAGTAGTACATACTCAATCTTTTAGAAAAGTTCCCTGCTTGACTAAATAAACTTAATTTTAAAGATTCTTTTAGGTTTTAAATAAGTTAATCATTGCATCATTCACTGCCGTAAATACTGTCTGGATTATGGTTTTAATAGCAGCGGTAGATTGCGCGACTAGAACAGATTCGATTTCTAACATCCGGACAATCTATACATACATAATGTCCATATGTGGGAATTGGCCAATTAAATAATACTCTCTATATCTTTACTTGTCAAGTGATTGATCGAAACGTGACCGAGAACTCTTTGTAGCAGACTTCTCAACAACATTAAGTTAGTCCTATATTATATAGTTTCAACATTTTATTTCGTGCAGCCAGTACATTATATGTATCTAAAATGTGGCATTTCGTGAACTTTTAGGTTTCTGCAGCTGCATTTGTTAAATACATATTTTTATTTATTTATTTATTTATTTATTTATTTATTTATTTATTTATTTATTTATTTGTTTAATCATGCATCATCCAACAGTACAAAACCATTTATAGGATGGAAATCTAAACTAACTTAACCTAACCTAACTAAAATATACAAATAGAAATTATGAAGGCGATTAGACTGCACGACAGTAGATTAAATTTCTGGCTGCTAGGCAAATATGTCCAATTCATTCTACAATCTATTTTATAATGCATAATTTTATTTAGAAAACGCAAAGCAAAGGACTCACGCCTTACGGAAAGACTAGTAATATAAAATTTTTCAAGTAATTGATTTTAAGAAGCTCGAATTGGTGGATATGTACCTTCAGTTTTCCAGTTTAAAAATTTCAGAAAGCGAGCTGAATATTTTCCAATTTATCATTATGAATATTATACCCAGATTGCTAGACAAGTGAAGCATACTCCAGTTTAGATCGAGAGAAAGCAAAATAAAGCATCTTTAAGGTTTTCGCATCATTAATGTCATGGCTGTTACGCAAAATGAAGCCTAACATTCTGTATGCATGCGAAATTACAGCATCAATATGGTTAGGAAGGTTAATTTTTTTTATCAAGAGTTACACCTAGATCCTTGAACGTAGATGGTCTGTTCAGCATATCGCCATTAACATTATAATTATATATAATTGGGGATAACTTAGTTAAGTTCTTTTGAAGTTTTTCGCAGTCATTAAAATCATTAATCATATGCAACATCTTGACGTCATCGGCATATATTAAGAAATATACGTCAAAGTGATCACTGATGTCGTCAATAAAAATATTAAAGAAAAGGGATCCAAGTATTCAACAGATTTATATCCATTATAAGATACGAATTGAACTATATCAGTTAAGTAACTCTCAAGAAATTGAAGTAAACCGTCAGATAATCCGAATTTGTCAAGTTTACAGAGAAATTTCCTATGGTTCAGAATGTCAAACGCCTTAGAAAAGACAGTATAGACTAAGTCTACCTGTATTTGAGAATCAATTGATTCAGCAATGTACTGAGTAGCGCAGATTAAGTTCGTTACGGTGGAGCGATCTTTCATAAAACCATGTTGTTGCATAGATATTTTCAGTTGAACATGTGCATAAATGTTATCATGCATGTGCATTTCGAAAGCTTTACCAAAGTTACATTTGATTGTTATCGGTCTATAATCGGTAACATCATTTCTTTCACCTTTTTTATACACAGGGCACACTTTGGAGTATTTCCAAATATCAGGAAAGTAGCATTTCCTATGACATAAATTAAAAATTATGCAGAGAGGATATGCAAAAATGCTGGCAGTCTTTCAGTAGAAATGCTAGAATTCTATCTGCGCCCACAGTAAGTTTAGGTTTAATTCTTTTTAACGCCATGCAAACTTCCGCCTCGGAAAAGCGTTTAATGTCCAAGTAGTCAAACGAAAGATTATTAGACTTACAGGGGCGTCCGAAATGTTAAGGAAGTAAGATTGCTCGAAAAAGTTAGCAAATGCATCGACGATATCATTAGGGGTCTCCAGAGGTTCATTATTATAAGTCATGTCTTTAGGTATACCAGTTTTCCTTTTTTTTCCATTGATGTAAGCCCAGAATTTATTGGGTTCAGATGTGATATTATTTTCAATTCGATTTGTATAAATTTGAAATGCAATTTTAATATCGGACTTGATTTGTGATCTAAATCTACGAAATTCAGTTAGCGGTCTTTTTGCGACATAACTACGTAAAAGATGTCAAGGGCGGACATGGGCTCCAAAACTTAACATTAAAGATCTATTTTATATTTATTTAATTTATTTGTGAAATAAATATTCTCCATAAATACCACTCGAGCTTTTAAATTTTATGTATACATTGTTACAGTCTATTTTCGCATCTGTCCATTTAAATCTAAATATCACAATTGTTCCAATGTTATCGTTTTAGTCGAGTCTACAGAGTATAAATGGTTGCTTACCATTGCACTCCATGAAGCGAGTTCCTAACGTCCGGTTATAACCTTTTCAAGACCGTTATTGTGGATTAAACTTATTGTTTTGTTAATGGAAATGAGAAATACGATATTATGTGTGGGAAATAAACGTCGTTGGGGAGATTTATCAGAGTTGTGGTTTACGCTGTGTAGTGCTCACTTTGAACATACTTGAAGAGGTTCCGTCATGCTTGGATTTTTGACAGAGGCTTCCGTCTTGGTCGTTTTTGGTGACTTTTTTCCGTTTGCCTGCCGAAGATAAGTTGTGTCGCTGAGCACGTGTATAGCAATTTTGTGAGTTTACCCCTTTAATGGGATATGGTGCTGTAGTTGACGAATTTAGCAGTAGGTACTTTATTTTGGTATTCGAGTATTATTTTCTGTGAGGAAGTAGTGCTACGGAATTTTCCGGGTCAATCAATTTTCTATGAGCACATGGCAAAGGAGCCCACTCAACATCTAAGGTATGCATCCGAAATCTCTTTGGAAAATAGATTTGTAACATTAGTTATTTCTTTATTGCAGGGCTTTTTAGTTTCGAGCTTATTGTCAATTTTACTTTCAATTTTACGTTTTACTGTTAGCTTTATTTTGTCTCTTACTGGTATTGTTTCCTGTGCGTTGGAGTCTGGATAGTACGTGAACTTTCGCTTTGCTGAAACTTGGTTGTCAAGTTGTTGGTTGGATATGGATCCTGGGTTGCACCCGTAAGACTCTCCTGCTTGGTTCCGTTGGAAGCTACGCTCCCCTGGTAGGCCTACTGTAGACATTGTGAAACCTGCTGGCGGTAAGCGTCTTTTAATAACATAACGACTGACCTGATACAACATCCCACCTTCCACGTGAAGCATAGAGAGCCCGTCAAGTTTTTGCGGTACTAAATTGTAATGTAATGGCTGTCATTCGACCCACGCAACTACAGTTTCTATACCTATTTTGTTTAATATTTTACACATTAAATTGTGAGTTTAATTTAAATATTTTGCATATAACCAATTGAATTTTCAGTAGTTTTGAACACAACGCTTGACTTTTTTCACTTTGTCAATTTAGCCTATCGTCACTTACCTAGTTCACACTATCTCTAGCTCATTTTAACGTTATTATTCAGTAGTTTAATGTAATTTTCTAATCCAGTATACTTTGGGAGTCATATATTGCGTAGTAGTAGTTAAGGTTTTATTAGTTTTAAGATGTCCTACATTTTATGATAGGTTAAGTGTGGGCCACATATCTAGAAATATTGATTGTGTGTAATACTATTTCTGTGAGATATTGTTACCCAAGTAACACAGTTTGTATGATTGAGATTTTACAGCTAATTATTGGCTGTGAACACGTTGTAGAAGTTATTATTATTATTATTATTATTATTATTTTGCAACTAAATAAAATACTTTATAATAGCCACAGCTGTTTACTCTCAGCTAACTGTTGTAAAAAACATATTATCACTAAGAGGAACAGCTATAATAGGTGGCGTAACTAAATTGTTTTGATTTGTAGTTACAAATATCATATTGCAGCCAAGTAAAATGCTAAATAATAACTGAAGCTATTTGTTCCGAATTACAGTTATAAAATATTCTTTATAACTTAAAGACAACAGCTAGTAGATACCTAATATTTGTGTACATATACAACCGATCATCAGGACAGAAATTTCTGCGTAGAATTTGACATCAACTCAGATGTTAATCATGGTACAAATATATTTGTTTATTTTCTATTTACCAATCATGGCTGAAAACTACATTGCTGGACTGAAAAAGCTGAAGGTAATGAAATACAACACATCATATTATAGAAAAGTAAAAAACGTCTTGCTGATATTAAAGCTGTCCAAACAAATGAGAGTGGCGGCCAGTATAAAATTCCGCTTGCTTTCCATCCAGTGGGAACAACACAAAGGGTCACGCCGTCCGCTTCGACGGTCTACACAATTTTAAATATAATGTTTTTCGCAAATCTAAACTACCGTTTATTAAGGCAAAGTAAATTTGCAAAATGTCAAAAGATATAAAAATGACATTCGTAAATCTTGGTTCGTGTATTCTGTCACAGAAAATTTAGGCAAATTTTGGTAGGCAAGTAGTTTGCAAATGTAAGTCACCCCCCCCGGTTATTTTTTAAAATATAGTATCAAAACAAGCTAACCATTATACCTCCTCTTCGCCGATTGACTACACTTGTTATGTAATTGTTGCACATTCTATAGGATATCTTCGCAGTTTTTTTTGTAAATGATATTAGTTTCAAACATTTTTTGTTTAATTACAAAACATTTTTTTTCATTTCAAGAATTAATAACTTTCTTATTTATTGATCGATTTTGTTCAAAAAGGGTTCTTCCTTTAGCTAACACTAACTTACTGTCCAAATTTCAATACTATCGGACTTTTCGTTCTCAAGTTATCGTGCTTACAAGAAACGTGACAGACTGACGGACATTTTGAAAGATGTTCAGAATTCGATCACCAACACAGTGATACGAAAATTTTTTCTCTACGAGCAATATTAATGTTGATCTGGGTAACCTAATTTAATAAGTAGGTGTTTGGTCATCAGGTAATATATTCAGGCGGTTGTGGTAACCGCGAAAATTTGCCTATGTGTCACTTGATTAAGATAGACATCTACGCAGTCGCAGATGAGCCGAACTTGAAGTTTTCTTAACGGCCATATTTATTTATTTATGAGTTGGAAGACAGCCATATTGTGGATTAAAGCATAACATTTTAATTTTGTGTATTTATTCACTTTATACTAATCCAGAGAATGAAAAATGTGTTACAATAACAATATCATGTGATAATTTCGTGATTTAAAACTAGTTCTTGGGAAAAATAGATTTTCCTAAATAAATATCTTATAATTAATTTCTTAATAATTAGGAAATATTGAGGCGCGTGCACTCTAAAGAGGTATCTCATCCACATTTAACGAAAAAATTACAGTGGCATATAATTTTAGCACACAGTGGGCTGTTAATGGTTATTAAATTAGGTACCTAGATTGCGAAATTATTTCTATACGTTCGTACAAATGGCTTCATGCATGAACTATGGTACATAATAATATACTGTTGTAAAATGTATTATAGGGTTAGTTTATCGGTATTTACAGCGAAATTGTTTAGAATAACTGAAAAAAAAAATCAGAACCGCAAAAGACCAACATTTCAGTGATTTAGTTTGCACAGCTAAACAGCTGTAATGTATCTTATATTTCAGTAAAATAACTGCAGGTAAATGGTTGTGGAAGTATCTTACGAACCAAAAAATGTTGTACCACTTTAGTATTGACCACCTTTTAATATGTTTGTTATACTGTCATGGTGGTTTGCTATAATAGCTATATAGCTGTGAGCTTAGCTGTTAGAACATTGGGGTGACCGTTTTACAGCTTATTGTGCTACTTGGGTAATAATCGTACCTAAATTTGATTATTAAATCTGTTTCTAGTGAAACGCTTATTTGTTTTCACCAGCGTACATCCACCACCCCAATTCACCAAAGCTACCCCCAAGAACCTGACTAGTCGGCCGTGTGAGTCTCTTTCGCCACCAATGCAAAGAGGGAACTGCACATAAAATACGAAAATTTTCTTCAGGGCCCAGGGTGACCACCCTATCCTGAAGTATAGCTGATACATCAGCCTCGGTCTCTAAAGTAAATTTTTTGTATACTGCTCCCCTTTTTTCTGGGAGCCCCGCAACAAAATTTCTTTTCGAGCTAAAATGCCAAAATATAATATAATTCGTGTAACTTGACAGTTTATCATCGAAGATTAAATCCCCACCCAAAGCGTTAGTGATATTACATATGATAAATTTATCATTTCTTGTATTATTGATCACCCTGTAAAAATAGTGACATCATCGTAAGATTCCAGGACAAGAAGATATCTTCGTCGAAACTTAAATTTTCCTGTAAAATGAAAGCATAAAAAATGTTGCTTCCTCTGAAATCTATCGGTAGACACTTTTTAGATGCTGTTTATATCGCAGTCATCTACGATACTATAGTCTATAGTATTTGTTTTTAGTGGGAATTCCTTGACATTTACAAATTTGTTGCTATAGTAGTACGAGTGAATAAAGGATAACCTTTGAAGATACACTCCACTGCATTGGTGTATAGCTCACGAATGATTTGCTTTTAATCACATAATTACTGATATTTACCGAAAAATTGATTAAGTGTCTTCATCAATAAAGCAGCTGAGAAGCCAATTGTTAATTTGAACAATTAAAAAAAAAATTCACTAGGAACTATTCTTCAAAGTATCAAAAATATAATATATTTTGGCTAGATACACAGTGGGCACGCATTCCAGCATTCGTTGTCCTAAACATTTCTCTGATACCAAGCAAAATTAACTTTATTACTCGTTTTTACTTTTAATTAATGCTGGATTAAAATCTTGCAAAAGTTTTATTTTCTTCAAAATTTCTCTATGAATATTTACTTCTAGTGGAATAAAACTAAGAGTTTAAATTGCCTTAAAAGATATCGTCTCATTTTAGCAATGAACGTTCAAAATTGTGTTTCTTCGCAGTTTTTCTTAAATACATCTGGTTGCATAAACCGTATCACAATAAAGAAAACAAAACGCTCACAACAGCATTTCGAAGAAAATTAGATTTGTCCAAACCTTTTTGGTCAATTCGTCGTTGCAAAACATAAAAAAAAATTGAGAGAGGTCATTCTTAAACGATTGATGATAACTTTAACAGTAAATTAAATATTTTAACAAAATTTCAGGAGAATATGTCCCTCGTAAAGTTAAACCAACAAGTTCAGATTCAAGTTAAAATTTTTCGAAAATTGTATCGTCGATTATTTAAGTGCATCAAGTTGTACAACATTTTTTTCAGATTACGTACTGTTAAAATGCTTTTAATTGTATTTTGTATTTAGATTTAGGGAAGTTGTGTTCACTCTGGCAACGTTGAAAAATCAAAGCGTTGAAGTATATATTTGTCAAAAAGAGACGTTCACCGTTTTGTTAGTTCTGTTTATTGTATTTTCACGACTATAAAAAGTACTGTGTTGAATACTGTGTTTACATTGAATCTTCGTAGTTGGGTTCAGCGGGTAGCTGTTCGTTACACTTACAGTTTTTCATAGACTTTTCGGTGACATTAATAAAAATAAATTTGAAATTTTTCAAAATCAATTTATTTAAATTTTTCTAACTAAAAAAAACAAATGTTCGTACACATCATTTTTTTAATAAAAAATAACAGTTATTGATGTATATTACAAGTACATAATAAATACAGTTTTATTTACACCATTTGAGAGCCGAGATATGACATTTCTTGCGTTATGGCCATTTATGAACAAACTAAGGGCCATAAGGAATTTTTCACTGAACATTTTCACTGAACATTTTCTTATATTCAAAACTCTTGGTTCCACATCCACACGTAACATTTTTTTATCACATAAATTGTTGGAAAATTATAGAGTTCAAGTTGCTCGACACTGCAACGAAACGGAAATGCTGCGCACGATCTACTTTCGTACTTTAGTACACTCGATCATTTTCAGGACATAACTGAAACCTACTTCATCACCCTTCAACTTTAAATAATTGTGCTTTTTTTGAAAATTTTAGTATTATTGCCAAATTTTAAGATAAACTATTTATTTCAACAAAACTCTAATTTTAATGTATATGTTGCCTTTCTTGTCTTCACAAGATAAGTAATAAAGGCATATGACTGTCTCAATCATGATTATGTATTAATAGAATTATTAAACTTACGCACCACGTGGAAACGCAGTGAAGTGGTTCAAATCATATCTTACTTCTCGGCGACAAAGAGTTGTAGATAAAGATAGTAGCAGAGGTAAATCTGCAGTTAAACAAGTTACTCATTATACTCCTTGCCGATTTACTGCACTTTATATAATTGTTGCACATTCTATAGAATACTCTTCTTAATTTTTGTGTAAATAATATTAGTTCTAAACAGTTTCTGTTTAATTTCAAAACATAAGTTTATTTTCTTAAATTAAATAATTATCAACTTTTTGTTTATTGATAAATTTTGTTCAAAAACAATAGGGTTTTTCTTCTAACACTAACTTTCAAATTTCAATACAAGCGGACTGTACATTATTAAGTTATCGTGCTTACTAGAAACGTGACGCACGAACGGACAGATAGACGAACAGATAGACGGACAGACAGACGAACGGACGGACATTTTGAAAGTTGTACAGAATTCGGTCAGTAACACAGTGTTATATATTTTTTTCTTTACGAGCGATATCACCGGTTTTAGAAACGTACCCATCAAGCACAATATACTTACTTTTCGTTTTATATTTGCGAAGAGTATAATAAACACGAATCGGCATCCCGCAAGGTAGTATAACCTTACCAATTTTGATTATTATTTTAATCAATACTTTGTCTGCCATATTATATTCAGAACAACACGATGATGACAATTTATGCAGATTACACAAACCGTTTGGTGTCCTCAAACGTTTTTCCAAACATTGTTACTGATACTGATGTTGCTGTTCGTCAAGCTTGTGAGATCCTACCTTTACCGGAAGCAACTCCGTGTAAAGATTGCCGACAAGCTGTCGAACTACAGACCCATGGAAGCGGGCGTACCGCAGGGATCGGTTCTTTCTCCATACTTGTTCACAATCTACACCTCCGACATGCCAAGAACCGCAAGGACCTCTTTCGCCCTCATGGCGTGCAAGATTTGCCAACCACAACTTCCAGGAAGCAACATCTCTTCTAGAAGAGAGGTGCACAAGTAGAAAGTCAAAGTCTACGCGGAGAAGAGCAAAGCCATCCTCCTCAAGAGAGTCAGGAAGCAAACTCTCACAGGACACGCCTCCATGAACGGCGAGAACATTCAATGGCACGATACCGTCAAGTACCCTGGCGTTATCATGGATCGAAGCCTGATATGGAGCCAGAACACGGAAGTGATAATACAGAAAGCGAGGACGAGGAGAAGTCAACTTTACCCTATGATAGGGAGACAGAGCCAATTCAATCTGAGCAGCCAGCTCACGTTCATCGGGACCCTAATTGCACCTATTCTTATCTACTCCTCCGTTGCCTGGGGATACCAAGCAGCCACCCACCTGAAGAGGATGCAACCCGTGCAAAACATCGCACTTAGGTGCGCCGAGCATGCATCATGGTTTGTCAGAAACGACGACATCTTCAGGGACCTGAAACACACCCCGGTAACGGAAGTCATCCTGGACAGAGCGAAGAATCTATACGCCCGTGCAGCAGAGCATGGGAATCCGCTGGTCGGAAAGGCGACTACGACCCCAACGACGCTCCGAGACACAAGAGGCCTAAGCTCCAGATCCTGGATAACGGATAAGTAAAACTTAACCGTTTTCTGTTTCAGTCCGATTCAAGCCACGTCGCAAGGAAACAATGACCAAAAACACTCAAATCATCCGATCCCACGGGTACCAAGCAGACAACTACTCTTGGTACTCTTACCCTAGCCCGTACCGGCTCTAACGCTAAAATAAGCGTCTATGGCCGAATATAATCCTTGAGCTACATAGTTCAAAACATCCTTCCAAAGAAATCACAGCACATGATGCCAATTAGCACCCTGGCTTCCAACTAGTCAACACCCCCCAAACCCCTCCAAACTCCTAGAGGGCTCGGCAACAGATGTTCCCTTTCACTACAAACGAATACGCTCCCGGGAGCCGACCATGTCAGCGATGAAAGAAGACCAAGCCAGAATTGCGCCAGAAGAAGCGACCCAGCTGGCAGGGTCCAACAGTCAGGACCAGGGGAAGTCTGCTAACATTACCTACACCACAGCCTCCTACAGTTAGGAGGCTGTGCCTACACCGTCCGCATTTGCGGGGGTGCGAGGAATGTACAAAATAATACAATTAACCAGTATATTATTGACATAAAAGTCACACACGTAGACGTTATTTCCCAGTAATATACTGGTTAATTGTTTTGTTCTGTAGAATCCTTGAACATCATTTAGAAGTATAGATACATACGGCAGAAAGTCATAAAATGAAAATTAGAAAAACCAATGGGAAATTGAACCGCCCAAAAATATAAAAATTACTAAAGAATCAATAAATCCTAAACATAATGTTTCTCCACGAGTATTAAATAATGTACTCATTATGTATGTGTTTCCTGAAGGATAATGCTAACCATTTTTCTTTCCATGCAGTGAATAATGATTTCAGTATTCAGTAGTGAATAATGAGGGCAGTCAGTCGTTTATAAGAAATCACGTTAGTGGCTCTTTACTAAAAATTTAAAATGTCAAAATTGCAATAATCAAAATACAAGTGTCTCCCTAAGTTTTCTAGGAAGCACTCAAATGGTACACGCCGAAGAGGTACTTTAATGAATACTCAAAAACTACATAAATAAGTTTTTCTACACCTATTTAATTATTATAATAATTACACAGGCACACAAAATAAAAAAAGTGCTCTGTACCTTTGATCAGACTCTGTTATTCTTATGTTTTTGGACCTGCTGAATTCCATGCTGTTATCAGAATTGCTCCATCATGTCAATGTTTCAGCTAGCCCACCCCTAATTATGATTTTCACGATTTTTAGTTATTCTTTGAGGTTAGGGGAAAATCCTGACGTGATTGACCAATTCTGAAGACAGCATCAGATTCAGCAGGTCCAAGAACATAAGAATAACAGGGTCTGATCATAAGTACACAGCTTTTTTTCATGTGTCTGTTGAACATGCACATGAAAAAGAAATGCTCTGTACTGTTGATCAGATCCTGTTATTCTTATGTTCTTGGACCTGCTGAATCCAATGCTGTCATCAAAATTGCTTCATTACGTCAGGATTTTCTCCTAACCTCAAAAAATTACTAAATATCAGTGAAAATTCTAATTAGGGAGGGTTAGGAGAAATCCTGACATGATGGAGCAATTATGACGACAGCATCGCAGCATCGGATTCAACAGGTCCAAAAACATAAGAATGACAGGGTCTGATCAAAAGTGCAGAGCACTTTTTTTATTTTGTGTGCTTGTGTTATTAGCATTTCAGTCTAATTTATTCATTTAATTGGTGTAGAAGAAGCATAGTATTACATTCGCGATTATAACCATTATTCACTCAGATGATTTGCGCCATTCGCCTACGGTTCATGGGCTCAAACATCATCTTCGTGAATATAATAATGGCTGTCACAATCGCTCATATAATAATATACTATTTTCAAAGCATTAGTCCCTTCAAATTAGGAAAAATTACAGACATTTTTCCTACAGTTATGAAACCTATAAAAAAGTCAAGCACTTGATTGTCTAGACATCATTTTCACCCTCCGCAGTTCTAAAAAAGGGTGGTTTTTGAGAAATATATACATATACAGGGTGTCCCCGAATTGAGTTCCCGAACGGCAATCTGTGATTCCTGAGTTCATACTGGACCCATATAACCCAACTTACCTTACTCTATGCAAACTTGGTAACAACCAAATATCTTTTGTTCCTTAATTATTTTTCACAATTATTAATATTCAACTGGCTGTAATTTTTTAATCGCCCTGTAAAATTACGAAATACTTGAACATTTTTACAGAGCATTGAAAGTGCTGCAAAAAAGGTTCTCTTAAAAATGTTTGTAATATCACTCAAAATACAAGAAATTATCGTTTTTTCGTCTATTTGTACATTTATTTATAATTCAAGAACAAAATGTTGTTATAACAGAAAAGTAGTTTATTTAAAAAAATACAGTAATAAATGCTACCACATGATGTCCACCTGTTTCAGCACACAAATTAATACTTTTAAAATTATGTGTAGTATCAACTAAAAATCAAGTATTACCGTTTTTTCTCTGTAGGTCATATCAAACAGGAAACCTGTCGGGTTTGAGAAACATAAGATATTTGGTTGTTATCAATTTTATATAGAGTACTTATAGAAATGCTACGAAGGCGTGGAAAGGACATAGTAAAAATATTTTTATAATTGGTAGTTTAAACTTGCAATTATCTATAATTGCAACTTTAAACTTGCAATTATCTATAATTGCAACTTTAAAATTGCAATTATCCATAATTCCAACTTTAAACTTACAATTATACATAATTGCAACTTTAAACTTGCAATTATACATAATTGCAACTTTAAACTTGCAATTAAGCATAATTGTCAGTTTTAACGCACCATTCGTTAGTTTGAGTACATCCATTTAGTAATACCGGGTGTCCCATTATATTTTGACCCATTTTAAACCTATATAACTTTTGAACTAGTTGGGATAATGAAATGCAATTTTAACCAGTCTTCTTCTAATTTTGATAAGTTTTCTCCTGAGTAATTTTTTTGATCACTTCCGGTTTAACCGGAACTGACAGCGTATTTGCAGGGCTAGGGCAACTTTGTTATTTCAAATGGAGCACCCTGTATATTTTTTCACAGTTGGAAAGCAAAAAAAAATATAAAAAAATGTAGAGACAAAATTCGTACGAAATTTTATGCTCTACAACTTTGCTCTCGTGGTATTTTTCACCAAAATGCATAATTTTGTATATATTTCCCAAAAACCACCCTATTTTAGAACAGAGGGGGTAAGAATCATGTTTAGACAATACAGATGCTTCACTTTTTGCAGGTCTTATAGCTGTAGAAGATTTTTCCATAAAACAGAGATTTTTTGATTAATTTGAAGGGACTACATCATCTATTAGCAACACTCGGCAATCTCCAACATTATCTTAGAATCCATTTACTTACGTGCCTACAAACTGTATTATTTTATTGATGACAATGTGTCAAAGCGTAATTTTGTTATTGATTTGAAACGTCAAAACTTGTTCGATTTAAACGTCAACGTTATTAAATAAATATTTAATAGTCGTGGACAAAGTATAGTATCCCACTAGCATAATATAATGGCTACTATTCACTTTGGTGACTAGCCTACGGCTCGTGTCTTAAATCACAAGAGTGAATAATATACCACTTCATTGCACAAAGGGGAATTATAAAATTAATGTATAATATGAAATATGCAAGGGAATTTTAAAATAAAAAAATGTATGTATTACTATCTATATATATTAATATCTTATTTTTAAAACCAAAGAGATTTTATTTAATTAGAATATTGTAAGTAAGTAAGAAACAATAATTATTGATACAAGTTACCTAATACATAAGCCAACTTTAACAGAAGAAATGTCCATTACATATGAGGTAAACTATACAGTTTAGGAAACAAAGGAGACATGACCAACGTCCTCAGAAGGTCCCAAAAATCTAGAGTGGGCTCCAACAGAGCTGCATTCCTTGGTGTAATGCTGGACTCAATAAATTTTCTCCCCAGAGAGGAGTACGAAATTCCATAATATCATTTTTTTTTTAATTTTCGGTAGTAGTCTACAGTAGTTAACAAACAAATACATTAAAAGCAATATATTGAAAACAATTTGATTACCGAGAAAAGGCGAATTTCTCAGTTAAATGTGCTCTATCGCTTAATCCTGTGTTTCAATGGTTCTTATATGAATAACTTAACCTAATAGTCCGGTTTCAATTTGGCAAATATGGGATCCCATGTGCAGATTTATGATACAATATTGTGCAATACGTCAAAATTTTCAGAAAACCTTGTAGAATATGGATATTGATGGGCCCTCTCTAGCAAATATGGCTGAGGTACCCCTTTAACATTCCTAAAGGAACAAAAATTAAATAAAATAATATTATGTAAACAAATTATATGGTGCATTATTAAAAAAATATTTTTGTTACTTAAAATAGCAAAAAATATGGTTTAAAAAGTGACATAGGGGTTTTACCCTTGCGTGGTAAAGAGGTAATTCTTAATCCATGTGTAGCTTGAGACTAATTATATTCTTTTAAAGTTTCAAATTCTAAATAAACCTAAATGAAAATTTTCGCTGCAGTAACAGAGGGGCGAAACTCACCCCTTATAATATACCAAAATTAAAAAGTTTTCTTTTTTTGTTTTAATAAATAAATATAAATAAAGTAGGTAGTAGTTTTCTTTCCCCTCAACATCATTTGTTAAATAAATTATAAAAACATATGAATGTAGTTTGCTTATCCCCAACCCCACTTTCTTAATAAATTGTTATAAAGTAAGGGATGTTTCATTTTTTAATGTTCATCATTAATTTGAACCACATAATTACATCCACGTAGTGGATTGGAAGTATAGTAATCGTAAAAAAAATTCAAATCTGGAACTGGATTGTTTTTTGAAGATATCCGGTGATGGATTGGGGGTAAGTAGGGGTAAATACGGGGAAATATGTAAAGCAAGCTGGTAAGAGTACAGAAATTTGAAATTTGATGTATAGAAGCCAAGGCCTCATAATATTTTTCATCCCCCCACCAACCCTCCACTCCATTATTAAAGGCGTTAATAAAATAAAATTGAGAAATTCACTTGAAATTTGGTGCACGTGTATATTATAATGCCATCAGGAACTAGATTATATTTTGGGATTATGTTGATAAATGGTTGGGGGTTAAATAGTGGTAAATAGGGAAAAATAAGTAAATCAAGTTGGTAAGAGTATAGTAACTTGAAATTCGGTGTATGTACTAGAAGCCAAAGCCTCAGATTTCTTTTAAATATTTTTCAACCCCCCACTCCTCTATTATTAAAGGGGTTGATAAAATAAAATTGAGATATTCATTTGAAATTTGGTACACGTATGTATTATAACGACATCTGGAACTTGATTATATTTTGAGATGATTCCGTTGAAGGGTTGGAGGTTAAATAAGGGCAAATAGGGGAAAATAAGTAAAGCAAGCTGTTAAGAGTACAGAAACTTGAAATTCGGTGTATGTACTAGAAGCCAAGGTCTCAGATTATTTATAATATTTTTCAACCGCGAAGGGGTGGGGGGTTGTAGGTTGTGAATAGGGGAAAATAAATAGGGTAAACTAGAAATTTCATTTTTAACGTATCTGGTAGAAACCAGGGCCTCAAACTTTTATATGACATCTGCCCCAAATATTAAAATTCTATGACCAATAGTTTCCACATACTAGAGTGCAAATATAGTCGAGATGTTTAATTTAAAGTGTCTTGGATGAAAAATCTGGATGTGGAAGTAGTGATTCCTTAGATAGCGGCTTTTTTATAATGGGCTAGGAGCTCCCAAAATTTAAATTTAATGAATGTAGTTCCACTTGTTACATATTTATGTAAGAAGTGGAACTTCTTACCTTATGGTGTAGAACATAAATTTAGAAAGCTCCTAGATTATCCAGGGTTACTGTCTAATTTTCTTTTCAGGTGAAGTGCGTTTAAAACTTTGGACATATTATTGAAATAAGTAACTAAAGTTTAGTGTTTTAAATATGAAAACTATAAAGCAACTTAATGTGAAAAAAACTTTTAATAGTGACAGGTGCTGTTTGTGCTCACTGAAGACCACAGGAAAATTGGTGAAAACCCCTTCGTAGTTGACCTACAGGAACCTGGCAGCCGTATTAATTAAGTATAAAGAATGGGACCCTCAACAGGAACAAATAATGCCCATCTTGACGCTTAACGAGAATCATCTATTTTGAGAAACTAAAAGAAATAAATGCTAAATGGCACCTAGAGTGTTACAAGCGAATGACCAAAAAATCCAGCTTGGCACGAATTGAGAAGAAATTCAATTAACAGGCTACCAACTAAACTAGTTTGGAAGAGAACATAACATCTCGAGCATCGACATCTAAGGATTTTTTTTCAAGAAGCAATAGCAAGGCGTATTCAAAGAATGTGTGTTGTTTTTGTGACAAGGAGAAAAGTAAGTTTCAAAATTTGAGACCTGTGTCTTATGAATCCTCAGGTATCAAATGTAATTCGAAAACATATGGTAGATGATACTACTGAAGTATTACCAAGAACTACTGCATCCCTTGTAGAGTTTCTCGCTTGTGTCGAGTCATTTCTTAGGGATGGAAATATTACTTCTGTAGCCGACCTGCGGCCCATCCATTCTCGGGATCTGTGGGGTATTCTGAAAATTTTAAGGTATCGCCCAATGTTGTATCACAAATCTGCAAACGGAATACGAATTGAAACCGGACTATAAAGATAATAAAATCAGTAACATAGCAGAATCCAATAAAATATATAATTTAAGTTTTATTGTGTAACGAAGTGAATTTTCCGTTGTCAAAATTGAAATTTTAATTAACAATATACTTCGTTATTTGCTCCGCTGACATTCGAATCCATGTATTGTAAATTATTATTATAGATTTCTCCTAAGTTAACTAGTTGAAACCGCGATATAGGATTCTATTTTATATAGAAAATTTGATAAACCTGTCCGTGAGAGAGCTGTCCGTAACATTAACCATAATTACAAAAATTAACATTAAGGGCTTTGGTAAGTGAGCTGCGTAAATTAGTTTCATTAGAGCAGATTTGAAAATCACTTCTGTCCGAATCGTCAAACAGCCCAGTCGAGTATTATTCCGAATATTCACCACATGTAAGTACACCGTTTTATCATCGCCGCTGGTTTCTTGTCGTGGTTTTTATTACAACGCCGATAAGATTAATTCACTGAAATGCCTGTTTTAAAGAAATAAATTAAAACTGATTCCGTTTAAATGTATCAGAATATAATTATCATTTTCCGACTTAGCCAAAATTAAATAAATTTTAATTATTACAAGAGTGAGTCCGAGTTAGGACCTGTTAACTTCTCCGATTTTATCCAAATAGCTATGTTCTCAAGAATTTCCAGATGGGAAAAAGAACATAGATGATATGTCGGGAGAAAACCAGTATAATGTTTACCGTTTGTATATTTTAATCGAGACCATTTGTGATGGTGCTGCGTTAAAATAATATCTGTTGTTCTACTTAAAAGTGCAGAAGTTATAATTACCGTATATTTTATTTTAGCTAGTTCGTAGCAAAAAAAACCTGTCTTTGCAAAAATGATTTTTGTGAAATTTGTTGTTCTACTAAGTGAGTAGAAATTTTAATTTACCGTTCATTTTGTTTACAATATTTTGTACTGATACGAAATGGAACAAAATTCCTTACTTTGAAATAATTTGTAGAAATTTTTTATAGTCCGGGAATTGATAATAAAATCTAGGCTACCGTAAATAAATTAACTAACATTATATTCTGATACATAGAAATTTTCCGCACCAAATTCGACAAGATACCACGTGGCCGAACCGAAATGCATTTAATGGCACCCGCACTCGCTGTGGGGTTTGAGGCGCTTTGCAAACACCGCATCGAGTGTTGATGTAATTTCAACATATCCGAACCGAACCGAAATACCACCGTTCTGATTATTGCTGTCTGTCCATCTAGGCAGAATAGTCTCCGCCGTAAGCTGATACCGAATCCGATAACAGTTTTATTTTCCGATCCGAGTGTGACTTAAGTTACACACCGCACCGAATCCGAAAACCGTTTTATTTATTTGGTATCAGTTTTATTTAATTTTGCCAAGTCCTTCACACCTACACTCTAATGCATCATGTGGGCATAATTATTGCTGTAGATAACCGCTTGCCTTTGCCTGGTATTTGCACGCTTTCCGGACAAGATTTTTTTCTTTTGCTGTTTAGATTGGGTCAGCGTGAGTAAAGAACTCGATTTTCGGGGTTGAAAGTTTGGCCGCCATCTTGAAAAAGGGGGCGCAAACAGTTTTTCCGCGATATCTTAAGAACCGTAAGTCTTACAAAAAAGTTTTATAAGACTTTTTTGTAGAGAATTGAGTTTTCTACAATCTTGGTCTTAATACTTTTTACCGTAAGATTGAAAATGAAAAAGTTATAATTAAAAATAAACTAAAATTTTCAAGAAAATATCATTTAAGAGTTATAACTTTTTTCTATTGATTTTATTGAAAATATACATCAGATGTTTCTCGTACACCATTTCATTACATACAATTTTCTCTACTTATTTTTTAAATTTCTCTTCTTTGGAGAGGTGTTAGGACGCTGCAAATTGATCAAAGCATCAAAACGTGCAATGGATAATTCTGAAAAAATTTGGGTCCATTCCTGGGATCGCAAATTTCTAAAATTTTGATTTTTCCTCGATATTTTTCCAGATAACTAAAAAAAGATGACAACTTCAGAAAAATATCCTACGAACAAAAGTAGCCTATTTTTAGTTAAGACAATCCGAATGCGCAATAAAATATAGGGATTCCCATTAAAAAGCCGAATTTGACCTTGAATGACCTTAACCCTTCCACCTAAAGTCAAAATGACATATACCGCCAAACTGCGCCCATTCAATTCTACAACTTTTGTTTGAAACATTTTTTCGTAGAGTGCCTATTATGCGAGATATTTGAAAGTTTCAGGTTAAAGAAGGGTGATTCTTTTTACCTCAAACTTTCAAATATCTCGAGTAATAAGCATTCTATGCAAAACTGTTGCTAACAAAAGTTGTAGAATTGGATGGGGGCAGTTTGGCGGTATATGCCACTTTAACTTTGGGTGGAAGGGTTAAGGTCATTTAAGGTCAAATTCGGTATTTCTTGAATATTTTAGTAAATGTAATTTTTAATTATAACTTTTTATTTTTCAATTTTACGGTAAGAAGTATTGAGATCAAGATTGCAGAGAATTCAATTCTCTACAAAAAAGTCTTGTGAGATTTAGGGTTCTCAAGATATCGCGGAAAAACTCTACGTGCCACCTTTTTCAAGATTGCGGCCAAATGGGGGGCTATCAACCCCCAAAATCGAGTATTATGCTCACACTGACCCACCCTAAACACAAAAAAAAATCTTGTCCTACCCAAAATGCAAGGTCTATGTAACATTTCAATGGACTAATAATACAATTAGATTAGATTTTATTAGGAAGGAGGAGCTGGCCAATTGGCCTTGACCACCGCGACCCTCATGGATCTATTGTGGTGCTCCTGTTTGTTTTCCTTAGAGTTCCTTACTCAGCTTTGTCCTTTGTATAATCTCCAAAGCCTTGATAAGGGCTCCTTAGTGTAGCTATCAGCTCTTGGTTTTTCCTCACCAAGTAGTTGGAATCTCAGTCTAGCAAGGCTTTCACAATGGCACAATACATGAACTGAGGTTTTCTCTGCCTTTTGGTAGAATCTGCATGTTGCGTCCTCTGCCAAACCCATTAGACTGAGATGTCTATTATGTCGGCAGTGAGCGGTTAGAAGACCTTCTATTATTCTAATGGCCTTTCTATTTTGGCCTAATAGGTTCTCCATAAATTTGGCGGATTGTTCTTTACCCTGATAACACCAAACGTCCCCAGGACGTTCACTTAGGTCCTCGTTTGGTCTGAACGTCCCGGGTTTACATGGTACGTCCTAAGGACGGCGGTTTGCTATCGTCCCTAAAACGTTCTGAATAAAACGTTTTGAGGACATCCTGCTAGAGTCTAGTCAAGACAAACCTAAACACATTTGTGAAATAACCTCTAGGAGTGATGTTTTTTTTGAGCAGATGAGGATATGATTAAAAAAGGAAATTAAAAACTGTAAAAATGAAATTACAATCCTTAAAAAGTTTTACTAACAAAATTTCTTTTGATAACAAAATATTTTCATATTTCATGGTCCATTTAAATTTTGTCAATTTGATTTTTCTGATTTCAGAATTCTTATATTCGTTTCAACTATTTTTTTCATGAGTTTCGGTTATATTACAGCCATTTTCACCGTAATATTTAAGCAGAGCTTATGTAATGTTACTCAGTTGCTGTCAAACTGGGAAATTCAATTTGGCAGGCATTGCGTCATTTTTACAAAGAATTTATATAAATTCTTTGCATTTTTATTTCTTCCACACACTGGCACTAGTCACTTTTAACGGCTACAAAAGAAAGTATCAAAAACAGGTAAGTCTATTTAATGGATTTATTAATAGTATTTAGATCGATATTTTATTCTAGATAAATTTGGTGCGGCTTATTTGTAGGTTATAATAAATATATACCACCTCCCACCTTATTTGGATCTGTTAAAATTCTATGGGAGATCACCTGTGAACCTGAGTATGTAGTTTTTAGTTGTTTATCATGGAGCGAACTTATTCACTTAAAAGAAGATTGTTGGTTAAACATTATAAATACAATACTTCCCTTCGGTATGCGAGGGAAGTAAAAATTGAAAAGAAGTACCTACTCATGCAGTGTGTTAAACGAAGTGTTATATATGGTTCGACATCTCTGATGAACAAGTGGAGGTGATGAAACTTTTAATAGGTAAGGTTTGATACATCGAGTAATAAAAACATTCGCCAGAAAACATCAACAAACTTGTAAAGTATATTTAGGGATTTCAGTAAATTAATATAAGGAAAAAACTAATAAAGGTACTTTTTGAGGAAAATTTACAAATTTGTAACTTATATATGCCCTATTTGTTATATTTTTCTGAAATTATGCTGTACGTACGTACAAAAACTTTTATACATCATCAATGTTCAACCTAATAAACCTGCTTCTAACCGTAAATCCTAATGCATCTTAACCCATAGCCATTTTCTTTACTTGAATTCTGTAATAATATTGCAAAAAAATATAACGTTAAACTTATAATAATGTTATTAATCTGCGGTAGCATTCATTAGTCAACATATATTTCTGCTTCTCTCGGTCTTTGGTATTATTTGTAGAATCAATCATTCATATAAAGAGGTGTTCTTAAAATTTTTAAATGAACAAGGGAACCTTTCAAATGCAAAAGTCAGTTAAACAAAAAAATGTTCACATTTAAACTGTGATTTTTTTTTAAATAGGACACCAAGAAAATTATAACAATTTATTTTAAATATAAGCTTGCCATCAAGTGGCATATATTAGTCTTAATGTTTTTTGCCAAGATTTCATCTGAAATGTTAATTTTTCTTTTATTTGCACAGGGGCTGCTGCAGTCGCTAACGCTTCAAAGTCTTGGAAGGACACCGAAATGGCTATTACATCGTGATTGAAGAGGGCAAAAGAAAGAACAGAGAGGGTGTCAAGAAAGAGAGAATATTAGAAAATAATATAAACTAAGATAATTATAAAAAGACGAAGTGTGCAAAACGTTAAGAAAAGGTGAGATATACATTTATCTTACGTTTTATTGTATACTTGGCTTATTTCTTATAATATTCAATATGACTTAATGTATATATAACTATATTATACTGTACTAGGTATTATAATATATAACTTTTAAATCCCATAAAAATTGTATTTTTGACATTTGACACTTGAATTTGTAGAGTAAATTTTAAAAAAATACAAATGCCATAACTTTATTTTTCAATAGCACAATAGAAATAAAATGTTCGCATAAATTTGTCATTTGGTGTTGATAAATAAAAGTACTAAGTTTTAAAATCAATCTAATTGAATAATTTTTGTACATGCGGTAATTATATATTGTCATTTTTTTATCTTTTTGGCTTTTCTAACCATATTTATTCCCTTCGAAATAGAATCCAATCACTGGATTCTATTTCGAAGGGAATAAATGTGGTTAGAAAAGCCAAAAAGGAACATAAATACCCTCTGCTGTGAATACACCTTAAAAGTGGTGGAGGGGGAGGTACCTATATGTTTTGCATAGTATGTCCCAACAACGTTTTCAGGACGTCCTCTCTAGACCTACATTCGTCCCACATAAGCCCTGGGGTGGGACGTTCTCGGGACACCCCGTTTTGCTGACACGGAACGTCCCTCAAACGTCCTCGGTACGTCTTACGTCGGTAGAGTACGTCCTCGGGACGTTTTCATGTCCTGTGAGTACGTTCTTGGGACGTTTTCGGGACGTCCATGTGCTATTAGGGTAATAAACTCTTTATCATATCTCTGTCTTTGGAAATTTTTTCGCCATTCCAGAGATTTAGTATTTGCACGTATTTGTTAATGGATGCTCTTATGCATAGCTTGGCCACACCGCAAAAGGGTTCGGATCTTATAAGGGCGTTACCTCCTCCTTCTCTGGCCAGTTCATCTCTTTGTCCCTTGTGTCCTGGTACCCACGCCACGGTCACGTTGTTCTGACTTCCTAGGTCTGTAAGGACATTTATGCAGTACCATACAAGTCTCGATTCGACTTGTATGGAACCGATTGCTTTTAAAGCAGCCTGACTGTCGAAAAAAACGGCAATAGGCTGATTAACCGTTCCTTGTCTTATAACTTATTTTGCATACCACTGTATTGCGTCCACTTCAGCCTAGAATACTGTGGCGTATTTTCCTAGACTTATTGGGATTTTCATTTTTGATCTTATCCCATAAATCCCAGCTCCGACTCCCTGTTCTGTCTTAGAGTATACCAGACTGTTTGTACCGGTATTGGAGGACCGTTTGTCCAGTCTTCCCTGTCTGATATTTTAATTTTGAAATTTCTGTTAAAATTGTACTTTGGGACTGTAATGTCCGTGGGAATTACTAGAATGGGATCCGCCTTCAGCTCTAAGTATAACTTCTGGTGCTCAATTCCGTGCTGCTGCGTTATTGGTGTAGAGCCTTGCATTAGCCTATGCACCATTGAACGAGCTTCTTCTTGAATAAATATATGTAGTGGTGGCAAGTTCAGAAGGACTTCCAATTGCAGCTGTTGAAGTAGTATTTATGGCTCCCGTGGCGCAGAGGCAGGCAAGCCTTTGTACGCCACTTAACAGCCTTATTGCTCCCAACTGCACTGCCTTGGTCCACCATGCTACTGATCCGTAGGTTATCATGGGCCTTACTACCCTAGTATGTAACCATAGGGTCATTTTGAGATTTACCCCCCAATTTTTTCCACAAATCTGCCTACACCTTCCGAAGGCTAATGTTGCTGTCTGTGTGACTTTTTCGATGTGGCAATTCCATGTCACTTTTTGGTCAAAAAAAATTATAACTTTTTTATTTATTGACCGATGTTATTCAAAAACACTATGGTTCTGCCTCTAGTTAACACTAACTTACTGTCCAATTTTCAATACAATCGGACTTTTCGTTCTTAAGTTATCGTGCTCACAAGAAACGCGACGGACGGACAGACAGACAGACAGACGGACCGACAGGCGGACAACAGACGGACGGACGGACATTTTGAAAGTTATTCAGAATTCGATCACCAACACAGTGATATGAATTTTTTTTGTTTACGATCAATACTACCGGTTTTAGAAATGAGCCGATCGAATACAATATACTCTTCGTTTTGTATTTACGAAGAGTATAATAAATGTAAGGCATTAACTATTTCAATCGTAAAATAACCAATTTTACTTAATTACAATATAAATGGAGTAGACGTAATTTATGTAAATCATAATTACTACAGTAATTATTAGTGATTTTAATAAATTATAATGAACAATATTTTTTATTTAAATACTGCCTTTAAACACATGTCTTAATAAAGCAGTTTCCTCGTAAACACAACACTCTGATAATCGACACACGTTTCATCAATCACATTTACATCATCGATAGACGATTAAAAGGCAGTTTTAAATTATTTTCCTATGATGCTAACTTGGTTGATGAGACGCGCGTTGATGTGTTAAGTATTTTGAAGTATGTCGAAATTACTTCAGAGCGCCACACCGATGGTTTCATTTCCCTGCAGGACATGTTTTAGTGCACCGAATTTCAAATAAATTAATACCTAAAGCCATTCGAAAAATATTTTTAACGAACTGTAATTTATTTTCAACTTTTCATGTCTTTTAATGTGCGTTTTTGGCTAAACCACCTAGCTTAAGATTTTTAAAAACACACTAGATAAGGACAATCATGTCTAGTTCATTTTTGAAACTAATCTCGTGTGGAGACCAAAATTTTTTATCCCCACTAGCCAACCTCCCTATTCTACAACATTAATTGTAGAAATTAAACTCTGCCTTTTGTTGTTATTATATTATTAAGAGACTTTAATTACAAACAGATCTTTTTTATTATTTTATGATGATTAGAATAAAGTCATTAATTGTTATTATTCTTGTTATCTCGCCCAATTTCTTCTACATTCCTCTCTACTTTACCAGAATCTTTTTTCAGTACTGCCCCACCTTCCTACACTTTCTTACGATCTTCCCTCATCCATCTCAACTTCTTCCCCATCTTTCATTACCTTCCAACCACCTTTGATGTAAAATTGGAATGATGTGGTTTTCAGTGCATTCACACTTAAAATGTCATCAAAACACGTTGCACAGTTTTCGAGTTATTGTAGAACAAACACTCAGAGAGACACAGAGGCACATACAAATTCTGAAAATACGTTTTCCGATTTTCCAAGTGATAGCAAAAAAAAACACTTAACTTTACACAATTATTTTTACAGATTAGTAACTTCAAACGTTCCTGTCAACACCTGAGAAATATTGTACATAGTAAATTAAATGATCGAGCAGGTTTTTTCTATTCTCGTGACTCGACATATTTCTTTGATACCATCAAGGATAAATGTTTACTAATTAAATTTACAAGATTTTCAGTTAACTTGCGTCACACTGGACAATGACTCGATTCTTATTCGAGTATAATAAACTAATATTTATAGCTTTTTTGCTCATGCTTATTTAAATAACAGTATATTCGTGTAAATAGGTATACATCTGTCTTTGGAATAAAATTTTGATATGAAATATTTAACATTTTTGACAAAAATTCTACCCCGTTTAAAAAAACGAGTACTAAACATTATTAAATAACACTTCGAGGGGGCGTTATTTTACCAACATATAACGGAAGTGACCTGATCGTGTAAAATCAACATTCTGATTTTATAGATTCTGTCTAAACTTTATTTAAATAAACTAAAAATGAAACAATTTCTACCATTTTAACTAAGAAATACGAGCGATCGTATACGTCTATACTGTATACTCGTATTCCGATACGAAAAGACAGCAACTTGAGACGCGGTTGGTATTGGGATGGGAGTCTAGGGATATAGCATATTTCCCATTTGCAAATGAGATAGACAGTTAAGATTTGGTACCCTACCATAGTCTATCATCCCGGAAATACCGGAAATTGATGCAATCTTTGTTTTTTTAAATGGACACACCCAATTACCAATTACTTCCACATCCACCTAGTGGAAAATAAAAAAACAAGCTGGTAAGGGTACAGAAATTTGGGATTTGGTGTATATACAAGAAGCGAAGGCCTCAGATTTTTTATAAAATTTTTCAACTCCACCCCTGCTCCATTGTTAAAAGGGTTGATAAAATAAAATTGAGATTTTTTCTTGAAATTTGGTACATGTTTGTATTATAACGTATATAATATTTTGAGATTATTACGTTGAAGGGTGTGGAGTCAATTAGAGGTAAATATGGGCACATCAGTAAAGCAAGCAGGTAAGAGTGCAGAAACTTGGAATTTGTTGTATATACTAGAAGCGAAGGTCTCATATTTTTTATAACATTTTTTCATCCCTCCACCACCAGTCTGATTAACGGGGCTGATATAGTTAAATTGAGACATTGACTTGAAATTTTGTATACATAATATGTGTTGTAACGACATCTGGAGCTGGATTATATTTTGAGATGATTCCGTTGAAGGAGTGAGGGTAAGTGGAGGTAAATAAGGGAAATTGAGTAAAGCAAGCTGGTAAGTGTATAGAAACTTGAGATTTGGTGTATATACTAGAGACCAAGGCTTCATATTTCTTTACAATATTTTTCAACCCTCCCCCCGCCGCCACTCCAATAATAAAAGGGATAATAAAATAAAATTGAGATACTCATTTGAAATTTGGTACGCGAATGTATTGTAATATCTGATTGATGATTTCGTTGAAGAGGGGGGGGGGGGGAGGGGCGTAAATTGAGGGAAATAAGTAAAGCAAGCTAGTAAGAGTTCAGAAACTTAATTTTACTTCCGCATCCACCTAGTGGATTGGAAGTATAGTAATCGTGAAAAAAATTTCAAAATGTTTTTTCTTCAAATAGGTTTAGAATGTCATGGAACGTATAGATTTTAAATTTGAGAGAAAAAAAATGTTCTGTCTGTCTGTAGCTTTTTTTGTTCGCACATTTTCTCCGGAACGGTTTAAGATATTGACTTCCCACCGTCCCACCACCCCCCCACTCCATTATTAAAGGGGCTGATAAATGAATGGAGATTCACTTGAAATTTGGTATACGTATATAATATATTGACATCAGGAACTAAATTATATTTTGGGATTATTCCGTTAAAGGGTTGGGGGTTAAATTAGGGGTAAATAGGGAACATAAATTAGCTGGTAAGAGTACAGAAACTTGAAATTCGGTGTATGTACTAGAAGCCATGGCATCAGATTTTTTAATAATATTTTTCAACCTCCCACCACCCCTACTCCATGATTAAAGGGATTGATAAAATAAAATTGAGATATTCACTTAAAATTTGATACACGTATCTATTATAACGACATCTGGCACTAGATTATATTTTAAGATGATTCCGTTGAAGGGTCGGGGGTTAAATAGGGGTAAATATGGGAAAATAAGTAAAGCAAGCTGCTAAGAGTACAGACATATAGAATTTGGTTTACATACTAGAAGAGAAGGCCTCAGATTTTTTTTAATAATATTTCCCATCCTCCCATCACCCCCCTATTAAAAGAGTTGATAAAATTAAATTGAGATTTTCACTTGAAATTTGGTACACATATGTATTATAGCGACATCTGAAACTAGATTATATTTTGATATGATTCCGTTGAATTAGTGAGGGGAAAGTAGAGGTAAATAGGTAAAAATAAGTAAAGCAAACTGGTAAAAGTACAGATACTTGGGATTTGGTGTATATACTAGAAACCACGGCCTCAGATTTCTTTCTAATATTTTTTAAGTGGGCAGTGGTTTCTCTTATCTTTTTTTGAATTTGAAATTAAATACTGAGTGTAAAGCGTTCAAGTTATCGGTACTTATCTGTAATAATTTTTGATATATGTTAATGTTTTTCTTAAGTTATAGAGTTTGTTTTGAATATGGGAATCGAAAAATGTGAAAACTCTATTTTTTCAAATGGCACATGAGTAGTTTTATTATGGAACTCGATATAGAATTTTTGAAGTGGATTTATATCATCATGTCCTATACCTAACACATGTATTTTTTGAATTAAGTATTTATAATTTTTTGTTGAAAATTATAATTTGTCCAAAAAAACTTAGAAGCGTATAAACAAATTGAAACAATAAAACAAAAGAACAAAAAATAACAACTACTCAGGTAAGTGTTTAATACAACATACTATGTAAATATCTACCTACCTAATTCAATATGCTAATATTTTGAAAATACTTGTTCTACCATAAAATGGCAATTAAATGAATACTAACTACGCATAATACAGAAGATGCTCGATGTGCGCACCGTTTTGGTTTGAACACTCAATATTCCAACATTGGACGACTGTGGTAGCATTTCTGATTTAATTTCCATCAATCTCATTCATGGCTTGTGTTATTTTTAATCTCAAGTCTTCCCTAAACGCGAGTGCAGTTTGATAAACCAGATCCTTATCTCGAGCCTATAAGTAAAAACTAATTGTGTGAGATCCGGTGATCTAGGGGGCCAAAGAAATAGATCTCTATTGCTACCATCTGTCTTGAAACCATTCTCTTGGTCTCAAAATCTACAGCATTTGTTGAATATGTTGGTGCTTCATACATTTGATACTATGAATGGACAGCATGCTGCAATGGAAGATTATGGACAAAATCTTAAACTAATAATCTCTAAATATTTGTACCCATACAAATTTTCGTCATACATGTACCAATGTAACCGTTTATCCATTACTAAACAGAAAACGTTTATGGAAAATTGAATTTGATTTTCAGTTTCAAAGATGTGTATTTGAGGTGGCCCAAAACCGTCGATTTCCTGGGGTGTAGACTCCCACCTCCCACCCGTTCAAATTGAATTAGGTAGGTAGGTAGATATTTTATTAACTCTTTTAATAATGATCTGAGGCCTGGCTTCTAGTATATACACCAAACTCAAGTTTCTGTACTCTAACCGGCTTGCTTTACTTATATTCCCCTATTTACCCTTTAACTGAACCATCTCAAAATATAAACTAATTCCAGATGTTATAATATATACGCGTACCAAAATTTAAGTGAACATTTCAATTTTATTTTATCAAACCTTTTAATAAAATTACAGACAGAAATATTTTTTTCGCTCTTTAAAATCTGGATGTTTCATGGCATTCTAAACCTATTTCAACAAAAGGAATTTTTGAATTTTTTTTTACGATTACTATACTTTCACTCCACTGCGCGGATGTGGAAGTCATTAGCTAAAATTCATAGTTTAAACTGGGAATTTATACTATTTATATTTAAACTATACACCTTAGTTAGAACTGGGGTTTAAACTGAGAGCAAACTATAAAGATAAAATTCGCGTTCACTTTGTGCGACGTATTAATCGGTCAAACCTACAGCATTAAATAAACGAAAGAAGGATGATCCAACAAGCTTTCAACTTTATATTTTTGCGTATGAATCACTGTTTTAGAGTAAAATGCAAATACGCAAAATGCATTTCCTCAATAACAGTTAAAGAACGTTGTACTATGAAAAATCAATCTCAGTCAATTTTATGATATAGAGACAAGGAAATGAAATATAATTTCATAAGCTTTAAAAAAAGAAGTTTTGGTATTTTTCACTATAACCAATAAATTTGAGATATTTTTAAAAATATTTCCTTCTAAAGTATAATATATCGAACAAAATTGGTATATACCTGAAAGTCTTGAATGGAGAGTTAAGAATTAAATATATAAAAAAAAATTGGTATTCTATTGAAAAATTCAAACATTAGCTTGTCACCGCTATGTAAAACACCTTTAAACAAATTTAAACATAATATCCCGCTCTTCATCTCCTACAATTTTTACCTCAAACATTTTTTCAATTTTCAAACGGTTAAGGAAATATTGACCATCCACACTAGTGACTTTGATACATTTTATTAGTGTACATTTAGAAGCCGAATATAAAACTGTTTAAGTAAATCTGAAAAAAAAACTAACCATAACGTTTTGCTTTTAAAAAAACTGATAAGAATTGAACAGATTATAAAAAATAAAAAAAAATATGAAATAAAATTTTCCCTTGCCGGTTAAATGAACCTAATATCGATATTGAGGTCAGTTAAAAAAATCTAAGGAATTAGGTAGAGAGCCGGCTGTGTAGATTTCCTATGAATAAGATACATGAAAAACTTTGTATGAGTGAATAAGTACAACCACAGACCTACAAGGAATTTTACAGAAAGTAACGTCAAAATGGGAGGATGCGGGTAAATAAGAAGAGGCACCCTATTTTTTTAATAACAAGAAGGCTTGTACTTTAACTTAAAAAAACTAATGCACGTATTCGATGACATGAGAAAACAGGAAAAAAAATTTAATGGAAGGTGTCTCAGGGTTGCGGGCAAATTAAGCCTGGCAGCCCACTACATTCTCATTGTATACCTCAAAACCTACATTTACACGTAAATTTTATTCATGCATTCGATGACGCAAAAAAATCGTGACCGGAAGTGACGTCAGAATTCCAAGACGCGGGCAAAATTTGCAAAAATGAAAAGTGGCTCCCTGTATGTCTGTGGCAGTACTTACTCACATAAAGATTTTCATGTATCTCATTAATAGGATATCTATACAGCCGGCTCTCTACTTACATCGCTACTTCCACATCCAGAATTCAAAGTCTCTTTAAACGAAAACATCTTGATACTCTGGTAAGTGGAAATAATTGCTCATAGAATTTTACATCCGGACATTCACGTAGTGGAGTAATCGTAAAAAAAAAATTTCAAAATCTGTTTTTCTTGAAATAAGCTTAGAATGTCATAAAACGTCGAGATTTTTTTGAGAGAAAAAAAATGTTGTCTATCTGTCTGTCAGTCGGTCGGTAGTTGGGTCGTTCTGTCTGTCTGTAATTTTTTTTGCGCACGTTTTCTCAGGAACGGTTAAAGATATTAACTTGAAATTTGGTACATATATGTACCATGACAAGATCTGGAACTAGATTATATTTTTCACTAATTTCGGTGAAGGGTTGGGGGTTAAATAAGGGAAACTAAGTAAAGCAAGCCGGTAACAGTACAGTAACTTGGGATTCGGTGTATATACTAGAAGCCAAGGCCTCAGATTTTTTTATAATATTTATCGCACCCACCAATTAACACCACTTCATTAAAGGGGTTGATAAAATAAAATTGAGATGCTCACTTGAAATTTGGTACACGTATGTTTTATAACGGCATCTGGAACTAGATTATATTTTGTTATGATCCCATTGAAGGGTTGGGGGTTAATTAGGGTTAAATAAGGCAAATAAGTAAAGCAAGCTAGTATGAGTACAGAAACTTGAGATTCCGTGTATATACTAGAAGCCAAGGCCTCAGACTTTTTTATAATATTTTCAACCCCCATCACCTCCACTCCATTATTAAAAGGATTAATAATATCAAATATTCATTTGAAATTTGGTACACGTATTGTAACATCTTGAATTGGATTACATTTTGAGATGATTCCGTTGAAGGGTTGGGGGTTAAATAGGGGTTATGGGGGAAAATAAGTAAAGCAAGCTAGTAAGAGTACACATACTTAGGATTGGGTGAATCTAATAGAAGCCAAGGCTTCAATTTTCTTTAAACCTTTTTCAACCCCTTCATCATTTCCAATCAATTTTTAAAGGAGCTGATGAAATAATATTGCTACATTCGCTTAAGATTTGGTACACGTATGTATTATAAAAACATTTGGAACTAGATTATATTTTGAGATGATTCTGTTGAAGGGGTGGGGGTTGAATAGAGTTAAATGGGGTAAAATAGCAAGCTAATAAGACTACATAACCTTAGAATTTGGTGTATCTAATAGAAGCCAAATCCCAAAATTTTTCTCTAACATTTTTCAACACCTCCACCACCTCCATTCGATTTTTAAAGGAGCTGATGGAATGAAATTACGATATTCACTTTAGATGATTCCGTTGAAGGGGTGGTACTTCAACGGAATCAGGGATAAATAGTAGAAAATAAGTAAGGCCAACTGATAAGAATACAAAACTTGGAATTTGGTGCATATACTAGAAGCCAAGACCTCAGACTTCCTTATAATATTTTCAACCTCCCCACCGCTTTCATTCCATTATTATGGGGGTTGATAAAGTAATTCACTTGAAATTTGGTACACGTATGTATTGTAATGACATCTTAAAATTTTTTTTTTAAATGTTTTCTTAAATTGTTTCCCAAGTCACCGAGGTAACTCCTTGAAAATCCAGAATGATTTTGTGTTAGGCAAAGAGAAACGATTGAGATGATTCTGTTGAAGGGGTGGAGGAGGTAAATAGAGAAAGAAGTAAATCAAGCTAATAAGAGTCCGGAAACTTCATCTTTGGCGTGCATGACAACGCTTCAATTTTTTTTATGATATTGCCTTAACATATTTTTATATTATTAAAACACTAATACCGCTTATTTCCACATACTAGAGTGCGAGTATAGTCAAGATGTTTTCCATTAAAGACGGGAAATCTGGATGTGAAAGCAGTGATCCCTTAGGCATCGGTTTTTATAATATAATATGTGAAGTCGTCTGTCCGAGAAGGTAATGAGGGTGGCTGACGTCCAAAATGTTTTTGAGAACTTTTGTTCTAATACACACTAAAACAATATTTCATATTGGTAACCCCTCCAACAATGAAGTGGGTATGTTCGAATTGGTGTTGGTGGTGCCAGATGTTATAATGAAAATTCATACCTTGACTTCTAGTACGTATATACACCAAATGCCAAGTTTCTGGACTCTTACTAGCTTGCTTTATTTATGTATTCCTATTTACCCCCAAATCTTCAACATAATAGGCTCAAAATCTAATCTAGTTCCAGATCTCGTTACAATCCGGGCGGGGCGATTTGTATGACATAAAATTTATATACCGCACTGTCGAAATTATGATTCCTCTTGTCATTACGAACAAAAAGTTCTTCTACGACATAGGTCTAGAATGAATTTCGAGGCTTCGGAATTTCATTTTTATGGATTTTATGAATTGTTCAGTTTATATAGAATTTTCAAGGCACTTGGATTTTTGTAATTATTTTTACTTTAAAAATTGGCACTCGGAGGTTTTCTCGTACGAGGAATTCATTTTTGACATTTATTTTTATAAAATAATGATGTAATATTTGAATATATTACATTGTTATTTTCGTAAGTATCGGCAAAAAATAATAAGTTGTCATTGTCAAAGAGAATACAGATAAATAAATAAATAAATGAAGTAAGAAAATCAAGAAAAATTTGTGTTTTTGAATAAAATTAATACTGAAAACTGTAAACATTTTTTTTTAATGTTCGATAGCGCCACCTATCGGACGCCTGAGGTAATAATAAATTACAAAAATGAATTCCTCGTACGAAAAAACTCCGGAGTACCAATTTTCGCAGAAAATATGATTACAAAAATTCCAAATGCCTTGAAAATTCCGAGGAAAATTCTATATAACCCGAACATTTTCAATAAAACTGAAATTCCGGAGCCTCGAAATTTATTTTAGACCTATGTCGTAGAAGAATTTTCTGTTCGTAATGACAAAAGGAATCATAATTTCGACGGCCCGGTATCGGTTACCAAATCGCTTCGGCCTAAGTCGTACAAGTACTAAATTACTTCCACATCCACGTAGTGGATTGGAAGTAAGTATAGCAATCGTAAAAAAAAAAATCATTTTTTTTTTAAATCGGTTTAGAATGTCATGAAACGTCGAGATTTTAAATTTGCCTGTCGGTCTGTCGCTCTGTCTGTCGGTCTGTCTCTCGATCTGTCTGTCTGTAACTTTTCTTTGTCCGCACACTTTCTCCGGAACGGTTTAAGATATTGACTTGAAATTTTATACACGTATATATTATAATGAGATCTGGAACTGGATTGTTTTTTGAAGATAACCGGTGAAGGGTTGGGGGGTAAATAGGGGTAAATACGGGGAAATATGTAAAGCAAGCTGGTAAGAGTACAGAAACTTGAAATTTGATGTATGTGCTACAAGCCAAGGCCTCAGATTTTTTTATAATATTTTTCAACCCCCCCCCCCCCACCGCCCCTTCTTCATTATTAAAGGGTAGCTAAAATATAATTGAGATATTCATTTTAAATTTGGTACAAGTATGTATTATAACGACATCTGGAACTAGATTATATTTTGAAATGATTTCGTTGAAGAGTTGGGTGTTAAATAGGGGAAATTGAAACTTGAAATTCGGTGTATGTGCTGAAGTCAAGGTCTCGGATTAGTTATATTATTTTTCAACCCCCACCAACCCTAGTCCATTATTAAAGGGGTTGATAAAATAAAATTGAAACTATTCACTTGAAATTTGGTACACGTATGTATTATAACTACATCTGGAACTAGATTATATTTTGAGAAGCTACCGTTGAAGGGATGGGGGTTAATATGGTAAAATAGGGAAAAATAAGTTAAGCAAGCTGGTATGAGTACAGAAACTTGAAATTCAGTGTATGTACTAGAAGTTAAAGACTCAATTTTTTTAAAAATATTTTTCAACCCCCCCACCACCCCTACTCCATTATTAAAGGGGTTTATAAAATAAAATTGATATATTCTTTTCAAATTTTGTACACGTATGTATTATAACGACATCTGGAACTAGATTATATTTTGAGATGATTGCGTTGAAGGGTTGGGGTTAAATGGGAATAAATAGGGAAAATAAGTAAAGCAAGCTGATAAGAGTACAAAAACTTGAAATTCGGTATATGTACTAGAAGCCAAGGTCTCAGACTATTTATATTGTTTTTCAACCCCCACCACCCCCTACTCCATTATTAAAGGGGTTGATAAAATGAAATTGAAACATTCACTTGAAATTTGGTACAACGTATGTATCATAACGACATCTGGAACTAGATTATATTTTGAAAGCTTCCGTGGAAGGGTTGGGGTTAAATAGGGGAAAATAAGTAAAGCAAGCTGGTATGAGTACAGAAACTTGAAATTCAGTGTATGTACTAGAAGCTAAAGACTCAAAATTTTTATAATATTTTTCAACCCCCCAACAACCCTACTCCATTATTAAAGGGGTTTATAAAATATAGTTGATATATTCATTTGAAATTTGGTACACGTATGTATTATAACGACATCTGGAACTAGATTATATTTTGAGATGATTCCGTTGAAGGGTTGGGGGTTAAATAGGGGTAAATAGAGGAAAATAAGTAAAGCAAGCTGGTGAGAGTACAGAAACTTGAAATTCGGTGTATGTACTAGAAGCCAAGGTCTCGGATTATTTATATTATTTTCAACCCCCACCACCACTACTCCATTATTAAAGTGGTTGATAATATAAAATTGAAATATTCAATTGAATTTGGTACGGGTATGTATTATAACGACATCTGGAACTAGATTATAGCTTGAGACGATTCCGTTGAAGGGTTGGGGGTTA
The DNA here is from genome assembly GCA_963583905.1 of Stenurella melanura. Classification (NCBI taxonomy): domain Eukaryota; kingdom Metazoa; phylum Arthropoda; class Insecta; order Coleoptera; family Cerambycidae; genus Stenurella; species Stenurella melanura. Next base: position 102,241,620 of record OY757312.1, read on the forward strand.
AATAGTGGTAGATAGGGGAAACTAAGTAATGCAAGCTGGTAAGAGTATAGAAATTTGTGTTTTGGTGTATATACTAGAGGCGATGGCCTCAGAGTTTTCCATAATATTTTCCATCCCCCATCAGCCTCACTCCTTTATTGAAAGAGAAAATTAAATTTAGATTTTCACTTGAAATTTGTTACACGTATAACGATATCTTAAACTGGATTATATTTTGACATGATTGCGTTGAACGAGTGGGGTAATTGGTGGTAAATAGGGAAAAATAAGTAAAGCAAGCTGGTAAAGGTGCAGAAATTTGAAATTCGGCGTACGTCCCAGAAGCCAAGGCCTCATATTTTTAGTAATATTTTTCAACCCCCACCATCCTTAATCCATTATTAAAGGGGTTGATAAAATGAAATCGAGATATTCACTTGAAATTTGGGACACGTATGTATTATAACGACATCTGGAACTAGATTTTATTTAAGATGAGTCCGTTGAAGGGTTGAGGTTGAATAGCAGTAAATAGGGGAAAATAAGTAAATCATGCTGGTAAGAGCACATAAATATGGGATTTGGTGTATGTACTTGAAACCAAGACCCCAAATTTCTTTCTAATATTTTTCAAACACCACCATCTCCGCTCCATTATTAATGGTTTGATAACATAAAATTGAGATATTTACTTGAAAGTTAGTACACGGATGTATTGTAATGATATGATTCCATTGAAGGGGTGGATCGTGGTAGGTTGTGAACGGGGGAAAATAAGTAGGGTAAACTAAAATCTTCATTTTTAACGTATTTGGTAGAAACCTACGCCTCAAACTTTTCTATGACATCTGCTCCAAATATTATAAAAATTCTATGACCAATAATTTTCACATACTAGAGTGCAAGTCTAGTCAAGATGTTTCCTTTAAAGTGACTTTGACGAAACATCTGGATGTGGAAGTAGTGATTCCTTAGGCAGCGGTTTTTAACACAATATTTTAATTTAATTTTGTTAACAATTTTAATAACGGTCGGGGGGATGGCATGTCATAAAAAAACTTGGCACCATGACTCTAGTATATACACCAAACCTCATGTTTCTGGACTTTACTACCTTCCTTTACTTATTTTCCCCTATTTACCCCTACTTACACTCCAACCCTACAACGTAATCACCTCAAAATATAATCTAGTTCTGCATCTCGTTATATTACATAAATGTCGTGAACTATGCCTATTTCTTAAATTTAAATAAGTATAAAAAGTTAAACACGGAAAAAATATTTTTGGTCAAAAATATTTCGGTAAAATCGATAAAATTATTTCTCATAGTAAGCATAAAAATTTGCCTTTATAAAATAATTATAACAAAAATTACAACAAAACAAAACTAAGAGACACAATAATCAATGAATTGAATAAAAAATTCTGAAACATGGAATATACTAAAGCACGTGTTCACGTTGGAATAAGTCAACTAATTTACCTTACAGGTGGGGAGAAATTATAAAAGTTAGCTTACATTATTCTTGCAAAGCTTGTGTGTAGAACGTTACGTTGCTGTTTGGTTGCACCAATACCAAGGATAGCTTATTCGGACTGCGTTTACTTTCATTGTGCGTATCCCAACATTCGATAAACTGATAATTGCGTAAGGTGCCAATTTAGTGATTTGTGTCTGTGATAAACAGTTTGTTAGTTCTGGTGAGTTTTTAAAATTAAATTATCCAACTATATAGAAAATAAAGAAACTTTTACATTTTAGAGTAAAAAATTATCATTCTCATTTGGCTGTTTTAAGAAATACCAAGGCAGTTTATGCCTATGACAAATTCGCCCGAATTGAAGACAACTTGGTCCTTATTCGTTTTTATTCACTTTTAACTTTTGTATTAATTGTAATCTAATAGAGTACAGTCCAGTTTCGGAGACGTAGAGACGTATGATAATTTTCTTATCTGATTTAAGAAATTAATTAGAGCGAGCGCCTTTACTTTCCTTAAGACTATTATGCTAATTGGAATGTTGTATAAAATGTTGATATGGAGTGTTTCTTGTACATGGAATTAAATGGTTACTTATTGAAAGAAAACATATACAAGGTTATTAAATTGTACACATTACCGAGGATGTTATAAGATTATTTATTAATAAATGTATATTGTATTTAGTTTAATTAAGTGTTTTATATAAACATTTATATGATGGTGTATATTATTGTTATATATTTTTATTTTATGTGCCTATACATGATGACTTTGACCTGAAAATGTTTTACCTGACAACATCATAACAGTTTTGCTCTGAGTCACTATATTAAATAATAAAGATGTATGCTTTCATGAATTGATTAATATTTGTGGTCTATGCTAATCTTATGAAATTGAAAAATGATATAATTATTTATTGCTTCTAACGATAAAGATTTTATTTCATGGAATTAGTCAATTGAGATTTTTAGTATAACAATATTTACTATCTACTGTACTCATTTTTTTCTTCAAAAATAGTATATGTCTTCAGGTGGATAGTGATAATTAATGCGGCATTTATAATTGTCATATTTTGTTTACCACAATGATCAAATGTAACTAATACGTTATCCAGGATATTTTACTTTGGAAGGGGGGTAATGCAGGCACTATGATCAAACATGCAATGGAAGCTGCGGCTGTTGTCTTTCGCAGCGCGGCAGGCAAAACATCTCCAGGAAGTTCTTTCAAGTTCATCATTGCTATCAGATCATACACCTTTAATTATCACTAGTTGCCTGTCTCCGTTTGTTTGAACGTGCTAATATTGGGAACCACTGAACTTATGTTGATGTAACTTTCGCCTTTCAACACTTATTCTTTGAAGAATATAAAAATTTACTCTGCCTTTATATAAGAAGCGGGGCCGTGAATACTGAAAACTAAAAGATAAATTGTTGTTGCCGCTACCGCGTATTAGATCCAAATATATTTATTTTGTGTTGACTTCTGATAGACAAATATCATATTTAGTCTACAAGGAAGTTCTTTAGGACTATCAAAAAACCCTTAATGATAACTGGGCGAGGCCGGTGTGCAGGCGGGTCTGTGGTTAAATTTAACACTTCTCAACTGGGTTGGATCTACTATGTGTGGAGTGTTTATGTTAATATCTATTAAGGAAATTGTAACAAAAAATACAACAAACAAATTTTTTTATAGTTTCATAATGTTCGAGCTTCCCTAAAGTGTAAGTGTACTAATTTTCAGTTTCATTGTTAAGGATCCACTTTTTTGCTGAGATATGTAAGGATGCAATTTTTAAGCCTATTTTCCAGACCACACCTATTAATTTTCCGTGACTTATTTCATTTATTTACTTAGTTATTTATTTAAATAAATATATAAATATTCCTTGCCTATTTATATCTACATGGCGTCAATTCCACCTGCCAAGGATATAAACAAGATACTTTATCTTTTTTATATCCTTTGCATGTAAATGAAAACTTTTTTGAAAAAAATTGGACCGCCTTTAAAAAATCAGTCACTAAAATTATAATCACTAAATTATTCACGCGCGACGATGAAATTTTATTCTCTAATTTAACCGTTTTTTAGGCGGGGTTAATTTTCTCTATGCTGTTCTGGTAGCTATATTGGATTCACAATTTTAAATCTTTAACCTTTGATATCAAATTCAGTATTAACCACTCCGAAAATACCAGTCTTCCTACTTCACCGGCTACCGGCACCCTCGCCATAACTTTGAATATTATCTAAGATTCTGATTTTTGTTCACCTAATACTAGATATAGTTTGATGAAAAAAAAAATGGTACCACCGCCTGACTCATACTCTACAGATTCCGTAGAAATCGCCTTAAGCCATTCTAGATAAGTCGTTGAACAAACATGAAATAAACCAGAAATATGGGTCGAATTAAGAGCATCCTGACAAAAAAGATACCCCATCAAACACCTCAAACTTAAAAAGTGAAAATGGTTGCAATACATGCAAAAATCATTAAAAAAATCGGTAATTGTTATTTTTTCATGAATTTTTAAATTCAGCTATATAAGAATTATTTTACTTTTCAAAACGCCTGCTTCATATTTACGCAATTTGTGATAAATAATTGGAATAATCATTAATTTGTCGGACCTAATTTTTTATGAATTATTATTTTTTTATGAAAGTACACTTCATAACACTTGATTTTTGTTTTAAAATGAAGTTTAGGATCTCTCGTATCTATTACAACTTGTCTGACTGACAATTTTTGTTAATTAATTTGTCAGACTTAATTTTGAATGGGCAGCATCAATGCATCAGGATCAACCAGTGGCATCTCATAACACCTCTTTAAAAAAGAAACAACTGAAGTTTAAGATGTCCTCTATGTATAAAATTTTATCGGTCATTGAAAAAATGTTCTTCACTATGTCAGACTTAATTTTTAAGCACCGTGACAACGTTTTTTTACTTTCCTCACAGACCGAAGGGAAGTATTGTATTCGAGAAAAAATCACCCTCCCAGATTTTTTCGGATTTTCACGTTTCACATCATGTAGGTTACGAAAATATAGGTTTTTCAGTTCCGTCAGTCAGTCTGTCTGTTGGTGAATTAATTAAAAAACTACTTGACGGAGAACAGTCAAATTTGGTAGGTAGCTGACGCTACTGTCAGCGAAGAAATTAAACTTTCGCTGGAAAATATAGTCTAATGGGAATAGATAATGAAAAAAATGTTTTTTGCTTGAATTAAAAATTTCTACGTGTCATGATCTATTTCAGGAAAGAAAAATTTGAATTTTTAAAAAAAAATTTACCACTAGAATAGACGGAATTTTTTTTTTGCTCAAATTTAAAATTTCCACGTGTCGAGGCATTCTAAACCTATTTAAAAAAATTTTTTTTGTACATTTTTTTACCATTTTGGAAAATTTTTTTACCACTAGAATAGATGGAAGAAAATTATTTGACTCCAATTTAACATTTTCACGTTTCATGGCATTCTAAACCTATTTTAAAATAAAATTTGAAAATTATTTTAAAAAAATTTGTAATCTTTTTTTACCACTACTAGAATAGATGGAATTTTTTTAAACATTTTTTACCATTAGAATAGATGGAAACATTTTTTTCTCCCAAATTTAAAATTTCCACGTTTCATGACATTCTAAGCCTACTCCAAAAATTTTTAAAATTAAAAAAAAAATGTAAATTTTTTGCCTATTACAAAATACAAAATAGCTGACGGAAAAAAAATATTTTTGAGCAAATTTAAAATGTCCACGTTTCGTGACATTCTAAACCTATTTCAAAAAATAAATAAATAAAAAAACCGCTGCCTAAGGAATCACTACTTCCACATCCAGATTCTTCATCCAAGTCGTTTTAAAGGAAACATTTTGACTATATTTGCACTCTAGTATGTGGAAATTATTGGTCATAGAATTTTAATAATATTTGGGGCAGATGTCATAGAAAAGTTTGAGGAGTTGGTTTCTACCATATACGTGAAAAATGAAGTTTTTAGTTCACCCTACTTATTTTCTACTATTCACCTCCCACCCCTTCAATGAAGGCATCTCAATCAGATGTCACTACAATACATACGTGTACTAATCTCAAGTGAATATCTCAATTTGATGTTATCAATCCCATTAATAATGAAGCGGAGGTGGTGGAGTTTGAAAAATATTAGAAAGAAATCTGAGGCCTTGGTTTCTAGTATATACACCGAATCCCAAATTTCTGTACTCTTATCACCTTGATTTACTTATTTTCCCCTAGTCACTCCTATTAACCCTAACCCTTCTACGGAATCATCCCAAAATATAATCTAGTTCCAGATGTCGTTATAATACATACGTCTACCAAATTACAAGTAAATATCTCAATTTTATTTTATCAACCCCTTTAATAATGTAGTAAGGGTAGTGGAAGGGTTGAAACATATTGTTAACAAATTTGAGGTCTTGGCTTCTAGGTCATACACCGAATTTCAAGTTGCAATACTCTTACCAGCTTGCTTTACTTATTTTTCCCTATTTACCTCTACTTACCCCCACTCCTTCAACGCAATCATGTCAAAATATAATCTAGTTTCAGATATAATTATAATATGTAAATGTACCAAATTTCAAGTGAAAATTTAAATTTAATTTTATCAACTCTTAATAAGGGAGTGGGGGTGGTGGGGAGAAATAGAAAATACTAATAAAAAAACTTGAGACCTTCGCTTCTAGTACATACACCGAATTTCAAGATTCTGTAGTCTTACCAGCTTGCTTTACTTATTTTCCCCTATTTACCCCTATTTAACCTCCAACCCTTCAACGGAATCATCTCAAAATATAATCTAGTTCCAGATGTCGTTATGATACATATGCGTACTAAATTTCATGTGAATATCTCAATTTTATTTTATCAACCCCTTGAATAATGGAGTAGGGGTGGTGGGGGCTGAAATAAATTATCAAAAAATCTGGGGCCTTTGCCTCTTGTACATACACTGAATTTCAAGTTTCTGTAATCATACCTGCTTGCTTTACTTATTTCCCCCTATTTACCCCTAAATAACCCCGAAACCTTCAAAGGAATCATCTCAAAGAATAATCTAGTTCCAGATGTCGTTTTAATTCATACGTGTATCAAATTGCAAATGAATATCTCAATTTTATTTTATCAACCCTTGTAATAATGAAGTAGGGGTGGTGGGGGTTGAAAAATATTATAAATAATCTGAGACCTTGGTTTCTAGTATATACACCGAATTTAAAGTTTCTGTAGTCTTACCAGCTTGCTTTACTTATTTTCCCCTATTTACCCCTATTTAACCCCCAACCCTTCAACGGAATCATCTCAAATTATAATCTAGTTCCAGATGTCGTTATAATACATACGTGTACCAAATTTCAAATGAATATCTCAATTTTATTTAATCAACCCTTTTCATATTGGAGTAGGGGGTTGAAAAATATTATAAAAAAATCTGACTCCTTGGCTTCTAGTACGTATACCGAATTTCAAGTTTCTGTACTCTTACCAACTTGTTTTACTTATATTCCCCTATTTACCCCAAATTAACCCCCAACCCTTCAACGGAATCATCTCAAAATATAATCTAATTTCAGACGTCTTTATAATACATACGTGTACGAAATTTCAAATGAAAATCTCAACTTTATTTTATCAACCCCATTAATGGGGTAGGGGTGGTGGGGGGTTGAGAGATGTTATAAAAAAATCTTAGGCCTTAACTTCTAGTACATACACCAAATTTCAAGTGTCTGTTCTCTTACAAGCTTGCTTTACTTATTTTTCCCTATTTTCCCCTATTTAACCCCCAACCCTTCACCGGATTTCCTCAAAAAACAATCCAGTTCCAGATCTCGTCATAATATATACGTGTACAACATTTCAAGTCAATATCTCAAACCGTTCCGGAGAAAACGTGCGGAAAAAAAAAAGTTACAGACAGACAGACCAACAGACCGACAGACGGAGAGAAATTTTTTTTTCGCTCAAATTTAAAATCTCGACGTTTCATGACATTCTAAACCTATTTCACGAATAAAAATTTTTGAAAATTTTTTTGCGATTACTATACTTCCAATCCACTACGTGGATGTGGAAGTAAAATTAACAAATTGTTAATCGTCTGTTAGGCGTAACATGAATTTTACATATTTTGCAACCATTTTCACCTTATAAATTTGAGGTGTTCAATGGGGTCTATTAAAAAAAGAGTCTTAAAAATTAGTTTATAGTGAATGCCCAATTGATGCATATGAAAGATTTGAATGAAATTTTCTCGTCGTTCCGTTCAACTAGGTATAGCCTGTAGAGATTCATTATATGCGACTGCGATTTCTAGAAACGCCATTGTTCTATCGATTTGATTATTTTTGTTTACGTTGCCTTGCAGTAAATTTTTAAGTGTTGTCTATTTACAAAGAATGTAAAATTAATATTAATGTAAATTATAAATAAATAATGTATGGAACTGTTTATTTTTGGATTTTGCGTCCAGTCGCTCAGAAATATACGAGACTGAAGCCAATTTTAAACGTAAGGTCTAATTTTATACAGTCTCAAATACATATGAAATATGTCTTACTATAAATGGGTCTTTCCAGTATGTTCTCAATTTTTAAACTAAGTAGTTACTTGAAAGTTTGAACATAATAATGCATTTTTAACTATTACGTTTCATTTAAAATGTTTGCTTTATTTTAGAAAAAAATATTTAGTTATAGAACGCATTTCATACGCTTTCGCGCGTGTTGGTAACTTATACTGCACAGTTTTAAGCTACATATGTGCAATGATTACGACAATTGGACAAGTGACGACTGATTGTCGGCTTGTCTTTTCACAGCAGAAAATATTTCCAGTTTTAGATATTTTCTTTTCTCCTTTTATTGTTTTAAACCACAGTTTTCTTCTATTTTTCTTTTTGAGAAGGTTGAGAAATATTTTATTTGGGATATTAACATTTATTAGAGCAGGTTGACACAAAACACTCCTTAAATATTCTGTTTTAGCTGGTAAACACTATCTTAACCTAACCATTTGACGTCCGATATAAAATTATGCAATAGTTATTATGACGTAATCCAAATCGGTGCTTAAAGGACCTGCTAAATTTCACATTTTCCTTTTCTCTCTCTCCCTCTCTCGTTGTGAATTAAAACTGTAAAAAAATGATAGTATTATTTCTATGAGTACTTACCAATAATATAATAAAAAATTGGTAAATGTATTTTCACTGAACTCCCTCTCTTTATTTGTAAAGGCCGGTGACTCTAAAAAATTATCAATTGTGAAACGACATATGAGAATAATAATTGGAATATAGTTATCACTATTATTACAAAGAAAACCCGATAACATTTGGTCAAAAAAATATAGAGAGTGGTCATCCAACAGCAAAAATTGAATATTAAATAAAAGGTGTTAAATATGGAAGGCTTGCGTAAATACCTTCACAAATTTCCATCATAATTGCATTATTTCTTAAGATGACCACCTGTATATTTCTCAATAAAATTAGAATAGCTGCCTTCCTTGCCAATTGTGTTAACTATAGGCCAAATATTATTGCCGTCTGTCACATTTTTAGTTGCACATCCACGTATTGGAGTGGAAGTATAGTGGTTAAAAAATAATTTTAAAAAAATCCTGAAATAGGTTTTGAATGCCGTGAAACGTGGAAACATTAAATTTGAGCGAAAAAAATTTGTCATTATCTATTCCCTTTAGACGGTCCTCCCTATATATTTTCCATAGAAAGTCTAACCATTTCTTCGCTGGCAGTAGCGTCAACTACCTATCAAATTTGACTGTTCTCTGTCAAGTAGTGTTTTAGTTAATGTACCCACAGACAGACAACAGACCGATAGACAGACTGATAGAATTAAAAATCTTTATTTTCATAATCTACACGATCTGAAACGTGAAAATCCGAAGAAATCTCGGTGGGTGAATACTTCCCTTCGGTATGCGAGGGAAGTAAAATACCCACTCAAATAGCCCATTATTTGTATTTTTAAATCTCACACAAATAAAACCAATTACAAGCTGCAATTTTCTTCCTATTTCAAGCGACCTGAAAGGCGTTTTCTAACTGATCGCCAACCATTCATTTTAATTGGCCTTCATTGTTGTATGATACGTTTGCAACTACCATGTCATCAGTTGCGGTTGCCTGTTAGGCGCACGGCCTCACCAAAGCTCTTCCCCATCATCTCCTTGGTGACATAATTCCAACGTTTCCGAAGGCGTCCCCTTTGCTCGCCTCTTATTATGTTGTTTTTGCTCAACTATCTACTACTACTAACCTTTCTACATTGTTCCCTCTTAGCTGATATGGCAAAAGTGAAGGGATTCAAGGGAATACGACACAATATGTCGAAAGCATTAATACCCCGGCTGTCCTCCCTAACAGTATCAGAGTCGTTAAGAAAGATATAGAAAACTAGGGGGTTAGCATGTCTAATCTTTGCACGTTTAACAATATTTACCTTACGTCTAATTTTGCTCAATTGGCAAGTTGCCATCTTGCCATTCTTCGTCGAATCTTATATTCCCAGTTTCAAATATTACCTGAGGAGTATGGTATTTACTTTACTGCCTTACAGTCACCTCTTCTCGGCGTGTCTGAGTGCTTCTATTGACTCAGTTTAAGAGATAATTTTGTATTGTGGTAATTTACGCTGAAACCGCACTCTGAGCTTATTGTTTGCAAGTTGCTTGTGACCATCCTCGTTCGCCCAGTTTCACCTACAGCCTACAGTTATACTTTGTCGAATCTTTTATTTGCAGTGTATTATCTACAAGGGTTGTAAAGTATACTACACACTCCCCTATGATTAACATGTGTGGGTGAGGTTTCATTTGCTTGATCTGCAACTATAATTTTCGTTGTAAATTTGCACATCATACTCAGAGCTTATTGTTTTAGGACTGTCGACTTGTTGAGCAAGAATATGAGCTCATCTTAACTTGCTTCAACTAAGGTGATATCATCTGCAAAGTTAAAAATCTTGCTTTCGCCTGTAACTAAGCTATCCAGCACACATCGCTTATTATAGACGTTAAAGTACACAACCTGTCTAACGCCAATTTCACATCTGTCGAAGTTAGTATTGTCGACTTTAACCAAAGCAAGGATGAGAGTATATGTGGAAATTCATACACTCGGCGATAAGGAAGACCAGATGTAGGGGTGCTCCCACCTTTAATAATACCATTTGCAGTATGTCTCATTCCATCTGAAGGTGATTAATTAAAATTTAGCGATCTTGCCTGGGTAGTAGATGTAAAGCACGCAGTCTCTTGTCTATTAAACGTTAGGCAAATAAAAATCCCTACTTTTCTTACGAGAAGACGTTCGAGGTCGGGTGGAGGGTAGCTCCTCTCCTGCCTGGCATCGATAATTAGGTTCAGAAGCAGAAATAGGTCGACGATAAATAAGTGAATTTAAAAAATCCGCAGATGATGCCATCTTGGTTGAGGAAATCCACATCGAGTGTATTATTCAGTGTTTTGAGGTCCATGAAAACTGCCTCAGTGCTTGGCAACAATCTTAATATACTGCTAATTTTACTTCACAAGGTTTTAAACGAACAATTTTGATTGGTCAATTGTATTTTATTATAATTTTTGTTACAAATATTACAGTTAGCGCAGTACTATTTGTCATTGATATCGCAATGTAACGTATTTCCTTAATATTTAATTTATGCATTCTTCACATTATTCGTTAGAAAACAAAGAAACATGCAAAATTAGTACGTGTTACGGGCATTAATTTTGTATTTTCGGACAGTATGTCACGAACTCTTTTATAATATAAGCTGTCTATAACAACATGCATAGAAAGATATAGACCTTATCTTTTATTGCTAATGTATTTAAATATGTTTCTCAATGACTAAGATTGTTGTTTGTGACACCGACCGTTTTAATTTAATTTAGTAATGATGTTTGTTTAAACAATTATTTTCTGTAACAAAAAATACTAAAGTCTGTGTTTTATAAATAATAAAATACAATTCTATTGATAAAATAAACATAACGTTCTAACTGTTTAAGTCTCCTACGATACAGTCTGACACGAAAGAAAGGGTGTTAAGTTTAATGCGTATGTTTGCGTCAGTGTGTCTGTCTGTAGCTTCATATCTCTTCAACAGGTGATCCGACTTTGATGCGATCTTTTCATTTTAAAAAGTATTTCATCCAGGGAGCTACACATGAGCATGTACGTGAAAACAAGCTAAACATTATATTCTCTGCTGATTTATTGAACTTTTTATATAATCATTGCACTTACAATGGGTATGCTCCTCGCAGACTTATCGTGAATAATGTTAGTTTTTGTTGACGAGTGACCTTGACCTTGTCTACTGCGAGATGAATTAGGCTGCCAAACTTGGTCCATAATCGAATCGCATTTATGACAAATTTATTACTTTTAAGTTTATAAACATTAGGGACTACTGGAACCTATGCATAGCCGATTTTGTAATGTGACAATATTCATATCTAAACTAAATATTTTTTTAAATCTTTTTTTTTTCTAAATTTGTTTTACAACCGTAACCAGATGTGTGGGATTATTTTCGTTTTAGTTATTGTATTGTTTAATGATACTACATAAAAAAAATGGATATTTTTTTTAAATAACTAATAACTTTTACAATTAAAACACATATTTTTTCAAGGTCATCCTGTGGAGGGTCAAATTAAAACTTTTTAAAGCACGAATTCGAAAATATAATATTTATTTTACTTCTACATCCACATACTGGAGTGTAAATATAATAATCGCAAAAAGAATTTCATTTTATTACTTCCCTCGCATACCAAAGGGAAGTATTGTATTCGAGAGAAAATCACCCTCCGAGATTTTGTCGGATTTTCACGTTTCAGATCATGTAGATTATGAAAATATGGGTTTTAATTCCGTCAGTCTGTCTGTCCGTCTGTTGGTGCATTATCTAAAAAAACTACTTGACGAAAAACAGTCAAATTTGGTAGATAGCTAACGCTACTGTCAGCGGAGAAATGGTTAAATTTTCACTGGAAAATATACAGGATGAACCGGAATAAATAATGACAAATTTTTTTTTTGCTCAAATTTAAAATTTCCACGTTTCATTGCATTTTAAACCTATTTCAGAAAAAAAAGTTTTGAAAATTTTTCTTACCAATATTTTTGAAAATGTTTTTATCACTAGAATAGATATAAAAAAATCTTTTTTTGCTCAAATTCAAAATTTCCACGTTTCATGACATATTTAAGAAGAAAAAAAACCTTTTTTTTGTCATTTTTGAAAAAAATGTTACCATTACTAGAATACATAGAAAATATTTTTTTTGGCTCAAATTTAAAATTTCCACATTTCAGGGCATTCTAAACCTACAAAAAAAAATTGAAAATATTTTTGAAAAAATTTGTGATCCTTTTTTACCACCACTATTGAATAGATGGAAACAATTTTTTCCTCAAATTTAAAATTTCCGCGTTTCATGACATTTTAAGCCCATTTCAGAAAAGAAAATTAGATTTTTTTTTTACCAACATTTTTGGAAAATTGTTTACCACTAGAATAGACGGAAAGATTTTTTTTGCTCAAATTTAAATTCCCACGTTTCATTGCATTCTAAGCCTATTAAAAAAATTTAATTTTTTTGGAAAAACTCTAATTTTATTGTTACCACTACTATAGAATTGATGAACAAAAATTTTTATTCGCTCAAATTTAAAATTTCCACGTTTCACTACATTCTAAGCCTATTCCAAAAACTTTGGAGAATAAAGAAAAATAAAATTGCAAACTTTTTTTGCCCACTACAAAATACAAAATAGATGACGGAAAAATTTTTTTTTGCTCAAATTTAAAATTTCCACCTTTCATGACATTCTAAACCCGTTTCAAGAAAATATTTTTACCACTACTATAGAATAGATGATGAAAATTTTTTTTTACCACTAGAATACATGAAAAAAAAAATTGTTTGCTCAAATTTAAAATTTCCACGTTTCATAACATTCTAAACCTATTTAAAAAAAAAAATGAAATATGTTAATCACTGCTATATTTAAAAATGAATTATTGTTTGTTTGCTTATAATTGTGTTGGAACATATTCTTTATAAGATTTTGCAAACAGCAGAAACAACAACTATCTATAACTAAAAGAAAACTTGTGTAAAAAAATTTATGAAATCTTTGCATTCTTTCGATAACTTGAATTCTGGTTATGCTAGCAAATTAAAATCCTAAAATGAATTTGTCTAATTTCTTATTTGACAATTCTCAGACACTTTCTATGAATAAGTGTGAAATAATTATATTTGACATTGACTGATAAAAACAACCTCACTGCTATACTTCCACTCCATTACGTGAATGTGGAACTGAAAATGTGACAGATGGCAATAATATTTGGCATATGCCCCTACGAGTGCACCTATTATAGTTTTATTGATAAATGTAGAGGGTGGTCATCCCAAGAAATAATTCAACCATGTAATGGTTGGTTAATGCATTTGTAAAGGTATTTGCGCAAGCCTTCCATGCTCGGCACCTGTTATTTAGAATTAAATTTTTGCTGTCGGATGACCACTCTGTATATTGTTTTGATCAAAAGTTATCAGGTTTTCGCTGTAATAATAGTGATATATTCCGATTATTATTCTCAATGTCATTTCGTAATTAATAATTTTTTAGTGACCGCCATGCACAAATAAAGAGGGAAGTTCTGTGTAAATACCTTTACCGATTTTTTTTTTTGAAATAGGTTTAGAATGTAATGAAACATGGAGATTTTAAATTTGAGAGAAAAAATGTTTGCCTGTCGGTCTGTCAGTCTGTCGGTCGGTCTATGTCTGTAACTTTTTTTTGTATACTCTGGAACCCTTTAAGATGTTGACTTGAAATTCGGTACACGTACATAATATAACTAGATCTGGAACTTGATTATATTTTGAACTTATCCCGATGAAGGGTTGGGGGTAAATAGAGATAATAAGTAAAGCAAGCTAGTAAGAGTCCAGAAACTTGGGTGTATATACTACAAGCCAAGGTTAAATTTGTATATGATACCTGCCACCCGCACAGCACCCTCACCACATTATTCCCTCCGTCCTCTCCTTTACGCACCTGTAGCTAGTTTTGACGTTCAAATATATTATAAATACGTTAGGTATGTCGAACACGGCATCAATAAAGTTTTCTATCACTGGTCTCTACCAACACTAACTTGTTTTAAAAACCAATTTTTGAAATTTAATTCTCTAGTAAACCGTAAACCACAGTAAAACATATCTTCTTCGCTCTTTTATTTCATATAATTTGATTATGCGATACTACTAAACTTGCAGTTAAGGTAACGTATGATGGATAGCGTTCACTAGAGGCGCCATAAACCATTTCTTATATAAAAAATTTACTGCTGGTAAATTAAATATCGATAAACTTAATAGCTACTTCTTATAATACGGTTCAAATTAATATCTTGCTTATAGTGCCTTAACTAGGCATGGCGAATGTCTAATGTTGCTTGGCACATAATCACATTGAATTGCAATTCTTTTAATGGCAAGTAAATACTTCATTCGTTAAATAAGTTTCGCAGACTTACATCTCAATTACATATTTACAACACCTTACGAGTTTCTAGGTTAAAAACGTAATTAACACACATCAGACCTGAAATTAAATGAATATTTATTTGTCTTAAGTGCTAGATAGTTCGTTGAAAAAACAATGATAAAACGAAGTTTTGAACCACACATTTTTGAATGAACGATTCATTATAATGAATACCGTTCGATAACGGTTAATCTGACAATATATGAATATGCAAGAGATCTATTCAACACGATTCCTTGCCCTGAACCATTTTTTAAAGCAATAAAACTAGTGCTCTAATTTCGCTAATATTCAATACGATGCAATTTTTTTTCATAAAATACCTTTAAAGTTTTCGGTTTGCTGTATGTATTATAACCTTGCTACCAAGCTCTCAATTTTCCATAAAACATGAATATTACCTCAAAACTAATTTGAAAAGTCGGTATATTCCACTATTTTATAATTTTATCAAGAACGCTATTTCCAAGGAGTTTTTAAGGTTGTTGTGTATGAATTTTTCTAAAATCGAACTTGATAGTAGCGGATCCAATTTGGCCGACATGAATGGTGTGCGGAAATTTGACCTGGACAAAATTAGTAAAAATCTGAATTTTCGCACAGACGTGAGGTGCCCCAAACCCAAATCCACAAAAGTCACAAATATCCCAATATGGCTTCCCAAGATATTGAAGGTCAGGTTCTTTTGCAAACATCTCACATCCTATGCATTGGAGAGGTAAATGTGAAAGTTGTATAGAATGAAATTATCTGCAAGTTGATTTTTTTACCAACCTCACCCTTTTCAAAACATTGAAGAGAAAAGTGTGTCGAATTCGGTGACAGACGCGTGTTTCGTGGCTTCTACAAGATTTCGAGATAAATCCGGATAAAGCGGCAACAAAACGTCGAAATAGCACTGGATTAAAGCGTAGACAATTCTGCATTGATTTATATAAATTAGCACTAGTCTGGTTATTTCATATAGTTGATATTTGATTAAATTATGTTGGTTGAATGAATCAACACAAAAGAGTGTATATAAACAACCCGAGAAAGTGTACTGCTTGACCGTAAAATCTATGCCTGGATGGATGAGGTCCCTTTTTCAAGTGGGTGATATAAAATAAGCAACAGTCAGCCAGATGTGGATGTGAATGAAACAGATAAGTTTTTGTTTACTTTTAATTTAGTTTAGTTCATTAATGAAGTGTACTTCTTTACTTAAATTGTAAAATTAGAAATTAAAATTGGAAAGATATTTATTTATTGGTTTATTAATCCTTGTCACAGGACAGTTTATTAAACAACA
The DNA here is from genome assembly GCA_963583905.1 of Stenurella melanura. Lineage (NCBI taxonomy): Eukaryota > Metazoa > Arthropoda > Insecta > Coleoptera > Cerambycidae > Stenurella > Stenurella melanura. The sequence goes on from OY757312.1 coordinate 102,258,034, forward strand.
GAGAAAAAATTTAGGTAATGAAAATGAAAATACCCGGAATTGGAAGGCGACAGTTGAAAATAATTACTGTAAATTGAAACCGATTGTTTCAAAGAAACGACATACTTACAGGGTGGGCAAACTGGATCTTTTTTCTCATAACGCGCAAAAAGTATTATTCCCGCGAGATAGGGCCCTTCCCAGCATCTCCACCGTAAATGGATATTTACCTGTGGAACGGTTAACAAAAAAAACTGCCAGATTCAGAAACAGAAAAAACAGAAAAGATGGAAGAAGAAAAATAAGGAGATGATGATGGATGGAAACTTAAAAGAAGCATGGAAACTGAAAAGAAGCATCTCACAAACACCTACACTTCCCATCTTGTATTCCCACCCCATGCGTCATGCGGCTCTCGCTGCTGACAACAAGCATGTCCAATGTCCAACTCGGCGTATGCAGCCAGTCCGGCGGTATATAAAACACCCGAGATTTGGTTGTGGCACGCGGTTTGGCAGTCCGTTGGGCGTGTTCGACGGACTACCAAGCTGCGTGTTCAAGGCCAAAGTTTCAAAACCATGGTATCTCGCGCCAAAAAAATCAGACAGCAACTATAGATAGGGTGACATATCAATTTTACTTCAATCGTTAAATAAATTTTTAATATGACTATTACAAAATAGTGAAAGTGGCAGTTGGGCGTTGCCAATACTGAATGTATCCCTGAACAATAAAAATTTAGAAAAACACTGACTGTGCTAATCGAACAGTTATTTGCAGTCGTACACTTCTACTCGTTTAAGAATAAGAAAGTAAGAAATAATTAACTAGATACATTTTTTAGATACTGCTTAATTGGTTGGTAATGGTCCTTAATTGGTTAGTAATTTTCCTGTTAGTTTTTCTTTTTCCATAAACTTATAGAAAAAGCATTTATATCGTATTATGGCCTACGACTGTACTCATTTTAAATAAAAATATATTATAAACTGTTTGGTGAATAGACTAACAGATTTATAAGCAATTTATTAATATTTCAATAACAATAATTATTATAGAATTTATATATGTATAATATAAATGTTTATATTTTCCAGTTTTCTGAAAGTCAAACAAAGCATGAAATGTACACAAACAAAACGTTAGATGTAATCTGCGATTAAGCATATAGCACTTTCCATTTTGTTTGTATATTATTACAATGTGAACTAGAATATTGACACACTTCTTGAACTGCAATTGCAATTATTATATAACCTCAGCTTATTTGATTCGAAATATCACATACCGAAACATTTTCTATTATGGTTAATTATTTTGAATGAAGGATGGATGTTAAGTACACACAATAAATCAACTATATTCGGTTTTCTTTGAGTAATATTATGTAAGAAGTCGTTAACAAAAGATATAATATTAAGTTGCAACTGGTTATATATGAGATCGGCAATAAAAATCTGTTTATGTTTTATTTACAACACTTTTTAGTAATCATCTTTTGTAAACTTGACCGTGTAATATTGCACACCTCACTGGGTGTGTGCTCTATTCTCGTTCAGCCCGCCAACGTTCAAATTCGCCGATAAAAATCATTTTTAATTGGTGAATTCGGCAAGGCATCGATTTTATCTTTTTGAAAAGGGAATATTGTGATCTCAAAAATGTTAAAATTTTAACCTCCCCATCCATAAAAATGGGGAGGTTACTGAAGATGAGACCAGATCTTTACGTTTTGAGGTCTCAGGAACACGAAACAGTGGTTTTAAAAAAATGTCAGTATGTATGTGTTTATGGGGTCACGATAGTGCCGAATCTAGCAAACAGATTTTTATAAAATTAAGTACAAGAGTGATGTTAATACCGTACATGAGCTGAAAAGGTTTTGGTGTGGATCGAATGACGTTTAGTGCCCCTCTGACACACAAACTTTCTTGTTTATAAACATTATATTAATTTTTATTATATTTTTCGAAAGCAGATGTTACTCTGATCTCAACTACACAGTATGTCTCACTTTTCATGACTTCCATATCACAGCTCCCTTATTAATAATACGATTTAAAAAAAAATGAGTGGAAGATACTCATCAGGAGATTGTTTCAAGGCAAAATGTTTTAAAATCCACCAGTGGCGTTCGTTGTGAAGAAAAATTAACCTAGTCTTTCCAAAAAAGATATTAGGCAAAGTTAAGTAAAAACTTTATTTTCGGACGTAATCAAGAGTTAATTAAGCTGGAGGAAGACATGATTTTCATTACAATTCATGTGACATCAGTTAGTTCACTTACAGTCTGAATCAAACATTAATTGACTTGGAAGCAAAAAAAGTTAAATTTTAAACGAATTTAATAAGGGAGCAATTCAAGAAATAATAACATTTACACAGGTACCCTTATTGTGAACTTCCCCTTGAGATTTCCAAAAATAAAAAAAATGTTTTGCATATGTTGTTACTCTCTTATGTAAAATATTATTGGAAATATAGGTGTTTACTATTATTATTATTATAACTAAATCTCAGTTTGCTAAATAATTTTCATGATCAATTTATGTTTAAAAGGTAGACGATATACAAAAATCCCACTCAAAATGTGCTTTGCTTTTTCAGTATGATTTTAGAAATTATAAGAAATTGGATATCAATCAAATCTCGTTAAAGTTGCACTTATGGTGTTTATTATTACATTAAGAATGTTAAATTCGTTTAAAATTGAACTTTGTTTTAATTTCCAAGTCAATTATTTTTTATTTAGACTGTTAAGTAAACTGATAGATCCACTCTCGATTACGACAGCGCTGTATTTCGACCTTCAATGAAAACTGGTAACTTGACCCCTGTGATATATGCAGCCCATATTACATTTGCATATATCAGCCGTTGCATATACGACAGTCTGACTCGACCGCGACAGCGCTGTCTTTTGACCTTGAACGAAAACTGGTAACTCGACCCCCATATACGAACATAAACATTTCCAATGTAAAAAGTGTAATTTAAGTGCTCCATGTTCGAGGGGAAAAAGAATTATAATTATACATGCTGGAAGTAAAAACGGTCTTATTCCAAATGCGTTGTTGTTGTCTGCAAATATCCCACCAAATTCTGTTATTGTTTTTGAGATTAGATAAAATCCGAAGTGATATAAAGCGAACAGTAGAGTAAAAATATTAAGTAATAAACATTGTTAACGTTTATTTTAGTCAGTAAACGTGTATTTTAGTTAATAAAAGTATTGTGAAGTTTTCAGTAAATCATTCAATAAAGTGTGTTAGTGTTACCTCTTCTTATAATTTTTGAACTCAAGGGGATTTTTCGGGAGTGATCGAGAAGGTTGGACAGTATTCTTCTCGGGAATAGTGCTAACATGGAGGACAGTAAAATAGTGTTAAGTACATTTTTGAGACATTGTAGAACATTATATTAGGGCATTTGTGATAGTGATTAAATCCTTTGCACTTAGAAATGATAAAGGCTTCGAACAAGTCTCTTTAGTGCTGTTAAGTGCATTTTCTAGAACTCTTCTATTTGGATAGTAGTGGAGATTAAATCCTTTCAACTGGATAGTGACAAAGACTTTTTCGTGCTGTTTCAAAAATTTTCTGGAAAATTCCATCGCCGATATTGACGTGATTGTTAAATTTCTTTAATTTTAACGTAATCATATGCCCATATAACCAGAAGTGTAGGATCCGAAAACCAAATATAAAACTTTGTTTCAAATATAAGAAAAATTCTTGAGGATCTAGAAAAGAAACATCAACAAGAGAAGGAAGAACAAGAAAGAAAGCATTAAGAAGAAGTAAGCAAATTCAAAGGAGAAGTAAGTGAAGTCAAAGATAAAATGCACAATTGCACAAGGTGGAATGTGAAATAGACCAGCTTAAATGGCAGTTGAGGGATAGAAAAATCCAGCAAGTGTTATCATCAGATCAACGGTTCAAACCTTCCTCCTGACGGCCAAAGTTCCTGGACAACGTACAAGAGACAGTTTGAGGCAGCAGCATGTGCGAACAAGTGGAATAACTTAATGAAGGCTATGGCGTTAGTCCAGGCATTAAGAGGCCAAGCATCAGGATTACTCCAGACAATCCCAGTAGAGCAACAACAGGATTTTAGAGTCTTAGAAGCTGCCCTAGACTTAGCATATGGTGAACAACACCTTGCCCAAGTATACCAATCCCAGCTGAAATCGCGTATTCAAGAGGCTAGGGAAAGCTTATGAGAATTCGAAGCTGCCGTGTCGAGATTGGCACATCTAGCTTACCCGGATGCACCAAAACAATTCTAAGACCAATTGGCAGTAGTGGCTTTTCTGTATGGCATACAAGACGAACAGATCAGGCGAATCCTCGTATGTTTTATTATTAAAAAAGAGCACTTTACCAGTCATTTTCAAATATTAATTCCAAATTAACTTTCCTTTTATATTATGACATCTCAGTTTACGCAGAATTTTTTGACCTACAGATGACTTAAATTTCATCAAGTTTAATGGAGTTTTAACCGGTCCTTTTCGCGTTTTCTTAGGGAGCGTTCTGCGTTACGCCTACACCCGATTCTAGTCAACTCAAGAATCATTCTTATCATTAGAAGGCTTAATTGATAAATTATATTACTTACTAGTCATAGCTTAAGAGTAGACACCTCTACTAACCGAAATGTATGCTGATCGTATTTTTGTAATTACTAATTGGTATTTAATACAATGCCCTTAAATATTTCTATAGACGAGTCCTGGTTTAAAATAACCCTAGTAGCACAACATATTGGACCAATATATAATCCATATAGGACCAATATATGAATATTCATTCGTCATATATTCATATATTGGTCTTATATGGATTATATATTGGTGCAACATTGGTGCTACTAGGGAAGTAGTAATTTCGATAATAATAAAATCAGTTTGATACTTGTTTGTCATGCTGTACAACATAGCTTGCAGGTTCATAATTGTAAGCGGTAACTTGCACCAACTGTAAAAAATATTTCGAATATTTTGGTGAAGTAAAAGCATTAATAATGTGTCAGGTAAATGCACGTTAGCTCCTGCACTATTAGTAACATTGTTCTCTAAAATTATAATACATAGTTTATATGAAACGTGACAGTTAACACGCCTCTGGCAATTACACTGTCTGGCGGATATAGCCCAATTTCAACAGAAAATACTCTACTATGCTGTTTCACATGTTTTAAATCCCAAATTTGAGTCTAACAGAATATATCGTGTTTACAAGAAACGGTGTCCACACTTACACACAGTGGCAGATTTACAGTTCGTTATCTAATTTATTAGATATAACATATGTATATAGTGTTTCGCGGGGTCTTGAAAGTATCAATTTTTTATGGAAACTCAATTAACAAATCGAGTTTTGATGTCCTAAATTAATAGTACTTTATTCATTTAATCAATGTTTCATTCGGAATATAATCTTTTGTCTCTAATTAAAAAAAATAAGGTGCCAACATTTCCCGCCTTCAATATTTGACGTCCTACACGATTTCAAACAAATTACAGTTAAGAAGCGTTTATTAATTTTCTATTTAATTAAAATGCTTGTTTCACATATTAGCGCTTCTGTAAATGCCCCCTGTGTGTAGGATATGCAATTTCCCTACGTACGATAGGGACGGCGTTGCCAATAAGTCTGACATAGTCCTCTTTTGTCATCAATCAGACTAAGGTGGTGTATGTCCTCGAGTTGTCTGCACCAACCGAAACAAACATAAATTTGAAGAAGAAAAAAATGGCTACATATCAAGATTTTAATACGAGTTCCAGCAAAATCCAGAAGGTTATCATCTTACCTGCATTCGCCTACTTAGGGTGTATAAAATCATCGAAAAAGGACTTTATTTACGGAACACAGTAATAAGTAGGCGAGACGGTGATATAATTGTTAAGATGGGATTGGAATCACAATTAAACTTTAAGAAAATAATAAAATATTCCAACATAGTGGGCTTGTGTGATTTTTTTTAAAGTTTATATTGTGTTATTCTGTGAACTTGAAATAAAGTACGTACGTCAACCGACCGGTTGACCTGGAATATGTGACGCAGTACGCAAGTCTTTAGGCCTTGTTATCTCGGAAATAATGGTGAAATGGATTATTTTATTTTATAGAAAAAGGAGGGTTTATGGCCCTGAGCTCATCAACAGTATGAGTTTCAGGCGGAATTACAAGTATTTTTAAGACGGACTATTTTAAAGTTTGTCAAACTAATGATGATACCTTGTGATATAACACAATACATTATCGCTAAATAGGCAAGTAATTTTAACAGTTGTGTATAGGCATGGTAGACATCATTATTCAATTTATATGGCGAAATCTTAGAAACGAACAAATAAATATAATATTTAAATATATTATGACATGGCTGGTATTGTTTTAATAATGTTTAACATAAATACCTTATGTTCTAGTGATATTGTGTATCATCTCCATATATTACGTGTGTAGATAAATAGATATCGTGTATACATTTTATGACAGAAGTATTTCCAATGAAATAATTGAATTAAAATCTAATCTGTAAAAGGGGGTAAAGAATATTTATTTTAAACAGCGGCATGTGTTTATTGTCCTTTGAATAACCTGTCTGCTTTCTTGATACATTTTTATCTTCGCAGTTTAAAGTTTTCTGAATTTGATACAATAACGCGTACCTATACGTTATAGTATCAAATTTTATAAAGTGTCCCATAAATTAAGTCAAATGTAAGAATATTCGTTTATAACTTAAGTCATTTCGTGGTCATTTTTATGATGAGATGGTGATATTGTTTCATCAGAAACTACCCGTGGGTGTATAATTTCCATGGTGTTATTCTGAAGTACGAAGATGATAAAAGTAGGTTAAACTGCTATCGAGTGGCACAACATGGCTAGTCGCTGCTATCTCTTCTTAATTCGCATTTCTGCTGTGGTAATGGCGCAGGAAATGGTTGTTGCGTCGTTGTCTGTATGTGCTGAGTGGAGGAATAGTTATGAATAAACTCAGCTAGCACGCTAAAGACGCTTCTAAATATTTATAGAAAATAAACACAAACATTTAATATGCGTTATTATTAAACTGTAATTTTAATGCTAAAATGATGTTGAGTTAAGGAATCATATTACTAATGTCACTAAATTCAAGTGAACAGTAGGTTAAATGATTCTTAATAGGTCACTAATAATATTCAACAAAGTCTTCGCAATTTCCGGCATCTCCTGAGCTTTGTAAAAATTGTCGTTAGAGATTTCATCATATCTCCCAGTCATATGTCTCTGCGCAAGGTCGAAAGGCTTTGCTGTTTGCTATGCATTTAACAAGGTGGACTACATATTTACTTCACTCGACGTGTCAAAACCTCGATCCAACCATTCCCCATATGCCCCGTAGCCAGAAATGTAAAAAGGGGGTGGTTTCGGGGATTTGGGGGTGGTTAATGGAGGGTAGGGAAGAAATGTATGTTGCTATTGTGTTGAGCACACCTGAAAACGAACAGAAACAAATTTTATCAATTTTGATGTTTTTGGCTTGGAGAGGGTGGGATGTCTCCGTTTAGGCTATAATCTTTTTAGAAAGGTATAGGTGTTTATGTTTACAATAATTAAGTTTCCAATGATATTTTATCCAATTAAGAGGGGCCTGAAATCAGGCCTCCACCTTTGCAATCATTAATTATTTCGATTTTCTTGGGAAGAACGTTTCAAAGTTAACGCACATACTGATGGGACTGTGCAATGGTAAAAGATTAATTAAGAACTTTTCTTCAGGCCCCTGGTCCAACATCGACCCGGCATAGTATTTTTGCATTTTTGTAATGTATTTTATGTTTGATAGTCTTACGATTGTTAAATGATATAATAATGAAGTACTTAGCTTAAGAAACGCATTCTAACCATAAACAGGATAAAAAATGTTAAAATGGAAATGGTTTCCATTTCATGTTCCAAGCGGACTTCTTGCTTCGAATCTCATACCGGAGTACATTTTTTTAATTTCATTTATACTTTTTGGCCAATATTTCTGATTCTAAAATTATCTCGCATTCATTTGTACGCGACTAACTTTTAAACGCTATAAAATATTATCATTTTGCCTCTTTTTTCGACAATTGTTACGGGAAATGCTCTTTTAAATTTATTTCAAACTTATTTTTTTTAATTTAAAATTACTTTGCGATTATTTCTACTCAATTAACGTTTAAGAATTGTAAGACTTGAACAATTAGCATCTTTGTTCGATAATAAATATCATCAGTATATATCTGTCTACATATTTGTAGGTAACGGATAATTTCCTAGTTGTTTCCTATAAAGCTAAAAAAATTAATGTGTTATCGTAGAAAAAGTATGGTATGTAATTAGCACAAAATTGCACATTTTGTGCTTGTTGACTAATATTTTATATAGTATTCTTAAATTGATCTATAAATAATTTTATGTTTAACAACATACGTTTGCTTCACTTCTCAAAACAATAAAGAGAAAATTCGTTTATTTGGTGTTTTTATAGTTTTCTAACTGACTATAGAAGTACGATATCTTCACAAAATATCTCCAGTGAACATCATGTCTAATAAATAATACCGAAAATCATCACATAAAGATTAGAAACTGGTTAACACATTGATGTAAAGAAGCCTATAAGTAGAAATCAGCTGTTACTAAAAATTCACACATATTACGAATAAAACTCTGGTCAATTAAAATTTTTAGAAATGAAGATATGTAAAAACACTAAGTATGCCAAGTCAAACTAGATTTCTTTACTATTGAAAATCTGTTTCATAGACCTTGAATTATTTCGACACTGCATACACTATAATTTCTTAGGTATACTTCAGTTCAATTAAAATTCATTTTTAATTTAATTATGTTTTCACATACTCTTTCATTTAAGTCGTTATTAATTTTACTTTGCTGAATCAATAGTCAAGAATTTTTTAGAAATAAATTCCAGCGGTTTGCAACATTATGCTATATAATTTCACTTTTATAACTCCAGTATTCTTGCAATTTAATAATACACATACAATATCGTGGTGCAACATATAAGTGTTTGTTTGGTTTTGGATTATTATCTCTGTGAGTAAATAAATATTATACAATTGGCTACTAGGTGCTACTACTTATTTGTTTTAAATACAATAATTCTTATACGAAATTATTATTATTTATAGGTGGTTAGTAAGAGTTTACAACCTATCGCAAGCAAGTACATTCATTATCTATTTGACCTAAACCGATCTGAATCAGGTTTTCACCAAACGATACATACTATAAACGGGACAATTCTAGCCTATTGAAAGTTTAAATATTGGGGAGAGCGTACTTCCAATTTATAAAAGAGAATATTAAATTACTTATTGAAATTTCGCATACCTGGTTGCGTAAAATGGCATTATTTTTAAAGAAACCCATTTTGTAGCATATTTTATTTATGGTTGTAATCACAAAATCTAAGTATAGAGTATCTAACAATGTGATTTTCAAAGCCCGACTTACCGAGTTTAACACTAACTTTATATAAAATCGAGTATAAAATTGAAAAATGTTCACAAAATTATCATAGTTTTAACTTCTTTTATAGTCATAAAAACAAACATTTAATAGGAAATATTCACATTAAAAAATAATTAATTATCCCCTGAAACGGAATCCACAGTACAAACACAATAATATACAAATCGTGTAGACTATCGGCAGAATGACTACTAGCGCCGCGGTGCGGAATTATTCCGCATAATTGGGCATTGACTTTTGTATTATGTTCTATGTGTCGATTTGTTTTTTATGTTTTCTTATAAAAAAACACATTGTTTCTTTTTGCAGTTTTTATTATTCGTGAGTACATAAATTTTTTTTACAAAGTAAATACAATTTTCATAACAATTATATTTGTTTATTGTATTGAAGCCATTGAAATTATTATATTTATAGTTTATTGTTCAGAGCCCCTTTATTAAGACGTTAACATATTTAAATACAGTGACACGAATTTAATCAATTATCACCAAAAAAGAGGCTAATCGTTCAAATTTTACAATTGCTAAACGTTAGTCGAGTGAAAATAATTGTTAAGTAATTTTGGAATGAAAAATATCTGCCGAAAAGTTAAAATTTAAAAAAGTATTCCCGTCATTATCGTAAAAAAAAGCAGAATTATAAAATTTTAAAACCTTTAAGTTAGTCGAGTAAAAATAAGCGAAAGGTAATTTTAGATAAATAATATCTGCCAAAATGTTTAAAAAAAAATTAAAAGAAAGTCAGAAAATTTCTTGGGTGGTCGTCGCTTAAGCGAATGGCTACGGCAGATCCCAATTTTAAATTCAAATATAACCTCGGCGGAAAAGGTAAAAATCTTAAAAACATCAAATTTTCAAACATTGATATTTAAATAAATACATCAAGTGGAAGGTCGTATGATGTCTTTATGGTAAAAGAAAGATTGGCATTTTGTCGGCATCGGAAATTCGGCTCGCATGAGCGAATCAAAAACGACTTTTTGAGATTTGTGATCGGTACTGCACGTATATTATTGATTAGACCATCGCGAGCACTAGTAGTAAGCTCCGCTTTTCTGCCGATAGTCTATAGGATATTTTAACAGGAGCAGCACTTCTGATTACCATAAAATATTATTAGGATATATTAGGATTTTAAACAATATTATGCTCCTTTCTGTCACAATTATTTCCTAATAATACTTTCATTTCAATAAGATAATAATTGTTCAGTTCATACTGCTCATACCGTGACTAACTGGTTTCGAGATAACAACATTAATGTTCTTAACTGACCCAGTCATTGTCTAGATTTTAACCCTGTGGAAGACGTATGGGGACTGCTCATAAGAAGTATCCAAAAACGAAATGCGAGACCATGGAATGCTCAAGAATTACTTTAAGTAGTAAATAATGCATGGAAAAATGTTATTACTAATGATTATTGTATAAGTTTATATATTTCTATGCCAAACAGACTTATAGAAGTTATAAATAGAAATGGTGTAATAACAAAATATTAATAGTCTGTTTCTTGTTAACTTGGATATCCTTTGTTGCCCTGATCCAGGATTTCTACTAATCGTACAGTTTATTCTCCACTTTTACTTCCACATCCACGTAGTGGATTGGAAGTAGTAATCGTAATTTTAAAACGTTATACACAGAATTTTTGTTAATGTTATAACGCAGTGCAACATATCTCATTGACAATCCATTTTCTGCTTTAGCAATAACTACAGCATTACAATAAAAAATATAATAAAAGTGCTTATTGTTTTATCTCGGCTACTCATTACATGTTCAAATAGAGACAGATTTACATTAAAAAGAAATAGTTGTGCTATTTTTTTTGCTCACGACAGTACCCACTTATTGATTATTTGACGATAGTGTTACGAAGTGACAATGACACAAAAAATGAACGCAATATTATTGTATCTTTCTTCTTTCGTTTAAAATCATTCTGTCTAAGGTGAACACATTGCCTGTTTCTGATTAATCTTAATTTAAAAAAATATGTTTGTTAAAAAAATAGAACAATATTTTACTTCTTTTGGGCCAGCATATCATGGTGTAATATATTTCTGCGTATACTGCATGCATGACCTGTTGAAATATCTGACAGACCACGACTAGAGCCGAGGGGACTCCATAAAACTAGCTCTCCTGCGAATATCTTGCAAGGAATCCAAATTAAACATATCGTTTCATAAAGAGCAGATTTCATTCGATAATGTCAGATTATTAAGTTTCAAAACCGAACTCGAAGTTCGCTAAACGTTGTTGTCAGTTGGTTTGTATAGTGTATCATTTTCAGGTCGCAATTCTTGATCCTTGTACTCTATAGTCTGTTTTTAAACCAGGAGGAGCGTTTTAAATTTAACGCGCTAAATTCTATATCTGTGATTGGGTACACTCTCGCCAGGTTTACACAAGGCAATATTCCTAAATTTTGACATATTGCAAAAATTTTAATTTCATGTCATAAATTATTTGGTTATAATTTCTATTTTATCGTTTGCATATTATATATCAGTTTTTAGTCCCTTTTATATAAATCTGAAGGTAAGAGTAGCTAATTACTTGGTGCCTTTATATTGCGTAACTGGTATGAATGCTGTATAGAATATGTAGAGGTCAAATACACACAAAAACACTGTAGTCGTGTATTGTTGGTTGCCCAAAACGCCAAAAAGTTTTAGTGTATTTTCTGGTTACTTTTATGGTGTGAATAGAACTTCCATGTTTACTCCTCCTGGTTTAAAAACAGACTATAGTCAAATTAGACGTAAAAAAATGAAACTTCGTAATAATTCGCACAGATCTGAAAATTGGTACAGACCTTGAATACACTATTACAAATGAAATGTCAAAAGTCGGCAAAAATTTTTAATTAATATCAAAGGTCACAGATAACAGTTTTTCGCGTATTTCTCGTAAACGATAAGTGGTATCGTAAAAATAGGTCATGCAAAGTTTGTTCATCATGCAATCAATTATCTACAAAAACTATTTCAATACTTCTTTCTCTACGGATCATTATTCATCAGATATCGCGATTTCAAACATTGAAAAAGCTAATATGCACTTATACGCATGTATACGTCATCGGGCGTTCAATATAAGTAAAAATTTGGAAATATTGGTTTGTGTGTGACTCACATACTAAAATACATACAACTTATACAATTCTGAATATGCTATTGGTCCCTAACTCGGGTGCTCCAAAAAAAATTGATTCTATAGACAAGTAATCTATACTTGTTTATAGAATTTAAGTTTTGTAAAGGATACACGGAACAATAAAAGAGTACAGTTATCCTGTCTTCGTTCAACATCTGCTGCTGCTTATCAACATTTATATCGTGTCTACTATCAAATTCAAGTATGGCTAGGCAACGAACTGGACCCAGAAGACTGGGGATGGAAATTAATAGACAATAGTTTGGAGCCAAATCAAATTCTTCTCCCGCCTGCTCCAGAAAAACTTCTTTATACTGTTTTTTGTAATTGCAAGAAGGGTTGTAGTAATAACTGTAACTGTAAAAGTCAGATTATTTTGTTCACCAGTAAGTACCAATTGCAAAGGCCGGTCTTGCTCCAATGTTGAACCAAATACAACATATAAGAATACTTATGATATCACTGAGGAGATAACTGATCCATCTTTTTCTTACAACAATTTACAGAAATCCAACGAGAGGAAGAAGGCGAATAAGAAGAAAGCGAAGAAGAAGACATGGCTGTTGAAGTGGAATTCGAAGATTATTAATCATACGATGATTTTTCAAAGTCAACAATAATCCGTTCCACTTTGACAATTACCAGCAGTACAATTTTTTTAATCAATAGGAAACTGTCTGATCAGACTTGCTTAATCATAATCCATCTCGGAATATGCCTACTGGGGAAACCACATTTAAAAAATGCACCAAGTACATTATCTCATAGATGGTGTGTATATTAACCAAAACACGACGTTTCCAACTTCTGAAATCGCGATATCTCATAAATGATGCTTCGAAGGGAAAAATTATTGGAACAGTTCTTGTAGATAATTGCATGATCTACAAAATTTGTATGACCTACTTTTACGATAACACTTATTGTTTACGAGAAATATGCGAAAAACTGATATTTGTGACTTTGACCTTGAATAAAATTTTTAGCCGACATGGGATCGTTGGAGACTTTTGACAGTTCATTTGTAATAGTATATTCAAGGTCTGTACCAATTTTCAGCTCTGTGCGAATTATTGCGTACACTAACAACGACGTATGCCAAATTGTAAAACTAGTTCCTGCGAATGTTTTTCAAGCAACTGATTTTATCGTCAAAATAAAATTATAAATCACAGAATTAAATAAGAAATAAATACCTACTAATAATAGTAATATAAACCTATTGTTGCTGCATTTTTACGACACAATTTTTTATTATTATTTGTTATAAATAACTATTTAACCAAAATTTGTTCTTTCAAGAATAGATGATTTGAAATAGAAAATGAAAAATAAACAATTTTTGTTTTTATCAAAATCCTTTTTTGTTATGACGTAACACATTAATGAAATATATTTTTTGTACAAATCAGAGATATTGCCCATTTGACAAAGACCTGCGAGGTGTGTATTTTTGATTTTACGAACAACTTATACCTACATAAAAAAGACCTACCTATACGACATAAAGGTATTTACACAGAACTTTCCTCTTTGTTCATACAAGACGGTCAATCTATACAATTATTAATTAAGAGATGACATATGAGAATTTCTTTTACCGACACTAAGCTAGTTGAGGTTATATTGCTTAATATTTTCATACATTTAGAATCATTCATTTATAAAGCACCAGTTTTCGAAGACAATTGGATCGTAATATATCATGATCACATATAATTTGTTTTTAAAAATGTTTACAATGTCAACATCCAATAGTGACTTACAATTATTGAGCTACCGGTTGATGTCATTAATCATGATAACAATAGGAAACCGAGAACACTTCCTTGTGGAGCTTCAGTGTATGATGTAGACTGTAAAAGTGTGATATATTTTTGAATTCCCAAGAACAGTAACTTTCAGAAAATACCAAGAACTACTTTTATTACTATTAAAAAATAATGACCTTGACCCCATTTTTATGAAATTTCTAAATTACGTCAGATATACAACACAGAAATAGCAACTTTACACCTTCCAAATGTTTTTTACATCGTATACTTTGGTTGCCATGAAGGACAGTCTAAACATTTTAACACACATATGTATGTTTTAACATTTCCTAGGTAAATCTATTTTGATTATATTCTCAATGATGCTTGTCACCTTGCTCACATGACTGTCTATCCATCTTCCCGTCTGTCTATCCATCTCTTGGCCTGTCCGTATGTCGTTGTCTTAGATCAGTTGTAACCAAGTTGCACTTAAGAAAAACTTGTAACAAGTTGAACTTTAGTTTTAATCATTCCCAGACAATGCCAATGTGGTTGGTGAATCGCATGACGAGTATTGGTATTAGAGTGTTGCGTTCTGTGGTGCTTATGAAAACTACTTCAGAAATAAACAGTGACCTAATGCCTAGTAATTTTTTAGAAAATACGAACATCGAAGAACCTTCTATTTAATATACATTAAAAATTAAAATGAACTATACCCTTTTTAGACGTTTGTACATCCTGGATACCAATATTAAAAGAGGAACTTATCAAACTTAAAATAAAACTATGAACTATATACCAACAGTTCCATTGTATATAATATAAACATACTCTTAAAGCTGTGTATTTAATATACACAGCACATAAATAATTTTGTAACAATATTCTTTGAGAAAGGAAACAGATTATGTTTCCGAAAAGTAAAAAAAATACATTATTTTTATTCTTATTCGTATCATTTGTCAAAAACACCCTCTAACTGTTCCTGTCGTAAACATTCGAAATGACAGATATTTTCTTTTACTTTGTAAAAACTATATAAGGGGCCACTGAAGAGGGCGAGTTTAAAGAAGCCGGTTACTAAAACAAACTGGGCGAGGGTGAAACTTCATTTCATATTTTTTATTGATATTTTTTAGCCTTCTTTTTTTCAAAATTTTTATACAAATCGATACATATATGTGGCAGAAAATTGCGTAAAGATAAATAGATAAATTCCTTACACATTTTAGCTTTACTCCATCATCAATGATTAATACATACTAATTTGAACCTTTTGTCATCATAAAGCTATAATAATAAACTCTAATAACAAACAATAAAAAATTAAATTTCGGTATCAATAAATCAAATCAATTTAAACTTATATTTTATGCCAAGGAACATCTTTATATCCATAAAACTACAGCTACTTTAAAAAGATCCTGGCATATACACATAATTTATTATTTGTTAAGAAATTAGTCAATGTCACGAGAAAAGTAAATCTTTTAAAGCTTCTATATATAATATAATTTTCTGAAATTTATTTCATAAATATCGAATCACAAGTATATTTAATTAATGCTATACTGGCGGTTCTATTTTGTAAGCCAATAAAGATAGAAATTCGATTACTGTAAAAAAATTTCGCAATAATTAGAAACTATGCGTATCTACTTTGGATATTTCGATAAATTCATTGCCCAACAACCTGAGACAGCTGATTTATTAAAACCAGTAATTTATTATAAGAATAAGACAATTCGTAAAATTCGAGGTTAAGAAATATTACACAATTATTGTTATGATTTTTTTACTTCGTCAAATGAGATTATATATTATAAAGGCAATATTAAATATAAAAGAAGGAGTAAAAATGTATTTTTACTTTTCTTGGTGTTAGAGGGTTATCAGATATGGAAATATTAAATTTAGATAATTACATTTATACCATCTTGCTGCTGATTCCGGGACCCACACTATTCCTCTCGCGACGCGACGGTTGTTGATAGGACAAGTATATTATCCTAAATGCGGTCGAAAAAATGCACCAAATCTTGATATAGTTGTCTACACATATTTCATGCAAATAAAAAGGACAATAAAAACATGTCATTAAAGTATCAAAGTCGGTATTTGTACATGCCGAGACGGTCTTACAGATCCGTACTTCAAATTTTTGAGTATTAGAAGAAACAAAATGATACTAAAGAATTAAAAATGGTGTTTTCGGCGGACCTTTAATGACTTTTCAGGTAAATTACAAAATCTTACTCTGTTTTGCTTCAAGATAGGATATCTTACGCCAATGCGTAAGGAAGGGCAATGCGTCCACCAATGTTCCTTCGCGATATTGATAGATGAATTCAAAGTACGAGTCTGCTTATCTGTTCCTTGGGTATGACGTTCTAGTTAGGGGTGATTTGGGGAGCTACATTTCCGGAGTTAGGAATTTTAATTAAATGAGACTTGTTTCCGATTATTTCTTATTTTAATTATGCCAGAACATACTATACATGAGAACAATGTTGTTCTATGTGTTAAGTATACTTCTTTTCATCTATCTAGGTGGTATAAAAAGTGTCGGTGTCCTTGACTTGACATGCAATACACAAAGTGCTAAGGCGAGGAAATCGAATGGTGCAAATCGCAGCTCGATATCTGCTTCCGGAGCGCGAAAAAAATCCAATTTTTACCTTCCGGTAAATTTGAAAGGTCATATCTCGGAAACTACGGAACGTAGCGACCCGCGGTTTACGTCATTCGATTTCTCGTTCAATTGTCCACAACGGTTAATATTTTCGAGCCGCTGTAAGTCTCAGTTTGGGGATATGGCCCTCGAAGCTGGACCGTATCGCTCGAGAAGCGAAATCCTCGGACCTTTCACTTTGGCGGCCCACATCTGGCGTCCGGAGCGATGTAATATATTCGCGCCTGACATCATCGGATTGGAAATTTAATTTACAATCGATCTAGTCCAAAAAAGTTTTGTAATTAATTCTAGTTTGTTGTTTAAAATGACTGGCCTAATTGTTTTTTTTTATTACAAAAAAGAAAAAAATAAGAAAAAAATTAAATAATTACTTAATAACGTTTTTACTTACTGATCTATTTCATCTCAAGACAATAGAACTCTTCCTCTAACACTAACTGTCTGCCTAAATTTCAATGCAATTGGAGTTTTCGTTTTTAAGTAATCATACTTACAAAAATTGTGATCAACGGACAGACGCCAAAGAGCCGACAGACGGAGGGGCATTTTAAAAGTTCACCGATACAGTGATATGAATAGAAATTTTTTCTCTACGAGCGATATTACCGGTGTTGGATCAAATGCAATATACTCTTCGTGTTGTATTTGCGAAGAATATAATAATATTTAGAGTGTAGTTGATAATATTGTCTGTAATTGTTTATTTGTGGCATATTCAGATTTTCTTACTTTTTATTGGGTATTTTGCCACTGAAAAATATTTAAAAATTCTAATGAAAAAACCTCTGCGCCAAACGGATCAGACAGAGGTTGGTTCTTGAGTACTTGACTGTTTCAAAAAGTCTCACACCTAAAAATATATAAACTAGAACAATGTTATAAACTAAAAACTCAAAATCAAAGCTATAGGAAGTTAACGTTTCGGAAGAGAATCTACTTCCGTTCTCAAAACTTTTTTTTTCATTAAAATTTTTAAATATTTTTCAGTGGCAAAATACCCAATAAAAAGTAAGAAAAAGTAGTTGATAATATTGCCAAGGAAGGAAACCAGATAGAGTTTTAGTGAATAGAAGGTATTTTTAATAAAAATTATTATGAAATAAGAACGAGTTGGAGCGTGGCGTTGCCGACTGAAAATACCTATTTGACCAATAAGAATACACGATATTAATTGTGTATAAAATCCCAGGGAATCATGTAAAAGTGAATTGAGTCATATTATAGTAAAATGTTAATCAAATAGGTATCCGCGGTCGTCACACCCGAGTGCAACTTCTACTCGTTAAATTCTCTAGCTACATTTCTTCATGAATGATACTTATAACCTCACCGACAAGACGAACAATCTCCACACAAATTATAGCAATTACACCACCAAATTGCACAATCATTGCAATATTCTCGTGGACATTTTCTAGCCTGACAGGTTCTAATCTGATTTTGTACTTCCATAGCCAACTTTTCTAAGCAATTTGATTCGAAAAAATAAATAGAATTCATAAATATAATGTGATTTTTAATATGCTTTTATTAGTTTAACCTGTATCTATCAATCTATCAATGTGACGGAATCTTTCAACGTAATTTTCACCGACTTCTAATTGTTGGATCATCATGAAACTTGGCAGTTGTGTGTAGCTCCGATGACAATACAATTTTATAATATGTTTAAAACGGCCGCCGCCACAAGATAGCGGATTATCATTTTCTTTACAACCCCCTCGATATGGGTATCAAAGGAAAGGGATTTACAAGTAGAGAACAAATATGTCATCAAAACTTAAAAATAAAAAATAAGTAATAGTTCAAAAAAACTAAAAAAACCCGTTTTAATAGCAAACCGAACTAAAAAGTAAAAAATAATACAATGCAATACAAAAAGAATGGGTTGCTTGATATCAACTGGTATAAATATTTCATAATAATAAGCACCCCACGCTTTTTTGTATTGTGTTGTATTATTGTATTGTATTGTATTATTTTTTACTTTTTAGTTCGGTTTGCTCTTAAAGCGTGTTCTTTTAGTTTTTTAAAACTATTATTTTAATTTTTAAAATACAATATTCTTTAAGAAATTTGGTACATACCCAATACACATTTCAGAGGGTACTTAATCTAGTGGCGTAATCAGATTTTAAAAAATCGCTAATACGAATTAATGAATTTTTACCCTGAAAAATATTGTTATGAATTACACCCCCTTGGAACTGGAGATGATACGCCTATGCCTACTAATTGTAACTGGAAGCTAACAGAATAAAATGGACTTTTCTGGAATATTGTTGGAGAAGATTCTTGAATGTTTCTAGATGGATCTAAAGAGTCAAATTCGGAGTATATAAGGCGCGATTACCAGCGCGGAAAGAGAAGTTTTATTAAAAAGGCAGTTTATAAAAGTGAACAAGTTGAAAAGTGAAAAGTAAGGTTAAATATTAGTAAACAAGTATTGTACAGTCAGTAAATTGTTAAATAAAGTGTTAGTGGTAATTATCTCTTGTTGAAATTATTTAGAACCCACGGATTCACACAGGGTGTTTCCAAAAAGGTGAATAAATGTAACAATATCTATTTGACTTTGTGAGCGAGGGGGGAAGGTAATTATTCAGCGAGGAATCGACCCATGCACTTCATCTCTCGTGACTACCATAATACTCAATTTTCAAAATTCAATGGATTTACTTAAATTTCAATCACCATATTCGAGCATTCGGGGAAAATTGCACCCACTGATTTTAAAAATTTATTTGTTACAATTTCATGAATTATCAAAGAAGGAAATAAAGAAAGAAATGTCTTAACAGAAACAATAATTTATTGAAGAATTACTTCACAGTGTAACTCTCCTCTGGCCTATACTAGGACTGTAGTCAGGGGATGCCAGGGAGCGCTCGGCATCCCCTGGAGAAATTCCAACATAATCTGTGTGGGACTATTTTGTGGGATAATATAGGCATAATAGCCCCACTTTGCATATTTTTCTAAATTATGAAGGAATTGGCACCCTCTTAAATTCGATGAGCACTCCCTGAAAACCGATGAGCACCCCCTACAATTAATTTCTGGCTACGTGCCTGGCCTACACACCCTCGTATCTTTTTTTAGTTTTCTTCAGATTAACTTCAAATTTTGGTAATTTAAGCAATCAACAGTGTTGGAAACGAAGATTTGTTTACTTATTTATTTGTTGTTTGCATTGTTTTTATATATTAGTTATTGTTGTGATTGTACTAGCTCCGTAACTAAGAAAGTGTTGTTGAATAAAAAATAAAATAATTTATATTTGACATCTGTTAATTTCTGGCTCTAAAAACCCACAAGTTTAGGCATATTCTGCTTCAGGTTATGGGCCCAGTACACCCAGTACAATAAGAAGGGTCAGTGGTTCTCTAGTAATAGAAGAAAACTAGTTTCGTGTCAAGTCACATCAAATTTAACATACCAGTTAAAGGTATTCTAAAGGTAATAAGATGGACAAGTTCAAGAATATTAATATTCAGAAATTCGATGGGAAGAATTTTTCACTGTGGAAATACCAGATGGAAATAATATTTAGAGCAGAGGGTTTGCTGGATTTAATTAATGGTAAAGCAAAACAACCAGTAATAACAGATGAAGAAAACGTAAAGAAATCATGGGAAAACTTAAATGCTAAAGGGATGATGTTAATATCTATGTCAATGGAGTTTAGTCAATTGCAGACTGTAATAACGTGTGATAATGCCGCCAGTATGTGGTCAAGGCTGAAAATAATTCACGAACAAAGGTCCTCCGCGAACAAAGTGATGATTAAACAAAAATTTTTCAGTTATAAAATGTCAGAAACCGACAGTATTGCACAGCATATTAGCAACATAGAGTCAATGTCACAAGCTCTAGCTGATGTTGAAGAAAAAGTAAGCGATATAGATAAAATAGCTAAAACTTTAGAAAGTTTACCTCACAAGTATGGATCATTCGTAACTGCATGGGACTCATACGACGAAGATAAACAAACATTTGAAAATCTTACAACAAGACTTCTCAAAGAAGAATTGAGGCTTACTCAGGCAGACGAGCTAACAACTGCGTTTGCTGCTGTTAAACTCAATAAGTATCCTCATAGTTCGAACAATTTTGTTTCTAATACCAAAAGTAATTTTATTCCTAATACAAAGTATTCTAAAAAAGATGTAACGTGCTACTACTGTAACAAGAAGGGGCATTTCAAATCTGAATGTAGAATAAGGCTTAGTAAACTTCAACCTGGTTACAGCAAGCAAAACTGTGATCCAAATTACAGAAATCAAGCTCTTAGTGCTGAGATGAAAAATATAGTTGCTGATGGATGTGAAGATATCTGGCTCGCTGATAGTGCAGCATCAAAGCATATGACGTCGCACAAAGAGTGGTTTTCACAAATAACACCACTAAAGAACAAAGATGTTCAAATTGGAGATAACTCTTTTATTACCGCTGAAGGAATTGGCTCAATTAGTGTAATGGCTGTTGTGAATGGTAGAAGAGTTCCTCGTACATTGGTAGAAACCTTATACGTTCCAAAGTTGAAGAAAAATCTTTTTTCAGTGGGAGCAGCCACGAGCAAAGGTTTGCAGGTCGAATTTAATAGTAGATTCATAGAAGTTAGAAATAAAAATGGTGTAGTTGCTGTTGGAAGGAAGCTGGAGAATCAATGCTATAAAATGTTATTTGAAATCCCACAAATTCAAGGAAACTCCGCAGAAACGAGTATTGTTCAGCTATGGCATGAACGGTTGGGTCATGTTAATTTTCGTACTTTGAAAGACATGTCTGACAAAGGAATGATACCTGATATCAAAATCTCAAATAAAGAAGTCACACGTATTCAGTGTGAGGGTTGTCAATATGGAAAACAACATAAGCAATCATTTAATGCTAATTTGAATAGACGAGCTGAAAAACCTGGTGAATACATTCATTCCGATGTCTGCGGTAGAATATCAAGTACTTCATTAGGAGGAGCTAATTATTTCGTTTTATTCAAGGATGATTGTACTTCATATCGTTTTGTTTATTTCATAAGACATAAAAGTGACGTTTTCACAAAATTTCTGGAATTTCAGAAAATGTCAGAAAGACAAACTGGTAATAAAATAAAAATATTCCGAAGTGATAATGGAACAGAATTTGTTAACCATCATTTTAAAGATCTTTTTAAAGAACATGGAATAATACATGAAACCAGTGCTCCATATACACCAGAGCAAAATGGAAGGGCAGAGAGAGATTTGAGATCTATAGTTGATAGTGCCAAAAGTATGTTGCATAGTACTGCTCTCCCGATGAATCTTTGGGCGGAAGCAATTAATATGGCCGTATACTTATTAAATCGTCGCCTGTGTGCACAAGATAAGCATGTTACTCCTTACGAAAAATGGACAGGAAAACAATTAAATCTTAGCCATTTACGAAGGTTTGGATCTGAAGCATTCGTACTTGTGCCTAAACAGTTCAGAAATAAGTTCGAGAGAAATTCCAAGAAACAAATATTAGTGGGATATGACGGCAACAGTTCCAATTACAGATTGTATGAATTGGCTGCCAGGAAAGTTGTCGTCGTGAAACATGTTAATTTCAATGGATGTATTTATAAAGACAGTAGAAATATGTCATGTCAAAACAACGTTATATTTGAGATGGAAGATGAAGATAATTTACAAGAAGAGTCCGTAGACACCAAATCAGAAGGCAGAATAGAAAACCAAACGTCAGAAAACATAGAAGTAGAAATTAATCAAGAAAACCAAACGTCAGAAAACATAGAAGTAGAAATTAATCAGCCTAAGGATAAAGCTTCAGAAGAAAATGGCCATTATTTAAGACACCGTGAAGATATTAAGAAACCAATTTGGTATGAAGCATGTGCAGCAGTATTAGGTGAACCTCAGACCTACGAAGAAGCTATGGAAAGTGGAGAAAAAGAAGAATGGAAGAAAGCAATGGAAGATGAGATTAAGTCGCTGATGAAAAATGAGACGTGGTCACTACAAGTTTTACCAGCGGATCGCAAAGCAATTGGGTGCAGATGGGTGTTTAAAATAAAATATAAAGCGGATGGTAAAATTGAAAGATATAAGGCCAGACTTTGTGCAAAAGGTTATAGTCAAAAATCTGGCATAGACTATTTTGAAACATTTTCACCAGTTGTAAGGTATGATTCCGTTAGAACGTTATTATCAATTGCAACTGTCAGTGATTTAGAAATTTGTCAGTTTGACGTAAAGACGGCTTTCTTGAACGGAGATTTACAAGAAGAAATCTTTATGAAGCAGCCGGAAGGCTTTAATACAAAAGATTGTACTCTGGTATGCAAACTCAACAAAAGCCTATATGGTTTGAAGCAGTCTCCGAGATGTTGGAATAAGAAGTTTGTGGAGTTTCTTAGTTCATACAGCTTCAAGCAGTTAGATGCTGAAAAATGCATTTTTTATGCACTCTTTGAAAATTATGAACTATTCCTGGCGTTGTACGTTGATGATGGTCTAATTATGTGTAAATCTAAAAAGGTTATGGACATATTTTTGACAGAACTTGGAAAAATATTCGAGATAACCATTTGTGCTGCAGAATGTTATGTTGGATTGGAAATCAGTCGCAATAGAGAACAAAGAAGTATATTTTTGGGCCAGCAAGGGTATGTTGCCAAAATTTTGGAGAAATTTAACATGGTAAATTGTAACATCAAAGCAATTCCTGCCGATCCAAATGTTGTGCTTCATGCAAACCAAGCATCTACAAGAGATAGTAGGATGCTTAGTGTGCCCTATAGAGAAGCTGTAGGAAGTTTAATGTTTCTCGCTGTCGTCACACGCCCAGATATCATGTTCGCTGTGTCTCAAGTGAGTAAATACCTTTGTAGTCCAGCTTTGGAGCATTGGATAGCAGTAAAAAGGATATTCAAGTATTTAAAAGGAACCCAGAACTATGGAATAAAGTATTGTGGAACTGATTTAAATTTTGTTGCATATTCCGATGCTGACTTTGCAAACGATATTGATTCTAGAAAGTCAACAACTGGTTATTTGACTATGTTAGCTGGGGCACCGGTTACATGGTCGTCACAGTCTCAAAAGTGCGTTTCCCGTTCTACTACAGAGTCAGAATACGTGGCAGGTTCAGAAGCAGCCAGAGAGGTTATTTGGTTGAGAACATTACTTCAGGAGCTTAATGTAGATGTATGCGAACCTACCAAGCTATTCGTAGATAATCAAAGTGCCATTCGGTTAGTCAAGAGTCAAGAACACCATAAGAGGACCAAACACATTGATATAAAATACCATTATATACGTGACCAAGTAGAAAAGGGTTTCATTGAAACTGTCTATGTTGAATCTAAAAAACAACTTGCTGATATTCTCACGAAGGCTTTACCAAAGGAACAATTCATCAGAAATAGAAGTTCACTTTGTGTACCTTTAAATCAGTAAACAAATAGGGGGAGTGTTGGAAACGAAGATTTGTTTACTTATTTATTTGTTGTTTGCATTGTTTTTATATATTAGTTATTGTTGTGATTGTACTAGCTCCGTAACTAAGAAAGTGTTGTTGAATAAAAAATAAAATAATTTATATTTGACATCTGTTAATTTCTGGCTCTAAAAACCCACAAGTTTAGGCATATTCTGCTTCAAACAGAATTGATTATTACGTCGCCGAACATGTTGTAGGTACTAAGAACGGTTAAAAAATATAGAGATTCAAAAAACATAGTAGACTTTGTTTAATTAAAAAACGTTATTAAGAAAAATGTTCAGAATTGCAAACTTAGACATTATGCTAATTTTTGGAAGAAAATATTCATTTTTAGTATAATATTTACTCAAGTATTTTTTATAAAAAATACACTGACATTACTGGTATCAAGAAATGAACCATATATAACAGAAACAATTTAATCAGCTTCCGCTAAACCACCATCCAATATAATACATTTATCGAGTTTTTTTTCACATGTTTAATATCTTTTAGGCTGAATGATTATGAACAATTTTCCTTAATGAAATCTTACAATTAAACAAAGCCTACTATGTATTTTAAATTTTCATATTTTATTAGGCAAGAAAATCAATTTTGTAGATTTCATAACTGAAAATGAAAAATATGAAATCATACACATTTCATAATAAGAAGAGCATTTGTATGCTCCAAACAATTTTCATTTTATCGGTAGTAATGATTACGAAAAATTTCGTTGAATTAGTAGTCATCATTAAAATTATTACAAATTTCTCATATGTATTACGGATTAAAATTAAAATTAAATTATTCATCCACAGCAAAAATTATTGGAATTTGATTCCATATTAGTTTTGAAACATTAACATGCGGTGCGTTTGCCATATTTCTATATTCTGGGTAGACGACCTCCATCTTCTCCAAAGGTTATTAACGAGGAGCTTCAACGATGCTGTTATTGGTGTTTACTTTCGCGTTTCTAATATTCTCTTGTTTGAAGAACTTCTATTTATTACATATTTGTTCCCTAGTAACATATTTAAAGAATATCAATAATAAAGACATATATTTCTAAATGCATTCTAAATTAATACTAAAATACTAAAGCTTTGAATCTTGTCACTACATGTGGACACGAAACCTATGAAATTTTCCACATATACTGAAATACTAAAAACTCTATAGATGATTAAAACAGACAAAACCAGGATTAAGAAACAACATAATTTTTGATACATTTAGTACATTCTTCATTTCTATGTATCGTAAAATATGTTAATGATAATAAAACAGATCAAATGGACATATCGCTGCATGGGCTGCAATAGTGATACATCTCAAAAAATACGATTTTTTGAGTAAGTACAGATTGAAATGTGAGAAATCATAATCTTTCCAGCAGCAACACTGCCACATCCCTTAATTTAATACTGGATCGCAAGGTGGCAGAAGTGTCAGTATGGTATTTTCTACTTAGTCATTAATATTGGCTGCAATATCGATATTTCTCAGTATGTATCTGACGTTCAATGGGGTAATTTCTAGTTAGTTCAACATGATACAAATAAGCATTGCTGCAATAGTGGCACAACTCAATAATTGTGTAAATGTCGTATGGAGAGGGAACAAAAACTTTTAAAAAAAATATATATGCATATATAATATATAACAATGTATAAAATTGTTAACTCAACCCCCAGGGAAGTCATTAATATGTACTTAATATTTTTTAAGTAATTTACCGCATGCTTTATGTATTTTCATGATAATGAAAACTTTAAACTCATTTATCTCAAAACATGATTTCTTTGAGTTGTGCCACTATTGCAGCCCATGAGCGATATGCTTGAATAATTTGTAAATAGGAAGAGCCAAATGCAGTTTCTTGAAGATATAATGAGCAATGAAACAATCGAACATAAATTAGACCGGACACTGACCTCTTAGAGGTTAACTACTACTACTTTTTCGAGTTACATCAAGGTCGGTAAATAGAATTGTATCGATTGATAATCCCAGTAAGCTTGTAAGTACGTTATCAAATATTTCAATCGGATACGGTAGTCATCATCCGCTTCCAAATTCACCATTTGCAAAAATTAATAAAAGTAACTATTAATATGAAGAAAACACTGTCTTGATAAAATAAACAACACTAAATCCGAAAATTGTAAAGTGGGCAAGCGTTCATTCACCAATCCTCTTTAATATCTATAGTAAATAAGTAATGTAGTAGTGCTGAAAGATCACTAGAGTGGAAAACCTATAGCCGGAACTGAAATTTCTAATTTGAAATTTGCAGAGGACTGCATTAGTTGCTGCAAGTTAATATCAGTTCCTACACCTAATCTAACAATAAGCCCTGAGCAGCACTACTTCAATGTAAATTACAACAGGAAGAAAATTGTGTTTGTAGACCGAGCCAATGAAATAAGTTCAAATATGTTAAGGATAGCTGAGAGTGATGTAGTACCCAAAGATAATGATATACCTTGTTGACAATATCGGCAATTGCGAATATGAGATTTGGCGGAGAATATGGATTGCAAGGTTGACATCTTGCCAGATCAGCGAGGTTTGGTGTAGTTAGAAATCTTCTCCATCTTTACTTACTTCTCCTGGAGACAATGCATTTATGAAGGTATATAGTTGCTTATATGATGTGGGTCTGGAGATCTTTATTACGAATTCTTTTTACAACCCAATACAATACGCCGCGCGGTCCAAAATAATTCTCCAGTATCGTGTCCAGTGTCAACTTGAGGTATTAAATGCATGCAAATGATTGAAATAAAATAAAAAAAGTTGTGCTAAATTTTGACAATAATAAACTTAAATGTTTGGTTTAAATAAAGCAAAGGTACTGTTATCAATCGGTAAAATTCAGCTATCTAAAACAACAGGACAAAAGTTACGAGTTTTTTCCAAGGCCGTCGACATAAAAGTATCAAGGTCAGATGGTGTAATACTAAGCGAGAGCCTGTTACTATGTGGGAAGCGAATGCGGTGTAGTCGGCCAGCGCTGATCGATATTGTACCGCCTGTTCAACAAAAGGCGATACGGAGAGAGCAGATCTTGTAGCATCGAGCTGGGACGCATAAGTGCTGCTGCAGCGGACGAATAAAGAAGCGTGATACCATTTGTCTCACTATTTATGCCTTTCCCTGGTGTTCATCAACCGCCGTACGGTTCGCGCATAGGTAATGTTCTCGCTTACAACCAATCAGTCAATCAACACAAATTTATTTTAAATTAATAATACATATTGTCCTCCCTAAATACTCGTCTGGGTGCGAGAGGTCCCGGGTTCAAACTCCGATGCCTTCTGAATTTTTTTTCTTTAATTTTGTGACGATTAATATATTTTTTCACAAACTCTTTTCTATGATTTTAGGTTAGTTTGGTAGGTTTTTATTCTGCCTAAAATAAATTCATTCTTCCGTGTGATTTCTTTAGGTTAGGTTAATAGGTTTTTATTCTGATATCCAATTGTTAATAATTATTAGCGCCGCAGGCAGTACTAGCGTTGCAGACAAAGAAAGGGGGTGGGGGGGGTGTCCACCCGCTTTTTCAGTTATTTTTGTAGCAAGTACCTAACATCATGTTTTTTGGGACGGATCGTAGCTGTAGGGCGACGCCGAGTCCGGAATAAGTTTATGATTTATGTATGGTGTTATCATTTTCAATGTCCTGATGGTTGCAAGAATTGCGAAATCTGTGAATTTTTGTTTTAATATTTTCTCACCTTTGTAAACATTTTCATGTGGTTAATCCTTAAGACACAACATTTTTATGTCATTCTTCCATTAATATGGCAAAGGTCCTTTTTCAGAGAGGTCTTAATCGAGATCAACATTCTCGACAACTTTATTTGGGAACGACACAATATTATTATCGTTGGTGGTAAATGGTTCATTCTGGAGAATTATTGGTGAATTCACACCAGCAGCGCTGGCATCTGCCGTTAATGTTTTCAATGCGTTGACTTTAGCAGATCAACTTTGCCCTATTCCTTTTTTGCTCTCACTCATGCTCCTAGGTATTTCAAATGTTCCGTATT
Organism: Stenurella melanura; assembly: GCA_963583905.1. Lineage (NCBI taxonomy): Eukaryota > Metazoa > Arthropoda > Insecta > Coleoptera > Cerambycidae > Stenurella > Stenurella melanura. The sequence continues at coordinate 102,286,699 of OY757312.1, forward strand.
TACTTTAAATAAATTAATTTGTTTAAAATCTAAATTCAGTATTTTATTGTATTATATACTATACGATAGAATAGGAGAACCTATGAATAAATCATTACTTCTGACAGAAAAGGTAAATTTCTTGAAGGCATCAATTGAAACACGCGATCTCTCTCAAGTTCGCACGATAGTATAACGTTCTCTTACTCGCATTTATTGCGAACTTTATGGTCTATTAAGGTGTTAATACTATTTCGATTTGGCTCTTTAAAGATGGTTATAAAAATGTATTATTTAAAATGTATATAAAATGTAGCCTTACTATTGTACTTATAAACGACCTATATTTTATAGCACCTCATAGCAGAAGATACTTGAACAAATCAGCGTGTCTTATGTGTAGACATAAAGTGATTAAAATTCATTACACGGCATTTTCTTCAGCTTCACTCTAGCATAATATTGATTTGACCTTGAAATGATCTGTAATTGAGAGAGAGAGAGAGCGATTCAAGAAAGTCTGAAATCGAATTCGGAGACGCCAAAAACGTATTTATCTATTTTTCTGGATTTCTTTGTCATATTTTTTAAATTTGACCTTCAAATGACCTTAAACTCGATGCGATACAGATTAACGGACTTCCGGTTCGAAATCAGCGACCCCAAAAAACTCAGGACACCCTGGTCAAATCTGGTTAGCAAGCTTGGATATTTTTCATTTATATTTCCCGCAAACGAATAAATAGTAAAACCACCCTAAAAAGGGAAACATGATAAATGAGAGCGGATACAGTTAAGAGGAAGTTAGTGTGGTATTTTATCAAGCAAATATAAGTTTGAAAGCGATATATCTCCCCAAGAACGCTGTTAGCAAGTGATCGCATATTCAGGATTTGGGGGGGCGAGGGGGGCGGTGGATCGTCCGCTTAGGGTACAATCAATGTTAGTAGACATTAAAAAAGTTTTCTGATTTTCTCATCCAAAAATAATTTGGGGTAAAAACTGCCCAAACCGACTCTCCTCCTTTGAACGTCATTTCACTTCGAATGTTAGTCGAGGCCATGTACTTGTGTCCACGACTACTACAGGGTGCTCTCCACGATAATTCAAATTTTTACATTCATAGTCATAGTCGTAATGGAATAACCTACATGTTTTACTTAAAATGTTTCAGTAATCAATTACTTATACGCTGGTATACATAAGAGCTTACTTCTTTCCACTTGAGTTTTTCAAATACCATCGAAAGAAGGGGGTTACTATGAGGGATCAGCTTTGTAGCTAACTGACAGCTGAAACATGTTATGTAAAATCATGTAGGGAGTTCTATTTGGAAAAATTGAGTTATGGCGATTTAAAAATAGAAAAATTTGAATCTAAGTGGAGAACACCCCGTGGCCCATAGAATTATGTTTGACTATGAGAGGTCTGGAAATTAGTACATGGCCTTATTGAAATGCATGGCCAATATTGAATGTGAAACGACAGTCAAATTTATGAAAACACGTCCTTTGCATATTTCACTCTTAACCTTTGCAAATGCATTTTTAACCGAGAAGGTCGAATAACGTGGCAACGCTGCAGCGTAAGTGTTAAATTGATAAATTGCTAGGTGCTTCATTAAAAAAAATCCAAGTATCAGCTTGCCACTAACTACCATGTGAAACATTCTGTAATTATAAAAAATATTTTAAAATATGCCACTTTTGACCTCCTACAATTGTATTCGCAGACATTTCTTAAGATTTAAAATGGTAGAGGAGATATTGACCGTCCACTAGTGACTCACTTTGTATCGTATTTATTTATGACATATACTCCATTCAATGGGGGTTTCACCTCTAATTTGAGTGCTAATGAAGGAATTTTACTGAAATCTTGTGCAATGTGTTTGTAATGACGTTAATAGAGAAGTCGAAGAAAGAATTAGAGTAGCAAATGATTGGAAGGGGTGGAAAATACCCCTTTTATCACGGGTTCCGTAACTTGTAAAATTAGGTCAAAAAGGAACCAATAACAATATATTTATCTTTTTTGGCCCAAGATAAGATGTTTTTACTTTCGTGAATTTTTTTCGAGAAATACATATTTTTCGAGAGATGACCACTCGGAAATTTATAAAAGTAGGGAAGAGGAAATTTTCACATGAAAAATTTCTTTGAAATTGTAGCGTTTTAAAAACGTGTAATTTAAAAATTTGATTCAATTCAGTCATATGCATTGAGGCCTTCTAAACATTTTTTGTATCTTGGAATATTTTTGTAACTTGGTAATTTTCCGAGTTACAAACAGTTTTTCACGATAATGTACTAAATTTTTGGCACATTAAAAAATAAATAAGAATTCGAAAAATGAGGTTGATTTTTACATATTATTTAAAAAATATATGAAGCCTATCTTATAGTTATACTATTTTTAAAGGTTCAGTATAATTTTTAAATTGAAAATATGTAAAGAATGTAGTAGGTACATTATTCATCGTGAATAACTGCCTGTAACTCGGAAAATTAGCAAGTTACAAAAAAATGTCAAGAGAGAAAAAAATGTTTAAAACGCTTCAGTGCATACGTCTGAATTTTTTCAAATTTCTGAATTATACTTTTTTAAAGCGCTACAATTTCAAAGAAAGGGGTAGTTTTCATGTTTTTCTGGAAAGACTCGGTGAAAACGCAAATTACAGAAAAGTTGCAAATAATGAAACGTCTTGTATCAATGATACATTCTACTGAATTTTTTCAGATTTTTTTTTCAACTGTTTCCCTTTTTCCCCTCCCCCACTTTTATTAATTTGGAATGGCCATATCTCGAAAAATATGCACTTTTCAAACAAACTTGCAAGGGTAAACACATCCTATTTTGGGCTAAAAAAGGTAAATATATATAACGTTATTTTACTTCCACATCCTCGTAGTAGAGTGGAAGCAAGTACAGTAATCGTAAAAAAAAATCAAAAAATTTTCTTGCTGAAATAGGTTTGGAATGTCATGAAAAGTCGAGATTTTAAATTTTGGCGAAAAAAATATCTGTCTGTCTGTCTTTCTTTCGGTTGGTCTGTAACATCCTTTTGCGCGCACGTTTTCTCGGGAAAGGTTTAAGATACTGACTTGACATTTTGTACACCTATGTATTATAATGAGCTTTAGATCTGGAATGCTTTTTGAACATATCTGGTGAAGGGTTGGGGGGTCAATAGGGGTAAATAGGAGAAAATAAGTAAGGGAAGCTGGTAAGAGTACAGATACTTGGGATTTGTTATTGATTGATTGATCGATTGATTTGCCAGCGTAAGGCGAGCATTGCTGCCGATTCCGGAAATCCATAAAGGTTCGTTCCAACACCCAGCTTGGTCGTCCGCCGAACATGCCCAACGGACGGCCAAACCGCGGAACCAAATCTCGAATATTTTATATACCGCCAGCTGCATACGTTGGGTTGGGCATGGGACATGCTTGTTGTCAGCAGCGAGAGCCACGTGACGCATGGGGTAGGAACATAGGATGGGAAGTGTAGGTGTTTGTGAGATGCTTATTTTAAAGTTCCATGCTTCTTTCTTAGTTTCCATCTGTCGTCATCGGATGGGAAGTGTAGGCGTTTGCAAAATGCTTCTTTTCAGTTTCCATTCTTCTTTTAAGTTTCCATCTATCATCATCTCCTTATTCATTCTTCCTCCAAGCCTTCTGTTTCTGAATCTAGCAGTGTGCACCTCCTTCTGCCCTACTTGCGTTCACCCCGTTTGTCTACCAAGACATACATGCATTCGCTCGCCGCAGGGAGATTTTTTTAACCGTTCCACAGGTAAATATCCAGTTACGGTGGAGGTGCTTTTTATGGTCGGTTGGTTATAAGAAAGAGGCCTGAGAGAATATTTTGCACACCCTGTATATTAGTTTGTTTCTACAGTAATTACTTTCAACTACCGCTTTCCAATTCCGGGTATTTTCTATTTCATTACCTATTTAATACCTTTTCATTTTTACCCCTAAATTCTTTCTCTGTTGTGTAATAAACTATCCTGTGACAAGGATAAATAAACTAAATAGAACTTAAAAATAAAACTTATCTGTTCATCATCCTTTGCTTTGCTTATGTTACTACTTCCACTCGTTACAAAACCAGTCCGTTGCCTTTCATTGATGGTGTATTATATTACCAGATGTTTATTTTATCGCACTAACCACTTGAGAAATGGTGCCCGGTCATCTGAGCATAGCTACAAGCACTTACTTACACTTGCTTTATTTAAAAAACTGTACGCGTAATTATTAATTCCATATGAACTTTGTTTTCCTATTATGGCGTTTCACTTCACGCAGAATTTCTTAATGTATTGGTGGCTTCAATTTTATCGAGTTTAACATATACTAAAAGGAAGGCCTCAGGCCTCACTGCATTATTAAAGGGGCTGATAAAATTAAATTGAGATATTCACTTAAAATTTCGTACACGTATGTATTATAACGATATATGGAACTATATTATATTTTGAGATGATTCCGTTGAAGTAGTGGGGTTAAATAAAGGTAAATAGGGGAAAATAAGTAAAGCAAACTGGTAAGAGTACAGAAACTTGGAATTTGATGTGTATACTAGTAGCCAAGGCCTCAGATTTTTTATAATATTTTTTAACTCCCACGACCATCAACTCCATTATTAAATGAGTTGATAAAATAAAATGGAGATATTTACTTGAAATTTGGTAGATGTTTATATTATGACGACATCTGTAATTAGATTATATTTTGAGATGATTACGTTGAAGAGTTGGGTGTTAATTAGGGGTAAATATTGAGACATAAGTAAAGCAAGCTGGTAAAAGTACAAAAACTCACAATTATTTCCACATACTAGAGTGCAAATATAGAGTCAAGATCTTTTCCTTTAAAAGACTTGGATGAAAAATCTGGATATGGAAGTAGTGATTCCTTAGGCAGCGGTTTTTTTAGTAATGTTCATTGATTATTTTATTAATTTGTTGTTTGTTTTATACATTATATTATAAAAAGTACTTAATATATATTGAAAATAAAAACAATGAGTAAATCAATTTAGGTATGTCTATCCCATTTGTTTTTTATAAATTAAATCTTAAAAAAATGACTTCTTTACTACCCGATATCCGGCCGGGTATTAGTCTGTTATCCGGCGAAACCGGGTATCCAGCATACCTGGTATATACCGAGTACTCGGTACATCCCTATTGAAAAGTACTTAATATTTGTTAATAAAACAATATAAAATGAATGCAAAAATTAAGTATCATCCCCAAAAATTTTTTTCAACTTAACCAATAAACATGCATAATATTGATACACCTTGATCATTCTTTTGTTCACGGTACCTATACTACTTAAATTAGTGTTTCTTGCTAATTCCTATTCTGTAATTTGTTCACCTGTTGAACTAAATAAACAAAAACACACTCCCATCCATGAGCTACGAAATAAAATAACAAAACATTACGCTCTGTTAAGACGTACACATAGCATTTCCTAAAGTGTATGCACATAATCGAACACGTTTCTAGTCACCAGACTGCAAATACTACTTCGAGATATTATGATTCAGGGCTCTTAGAAGCAAATACAGCTAATGAAATGCCACAACTTTGTAGATTACAACATTAGAAAGCTAATTTTTACTGTAGAAGTACGACTTCGACTGCATACCCATAATTTTTTAAATTGCGAATGAAATGTCAGGCGTTAAGTGTAAGAGGAGGATGTTAATTGAATAAGGAGTAAAGTTTACAAATTACTACATTTTTACGTTACAAATGTATATAATCATACATAAATTTATAAACAACTTCGCAATTTATTTGTTGATAGTGCACAAAACAATCTATAAAACGTAAACAATGTATGTATGTATACAATTTAATCTCGCATAAATCGCAAATAATTATTCTTGTTAATAGCTACTTTAAACATGATATATAGCAGGTGGCATGGGTGCATGAGTTTCGGATACATTTCGGGTGCAGTTTTTTCGGTGGATTCAGTTCAGGAGACACTACCGGTCTACCCATTATGAAAATCCATGTTAACAGATGATAATCTGGTCTGATATTGTTTATAACAAAAGGTAACATCAATGAAACAAATGTTTTAAATATTTTTTAAAAATTGAAAAATCGCAAATTTCTCGTTTTTTGACGCTCTAAATATATGATAAAAAATGTTTTTTTTAACGATAAATATTTTGTTATAATATGAAGAATTGAAGATTTTTTATTTTATACCTCAAGAGGTATAAAATTAAAAATCGTCAATTCCATTTTTTGGAAGTTCATATGGAAGGTCTAAAGAAATTATTTATTGTAAAAAAAACATTTTTTTTATACTTTTAGAGCGACAAAAACGGAGATATTGGTGATTTTTCAATTTAAAAAAATTAATAACATTGAAAATATCAACTTTACGAAAAGCAGTTATCGAACATTTCTTGTTGAAATTCGGTCAAAAATGACCGACAAACAAATGTTTTAAATATTTTTTAAAAATTGAAAAATCGCAAATTTCTTTTTGACGCTCTAAATATATGATAAAAAATGTTTTTTTTACAATAAATATTTTGTTATAATATGAAGAATTGAAGATTTTTTATTTTATACCTCAAGAGGTATAAAATTAAAAATCGTCAATTCCATTTTTTGGAAGTTCATATGGAAGGTTTTAAAGAAATTATTTATTGTAAAAAAAACCATTTTTTTTATACTTTTAGAGCGACAAAAACGGAGAAATTGGTGATTTTTCAAATTAAAAAAATTAATAACATTGAAACTATCAACTTTACGAAAAGCAGTTATCGAACATTTCTTGTTGAAAGTCTGTCAAAAATATTTAAAAAAATTGTATCATAGCAAAAATGTAATATTCCCCTTTGTTATAAACAAAATATCAGACCAGGTTCCCTTCTGGTATAGGTTATTCAAAGTCAGTTTAAAAATTAGCAAAAAAGACTGACAAAGGAATACTTCATAACACCAGAGATGTTCATGAGTGTCGATTGACAATTTTTTTAATCACTTTTTAATTATTGTAAATATTGTTTTACCTCATATTAATTGAGAGGCATATATTATTTATAATAAATAATATTAGTTTAATAAACAACTCCATACGTGATTCAATGAAAGTAAATAAATATCATTTAATCTACGGCTATGCTACCGGCAATATTAAGAATGAACTAAGAGCTGATAAGGGGCTTGTAATGGTGAGCCAGGTAAACAACCGACTACTTTCGTTTGAGGTAAGCGTATAACATATCTGGTTAACTATGTTTATGTACGAGTATCTTTTGCAATATTCAAGCACGGTCTCGGGTATTATTCTATCACATCGGGCTTTGTAATGATTTATCCTGGTAGCAACGCTTTGTACTGAATTTTCAAATCAACAGTAGAAATACTATACCAAATTTCAAATCAATATTTTAAACCGTTCCAGAGAAAACGCACGCACAAAAATGTTACTGACAAACCGACCGACCGACCGACCGACCGACCGACTGACAGACAGACAGACAGAACTTTTCCGTCCAAATTGAAAATCTTGACGTTTCATAACATTCTAAACCTATTTTAAGAGAAAAAAAATTTCAGAATTTTTAACGATTGCTATATTCTACTCCGCTACGTGGATGTCTCGGTGGATGTGGAAGTAATTATAAAATTTAATTTCCAACGTTTACTTGTTTCCAACAATTTTTTATAGAAAAACACAGATGTTATTAAAATACCGACTTAGTATAATACAATAATCAAAATGTTAATCATGGCGAAAAGACTAGTATTTGTGTTGATAATTCTAATTGATACAAGAGTGATAAAGTCATAAATAATTAAGAAATTAAATTTTTTGTGCCCAGCCAATGGTAGTATAAAGATTAATGCGAATAAAACAATTCTCAAGTAGAATTTATCTTTTATAACTGTAAATTATAATTTCATCGTCAAACATATTTTAATACCGAATTTAATTATTTTACTTTAGCCAGTTAATAATTATTTTCTGTTTACTAATAGTAGGAGCACAAAGAATAAATTTATTTACAACATAGTTATAATTTTATGGTCAGAATGAGGCTTTTTCCTGCGAAACAAAACATGTTCTCTAATAAACAGAAACAGTAAACACACTACTACGTAGTGATGTGCATATATGGTAAATAATAGTTTTTATAAACCAGTCTTTTATGGCAGCTTTAAATTAACCTTAACATACAATTTAACGTAATTCCAAGTTTCATTGGATCTTGCGACATTTTTATACTTATAATACAGTCACTTTCGATAGTTATTTGGTATGTTAATAAATTACTATACCTATACTTAAACTTTGTAAAGACTGCATATTGTTGTAGTATTGACTATAGAAACTGCAATCTGGATCAAGTTATTAAAGTTTGACAATGATACTGCGAAAACCTATTCGAAAGTAATCAGTCTCATACGGAAGATGATTGAAACTATAAATGGAATCTGCAATACCGAAGTAGAGATAGCCATACAAAAACTAAAAACTGACACAGCGGCAATTAATTGTTGCTCTTAGTCGCAGAAGGTAAACATGAATTCATACTCCTACTCAGTATATGTACAGTTTGTATGTAAACATTCCGTATATGTATTTAGAACCCAGGTTAAATATGTATTTATTTTAGTTGTCTTTTAATGTAGTTCTTGTAAAAGAAGTTGGTCTGGTCTGTTGGTCATTTGTTAATAATTTTTTGTGGTACCTATCCTACACGGCCTCAGCCCGACCAGTCACTCAATTTTTACGGCGCTTCTCGCTGTAGGTGTCTGGCTGGCTCCAGAAATGGTATACTAGTGGCAATAGTGGGATAGATATTTATTACATAAGCACACAAAACTGTTTTAACATAACCTTAAAAAAAAGGTAAGAATTCAAAAATACATACATATACCAATACAATGGAAGAACGTGCTTTAAAGCATGTTTGTCTGTGTCTTTTGATTAATTAAATCTAAACATAAAGTCAGAAATGTTTCCTATAAAAGAAGTTTGAAAGCTGCCTTGCTGCATGCTCCTGTTCCTGTAGGGCATTCAGTAATAAGTAAGGATGATAAGGATATGGTAATCTAGGCGCAGTTATAGAAAAAATAAAGTATTCCCAGCACATTTGACAAAGTGGGGATTTGAAAATTTTAACGATAAAATGGGGGCAACAAGAAGGTTATACAAAAGACTGTGCATCTTGTGTGAATGGGATCGTATGAGCTACTACACTAAAAAAGTATGGCCAAAGAAGGAATCATTACAACCTGTACATATAAATATTATGAAAATATCTTTGATTGGCCTTTCAAAACTCCTTCTTCTCTCACTTTATATCAAATTAGGTCTTGTGAACCAGTGAGTTAAAGCACTGAATAAAGATGGTCAATGTTTTCAGTCAGTCCAGTTTCAATTTTCAAGAAAACTTTACAAAATTCTCAGATGTGAAAGTAAAGGAGGGAATTAATTTACTATGGACCACAAGAGCAATGCTTTGTGAAGCACTAGAGGATGGTAACTTAGTGGGTAAGCGCGTTTAGCATTTAAACTGGCGCACCTAACGTAGCGGATTGAAACCCTGCTCACTGTGAAATAATATTAATGACAAAATTATCTCCAAAAAGAAGTTCGGACTTCGCTATAAACTGCTGTCTTACCTCTGCACAATGGTATTGAAGCAGGAATTGTAATAAATCTATTCCTTCTCTGCCAACAAATGGTGGCATTATCACATTTGCATGGATTAAAGGGCACGGTGGTTTACAGTGTAATTAAATAAACTGGTTAACATATTGACAAAAGAGTATTAATTTTGAAACCGACCTAACAAACTATATAGTTATGAACGGTTGCTTCAATGTTTTAAAAAACAGTATAAAAAGGAAATGGATACATCTCTAGAGACAGTTTTGTTTAACATCTTCTCAAGATAATCATTAATTTCAGCTGAAATACCAACACAATTTTGATACGATGGCCTTATTCCCCGTAAATATATCAGCATTCTAAACAGACTAAAATTCGGATATATATGTTACCCAGCCCACTTTGTCAGACTCAATTAAAGTTCATTTAGTTTATGCAATTATTGTGAAACCGAAGGTAACTTCTTAGATCATTTAATGATTAACCGCCGAAAGTAAATAAATGAATGCAAAATGCGACAGCCTTTGTACAAACACAATCAGATGCAGGGTTACGGTTGTATTCAATTTACTATATGTTTTACGTCCAACCAAAATAGATTCATTGAAACATATAATATTTACCTGGAATTTACCTTTCTGAGTAAAATTGTTGTCTAACCTCATGTTGTTCTCCTTATTTACCGAGGCCTTACATAGCTTGTACAGGAAAATAAAATATACCTTGATAGGCCCCTAGACGAGAAGCATGTGTCCTTGTCAACTTTCCTTTAATATTTAAGTATTTCTTAAACATAATGAATGAATGAATTTACATATATTTTTCCCTGTTGCTGTAACTTCAATTACACATCTTTGAAGTATTGACCTTACCATTAATATTTTACGATTGGTTGATTGTACTAGATCCACAGTTTTATTTTTACTAAAGGAATTGAACTATCAATAGTTTATCATCAATCCAATCAAAAGAATTATTAAAATCGTAATAAAATAAGTATCTATTTTGCTATAGTGTGAATTCCTACTGTTCAACATATAAATTGATAAAAATGCATAAATGAATATTAATAAAAGATTAAATCATATGTTGTCACTTCATGGTTTGACATACAACTATCACCGAAAATGAGTAGGTACTGCGTTAAACTTCAATCGTTCAAAAAAGAGAAAATAAATTAAATAGTTTATTAATACTATGCAGTAAAAATTGTTCTGAGTCGAATTAAATTCGTTGATTTTGCAGAAAATCAGTGGAATGGTTATATTAAGAATGTAAATAAATCCCAGTTTCGAAACAGTTTCAAAATAGATTTCTTATGCAAGCGTTTTGCAAATTGAAGTTATCTTACAGTTTGCTTAGAAAGTCTGTAACATCTTGTTAAATAGGTGTAAACGGTGCAAATATAGCGGCTTTTCGAAAACAGTACTACTTTGATTAACCGTGGGTCAAACATAACACATCCACACAAAAAAATTCTTTCTGACCTGGGGGTTCGACCGTGTTTTCTATATGTTTTTGGGGTCGCTAAGTACGAGTCCGAAGTCTATTTAAACCCATCACATCAGAATTTTGCCGTAACCTCAAAAACCCATAATTTAAGCGTTTTCGACATCTCTTCACATAAATCGCTGTAACTTTTTCTAGACAAAAATGACGCTCCTATTTTTGGTACTAGACTGATTGCAAATTTAATGTCAAATCCGATGATGTGGAGCACGATATTTTTTCGGCGCTTTTTAAGTGAGATATCGGCCGCCAAATTGAGAGGTCCGAGGATTTCGCCTCTCGAGGGACACGGCCCAAATTTGACGGCCATTTCTGACAAAAGAAAGTTAACAAAAATCTGAAAAAATTCAGGGGTTCGTAGAAAGACATAGGAAATCGATTCGCATAAATCGAGGTAGGTGCGTGTCTTCGTTTTCGAGATATAGCCGCGCGAAGTGAAAAGGTGAAAATCGAATTTTCTTACCGCTTCCCGAGGTCATATCTCGAAAACGATACGATATACAGAACTACGGTTTGCGCCATTCGATTTCGCTCGCCTTCCTACATAGGTCTGAATTTTTTAGACCTTAGAAATTTTACAAGGAAATAAAGTGCTACCAAAAATCTGAAAAAATTCAAGGGAATGTACGAAGGGGAGAGAAATCGAATGGCAGCTCTGTATCTCGTTTAACTTTCGAGATATACCTCGGGAAGAGATAAAAAAATCGATTTTCATCTTCCGGTGACTTCGAGCTGCCATATCTCGAAAACCAAGGCATGCCCCGATCCCCTATCAGCGCTAATCGATTTTTCACATCTCTCTACGTACCACAGAACTTTTTTGAATTTCGTTTGGCACAAATGGTCCTCGAAGTTGGGTCGTGTCGCTCGAGAAGCGAAATCCTCGGACCTCTCACTTTGGCGACCGATGTATCATTTAAAAAGCACCCAAAAATTTCGTGTCCCACATCATCGGACTGAAAATTTAATTTGCAATCGATCTAGAACTAAAAAGAGGGGCGTCATTTTTGTTTAGAAAAAGTTACGGCGACATATGTGGAGAGGTGTCGAAATCGCTTGAATTAAAAGTTTTTTCAGGTTATGTAAAAATCCTGATGTGATGGGCTTAGATAGACCCCGGCTTCGGATTCAGCAACCCCAAAAACATATAGAGAACACGGTCAGACCCCCACCAGAAAGAATTTTTTTGTGTGGCTGTGTAATTATTACTAAATAGAAAGGTTCAATTCTTTGTAAAGTCGAGTCATTAATATAAAAAAAACTTGTTTCCGATTTTCGTTCACTTTACAGTAGCTCGATGAAATTATTCTAGAGCCACCGCTGGGCTATACCCTACAGGTTACAAAAGATTTCAAACTGATCCAGGGTAATGAGTGAATAACTATAGAAAAAGAAAACAAAAACATTTTCCTCAAGTGTATGCATTTTCTTTATTATCTACTACTTTCAGAAGAAGGTGATAAAAAGATAACCCCACCTCCTAACAGGAACGAATCAACCACCACGGATTGTCTTAAGACTCCCAAAGCTTAGTTCCGACTCTACTTGTATATTGTTTCGAGCCACTCCGCTCCAAGTAATCATTTCCGGGCATTACTGAAAGAATGCTTTTATCCGCTTACGGGAGTAGGAAGAGTCAAATTCATCTCAAAGTATTTTTTGTTTTGTTTTCAGCAACCTTGAAAACGGGTGGAAGGTAAACATGTAAATTGAAAAGAAGAGTAAAATCACTTTTCCACCCCTGGGAGGGTAGAATCCAGCCTATAGAATTGCCTCAAACTTCCCTGGCCGTCATCCTTCCCGCATAGTTCGACTACTATTAAATTTCCATCCATTCCCTTCTAACTAAGTATTGCCAAGCACTAATGAAAGTATATATGTGACTGGGATGGGTCTTGGTCATTTGAGGGGGTAGGAAGGGTCGAAGCCGCCTAAAAGTATTTTATTCGTTATTAGCATCCTCGAAAATTGGGGGAGGGGGGAGTAAAGAGACATATTTTATAATTTTCCCACCCCCTGGGAGGGCAGATTCAACCCCAAGGGTGGTGACGGTCATGTCTCTGACATTAATTTTCTCTCTTTATCATCTCCCGGTCGAATCTGCAGAAATTCAAGTTAAAACCCTTGCTGTCATGCGTCCGTGCACGAAAACCGATAAAAGGGATGGTGGTCTGGTTGTGTACGCCAAAAACGGGCCAAAATTCCGACTCATTGACTCCACTATTTGTAAAAAATTAAATATATCATATTTGATGACTGAGTGGTCGAAAGGCTCTCACCTTGAAGTCCCGGATGCGATTGCCGGACGAGGCGCTGGAATTTTTTTGGGAAAAGAAATTATTCTTGATATACTCGGACGCTAGGTGGATGTCTTAGAATGTATAGCGCCTCCTGCATATTGCCACTTCAGGCGTTCAGAGTTAAGTAGGGTTGTATTACGTGATTGCTGTCTAAATGTTGTTTGTGATATTCTCTATTTTTAAAATTTTGTATCTCCAGCACATTCTACACTTCTAAAAATAATGTTCTAGGAATCTACAAAATAATACACAATCTAGGATATTACTTAAAAATAACCTCTACGCCTGTGGCTTTTCGATCAAAGGAACAGGTAGAGGGTACTTTCAGTAAATGATATGATTACGAACAAAAATATAAAAATCGGAATCCAAATCTGTTTCCTTTCTCAAAACTTTATTAGAAAATCTTTATATTAAATACACAATTTTAAGAAATGTTTGTTATATTCAGTATACATAGGTACTTGCCATTTACACAGAACTGTTGACGTAGTTGATAGTTTTATTTTAAATAATGTTAATTTTTTTCATCTTTTAACATAAAACAATGAAATAAACGTATTCATTTGTTGAATCAATTCGAGGGTAATGACTCTTATTCTGTTAAATTATACTTACTATGTAGTTTTCGGGTGATTGTTAAAGAATTTTAATCATATATACCATTAGCGCTCAAAATATTTGAAAATAAAAACCTAAAAAATGCTATTGTTCACTAGTTGACACCTTAAAGTATGACTTTTATTATCCATTATTTCATAATAAAGATGCTTATAACGTTATTAGTTTAATGAGCAGATACTGCAGTCGGGCGTGGCCGACTACGAATACCTGGCCACAATGTGTAGCTTTAATGAGGTCAATCCTGTCTGTGGTATGAAAGTATAGTAAGAGTACTTGCGTACTGTACTTCCTACCTTAGTGGTCTTGTTTCTCATGTAACAACATTACTTAGCTACGCTACGCTGATGAGGAGCAATAACTCCGAAACACTTGTCCATAACTACAATCCCGTTTCTTATTGGGGGATATAGCACGATTCTAGATTTTGATAAATGACAACGTGACAAACATTAAAGTTGGTTGTACACAAATAATTATAGCAATAATGCGTTATAAGGTATCCTGTTATTTATTGTCCACGACAGGACAGTAATACTATATTATTCAACGAGCATATAATGATGGCTATTATTCACGAGGGTGAAGTTTAAGACACGAGCCGCAGGCGAGTGTCGTAAATCACCAGAGTGAATAATAGCCATTATATGCGAGTAGAATACTATACTTTGTCCACGACTATTAAATATTTAATATTTCTTTAATTCATCTTCATTCAATGTCTTCTATTTAGGAAAAATTCATATGTCATCAGATATCATATATAATTTTCTCGATTTTTCGGGCCACAAGTTTAATGAGGCGATTTCTGCAGCTTCCTTTATCTCTGGCGGTATCTTTGAAATCTAGTTTTCACTGTCAGTACCGATTTATTTAATTATATTACCCTTTTTGAGTACCTAAAATGTAAAATTATTGTAAATAACGTTGGCGTTGAAATCGCACAAATTTTGACGTTTCAAATCAATTTACGTTTTGACACATCATGGCTTACTAATAAAATAATACAGTTTGTAGACATGTAAGTAAATGGTTTCAAAAACAATATTGGGGATTTCCGTCTGTTGCTAATAGAAATAGATGATGCTTTGAAAAGAACTTACTAATGTACTTTTTGAGTGTTTATTAAAATACCTTTTCGGCATTTGAGTGCTTCCTAGAAAACTAAGAGAGACAACACTTGTCTTTTGGTTACTACAATTTTGACATTTTAAATTATTAGTAAAAAGCCACTAATGTCATTTCTTGCAAACAATTGACTGTCCTCATTATTCACTGCAATCAGTGAATAATGAAATCATTATTCACTGCAGAGAATAATGGATAGCATTATCCTTAAGGAAACACATACATATTGAGTACATTATTTAATAGTCGTGGACAAATAATCATATAATGTTGAAAAATAAAAATGCTTATGTGCCATAATGGTACTAAAGTCATTCGATCTACATGAAAACCTTTTCACCTCATCTATGGTAGTACGCCAAACGTATATATCCGGTTTTATCTCTGATTTTGATTTTGGATCAATTGTAGTAACTTCATTTAATGGGCGGGACGGTAAAATCGGTTAGCATTTAATGACATGTCAAACTCAACCGAGGGATCCATTTCAACTCATATGCGGCACTTATTAATTCTAAGTAAAATGTATGGCATATGATAATCTGAAATAAGAACAATGTTATTAAAATTGCAATTATATCTAGTTATTTCTAATTGTATACTGTACAGTATTATGTAATGTTTCGTAAGTAATAAATAATATGATATGATATAAAAAAATTGGAAACACTCGTCAGCACAGTGCTGACAGAAAAAAAAGCTTTATTAATTTGTATACTACAAAATGCCTTATCATATATGTGACTTAATATTAGCAAAATAGTATGGCAAAATCAAATCTGTGTCATATTTTATTAATGTTGTTGCCGTAACTAATTATATAATAGCCAACATATAATACATGTACCCTTGGGTATACCCCTAGGGTACTTGCTTATTAAAAACAAATAACAGACTGTATTGACCTGGCTCAGTTTCGGCTATGTCCTATACATCGATCTAGCATACGTACTTTGACTACTAGGTCAAGGACAAACGTTGACATGAACACGTTATTGGAACCTCCTAGTTATGACGCAGTATGGGGTCTTAGAGCATTGTCCGTTTGGAAAACAAAATCTTGCAACCTCTGAATATGCGAGAACGCAATCAGTTCCAAAATTTTGTTAGTGTACTTTTAGGCATTTATGTTTCCTTCAAGGAATACTAGACAAGACCTATTTCTATATATTACTATACTTTGTACCATTACCTACGGGTAATTTATGTCACTCATTCTACGCAAAATTGGATAACTGATAATTTTCCTCACGCACAAATACTTACAGACACAGACACAACCGCACGAACGAACTCGTCTGTGCCGAGGATTCCCTTAGTGAGTTTCTGATGATAAACTCACTAAGGGAATCCAGGATTCATCATAAAAAGTATCCAGTAGCATATTTCATGTAAGCTGTTAACATTACTCGAGTTCTTTCTTCCAGTTTGACTTGTCCAGTAGCAACTGAGGGCCAAAAGCTCTTATTCATTGATAAGTGAATTAGATGGATAGTAACTAACCCGCAATAGCTAAGCATTCATTTGCCACAAACCTGACTATACTAATTTTAATTATAAAATTATCTCCAAGAAGTGGTTCGGTATCCACTATAAACTGTAGGGTCTCGTTTCTCTTTGCCTAACACAAAATCGTCTTAGAATTTAGTGACTTGAGAAAGCAATTAAACAAAGAAACATTAAACAAATAATATGTGGTATGAAATGTAAGGAGAAGCTATATAAACAATAAACATCCGTTACACCACCAATAGTATAAGACAGAATATCCAAATTATATTCAATATTCAAATACCTGATTATAAATATTTGATATGTGGGCCACGTTATGAGTTATGATAAGATTCGTGCGTGCGAGAGGTAGCAAAAATAAGTTATTATATCTGTTGTTAATTCTCGGGAATCTTTGGTATAATTGATTCACATTTTGTCATATAATGAATTAATATAAACAAAAATAGTACCAGAAGCAATGTGCGTCTAGCGAGAATAGGTACTTTGCAGATCGAATCGTCTAAGGAACTGATTATGGGGTAGACTCTTGTGGGGTAGGCAGCACCTAGTGAAAGAGTAACGGATTTAAACAATCTTCGTTGAACTCTTTCGATCGATGTTATCTAAGTTGTGTATATGGGACTCCATATTAATGGTGCATACTCTGCCTTGATCTTACAAAGGTACAATGTAGAAATATTTTTAAAATCCTCTTGAGTTATATATAAATAACTAAGTCTTTTATATGCGCCACTTAAACATTCATCAACATATGTGAGAGATTAAGCTCAAAATCAAAGAAAACTCCTAAATCTTTGACGTATGAATTTCACTATCAAGTACATAATAATTAATTAATAGTTTTTGCAATAAAGAAACATAACATTGGTTTTGCTGGTATTGAGTGGAAGTTTATTACGAAACCAACTGTCGAGCGTATAATGTTTCTTGAGACGGCGACAATACGGGTACTATGGAATATATTATTGAATTTCATTGAAACGGTATATAACTCTGTTTGAAGCGTGAGACCGCAACAGATGGCTCAGTAGTTGTCTCACCTTAACCCTCGTGATCTGTCTCGCATCTGCTTCTGAAGCAGCAGTGTTACTGTCGCCACGTGGTGACCAGTATATTTTACCCTGCAAGTAATGGCTTCATCAGCAAAAAAATTTGAAAATTGCTGCATCCAGTCCATGTCGTCTGTCTTTTCTTGTGAACAAGATGAAATATTAATAGATTCAGTGGCTCAAAACCCAACTCTTTACGATATGGAACTAGTCTTACAAAAATGGAAACAGAAAATATGTGGAAAGATATAGGAAAAACTTTATAGGTAAAACTAGTAAATATTAATTATTTTATTTTATTTTATTTTCAGATTTAGTAACTTAAAAACAGCAAAAGAGAATTATTTTTAGTATTTTTAATTTATAGTATGTTCTTGCCAGGAAACTTTTCCTTGCTCACTTAAGAAATAATTTGTAAGTTGTTCTCTGGTCCATAGACAATTCTCTTAGCAAATCCACCAGAAAGAATTAAAGATTCCATATTGAATGTGGGTGGCTCTTTGCTCTCTCAACTAAGCCTAAAACAATATAAAATTGCTGTTTATGTAACCTGCAAAATTTCTTAAACATATCTTGATCGGCCTTTAAATGTTGTGATATTAATAACTTGAAATATCCCTCTTTTCTTAGTTTTTCAAATAAGGGGTTTATTGCCGCTGTTTCACATTTTTCATAAAAATAATATAAAATCAAGTCTTCATCTTCCTCTTCTAATAATATACGTTAAAAAAGATTTTCCATATTTGCAGACATTATATATAAGCATTATTCACGCGTCAAGTCTTCAGCAAAAGGTGTTAATCACTGATCTGTCGTACATTGCGAAGAAGCTATCTTTCTATTGTCTCGATCGCTTGTCGCCTCTCTCTATCGTCAGTCTCGATATCTTGTCGCTATCGCTTGTTACGAAAGTCTACCTTAAAGGTACTCTCCCGATGCACGCGATAGAAACCAGAGACCGCGATCTTAGACAGGGATATGTGGCATGCGACAAGCTAGAGACCAATGATAGGGAAAACTACTATCCCGATGTGAGTGACCGAGACTCACAGTTGGCAGTGTGGTACTGAACTAGTATAAAGAGGAACGAGGACAATGCAATTTTTAGAAACATCTTAGAAGAGGAGGATGACAATCTCTTACTATATTATTTTTATAAAAAGAAAAGAGGTACCATGTATCCAATATTTCAAGGCAGAAATGAAAAAAGATATATTCAGCTCCTAATAGGACATCATTTAATGGCTGACGAATCCCGAACATTTTGAATTCTGTCCCGTCGAAGCCATCTCCCCGATTAACAAACTAACACTGCAACAACGCGGCTTGACAGGAAAAGGTATCGCGTCACTGCTACCGAGCCAATCAAGAGACCTGGCCGAGCGACAACGAACAGAGACCGAGACACATGTCTCTGTCTCCGGTCGTGGTCTCAAGTATATTTTAAGGTTATCAGCATACAGGAGGTAGTGGCCATGAATGTCTTTGGTAATATAGTTGATACATATTATAAAGAAGAGTAATTCTAAAATTGATCCTTGAGGAACACCTAAAGTTTGAGGAAACTAGTTGGATCTAAAGCGTCGGCATCGTACAATTTGGCAGCGATCCGTAAGATATGACCGTTAGAGATTTGTTATCTCTGTACATAGTCCAAATTCACTGTGACATTGTTTGTAAAAGTAGACTGTGGTCAAATCTATCAAACGTCTTGGAGAAGTAGGAGAAGTCTATTGTTACAAACATTCTTACAAACCAACCCTATCCACAATTTTTCGAATAAAATCACTGCTTCTTCATAATCTTACGATTCTACAATTTTACTTAATTGTCGAAATTCGTAATCAGTGAATAGGGCAAGTAAATAAAGCGATAATACTAATGTTACAAACCTAATTCAGTGTAAGCTTCAATATATTGTATTTTACTTATTAGCATTTATGAAATCTACAGTTTACCAAACTTCTCAATGCGTCAATATTGTGTTGCAATTTCAAATCACACTACTATCTTAATCACAGTCTTGGCAAAGACCCACGCATTATATTAGTTAGCTTTCCAGTATGCATAAGCACATCTCACAGTATGACATTACACGTCGTGGTTGTCTGCTAGACGTACGATTTCACCAAATTTCTTGCTCATTTGTATTTTCTGGAGAGTAGAGTTGTTGATGCGATGAACCGAACGGCCTCCTTCAATGCCTATGTCGTAAGGGTGTTAGCAGGTCTAAACTTTGTGCAATTTGTGATGTCTTTGTCACGCCAAATTTTGCTCAAGTTGTAAATTGCCAATTTGTATTTTCCGATTCTCTTACTCGTAGTTGCCGGAATTGCCAACGACGTTTCTAAGATGTTATTATCATTATACTCTTCGCAAATACAAAACGAATAGTAAACCAGTAATATCGCACGTAGATATAAAAATTTCATACTACTGTGTTGGTGTGCGAATTCTGAACAACTTTCAAAATATCAGTCCGTCTGTATGTCTGACTGTCTGCCCGTCCGCCCGCCCTTCACGTTTCTTGTAATGATTTAAGAATGAAAATTCTAATTGTATTGAAATTTGGACAATAATACCCTAAAGTTTAAGAATTCGCAGAAAGTAAGGAATTCCAAGACACTGTAGAATTAATTCGAAGTTTGGGTATTTTTTGATACCAGGTGACTGTACTACTATGAATGGGGTCAATGTTACATCCAAGATTAATCATTTTGAATTGATTTTCCATACGTATACAGAGGTAGACTAATTATGAATTAATATCATATTAGATAATCATTTATTTTCTTCGTCGTACAGGAAGTTGCGATACCTGTTATTAGTATACTAATAAGCGAAAAAGGCTAAGTTACCGAAAAATATATAAAACTCTGTGAATACTCATAGGTTCCGTATGACTTAATTTTCGCCTTGCAGGTTTTGATGATTTCAGTATCTTCAAAACCTTCAGCTTTCACATCTAATTTCCTAATATCCTTCGTAATAAAATGAGCCTTAAACACAAGTGCTTTTTATGAAATGTCGAGCGAGCTTCATTATTAAATTAATTATCACAAGGAAAGAAAAGTTCAGACCCAGAAACTAGGCCTACCAATCTTTATGTATTTTGATGTCCTAAATTTAATGCCGCCATCGGAAACTCATTTTCTCGTTGGTTTTTTCTTATCTTTGAAGTAACTCTTTTATACTAGATAAAATCTAAGACAAAAAAAACTCAACGATAAAATCAAATAAAAATAAAATTCTGATGGCGGCGTCGAAATCAGGAGGTTAAAATATATAAAGATTGGTAGGTCTGGTTTCTGGGTATTTTTTGTATGGCTGTGTTACATTGTAATGGAACTCACTTTTCACTCACTTCCAGATGTAGTTGTGACTTGAAATTTGACATGTGTATAAGGTTCACATGACAATATAATTTTATAAAAAAAATCCAAGATGGCGTACAGTCTATTGTCATTTAATATCTAATTTATGAATTTAATTAATTTATTCGTGAAATATTCGCCATAAATTTCACTCATGCTTTAATATTTTACCTATAAATTATTTCTCAAGTAAAGTTGCCAAATAGTAATATAATTCGTTTAAATTAACAGTTCATTATCAAAGATTAAATCCTTCACCCTAACGCGTTTGGGATTTAATCAATTTTCACTCTTTATATTACTAGGCAACTACGCTTTCGAAACAATTTTACCTACATAATCCATTGAAATGTTACAAAATTTTGGCCGAACCTTGCATTTTGGGTAGGACAGTTTGTCCTCGATATATTGAGAACCGTAGTAAGTCTCACAAAAAATGTTTTGAGACTCTTTGTAGAGAATTGAATTCTCTATAATCTTGGTTTAGATAGATCTTATCGTAAAATCGAAAATGGAAAAGTTATAATTAAAAATAGACTAAAATTTTCTCTTTTTTCCTCTTACAATTGTTGACCAAACCTCTTCCTTTTCTAATAAAAAAATCGCAAAACTCTAAAATCTTTATTTTTCCTCGCCAGATAACTAAGAAATTGACAATTTCAGAAAGAAATATTTCGAAAAATCGTAGTCTATTTTTAGTTAGACAATCCGATTTGAAATAAAATAATTTGACCTTGAATGACCTTAATCCTTAAACCTAATGTCAAAGTGATATGTACCGCCAAAGTACCCCCCATCCAATCCTACAATATTCGTTTCAAAACGTTTTTCGTAGAGTGCTTATTACTTGAAAGTTTCCGGTTAAAGAATCACCCGGGTGATCTTTTTAACCTGAAACTTTCAAATATTTCGAGTGATGAGCACTCTACGAAAAAATGTTTCAAGCAGAAGTTGTAGAATTCTAGGGGGGCACTTCGCCGGTATATGTCACTTTGACATTGGGTGGAAGGGTTAACGTCATTCAAGGTCAAGTTGGGTTTTTTTAATGGGAACCCCTATATTTTATTGTAAATTCGCATTCTCTGACTAAAAATAGACCACTTTTTTTCAGAAATTGTAACTTCTTTAGTTATCTGGCGAGAAAAACAAAAATTTTAGAAGTTTGAGATTTTTTTTCTCGTAAAAGAAAAAGTTTGGACAAAAATTGCAAAAGAAAAAAAGAGTTTGGAATGATCCTAGGAATGTACGGAATTTTTTTCAGAATATTCCAATGCCCTTTTCGATGCACCTGATCTAACACCTCTCCAAAGAAGAGAAATTTAAAGAATGAGTAGAGAAAATTATTCACAATAAAATGGTGTACGAGAAATATCTGATGCGTATTTTCAATAAAATCAATAGAAAAGAAGTTTTTTATAACTTACATGATATTTTTCTTGAAAATTTTAGTCTATTTTTAATTATAACTTTTTCATTTTCAATTTTACGGTAAGACGAATCTAGACCAAAATTGTAAAGAATTCAATTCTCTACAAGAGAAATGTTTAAAAAAAATTGTGAGACTTACGGTTCTCAAGATATCGTGGAAAAACTGTTTACGCTCCCTTTTTCAAGATGGCGGCCAAATGGGGGGGGTTGGCCTTCAACCCCGAAGGTTGAGTTTTATACTCACACTGACCCCCCCCCCCCCTAAACATTGAATGAAAAAATCTTGTCCTACCCAAACTGCAAGGTCATTGTAACATTTCAATTGACTAATAATATTCTAAACACTACTGTTACGTACGCTGAATCGTCTAGTGTTTGTGGCTAAGAAAAGGAGGTTTTACCTCGTTGTTAAAATATTGCCCAAGTGTTCAAGTGTGGGCCACCCTTCGAGCGACGTGGTTAGCGTCACTGGTGTAACCTGGCTAGCACAGTAAAGATACGGAGAGCAAAAGGGCGTCGAGTTCAAGGCTTGGGCGCCATTGATTACTGAGTGTAATCAAGGAAAATTGAAGATAAAGATAAACCAAAGACAAAAGTTACATATGTACAATAGAACTATATTACAAAATATTATATTACAAAAACAATGAGCTATCACAGCATCAGCGATACTGTATAGCAAAATATCACCATAATATGTACAAGGTAAACTATATTACAAGATACACTATATTACATATTGCTCAACAGCAAGATAAACTTGAGGTGTTTACGAGATAAAAAAAACTATATTACAAAAGATACATCTCGTAATTTTACCTCAATACTAAAAATCACATATTACAAAAGATATGAACATTTACGAGATTTAAACCGAACTATAATACAAAGGTATCTCGCAAACGATCCGACAAACAAACTATATTACAGCACTAGATATACTAAAGTGCAACACAAAAGACACACCATTAGATTTACTAAAATGGCGACACAAAATATATTACAAAGATAATAAAACTTAACCTAATAAAAGATATGCTACTTCACTCGAACCTGATATTTATTTGAGCCTACCAGTATATAGCCTCCCCGCTACGTAATGCCAAATACTCAAAAACCGGGACACCCCAAGTTATATAACCATAAAAAAATAATACTAGAACTCATCTCTAGCAAATAAAATGCGGGACACCCCAAGTTATATAACTACAAAAGATAATACAAATTTCACCGCGCCCCGAACATCCGAATTCCTTTAAATAAATAATCCACATAAGTGATGCGACTTGACGAGTCAAATCTAGGAAATATCAGATCACACGACGCGTATTATGTGCAAATAACTGACGTGTCTAACCATCGAGACACATCTGAAACAAAAGTACTTTGACACAGCGAATTTGCGATACTGGCAAAATTCAAAAAAAAATATCATGTTATCAAACAACTACGATTACGTTAAACGTTGAATACAAGAAATCGATACTACGAAGAAATATTTGTTACAACGAATTTAAGATATAAATAACTACGACGAAATATTTGTAACAACGGATTTAAGATATGAGTGACTACGAATTAATGTGTAGCACTAGATATGCGAAAATAATCCCTTTTACAGGTAATAATCAAAGTTACTTATCTTTTATTATAATATCCTGATGAGGGAAATTCCCAAGTATGCCCCTGTCCTCCGATGATAATAGATTATAACCGTTGAGCAGTTAAATGGTTCATGATCTCCATTTTGCTCTAGCGAGAAGTCACATGTCGTACCATTCCACTTTGAAGGTTATGAAATCGTAGAGGCGTGCTATGCTCGAATAACATAAATAATTTCTTCACCCAGGTTTTCGTATGCTTGATAGAAAATCTTAAATAGATGTTGTGTCGAAAATTTCATAATAAAGGTAAACGTAGTATTCTTATCCCATAAAGTTATCAAGGAAACTTATATAAAAACGTAGTATCAACATAGAACGTAGATAATTTTGCTTAAAGCAAAGGTGTAACATTAAGATCACTTCGACGTTGAAATGAAATTTGTAATTATATAGAAAAACAAAAGAAAGAAAGAAAGAACCTAAAACAATATGTTTAAATGTTAGATGGTATTTAACAATATATAATTATTTAACTATTACCTTATACGTCTATAAGGTTCCTCTCTACCAATATCCCCGTTAGGGTCTTACAAAATCTCTATTACGTCCACCTCGAAGGACGGCTCGAGTGAAAAAGAGCGAATTTAGTCTAACGCGTTGTATTGTGACATATGTTTCGGACTGACAGTAACGTGTCTCCGCCCCAAAAAGTAGTTCTCTTTATTTTGGTGAAATATTAATTAGCCAAATGATCTATAATGTTACTGATAGTTCTGTTTCATGTGACTTTCCGACCTTATTATAAATACTTGACTCAACTTCATTTTTCAGTCAGTTTGATCCATTTATTTAATTTAATTTGGATATTATCGAGCGTGCGCTGTTTATAAGCTACTACCAACCTCCCATCTGTCCGGAAATGTTCGTTATAGTACCAGAGCATAGGAGAATAAAATGTTTGATTATTAAAATTTTTCTAATAATTCTTAGAAAATGTAACGAAGGATGCTATTGCGCATTCCGCACGTTACAATATCCCGGAGCCCACATAAAAATATATGTCAAATATATTTTTTTTTTAAGAGAAAATTTTTTTCTAAGAGATTTTCTAAGAAATTTTTCTAAGAGATTGTTTTTCGAAGAGATTATTTTCGCGTTAGATACATCATATTTCTATCGGATATAACTAAAATACAATATACACTTATAGAGATAACTTACATAAATAGTAAATACAGAATATACAACATATATAACATAAAGCAGACAAGTTGGGCTATTTACTTAAATTCTTATTTTTTCTAAAATTATTTATCAATTTTAAAGAAGGATTATCAATGGAGATATCGTTATGCATGGCCTTGATATCTTTTATATAATAATGACCAATGGTCTTTCCTTCTAATTCATATATTAGAGGAGAGATTTCACTAGTTATAATGCATTTTAAAACTTAGGAGCCAATTTTAGCTGAAAATTATTTCGAACATCACTCAAAACATAGTTCCTTTTATAAACTACATCTCAGACTTCGAATTCAAGTCTCGTTTCCATAAGTTATAATATATATATTTTTTTCATTTAATAACTTAACATCTCAAAAGAATTATTTCGTTCATAAACTAATTTTATTTTTATTATTATTATTATTATAATTTTTTCACGTAATGCCTAAACGGTTGATTTTCGGTTCAGTTTATTTTATGTTCAGCTAAGCTAGTCAATGCTAAATTTTGAGGTACCAATTTTGAAAATTTTCTGTAACTTTACTTAATTGTTGCTTTTGATTAACAGTGAAATCATATTAAGCATGTACAGAACAAATGTGTAACATAACATCACTAAGATTTATCAAAATCACTCGGGTTAATATTTTTAGCATCATGAACTGGACTATTAGTTTTATGTCATAGGTGACATTTTATTTTCATTTAATTACCAAACTTATGTTTCGAAATCTAAGTTCAATTTCAATGGTTCACAAAACCAATATCTAAAATTATAAAATGGCGAATATTTGATACTATTAACCATTTTAAATAGCTTTAAACAAATATATCCTATAAAGCATTGATTCGTTGTGTATTAACTAGCTTTTGATTATTTTATAGTCCTATATAAATATAAAGATTATATTTGTTTCTGCACGTCTACCACCTAACTATAAGCATTAAATTTAATTCTTGCAAAAAAATAAAGATAATAAACATCAAATAAATGAAGGTGTTTGATATCTCTTATCAACTATAATGAGATTGTCACGGTCCCTGATTTCACCATTGACCATCAAAGTTTTTATGTATTTATATCTTTATAAATTATAAACGATGTCTTATAGAGATTTTTATACATACACTGAAATATCTAGCAGTAAGCTTAAAATGACAGTTTTTAATAGGCAACAAAATAATTTAAATGATAAATTAAATGTTTAGCTATATGAACATTAATAGAATTGACTATGTTCTATTCTAGTAAGTTTTCTACAGATACTCCTTTATTTAAATGACTAAAAGTACTTAGTGTTTGAAAAGTTTCAGCACTTGAAATTTGAAATGATACAGCAAAATTTATTACACTCTCATGGGTACCTATGTTTTGAGATATTTCTTGCTCTACATGATCAAATAATAACATGACTTGAGTCATAAGTTCAAAAATATACTTGCAAATTAGCTAATTGTTAATTTAACATTGAAAATTTATTTAAACAGTTATGTACATGTAACAATTTAGTTTTAATCCTTTTGTAATCAGGATACTGAATATTAGAATAAAATTTAGACGTCATACCCTCTAATATACTCATTTTTTTCTACAAATTGAAGTTTCCTCGTCTTCTAAGAATTGATTTTTTACAGTTATACTCCCATGAACGATAGCTCCTCTGATCCTTAGTTCATAGTCCAATTCATCTGAGTGTAAGTAAGTAATTTACCTCCATATTGCATAACAATAGAATTCTCACTGAAACACAATTTCCAAGTATCGATTAGAATACATCAGACGATTAACTAAATCGTTAGTAAATAAAGGAAATTTTAAAATTATAGCATTAATAAACTAATATTAAATGTTAAAAACAATATTTACAACGTACTAAAGTTAAGAAAAATACTTAGAAAAATAGCAAAACATAAAAGACAATAGATAATAGATAAACAGTAAAAGATAAAGATAGCAGACAAATAGTAAAAGATAGATAAAGAAAATTTTCCTTGAACTCTCTACTCCTTTAAAGTAATCAAGCCCCGCGTTGAAAAGGCGCTACTTTGTGTGGCTAAGAAAAGGAGGTTTTACCTCGTTGTTAAAATATTGCCCAAGTGTTCAAGTGTGGGCCACCCTTCGAGCGACGTGGTTAGCGTCACTGGTGTAACCTGGCTAGCACAGTAAAGATACGGAGAGCAAAAGGGCGTCGAGTTCAAGGCTTGGGCGCCATTGATTACTGAGTGTAATCAAGGAAAATTGAAGATAAAGATAAACCAAAGACAAAAGTTACATATGTACAATAGAACTATATTACAAAATATTATATTACAAAAACAATGAGCTATCACAGCATCAGCGATACTGTATAGCAAAATATCACCATAATATGTACAAGGTAAACTATATTACAAGATACACTATATTACATATTGCTCAACAGCAAGATAAACTTGAGGTGTTTACGAGATAAAAAAAACTATATTACAAAAGATACATCTCGTAATTTTACCTCAATACTAAAAATCACATATTACAAAAGATATGAACATTTACGAGATTTAAACCGAACTATAATACAAAGGTATCTCGCAAACGATCCGACAAACAAACTATATTACAGCACTAGATATACTAAAGTGCAACACAAAAGACACACCATTAGATTTACTAAAATGGCGACACAAAATATATTACAAAGATAATAAAACTTAACCTAATAAAAGATATGCTACTTCACTCGAACCTGATATTTATTTGAGCCTACCAGTATATAGCCTCCCCGCTACGTAATGCCAAATACTCAAAAACCGGGACACCCCAAGTTATATAACCATAAAAAAATAATACTAGAACTCATCTCTAGCAAATAAAATGCGGGACACCCCAAGTTATATAACTACAAAAGATAATACACATTTCACCGCGCCCCGAACATCCGAATTCCTTTAAATAAATAATCCACATAAGTGATGCGACTTGACGAGTCAAATCTAGGAAATATCAGATCACACGACGCGTATTATGTGCAAATAACTGACGTGTCTAACCATCGAGACACATCTGAAACAAAAGTACTTTGACACAGCGAATTTGCGATACTGGCAAAATTCAAAAAAAAATATCATGTTATCAAACAACTACGATTACGTTAAACGTTGAATACAAGAAATCGATACTACGAAGAAATATTTGTTACAACGAATTTAAGATATAAATAACTACGACGAAATATTTGTAACAACGGATTTAAGATATGAGTGACTACGAATTAATGTGTAGCACTAGATATGCGAAAATAATCCCTTTTACAGGTAATAATCAAAGTTACTTATCTTTTATTATAATATCCTGATGAGGGAAATTCCCAAGTATGCCCCTGTCCTCCGATGATAATAGATTATAACCGTTGAGCAGTTAAATGGTTCATGATCTCCATTTTGCTCTAGCGAGAAGTCACATGTCGTACCATTCCACTTTGAAGGTTATGAAATCGTAGAGGCGTGCTATGCTCGAATAACATAAATAATTTCTTCACCCAGGTTTTCGTATGCTTGATAGAAAATCTTAAATAGATGTTGTGTCGAAAATTTCATAATAAAGGTAAACGTAGTATTCTTATCCCATAAAGTTATCAAGGAAACTTATATAAAAACGTAGTATCAACATAGAACGTAGATAATTTTGCTTAAAGCAAAGGTGTAACATTAAGATCACTTCGACGTTGAAATGAAATTTGTAATTATATAGAAAAACAAAAGAAAGAAAGAAAGAACCTAAAACAATATGTTTAAATGTTAGATGGTATTTAACAATATATAATTATTTAACTATTACCTTATACGTCTATAAGGTTCCTCTCTACCAATATCCCCGTTAGGGTCTTACAAAATCTCTATTACGTCCACCTCGAAGGACGGCTCGAGTGAAAAAGAGCGAATTTAGTCTAACGCGTTGTATTGTGGCATATGTTTCGGACTGACAGTAACGTGTCTCCGCCCCAAAAAGTAGTTCTCTTTATTTTGGTGAAATATTAATTAGCCAAATGATCTATAATGTTACTGATAGTTCTATGTTTCATGTGACTTTCCGACCTTATTATAAATACTTGACTCAACTTCATTTTTCAGTCAGTTTGATCCATTTATTTAATTTAATTTGGATATTATCGAGCGTGCGCTGTTTATAAGCTACTACCAACCTCCCATCTGTCCGGAAATGTTCGTTATAGTACCAGAGCATAGGAGAATAAAATGTTTGATTATTAAAATTTTTCTAATAATTCTTAGAAAATGTAACGAAGGATGCTATTGCGCATTCCGCACGTTACATGTTTTATTTTATATTTTACGACGAATGCAATTCTATTTATAGCGCTGATTAAGATTCACGGCAATTTATAATTAATTTTACCCAGATTGAACACTATTGAACAGGCTCGTCAAAGACTAGACCATGCCACAGTTATAAGCAGAAAAAAGCTTACCTCCTAGCGCCGCTACTGATTAATAACACCAAAAATAAAAACATTAATTTAAAACATGATTTGATTAAGCCATACCGTCCCAATTAGTATTCTAAAGGAAGTAGTTCGCATACTTAGTAATTTATTAATTTTAAATAGAAATAAATGAGCTGTACCGACCAACATTATCCGTTACAAATCATTTAATGTATGTAGAAATCTTAACATTATAAACTAATTTAGTTCATCTTTTGATAAGAACCTAAAGTAAATTTATTAAAAATGTGGTAATTGAAAATTAAAGAAAGCAGGTAAATTACACACATATGATAAAATAAATAGGGCTTAACATTCGATTATACTGACAATATTCAAAATGTACTGTAATAATAGAATGTACAGGGTGGGCAACTAAGAATGGAGGTCGGCCATATCTCAGAAACCAAGCATCGCACAAATTTAGGGAAAAAATTACCTTAAGTAAAGTGGCCACGAAAAATCGCTGGAAAATATTTTCAAGTTTCTAAAATGGCCGCTAGGGGGCGTAACAGCTATAGCCGAATAGAAAATCAGGTTTCTCTCAGTATTTTGCTGAATTAAGTGGCATTGAAAATATATGCGTCGTAATCCTGGGACAATTTCGAATCTTTTCAGTTTTCCATTTTTTTTGTATCTTCAAGAATAAAGTGGTGGGGAGGTGCCAAAAACACATTTTTTCAAATGTCGATTACTCCGATTAGCCTTAACGGAATTTAACAATCTTGGTCTCATTGGAAAGTGCTTTTCTTAGTCTATCGAGTGCACTTTGCGCTGTTTCCATTTGATTATTACCGTCTCCGCTAGAGGGCGTTATTTGACATGACAACAAATATCGCGTTTTTTCTTAAAAAATTTAAATGGAATGGTATATTTATTTTTACACGGTAAAATAGAGAATTAAAAGCCTCAGATGTCAGTGAAAACCGCAACTCGATAACTTTTCTCTAACGGAAGATATTAACAAACAAAGTTGAAATTATGAATTATTGTCAGATCGCTACGACGGGATTTGCAAATTAGCTGTTGAAAACAAGTAAGCTGTGAAACTGACACAATGAAGAAACAACATATATCAAACATATTGAGTAGACTATATATATCATGATATAAAAATTAGTAATTAATTACAGACAACAAGTCTAATAATAATAACAATATATTTATGTTGACAGTTATGAAAAGACTAATTTTACTTGACGAATGTAATATTTGCAAATTACGCGAGTCAAGTAAAATTACTGTTTCATAACGTGTTAAGAAAGACAACATTTTATCTAATCCTGCTCTAAAATAGAAAAGAAATTGCAATTAATATTGAATTTTATTTTGCGGTTTCAAACATTGTTACACCTACAGTGGTACAAATAAGTTTTGTGTTTATCGCTGTACTTGAGCATTAATATAGGTTGACATTTGTATTATCAAAGTTCATTTGTCAATCTGCTGAATTTTTTTAAACAAATTAAGTCAGAATTTGTTGATTCAGGTGTGGATATTCCATGTGATATAAAAGAGTAGCAGTAAATTCAATAATACCTGATAAATCAAAAAGCATATATGAGGAAGTATAATATACGAAATTTGAAAACTGGTGTCAACAAAAAGGAATAATAAGATGTATGTGAAAAGATTCTCTTAGCGTATTTCGAAACGATGAAAATCTATAAAGCATATCACGATATGAATATTGAGTAGGAATCAATATTAAAGAATTAAATGCCAAAGGAAACATTGACATAAAGAATGTACCATATTAATAGCATTTTTGAAGAGAAAATCTTCAGGTTATCACGCTAAGAAATTTATCATTTTAACAGAAGAAAACTTTAAAAGTTTTATTAGAAATGCAGACGGCGGAAAGTTTCTATTTACATTTTATTAATAAAGTGTTTTTTGTGCCCTACTCTTAAATTTTTTTTTCTAAATGATGAGTTTAATAATAACAGTTTAATAAAAATTCATTACATCACTAGTTATGTAATGAAACTGACAGTTATGAAAAATGTGACGTTTCGTAACGTCAAAAA
Source organism: Stenurella melanura (assembly GCA_963583905.1). Taxonomy (NCBI): domain Eukaryota; kingdom Metazoa; phylum Arthropoda; class Insecta; order Coleoptera; family Cerambycidae; genus Stenurella; species Stenurella melanura. The sequence continues at coordinate 102,318,611 of OY757312.1, forward strand.
TACATTTAAAATTTGACATTTCGTAACAGGATTAGATAAACAATATAAAATAATCAAATGTTCAAAAAAGTAAACATTTCGTAACGGGATTAGACAAACAATATAACAAATAAAATGTCCAAAAAAGTAAAGCAAGAACATATTACAACACATAAAAAAAATTACAATGTAACTAGTGGCGTCCTAGGTGTTCAAAATGTTGTCCATCATTTTCGATGCAAGAACGCATTTTCCGACGAGTAGATTGAACAGAAGTCTCTACTTCTGCCATCGAAATACTGTGAATGGCATTTCTTATTCTTTGGATCATGTCGTCTCTTGTAGTGGGTCTGGTGGCAAAAACGAGATCTTTTATTCGCCCCCACAGATAAAAATCTAGACAAGTCAAGTCTGGGGATCTGGCTGGCCAATGAAACAGACTTCCACGTCCTATCCACCTGTCAGGATATGACTGGTTTAAAAAATCCCTAACGTCCAAAGAGAAATGCGCCGGGCACCCACCATGTTGAAGAAACATATCACGACGAATTCGAAGAGGTATGTCTTCCAAAAGAAGTGGTAATTCGTTTTTAAAAAAATTTAGATAACGTACTCCATTAAGGGTTTCATTGAAAATAAAAGGCCCAATTATTTGTCCCCCTAAAATTCCACACCACACATTTATAGTCCAACGACCCTGAGATTGGACGTCTCGCATCCAGCGCGGATTCGTCTCAGACCAATAATGCATATTATGACGATTTACTGTACCATCATGTATAGTGATAACCTGAAGATTTTCTCTTCAAAAATGCTATTAATATGGTATATTCTTTATGTCAATGTTTCCTTTGGCATTTAATTGTTTAATAAGTATTAGTTCCTACTCAATATTCATATCGTGATGCTTTATAGGTTTTCATCGTTTCAAAATACGCTAAGACAATCTTTTCACATACATCTTATTATTCCTTTTTGTTGACACCAGTTTTCAAATTTCGTATATTATACTTCCTCATATATGCTTTTTGATTTATCAGGTATTATTGAATTTAGTGCTACTCTTTTATATCAGATGGAATATCCGCACCTGAATCAACAAATTCTGACTTAATTTGTTTCAAAAAATTCAGCAGATTGACAAATGAACTTTGTTAATACAAATGTCAACCTATACTAATGCTCAGGTACAGCGATAAACACAAAACTTATTTGTACCACTGTAGGTGTAACAATGTTTGAAACCGCAAAATAAAATTCAATATTAATTGCAATTTCTTTTCTATTTTAGAGCAGGATTAGATAAAATGTTGTCTTTCTTAACACGTTATGAAACAGTAATTTTACTTGACTCGAGTAATTTGCAAATATTACATTCGTCAAGTAAAATTAGTCTTTTCATAACTGTCTACATAAATATATTGTTATTATTATTAGAATTGTTGTCTGTAATTAATTACTAATTTTTATATCATGGTATATATAGTCTACTCAATATGTTGGATATATGTTGTTTCTTCATTGTGTCAGTTTCACAGCTTACTTGTTTTCAACAGCTAATTTGCAAATCCCGTCGTAGCGATCTGACAATAATTCATAATTTCAACTTAGTTTGTTAATATCTTCCGTTAGAGAAAAGTTATCGAGTTGCGGTTTTCACTGACATCTGAGGCTTTTAATTCTCTATTTTAGCGTGTAAAAATAAATATACCATTCCATTTAAATTTTTTAAGAAAAAGCGCGATATTTGTTGTCATGTCAAATAACGCCCTCTAGCGGAGACGGTAATAATCAAATGGAAACAGCACAAAGTGCACTCGATAGACTAAGAAAAGCACTTTCCAATGAGACCAAGATTGTTAAATTCCGTTAAGGCTAATCGGAGTAATCGACATTTGAAAAAATGTGTTTTTGGCATCTCCCCACCACTTTATTCTTGAAGATACAAAAAAAATGGAAAACTGAAAAGATTCGAAATTGTCCCAGGATTACGACGCATGTATTTTCAATGCCACTTAATTCAGCAAAATACTGAGAGAAACCTGATTTTCTATTCGGCTATAGCTGTTACGCCCCCTAGCGGCCACTTTAGAAACTCGAAAATATTTTCCAGCGATTTTTCGTGGCCACTTTACTTAAGGTAATTTTTTCCCTAAATTTGTGCGATGCTTGGTTTCTGAGATATGGCCGACCTCCATTCTTAGTTGCCCACCCTGTACACGGTATAATCGACATCACGATAAAATTGCAAGTGAAAACACATGTGTCATGCATTAATGTTATTACTTCTTACTAAACTTACTGTGTGGTATTTTTATTTAAATAGATAAACAATAGTTTCTACTAATATTGCGCATTTTATAATTTGTATGATGAGTGAAATGTTAAGTATATTATTTGTCGTTTTAATTAGTTTAAAGTTAAACTTGTTCGTTTTATTAATAGGCTGTTTCATGTGAGGCAAAAGTCTTTTACAATGCAGTAATACATTGTACTTGCTTAGCAAAAATCATGCAACTTTTTGAATTGAGTTCAGCTCCATGAAAATTATGTCACATAAATTTAACTCAGTTTCAACAAAATTTCACCACCTTGAAGTAATGAAGTCACGTTGTTGAATTTTATATGACTATTTGGTCTATATCGAGGTCTATATCATATCATGTAAATCAAACGATGCCGACGGTTAATACCCAGTTAAAATAAAGAGCGGGTACAAGTTGTAGTCGGACGCGGCCGACTGCCAATAACTATTTGATATTTTTCTCAAATACGGCAGAATCTACTTTTAGATGATGCAACCTTTGATTTTAATAAAATCAAAGATGCAGCTGATAAGAATACAACCAGCCAATACCTTTATATTTTTATTGTTCAAATACGTTTTCATACTCTGCAACGTCCAACTGTAATTTTCACTCGTATCGTCCCGTTAATAAAAATACCTTAATAACATTTTGAATAAAAATTTATCATCTCATACACGTAAGTTCGGTGAAATCGAAGAGACACTGTTTATTACAGTTTCGATATTTTGTACATTAATATTTTTTGTGTTCAATCCAATACCTTAGCTACATTTTGCTTTAAAATCCTGTATGACGAATATGACCCAATTTCAATTTCTGTCAACACAAATATGTTAGAAAGGCGTTTGTTAGGTCCATATACAATTTGAAAAAGCTTGATTTTACTACGTAAAATAGTTGATTGTACGTATTTACATTAACTTTTAAATGTCTTGCGCGCTTCAAATAACGAGAGTACAAAAGTTTAATAGGTAAGTAAATATGAAACGTCATTCTTAGTCATTGCTATTCCTACATTTTTATTTTTCGAAATAACGGTTAATTAAGGAATTTGGTCAACGTAAATTGAATCTGGAGAAAAATAAACGTTTCTGTTATTGTGCATGCTACAATTTTAACGTTTAAAAACATAATAGACAGAGGCGTATTTAAGTTAGATTGCGCCCTAAGTTTCTTTCGATTTGGCGTCCTGCTTGTTTTGCGATGGTGTACACGTTACATGCGTGGTATGATTCTACATTATGAACTAATCTTTTTTCTTACTAGAGAACAGACGAACGTTTTACTCTTAGTCTTGATAAATCAAAGAAATTGGTTTCACAAATAGTGATACTATGGTTACATGAAAAAAAAAATAGTTTTTTAATATTTTTTTTAGCTAGATATTCTGTAGATTAAACACTCAATTATTCAAATAAAATTATACTCTTGAAATAATAATATCTTTCACACATGGAAACGAAAGAAAGAGCTCAAAAATCTTTCATAGAGTCACCGGAGAAAAGAGATATCAATTTATTTCAATTTCTAGTCTCCCTTCAAATTTTAACACCCGGGCCTCGCGGGTCTAAGCTTTCTTTCACCGTTGAAAATAGAAAAGAATGATTTATTCAACTTATAGCAGCAGCAGTAGTATAGTTGTATCCATTTGTATGCTGCACATAAAAAACCTCAAAGCTATACCGCATATACCTGACTACAGCATTAAGGGAGTTCGGGGTGTGGTAGTGTTAACCACAATAATAAAATATATAAAAACATATATGAGAAAGCATCCCGCACGGGGCATGTCAATTTTCGAGGTAACTCCTCTGTAACATATTAAACAATCTAAGCATTATGCTCTTCGCCGATTTACTACACTTTTTATATAATTGTTGCACATTCCATAGGATGCTCTTCGCAGTTCTTTTTTGTAAGTAATATTAGTTTTAGACATTTTTAGTTGGTTGGTAAATAAATTAATTTCGGGCCTTTGTTCTCATTTTTAACTGAATTTACATACCATAGGGGGTCATGTAGATACTAGTTTAATCTGCTTAGTCGTAGGGGACTATGTTGGATGCTAGTGTTATAATAAGAATGTCAAATAAGAAATTGGAAAAATTTATTTTGGAATTTTAACTTGCTAGCATAAGTCAGGTTATAGAAAAAATGCAAAGATTTCATTAATATTTTTAAGTATAGTTGTTTAGTTCTAATAGATAGTTTTCTTTCCGCTGTTTGCAAAATCCTATAAAGAATATGTTTCATTTTTAGTTCAATTACAAAACATTAATTTTTTTTCATTTAAAAAAAAATTAATACCGTCACCTGGGGTAACTTTAACCCTTTGAGGGTAACTTTGGCCCTGATGCAGAAAAAAGATACTTTGTGGTACAGTTACCTACTATATGAACCTATTGAACTAGTTAAAACATCAAACGATAGGTGGCAGTACAAGTATCACTTTAAACAAGAATTTCAGTTAGGTCGCAGTTTTAACACTTGGTGGCAGTATCTAGCAAAACAACTACCTGTTGACGCACATATTTACACATCTCAAACTTTTACCTGTGCAACGATCAAGGATAGTTTTATAATTTCGGTAAGTGTATTTTTGTATGCCTGTATTAATGTAGAAACAAACTGGGACAAAGTTACACGAATCTACAAAACAGCAAAGACAAAAAAAATCGAGTGAGAAATCACATTTCAATGAATAATCATTGAAATGTGATTTCTCACTCGATTTTTTTTGTCTTTGCTGTTTTGTAGATTCGTGTAACTTTGTCCCAGTTTGTGGGGTAACTTTAGCCCGGGCCAAAGTTACCCCAATTAATTTTGCAGAATTATTTGAAATTTTTTTTTAAAAGTTTTGTTTTGTGTCCTACCCTAATTCTGTTCTATCACCTAGTTTGAAGCAAACTGTCTTCTTTTTCAGAAGATAATGCCTCGAATTTACCAGAGACGTCTCGGTTCGAGAAACTATAAAAATTATACGGCAGAGCAATTACAAGAATGCTTAAATAGCATAAGATCGAGACAAATGAGTCAGCGAAAAGCTTCAGTGAACTTTGGTATTCCCATATCTACAATTAAGGATAAATTAAAGGGAAAGCACGAAAAAAATGTTGGTCGTCCCCGCGTGTTTTCAGATGCTGAGGAGATTGCCTTTGAACAACATCTTATTAAGCTGTCCGATTATGGATTTCCTGTTGTTGAGTCTGATTTTCGTATGGCAGTTAAAAGCTACTTAGACAAAAAAGGCGTGAAAGTGCATTTATTTAAAGACAATATGCCTGGTTATGAATGGACACGATTGTTTCTTAAAATCTATTTTAAAAAATTGTTCGATTGAAGAACTGTAATATTTATTTTTGTTTAAAACAAAATTGTTTTAAACAGTATCAGACCACGTTACCGTCTGGTACAGTTCATTCCATATTTTTACTGCACATGAAAAACTCAAAGCTGACAATCGAGCTAATATATAGGGAGACTGGGGCCATACAGATTTTTTCTGGACTAGATTAAATAACAAATAAAACGTATTACATAATAGATAAAACATTATTACTCTCATGTAAAATATAGTCCAGCATGATTAAGATAAGAAATAATCGAAAACACGCCTCTTCTAATTAAGAGAAATCTTGTGATATAGTTACACGAATCACCCCTAACTAAAACGCCATACCTACAGATAAACGGAGACGTACTTTGAGTCTATCTGTCAATGTCGTGAAGGACGAGCAATATGTCCACCAATGCATCAGATATTCCTATCTTGATGCAAAACAGAGTAAGAATTTTTAATTTACCAAAACGTCATTAAGTTTCTACCGAAAATGCGATTTTTCAATCTCTGGTATAATATTTTGTTCATTCTAATAGGCAAAAATTTGAAATACGGCTCTGTAGTACCTTGTCGGCAGAAAATAGCGCTGTCTTTGATATTTGGATTTCTGATTTTTATCGCCTTCTTATGTGCATTAATTGAATGGAGACAACTATAACATGGATTTTCATAGTCGGTAGTGTCTCCTGAACTAATTTCAGTAAAAAACCTCTCGAAATGTATTCGAAACGCATGCACCCACATCACCTGGTCTATAACTAGATTAAATATTATTAGAACTGTAGTACACTTCATCCAAAGTCACTCTGAAGCTCATAAGAAAGACCGACAAAGGAATTATTTCCTAACGATGGACATGAGCGTAGACCCACAATTTTTAATTATTGAAATTTATAATCACTTTATAATTACTGAAAATATTGTTTCCCTACTTTATATTAATTAATAGGCATGATGTAAATGATTTATTTATAATACATTATTTATTATTATTATTAGTAAATAATATTAGTTTAATGAACGATGCAATAAAAATAAATATAAATATTATTTAGCCTACGGCTATGCAATCGGCATAAATCAAATCAGGCAGAGGGCACAGTAGAGAAATATACAGTAAACTCTCTCCCTATCTGCTCTATGTAGAAAAAGCTGCACTGGAAGCAGACGGAGGTGTTATTAAATGAATTACTTAATAATTTAAACAACTTGCAGTACTCATTTTTCCAATCGTTTTGAACTTTTGAATACGAAAACAAATAACACAAAACAGGTAATCTTATTTTGCAATTTTTGAACAATTGACCTATTCGCGCGCTATAATCGAGAACTAACTTGTTTCGTATTGAGTATAGCCCACGCGCCGATAGCAACAGTGGGGGGCCATGGACAAAAATAAGGGGAATAAGTGACCCAACTGTATATTATTAAACTGGGCAGAGGGCCTGCAATGGTGAGCCAGGTAAACAATCCACTCCTTTCGTTTGAGGTAAGCGGATAACATATCTGGTGAATTTTTATACGGATATCGTTTGCAATATTCAAGTTGTCGCCAGTACGCGGTCTCACGTGTTATTCTATCATAGCTTTGTAATGACTTATTCTGGTAGCAATGCTTTAAACTGAATTCCCAAATTAATACCAGAAATACTATAAATTAATTCTCACATTCTTTTGACATAGAGAACAATTTAAAATATAATAGTATATTACGTAACGAGAGTGGTAAAAAGCATATTACGCATGAATCGAAAAGTTACGAGTAGCGGCGAGTACGTAATTCCATGAGTGCGTAATTGCCTTACAAGTCGAATTATGTACTATACTTTACCTACGATTACAGTTAATAAAATTAAAAGACAACTTTGTATATTTTTAATGTCTACGAATATTTAATAGTAATATGGAAAAAGTACTTAAGTGAACATTTTGTGCAATTTGCATTATTTTCGGAGGTGATAGGGTTTCATTGTTCTCACTATTGCTTGACATTTTTGTTTACAAATGTTTCGTAAAGCTAAGCTTGCATTTATACATCAACAATATTGTTCAACGAATAATAACACCATTTGACAGTTAAGCAGGGGCATTTTTCTTTTTTTGTCAACTTGTCAGCGATCACAGCCACCTGTACAGTGTGAACCTAAAGAAACGCACAAAATTCATATCTTTGGTACGTGTAGTTTTTCAAAAAAATCCTCGAACAGGGCGATTTTAGTTTTGTAAATGCTACATTTTGTCACTATACCAAAATTTATGACGTCATTGGTTTTTGAGTTATGACGCCATCATAAATTTTTTTAATGGAAAAAGACATTTTAGTTTACTGTCTTTGGTGGTATATTCCTTTAGCTTTCTGTTGATATAAAAAAAAATGATATTACCTTAGCCATTCTTTTGGAAAAATGACATTTTATGTAAAAATAGCTCACCTTTCGCAAATTCACGAGTAATGTTCCACTTTCTTATGGACTGATAAATCTTGTTGCCTACATTTTTGTTTTAACTAGCATGAAATCATTTAACACAAAAACAAAACAATGAAAATAATAAAAAAACAATCGCCTTAACAACAGAGAGATACAGACCTTTTTGTGTAAAGTATCGATAACTTTTTTATTCCTGGCACCTGTGGAACCTCAGTTTTGTGACATTTCCAAGACAGCGTAAAACTAGTGAATGCAATGCCACGTTTAAGTGAAAGAGAACGCGTAGAACTTTTGATGATGGTTGGATATGGTGATAGGCTGAGAACTCATCAGGAAGCATGTGATGTTTTCAACGCCAAGCATCCCGAAAACTAGATATGATGAATCTGGCAGTGTAGCTGACCTCCCTCGATCTAGTCGCCCTAGCACAAGCAACGAAACCAAATTAAATCTTCTTCCAGAAAGTGAGGAAAACCACCATCATTCGACAAGGCAGCTAGCTGGCTTTAAATCATAACGTGAGTCGAACTTCTGTTGTACGTCTATTGAAAAAAGAAAAATACCATCCATACAAAGTGCAATTAATCGCCGAATTGAATGAGGACGATCCAGATCGGTTCTTACAGTTTTGTGAACAGTTGATAACCTTGTGCGATGAAAACCCAATTTTTTTATAGACCGTTGTTTTTTCTGATGAAGCTACATTTTCTTTAAAGGGGACTGTACATCGGCATAACTGTAGGTATTGGTCGCGCGAAAATCCTCATTGGACTCAAGAAGCCCATACACAACGACGAGGCAAAGTAAACGTGTGGACAGGTATGATTGGTGATCGTTTATTGGGACCTTACGGCCGCCAAATATTTACATTATTTGCGAGTTGAGTTATTGCCAGCCTTAGCAGTTATGTTTCCGAAGAATGAAGATGAAGATATTCCTGCTGAAAACGTCTGGTTTCAGCAAGACGGGGCCCCACCTCATTTTGGGATAGCAGTGCGTCAGTTTTTAGATGACACTTTTACTGGAAGTTGGATAGGTCGTCGAGGTCCGATTGAGTGGCTCCCGCATTCACCGGATTTAACCCCTTTAGACTTTTTCTTTGGGGTTACTTAAAGTCAAGGGTGTATTTTAACAGACCGAATACCATAGAAGAATTGAAAGACAGAGTTGGCTTGGAGATGAGACGAATAGCCCATGAAATGATTCAGAACAGCGTGCAAAGTGTCTACACCCGTCTTGGTCAATGCCAAATGGTTGGAGGGTCGCAATTTGAGCAATGGAGATGATTTTTTTCTCACAGTTACTTATGTAAGGTATCTATCAATAAAAATATTTCTTTCAAAAGAATGGCTTAGGTAAGATCATGTTTTTTCATATCACTAGAAAGCTAAAGGAATATACCACCAAAAACAATAAACAAAAATGTCCGTTTCCATTTAAAAAAATATATAATGACGTCACAACTCAAAAACCAATGACGTCATAAATTTTGATACAAGGACAAAATGTAGGATTTACAAAACTAAAATCGACCTGTTCGAGAATTTTTTTGACAAATGACACACACCAAAGATATGAATTTTTTGCGTTTCTTTAGGTTCACTCTGTATAGTATATATCATTGTATAGTCGCTGTGCTCCGTGCGTTTTGTTTACTGTGCGTAATATTCAATTTACACCTTAGACTAGGAAAGATAGATGGTGAGGACTCGTAACAGCGCATAATCGCCACGCTAACAAGTTGTGCCTATTAAGACGCCATTGCGGTGGTGGCAAACAAACGGTAGAGAGCAAAATCAAATTTTCCAATAGAAGTGATTTATAAGTGATTTAGTGCTAATTTATGTAATGTACCTACATGATGGTATCATATTCTATAAACTACTGTAAAAATCACAGCGAAAAAAAATTGTAAGGAGTGACGCTTTGCAGGTTAAAGTATATGCAGTTTTCACTTTACCTAGTTAAATTAACTGTAGGCCTATTATTTACTTAATTATGTCCGTGTGCATGCAATGATAATGAGAAGCATAGTATATCATTTTCTGGTATGCAATTAGCACGTTATTTGATTGAAATTTTCATTCATCTTTTCTTCATTGAATATAGAACAGTGCATCCGAAATGACACTTTTTCCATGGGCGTAGGTATATCGATTATGGTGTTATATTATATAGAATGTAGAATAAATTCTGGTATGTAAGATATGAGTAAATATATTTATGATAGTGAATATTAATTGTATTATTATGAAGCTGTTTTTGGAAAAATACCAGTTTTGTATCGTTTTATTCCTTTGATGTGATAAACTTGACACCTACATATTGTACATATGTTCCGCCACTCGCGCTTGCTCTCTGGTGGCAGGTGGCTTCACCATTGGCAGTAGCGTTACGACTCCTTACAATATATATCTTTCCTACTCTAAGATTTACACAGATAGTTGGTAGTGTGTTTTACTATTTACAGTAGTGATCGTAGGTAAATAATATTAACCGTTCTTAATGTCCAGGGAAAACCAGATGGCAAGAAGCAAAGGACGACCTCTAGAACGTTACTAGTTATGAATACCGAATGTCTTCTAAATTAAAACATATAAATAATTTTATATATTTTTAACAATTTGTAGAAAAATATTATTTTACTCGTTGCAAATACAAAAGGAGTATATTGCATTTGATCGGCATATTTCTAAAACCGGTCATATCACTCGTAGAGTTAACATTTTCATATCATTGTATTGGTGATCAAATTCTGAACTTTCAGAACGTCCGTCCATCTGCCTGTCCGTATGTCCGTCCATCTGTCCGTCTGTTGAACTGTCCGTCCATCCGTCACGATTTTTGTAAGCATTATCACTTAAGAAAGAAAGCTCCGATTGTATTGAATCTTGGACAGTAAATTAGTATTAGATAGAGGAAGAGCCTCCATCAGTAAATAAGAAATTTTTAATTATTTGAGTTTTAAAGAAGTCTAATTTTTTTATGTTTTGTAATTAATCAAGAAATTATTTACCATAAAATTGCGAAGAGTATCCCACAGAATGTTCAACAATTATATAAAAAGTTTAATAAATCTGCGAAGAGTATAATATTTACTTTATTTACATATTTCTTTCGCTGTTGAATTTTGATTCATTAAGTTGTACGAGATATCGTGTTACATGTTCCATCTGTTTAGTATTCTTGATGAATACAACATACACATCGAAGCCCTACATGCAATTTATATGCGCTGCAGCTTGTTTTTACAATATTGGAGTAGGAAATTGTAATATACAGACCACAATAACCTAAATAAGGATAGATGAGGATTCCAACTAATTTCAGTTTACCTTTTTTATTTTTATTAAATATGTGCATATTAAGATATACCAGTATTAGCTTTTGCCAGCTATACTCCATTTGGAAATGGAGAAAAGTAATGATTTTTTATCACTCACCGGTAACTACTATTAAGTATGCTGTGAGAACTGTTATGGTCAATATAATTTATATTCCCAAATATGTCTAGTTAGTATCAGCGAGAGATAATTAATTATCTCTGTATGATGCCAACGTTGTTGGCAAAATGCGCTTTTGTTAGTATTTGACGTCTGTGTTTTGACGTTGAACTACTTCAAAGGTAACGTATATCGAAGGTTTCAGTCCCCCCCAGGATTACCGAATACCTCTAAACATTGTTGTAATTGTCAAGAACAATTTACTTAAATACGAGTGCCTGGCGAATAGTAGTAAGAATAATAAAAAAACATATTGAAACTTATTAAACCAACATTAAACACCCACAGAAAATTTAAATAACTGTGAGATGAAACCCATAGTTGTCAGTTGGCCAGGGATCTGCTTAGATACCCCATCAAGGATACAACGATGACCTACCTAACAATGTCCAGGAAGAACCTGCACTTCGCGACAGGAATTCTTACTGGTCATTGCCAGCTGAGAAAGCACCTTTATAACATGAAGCTATACGACACAACCCTATGTACTCTGTGAGTGCCCGGTAGTCTCCTCTAGCAGAGAATCCATTTTGGGAGAACGTTGGCCTACTTTGGCCGACTTGAGGGATAGTCCCCTACGCGGCATCACCACCTTCTTCACAAGATTAGGATGGTTGGAGGCCTAGGTGGAATATTGTATCCCTCGGGAGGATATACAAGGGGTCCAATGGGGCCTAGGTGCTGCGGTCACTCTTTGTGGCTGCCCTCCCACAAACTCCAAGTATTCAACCAGCATTAATGGCCCACTCTATCGGTAATGTCTAGAATAAAATGTAAATTTTAGAGCAAGCTGAAATACTTCTCCAAGACGGTATCTATGTATGTATGCACCAGTGAAACAATAGACATGAACTTGCACCATCATAAACTTGACATGAACCACGGAAATTGACATCAGAGCCTTCTAATTTCAACAATACATAAATGTCTTTAACAGTCGTTATTAACATACCAGCTTTGTTTAGTTTCTTCTATGAGTGTGTTTAAAAAATAGTTATTTATACAACTTTAGAAAATAAAAATCCCAACGATAAGTCCTTGACATTTTATTAGAATGCCTAAAAACTGTGGACTTACGTAACGCTTAAAATGCATAAGACTGCATAATTAAAGTCAGTATATCTTTATGCGTTTATATGTTGACTCTGCAGTGTCCCTGGTAGTTGCAGTAAGTAAGGTAAGTTCAGTAAAACCTGAATAATTATTAAATATTTACAAAAACCTGCACTGAAATTGATGCATTTATTTCAAATTCATGAGAGAACAGGCCAACAAACTAACGAACAAAATTACTCCCTAAACGCATATAAATTCCATTCCGTCGACGTCGCAGCTAAAAATAATACTGAATAATTTTGTATTTCCAAATTACAATTGAAAACCTCTAGAATCCTCTGGAACCAAACAAATTATTTTCGCTTTGATCTGTTTTTGTCTGTCGATCAATCTAAAAAAGCATGAATCGAGAAAAGCTATATTATGCTATCATACAATGTGGCTCCCCAAATATTCAAACTACTTTATTGGGGCCATTCAACAAATACGTTTGCAAGTAGAAGTTGACAAATATGTGACCCCCGCCCCCTTTACCAGAGCATTCGTTTGAAAACCTCCCCCCATCTACATTTAAGGACAAAAAATTACTCTTCCTTCAAAACATATTCTGTTGACTTCTTTGAGAACGTTTACTTTTTTGTGAATCCTCTCTCTTCCATCGTTCACGTTGTCACATTTTATTTTCGGTTACCATTAGCCCATTAGCAAATGGACGGTTCGCATAAATGATAGACAAGCTAACCATTATACTCTTCGCCCATTTACTGCACTTTTAATATAATTGCACATTATATAGAATACTATTCGCAGTGTTTTCGTACATAATATTAGTTTTAGACATTTTTTGTTTAATTACAAAGCATAAAAAATATATTTTTTTTCAAATTCAAATAATTAATAACTTTTTTATTTATTGATCGATATTGTTAAAAAACGTGTCGTTCTCAGGTTATCGTGCTTACAAAAAAACATGATGCACGGACACACAAACAGAGAGACAGACAGGCAGATGGACAAACGGACGGACATTTTGAAAGTTGTTCAGAATTCGATCACCAACACAATGATATGAAATTTTTTTATGTACGAACGATATTACCGGCTTTGAAAATGTGGTCTTCATCAGTCAATTAGACCTCATGAAGTTATATTTCAAAAATATTGAAAGCATTCGTACTACTATTAGCTGTATGAAATAAGTATAGTGAATCTATAGAAACCAGTTAGAAACAAGTCGATGTGTGAACATATGTTAAAAATTATATAGTTGAAGGTGGGGTCGAAATCCTATTGATGTGAACTGAGGATGAAGTGGTGTCACACAAAAACACATAACACTGCACTTAAATATTATAGTTGACCTGGGTTTTGCCAACTATGTTGGCATCATTTGGAAATTGTTACATTTTATTTTGTCCATATTTTCAAATATTTTTTGTTATAATTATTTCTTAGAGTTGCTATTCATATTATTGTGATATGAGACCATAAAAATATTTATGGTTACATTATAAACAATTTTTAAAATTATCTGAGATGACATGTCTATGGATCCAGTAGATTTGTGTTTCCATAGAATTTTACGTGTAAATACTGCATGCCATCTCTGTAATTTTTATTTTTCTTTATAGTTTAAAGTGACTAGAAGACACCACAATTTAAAATATTTGTCTCTTTACTTCTTTATGAAAACCCTGTACAAAATTTTCTACATAAAGAAATTGTTCATATAACTACGTTTTAACGCCTTTTTCTAAATTTTCAACTAAATTTGTAATAATAAATTATTTTGAAGAATCATTAATTATAAATAAAAGAGAAACATTTGTCAAAAACCTTAATTTTAAAATAATGGTAAAGATTGTGATGATTACTTGTAATTTAAAGTTATACAACTTTAAATTTATATAGTTTGTTATTAAAAGAAACAAATCATATTCTACGTCGTACCAAAAATTACCTTGAGTTACTAACAAGTGATATACGATCGTTTGATAAAATATAATTTATAATCCAGCCAACTCGATATTCCTTATAGGAATAGTTGTGGTATTTTTTGGAAAAGTTATTTAGAAGTATTTCAACAAACAAGATCTAAATGTTTTCTTCTAAACATAGTTAATTTAATTTTGCCACCATTTTCTAAGACATGAGTACCATCCTGAATGATTAGAGGACTATTCAAGTGAAGTTGATCGTTCTCAAATTTAATTCTTATTAAAAGTAAGAAAAGAATAAAAAAACCGAGAAAAAAACCAAAAACTTTTTTTTCGGTATTTTTTCAAAATTTTTAGCATGACTCGATCTATAAGAAAGTAAAAATATTATATTTTCGCACAAAATATGTATCTGCAAAAATTTCGTCCAAGCCACAGATTTTCCATAAAAAAAACCGCTGCCTAAGGAATCACTACTTCCACATCCAGATTTTTCATCCAAGTCACTTTAAAGGAAACATCTTGGCTATATTTTCACTCTAGTATGTGGAAATTATTGGTCATAGAATTTTAATAATATTTGGGGCAGATGTCATAGAAAAGTTTGAGGCGTTGGTTTCTACCATATACGTTAAAAATGAAGTTTCTAGTTTACCCTACTTATTTTACCCTATTCACAACCTACCACCTCCCACCCCTTCAATGGAATCATCTCAATCAGATGTCACTACAATACATACGTGTACTAACTTTCAAGTGAATATCTCAATTTTATGTTATCAATCCCATTAATAATGGAGCGGAGGTAGTGGGGTTTGAAAAATATTAGAAAGAAATCTGAGGCTGAGGCAACCCTTCAACGAAATCACCTCAAAATATAATCTAGTTCCACATGTCGTTATAATACATACGTGTACCAAATTTCAAATGAATATCTCTACTTTATTTTGTCAACCCCTTTCATAATGGAGTAGGGGTGGTGAGGGGTTGAAAAATATTATGAAAAAATCTGACGCTTTGGCTTCTAGTACATACACCGAATTTTAAGTTTCTGTACTCTTACCAACTTGCTTTACTTATATTCCCCTATTTACCCCTAAATAACCCCCAACCCAATCTTCAAAAAACAATCCAGTTCTAGATCTCGTTATAATACATATGTGTACAAAATTTCAAGTCAATATCTTAGACCGTTCCGGAGAAAACGCGCGGACAAAAAGTTACAGACAGACAGACAGACAGACAGACAGACAGACAGACAGACAGAATTATTATTATTTTTTTGCTATTACTATACTTCCAATCCACTATGTGGATGTGGAAGCAATTAGTGAAGTAGAAATATTGGATGAAGCGCCGTGCAACGTTGCCCGTGCGTTGACTGGACCTTGACGCGCGAAGAACGCTAAGGAATCATTTCAAGTTGAAGGTCTCACCTTTCTTATGCATATAATTGTATATTAATATAAGGCTAATATATAAAAGCAAATCATCAATACATATAATTTATATTATATTTCGAAGATGACCTTATTTTTGTATATTGTATGATATAATCCGTAGGAAATGTTCGAACTTTTTTTTTGGTCTACGGGAAACTTTCGAGAAATGTGTCAGTTTAAACCACATTAACTTACATTTGCTTAAGTTAATGTAGTTTAGATAAAGACTATTTTTGAATTATATGTATTAAAATATATATATACATACATGTCATCGAAACTCAAAAAAAAATTACTTAGATACTTAAAACAAACTCAATTATAAAGTAAAAGATACCAGCTTTTCAAATATTCAAAAAGAGAATTATATTAAATCTACACGTTTTTCTAATCTTCAGTGCATCTAGGCTTCGCCTCGTTCGGAAGCACCTACGATTCCGTCCCAAAAATCTTGATTTTAGGTACTTGTTATAAAAATAACTATTCGCTATTTGTCAAAGTTTGTGAATCCATGGCGACTACGATTGGCGCTGACCACAACCTTATTATAACTTCATGTTGTCCGCACATACTCATATACTGTGCACACTTGCTCGATAGTAGGTCATCTGATCTCAACTCTTTCATGTCGGCGGCCTTGGATAAAACTCCTAACTTTGGCCCCATATACGAACATTAACATTTCCAATATTAAAAAGCGATAGAACACCCCCGCACCCCCCTTTTTTGGTCTGCGATGCTAATACTGCCTGCGGCGCTAATAATAATTATTAACAATTAGATATCAGAATAAAAACCTGCTAACCTAACCTAAAGAAATCTAGAAAAAAAATTGTGAGAAAATATATTAATCGTCACAAAACTTTTTAAAGAAATTCAGCAGACATTGGAGTTTGAATCCGTGACCTTTCGCACCGTAAACGATTACCTATGAGTCAACCGTACCACTGATGAGCACTATGGCAAGGAATAAATAGTGAGACAAATGATATCACACTTCTTTATTCATCCACCGCAGCAGCACTAATGCGTTCCGGCTCAACGCTACAAGATTTGCTCTCTCCGTACCGCCCTTTGCTGAACAGGCGATACAATATCGATCGGAGCTGACCGACTACACCGCATCATCGCTTCCCACATAATAACAGGCTCTCGCTCAGTATTACATCATCTCACCTTGATACTTTCATGTCGACGGCCTTGGAAAAAACTCGTAACCTTTGTCCTATATGCTATACGCGAACATTAACATTTCCAATGTTAAAAATAAATCATCTGCCTCCAAACATGTTTGAGATTTATATACAAAATTAGCTGCACCGCCTAGGCTAATAAGTATAAGGCGTATTGTACAAATGATACTTATTTTATTGAATAGCAAGTTAAAAATTAAATTGGCTCCCAATTCTCATAGTATTACATACATATGTTAAGGGCAAAAATATTTTTGACCTTCGATTTTATCCAAAAAAATATACGTTATGACTTTAAATACCGAAAAAAATTGCAGTGTACCTGCCAATAAAAAAATTATTAAAAAAGTTGGTCCAAAATTACAATAGTTTCTTACCCTTCTCTCATTATAGAAATTGATTATCGGTTTTTACATCCCTCGCATACCGAAGGGCAGTATTAATTGTATTCGAGAAAAAATCACCCTCCGAGATTTTTCCGGATTTTCACGTTTCAGATCATGTAGATTAAGGAAATATAGGTTTTTCAATTCCGTCAGTCTGTCTGTCTGTCTATTGGTGCATTCACTAAAAAACTACTTGACGGAGAACAGTCAAATTTGGTAGGTAGCTGACGCTACTGTCAGCGAAGAAGTGGTTAAACTTTCACTGGAAAATATACAGGGTGGACCGTCTAAAGGGAATAAATAATGAAAAAAAATTCTTTTGATCAAATTTTAAATTTCCACG
The DNA here is from genome assembly GCA_963583905.1 of Stenurella melanura. NCBI lineage: Eukaryota > Metazoa > Arthropoda > Insecta > Coleoptera > Cerambycidae > Stenurella > Stenurella melanura. The sequence continues at coordinate 102,336,528 of OY757312.1, forward strand.
TTTCGTGACATTCTAAACCTATTTCAAAAAAAAAAAATTTGAAAATTTTTCTTTACCAGCATTATTGAAAAGTTTTTTATCACTAATAAATGTAAATACACTTTCTCTTTGTTCAAATTTAAAATTTCCACGTTTCATGGCATCCTAAACCTATTTCAAAAAAAAAAAAAAATGGACGTTTTTTTTACCATTTCTGAATACATTTCTTACCACTAAAATAGATGGAAAAAATTTTTCTTTGTTCAAATTTGGAATTTCCACGTTTCATGGCATTCTAAACCTATTTAAAAAAAAATTATTTTTTTTTACCTTTTTTGAAAAAAAATTTTACCACTAAAGTAGATGGAAAAAAAATTTCTTTGTTAAAATCTGAAATTTCCACGTTTCATGGCATTCTAAACCCATTTCAGAAAAAAAAATTGAAACATTTTTTTACCATTTTGGAAAAATTTTGTACCACTAGAATAGTTGGAGAAAATTTTGTTTGCTCAAATTTAAAGTTTTCACGTTTCATGGCATTCTAAACCTATTAAAAAAAAAACACATTTTTGAAAAAATTTCTAATCTTCTTTTGCCACTACCATAAAATGAAAGAAAAAAAATTTTGCTCAAATTTAAAATTTCCACGTTTTATGACATTTTAAACCTACATATCTTGAAAAAAAAAAAAATTGGAACATTTTTTTACCATTTTGGAAACATTTTTTACCACAGGAACAGATGGAAAACATTTTAAATTTCACGTTTCATGGCATTCTAAACCTATTTTTAAAAAAATTCAAATTTTTTTTCAAAAAGTTTGTAATCTTTTTTTGCTACTACTATAGAATAAACGAAAAAAAATTTGTTTGCTCAAATTTAAAATTTCCACGTTTCATGACATTCTAAACCTATTTCAGAAAAAATTACTAACATTTTTGAAAAATTTTTTACCTCTAAAATAGAACAAACATTTTTTCTTTGTTCAGTTTTAAAATTTCCGCGTTTCGTGGCATTCTAAACCTGTAAAAAAAAATGATTTTTTTTTTGAAAAAATTTGTATGTTCTGTTGCCACAACTATAGAATAGAAGGAAATATTCATTTTTGCTCAAATTTAAAATTTCCACGTTTCATGACATTCTAAGCCTATTTCAGAAGAAAAAAATTTTTTTACCAACATTTTTGAAAAATTAAAAAAAAATAATTTTTTTAACCGCTATACTTCCGCTTCACTACGTGAATGTGGAATTGAAAATGTGACAGATGGCAATAATATTTGGCATATGCACCCATTATAGTTTTATTGAAAAATGTACAGGGTGGTCATCCCAAGAAATAATTCAACCATGGTGGACATTTGAAAAGGTATTTGCTCCAGCCTTCCGTATTTGGCACCTGTTATTTAGTATTGAATTGTTGCTGTTGGATGAGCAGTAATGAGCACTTTGTATATTTTTTTGACCAACAGTTATCAGGTTTTCTTTGTAATAATAGTGATAACTATATTCCGTTTCCGATTATTATTCTCAATTTCATTTTGTAATTAATAATTTTTTAGAGTGACCGCCATGCACAAATAAAGAGGGAAGTTCTTTGTAAATACCTTTACTGATTTTTTTCAACTGTCTTAATATCCTCTACAGCATAAATATGAGCCACCAAATCGGTTATCCAATTTTGAGAAAATCGTTTTTTTTTAATATTTCAATTTCTTTTTTATAACTTTTGTAAAAAATATAAATAATTTAAAGTTAGTAACTTACAGTAAATTGTCTCAGAATGGTAGAAACTTACCTCTAAAATATGAACCAAATCCAAGCGGGGGGAGTCCAGCTTATCCGGCTACAGTCTTTTGCCGTATACTTACCATGTTAATTTATACAAAAACTATTAAACAAATTCTCAGCTGTTCATTTTGTTAAATATGATTCAAATATTGAAATACCTTATCATGCGCAAAGTTCATAAATTGTAAAAAATATGCTTTAGCCGAAAATAGAATAAAACTGTTAATTAATAATAAAAAAACCGCTGTCAAAGGAATCACTACTTCACATCCAGATTTCTCATACAAGTCTTTTTAAACGAAAACATTTTGATACTGATATTATATTTGCAGTATGTGGGAGTAATTGCCCATAGGATTTTAATAATACATTATTTGAAATCATCTGATCCAAGAAACCCATGATATGTGTGCCACTTCAATACCTTTTCGATTGATAGATGTTTAATGGGAGTGAGGGTGGCTGATGGCAAAAAATATGTTTGAAACTTTGGCTCTCGTACCTACTAAAATCACAATTTTGTTTTATGAACCCCTTTAATAATGGAGCGGGAGTGGTAGTGGGGTAAACGTCATAAAAAATGTAAGACCTTGATTTCTAGTATACCGGGTGTAACAGGATCATGGTATACCCCTTTTTCTCCTTTTCTTTTTCCGGCGAAACCGGAAGCGAAGTTCGCTTTACTTATTTACCCCTATTTACCCGCAATCTTTCAACAGAATAAGCTTAAAATATAATCTAGTTCCAGATCTCGCTATAATGCATACGTATACCAAACAAGTGAATATCTTTCTTTTATTTTGTTGACCTCTTTAATAATGGAGTGTGGGGGTGATAACGCATGTTGTAAAACATTTGAGGCCTTCGTTTCTAGTACACACACCAAATCCAAGCTTCTGAACTCTTATCAGCTTACATTACATATTTCTCCCTATATATCCCACACTCTTCGCCAAAGTAAGCTCAAAATATAATCTAGTTCCAGATCTCGTTATGATACATAAGTGCTCCATTCAAGTCAATATCTTAAATGTGCAAAAAAAAAGGTTGACTGACAGACAATTTCTTTAGTTCAAATTTAAAATCTCGAAGTTTCAAGGCATTTTAAAACTATTTCAATAATAATTTTAAAAAAATTACGCTTACTATACTTCCACTGCACTACGTGGACGTGGAAGAAATATGAAATCAAAATGTTGCGAACAAAAATGTTTTTCAGCATGTGTATTTCCTGCTACTGCAACTAGGATTCAGTTACTCGAGAATTTATTATTATTCATGATTTGTTATAAAAATATTTCACTGGTAAGTAATGAAAACATTTGCATTATTTTCTTATAGAATAATAACTACAATACTTTGACCTTAACATACATTGTTAAACTACTCTTTGGTGATATTGAACTTTGGATTTTGCTTGTGTAAATATTATGTAATTATTTTCTTACGAGTTTCTTTCTACATCCTTAGACTAAGCCTCGGCAGCTTTTTTCTAAACTGAGAATTAATTCCTAGATAATGAAATTGTATTAATGCATTAATAAATCGAAAGTTAGCAATAAGAATAAGTACTCGTAGATGCTGTACTAAAAAATCCATTATACAGTTATGTTATATATACATAACATAAATAAATATATGAAAAAAATGTTGAGATGTGTAATGCTCATTATGATGAATGAAGGTCATATTATCATAAACTTGTGAATAATCTTCTGAAGCAACTCTCAATTATGCCATTCCAGAACATTGGTAATATGTATTTAAATGCTGTTATTTAAAAACTTTTCGTAATAAAATAATAAGATTTGCGAAACGTTGATGTTCCTTAATTTAAGCTCTTGTGTAATTGTAATGTTTACTAACACTCAACTGATCCAAAATATAGCTAGTGGAAACGGTTAGAACCCTAAATGTTTGTGAAAATTCAATAATTTAGTTAATAACCAGACTTGTTGCCGGTGAGTTATGCGATGTAAGCCTTGGTTCCGTGGGAACTAGACCTAACGGCTCGTTATTACCTGACTGGGACGATTCTTTTTTGGCGGAAAATTAAGGGAAACAAATAGCCGTTGAAATCAGAAAAACATTTATTCTTGATAGTACAATAAAAATGGATATTACGCTGAAAAACATGAAAGTCTAATATGTGCTAAAGCATCGTATGATCTGTACCAGTACCTTTTCGGCTGGTGTACAGTATCAATATTATTGAATTATATTGGACAGATACCTATATGTACTACTATACAGTAGCTGTACTACATGCATAAAGTAAGTTATCCAGTAATTTTGTCCAATATGAAATACAGATATGATTATAACTTAATCGATTTCTCCGACGCCGGCGGGACGGGACGGGCGGCGAGAGACTGTATCCCAGGCACATAGTTTGGTACTTGCCAGTATGCTGTCCTACATGCCTCCGGTCTGGAGAATAACCGGCTTGACTCGTATATATACTGCAGAAATGACGGACTGGGCGTCACGTCATGTGACCATCGCTCGACGAAGCTGAGGGAGTGTCTTCTCAACGAGTGCCAAGATTTCGAGAGCACCGGTACAGCTGAACAGGACGTTTTCTTGCTCTCCGGGGAGATCTCGATAATAGCATCTGTGAAGTCTGCCGGAACTTAGACGAATAAGGTCTCTGATGGTCGCGAAATGGAAGGCATTCACCGTTCTGATATGTTTAAATCGTCTGCTACTCAAGGTGTGCCCAAGTCGCTGGTGATGATGTTGATCCGCGGATGGTGAGGATGACATATATGCTGATACGGTCGCAAATCTAATTTTATACCATGCCCGTTTACGTTGCCACCAAGATCTTTGGCGAGACTCGTCATCAACCACGGAGAAAGGATCCTTTCATGGTACAGCTATCTGCATTATGCAGTATCCCAACCCTACCTCTTTTAGTACGTAGCATTTTATTTTCAATTAGTATTGCGATACCGGGGACATGATTTCCGAACAATAGGTAACGAAAACAGTATGCAAAAAACATCGAGCTCTTTGGAGTTCGAAAACTGTTTCCTCTGTGGTTCGGTACCGTCGCGCGTGAGCCGAAATTCGAAACTCTATGGAACAGTTTTCAAACTTGACAGAGCTCGATATTTCTTGAACACAAGAGAAAACACTAAAACTCAATAAAAACGATGCATAGTCTTCTAAAGGTTCACTATGTCACAGCACGCAAAAAAAAACAATGAATACTTCACTTCATTTCCAATCTGAAACATCAGGGTGCGGACTTCCCTCCACCTGCTACGCCGGTTGCGGAAGACGACGATTGTTGTGTGGTGTTCGATGATCTTTTTTAAATTCCAACGGTACCACTGTGAACTTTCTAAGACCATTGGTTCTCGAGAAAACACGAAATTTGATCTTATACCCTCATATTTCACTCTTATACGCAGGCTGGGGAAAGTTTCGGGGGTGATCGAGGACCGTTTCATATAGAATCAAATGTGGTGAATCCAATGAGACTACCCCCAGGATGGTGCGAGGACCGATTGCTGAGTTACAGGCCATATATGTGAAATTCTGGCGGTTTGCCCCTGAAAGTTATGTAACCACCTGTCTTGAAGCCCGATCGCGGAGCCCGAGCTGCCTTCAGATCTTGTGTGATGACATGGGTCCGACCAACATTCGTACCGAGTGCTGTCTCTGTATCACGTCGTGCAAGGTTCAAACGCTTAACAGCCCCACTTTATGAAACCACTGCCAGCCATACTGCTTCGAGGTGCACCAATGCACCAATCGCAACTTACGTTGAAATGTTATTAAAATTGGTAGTTAGGTATTATTGCTGATACTGAATCTGAAGAAAGAAATTTTATTTTATATTTTTAATTACGAACACTGGAAAGATGTCTACTAAAATAACTAAACAACAAATCTAAAATTATGCTTAGAAATATACCATCGGAGCTTCAGATGACGATTTAGTTAGATTTTTCCGAATTGCTCGAAAGAAATAAACAAACCCATAATTGCATTTCTCGCGATTATTAAAACAATACACGCAAACTCAATGATTGTTTTCGATGCAGATTTGGGAAAAACGATATCACGTCACGTGTAATTCTACACAGAGATGGGGAAACCGTAAGAAATATCTAATGAATTTTGTATATAATTTTCATTTGGAACTGGTTATATTAAGTATAAGTATCAACTGAAATCAGTTTGATCAAAGTTTAGATGTTAATGTTTTAAAAGTTGCTTTTAATGAATCTTGATCGATACAACACTCCCTTGATCCATTTTTTTCGTATTTCATAAAGTATATTATGTCCTACTTGAGAAAACTTCCCGGGACTTTCTCCTTCTTATTTTAATTGATATTTACTTTTCTTCACCTTTTATCAAATTTCACGCCTGTCCTGTCCAAAACCAAAAATATTCTATTGCCACGATTCCCTCTTCACTTTTTTCTAAAATTTGTATTTGAAATGTCTAAACCTGACACTTTGAAATTAACGACAGAATTAAATAATATCAACACTACATAATACAATCTATAAGACCAAACTGACTGACATGTAATGTCAAATATTTAATAACCTATAAAATTTCGGTTCAAAGTGTTGAGACATAAATAATGCAATATCATTGTGATATTCATAAAAAAAATGTATTTCATATTTTTTGTGACCGACTGTTTAAAAGCGATTCAATTATTTTCAAATATTTTTTATCTCACAAAGAGACCGAACATATGCTAAAATTTGGCTGTCATATAAGACATATACATATAATCTTATAATGTGCAATTCACAGAAATGGAAGTTATTCAATTTTTGCCTAACCTGACTTTCCTATTATATGGCTATGGCTAATAATAATGTAGCTAAATGTTTTGGTAGTAATTTATATTTTAGACATATTTTTATTTAGTACTGTTAAGGTGGCCTTTTCCAAGAAAGATACAGCCGATAGGGAAATATTTATTATTTTTGTCCATAACTTTTTTTCTTACTACCTATATTTAAAAAAAACTATAAGACTACCTAAGTAGAACTATAATAAGACTTGCTACGAATTTTCATTCAATAATAATTTCCGTTGTTTGCAAAATAGTTAGATTTAAATTTAGACTATGCTATTCTTTCTATTTCTTAGTTTTAAATCTAATTATTTTGGAAACGACTGGATTTATTGAGTGAAAATTCATAGGAATAGCCTCATGATGGTGCTACTTAGGTAGTCTTATAGTTTTTTTTAAATATAAGCAGTAAGAAAAAAAGTTATGACCAAAAATAATAAATATTTCCTTATCGGATGTCTCTCTGTTGGAAATGGCCACCATAATTTAATATTAGTAAACAAGCAAGAGGGTGCACCAAAAAAAAAAACTTTTTTAAAAATGCAACATGCACTAAGGAAAACTTTATTTTCCTTTAAATTATGAATTTTGATATTCAAACTTATCTCGATGAGATATCAAGCTATACTTCTCATGTATCTAGGCGGCAATAAAAATGTCGGCGTCTTTGACTTTGCAGTAAAGATAAAAAACCCCGACATCTTTTATACGGACAATAAGTTTGAGCTAAACTATACATACCACTGAATATTTCACCCTTCAAAGGGGTGCAGGGAATGAACGACGCATAATTGGGTTGGCCCAGAAGTGGTTTAGTGTTGTATATTAATATTGTTATGAATTACACCCCCTTGAAACTGGAGATGATACGTCTATGCCTACTAATAGTGACTGGGAAGACTCTAGAAAGAGCCATGGACTTTTCTAGTGTGGTGGAAGAAGATTCTGGTTCAATCTAGAGAGTCAATTTCGGATTATATAAGGCGCGATTACCAGCGCGGAAGAAGAGGTTTATTAAGAAGACAGTTTATAAAAGTGAACAAGTTGAAAAGTGAAAAGTGAGGTTAAATAATATTAAGTAAACAAGTATTGTAGTCAGTGAATTGTTAAATAAAGTGTTAGTGGTTTATCTCTTGTTGAAATTATTTAGAACCCACGGATTCATACAGGGTGTTTCCCAAAAGGTGAATAAATGTGACAATATATTAAACCCCTACCAGATGAAATGAAAGATGCTTGCTTCCATCATTCCAAGCACACGACCCTTGAATTTTCAACATTGTATGCTGCCGCCTGTCACATCTCTGAGTGCGCATGTGTTCTTCCTATGTTTTAATTATTTATACCGCCTATGCCATTGCAAGATTAGATATAATAACTAAATGAAGCTAAAAGTATGGGCAACAATTTTTGTCTGAGGAATATTTTTGTATTTATTTAGAGTTATTTGCAAGAATTCAGAAAGGGTGCTAAATAAATTTCACACTTAATTTAAAATATCGCGATAACCATACAATTTTCGACATAATATGCTGTAATAAACCTTTTTTCGACCGACCAGAAGATACACCCTTTGTGGAGAAAATTTCGGACAGAAATTAACGTTTCCCGAGCTAGACCGGAAAATGCTCATCAGAGATCGGCAAAAGCTTTTCCGATCCATGTTATTCTGTTTTCCCATTCATGAAGGTAAAAACTGCTGACAATTTTTGGTATAGGTGGCTTTGCTTTCTTATTGCTATAGAAACGAACTTGTGTTAATTGTTGTGATAGGTGCCAAATAGATAAATACACCTGACTTTTACGAGTTTTCAAAAGTCAATTCGCAAGTTATGGAAAATATGGATTCAGATTTTATAGCAGAAAAAGGTCGAAAAAAAATGTACGTTACATGGCCGAATAACAGTGTTTTACAGGTATTTCCAAATTTCCAGGAATTTGCATGGGTTGACCTGCAAAACACCTTTTTCAGGTGTTGTAACGTAAATTACTATTTTTATCCCAAATTAAATTATGAATATTTTACTGCCAGAATGAATGTCATAGCTCAAAGAGTGGTCAAGTTACAGGATATAAAATATTTCACCATTCGAAGGGGTGCAAGAGGTGAACGATGCATATCTGGGTTGGCCAAAGAGTGGTTGATTGTTGTATATTAGATCCCCTATCAGATGAAATGGGTCGCTTGCTTTTATAATTCCAAGCCCACGACCCTCGTATTTTGAACATAACTGTCAGGATCAAGGTCTCTGCTTGCGCCTGGGCTTAACATGTAATGTGCCTTCTACTCAGAGTGAGATACATTATTTTTTCTTCAAGCGTCAAAACAAAAAATTGCTACTTTAATTTCGAAAAATGACATCAAATATGTTCAATCTTGGCAAAGAAAATAAAATGTAGGTAATACTAACCAATTTAAATGCGTACATATCTTTGTTGCTAAATATTTATCATTAGGTGCTTTATTAAGGAATTCATCAAACTCTTTTTTAGATAAAACTTTTGACTTTTTAGGTTTATAATTTTCGCCTTATCGCTTTAGAAATTCACAGATTTCGCAATCCTTGCAATCATCGGGACATTGGAAATGATAACACCCTACATAAAACATAAACTTTTTCAACTTTTTCCGGAAATAGCACGATCCACTACTGGTAACTTGACCCCTGTGATATATGCAACCCATATTACATTTGCGTATATCAGCTGCTGCATACGATAATCTCAGCCGACCGCGACACCGCTGTCTTTTGACCTTGAACAAAAACTGGTAACTCTACTCCATATACGAAAACAAATATTTCCAATGTTAAAAGGCAATTAATGTAGAATAGTTGTCAATGTTTACATTGTGTTTGATTTTTAATTTCAAGTAATTCAGGTGGTGGGCACTGCATTTCTTCAGACATTTTTGCTCTTCAATTTGCAAAACGACCCGACGTGAAATTTAAGACTGACAGTTATGACAAGTCATAGCTACTCGGATTTTTAATTCGTCGAATGATAGATACACTGTTGTGCAAAACTAAGTAGAGCAGCACTTGTTACTGTACTTATAAGAGTTAAAAAGCGAGATAAGAAGAAATAAGTATTAAAAGAAGGCCTTTAACTGGAAGACGAAGGATAAATCATGGTTGAATACGATCAGCAATTATTAAATTATCTGCGTGGAGAAGCAGATACATTTATATTACACCACTACTGTCACTGTCCTACTTGCTTTTGCACCTCAGTGTATACTGTTTCATTTTTGTCTTAGGAAAAAATGAAGAATATTTGTATTGGTACAAAAATAGGCTCTTTCTCCAGGACGTGTTGCAATATACAATGTAAGAATTGTTATACGCTTGAAGATAAATAATATTTAGTATAAACATTGGTGCAATGTATCGATTCCTGCTGACTGGCCTAAATGAACAATGTTTAAGTTTTCAAAAGTTAGTTAGAAACAGTTTGGCAAACTGTTAAGTAATAATTGTATAAAAGTAGAAATATACAGGGTGTAATTAGATTCATGTCATAAACAAAAACTGGTACTAGGGACCGACTGGACAAACAAAAAACTTATATGACTTTTTTCTCTAGGGGCACTTTGAAAAAACTGACCAGGGTTTACATTTTTAATGTTAAGGTAGGAAACATTTGAAAACCACTGTTCTTCAGGGTCAATGGATGTTATAGTTCCGAATATTAGAAATAATGAAAAACTGTAATACCCGACTTGTGTTCCTGCCGGCAGAAGTTTGGCACTTTGTAGGGAATTAATTGTACCGAACTTTTTATACCGCTAATTATGAAAATAATTCCTTCTCTTTCGGCGCAACGCAAGCATAGCATGGCCGCATGGGTTTAAATAGGATTTGTTTACATGTGTTTTTTAATTTGGAACAAAGGTATTGTAGCTTTTATTGTCATTTATAAGAATTTATTAAATTTAAAAGTGGTTTATTAACATTTGTAACATTATGTTAAAAGCTTAAGAAATTAGTAATTATTTTATGAAATTGAAAAACGAACAGTTAGACGTCCGAGATACGATAACAGAAAATAGTTGTGTATTTTAAGTTAGGAAAAAATCTGATTTGTTTAACGAATTGAGTGCATAATTTTTCCCAATCAGGTATCAAAAACTAAAAATCGAGTCTTTGATCTCTATGAAAATCAATGTAAACAATAATAAACAAATCAAAACCAGACAGCAAATGCTAATAATAATAATCATACCTTTAATGCCCAATAGATAACACCCAATAACTCAACAATTCTTTGGAATTTTTAACAAAAATTGTTCGAAATGACGTCCATCTCCACGTATACACATTTCGGCACGTCGAACTAAGGACCTACGCACTCCATCCAACACATTTGGTAAATTAGGATCATTTTTTGTGGTTTCTATGCACATTAAAATACGTTGTTGCAATTGTTCTAAAGCTCTTCCGCATCAGCTGCATTTACACCACTTTCTCCATACACCAAGTGCATATCCGCGAGCTTTGGATAAGTATAATCTCCATAATGTCCAAAATCTGCGTTTTAAAACACCAGACTAAACTGTGAATTAACGTTATCAATAAAGAAAACAAAAAGAAAAACTTGGTCCAAAATCCAAAAAGTTACACAAAGAGCACGAACGAGAAGTAGGGTCTTACGTAACCAAGTACTAATGACTTGAACGATAAGTCAATAAAATAAATCTAAACATAAGTGGCACGAAATTCAAAAGGAACAAAAGCAACAGACAAAACCAAGGAACGGGTAGGTCGCGTCGTGTGTTACGTTATTTACCAAGTAAGGACACAAACTGAAATTATTACTTGAGAATATTACAAGGGAGAGTATACCACACGTAATAAGATAATTTTGCCGTGAAGAAGCAAAAAACATGGCGGTGTCCTCTGTCGGTCGCTTTAGACCCATGTTGTATAAGGTTTTTTTTGTTTATCTTGTCGTTCCCTACCACCAGCTTTTTTAATGACATGAAGCTAATTATACCCTGTATAGTGTTGTGTTGTTTGGATTTGCCCTATTTTAATTATTCACTCTCAATCGACCTTGAAGTCCACATAAGCAAGGACTGCGATTTAACATTTATTAAACCAGTCCAAAGGACTACTTACGGTTCAAGCTGGTGAGACATAAATAATGCAGTATCATTGTGTATTCATAATATAAATATAAATATGTTTTTCAGCCAAACTTGTTGATGCTTTTTTCTTTTAGGATTAAAATATATTTATCCATGACTGTCCATATTTTATAATCGGTGTATTTAACAGTTGTTTTATGAATGAAATATTTCCGGTAGATACGAGAATGCAAAATCATTATGTTGTCAGCGCAATTAATATAAATATTCTACAGTTTTTTTCTACTTTTTTTGGAACTTCCTATCTTCTACAAGTCTACTAAATAATACAATTAGGGGAAAATAATCTCTTTTACACTTTAAGAAAGGAAATATATTAAGTTTTTGAAACGCCAGCGATATACCTTACCTTTATTTTTATATTATTATACTCTTCTCAAATGCAAAACGAAGAGTATATTGCATTCAATCGGCACATTTCTAAAACCGGTAATATTGCTCGTAGAGAAAAAATTTTCATATCACTGTGTTGGTGATCGAATTCTGAACAATTTTCAAAATGTCCGTCCGTCCGTCTGTCCGTCTGTCTGCCGTCCGTCACGTTCCTTGTAAGCACGATAACTTAAGAACACAAAGTCCGATTGTATTGAAACTTGGATAGTAAGTTAGTGTTAGTTAGAGGAAGAACCCTATTGTTTTTGAGCAAAATCGATAGATGAATAAAACATTTTTTTAAATAAAAAAAAGATTTACATAATTTTTTTTTCCCGTTCAACGGGATTATCTCAAGATCAGATGTCATTACAACACATACGTGTACCTAATTTGAAGTGATTATCTCAATTTTATTTTACCAACCCCTTTAATATTGAAGTGGAGGTAGTGTGAGGTTGAAAAATCTTGTAGATAAATTTTAGGCCTCGGCTTTTAGTACCTATATACACCAAATCCCAAGTTTCTGTACTCTTACCAGTTTGCTTTACTTATTTTCCCATATTTACTCCTATTTAACCCCCAACCCTTCACCGGAATTAGCTCAAGATATAATCTAGTTCCAGATCTCATCGTGGTACATATGTGTACCTCAAGTCAATATCTTAAACTGTTGCTGAGACAGACTGACAGACAGACAGACATTTTTTTCCTTCGCTCTAATTCAAAATCTCGACTCTTTATGACATTCTAAGTCTATTTAAAAAAAAAATAAAAATTTAAAAATTTCTTTACAATTACTATACTTAACTTCCACTCCAGTACATAGATATATAAGCAATTAAAGATAATTTTGCGATTATCTACAACATTACAGAGAAACAACCTTTACATCTGTGACTTTAACGTCAAACGAACAGTTATATGATGTTTTTTTGACAAATGATACGAATAACAAGCTAACCGTTATACTTTTCACCGATTTACTGCACTTTTTATTTAATTGTTGCACATTCTATAGGATACTCTGCGCAGTTTTCTTGTAAATAGTATTAGCTTTAGACATTTTTAGTTTAATTACAAAACTTTAAAAAAAATTATGTAATTTTTTTTTTTTTTTAATAATCGTTGGTAAAACCAATATAACATAAAAATAGATGGCTAGCTAATACTTTGTAGCCGTATATTAGGTAATGTATACTTCATGAAATAAAATTGTTTAAGGGAATCACCTATCCACTGGAAGTAGGTGTAGAAGAAATGGAGGTCGCATCGTGCTTCTGCATGCTTTTAAAATAGTAAATATCTTTTTAAATGAAAATTTGCAAAAAATGAAATCGTAGTTTTATGTAATAAATTAATTCAATTGATATTTTCCATTACTTTTATATTTATTATATTATATTTTGTATTTCTTCGCTCTTAATACGTGTTATTAATTTAATATAGTATATATGTCTTTTCCTTTCTGTTGTTGTTAATTTATGTTTAAATGTTAAATAAATAAATAAAATTATCTTTAATTACTTATATATCTATGTACTGGAGTGGAAGTTAAGTAGGTATAGTAATCGTAAAGAAATTTTTAAATTTTTATTTTTTTTTAAATAGACTTAGAATGTCATTAAGAGTCGAGATTTTGAATTAGAGCGAAGGAAAAAATGGCTGTCTGTCTGTCAGTCTGTCTCAGCAACAGTTTAAGATATTGACTTGAGGTACACGTATGTACCACGATGAGATCTGGAACTAGATTATATCTTGCGCTAATTCCGGTGAAGGGTTGGGGGTTAAATAGGAGTAAATATGGGAAAATAAGTAAAGCAAGCTGGTAAGAGTACAGAAACTTGGGATTTGGTGTATATAGGTACTAAAAGCCGAGGCCTAAAATTTATCTACAAGATTTTTCAACCCCACACTACCTCCACTCCAATATTAAAGGGGTTGGTAAAATAAAATTGAGATAATCACTTCAAATTAGGTACACGTATGTGTTGTAATGACATCTGATCTTGAGATAATCCCGTTGAACGGGTGGGGGGGGGGGTTAAATAGGAAAAAATAAGTAAAGCAAGCTCACAAGAGTCAAGAAACTTCATTTTTAGAAGCTTTTATTTAACTAACTTTGTATGTTAGTACGTTTGGGTCAAATCAAAATTGATCCTGTAGGGTAGTGTTCAATAATGGATTCGGCGGCGCCTGGGGGAATTCTGCAGTGCCTTAATGCAGACTCGACAGCGCCAGAATATGGATTCGGCGGCGTTCGGAAATCACCTTCATATTCGACAACGCCCGAATATGGATGATGAGGCGCCCGAATTAGCGCCCTAATTTGAATTCGGTAGCACCCAGAAGTTATCTTATAATTCGGAAGCACCCGGAGATTGCCTTGGTATTCGGCAGCGCCCGGAAGTTCTGGAGGCTTGGCTGGCATTCGGCAACGCCCTTTTATTAATATTCTATGACCAAGTATTTCCACATACTAGAGTGCAAATACAGTCGGGATGTTTTCTTTAAAAAACTTGGATGGGAAATCTGAATGTGAGTGATTCCTCAGACAGCGCTTTTTGGTATTTTGTATGTTTCTGTACGATTAAAATATGGAGATATAATTATTTGAATAGCCGCATGATAATTTTAAGTTTAGTATTATAGACAAATGCACTTACTTGAAAATAACTCAGAGAATACTCTTTTTATCATATTATTGTTTTGTAAGTTATCAAAAGCCTTAATTATGTTTTTTTAATATAATGTTTTAAGACGAGACGCGCATCTAATTATATCGTTATCGTAGTAATTGAAACACGAAATAGTAAAAAAGAAAACGAAATGTAGTATATATTGTAAAATTTAAAAACCTGTGACTGGTTATTTAAGAAGAGGGTTTAATTATGTGTAATTAACAATTCACTAGTGAATTAATTGCAATAAAAGAAACATTCGTTTGTCACTCTTTTTATGAGACATTACTAATTTTGCAGCAATTTGTTTCAAAATCATTGTTTAAACGCATAAATATTTTTTATTATACCTGAATTATAATCTCTGTTTTTGGAACTAAAACGCGTGGAAAATCGGGCCTTTAAAACACTAGTGCTTTGAAGTTGATTAGGTAACAACCAATTTTAAACAATGATAAATACACAATACAAAGTCGAAACAAACTTCACAAATCAACAAATTTATAATAATAATGTACATAGCAACCAAACCAAAAATTCACAGATTTCGCAATCCTTGCAACCATTGGGACATTGGAAATGATAACACCATACATAAAACATACACTTATTCCGAAAACAGCTACCATATGTCCCAATAAACATGATTTTAGACACTTGTTACAAAAATAACGATTGGCACTGACCAACTACACCGCATCGCTTCCCACATAGTAACAGGCTCTCGCTGAGTATTACATCATCTGACCTTGATACTTTCATGTCGACGGCCTTGGAAAAAACTTCTGTCCTATACGCTATACGCGAACGTTAACATTTCCAATGTTAAAAATTCTAACGGTCTCTATGTTACCGATTAAAAATTAAATTCAGAGATTACCTTGTAGAATGAATCTACATTAATTAATTTTTCTAATTTTTACTTTGCAGTGCAGGTATAATAAAGAATAGCGTATAATACACGTGTACAAGTAGCCTCTAAAACACTTTAGGACCCTAAACCCGTGCGTGCTTTAAAGGCTTACACACCTGTATTAGAGACTTAACTTTAAATTGAATAGAAGGCTGTTATATCAAATGATACCAACAGCAGTGTGAAGCGCAAAATTGACATTTATGTCAACGACGTATATAGGAAAATGTCATATTTTTTTAAATGGGTTTAAAAATAATTATTGAACGAAATTTATAATTTGATTTAAATTATGCCATAATAATTGAACAGTGAGTATATTGTACAGATTTTCTTGTTGAATATGTAATATCTAAGTTACTTAATTGAATTTTCCACGACATTTACGGCCACAATGTGCCTAATTGCTAAATAAAATATCATTTTTTAAAATAATTATTATTTAAAAAATATATGCCTGTCTTAGTAAATTTTTATTATAATCACAAACAGAGAAACAAGTTAAAGTCAGTTTTATTATATATATATAAATGCATTACTTAATTACATTTTTTGCAAAACTAATATTTAAATAAGCATATTTAGTAAAATGTACACAAAAACGCACTGCGCTTTTTCCACCACCCACGTCTCCCAAGTGGTGAGTCTCTAACGTTTCTTCTCGTAAAGCATACACTCCTGCAAAGTTTTATGCAGCCCCTTATACATTTAATAAACTACTACATCAAATTTTTTACTTTATTTACTGTGTTATAAATGCTATGCTAAAATATTTATTCATTAGTCAAATTTTTTACACGCGATTTTCTCGAACACTGAGAATCCTAGAAAAAAAGTTTCAAATAGAGAAGTTGCCGCCCTCTTTAGTCTCTATTCCTTTCCAATATCTATTTCGAAGCATAAAAAAGTTTCCCTCTTACTATAGTTACCTCTGCAAATATATTTTATTGGCATGCCTTAAAATGTATTCATTTTTCTACACTTGTTATAATTTGATCTTCACAATAACATATTTTGTTAGCAAATAGCAATAGCTATATTATGATAGCATAGTAAAAACCGCTGCCTAAGGAATCACTACTTCCACATCCAGATTTTTATCCAAGTCACTTTAACGGAAACATCTTAACAATACTTGTACTCTAGATGTGAAAATTATTGGTCACAGAATTGTAATAATGTTTGGGGCAGATGTCATAGAAAAATTTGAGGCGTTGGTTTCTACCATATACGTTAAAAATGAAGTTTCTAGCCTGCTCTACTTATTTTCCCCTATTCACAACCTACCACCTCCCATCCCTTCAACGGAATCATCTCAATCAGATGTCATTACAATACATACGACGTATGTCGTGTACTAACTTTCAACTTAGTATATCAATTTTATGTTATCAATTCCTTTAATAATGTAATGAAAGGGGCGGGGATTGAAAAATATTGAAAAGAAATCTGAGGCCCTGGTTTCTAGTATATACACCAAAGTTTCTGTACTCTTACCAGCTTGCCTTACTTATTTTTCCCTATTTATTTCTACTTACCCCCTACTCCTTCAACGGAATCATGTCAAAATATAATCTAGTTTCAGATGTCGTTATGATACATGCGTTTACTAAATTTCAAGTGAAAATCTCAATTTAATATTTTCAACTCCATTAATAAGGGAGTGGGTGGTGGGATGAAAAATGTTATAAAAAAACCTTCGCTTCTAGCATATACACCAAATCCCAAATTTCTGCACTCGTTTTACTTATGTTCCCCTATTTACCCCTATTTAACCCCCAGCCCTTCAACGGAATCATCTCAAAATATGATCTAGATCCACTTGTTATAGTACGTAGGTGTGCCCAAAGTGAATGTCTCAATTTTATTTCATCAACCCTTTTAATAATGGAGTAAGGGTGTTGGGGATTTGAAAAATATTATAAAAAAATCTTAGCATCTAGTACATTAACAGAATTTCAAGTTTCTGTGCTCTTATCAGCTTGCTTTACTTATTTTCCCCTATTTACCTCTATTTAATCCTCAACCCTTCAGCGGAATAATCCCAAAATATAATCTAGTTCCTGATGTCATTATAATGTATACGTATACCAAATTTCAAGTGAATATCTCAATTTCGAAATATCAGCCTCTTTAATAATGGAGGGGGGTGGTGGTGGGGGGATGGAAAATATTACAAAAAATGCTGAGGCCTTGGTTTCCAGCACATACACCAAATTTTAAGTTTCTGTACTCTTACCACCTTGCTTTACTTATTTCTCCCTGTTTACCCCCTAACCCTTCACGGACATGTTAAAAAACAATCCAGTTCTAGGTCTCATTATAATACATACGTGTACAAAATTTCAAGTCAATATCTTAAACCGTTCCGGAGAACACGTGCGGACAAAGAAAGTTACAGACAGGCAGACCGACAGGCAGCCAGACCGACAAACCGACAGGCAGACAGAAAAATTTTTTCGCTCAAATATAAAATCTCAACGTTTGACATTCTAAACCTATTTCAAGAAAGAAAATTTTTGAAAATTGACGGAAACCACCAATTTTACAAAAGAAAAGTTTTAATAAAAAAGGAAATGAGAAATTTAGTTCTGAAAAAAAAAGATCCTTAATAATTTCATTTCAAGATCAACGGTTTCTGAGATAATTGCTAGAAACTGTTCTCCAATATGGCGGCCAACGCCCACGTCCTACAAGGGCAACTTCCTAGTTTTACTCATGAAGCACCCCTTTAGTAATACTATGTGCTAAGACCATGGGTAGAATTTTTGTTAAAAAATGTATTAATTTGACTGGAGGATAAAAAACTGGTAATGGGAAACGATCAAAGAAACCAAAGCCTGTTTGTGTTAGAATAACTAATCCACGAAAATTAGCATTTGAACTGGACAAAATTAGTAGAAATCTAAATTTTTGCACAGGCGTTGAGGTGTCCCAAACCGAAACCCACAAAAATCACAAAAATCCCAACATGGCTACCCAAGATATTGAAGGTCGCGCCCTATGCATCGGATGCCCGTGAGGTCAATGATTAAGTTGTAGAGAATTAAATCATATGTAAGTTGTCTTTTTTATTTTTTACCACCCTCCCCTATTTTCGAGATATTCAGGGTCAAAGTTTCAAAAAACCTGTTTGCCGCGAATATCTTGCTGTCTATGCATTGAACCGAAACTAAGTCTACCTAAAGATATTTGCAAAAACACATGTTTTAAACTTCTCTACAACTTAACTTTTGTTAACTTTATTGCTATCTGATTCTATCTGAAAAGGTGGGGGGTGGTAAAAAACAAAAAAGGACAACTTGTAGATAATTTAATTCTCTACAACTTTCACATTGACCTCATGGGCATCCGATGCATAGGACGCGAGATATTTGCAAAAAACTTTGGCCTCTAATATCTTGGGTAGCCACGTTGGGATTTCTGTGAATTTTGTGGATTTGGGTTTAGGACACCTCAAAGAACGAATTTCCGTGGACTAAACACCGATACCGTGGTTGAACATTACAAGAGATACACGTATACGAATATGGTTAACCAGATATGTTATGCGCTTACTTCAAATGAAAGTAGTCGATTGTTTACCTGGCTCATCATTACAAGCCCGTTAGTAGAGGACTTAAGCCGGAGCTGGATACTCCCCCCATCACTTTTCGTGACGTCATAGGTGGGCGGGGCCTATGAGGTGGGGTGGGGGGTAATTAGAGTGGTGGGGGTAATTAGAGTGGGGGGTAATTGGAGTGGTGGGGGTAATTAGAGTGGTGGGGGTAATTAGAGTGGTGGGGGTAATTAGAGTGGTGGGGGGTAATTAGAGTGGTGGGGGGTAATTAGAGTGGTGGGGGGTAATTATTGCAGTGGAGGGGGGTAATAAGAGTAATTGCATAACGAAAGTACTTACTGTAATTATTATGATGGAGGGGGGTAATGAGAGTAATTGCGTAACGAGAGTACTTACTGTAATTATTGTGGTGGAGGGGGTAATACCAGTAATTGCGTAACTAGAGTACTTACTGCAATTATTGCAGTGGAGGGGGGTAATAAAAGTAATTGCATAACGAGAGTACTTACTGTAATTATTGTGGTGGAGGGGGGTAATGACAGTAATTGCGAAAAGAGAGTACTTACTGTAATTATTGCAGTGGAGGGGGTAATACCAGTAATTGCGTAACGAGAGTACTTACTGTAATTATTGTGGTGGAGGGGGTAATACCAGTAATTGCGTAACTAGAGTACTTACTGCAATTATTGCAGTGGAGGGGGGTAATAAAAGTAATTGCATAACGAGAGTACTTACTGTAATTATTGTGGTGGTGAGGGGTAATAAGAGCAATTGCATAACGAGAGTACTTACTGTAATTATTGTGGTGGAGGGGGTAATAAGTGTAATTGCATAACGAGAGTACTTAGTGTAATTATTGTGGTGGAGGGGGGTAATAACAGTAATTGCATAATGAGAGTACTTACTGAAATTATTATGGTGGGAGGTACTTAAGTTGTAATGCTGTGACGTAACATTCACTGGTGGTGGGAGCATCCCTATTATTATAAAAGTGAACGAGCAGTTGGTACATGACCATTGTATAGGCTAGACTGCTACAGTAAAGGAATTATGCATTATTTCCATACTTAATGATATGATGGATAATTGTTATACGGAGTTCTCACATTTAAAATTTTATATCTATCGGTGCTGATGATCGTACGTTTTAATCGCAATTACCTGTATGCAAGAAATGTCACAAGTCTCAACCAACTTTTGTATAACAGTTCAATTTTTACATTCATCGCTGCATTTTTTGACTTTATGGGCGGCACACATTTCATTACTGCAATAAAAAACTATGCGATTTTTTATTTTTTTTTTAATGCATGCAAATAACACGTGTTTTGTTACAAATGGACAATTATTATGTAAAATAGTTAAATTTTTACATCCATCGCTGCATTTCTGACTGTATGGGCACACATTTTATTAATGTAGATTTATGTGATTTCTTTTTCACACGTAAATAACACATGTTTTCAAAATATTTTGTTACAATTATTATGTAAACTACTTAAAAAAATAAGAATTACGCATCTAATCGCAGTAATAATATTTAGAATTGTGTAGATTTATGCGATTACTTTTTTCAAATAGTATAAATGCAATGCACACACAAAATGCAGCACATGCATGCAATGTTCCTTATCCTTTTATTACGAGGGTAATTAAGGATAAAACGAAGATAATTAAGGATAAAACGAGGATAATTAATGATAAGACGAGGATAATTAAGGCTAAAACTAGGATAATTAAGGATAAAACGAGGATAACTATTATGAATGAAACGAGGATAATTAAGGATAAAACACATATGCAATGTACACAAATGTAACACAATACAACGTACAATGTAACAAAATGCAACATACAATGCATCCCATGCATGCAATGTACACAAATGCACTTCAATTCTTACATCGATCGATGCTTTCCGATGTATTTTTTAACTGTATGGACATACATTTCTTTACTGTAAAAATTTACGAGGATTTTTTTTTGTTGACAAACACATGTTTCCAAAGTATTTTTTGACAAAATGTGTGCTTGAATGCAGAAGTTCGACGTAAAGCAATAAAAAAAAAAGTGCTATGTATGTATACCGTGTAACAGAAATTAAATAACACATGGTACGTCTAAACCTCCGTGAAACCCCGTAAGACTCCATGAACTACTTCATAATACTGATATGATGTGGACATACAGAGTAATGAATGAAGCATATTAAGATCTCTGTACTGACAACACTTTCACTGAATATTGAATTATTGTATAATACATAGTATCTTATTTATACTTATTATTTTTATGGTTTATTGCCTATTTTTAACTAAATAAAATATAGCTTTTCTAAAATCTACAACAATGCTTTTGTTAAGAAAGTGAATATTTGCAAGAGCACAATGATTTAAAGCAAGCTGAGTAGAAGGAGCTTAGATGTTACAGCGGCCAATTATTTTCTTACATTGAAATTTTAAGTCAACTATCAGCGTATGAACTATACTACTTAATCGTTTCATTTTCTAGTTGGCAGCAAGAAAACCATCCAATGCACTGTAGCTTAAATATGTGTCTTGAAGTACAAGTGCATTGGATGGTTCAGTTCATAGTGGCTTCTTTGCCGCCAACTAGAACATGAAGCGATTAAGTAGTCATATACTGACAGCTGATATAGTTTGATTGTTCAAATTATAACCAAGGCTTAGGAATTTTATCTCTAACTTACTCGAATATAACAAAACACACACACACACACACACACACACACACCATCATGTACTCATACACATTTGATTACAGTTGCAGACACACCATACTGGTATACACAAATACACATTCTAGCTATATCATTCTGATTTAAATATTCCTTATGTCCACGAAAAATCGGTGGTATGCTGCTGGGAGACATTCCATGCCGGGTGGTGGGCTTCATTCATTAATATATTATACTTTGTTTCATAGTTATAATGAAAAAGCTTTCGTAGTATATTAATTTCAAAAACCACAGATTTTGCTACTTCCAGAGGTTGTAGAAGTCACGGAAATATAATTAGAGATCTTTTTTTGCCCTGTCAGCTTTTTGTTTGTATGAGTTCAAAGAATAACATACTAAAATTTCTTTAAAAATGTCCGAAAGCCACATTCCATAAGAAAAGTGTGGGTTCGTTTCCCAACTATTACAAGAATTTATCGTAATATTTACCCACTGTGAAGGATAACTATACTATTCAATTTCAGTTTACTCCTATAATAACACAAGTATTGTTCTCTAATTTTCCAGTGAAACTGAAACATTTCCCCTATTTGAATAATTTAGCTGCAACAAAATTACAATATATTATGACAATTTATAGCTTCTGATGATCACCCTGTATAACGTTCCAATTTCTACCATGATATATTTACACATGTAATTAAATTTTTGTACAGTTATAATATAGGTACTTATTAAATCAAATTGGTGTAGTGAGTATTTTCGACCTGCCAAACCACTAAAAGTACAATTGTTTTAATTATAACTGAGTCAGTCTCACCCAACCCGAGGGTTTACGTTTAAAAGGGAAACCAAACATAATGGGCACTATAAACATTCTCAGGTGCTTATGACGTAAAAAAAAAAAGAAGCAGAAGCGATTTCAAAATCCCTCACGTTGAAATGCTCTTATATTATAATAATATGTACAATACAGAGTTTATTTGTTTTCACATTGATGCAACCAGGTAGGCATAATAGGCGGTCGAATTGCTACCTACAAACAATGCATAAAGCTTTCGTAATAAATTTATCACCTGTCATCTTGTCAACGCCGACTTCAGTTAGTTTTTTCTATAATTCCAATTTACCTGGGCGGGTTTTGTATATTGAAAATCTAAAAACGGTATTGTACATTTTCTATAATAAGAATAAAGGGGATGTGATGGATAATGCACTTTCATTGTTAAAATTATAACCAAGGCTTAGGAATTTTATCTCTAACTTATTCGAGTATAACAAAACACACACACATGTACTCATACACATTTGATTACAGACACACAATACTTGTATACACAAATACGTGGTCTAGCTATATCAATCTGATTTAAATATTCCTTATGTTGACGAAAAAGCGGTGGTATGCTGCTGGGGGGCATTCCATGCAGGGTGGTGGGCTTCATTCATTAATATATTATACTTTGTTTCATAATTATAATGAAAAAGCTTTCGTAGTACATTAATTTCAAAAATCACAGATTTTGCTGCTACCAGAGGTTGTAGAAGTCACGGAAATATAATTAGAGCTCTTTTTTTGCCCTTTCAGATTTTTCTTTGCATGGGTTCAAAGAATAGCATTCTAAAATTTCTTTAAAATTGTCCGAAAGCCACATTCCATAAGAAAAGTGTGGATTCATTTGCAGTTGTAGTACGAGAGCCCATCGACAAAAGTGGCTTCAAGCACCGCAGTTGCCGCCGCTTGGTGATGTTGTAGGCATCTGTAGTTACCATTTCCCCCAACGCAACGGTAGGTCACGGGATTGCGCTCTCGTCGAGAGTGAGGTAAAAAACAAAGGGCCGCTTAAATGATAGCAAAAAAAATTGCTGAAAAATTTCAGGCACTTTTTTTTTTTTATACAAAATAAGCAACTTTTGTCTCTTGGTGTTTTTGTCCAACGTGCTTCCTCCCCCCGGAAAAGAAATAACAAAGGAATAGAACTCAGATTTTTATTAATTGGTTTAGGGTGAAGGAAGCGTTTCAGAGAAAAACAGCAAGTGTCAAAAATTGCTTATTTTTGCACATAGAACATGCCTACCGGTTTTCAGAATTTCTTAGACAAAAATAATTTCGGCCCCGAATTTCCCTAGATTTTGTTCAGAAAAAGCCAAAAAAATTCAGGCACGTTTTCTAGATAAAAAATAAATAACTTTTGTCTCTTAAACTTTTTCTTCAAAGTGCTTCCTTCTCTAGTAGAAAAATTACAAAAAAAAAAAATGATTTTTTTAAAATTTCGTTCTGGGAGAAGGAAACACCTTGGAAAAAACATCATGAGATAAAAAAAAAAAAAATGCTTATTTTTACTCAAACAATGTGTCTCAATTTTTTTTTTTTGGCAAAATTTAAGCGGTCCTTTGTTTTTTACCTCTCTCGCGAAGAGAGCGCAGTCACGTGACCGCTCCACCAAGCGGCGGCAACTGAGGTGCCCGATGGCACTTTTGTCGATGGGCTCCCGTACTATTATAACATACTTATTAAATCAAATTCGTGCAGTAATGGTCATTATTTTCGACCTGCCAAACTAGTAAAAGTACAATTGTTTCCGTGATAAGTGAGTCAGCGTGACCCGATCCATGGGTTTACATTTTAAAGGAAACTATAAATATTCTCAGGTACAAAAAACAGAAGAGACTTTGAAATCCCTTACGTTAAAATGCCTTTATGCTTTTATATTATAATATTCATGTTCTACATTATATGCAGAGTTAATTTCGTTTCACACTGACGATGTCGACATCAGTTAATTTTTCTATAAATTTACTTGGACTTTTGTATATTGGAATTCTTAAAACGGTATTGTGCAACATTTTTTATAATCTAAATAATAGAGAATATGTGGATAATGCACATTCATTGTATTCTGATATAGTTTGATTCTTAAAAAAGACTTAATTTTATCTCGGCGAGAATATTATGTTAGAAACACCTGCTGAAAACGATTGAGTGTTGAAATATTCATTATTGCCAGCTACAATTTAGCTAGTATGTACCGTGTGTACACTATTGCGGTAAAGTGAATTTTATTTTCATTTAAAATGTTATACCTACCTACTTTTGCCGGAAATCTACTACATTTGTGAAACGTACTGGCAATTACCTAAAAACGTAGTTGAAGACATTCGACTCTGACCAAGTGTCAACATTAGATTTCAGTGTATTGTGGTACTTTTATATGTTTTATTATCTTTTTTAATTACATGATGCCACCGAAATTGTGGAACATTGCTTTGACAAAATGCCCTTTTACTTGCATAGTGGCAATTCTTGGCATTTGCGACAACATTTAATTAAGGAAAATTATCTCTTTTAATTAGATGACTGCACCGAAATTGTGAAACGATGCATGAATCCCCTTTTACCTGCACAAAACCAATTCTTTACATTTTCGCCGACATTTAATAATGGAAAAGGTGGACCGCCCGAGATCGGAGTTTGAATTATAGCTTAAAATAAAAGTTAATAATTTTTAGTCAATTTCAAAGATGTCTGGTGTAGTAGTGTATTCTACTGATATATTTTTGTAATATTTGTGTTTCCAGTACTTTAAAATAGCGGCTATATTTGAAGAAAAATACAATTTTTTATTAGTGCTGCAACATGACTACTACGTGTGGTGTTTAACGTAACAGCACGCGTGTTTTTTATGTATATAATTGTAACATTATGGTCATTCTCATTCAATATATTATACCCGCTTTCTCGTTCTTTAGTTGCATTATTAAAGTCGGCTTATAGACTTTCATCTAATGCCAAATGTTTCAAAGCTTTTAACGAAATTTTCTATACAGTTATAACAAGAATTCCTAAGGGTTTGCCTTTAAAAGGAAACCAAAACCAATTGACACTACAGACATTCTCAGGTGCTTACGAAAAGAACAGAAGTGACTTTAAAATCCTTTATAATGTCTTTATATTATTGTACCTATGGCTTACACTATGGGCACAATGCTGAGTTTTCTCTTGTTTTGGATGTAACAATCGTGTATAATGTACGGTCAAATTTTGATGCTATTTACCCGCCAACATTAACAAACAAAAGAACTTTATCTTCAAAAAGTATACACCATGGAGCTCCTATAATAAATGTCAATCGCTTCCGCGGCCAACGTCAGTTAGTTTTTCTATAATCCCATTTTACCTGTGCTTTTGTATCTCGGACTTCCCAAAACCGTAGTGTGTAGTGTTTCCTATAATATGATTAAATGAGAATATTGGGGTAATGCATTTTTTTTTTTATTGTGTTCTGATTATTAAAATTATAACTATGGCTTAGGAATTTTATATTATATTGGGAACACCTGCCGAAAAAACGAAGAAGTGGTGAAATATTCATTATTGCCAACTACAATTTAACTACTATGCACAACAAATGCACCCTATTGTGGTAAAGTGAACTTTAAAATGTTAATACCTACGTATAACTTACTTTTACCGCTACATTTGTGAAACGTATTGGCAATTACATTAAAAAAGGATTGTAGGCATTTGACTAAAAAAATGTCTGAAAGCCACATTCCATAAGAAAAGTATGGGTTCATTTCCAACTGTTACAAGAATTTATGATAAAATTTGCGCAGTGTTAAGGAAAATTACACCATTCATTTTTAGTTTAGCCCTATAGTAATCCAAGCATTGCCCTCTAATTTTCCAGTAAAATTGAAACATTCTCCATATTTGAATAATTTAGCTGCACCAAAATTACTCTATATTATGACAATTTATAACTTCTGACGATCACCCTGTATAATGGTGCAATGTCTGCCATGATATTTTTACATATGTAATCAAATTTTTGCGCAGTTATAACATACTCACTAAATCAAATTGTTGTAGTAAGGGTCATTGTTTTCGACCTGCCAAACTACTAAAAGTACAATTTTTCAGTTTGCCGGAAATCTACTACATTTGTGAAACGTACTGGCAATTACCTAAAAACGTAATTAAAGACATTCGATCTTGATCGAGTGTCAGCATTAGATTCCAGTATACTTTTATGTTTTTTAATAATGCGGTTTTAATTAGATGATGCTACCGAAATTGTGGAACATTACTTTGACAAAATCCTTTTTTTTTTTACCTGCACAATGGCAATTCTTGGCATTTACGTCAACATTTAACAAAGAGAAAAAAATATTGGAGTTGTGCAGTTTCGCAAACCATAGATGTTTAATGATGGATTAGAACAGATGTTAATAATTTTCAATCAATTTTAAAGATGTCTGGTGTATTAGTGTATTAGAGTATTGTAGTGATATATTTTTGTAATATTTGCGTTTCCAGTACTATACAATGGTGGTTATTTTTAAGAATAATTATATTTTTTCTGTTTTGCCACACCATGGTGGAATATTTGTAGTGGGGGAGGGGCGCAATTAGGACATAGTGACGTTACATACACTGGTGGTGGGAGCATCGCATGGTGGGTGGGAAGTAATAAGAGTAATTGCATAGGTGAATGGGGCAATTGGCGTGGTTGCGGTGGGAAGTAATTAGGACGTCACATACATCGGTGGTAGCATCCCTATCATTATAAAACTGAACGTCGGGTTGGTATATGACATTTGTATAGGCTAGACTGCTATAGAAAAGGGACATTATGCTACTGAAATGAAGAGACGTGTACTAGTTTCTTATTATATAAGTCGATTTATCTTCACTTTATTTTGCACTTAAAGTAGGTACCCACCTTAAATAAATAATATACGATATATATTAGAACATTATTTTTATTTACCATATATTGTTACTTAAACTATTTACAATTAGAATTCAATTTTTTATTGTTATAGCTATAAAAAATAATTAATATAAATAGAAGATACTATGTATTATACAATAATTATCTATTTGTAACAATATATATTAAAATGAATATTATTTATCGTCATCAGATTGATTGAGTTTATATGTTTCAATAATTCCAGCTGGTAGGTACTTCACTAGGTCATTCAAGAAGTTTCTTTAATTTAGTTATAACCATAGACTCACAATATTCATTCAAACTTAAAAAACCTCGAGAATATCTGTCACATAAATTTACTCCAGCTCCATATCATTACAATTAATGCTGCGAATCCCTTCTTAAGCCCCATAGTCCACAAGACAACCTTTCAATGGCTGATTTAATGTCTTTTGCCCTCACCCATCGTTGAACTGAATATTGCATCCACATATTTTGTTGGTATCGGTTAAACTGAAAGCAAACAAATGTATTAAAATGCATACAGAAAGACTGAATTTCATTTACTTATACCTGGTGTAAGCGCAGATAAAACACTGCGGGAACTAGGTATATTGTGGAAATCAGGTTATTGCCATTAACCAAAATAATAACGTTCCTGTATTTTCAAATGAGCTAGCAATATTCTATATTATAGTACTCCTACCATTCTTTCTAACTGTATTTTATTATCCAGTAGAAAATTAAAACTAAGAACTAAAAAATAACTAATACAATAATTGCTTCTAAATTAATAACCTAAACGTATCATTGCACTGGATTTCGCACCGACATACATTGGAGGACGCTGACCTAAATATGTCAATGTGTATTTACCACCGGATAAATTAATCTTATTGATTACTTCTTCACTTATATTTTCTGCAACTCGTTTGGGTAGAAATGATTTGAAATTTGTTATTGTACTTTCCTCAAACAAATTTACGACGATTAATTTTCCAAACCGCGTATTGACCACTGACATTTTCTTTATGACATAGGCTTTGTCCTTAATTAATGATGAAATAGGCTTTTGCCCCAAAACCTCAGTACTCTCACTAATAATTGCTAATAAATCTAGTTCCGAAATTTCCATGGTTAAAATGGGTGTGTACAGTGAAAGAATCGTAAAGAATAATATAAAAATATTGCTCACTTGATATAATTGAGGTGGTTGCACTACACTCGTTAACTCTTGAGTAATCAGAGATAGATTTGACTTTTGTGATACTGTCACAGGCCATTTATAGTAATAGATCCGCCCCACCACAATAATTTCCTTTTCTCCCCACCACATGAATTGCCTCCCACCACTGTAATTACGCTCATTACACCTGGAATTACTATTATTACCACACTAATTGCCCCATTACACGTATGCAATTACTCCTATTAATGCGATATAAATTTAATTATTTTGTAAGCACTAATAATTAAAAAACAAGTAAATAGTTTTAAATTTCATTTATTATTTTTACAAGCACATTATTTATTATAACTATAACTAAATAAATGAAATAACTAAACAATTTTTTTTTTCTGCCGACAAATATTTTTTTTATAAATTATGATTAAAACTAACTAATAACTAAAACATAATAATAATAATCACTACATCTAACATTTTTTACAAAAATATATATAGTACGTCTTTGCCTTTGCTAGTTCTGGCCAAACACTTTCAATTTACTATTAATACCTTCCAACTCCCGTCGCGACTTAGCCTCGGCTATGCGGCGATTATTGATGCCATCCATTATTTGTTGGGCCTCAATCCTCGCCGCATTCGCGCTAGTGATGATTTGTTCCCTATCTAGCCTTAATCTAGCAAGTTTTGCCTCTAGACTCTCTATTTCCGCTGTTATAGTTTCGGCATGCCTCACGAGTTCTTCCAAGTTGGCATCCCGTGCCTTAGCATGCAGTTGCAGCAAATCATCATAAGCGCGCGCCACGATATCTGCGTCGTGCCTTTGTTTCTTTTTTACCCTTAAGGCCTTCATTTGTCTAAATGCATTTTTAAACAAATGCCGGTCAGCTTCCTGAGAAAGAAAATCGCAATCTGAATCAGAATCTGAGGGATTTTCAATCGATGGAACTGGCGAATGAAAAATTATTAAATCTGAAATATCTATGTTGTCCAGTTCCGCGATTTGATCCACAGGTCCCGGCTGTGGTGATGGCACCGCTGCGTTAGAAGTTCCAGCTCCTTCTAGCGCGTCGTTACCACCTGAGAATGATTGTGGTGGCACCGCATTAGAACAGCTTGGTTGTTCTAATGCGATGTCGTCAGATCTACCGCATAACACCGGACTATGTTTCGCGTCTCGATTTACCTCAGCGGTGAGGTTCATTAAATTACCCTTTCCTCCTACGCCTCGGCCCACAGTTTTGATCAAAGGCCTAGGAGGATCCTCGCGAATAGTTGATAATGGTTCAGGTAAATTTTGAGGTACACCTAACATGTATTGAGGAATATGTGGCGGCGTAACGGAAAAGTCCGGTGTTAGCTGAGTAGTCACCCTTCTTGAACCACGCCCTGATGCTGCCGACGATGATTTTGTGTTTGGGTTTGTGACACGTCTACCCCTACCCCTTCCTCTACCACCCCTTGATGCCGCCGATGATGATTTTGTTTTACGGCTATTACTTTTTTCTACTTTAACACTATTTGTATTTACTCTCGGATTTATAACAAAATCGTCATCGGAGTCACCGGCTCTTTCAGCCTTTTTGATTGCTGGCGGTTTCACAAAATCATCGTCGGAATCATCACTAGTGACCAACGATATAGATGCACATGAGGGTTGGAAGGTAACGCGACGCCCACCCTGACTCCTCGATGCAGAAGCTGTCCTTTTAGATTTAGATTTTACATCTGAATGAGTGAGCTTCTCAGCATCGTGGATTTTGCTTTCACGATCCTGTAATCCATCTATGACTTCGGTGCTATTGGAATGAGTTCCTTTAGCGTTGTTGTCGTCGGAGATATGAATTACCGGATGAGTGTCCACATCAGGTTGGTTTACAGCGTGCCTCTGGTGACCGCCATAAACTGACCCATCAATCGTGCTAGTGCTGGAGGTCGCATTAGAGGTGGCGTTAGATGTTGAAGTACTTGTGACCGGGATTAAAATATTTGAAATTATGTTTACTCTTGATCCCGGTCTACCTGCTCTACTGTATGTCGGGCCCATAGTTCCAGCACTAGGTCCTAGAATTGTCGGACCTGCTGTGCTACCACTCGGTGCCAATATGTTATTTGTAGCGGAGCCGGCCACAATGTATTGTGCCGCTGGGGTCGCCGCACATATTACACTGTGGTTTGTTATTGTTGATGCACTTACCGTGGTAGTAGGGCCCGATACAAAATTAGTTAAAAGGGCCACACCCTGCAGAAACTTCTCAGCATTACCAGCCTCCGATTGATTGGTTGTTTTACGATTGCCGCCAGAAACAATTTGTCTCACCATTATGATCGAATTTGAACAATTATAAAAAACACAATTTAACTCACAGTGTGAAGGCAAATGAAACTTGGCACAGAACACAGCACACAACAAAAGTTGAAGGCGAAGAGAACTTTGGAAGCGTCCAGAAAGTATAAATACACCACGCTCGCCCCTCCATTTCCACCACTCTTAGAGTAGGGGAAATTGTGTTTCCTGCTCATTGGTTGAAATGTATCGCACCACCAAGTCAAGTGCCGCGTCATCGTAAGTCAAGCACCACGCTGGCTATAATTTACTTTCAAATAGGAATTCCGGTGTAAAGTATAATAACAACACATAATTATTTTTACGAATACTTTATTACAATAATAGTTACAGAAATTAAAACAGGGTTCTCATTTATTTTTAATTAGATATAAGTACACATACATTATATAATTTCAATTACATGTTAAATGTGAAATTAACTTATGATGTTTTTTTTTACAGAATGGTATATACATAGAGGTAACAACTTATAACATTTTGGAACTGAACGTTAAATTACTTTCCTAACAAAACTTAGTTTACAATATCTCTATGAAAAAATACATATACAAACCTAATTTAAAATATTCTGGACCTTTACGTTAAACAAACGTTCGTCTTAAACGCGATTACTAGCTTAATTCCGCTATTGCCACAAGTAATCGGTCTATTTTATTCATTTCAACAGAACAACTCTGTACGTCATTAATGGCAGCCATTAACCACCGAACATTTTGTTCTTGCTCGGTTTGAAAAAATTGTATGTCAGAATGGCCCCACGGTAAAGTCTTTGCTGTGCTGGGAATGACAAAGCGCTTATCGTCACGATGAGACAAAGTAACTTTGTTTTTTACTTCGGTAAAAATATCATGCAATTGGCTTTTAAATATATTCATTTTTCTGAATATTAAGCCACCCCGTTCAACGATTTGCCTATAGTCATCTATTGACAACTCTTTTTGAATAACGGATCTCTTCACACCTTTTGCTTTTTTTAAGCTCATTACCCACTGATTGCACGCAATAAGCTTTTGCTCCAGTGCCGTAAAAACTAATTATTGGATCCGCAGGAAACTCATCTTTGAAATTGCCTAAAATCGGCGGGCCTTTAGGCACATTAAATGTATTACCGTGCTGATAATTCGAAGTATCGAATTTGTCTTGGTTATCTAACATAAAATCATTATTATTTTCTGTTAAAATTTTAAATAATCAGACTGTCAGTATCAGTATACAAACTCTCTTATTTGTCCTATGCTGCAGTGTTCTTTTATGTGATTTCATCTAAGTTGCTGTTAGAGTCACATTACAGCAATCACATGTTTGCATATTAGATGTTGAAGGAATTGAATCAACTCTGGGCCGCTTTGCGAAAGCTCCAACATTCCTATACCACTCTTTTTCATGACGACGTAAATTGTCGCAACGTGTAAAGCTTTTGCCGCAAGACGTACACGAATACATAATAAATCTTTACTATAGGAGCCTAGCCTGTTCAATGATAATTTGTGAACTCCTATCTCGTTTTTTATATGGATATGGTTACCCCCACTCCTGCGAACAAGATTGCAATGTCACAGCATTGACCTAATTACTGCCCCCACCACACTAATTACACTCAGTATTCTTATTACCACCCCACCTACTTGCCCCTACCACATTAGTTAACCCCCACCACACTATAAAAAAGATGTAGCAGATCTGTATGCAATGCATGATTTTAACTAGATGTGTAATTAGAATTACTATATGTGTGTGTGTGAGATACGAGTGTATGGGTTACTATATGTGAGTTCACGTATCTTTTGTATGTGCATAAGTACTGCATATACATGTTATCTTTACTGTATCCCTACATTATCCTGATCTTATAAGGATAAGAATATATTATCCTTAATAAGGATATATTACCGTTAATGTATGCTTGTGTGTTACATTGTATGCTTGTGTGCATTACGTTTGTGTACATTGCATGCATGTGTGTAGGTGTGTTATATCGTATGTTGCATTGTGTTACGTTGTATCTTACATTGTGTTACGTTGTATGTTTCATTGCGTGCATTGCATTTGTTTACATTGCATGCATCTGTGTGCTCGTGTATTTTCAGATATGTTGTATGCGATTGCTTATCTACATTACATCTCTAGAGAATGCATCCATGACCGTCCATGACCATCCATGACCATTCATGACCATCCATGACCATTCATGGCCATCCATGACCATCCATGACCACCTTATGACCTAGGATCTAATTGTGTACATTGCATGCATCCGTGTATATTTAGATATGTCGTATTGCTTATCTGCATTACATCTCTAGAGTGTCTTTTTTTTGTACTCTACTACGTGTGGGTGTAGGTATCTTTTATATGTACTTCAGTACTCCATGCCCATGTGATAATGCACGCGACTTTAATTAGTCGGGTTCTATGTACACTTTCACACATAAATAGGTATATCTACATATTTGATATGTATTGCCACCACGCTACCACATTTATTACCCCATCCCTACACACTATGAAAAATGTAGCAAATCTGTGTATACCGTATATTTTTAATGCAATATCATAGCCAGAAAAAAAAAAAGATCATCATTAGGTATGGAAACAGTATCTCTTTACTGTAGCAGTCGATGCTATGTAATGCTCACATACCAACCCAATCAGTTTTATAATGATAGGGATGCCCCCACTACCACAAGTTTATGTAACGTCTTAATTACCTCCCACTACCACGCGAATTGCACCATTCACCTATGCAATTACTCTTATTACCGCCCACCATGCAAGTACTCTCATTATGCAATTACTGTTATTACTCCTCTCCACCACAACAATTACAGTAAGCACTCTCGTTATGCAATTACTGTTATTACTCCCCTCCAACGCAATATTTGCAGTAAGTACTTTCGTTGTGCAATTACTCTCATTATCACCAGTGTATGTAACGTCCTAATTACCCACCACTACCTTTAATTACCACATTAATTACCTCCCACCAGTGTAATTACACCTATGCAATTACTCTTATTACCACCAGTGTATGTTGTCCTAATCACCCCCCCACCACTGTAATTACACTTAGTGCTCTCATTACATCTATACAATTACCCTTATTACCACATTAATTGCCCCCCACCACTGTAAATACCCTTGGATGTAAAAATTTAACTATTTTACATAATAATTGTCCATTTGTAACAAAACACGTGTTATTTGCATGCATTCAAAAAAAAATAAATAAAAAATCGCATAGTTTTTTATTGCAGTAATGAAATGTGTGCCGCCCATAAAGTCAAAAATGCAGCGATGAATGTAAAAATTGAACTGTTATACAAAAGTTGGTTGAGACTTGTGACATTTCTTGCATACAGGTAATTGCGATTAAAACGTACGTTCATCAGCACCGATAGATATAAAATTTTAAATGTGAGAACTCCGTATAACAATTATCCATCATATCATTAAGTATGGAAATAATGCATAATTCCTTTACTGTAGCAGTCTAGCCTATACAATGGTCATGTACCAACTGCTCGTTCACTTTTATAATAATAGGGATGCTCCCACCACCAGTGAATGTTACGTCACAGCATTACACCTTAAGTACCTCCCACCATAATAATTTCAGTAAGTACTCTCATTATGCAATTACTGTTATTACCCCCCTCCACCACAATAACTGCAGTAAGTACTCTCGTTATGCAATTTCCCCCCTCCACCAGAATAATCGCAGTAAGTACTCTAGTTATGCAATTATTCTTATTACCCCCCTCCACCACAATAATTACAGTAAGTACTCTCGTTACGCAATTACTCTCATTACCCCCCCTCCACCACAATAATTGCAGTAAGTACTCTAGTTACGTAATTATTCTCATTACCCCCCTCCATAACAATAATTACAGTAAGTACTCTAGTTACGCAATTACTCTCATTACCCCCTCCACTGCAATAATTGCAGTAAGTACTCTCGTTATGCAATTGCAGTAAGTACTCTCGTTATGCAATTACAGTATGTACTCTCGTTATGCAATTACACTAAGTACTCTGGTTATGCAATTACTGTTATTACCCCCTCCACCACAATAATTAGAGTAAGTACTCTCGTTACGCAATTACTGGTATTACCCGCTCCACCACAATAATTGCAGTAAGTACTCTAGTTACGCAATTACTGGTATTATCCCCTCCACCACAATAATTGCAGTAAGTACTCTAGTTACGTAATTATTCTCATTACCCCCCTCCATCACAATAATTACAGTAAGTACTCTAGTTACGCAATTACTCTCATTACCCCCCTCCACTGCAATAATTGCAGTAAGTACTCTCGTTATGCAATTACAGTATGTACTCTCGTTATGCAATTACACTAAGTACTCTGGTTATGCAATTACTGTTATTACCCCCTCCACCACAATAATTACAGTAAGTACCCTCGTTACGCAATTACTGGTATTACCCCCTCCACCACAATAATTACAGTAAGTACTCTCGTTATGCAATTACTTTTATTACCCCCCTCCACTGCAATAATTGCAGTAAGTACTCTAGTTACGCAATTACTGGTATTACCCCCTCCGCTGCAATAATTGCAGTAAGTACTCTCGTTACGCAATTACTCTCATTACCCCCCTCCATCATAATAATTACAGTAAGTACTTTCGTTATGCAATTACTCTTATTACCCCCCTCCACTGCAATAATTACCCCCCACCACTCTAATTACCCCCACCACTCTAATTACCCCCACCACTCTAATTACCCCCACCACTCTAATTACCCCCACCACTCTAATTACCCCCCACCACTCTAATTACCCCCCACCACTCTAATTACCCCCCACCCCACCACATAGGCCCCGCCCACCTATGACGTCACTAAAAGTGGTGGGGGGAGTATCCAGCTCCGGCTTAAGTCCTCTACTCCCGTTACCTGCTCTTGGTTCATTTTTAATATTGCCGGTAGCATAGCCGTAGGTTAAATGATATTTATTTACTTTTATTGAATGATTCATGCAGTTGTTCATTAAACTAACATTATTTATTATAAATAAATCATTTGCATCATGCCTATCACTTAATATAAAGTAGTAAAATAGTATTTACAGTAATTAAAACGTAATTCTAAAAATTGTCGATTGACACCGCTGGTGTTATGAAGTATTCCTTTATATGTCTTATTTATGATTTTCAAATTGACGCTGGATAAACTATACCTAAAAAAAGTTTGACCTCTGCCTTCTGTAGGAGCGTATTGTTTAAAGAAACGTATGCGAGTTTGCATTTCTCTAACTAGCAAAAAAGTCGAGCTAAAGCGTGCTGGTTAAGTTGCAGCATTTTTTGCGCTAGGACAAAACAATTGGGCCGGCCGGTGCGTGCACGTGTAATATGTGCTCTTTAGTATAGGAATACAGATGTTTAAGCATGTTGAGAACTCACAGCAGGGCCGTCGTAAGGGGCAGATCTCTTAGTGTTGTCTGTCAGATAAAAATGTATTATCATATTTTCAGAATGATGTCATTGTTTGACTTTAGTAGTATACTAGGATGGTCAGAAGTAGATCATCTGTATGCATAAACAATAAGTAATTTGTTGTTTTCTATATTAAATATTAGATGGAGTGTATGAAAATTGTCTGCAAATACCTAAAGAATATTTTTGTCAATTATATATAAGTATGTACTATCTAGCCAGTTCTTAATATCTCAATATATTTTAATTAAATTTTTTTTTCCTCCAAAATTATGAGCTTTAGACCCCAAGAGTTTTGTAAATCTAGTCACTCACCACCAGTTTTTTAGTGACATGATACTAATCAAACCCTGTATTAACAATTAATTGTTTATACATCTACCAAATTCACTACCTCACTATTACCAAGGTTCTACATAACATACGGGGTGAGTCATTTGTGCACCTCAACCGTTTGAAATTTGTTTGTATCCAAACTGTGGAAGATCAAAATCTGCTATTAATAAAACATTAAATCTATAAGGTGCTACAAATAGTGGCAGCAAGCGTATACTTGTTGTTTCTTTTTTTTAATGGAACAACCAACATTTGTTTATATATTGCTATTTAACTCTCTAGTCTCTATCCAGGCATGTATCATTTTTCGACATACACTATGACGGCCCGACATTATTTCACATCTTCCGATAAAATAATGCATTTTAAATTTTGCAGCAGTCAAGAGTAAGGTGTTCAAGAAGCCTATTTTGATAAATTTGACAGTTGTTTCACTTTGAATGTTAGACAAGACCATTTACCAGTTTTCAGACCTTTCGGACCTATTTCTACATGCCGTTGTCCACCATGACTTTAATTATTACAGTTTTAAATTGCCATATCTCATTTTTTTCAAATGGGACGCTTATATGTTTTTACTTAAAATGTTTTAGCAATCCGTTACCTTAGGCTGATATCTATAGTGACTAGTTTTTTTTTCTTTGCATTTTTCAAAAACTGTCAAAAAATAGCGCCACCATGAGATATCGGTTTATCGGTAATTGAAACATTTTATGTAAAAAGAAAGTAAAAAAAAATGAGTTGTGAGAGTTTAAAAATGTGAAAATTGATTGATCGTGGAGAACACCCTATAAAGTTAGGTTCGACTTTGAGCGACCTGGAAATTAGTACATTCCCTTGACATCCTATAAAGTGAGTCGACAGTCAAATCTATGAAAATACGTTTTTTGGAGATTTTACTCTTAACGTTTCTATGACGTGATGCTTCTTAAAGCCATCAAACTCAGTATTTAGAATAGGTTAGATTAGGTAAGATTTTTCACCCCTTGTTTTTATCCTATCGTATATTTCCTTCCTTTCCGTGGTCTTGCTCTTTGTGTGTGTCCTTATAAAATGCCCTGATTGGGCGAGAAGAAAGTGTCCTTGTGTTATCCCATAGTTATTCGTGATCGGTGGTATAGGTTAGGTTAGAATTAGGGTACAATTAATCAATTAATAAATATATATTATTAGCTTCCTATCTGGCTGTATCGACTAAGTCGCAATACCAATAAAAAAAAAAGAATATTCTTAACCTCTACAAATGTATTTTTTATCGGGAAGAATAGAATAACATGATAACACCGCAGTATAAATTCAAAAATGACATGCCTGGATAGAGAATTAAGAATCAAATATAAATATATAAAAGATGTTGGGTGTTCAAAACACCCTATAGATTTAAAACTAATTAAAAATATACTGTTTTCTCTCTCAACTCTTCAATGTGAATGAATTTTTCTATTTCCATAATACTATAGATTATATATTCTCTTATTTTTTATATAAAACATGTGATGAACGCAATTTTGTTGCAAGCTGTGAAACAATTTTATACCAAAATTGCATAATATGATTTTAATAGACCTAAATAACGCCACTTCTATTTCTTTGTACTCTCGCTTATTCCCATAATTATTATTAATAATCATTACACTATATTTCATAAACCATTCATAATTATTGCCAATAAACAGAAAAGCGTATCTAGAACTATTTCCACCAGTCAATTTGTCCATTCTGTAAATTTCTTAAGTAAATATAAATTATATTAAGTTATTTTGTTATTTACTCAGGCGACTCAATGAGTCTGCAAATTTATTGTACCCAGCGGGCAAATTTCATTTAAGTAACAGCTATTAAATTATTTAAATATCGATAATAAATGTATGATATATCACATGAACTGATATACCTACTTAATTTCTGATTTTTGACACTATTACTATATTACATAATAAAGCATTGTTAATTTTTTCATAAATATATTTATAGTCTAGGTGCCCGCATACAAAAAATTAATTTATACATATCCTCTTGTAACTCTTGTAACTTCTTGTACCTTTTTGCGCCTAATCTAGAACTTTTTTGCTCTGTGATAATTTTCGAAAACGCAGCGTTCCCCCTCCACTTCTTCTGAAAGATTTCCACGAGTCGTACTGGAAAATCGGGAAATCTATTTTGTCGGACAATTCGATAATTGGATTCTATACGTACTATTAAGAAATTTTGAAAAAATCAGTCGGTTGTCAATAAATTTATATAAATAATAAAATTGTTACAGTTACTGCTTGCTACCCTCACGATAGTTCAGCCGGCTAAGCGTCTTAGTGGCAGCGCTGATGGGTAATGGATGTTGTCTGTGTTTTTTCAAATGTGTAACCCGCTTCCGGACAGCCAAGCTTTGGATTCAGGGGTTGTTTACTATGTGTGGGGTGTCTATTTAAAAAATTTGATGAAGAATAGTGAATTTAAACTAAAATGTAATAACGCTATTTCTTCAAAATCGGGTCTAAATCGGAAGTTTGACTTAATAAAATCAGTTCATGAATATTTTATAAATACAAATGCCTCAAAAACACAGGAAACATTTATAACTTAGTTCTTAACCTACTAATTCTGGATGGTAATATTTGATAACTGTGCCAGTAGTTGTTTTGCTAACCGCTCTACAACTATCTATTGGTATCCAGTATATGGATAGGTACTAAGTATATGAATACAGGAGTTAAAAGTTTCTTAGTGTTTTGAAACTCTAATACAATTTTATATGCATTTGGCTTAAATTTTTAATATGGTACAATCCAAGCACTTAATCTTTAATCTATAAATTTTGGTTGTATAAACGTTGAATTTTAGTTATTAAAACGTTACGATTTGACAACATTTTTTGGAATTCATGTTTACCTTGTTCAGTTATGGGAAATATGGCGTACATTTTGTGAATGTATAAAATGGCAAACCAAACGACTATACTATACTCTACTTTATTATTTGGAAGTATTCCTAAAGATATACTGGATTTGGAACTGTATATTTTAATTTCCTTTATTTCAAATTATTTTCGAATCGCTTTGTTTTTTATTAACGTACTTAGAACAACTATATTCACAAACGATATTTTCCTGCACCTAATTTGGAATAGCAGATTATACAATTATACATAATATTTCATTATATCTGATATAATGTCTAAATGTGTTGTGTAACGTAAAATATTAAAAATTATGCTAAAGCTATCTATCATTTCAGATGTATGCGTTTACACTATATCCCGACAAAGTTGTAATAAAGAAAAACTGTGGCAGAAAATTGCAAAGTTTTACATATTATGATTGATTATACGCAGGTTGTTGAGACGATGATTTAAATAAAATAAAACTGTTTAAGGCTAGTTGCCAACTATTTGTGTTTTGGTTTTATTAAAGTTCTATTAAAAATTACAGAGTTTTAAAAAAGTATTTTTAACGTTTAATAAAACGTTATTTAACAGTGAGTGCTACTTGTGTATTTTGACATAGAATGGGACCATAGAACCGCAAATGCATGTACGGATACATATCCTTTAATTTCGAGCTGACTTTGAAGGGAAAAAATGTGATTGATAATATTATTTGTCCACGACTATTAAATAATGTACTCATTATGTATGTGTTTCCTCAAGGAAAATGCTATCCATTATTCCCTGCAGTGAATAATGATTTCATTATTCACTGATTGCAGTGAATAATAAGGACAGTCAGTTGTTTATAAGAAATGACATTAGTTGCTTTTTACTAAAAATTTAAAATGTCACAATTGCAGCAACCAAAAGGCAAGTGTTGTCTCTCTAAGTTTTCTAGGAAACATGCCGAAGAGGTATTTTAATGAACAGTCAAAAATTACATTAGTAAGTTTTTTTAAAGCATCTTCTATTAGCAACACACGGCAATCCCCAGCATTGTTTTTGAAACCATTTACGTACGTGCCTACAAGCTGTATTATTTTATTAGTAAGCCATGACCGTGTGTCAAAACAAAATTCTGTAACTGATTGGAAACGTCAAAATTTGTGCGATTTCAACGCCAACCTTATTTACAATAATTTCACATATTAGGTACTCAAAAAGGGTAATATAATTGAATAAATTGATACTGACAGTGAAAACGAGATTTCTTTGACACACCCAAAGATAAAAGAAGCTGCAGAAAACGCCTCATTAAACTTGTTGCCAGAAAAATCGAAAGTATTATATATGATGACATGAATCTTTCTTAAATAGGAGAAATGAAATGAAGATAAATTAAATAAATATTAAATATTTAATAGTCGTGGACAAAGTATAGTATTCTACTCGCATATAATGGCTATTATTCTCTCTGGTGATTTAAGACACTCGCCTGCGGCTCGTGTCTTAAACTTCACCCTCGTGAATAATAGCCATCATTATATGCTCGTTGAATAATATACTATTTCGGACTTGTTAGAGTAAAATTAATTTTAAAAAACGTCCGTTGCTCAAATGTTACACGAAATACTTCTAAAATTAAATATATACATTTTTTCCTTGTCTACATATTTAATGCATAGGGTAAGAATATATATCAAATTCACCAAAATAGGTAGTAGACATATTTATATACCACATTATGATACATTAGAAGATAGAACTGGTGCCACCATCAATTTCAGGATATTTTAAGGTTCCAGAATTTCTACTGCGGTTTCGGAACTCGATTTCTTTTGTATAATCTCGGGATAGTCCTGGTACCAAATCCCGGGACTAAAAATCTTAATTACAATCTGTAATTCCTCCTCACAAGTTGTAGATCCTGATTATATTTTATTAATCTAAATATAGTGTGATTTGAAATTCTAATGCATCATACATTTTTATATAACTAATAAGAATAATTTTTGTTTCAGATATAAAAATGACTCAAATTGTTCGATATATAGTAGATGGATATCATGACTTAATGGATAACAAAAGTGGTAAGTTTTAGCTGCTGAGTAATTGATGATACATTTAGTACGTATTTTTAAGAACCCATACATTACTGGGCAATAATTGCCAATAGTCATTAAATTTAAACTGTAATGAAATTTGGTGTATGTACTTGAAGGCAAGGCCTCACATTTTTTTCTAATATTTTTCAACCCCTCACCACCCCTACTCCATTATTAAAAAGGTTGATAAAATAAAATTGAGAAATTCACTTGAAATTTGGTACACATAAGTATGTATTATAACGACATCTGAAA
Organism: Stenurella melanura; assembly: GCA_963583905.1. Taxonomy (NCBI): domain Eukaryota; kingdom Metazoa; phylum Arthropoda; class Insecta; order Coleoptera; family Cerambycidae; genus Stenurella; species Stenurella melanura. The sequence goes on from OY757312.1 coordinate 102,378,775, forward strand.
CTACATTATATTTTGAGACGATCCCGTTGAAGGGGTGGGGATGCAAGTATAGGTAAATAGGGGAAAATGAGTAAAGCAAACTGTGTACAGTACAAATACTTGAGGTTTGGCGTGTACCTATACTAGAAACCAAGCCCTCAGATTTCTTTATAATATTTTTCAACCCCCACACCACCACCACTCCATTAATAAAGAGATTGATGAAATAGACTTGAGATATTCACTTGAAATTTGGTACACGTATGTATTTTTTGTTGAAGGGGTGGAGGGGGTGTGTAATTGGAAAAGCATGCTAGTAAGAGTCCAGAACTTCATTTTTCGCGTATGTGCTAGAAACCAATACATTAATTTTTAACACTGAAAATGTTTAACAAATCGAATATGTACGGTAATACGGAAGTCCAGTAACGATTTGGGTAACGCTTGGAAATTCGGTTGTTTTTTTTTTTGGACACGAAAGCGTTCAGTGCTCTTACATCGCATACTTTTTGAAGGATCCAAAATTTAATTTTGAGTTTGATAAAGTTTGATACCTAGAATCATATTCTTACATTCTTACGTCTCGACGCTGATCGACGCCTAGCGTCGTTTTTGTGAAACTTGCGTATTTGATAAATTTTGATATCTAAATCTATATTCTTGCATGTTTACGTCTCGACGTCGACCGACGCCAAGCGTCGTTTTTGTAAAACTCCTGTATTTGATACATTTTTATTCCTAGATTCCTAGATTCTTGCATTTTCACGTCTCGACGCCGCCCGACGCCCAGCGTCGTTTTTTGTATATGTATGTATTTGATAAACTTTGATCGGTTGGCGTCGATACGTAGAAATGCAAGAACATATATCTAAATATATGTTCTTGCATTTCTACGTATCGACGCCAACCGACGCCGAGCGTCGTTGTTTTAAAACTCTTGTATTTGATAAATTTTGATACCTAAATTCTTATTCTTGCATTTTTACGTCTCATCGCTGACCGATGCCTAGCGTCGTTTTTGTAAAACTCATGTATTTGATAAATTTTGATTCCTAGATTCATATTCTTGCATTTTTGACATCTCGACGCCCAGCGCCGTTTTTGTATAACTTGTGTATTTCATTAACTTTGATATTTAAATCAATGTTCCTGCATTTTTACGTCTCGACGATGACCGACGCCTAGCGTCACTTTTGTAAAACTCATGTATTTGATAAATTTTGATTCCTAGATTCATATTCTTGCATTTTTACGTCTCGACGCCCAGGGCCGTTTTTGTATAACTTGTGTATTTGATAAACTTTGATATCTAAATAAATGTTCTTGCATTTTTACGCCTCGACGTCGACCGACGCCCAGCGTCGTTTTTGTAAAACTTCTGAATTTGATAAATTTTGATACCTAGATTCATATTCTTGTATCTCCACATCTCGACGCCGACCAACGCTTTTCGTCGTTTCTGTAAAACTTGTATTTGATTAATTTTGATATCTAAATTCATGTTCTTGCATTTGTACGTCTCGACGCCAACCGACGCCTAGCGTCGTTTTTGTAAAACTTGTGTTTCTACATTTTGCAGATTTTGAAAATATCGTGTCGGGCTTGAAAGTTAGCCTAGTTCATTTTCAATGTCTTGACGAAGTTTGCTAAATTGATAAATTGCAACTTCTGTAAATTACTTCCACATCCACGGAGTTTTCAGATGCATTCCTCTGTGATCGGATGAGGTATGTGTCAAATCAGGTGTCAAAATCAGGTGATCGAAAATGGTCAATATGAAAATTTTATATTTTTTTATTATACACAACTGTTGGGAAGGACATTTTCCGCTAGGAAGTCACGATTCGCCGAAAATCGCAAAAAACCCTAAACGGCACCCCCATTCCACAATTTCACTTTATCTCGTGTTTCATTTTTGTTTTTTCTCTTAATTATAAACTTAACTAAATTTTCCGACTGGTTCTTGCCTGTTAGTATTTTTATTATCATTCAAAATCCGCCTTGCCATCAGCCTAAAGTCGGGGAGGCAGCGTTGTGTTTTGAATAGTGATTTCATGCCGATTGATTTTTATTTCCAGTAATGGTTTTGATATAGACAATAAGCGAGACAAGCGGTGGGCTGGGCTGGAATATCGATTTAAATTTCAAATAATTTCGTGGGAGATGCTAAAACTACAAATTTTCAATCGTTCATAACTAAATAAATACATCGCTTGGAAGGTCATACGGTGTCCCTGTGTAGAAGGGAATATTGGCATTTTATCGGCATCGTAATTTGCACCGTCGAAATTGGAAATTCAGTCCGGCATAAGTGAACAAATTTTGAACACTATTTTTTGGCATTTCGCCAAATCGATTTTGCTTATTTCTTGACATTCCCTAATAAAATCGTCGAGGATGTAGCGTTGGATTTTTAGCAATGTTTTCATACCGATTGATTTTTATTTGTAGTAATTGATTTGATATAAACAAAACTATAAGCGAAACAAGTGTCAGCAGCGCTATTCTTGACATCCTTCGCAGTGCTCGTATACGTATTGTACGGCATATTTGCGAACACTTTCTATGTACGGTATTCCCGACTGCATTTCGTTTATGTAGACGAACGATCGCAATCGCGCGTTAAAATGCACTTGGCATCACGGCAATTTTCTAAAATTACCTAACTTCACTCTGCTTGAAATGACATCATATAATATATCTGTCTGCGCAGCCAACAACTGGAATATTGTTCGTAAAAACCCATGAAATTAAAAAAAACACTTGATTGCCAGAAATTGATAGTAAAACATTGTGGTTATAAATACCCTCAAATCAGAAGCTCTTTTGTGTGGCCTCACAAATGGTTCTACAATTTCAATGACAAGTTTGCATAATTCCTTAGACATTCTAAATATTTGTATGAACTCTGATTCACTTAAAACTTCAAACGGATCTATATTATTAAACCTGGTACCTATAAGATTTTCTGCATTTTCTGAAGTTTCAATGTTCGCAATATACTGTAGATCGTCGATTATCAACAAATACAACAATACAATAAATGTTTTTAATTCATTGTAACAAATTTGAAGATTTTAAAAACACACCAATTAAAAAACTTGATTAGAACCAAGTCTCTTTTGTTACTCAAACGCGACAGGTTTCCTGTTTCACAAGCACCTGTGACATACAGAGTAAAGCGGTAATTCTTGATTTTTGGTTGATATTATACAAAATTTTAAAGTATTAATTTCTGTACTGAAACAGGTGGACATCATGTGGAGCATTTGTTTTGGTATTAATGATTTTTTTTCAAATAAACTACTTTTCTGTTATTACAACATTTTGTTCTAGAATTCTAAATTAGTGTTAAATACAAATAGAGGAAAAACGATAATTTCTTGTATATTGATTGATATTACAAAAATGTTTAAGAGTACCTTTTTTGCAGCCCTTTCAATGCTCTGTAAAAATGTTTAAGTGTTCCGTAATTTTACAGGGTGATTAAAAAATTACGGCCGGTCAAATATTAATAAATATAAAAAAGAATTGAGAAACAAAAAATATTTGGTTGTTACCGTAGCGCAACAATAATTTGAAAAAAAATCGGTAAAGGTATTTACACAGAACTTCCCTCTTTATTTGTGCATGACGGTCACTCTAAAAAATTAGTTATTACGAAATGACATTGAAAATAATAATCGGAATATAGTTATCACTATTATTACAAAGAACACCTGATAAGTTTTGGTTAAAAAAATATACAAAGTGCTCATCCATCAGCAAAAGTTCAATACTAAATAACAGGTGCCAAATATGGAAGGCTTGGGCAAATACCTTTATAAATGTCCACCATGACTGAATTATTTCTTGGGATGACCACCCTGTACATTTTTCAATAATAGTATAATAGGTGCATATGCCTAATATTATTGCCATCTGTCACATTTTCAATTCCACATACACGTAGTGGAGTGGAAGTATAGTGGTCGTTAAAAAATTTCATTTTTTTTTTCAATATTTCAAAAATGTTTTTAAAAAAATTTTCTAAATTTTTTTCTTCTGAAATAGGTTTAGAATGCCATGACACGTGGAAATTTTAAATTTAAGCAAAAAGGAAAGTTTCCTTCTTTTTTTTTGAAATTGGTTTAGAATGCCATGAAACGTGAAAATTTTAAATTTGAACAAAGAAAAAAACATTTTCCATATATTTTAGTGATAAAAATTTTTTTCAAAAATGGTAAAAAAAATGTTGCAAATTTTCTTTTACGAAATAGGTTTGGAATGTCATAAAATGTGGAAATTTTAAATTTGTGCAAAAAAAAATGTTTTTCGTCTGTTCTGTACCCAGTGATAAATAGATTAAAATTTTTTGCAAAAAAATTTTTGTTGAAAAAAATTTTTAATCAAAATAATTTTTAAATTTGTTTGAATAGGTTTAGAATGCCATGAAAACGTGAAAATTTTAAATTTGAACATAGAAAAAAAATTCAGTCCGTATTAGTGATAACATTTTTTCAAAAATTGTAAAAAAAAATCTGATATTTTTTTTTTTTTTAATAGGTTTAGAATGCCATGAAACGTGAACATTTTAAATTTGAACAAAGACAAAAACATTTTTTAGTGGTAAAAAATTGTTCAAAAATGGTGAAAAAAATGTTCAATTTTTTTTTTCTGAAATGGGTTTAGCGTATCATGAAACGTGGAAATTTTAAATTTGAGCGAAAAAAATTTTGTTTCATTATTTATTCCCTTTATAGATGATCCACCCTGTATATTTTCCAGTGAAAGTTCTACTATTTCTTCGCTGACTACCTACCAAATTTGACTGCTCTCCGTCAAGTAGTTTTTTTAGTAAATGCACCAACAGACAGACAGACAGACAGACTGACGGAATTGAAAAACCTATATTTTCGGAATCTCCGTGATCTGAAACGTCAGAATCCGAAAAAATCTCGGAGGGTGATTTTTTCTCGAATACAATACTTCCCTTCAGTATGCGAGGGAAGTAAAAACTGGTGTATTTTAGAAGGGAGATTATACGTCTGGTATTCGTATAATCTTGTTTAAAAATATAAGATTGTAGTAATTTTAAAATTTGTTCACGTGACTTAATAGCATTAAAAGTGTGAAAACAGCAATCAGCTAGGTTAATAGCGGTGGTAAGACCGTCAGTTGGAGCAATATATGTATTGAGCCGTCATTGAATCTTAGCGTCACGTCGTACAATTTCCTTTATGGTCAAACTGACATCCTTACCCCTGTACCCCAGTAAAATATTATTACACTTTTCTAAAACACTTTCAGAAAAAAGCATCAATGTTGCGCTTTTCTTATATCAGAATACTAGAATACAAACGGCTTTATTTCTTTAGATATTTTGAACAGAATGCACTTCAAGAGCACATACTTAACTATTCTAACAACGAAATACAGATGTTACATTGCCAACCGCAAGTAACCAAATTACCCCCACATCTATTTAAAATGCTTCACTTTTCTTCACAACAGCTTTAAGATCCTAGCTAATTCCTCCCTTTTTAGAGACCCAATTTCTTGTAAATTTTCAAAAGTAATACAATGATGGCAAATCTATTTAATTCGTCATTTTGAAATTTTAACTATTGACGTCTGATTCTCTGACAATATATACATACTATTACCGGCGATTCCTCTAGAACTTGAAAAGTTTCAGATAGACAAATTTATTTTTCGCTTTTTGCTCACCATCTTCTAGACTTTAAAACTAATATGGGACCACCACCAAGCTATATTCTACAGTTTACAAATAAGTCCCACAGAAATTCTTGGCGTATATTTGTAACTCAAGAAGGCAAGGTTATCCTATAAGCTACTTATACAGAAACCCGTCGATTGGCTGAAAAAGTTGTCATTTGTCAGATTAAATTTGGCAATTGACAGATTGAATGTGGCAATTGACAGATTAAAAGTGGCAATAATCTGGAAATTGACAGATTAAATGGAGCAATTGACAGATTTAATTTGGCAATTGATGGAATTATTATTTTTTACCCAGCAGCCTTATTCTTGACATGCTTCGCAGTGGACGTATACGTATTGATCATTTTCGGTCACCTGATTTTGACATCGCCGTCTGGAGGGCACACAAACTTTATCCAATCGGAAAGGAATGCAAATGTAAACAATTAGAGATGAGTTGCTAACAGAAGCAGTTTAAGCTTGTTATTAAGACACAATAGCGTATCCCCATCTCTAAAAAACAAAACAATGAGTCTTGTGCCCTCCACGCCGGCATCGTGACGTCAACCTAAAATGATCAATTGATGCGAACGGCATATTTGCGAACACTTTTTATATACGGTATTCTTGACTGCATTTCATTTTTGTACACGAACGATAGCAATCAATTGTTAAAATGCACTTTGACATCATGGCAATTTTCGAAAAATACCTAACTTCACTATGTTTGAAATGACAGATGACGTATCTTGACTGATGTAATTTGTAGTTGATTTTATTATTTTAAAGAAAAAGAAATAAAAGAATAACGATTTCTTTTTCCCTAAGGAAATGGCTTTGGGAACGTAGTCCGAATAGCCACGACAAATTGTTTGTATTGAAGAATAGAGATCCCTTCTTATTATTTTACTAAGAATTTATTATATAATGAAGACTCCACGCCGAAATGGCAATGCCTCTACTGAACGTGGATAATTCTAGAATTCATAAAAGAACTTCCAAAACTTACTTCTGAGAAATGTTCTAATGAATTTACGCAAAGAGATGGTCTGTGTATGTGGCAAGAACTTACTATTAAATTAAAAAAAAAACACCTGATTGCTACAAATTCATAGTAAAACCTTACTGTTGTGGTTACGCTCAAATCTGTGGTCTCATAAGTGGTTCTACAGTTTTAATGAGAAATCTACATAATACCATAAGGCGCGTTTACACCAAAGTCTTCCACTAAGTTTTCCACAAGTTGCGGCAATTTGTTGCTTTTTCTACAAAATACAGCAACTTTTTCTGTCTTCCACATAGACATTCTAAATATTTGTACCGCTGAACTCTTCTTCACTTAAAACTTCAAATTGATCTACATTATTAAACTCGTTGTGCCTTTGTATGAGCATTTTGTAGATTTTCAATGTTCACAATATACTGAAGATCGTCCATTATCAACAAATATAACAATACAGTAAATATTCTTAAGTAATTTATCGTAACGAATTTGAAGACTTTAAAAACATACCAAATAAAATATTAGGTTATGTATCGTCATTCGCATATTTACCGACTGCCAAAAACCGCTCGTTGTTTAATGCGAGAACTCGAATACTTTGCGAATGGTCAAGAATGTCTAGGATGAATTTTTATTCGAATTTTAGTGAAATGCGAGTAACCTTAAAAATGCGTGCAGTCAATCAAGAATAGCGCTGCTGGTCTATTTACAGTGCACAGTGTGGCAGAATGGACAAAATTCGCTCTGAGGCTCAATTTTTGAGATATCGACTTTAATTTTTTTTTAATACTTAGATAGGAGTCTAGAATAGGGAGTCACTGCGGCTGCGCGAAATTTTTTGTTTTCGTGGAAGGGTTAAGGTCATTCAAGGTCAGATTCTTATTTTTTAAAACAGGGGGTTCTATTTTTATTGCAAATTCGAATTATCTGACTAAAAATAGACTACTTTTGTTCGAAACATTTTTTCTGAAATTGACATTTTTTTCAGTTATCCGGCGAGAAAAAATCAAAATTTTAGAACTTTGCGATTTTTTTACTCGACAAAGAAGAAGTTTGGAAACAAATTGCAAGTAATACAGTCATTATAGGAAAAATAGGAAAAAAATGATAGAAAAACGAAATAGATAGAAAGATCCCGTGTGAGTTTCCTTCGCTATGGCCTTGAAATTGTTTTTTTCGCAAATAGGTTGCTCACTGTTCCACTTAGGATTTTTCTTTGTTACTCAAAAGATGTAGAAAATTCAATTTTATACAAAAATGACCTAAGTATATTAGTTTTATTTTTAGTCCACTCTTTTCTTCTCAGAATTCAGAAGAGGCAAATCGAGCAATTTTGTTAAAATCACAATTATATTTTGTTGACTCCTGGCAGATGTCATAAAAAATTTAAGACCTTGGTTTCAAGTATGTAAGTATATAAACCAAATTTCAAGTTTCTGAACTCTTACTAGCTTGCCTGTAATCTTATTTATGCATATTCATCCCCCTAAACTCTTGAACACAACCAACTCAAAATATAATCTTGTTCCAGATCTCGTTATAATGCATACGTGTACCTCTAGTCAATATTTTAATTTTATTTTGTTAATCTTTTTAACAATAAAGTGAGGATGGTGGTTGGGGAAGAAAATGTTCTAAAGTAATTTGAGACCTTGGCTTCTAGTATATACATCAAATTCCAAATTACTCAACTCTTATTAGCTTGCTTTAATTATTTACACCCATTTACTCCTATTTACCTCTATATCACGCCCAACCCTTCAACGAAATAAACTGCAACTACAAAATATAATTTAGTTCCTGATCTCGTTGTATATAATGCATATTATGTGTACAAAATTTTAAGTCAATAACTTAATTACTTCCACATCCACATAGTGGATTGGAAGTATAGTAATCGCAAAAAAAATTTCAAAAATTTTTATTCGTGAAATAGGTTTAGAATGTCGAGATTTTAAATTTGAGCGAAAAAAAATTTTCTGTCTGTCGGTCTGTCGGTCTGTCTGTCTGTAACTTTTTTTTTTGTCCGCACGTTTTCTCCGGAACGGTTTAAGATATTGACTTGAAATTTTGTACATGTATATATTATAATGAGATCTGAAACTGGATTGTTTTTTGAGGATATCCGGTGAAGGGTTGGGGGTTAAATAGGGGTAAATATGGGAAAATAAGTAAAGCAAGCTTGTAAGAGTACAGAAACTTGAAATTCGGTGTATGTACTAGAAGTTAAGGACTCAGATTTTTTAATAATATATTTCAGCCCCCCACCACCTCTACTCCAATATGAAAAGGGTTGATAAATTAAAATTGAGATATTCATTTGAAATTTAGTACGCATATGTATTATAACGACATCTGGAACTAAATTATATTTTGAGATGATTCCGTTGAAGGGTTGTGGGTTAAATAGGGGTAAATAGGGGAAAATAAGCAAAGCACGCTGGTAAGACTACAGAAACTTGAAGTTCGGTGTATGTACTAGAAGCCAAGGTCTCAGAATATTTATAATATTTTTCAACCCCCACCACCCCTACTTCATTATTAAAAGGGTTGATAAAATAAAATTGAGATATTCATTTGAAATTTGGTACACGTATGAATTATAACGACATCTGGAACTAGATTATTTTTTGAGATGATTCCATTGAAGGGTTGGGGGTTAAATAAATGTAAATTGTATTATGTTGTATTATAGTTAGATAAGGTTGATATATGATTTATATGATGTGGAAATAATCTCTTATAAAAAATATATATATGAAATATATATTTTATGGGGGGCTGCGAGATATTGTAACACGCGGAATACTCGATAGCATCCTTTGTTACACTGTTAATATTTATTAGAAAAATTATAGTTATCGGAAATATTATTCCCACAAACTTTAGTACTAATAGAGTCCCTTACTGCTTAGACTATGATGAACGTACGTCATCTGTCAGCAGTTAAAGTTCGCAAATACTAGATCGCGCAAGAGCAATGGTATTTCAACTAAATAACGCCGGGCGAAAGTCTTTCTTGTTGAACCATTGAACTGATAAGACGTATTTATAATTTCGTTTGACCTGTAAAGGGGATAATAGAATTTGAAAAACCTCGTGATGATCACATGAGGTAAGGCTTTAATTATTATACCGGTAAATATCATCTAACATTTGAAATATTGTTTTAGGTTTTTCTTATAATTTTCTGATAAACGATTTCTTTTACAAATTTTTTTGATAAGTATTTTCTTATAAAGAATTACTTCTTAATCAAATTTAATTACGTCTACTGCTATTAACGTCGATGTATTTCCACGTTATATTATTTGCTTTGAGCAAGATTAATACATTCAAGTTCTAAGACTTACTACGTTTCTACTAAGCCAGTAATATTCATTTGAAGTCAACCTTTCTATATTACATTTTGAATTGGAATATACGAAAATATTCTGGGCGAACTGTAACATGCGGAATGCTCAATAGCACCCTTCGTTACACTGTTAATATTTATTAGAAAAATTATAGTTATCGGAAATATTATTCCCACAAACTTTAGTACTAATAGAGTCCCTTACTGCTTAGACTATGATGAACGTACGTCATCTGTCAGCAGTTAAAGTTCGCAAATACTAGATCGCGCAAGAGCAATGGTATTTCAACTAAATAACGCCGGGTGAAACTCTTTCTCGTTGAACCATTGCACTAATTAGACGTATTTATAATTTTGTTTGACCTGTAATGGGGATGTTAGAATTTGAAAAACCTCGTGATGATCACATGAGGTAAGGTTTTGATAATTATACAGGTAAATGCCATCTAACATTTGAAATATTGTTTTAGGTTTTTCTTATATTCTTATAAATTAAGAATTAATTTTTTATGAAACAAAACTTATTCACGTCTAATGATTTAACGTAGAAGTACTTTGACGTATATTATTTGCTTTAAGCAAGATTTGAGATTATGCACATTCAAATTGCGATACCTACTACGTTTTCCACTAAGCGAGCAATTTTCATATGAAGTCAACCTTGCTATACTACATTTTGGATCGGAATATATGAAAACATTCTAGGCGAAGAGATTTTCTTCATTTTGTCTTGGCGACAATATTCTACGATTTCATAACCTCACAATGGGATTAAGGCGGCCACGTGTGAAATTAAACCCATGATCATCGGAGAACAGGACCGTATCTAGGAGTTCTCTCCATCAGGATAACAAAATAAAAGATAAGTACTTTTAATTGTTACCAATAAAAGGGATTATTTTCACATGATTGTTGAGCTATTAGAGCCAAAAGTGTCTAAATTTAACATATTAGATTCAAGTCAAATCTACTATATTTTTGGCTATTTGCATTTTAAACCCGTTGTTATAATTAAATCCATCGTTGTATATTGATTCGTAGTTGTTTGTATCTTGAATTCGTTGTCGCAAAAATACTTCGCCGTAGTATTGTTTCGTTTGCTTTTGTCGTGATTCCTCATGATTAATATCTTGTTGTAGTACTATAATGCACGTTTGTTAGTGATATCGTAAGTCGTGGTTCAATTTTTGTTTTAACGAGGGTGTCTAATGGTTATAAATTTTGAGATAAATTTACGAGACTTATCTTTTGTAATATAGTTATTTTGTCTCTCGTAAAAGATCTCAAGTTTATTTAATTTTGTTGTAATATAAGATTTTAGTGTTGAGGTGAAAGTTACGAGACGTATCTTTTGTAATATATTTTTGGTTCTCGTACACGCCTCAGATTTGCCTTGCCGTGGTGCACATTGTAATATAGTCACTTGTATTATAGTATTTTATTATCTTGTAATATATACTTTTGTTTCATAATTGAGACAATTTACGAGTCACCTCTCTGTAATATATTTAATTTGGCTCTCGTAAAAGTCTCAAGCTTATCTCGAGCTTCGGTTGTTGTAATATAGTATTTTGTTATATATTTCTGTGAGATATTTTGCTATACAGTATCGTTGATGCTGTGATAGTATATTTTTTTGTAATATAATATTTTTGTAATATAGTACTATTGTATATATGTAACTTTTGTCTTTTGTTTATCTATATCTTTAATTTTCTTTGATTACCCTTAGTAATCAATGGCGCCCAAGCTTTGAACTCCACCCCCTTTTGCTCTCCGTATCTTCACTGTACTAGCCAGGTTACACCAGTGACGCTAACCACGTCGCTCGTAGGGTGCCCCACGTTGGGCGCCACTTTGTGTGGCTAAGAAAAGAAGGTTTTCACTCCATGTTAAAATTGCCCAAGTGTTCAAGTGTGGGCCACCCTACGAGCGACGTGGTTAGCGTCACTGGTGTAAACTGGCTAGTACAGTGAAGATACGGAGAGCAAAAGGGGGTGGAGTTCAAAGCTTGGGCGCCATTGATTACTAAGGGTAATCAAAGAAAATTAAAGATATAGATAAACAAAAGACAAAAGTTACATATATACAATAGTACTATATTACAAAAATATTATATTACAAAAAAATATACTATCACAGCATCAACGATACTGTATAGCAAAATATCTCACAGAAATATATAACAAAATACTATATTACAACAACCGAAGCTCGAGATAAGCTTGAGACTTTTACGAGAGCCAAATTAAATATATTACAGAGAGGTGACTCGTAAATTGTCTCAATTATGAAACAAAAGTATATATTACAAGATAATAAAATACTATAATACAAGTGACTATATTACAATGTGCACCACGGCAAGGCAAATCTGAGGCGTGTACGAGAACCAAAAATATATTACAAAAGATACGTCTCGTAACTTTCACCTCAACACTAAAATCTTATATTACAACAAAATTAAATAAACTTGAGATCTTTTACGAGAGACAAAATAACTATATTACAAAAGATAAGTCTCGTAAATTTATCTCAAAATTTATAACCATTAGACACCCTCGTTAAAACAAAAATTGAACCACGACTTACGATATCACTAACAAACGTGCATTATAGTACTACAACAAGATATTAATCATGAGGAATCACGACAAAAGCAAACGAAACAATACTACGGCGAAGTATTTTTGCGACAACGAATTCAAGATACAAACAACTACGAATCAATATACAACGATGGATTTAATTATAACAACGGGTTTAAAATGCAAATAGCCAAAAATATAGTAGATTTGACTTGAATCTAATATGTTAAATTTAGACACTTTTGGCTCTAATAGCTCAACAATCATGTGAAAATAATCCCTTTTATTGGTAACAATTAAAAGTACTTATCTTTTATTTTGTTATCCTGATGGAGAGAACTCCTAGATACGGTCCTGTTCTCCGATGATCATGGGTTTAATTTCACACGTGGCCGCCTTAATCCCATTGTGAGGTTATGAAATCGTAGAATATTGTCGCCAAGACAAAATGAAGAAAATCTCTTCGCCTAGAATGTTTTCATATATTCCGATCCAAAATGTAGTATAGCAAGGTTGACTTCATATGAAAATTGCTCGCTTAGTGGAAAACGTAGTAGGTATCGCAATTTGAATGTGCATAATCTCAAATCTTGCTTAAAGCAAATAATATACGTCAAAGTACTTCTACGTTAAATCATTAGACGTGAATAAGTTTTGTTTCATAAGAAATTAATTCTTAATTTATAAGAATATAAGAAAAACCTAAAACAATATTTCAAATGTTAGATGGCATTTACCGGTATAATTATCAAAACCTTACCTCATGTGATCATCACGAGGTTTTTCAAATTCTAACATCCCCATTACAGGTCAAACAAAATTATAAATATGTCTAATTAGTGCAATGGTTCAACGAGAAAGAGTTTCACCCGGCGTTATTTAGTTGAAATACCATTGCTCTTGCGCGATCTAGTATTTGCGAACTTTAACTGCTGACAGATGACGTACGTTCATCATAGTCTAAGCAGTAAGGGACTCTATTAGTACTAAAGTTTGTGGGAATAATATTTCCGATAACTATAATTTTTCTAATAAATATTAACAGTGTAACGAAGGGTGCTATTGAGCATTCCGCATGTTACAGTATATAGGGGAAAATAAGTAAAGCAAGCTGGTAAAAGTACAGAAATTTGGAATTTGGTGTATATACTAGTAGCGAAAGTCTCAGGTTTTTTATTAGTATTTTCCATCTCCCCACCACCCCCACTCCCTTATTAAAAGAGTTTATAAAATTAAATTTTAATTTTCACTTGAAATTTGGTACATTTATGTATTATAGCTATATCTGAAACTAGATTATATTTTGACATGATTGCGTTGAAGGAGTGGGAGTAAGTAGAGGTAAATAGGGAAAAATAAGTAAAGCAAGCTGGTAAGAGTACTGCAACTTGAAATTAGGTGTATGTCCTAGATGCCAAGGCCTCAGATTTTTTTATACTATTTTTCAACACTTCCACTACCCTTACTACATTATTAAAGGGTTTAATAAAATAAAATTGAGATATTCACTTGTAATTTGGTAGTCGTATGTATTATAACGACATCTGGAACTAGATTATATTTTGGGATGATTCCGTAGAAGGGTTGGGGTTAATAGGAGTAGGGAAAAATAAGTAAATCAAGCTGGTAAGAGTACAGAAATTTGGGATTCGGTGTATATACTAGAAACCAAGGCCTCAGATTTCTTTCTAATATTTTTCAAACTCCACCACCTCCGCTTCATTATTAATGGGATTGATAACATCAAATTGAGATATTCACTTGAAAGTTAGTACACGTATGTATTGTAGTGACATCCGATTAAGATGACTCCATTGAAGGGGTGAGAGGTGGTAGATTGCGAATAGTGGAAAATAAGTAGGGTAAACTAGAAACTTCATTTTTAACGAATATGGTAGAAACCAACCCCTCAAACTTTTCTATGACATCTGCCCCAAATATTGTTAAAATTCTATGACCAATAATTTTCATATACTAGAGTGCAAATATAGTCAAGATATTTCCTTTAAAGTGACTTGGATGAAGAATCTGGATGTGGAAGTAGTGATTCCTTAGGCAGCGGTTTTTTATTTTGTTAACCATTTTAACAATAGAGTGTGGTGCAAAATGTCACAAAAAATTGGAGATCCTGACTTCTAATATATACACCAAATTCCAACTTTCTGGACTCTTACTAGCTTGCTTTACATATTTACCCCTATTTCACCCCTAGCCCTTCACCGGAACCATCTCAAAATATAATCTAGTTCCATATGTCATTATAATGCATACGTATACCAAATTATAACTGAATATCTTTATTTTATATTATTAAACTCTTTGATAATGGAGTACAGTGGTTGGGAGTGGCAAATGTTATAAAAAAATTGAAGCCTTGGTTTCTAGTATATACGCCAAATGCCAAGTTTCTGCACACTTACCAGCTTGCTTTTCCTATTTTCCCCTATTTACTCCCCAATCCTTCAACGGAATTAGCTCAAGATATAATCTAGTTCCAGATCTTGTTATAATATGTACGTGTAGCAAGTATCTTAGACCATTCCAGAGATAACGTGCACACAAGAAAGTTACAGACCATCAGAATTTTCTTCTTGCTTAAAGATCTCTACGTTTCATAATATTCTATACCTATTTCAATGAAAAAAAATGGATTTTTTTACGATTACTGTACTTCCACTACTTCCACTCGACAACATGGATGTGGAAATAATAAATGACATTATACTAAATTGCATTGATCATGGAACCAGAATACCCAAAATAAATATACAAAAAGCGCGAATCTCGCGGCGGAATCGTTATATCTTGAAATATACCGGGTGGCCACGAGTCAATGTACGTCCCCAATATTTTGGTTGTTTTTGTATTTAAAAATTTTGTTTTTGGTACACATAAATTAGACAATAATAAGCTACTTTTAGACTAACAGGAATGAAAATATCACTTCCGGTTGAAACGGAAGTGATATCAACTTTTTTTTCTAAAATGGAATGACTATATTTTTTTTATGGTTTCTCATTAAGCATAAATTTCTAAGTGCAACAGTTTTTTCTGATGTAAAAAATTCCAAAAAATAACTGAGATACGAACAGTTTTTAAAATTTTTCAAAATGGCCGCGTCAGATGAATGCGATGTAAGAAAATTACTATAAGTAGTCTATGGATATTATTACTAAGGTTATAAGACTTGTCTGTAAAGAAGAAAATAGTTGTTTGAATTACTGATAGATACCAGTAATTTTAGTTTTTTAAAAGAAAAAACGGAATTTTATTTTCATTTTCATTTCCGTAGGGCTCCTATGGAATTTTTTTTAATGGAACTGTGCTATTTCTTTAATGATTTACAAACTACAATTTTTTCGCCATTAATCATTTCTTAACGATATCCTTCCTAATAATAGAAGTATTTTTAAAAAGTATGCGCCAACAAATCATTTTAATAAGGTACCTGTCTACATTTAAATCCAAAATTGCAGATAGCCATGAAAATGACAGGCATTCGCAACAATTGAAATAGTCTTGACTTACTCACTAATTTTCTGAAGCAAGTGTATTAAAGTTGTTATAAACAAGAAAATTAATAACTGAAAATTATTCAAGAGATGAAAAAGTTGACATGATCATTATTTATGGAGAGACTCGACGTAATGCAACTAGAGCACAAAGTCTGTATGGACGGAGATATCCAGAAAGAAGACAACCTCCGAGAAAGTATTTCGCTCGGTTGGAGCAACAATATAGAACTGAACCTAATGTAGAAATTGAAGAAAGATTTATTGTGGATGAAGAAACGGAAATTAATGTATTAGCTTTAGTGCATGTTGACCCAACTATTTCGATAAGACAAATTGAACATGAATTACCCGTTTCCAAAGAATCAGCCAGAAAAGTTTTAAAGAAACACGGCTATCGTTCTTATAAATATCAATTGCATCAATTTTTGTATGAGAATGATTATCAACGAAGAATAACCTTTTGTAATTGGTTACAGTTACGCCAATTAAGAAATGAGAATTTTATCAAAAACATTTTGTTCACTGATGAATCGAAATTTACAAACCTTGGGTTATTTAATCGAAACAACACTCGATATTGGGCAATTGATAATCCTCACATTATGAGACAGGAGCGGTTTCAGGAGCGGTTTGACTTCAATGTTTGGTTAGGCGCACTGGGCGACCATATCATAGGTCCAATAATTTTTAATGAAACTCTAACTGAACCAAGATATCTAGAATTTCTCCAAAATATAATAGTTCCACAAATTAATCAAATTCCCAATCCAATATTGACGAGGTTTACTTCCAACAAGACGGGGCTGGACCACTCAATGCTATTATCGTTAGGGATTACTTAAATCAATTATTTCCAGATCGTTGGATTGGGACCCATGGTCCAGTCAGACGGCCTGCAAGGTCGCCTGACTTAACCCCACTCGATTTTTTTATTTGGGCGCATGTGAAAAATAGAGTCTACATGACTGCTCCAACCACAAGGCAAGATCTGGAAGAAAGAGTTCGACACGAAATTGCACAAATAACACCTCAACAATTATAGACGTGCAACGATAAGTCGCGCTACTCTGTGTATTAATCATAACGGTAATCAGTTGGAACAATTTTTATAATGGTTTATTATAATTTAGGTTTTAAATAGTTTTGTTATTCTTGGTAATTTATTTATGGTTGTAACGTTATACTTATTAAAATTATTTCTTGTTTAATTTGTGTTTACTCTTTAAAAATACTTCTATTATTACGAACGATATCGTTAAGAAATGGTTAATGGCGAAAAACTTATAGTTTATGAATCATTCCATTAAAAAAAATCCATAGGACCCCTACGGAAATGAAGATGAAAATGAAATTCCGTTCTTTTGAAAAAAATCTAAAAATACTGGTACCTATCAGTAATTCAAACAACTATTTTCTGCTTTGCAGACAAGTCTACAACCTTACTAATAATTTCCATAGCCTACTTAGTAATTTTCTTACATCGCATTCATCTGATGCGGTCATTTTGAAAAAATTAAAAAATTGTTCGTATCTCACTTATTTTTAGGAATTTTTTAAATCTGAAAAAACCGTTGCACTTAGAAATTTATGCTTAATGAGAAACCATCAAAAAAAGTATAGTCATTCCATTTAAGAAAAAAAGTTGATGTCACTTCCGGTTCAACCGGAAGTGATATGTTCATTCCTGTTAGTCTAAAAGTAGCCTATTATTCTCTAATTTATTTGTACCAAAAATCAAATTTTCAAATACAAAAACAACCAAAATATTGGGGTCGTACATTGACTCGTGGCCACCCGGTATACCATGTAACGGATTTAAATTGTTCTCGTGATCAGTAGGTTCCAAAATTTATAGTTTTTTTTTCTATAGTCATATGAAGCGTTCGTATTTCGCCAATACACGATGATAGAAAAAATACTTTTCTTTTGTTCTATGAATAATAATACGTTACGCCTGAAGATTTTTTAGGACAAAATTATGTTAGGTACTTCAAAGTTAGTCAAAATAATATTTTTCCTATGTTTAAGCCTCAATGTCTCAAAAAGGTGCGGGCTCAACCTTTTTGAGATACTGGGGCAAACGTAGGAAAAATACTATTTTGACCAACTTCGAGGCAACATAACTTTTGAGCCGAATATCTTACAAACCTGTTATCTCGTGTCACAGAATATTCATTGTAGAAAATGGTGGTGGTACCATATTCTGAGAGACATTTTTTTACGGTCTATAAATCTTCATGAAATCGCATAAGTTCGCTGAGTATATTCGTAAAATCCAAATTCAGGTTTTCATCGAACTAATTATTTTGTAATACTAAGTATATAGTTGTTTGTCCACAACTATTAAATAATGTACTCATTATGTATGTGTTTCCTCAAGAATAATGCTATCCATTATTCCCTGCAGTGAATAATGATTTCATTATTCACTGATTGCAGTGAATAATAAGGAGTCAGTTGTTTGTAAGAAATGACATTAGTGACTTTTTACTAAAAATTTAAAATGTCAAAATTCCAGCAACCAAAAGTTCTCTCTAAGTTTTCTAGAAATCACTCAAATGGTACGTGCTGAACACTCAAAAACTACATTAGTAAGTTTTTTTAAAGCATCATCTATTAGCAACACGCGGCAATCCCCAACGTTGTTTTTGAACCCATTTACTTACGTGCCTACACACTGTATTTTTTATTAGTAAGCCTTGACAATGTGTCAAAGCGTAATTCTGTTATTGATTTGAAGCGTCAAAATTTGTGCGATTTAAACACCAATGTTATTTACAATAATTATACATGTGTATTAGGTACTCAAAAAGAGCAACATAATTAAATAAATGGATACTGACAGTGAAGATGAGATTTCTTAGACACGGCAGAGATAAAGGAAGCTGCAGACATCGTCTCATTAAACATGTTGCCCGAAAAATCGAACATTAAACCGCTGCCTAAGGATTCACTACTTCCTCATCCAGATTTTCCTTCCAAGTCTCTTTAAGGGTAAACTTCTTGATTTTATTTGCACTTTAGTATGCGGAAAAGATTGGTCATAGAATTGTAATAGATAATATTTGGGGCAGATGTCATAATAAAAGAAGAAGTACAGAAGAAGCTTTGTTAAGACATTGAAAATGAACTTGACTAATTTCAAGCCTAACATGATATTTACAAAATTTGCAAAATGTACAGGGAATAGAAATAAAGAACTTTTAGAAATTTTCAAACTTTTACTAAGCTGAGAATAAAAATATTAAAAAGTTACACAACCCGGAGTAATTGTAATAGGCTTTACATTATTATTCCACAAAAAGATGGGTCTAGTAAAACTGCGAGAATATGAATCTAGGTATCAAAATTGATCAAATACACAGGTTTTACAAAAACGATGCTACGCGTTGCTCGGCGTCGAGACGTAAAAATGCAAGAATAAAAATCTAGGTATCAAAACTTATCAAATGTACAAGTTTTACAAAAGCGAGACTAGGCATCGATCTGCGTCAAGATGTAATAATTCAACAATATGAATCTACGTACCAAAATTTATCAATCCACAATCTTTACAAAAACGACGCTGGACGTCGGTCGATGTCGAGACGTAAAAATGCAAGAACATGAATTTAGATATCAAAATTAATCAAATGCTAGTTTTACAGAAGCGACACAAGGCGGTCGGGGTTGAGACGTATAAATGCAAGAATATGAATCCAGGTATCAACATTTTTCAAACACACAAGTATTACAAAATCTGCGCTAGGCGTCGGTCGGTATCAAGACGCAAAAATGCAAGATTAATTTAGGTATCAAAATTGGTCAAATATCCAAGTTTTACAAAATCGAGGCTAGGCGTCGCGTCGGTCGGCGGCGAGAAGAAAAGAGGAAGAATATAAATCTAGGTATCAAAATTTATCAAATTCAGAAGTTTTACAAAAACAACACTAAGCGTCGGTCAGCGTCGAGACGTAAAAATGCAAGGACATGAATTTAGATATCCATGTTTAACAAATACACAAGTTATATAAAAACGATGCTGGCCGTCGGCCGGCGTCGAGGTGTAAAAATGCAAGAATATGAATCTAGAAATCAAAATGTATCAAATACACGAGTTTTACAAAAACGACGCTCGGCGTCGATCAGCGTCGGGACGTAGAAATGCAAGAACATAAATTTAGATATCAAAATGTATTAAATACACAAGTTTTACAAAAAAGACGCTAGGCGTCGGTCAGCGTCGAGACGTAAAAACGCAAAAATATTGTTATGAATTACACCCCCTTGGAACAGGAGATGGTACGCCTATGCCTACTGATAGTGACTGGAAAGACTCTAGAAAGAGCCAGGGACTTTTCTGGAATGTGGTTGAAGATTCTTGATTGCTTCTAGATGGATCTAGAGAGTCAAATTCGGAGTATATCTCTTGTTGAAATTATTTAGAACCCACGGATTCACACAGGGTGTTTCCTAAAAGGTGGAAATCCGTAACAATATGAATCTAGTTATCAAAATTTATTAAATACACACGTTTTACAAAAACGACCTAGGCGTCGGTCTACGTTGAGATGTATTAAAAAGAAATCTGAGGCCTTGGTTTCTAGTATATACACCAAATCCCAAGTTTCTGTACTCTTACAGCCTACTCTGCTTATTTATCCCTATTTACCTCTACCTACCCCCCTCCCCACTGCTTCAACGGAATCATGTTAAAATATTATCTAGTTTCAGATGCCGTTATAATACATACGTGTACCAAATTTCAAGTGAAGATCTCAATTTAATTTTATCAACTCTTTTAATAAGAGAGTGGGGATGGTGGATAGATGGAATATATTATAAAAAAACATGAGGCCTTCGCTTCTAGTATAACCCTTCAATGGAATAATCCCAAAATATAATCTAGTTCCTGACGTCATTATAATATAAAAGTATATCAAATTTCAAGTGAATATCTCAATTTTATTTTATCAACCACTTTAATAATGGAGTGGGGTGGTGGTGGAGAGACGGAAAATATTATAAAAAATTTTGAGACCTTGGCTTCTAGTGCGTACACCAAACTTCAAGTTTCTGTACTTTTACCAGCTTGCTTTACTTATTTTCCCCTGTTTAACCCCCACTCCTCTAACGGAATTATCTCAAAATATAATCTAGCACCAGATGTCGTTATAATACATACATGTAACAAATTTCAAGTGAAATCTCAATTTTATTTTATCAGCCTCTTTAATAATGGAGTAGGGGTGATGGGGGGGGGGGGAATATTATGAAAAATTTTGAGGCCTTGGCTTCTGTACATACACCAAATTTCTGTACTCTTACCAGCCTGCTTTACTCATTTCCGCCTCTTTACCCCCCAACCCTTCATCATATATGTTCAAAAAACAATCCAGTTCCAGATCTTGTTATAGTATATACGTGTACAAAATTTCAAGTCAATATCTTAAACCGTTCCGGAGAAAACGTGCGGACATAAAAAGTTACAGACATACTGAGAGCCCGACAGACAGACCGACAGACCGAGAGACAGAAAAATCTTTTTCGCTCACATTTAAAATTTCGACCTTTCATGACATTTTAAACCTATTTCAAGAAAAAAACATTTTGAAATTTTTTTTATGATTACTATACTTCCAATCCACTACGTGGATTGGGAAGTAATTATGTATGATGACATTGATGACATATGAATCTTTCTTAAATTGGAGAACTGAAATGAAAATGAATTAAATAAATATTAAATATTTAATAGTCGTGGACAAAGTATAGTATTCTACTCGCATATAATGGCTATTATTCACTCTGGTGATTTACGACTTCACCCTCGTGAATAATAGCCATCATTATATGCTCGTTGAATAATATACTATTATAATATTACGCCCATGTGTGAAATACATTTAACTCTTTTCCTTTGCCCCCCTCTTTATCCCTTTTTTCCTTGCAGAAGTTTTATATTACGTTTATATCCGATGCGCTGTTCAATGGAAAAGGGTGAAGAGGAGATGGGGAAGGGGGTTAAATATATTTCGCAAATCAGTACAATATTATTATAAACAACCATATAATAATAAGGAATGCCTGAAGATACTGGTCTGCATGGTGTGGGCGAGATTATATTATAATGTTCATTTTATGGTTATTATGTTATTAATTATAATTATGGTTTTTATTATTTATTATATTTATATATACATAATTGTACCAAGCTATTAAATTTTCTGACATATGTGGCTGTGGTTTCTATTTTCTAGTATATTATTGTGGTTATTGAAGTACATAAACTATGCATATAATAGCTCTTTGCTTCATAAAAGTTTTAAATTAAAGTGTGTATATGTGAGTTAACAATACATACACTAGAGATAAATTGACTTGCATTGAAGCATTGAATTATGTATAGTGTGTTACTCATTTCAATTTCGGTAAAAATTGAAATCATGGTTTCTATAATTATTATAATAATTTTGTCCTTGGCGTTTTTGCAATTTTTTACATTAATTACAATATTTTGACATTTATTATTCTATTACGGTACAGTTCAGTGACAATAATTATGCGGGAACACCGTACATGGCGTACATCATTTAACAATGATATCTGACGCAGGATTAACCAGTCGTTAAAGGCTGAAGATCTGATGATCTTCATTAAGCTCTTCTCTTTCCCATAATATTTGAATCAAGGCTTATCTATACAGGGTGAACAATTAATAATAGACCATAATTCAAGGGTACAATTCTTTGGACCAAAATATGAGGATACAACCAAACATGGTTTAATAAATTGTTGCTGTGGAAAAGATACACAGTATCAAAGTTGTATTTTTTTCTCTCTTTTTTCAATATCTCAACTACCTCTTGACCGATCTTCTCCAAATTTGGTAAGGAAGCATTTTTTAAGCTAAGAAACAATAATTTTCGTATCACACTCTGCTAGCCCGTGGAGGACGCCTCATGAGCTATACCTGGTGATGAATATCTTTTCCCCTTTCTTACGAAACGTTGTAGAAATACCACAAAAAGTCATGCAGTAGTCATTTCTACGAAAAATGCATACTTGGTAGAACTTGATAACTCCAACCGCTTTCGAGAAAACTGCCGTTAGATTCTTCAAAAATTCTTTGAAAACAACCTCAATTTGAAAAGGGCAAATTGAATTTATTGAAAAAAGTACACAACGTAAGTAAAGACTAAATAGTGACAATTTTTACCTATCTTCAATTTCCATCTGGGAACATCGCGATCGGGTGATTACGAAGGGAGATACAGGCCCACAAAGTTTTTGCATGAGTTAAATTGAACATTACCATTCGTAGGATATGGAGTGTCTCAATTACTTTTGCAGGCTCCGTCGATATTATAGTACATCAATCAAAATCGAAACTGTGCTTACCGTTCTAGGTGGTTATCCTTTCCTCTGTACATTCCAGACAGGATACTTCACAATTAAACTTTACTGAATTTATAGTGAACTCATCTACGTAACAAGCAATAAAACACATGATTATTCAAAACACTAAAACTACTATATTTACAGAGAAAATGAAAACAAATGAAAATGAGAAACACAAACATTGAACGATTAAATATAAATTATATTGTAAGAAAATGAGGCGATCCGCTGCAATTTCAAATGTTTAGACTATTCGCGGGCCGAACACTCTTAGGATAATTACAAGACATGAATTCACGTTATAACCGAGAAAGTACCGAAATTTACATAAACTTTAAAACTGAAAGAATTTATTATCACCCATCACCCTGTGGCTAGATCTTGACCAAAGGAACGCTAACCCAGAAGTCCTAGAAAATGAGACTTCTCAAATGTGGGCGGTATACCCTAAAATCTCTATCAATTAAAATCTTCCCTACTTTAAACCCTACCTCAATTTGAAATTACCTAACGGACCATGGGATTTGCGAAGCATGACTTTGTGTGCATCACATGATGCTATAAAGAATCCCTGCCATTTTATTATCGTAATTTGCCCTATCTAACATTTATGCCAGTAAGGCAGATGAAAAAACCTCCTTGTCCATTACTTTGCTTTTGCGTGGGGACAAAAAATCTACCTTAGTTGGCCTATCTGGTTTTTACTAAGACTATTACATATATTTTCTGGAATCCTCTCCGAATCAACTACTTTAGTCCTGTAAATCTAACTACACCCCCCGGCGTGAAGGGTTGTCGTACTTAAACATGTGTTTTACTGATCTCGTATCCTCGACTTGAAACGAGACAAATTGTTGAACATAAAATAATTGAGAGGATTGTTTATTTCTTTCATGTATCTTTTCAACCGACATGACACCCCAACAACTACTTAAGTTAAAGGGTCTATTTCCAGGCCATCGTAAACCGAACAAAACTAAGAAAAATGAATTTAAATAGTTTGTAGCAGCAAGCTACTGTCTACCATCTACCATCACCAACTACACTTTACATACAGACGAAGTCTAACGCTAATTCGTCATCGCTATCTTCATATTGCTATATGCAATCTATCAGATCTTCGCCGCACAGTTCTGATATTAATGAAGATTCGCTTGGTGCTTCGTCATGCATGCCAAAAATGCCATCGTTTATTATGTACCCGCCCCGTTCTGTTTTTCCTTTTGTAATTCGCGCGGGCAGACAATGTATGGACATCGGGAATCATAAAATGGAAAAGTAGAAAGAAAAGACTTCTCAAAATTTTGGTCCTGGCCCGAATCCCCCCACCCCTCTCCGTTCTCCCGCTATACAGCAAAAACTTTGCCGGCTTGTATCTCCCTGCCTAATCATCCGATCGCAATTTTGTCGGACGGAAAAAAGGTAAAAAAAACTATCAATTGGAGAAAAAATTGTTTTCCCGATTCCCTTCCTTCATGTCCAAAAAGACGTGCAAAAAATCGACCATTTTTAATTTTGCGCGCCAGGCGTTTATTTGGAAACAAAAAATAACCACTGCTATCTTTTAGCAAATAAAAAAATACTCAAATTGGTCCCAGCCAGATTGCCGTTGCTCCATTAATAACAGAGTTATCAGCGTTTTAATAATTTTGGTTTCCCCCCATATCTCCCCTCCTAATTGTCCCACCACCCCCACCCCCCGGTCTCATCAAGTGTTCATCAATACCCTTCTATTCAGAAAAAATTGAGGCCTCAACTCCACTGCCTCTCGAGAAATAATTAATTTAATTTTTCATTTTTTCGTAACTTCAATCGCGATATCTCGCGAACTAATTATGCAATCGGCTTCAGGTTGGAATGAACTTACGTGTTTTGTCAAGCTCTTCACTTTTGGCAACTGCGATTTTTTTTTGTGGGACCAACACCTAAGGAGATATGTCGGAAAAACTGCTTTCCCATGCTTTTATTGGGCCGTTTCCCCTACCCCCCGCCGACTCCGCCCTGTAAAAACTTGTCGGAATGAGGAGGTGACCTAACTTTATAAGTTGGTAAAAAAATTTTGTTCATTCGGAGCAGTCACTTTTCGATCCTGTTTTTTCTCCAGATCTGCCCGACTAAGTTGTCCCTATCGATAAATACGTCTTATTATGACAATATATGCAAGTTTTGCTTTTCGTATAATTATTATGTTGATATTTTGTTACTATGTGCATTATTGATATGCAAATTTGTTGCTACCATTCTTGTTAATGTTAAAGGTATGGTATGTTGTTGTTTTAGTTCTTAATAAATGAGAGGAATGAAATAGATTCTTGATGTATTATTCTATTTTTTTACCCCCTCCGTAAAAATTCTAATAAAAACATAATAATTATTGCTGAAAAAAAAGTAAATGCCTGGTTTAATAGTGGAAGCATTTTTTGCGCGAATCATTCATCTATATTTTCTAAAGTCTCATAATGCATTATTTAGTGGAATTTATTTCGAAAGCGACAAAAGTGTGGCAAAAAATTAATGAAGACGCTTTGTTCAGTTTTTATGTACTTTTCGAATTTAATATTGAAATTTAAAAACATACAGGTACTGTTTTCTTGAAGAAAACAAACACATTTTTTGTGACTCCGGACCCGGATTTTTTTTGTGTGTGATACAAGTACTTATTCAGGATCACTAGTGTATTCTATGTGCCAAATATGAACTTATTATTCCATTTCTTTACAAGGCAATAACCAAAAGAAATATTGTAAAACATACATAAAACACCCCAGCAACAAAGGCCCAACTAGCTTTTTCGGTGGATTACTATGATTATTGATTACCCCGGTGTCCTCTATCTGCCATTAAAGCATGTCCGTTTCCTCGTGAAACACCCTGTATGAGATACTGGACTGTATGAGAATGTGGACAGCTGAATTAAAATGTTTAAAGGTTGAAGGTCTAGTATATGATTAGTCCGTGATAAAACGAATATATTTATTGTATATACTAAAAAAATGCTTCTATTTGGAATCTAGCAAATAAAACAAAAGATAACTTTTTGGAAAGATTTATAATGTCTTTGCTTTAATCTAATATCTACGTTTGTTCTATGGAAATTATAAACATCTTTTTCGTATAATTTGTAAAAGTTATTATTAAGATTACTTAATTTATTTTGGTTTTCGTGATATTTTTTATGGGTCTTGGCGTAGATCCGCTAATGGCGCTTATGTACACTTTTTAGAAAGACAAGAATAATTAAGTCTCTACGTTAAAAAATATCTTAAATTTTACCACAGTTTACAAGATTAGAAACTTGTAAAAAATTATTTTTGTGGGAACTTTTTTAATTTCGTATTCAGTCCTACTCCACTATAATATAGCCCATAGTTCCCTCATTACATATTGTTAATACCATAAAATAATGTGTTATTTTATTTCCACATCCACGTAGTGAAGTGGAAGTGTAATAATAGTAAAAACCGCTGCCTAAGGAATCACTACTTCCACATCCAGATTTTTCATTCAAGTCACTTTAAAGGAAACATCTTGACTAGATTTGCACTCTAGTACGTGGAAATTATTGGTCATAGAATTTTAGTAATTTTTGGGGCAGATGTTATAGAAAAGTTTGAGGTGTTGGTTTCCACTATATACGATAAAAATGACGTTTCTAGTTTACCCTACTTATTTTCCTCTATTCACAAACTGCCACCTCCCACCCCTTCAATGGAATCATCTCAATCTGATGTCATTACAGTGTACTGTAATGTAAGTTAGGACAATTATTATGTATAATAATTGTCCTAACTTTCAAGTGAATATCTCAATTCTATGTTATCAATCCTATTACTAATGGAGCGGAGATGGCGGGGTTTGAAAAATATTAGAAAGAAATCTGAGGCCTTGGTTTCTAGTATATGCACCAAATCCTAAATTTCTGTACTCTTACCAGCTTGATTTACTTATTTTTCCCTATATACTCCTATTTAACCCCCAACACTTCAACGGAATCATCTCAAAATATAATCTAGTTCCAGATGTCATTATAATACATATGTCTACGATATCTCAAGTTAATATCTCAATTTTATTTTATCAACCCCTTTAATAATAGAGTAAGGATGGTGGGTGGTTGAAAAATATTATTAAAAAATCTGAGACCTTGGCTTCTAGGACATAATCCGAATATCAAGTTTCTGTACTCTTACCAGCTCGCTTTGCTTTTTTCCCTATTTACCTTTACTTACCCCCCACTCCTTCAATGCAATAATGTCAAAGTATAATTTAGTTTCAGATATCGGCATAATACACACGTGTACCAAATTTCAAGTGAAAATCTAAATTTAATTTTATCAACTATTTTAATAAGGGAGTGGTGATGGTGGAGGGTGGAAACTATTATAAAAAACGTGAGACCTTCGCTTCTGGTATATACACCAAGTCTTAAATTTCTGTAGTCTTACCATCTTGCTTTATTTATTTTCCCCTATCTACCCCTATTTAACCTCCAACCCTTCAACGGAATCATCTCAAAATATAATCAAGTTCCAGATGTCGTTATAATATCTACGTGTACCAAATTTCAAGTGAATATTTAAATTTTATTTTATCAGCTTCTCTAATAATGGAGTAGGGGTATTGGGGGGTTGAAAAATATTATAAAAAAATCTGCGGCCTTGGTTTATAGTTCATACACCGAATTTCAAGTTTCTGTACTGCTACAAGCTTACTTTACTTATTTTCCCCTGTTTAACCTCCAACCATTCAACGGAATCATCTCAAAATATAATCTAGTTCCAGATGTCGTTATGATACACACGTGTACCAAATTTCAAGTGAATATCTCAATTTTATTTTATCAACCCCTTTAATAATGGGGGGGTTGAAAAATATTATAAATATTTTGATATCTTGGCTTCTAGTACATACACCGAATTTCAAGTTTCTGTACTCTTACCAGCTTGGTCTACTTATTTTGCCCTATTAACCCCTATTTAACCCCCAACCCTTCAACGGAATCATCGCAAAATATAATCTAGTTCCAGATGTCGTTATAATACATACGTGTACCAAATTTCAAGACAATATCTCAATTTTACTTTATCAACCCCTTTAATAATGGCTTAGGAGTCGTCGGGGGTTGAAAAATATTATTAAAAAATCTGAGGTTTTGACTTCTAGTACATACACCGAATTTCTAATTACTGTATTCCTACCAACTTGCTTTACTTATTTTCCTCTATTTACCCCTAGTTAACCCCCAACCCTTCAACGGAAACATCTCAAAATATAATCTAGTTTCAGATGTCGTTATAATACATACGTGTGCCAAATTTCAAGTGAATATCTCAATTTTATTTTACCAACCCCTTCAATAATGGAGTAAGGGTGGTGGGGGTTGAAAAATACTATTGAAAAATCTGAAGCCTTGGCTTCTGGTACATACACCGAATTTCAAGTTTTTGTACTCTTACCAGCTTGCTTTACTTATTTTTCTCTATTTACCCCTATTTAACCCCCAACCCTTCATCAGAATAAT
This sequence comes from Stenurella melanura, assembly GCA_963583905.1. Taxonomy (NCBI): domain Eukaryota; kingdom Metazoa; phylum Arthropoda; class Insecta; order Coleoptera; family Cerambycidae; genus Stenurella; species Stenurella melanura. Next base: position 102,407,819 of record OY757312.1, read on the forward strand.
CCCAAAATACAATCTAGTTCCTGATGTCGTTATTATATATACGTGTACCAAATTTCAAGTGAATATCTCAATTTTATTTTACCAACCCCTTTAATAATGAATTGGAGGGGTGGGGGATGAAAAATATTACAAAAAATATTGAGGCCTTGACTTGTAGTAGATACATCAAATTTCAAGTTTCTGTACTTTTACCAGCTTGCTTTACATATTTCCCCCTATTTATCCCCCAACCCTTCACCGGATATCTTCAAAAAACAATCCAGTTCCAGATCTCGGTATAATATATACGTGTACAAAATTTGAAGTCAATATCTTAAACCGTTCCGGAGAAAACGTGCGGGCAAAAAAATGTTACAGACAGACAGACAGACAGACAGACAGACCGACAGACAGGCAGACCGACAGACATACAGACAGACCGACAGACAGACCGGCAGACAGACAGACAGACAGGCCGACAGACAGACAGAAAAGTTTTTTTTCGCTCAAATTTAAAATTTCGACGTTTCATGACATTCTAAACCCATTTCAAGAAAAAAAAAATTTTGAATTTTTTTTTGCGATTACTATACTTCTACGTGGATGTGGAAGAAAAAGAAAAGAAACTTTTTTCTTTGCTGAAATAAGTTTGAACTGTGAAGATTTTAAATTCAAGGGAATTTTTTTTTGTCTGTCGGCCTGTCCGTCTGTTGGTCTGTCTGTCTATCCGTCGGTCTGTCTGTCCGTCTGTTTGTTATTTTATATTGTGCGCATGATTACTCAGTTTAAGACATTGCCTTAAAATTTGGTACAAGTACATATTGTAACGATATCTGGAATTATCTTATATTTTGAGTTCATTTCGTTGAAGGAATTGGAGGTAAATAGGGGTAAATGAATAAAGCAATCTATTAAGAGTCCAGAAACTTGGGAGTTGGCTATACTAGAAGCTATGGTCTCAAATTGTTTTATTATATTTGTGACTCCCAATATTGAGTGGGATTAAAACCGTTAACAAAATATAATTAAGGTATTGACTTGAAATTTGGTAAACATAACGAGATTTGGAAGTAGATTATATTTTGAACTTCAGTCAGTTGAAAGGTTCTGAGTAAATAAGTAAAGCAAGCTGGTTAAGGGTTCAGAACTTGAGATTTGGTGTATTGGGTATATACTATAAGTCAATGCATCAGTTTTTTTTTTACTTTTTGGCATCAGCCACCCCCATTACCACCTTGTGGCAGACAATTTCAAATATTATATTATTAAAATTATATGATCAATTATTTATTGGCATACTGGAGGACAAACATAGTATCAAGATGCTTTTGTTTAAAGACCGTTTGATGAGAAATCTGAATGTAAAAATAGTGATTTCTTAGGCAGCGATTTTTGTCATAAATCTGTCATTAATTAATATTTTTTCACGAAATGTGATATTTACCCATTTGGGAGGTATTCAGCAAATTTGTCGTTTTTGACAGAACAAAATTCATAGCAGGCCTTGAAAATTTATATTAATCTCTCAATTTTTGTCGTGAAGTAAAAATTTTGATGGTCTACACATATTTTTTTAAATCCCATGACAATCGGTCAATCGGATAATAAACACATTTTTTACAGGAGCGTTTCCATTCAAAGTGGGCCAAACTCAATAGGTTAAAAATAAAATACGGCCGACAATTGAAGAAACCGTCTTTTATTATTTGTATCCAACACATCGACTATTTTTTAGCAAACGAATGGAAACTGAATAACATAATATATTTCTATAGGCATAGTGTCCATGACTGTAAAATGTATTTTGGCCATAACTATTGTTCATTACATTTTCCTAATCCTATTGAAATCAGTTAGTCTTAGATGTTGGTTTTTTTATTTGGGCATTTACTTTTTTCAGATCCGAGAGTCAACGACTGGTTCCTGATGAGCTCACCATTCCCCACAGTAGCGATATGTCTCACATATGTATATATAGTAAAAGTATTAGGACCAAATCTTATGGAAAATAGAAAACCTTTCGAATTAAAGAATGTTTTAATAGTATACAATTTATTCCAAGTGATATTCAGTACGTGGCTCTTTTACGAGGTAAGAACATTATAAATAATAATTGTTTTGAATCGTTACTAATTGATAGCGGATTTTTATAGCTAAATAAATCTTTTATGCTACATTAAAAGTTAATTAACCAAGCCTGTGTAACTGTACACTGTGACACATATTATTTGATTTTAAATTTCACGTTTTATGTAAATATAAACAATTCTATAGAAGTAATAATCAAAATAATTCTAATTTATTAATCTAACGGGTTCTTATCTGATGTATATTAATCTTGCAGAGTTGTGTAGCAGGATGGATGAACCACTACAGTTTTAAATGCCAGCCGGTAGATTATTCTTTGGATCCTTTGGCAATGAGGGTAAGTTTGTTTATTTAATACCATAACACGATATATTTCTATACATAATTATAAGTAAGAAGTATTCAAGTTATACGTATTCAGGAATTCTCTTTATAATTACAAAATAATTTAGGGTGATCATCAAAACTTTTGAGGAAAGTTTTTCACTCAAATGTACCAATAAAACTTCAAGTTAACGGGCATCCGAAGATAACACCCAAAGTCTGATTTTTGTTTTTTACTTCTAAAACTATTTTGAGCAAGGCAATAAAATTTGTTAAAAGTGATAAATTCAAGAGGCATCTAATGGTTTATCAAAATAAATCATAATGGTTAGAGAGACGACCATAATGGCTGCAGTATTATCAATTTATGATTTTTTTTCATGGAGTTTAGGTCCCCCTCTACAAGTTTGTTCTCTGAAGTAATGTGCCTTGCATTAAAAAAATTTAATTAATTCAAAAGTATTTTTAGTCATGTCTGAAAATCATTCCACAGCATCTGTAAGACCCTAAAGTCACGGAAAACCCATTTTCGGACAAGTCACCCTTTGCAAACAAAATTTCCCACCATATTAAAAAATTTGAGAAAAAAAGGCAATTTTGGAAAAAAGAAAAAAGCGAATTTCAAGTTGAAACTTGGCAGGATGGCACATTATATATGAAAGATGAAAAGAAATTTGTCGTTCCAGGTCTCGCCATTTTATTATTACAATTTTTTTTTATTTTGTGGCCCAAATTCGCAACAGGTTTGTGCCATGTCTAGTATTGTCATCCTGCTTTCTTAAACAGATATATATTATGAAAAAACAAATTTCAGAAAAATATTTTTTTTTATCTAAGACGCTCCAGCGCCTCCCAGCAAAGCGCTAGATCATTACTTCAGAGAACAAAGTTGTAGAGTGGGACCGAAACTCCTTAAAAAAAGTTCATACATTGCTAATATTGCAGCCATTATAGTCGCCGTATCTCTAATTATAAGGACCAAAGCGTGCGCACCCGGAGGAAAAGTTGTCGCATAGTTTTTGCCACCAACTTTTTAGACTTTTCAATATTGATATTAAATTTTCTGGAAAGAATTGCCCAAATCTCTTCACCCTTTATAGAAAGGCGTTAATGAGGAAAAACTGCATTGAATAATTTACTGCATTGAAAACGTCTCTATTTACATTTTTATAATAAACCAAAGTAGGCGTCTGTCAATAAAAATTGAACACAATTTGATATCTATGCTTCTAACCACAAGTTATCTGCTAAATTTATGTGCGAAGTTTTCATGAGCTCTACGCGAGTCATGTACAGAGGGTGCAGGCTCTGACATTGCAGTTGCTAGCCTAGCCTAGATTTTCGTCAAAGATTGAGGATATCATTTACATTAAGTTCCACAGTTACGAATAAAATCCAGTTTACTGATGACGCAGGCTATTCGAGAAGGAAATAGGTATTTTCAAATAGTTATGAGCTAACTGCTCCAAACATACATTAGCTTAACAAAGGAAGCGCAGTAATTACGCAGTAGGCTGTGAGTGATGTTACTATGACATTGTTACTGTTTGATATTTTGTATTTTTATTTGATTAAGATGGGTTACACAGAAGCAAGTTTGATATATTATAAGAAAAAAAAAAATAAAATCCTGAAATGAACAATATTTTATAAAATAAAATAACAACGAAAATTTTACAACAGCATCAGGAATAGGTTCATCAACTATAAGAATCGTTCAAAATGGCCACCATTATTTAAAATACAAAGCTCATACTTGCCTTTTTTAAAATTATTTAAACAATTACAAACAGAGCTATTATTGTCTCTGTTCGTAAATTCGTAAATTGTTTCCCTAATTTTAGTTTTAAGTATTTCAATATTCTGATTAAAATTATAATTCACTCTGTCTCTTAAATACCCCCACAGAAATGCACCCAGAGGTGTTAAATCAGGGCTGTTTGGTGGCCATGGAATTGGTCCGCCATTACCAGTCCAAAGGTCAAATTGGCCATTTAAATGCTCCCTAACTTCCAAAATACTGTGGGGCCGCTCCGTCCTGCTACCAAATTATTGCATTAAATTTTTCATCAGAAAAGTGTTTCTTTAAAAGCTTTGCTACCTCTGGCAGAATTATTTCTATACGTGTTTCCAATGTTAGGGTAAAATTGAAGAAAATTGACCCTACAATTTTACCACTAAATATTTCACCCCAAATTTTAACCGATTTTCTACCAGCTTTCTTTTCTTTGTCATTGATTTTTTCTACCCCGTTGAAAACCTCTGCTGTAGAAAACGACGATTCATCTGACCATAATTTATATTTAAGAAAATTAGGGTTTGCATCCACTCTCTGGAGCATATATATATTCAGCGAGTGGTTTACAGCTAATTGGGACGTTTCTCGCACCCTAAACGCCACACTCTCTTATTCATCCATTCATTTTCATCCGGGTCTCTTCTTTCCGTCGCCTCCATTACTCCCTCCATCCATTCTCTCGCAGGTCTACCTTTTTTTCTTCTTTCTGGAGGGTACCACTGCTACACTCATTAAGTCTACCTACCTGGGTCCATACGCCTTAAATGTCCATACCACAGCAGTCTCTTCTTCTCTATGTCATCTATAATTGTTTCTTCCGTGTTCATTCTTTGTCTTATTTCGGTGTTTCTTATATATTCTAGCCTAGATACCCTACAGCTTCTTCTCAACAGGTCCTTCTAAAGTTGTTCTGACCACCAAATGGAGTTTAGCTTCTGAATAGCCTGTTTGTCCTGTATTATTCTATTGTTTATATCTCTTCCCCTCCATTGACATAATGGCTCCTAGATATGTGTACTTACTACAGACTTTTATTTTTCTTCCAATTACATCCATGTCATTCCCTTCTTCCCCGATCACCAAATATTTGATCGTGTCAAAATTAATTTTTAATCCTCATTTTTCATAGGTCTCCGTCAATTTTCGCATCATGTAGTTCATATCATCTTCATCTTACACAACAACTGCTTGATCGTCTGCAAAAAGAAGGGACTGCAGATATTCGTCATTTACACACACGCCCATATTCCTGCATTTGGCCTGCCATTCTTGTAAAACTTTATCTATATGGATTTTAAATAGGGTCGGTGATAGGCGACATCCTTGGCGCAATCCATTCGTAACTGTAAAGGTGTCGGACAATTGATTTCCAATTTTAATTCCACTCCTTTGCCCTTCATAAAGATTTCTTATGGTGGTGACGTATTTGTAATGAACAGAGCTGTTATATTATACAGCACATCGAATAATCTCTGTAAGCTCACCGTGTCATATGCCTTTTCTAAATCTGCAAACACTGTATGAGTCTCTCTACTCCTTGCTATTCGCTATTGGCTTAGTTATCGTAGAGTGAATATATTGTGCACGCACGATCTTCCAGTCGTGAATCCGCACTGTTCTTCACCGATCTCGATTTCCTGTTCTATCTTTGTCTTGATAACTTGCCCATACAATCTTGCAATAGAAGAAGTTACAGTAATTCCTCGATAATTGCGACAGTCAGTACGAGGCCCTTTTTTATGTATCGAACTAATGTACCCAAGTTTACACTTTTCGGGCACCTTCTCTCCGTCAATTAAGCATTTATTTTGAAAAGAGTTTGTAATATATCAATTACAACCTTTCGGCTATTTTCACTAATTCTACTGGAATATTTCCAGGGCCTGATGCCTTACCGTTATTTGCGTTTCAGGGCTTCACGTATTTCCTCTTTGGTAATTCTTGCGATTATTTCATTTTGCCTTATCCTTTGTGTGATATTTCGATCACGATCTTCATATAATGCTCTTTGGAGCATTTGTTGACAAAATTCTAACCGGTTTTGCTTGTAATCGTCTGTAAGCTCCTGTACCGGACCTACGCCTCACTCAGTAAAATGCGTCCTCTTATAAATCGGCGGAGTAAGTTATCCACCAAAAATAAGTTAACGTTATATAAGGTTATGTTTAGGCCCTTGTTGACCTACGCGTGTCCTGTGTGGAACAACATTTCCCCCACACAATGTAAGACGATGCAGATAATGCAAAACAAACTCATTCGACTACTTACAAATGCTGACCGGTACACCGGCCAATAGCTGAATTAAATCGGGCAACGGATCTCCCGATGATTCGTGATTTTATTAACGAGACCTCACAAGAGTTCTTCGTCAATAAAATACAGACATCGGCCCTGACAAACATCAGAGCACATCACAATCCCACCCACAGACAGACTCATACATCAACGACTACCCGTCTAACACGAAAGACGGTGACACTAACTAACGCCCAGCATGACAGACACAAAAAACACACGCAACTTATCAACATCCTTACCGTTACCATTCCATGCCCCCCCACCCGTCGATACCCCATAACTTATTTATCTGTAAGAATTTTTACTAAATCGCACATACACCATAATTCTATACTTTGACAAATTCATTAATTAGGTTCTTTCATTTTAATTTTCCTACATGAATTAAAAGGTTATTTTGGTTCCGCTTCTATGACTCTTGACTATAAGCTTAAAGCTTCTATCTTTATGCCTGCGGTAAAAAATGAGAGATAAGAAACGTTCATTTATAAGAAGTGTTTGATAGTAATCATTAATTCCGATAAGCTTCGCATAGGTCCCCAGCCGTACTACCTGGCTCACATCGTTTCTATGTATTTATAATTTTTTATAAATTATAGAATAATGTTTCATTATATTGTATACACAAATGAGGTGTCTAGCCATAGGCGTAATGAAATGTAATGTATCTAATATTGAATAAACTGTTTAAATTGGTAAAAATTGGTAAGCTCCTGTATTGGTAATAATTTATATGGCCTATAATTATTCTTTTTTAAAGTTGAGTAACTTTTTTCCAAGTTCACGTAATGCATTCCATAAACTAGTTTCAGGATTTTCTAATACAAGCATTTTACACAATCAAACATCTCAAGAAGTCTACCATACATGTTTTTAGTCATCAAGGCTTTGTTTTACAGTAAATTTAGCAGTAATACGGATGTGGTAATAAAAACTTTCAATTTACTTTTGACTTTTAAAATAAATTAGTAAAATTGCTATTGAGAAAATTGAAAATATAACGTTCTTCATCTTCGCTTGCTCTATTGGTATGTTTTTTTCTTTTAAAATTACCAGTTTCTCTTACATGACAGTAAGTATTTAAGAATGTGTTTTCACTAGGAGCCGGACGATTTGGGTGTAATCAGTGATGCCAAATTTCAAATTTCATTTTGAAAGTTTCAATTTCCATTTGAAATTTCTGAAAGTTTCAACGTACCCTCATAAATTTCTGAAATATCTGAATTTTATGAAAGTTTCAGATTAATCTGAAAATTACCACATTTTTGAAACTTTCATGAAAGTTTCAGCTGCAATCTGTATTTCCGTTACATCAAATGAAATTTGAATTTCGCGCACCTTTTAACTTGTTTTCAACCAATGAGGTAAAGTCTTTTTTAAAACATTTATTTTAGAGGTTAGGTTAGCCATTCAAGTATAAGAATCCTTGCTTTTCATTTCTTTTGTTCATTGCTAGGCTCCCAGGTTCTATTATTTTTGCATTAATAAGAAACTACAAGGGACAGGGATCCTATTCTTGAATCAGGGAGTGGAAGAATACGGGTCCAGGAGATTTTGTAAATATATTAACAAATTACCTACTCGTGTAGTTTGAAAAATGTATTAGTATTTTCCTCAATGGTGTTCTTTAGCTCGAAATGTTGTACGTATGTATGTTCAAATCTGGTGATCGAATTTTTGACCACGTCCCTATATCCAATCATGCAGAAATTTTGCACACAACTTTGGTTCTGAAGACAATATAGTATATTCAATATTATGGTAGATCCAATATGGCGGCCACCACAAAATAGCGGATTACATTTTTCTTGATAACCCCCTTGACATAGGTATCGAATGAAAGGGTATATAAAGTGGTACAATAAGCTGTGTGACATTCTAAATCAAATGGTCGCCGGCACAAAATGGGTATGGCAAGTAAAATACAATAAGCTGAGTGACGTTATTCTAAATCCAATATGGTGGCCGACAGAAAATGGCGGATTACCTATTTCTTAACAACCCTCTCGACATAGGTATCAAATGAAAGGGCATATAAAGTAGAATATAATAAGCTGTGTGACGTCATGCTAAATCAAATATGGCGGCCGGCACAAAATGGGGGATCACGTATTTTTTTACAACCCCCTTGGCATGGGTATCAAATGAAAGGGTATGACAAGTAGAATACGATAAGCTGTGTGACGTTATTTTAAGTCCAATATGGCGGCCGACACAAAATGGATTACCTATTTCTTTACAGCCCCCTTGATATGAGTATCAAATGAAAAAGTTTGACAAGAGTAATCGAAATGATGGCATCTGAATTAAAGAAAATGAGGCAGACAGGAAACTAAAAAGTAAAAAATAAATAAAAAAGAAATTCTTAAAACAATGGTCTTCTTTTAAAAGTGAATTATACTAAAAAGTATAAAATAATTTTTATTCAGTGATTAAATTACAAAATGAAAAAGAAAACCATTGGGCGCTCATAAAGTATTTCTGTTGCTGCTGTATTACAACGTAACAATGCTGATTGTTGATAAAGGTAAGATATTTTATGAGCATTCAATGGTTTTCTTTTTCATCATCATTTTGTAATTTAATCACTGTATAAAAATTGTTTTCTACTTTTTAGTGCAATTCAGTTTTAAAAGAAAACCATTGCTTAAAAATTTCTTTTAAATTTATTTATTTTTTAATTTTCAGTTCTAATCTTATTGCGGAGAAAGCAAAATATATATTTTTATATTAAAGAAAAACATTGAAAAATAAAAATGTATGAGACTAATTTCAAAAGTGGGATTTATTACTCTTTATCTCTCGGAAGTTTAAAAAATTGCGAATATTATACAGAATTTAAGTTTCATCATTTAAAATATTTCAATGAAATTTCACTTAATTTTCCTAATATTAGGGAATTATTCAATTAAATTTCATAAAATGAAAGTTTGATTGAAATTTCACGAAAGTTTCATGATACTTATTGTTTAATTTTGTATTTCAGAAATTTCATAAATTTCAGATGAATTTCGAAACTTTCACAAAAATGTCACTGTAATTTTCGCCAATTTTAAGTTTCATGAAATTTTGCATCACTGGGTATAATATTCTCTTCTTGCATCTTTTATATTTTTATTATTTTTAACATAAAGGCAAAATATATTAAACTTTTCTGCTTCTGTGTAACCCATGTTGATCAAATAATAATACGAAATATCAAATAGTAACAATGTTGTCATAGTATCATTACTCACAGCCTACTGCGTAAGAGTAACTACTGCGCTTCCTTCGATAACTATGAAATGGCTATAATATGCATGTTTGGAGCATATTTAATGTTCGATATGTCAAGAAATATTACAGCTAGACCTATCACTCCTGACATATTTGAAATCAGGGAAAATAGATCTAAAAGAATGTGTAAAATTATACAGAATTTTCTATTTAAAAAACAACCTTCATTTTATATCACGTGACCTACGCAAGCAATTGTTTTTTAATCTCATTCAAAAAATATGTAAACACAACCCTACAACTTTTATACTTACGAAACTTTTTCATCTTCAATAATAACAGAAATAAAAGGGGGTTAAAATATAATGAATAACCCTGTACCTTCGTAACTGTGTGTGCTTAATCAATCTCAGGAAAATTTTGCAGTAAAATTATAATAAAACAAAGTGTATATAAAACATGACAGTTTACATGCCTTTTGCGATCACTTTGTATGATAGATGTAGCCGAATTTCCATTCAAATTTGAAATAAATAGTTTAAGCGTAACAGATGTTATCATGTTTAATAGGTACGCGCAACCGGCAACGCCAAATGCAACTTTCATTCATTTTGTAATACTTTTAAGAAATGCAGAATTGATTCGACTGATCTACGTAAATTTAATTCGAACTTGAGAGACAACCTGTATATTGCGATTTCGTTTTGCTCTAAAATTGTGATAAAACATAGTTTATATAAAATAGTCACTTTACTCGAATCTGATGATGACGGCTATGGCTCGAAAATTTTTAAATTACACAAAGTTAACCTATTTACAAGATGCGGTCTAAAATAACAGACAGACGCGCATATACAGTGTGAACCTAAAGAAAGGCATACAATTCATATCTTTGGTATGTCATTTTTCAAACAAATCCTCGAACAGGTCGATATTAGTTTTGTAAATGCTACATTTTGTAACTATACCAAAATTTATGACGTCATTGGTTTTTGAGTTATGACACCTCATACATTTCTTTAATGGAAACAGACATTTTTGTTTACTATTTTTGGTGGTATATTCCTTTAGCTTTCTGGTAATGAAAATGATATTACCTGAGCCATTCTTTTGGCAAAATGACATTTTATGTAAAAATAGCTTACCTTTCGCAAATTCACGAGTAATATTCCACTTTCTTATGGACTGATAAATCTTGTTGCCTACATTTTTATTTTAACTAGCATGAAAACATTTGACATAAAAACGAAACAAAGAAAATAATAAAAAAACAATCACCTTAACAACAAAGAGATACAGGCCTTTTTGCGTAAAGTATCATAACTTTTTTATTCCTGGCACGTGTGGAACCTCAGTTTTGTGACACTTCTGAGACAGCGTAAAACTAGTGAATGCAATGCCACGTTTATGTGAAGGAGAACGCGTAGAACTTTTGATGATGGTTGGATATGGTGATAGGCTGAGAACTCATCAGGAAACATGTGATGTTTTCAATGCCAAGTATCCCGAAAAGCATAGTTCTAGATCCAAGTAGATTTTTGGCTAGATATGATAAATCTGGCAGTGTAGCTAACCTCCTTCGATCTGGTCGCCCTAGCACAAGCAACGACACCAAATTAAATATTCTTCTAGAAAGTGAGGAAAACCACAATCTTTCAACAAGGCAGCTAAATCATAACGTGGGTCAAACTTCTGTTGTACGTCTATTGAAAAAAGAAAAATACCATGTATACAAAGTGCAATTAATCCACGAATTGAATGAGGACGATCCAGATCGGCACTTACAGTTTTGTGAACAGTTGATGACTTTGTGCGATGAAAACCAAATTTTTTTAAAGAACGTTGTTTTTCTGATGAAGCTACATTTTCTTTAAAGGGAACTGAACATCGGCATAACTGTAGGTATTGGTCACGCGAAAATCCTCATTGGACTCAAGAAACCCATACACAGCTACGAGGCAAAGTGAACGTGTGGGCAGGTATGATTGGTGATCGTTTATTGGGACTTTTTTTTTTAAGAATATCTTACGGCCGCAAGATATTTATAGTTTTTGCGAGTTGAATTAGTGCCAGCCTTAGCATTTATGTTTCCGAACAATGAGGATGAAGATATTCCTTCTGAAAACTTAGGTAATATTAATTTTTTTCATATCACCAAAAAGCTAAAGGAATATAACACCAAAAATAGTAAACAAACATGCCTCCATTAAAAAAAATTAAGATGACGTCATAACTCAAAAACCAATGACGTCATAAATTTTGGTATAGTGACAAAATGTAGCATTTACAAAACAAAATACACCCGTTCGAGGATTTTTTGACAAATGACACAACAAAGATATGAATTTTGTGGGTTTCTTTAGGTTCACACTGTATACATGCGAACACGCAAATATTGTACATTTTTAAAGCTATGAATTCAGTAATCATACATAATTATAGATTTAACCTAAAAAAATATTATTGTATTTCAGATGGCTAGAGGATGTTGGTGGTATTACTTTTCCAAGTTCACGGAATTTTTCGATACGGTAAGTGCTCAGCAATTAGTATTTCAATATTATTATATAAGGTAACTTTAACAACATAAAGTGCAGGTAATATGGATGAAAATCCACCTCAACAAGGAATAGCAGGGTAGTCCAATTCTTTTTGGAAATGGTTTTAAAAACACTTACTTTTGAAGAAACCGATTGATAAGTACCTAAAAAATACATACTAAATCAAAAAATCTCAGTAAACCAATTTATAGCATGTAAAATATTTGGTTGTCATATCAAAAAAACTGACTGAGATACAGCAATTTATAATTTTTCATGAGGGGCTGAATAATGTTCTTGACGTTTTACTTGGACAATACGCACTAAATAAAAAAACATCAATAAATCTTTTTAACCTTTCTTAAAGTAATTAAAATTTACTTTAATACAGTTTCCAGCTTGTTGCTCGATGAAAATTGACTGAGATATATCAATTTAATTTTTTTATACTATACCATTGAAAAATTGGTAATTCGAGACTGTCGTTCGTAAATAATTCAAAAAGTGTTATATGTAATAAGGACAAAAACAAGACTATAAAATGACAAATATTGGTTTTTACATTATTTCTGCACGGTGAATGTTCTTATTATAACGAAAAATATGACCGTTTAAAGTTGACGCTTGACTGTTTATAAGTCGAGATATAATATTTAATTGCAGAATATTTCGAAAATAACCAGATGTTAAAAATACTTATGTCAGCAATAATTAAACATTTTAAAATTATTTATAACGTGTATTACTTCCACATCCACGTAGTGGATTGGAAGTATAGTAATCGCAAAAAAATGTTCAAAAATTTTTATTCGTGAAATAGGTTTAGAATGTCATGAAACGTCGAGATTTTAAATTTGAGCGAAAAAAAAAATTTCTGTCTGTCTGTCGGTCTGTCTGTCTGTCTGTCTGTAACTTTTTTTGTCCGCACGTTTTCTCCGGAACGGTTTGAGATATTGACTTGAAATTTTGTACACGTATATATTTTGACGAGATCTGGAACTGGATTGTTTTTTGAGGAAATCCGGTGAAGGGTTGGGGGTTAAATAGGGGAAAATAGGGAAAAATAAGTAAAGCAAGCTTGTAAGAGAACAGACACTTGAAATTTGGTGTATGTACTAGAAGTTAAGGCCTAAGATTTTTTTATAACATCTTTCAACCCCCCACCACCCCTACCCCATTAATGGGGTTGATAAAATAAAGTTGAGATTTTCATTTGAAATTTCGTACACGTATGTATTATAACGACGTCTGAAATTAGATTATATTTTGAGATGATTCCGTTGAAGGGTTGGGAGTTAATTTGGGGTAAATAGGGGAATATAAGTAAAACAATTTGGTAAGAGTACAGAAACTTGAAATTCGGTATACGTACTAGAAGCCAAGGAGTCAGATTTTTTTATAATATTTTTCAACCCCCACCAATATGAAAAGGGTTGATTAAATAAAATTGAGATATTCATTTGAAATTTGGTACACGTATGTATTATAACGACATCTGGAACTAGATTATAATTTGAGATGATTCCGTTGAAGGGTTGGGGGTTAAATAGGGGTAAATAGGGGAAAATAAGTAAAGCAAGCTGGTAAGACTACAGAAACTTTAAATTCGGTGTATATACTAGAAGCCAAGGTCTCAGATTATTTATAATATTTTTCAACCCCCCCTTACTTCATTATTACAAGGGTTGATAAAATAAAATTGAGATATTCATTTGAAATTTGATACACATATGAATTATAACGACATCTGGAACTAGATTATTCTTTGAGATGATTCCTTTGAAGGGTTCGGGGTTATTTAGGGGTAAATAGGGGGAAATAAGTAAAGCAGCAGGTATGACTACAGAAACTTGAAATTCGGTGTATGTACAAGAGGCAAAGGCCCCAGATTTTTTGATAATTTATTTCAGCCCCCACCACCCCTACTCCATTATTCAAGGGGTTGATAAAATAAAATTGAGATATTCACATGAAATTTAGTACGCATATGTATCATAACGACATCTGGAACTAGATTATATTTTGAGATGATTCCGTTGAAGGGTTGGAGGTTAAATAGGGGTAAATAGGGGAAAATAAGTAAAGCAAGCTGGTAAGACTACAGAAACTTGAAATTCGGTGTATTTACTAGAAGCGAAGGTCTCAGGTTTTTTTATTAGTATTTTCTATTTCTCCCCACCACCCCCACTCCCTTATTAAGAGTTGATAATATTAAATTTAAATTTTCACTTGAAATTTGGTACATTTATATATTATAATTATATCTGAAACTAGATTATATTTTGACATGATTGCGTTGAAGGAGTGGGGGTAAGTAGAGGTAAATATGGAAAAATAAGTAAAGCAAGCTGGTAAGAGTATTGCAACTTGAAATTCGGTGTATGTCCTAGAAGTCAAGACCTCAAATTTTTTAACAATATGTTTCAACCCTTTCACTACCCTTACTACATTATTAAAGGGGTTGATAAAATAAAATTGAGATATTCACTTGTAATTTGGTAGACGTATGTATTATAACGACATCTGGAACTAGATTATATTTAGGGATGATTCCGTAGAAGGGTTAGGGTTAATAGGAGTGACTAGGGGAAAATAAGTAAATCAAGGTGATAAGAGTACAGAAATTTGGGATTCGGTGTATATACTAGAAACCAAAGCCTCAGATTTCTTTCTAATATTTTTCAAACTCCACCACCTCCGCTTCATTATTAATGGGATTGATAACATCAAATTGAGATATTCACTTGAGATTAGTACACGTATGTATTGTAGTGACATCTGATTGAGATGCCTCCATTGAAGGGGTGGGAGGTGAATAGTAGAAAATAAGTAGGGTGAACTAAAAACTTCATTTTTAACGTATATGGTAGAAACCAACTCCTCAAACTTTTCTATGACATCTGCCCCAAATATTATTAAAATTCTATGACCAATAATTTCCACATACTAGAGTGCAAATTTAGTCAAGATGTTTCCTTTAAAACGACTTAAATGAAGAATCTGGATGTGGAAGTAGTGATTCCTTAGGCAGCGGTTTTTTTTTATATCCTTACAGCTTTAAAAACCGCTGCCTAAGGAATCACTACTTCCACATCTAGATTCTTCATCCAAGTCGTTTTAAAGGAAACATCTTGACTATATTTGCACTCTAGTATGTGGAAATTATTGGTCATAGAATTTTAATAATATTTGGGGCAGATGTCATAGAAAAGTTTGAGGAGTTGGTTTCTACCATATACGTTAAAAATGAAGTTTTTAGTTCACCCTACTTATTTTCTACTATTCACCTCCCACCCCTTCAATGGAGGCATCTCAATCAGATGTCACTACAATACATACGTGTACTAATCTCAAGTGAATATCTCAATTTGATGTTATCAATCCCATTAATAATGAAGCGGAGGTGGTGGAATTTGAAAAATATTAGAAAGAAATCTGAGGCTTTGGTTTCTAGTATATACACCGAATCCCAAATTTCTGTACTCTTATCACCTTGATTTACTTATTTTCCCCTAGTCACTCCTATTAACCCTAACCCTTCTACGGAATCATCCCTAAATATAATCTAGTTCCAGATGTCGTTATAATACATACGTCTACCAAATTACAAGTGAATATCTCAATTTTATTTTATCAACCCCTTTAATAATGTAGTAAGGGTAGTGAAAGGGTTGAAACATATTGTTAAAAAATTTGAGGTCTTGACTTCTAGGACATACACCGAATTTCAAGTTGCAATACTCTTACCAGCTTGCTTTACTTACTTTTCCCTATTTACCTCTACTTACCCCCACTCCTTCAACGCAATCATGTCAAAATATAATCTAGTTTCAGATATAATTATAATATATAAATGTACCAAATTTCAAGTGAAAATTTAAATTTAATTTTATCAACTCTTAATAAGGGAGTGGGGGTGGTGGGGAGAAATAGAAAATACTAATAAAAAAACCTGAGACCTTCGCTTCTAGTACATACACCGAATTTTAAGTTTCTATAGTCTTACCAGCTTGCTTTACTTATTTTCCCCTATTTACCCCTATTTAACCTCCAACCCTTCAACGGAATCATCTCAAAATATAATCTAGTTCCAGATGTCGTTATGATACATATGCGTACTAAATTTCATGTGAATATCTCAATTTTATTTTATCAACCCCTTGAATAATGGAGTAGGGGTGGTGGGGGCTGAAATAAATTATCAAAAAATCTGGGGCCTTTGCCTCTTGTACATACACCGAATTTCAAGTTTCTGTAGTCATACCTGCTTGCTTTACTTATTTCCCCCTATTTACCCCTAAATAACCCCGAACCCTTCAAAGGAATCATCTCAAAGAATAATCTAGTTCCAGATGTCGTTATAATTCATACGTGTATCAAATTTCAAATGAATATCTCAATTTTATTTTATCAACCCTTGTAATAATGAGGTAGGGGGGGGTTGAAAAATATTATAAATAATCTGAGACCTTGGCTTCTAGTATATACACCGAATTTAAAGTTTCTGTAGTCTTACCAGCTTGCTTTACTTATTTTCCCCTATTTACCCCTATTTAACCCCCAACCCTTCAACGGAATCATCTCAAATTATAATCTAGTTCCAGATGTCGTTATAATACATACGTGTATCAAATTTCAAATGAATATCTCAATTTTATTTAATCGACCCTTTTCATATTGGTGGGGGTTGAAAAATATTATAAAAAAATCTGACTCCTTGGCTTCTAGTACGTATACCGAATTTCAAGTTTCTGTACTCTTACCAAATTGTTTTACTTATATTCCCCTATTTACCTCAAATTAACCCCCAACCCTTCAACGGAATCATCTCAAAATATAATCTAATTTCAGACGTCGTTATAATACATACGTGTACGAAATTTCAAATGAAAATCTCAACTTTATTTTATCAACCCCATTAATGGGGTAGGGGTGGTGGGGGGTTGAAAGATGTTATAAAAAAATCTTAGGCCTTAACTTCTAGTACATACACCAAATTTCAAGTGTCTGTTCTCTTACAAGCTTGCTTTACTTATTTTTCCCTATTTTCCCCTATTTAACCCCCAACCCTTCACCGGATTTCCTCAAAAAACAATCCAGTTCCAGATCTCGTCATAATATATACGTGTACAAAATTTCAAGTCAATATCTCAAACTGTTCCGGAGAAAACGTGCGGACAAAAAAAAAGTTACAGACAGACAGACAGACAGACAGACCGACAGACAGGCCGACAGACAGACAGAAATTTTTTTTTCGCTCAAATTTAAAATCTCGACGTTTCATGACATTCTAAACCTATTTCACGAATAAACATTTTTGAAAATTTTTTTGCGATTACTATACTTCCAATCCACTACGTGGATGTGGAGGTAAAATAACCATGCTTGTTTTTTAGTATTTTTGAAGCACTCATTTTAGAAACTTTAAATTGCAGAAAAATTATTTTCCTGCAAATAACAGAAATAACTGTTATATTAAGTGAAAAAAATAGTAGAATCCAAAAATAAAGCTGATAAAGCGATGTTTAATTTTAATCTTAACATTTATCTGCTTAATACGTTATCTGCATAAATTTCTCCAATAAAATCACGAAATGTTTCCATAATTTGAAGTATAATATTTTCTGAAACGGGCGCTTCAAAAATAGAAAAAAATCAGAGCATTTTAGTAATGTGTATTATACCAAAAATGAAAAAGGATGAAATGTTTATTTTACGACCAACAACAGCAGGAAAATACCAAACTAAGAAAAATAAAAATCACGAAATACTCATTGCTTCGCAAATAACTTATTTTTGAAACGATAGGGATATAAAAAAAACAGCTGCATAAGGAATCGCTACTTCCACATGCAAATTTCCTATTCAAATTTCATTAAAAAAAATTAAGAGCTTAGTTTCTAGTACATGCACCAACCACTCAAGTTTCTTAATCCTTACTAGCTTGCTTTATTTATTTACTCCCTAACCCTTCAACAGAATAAGCTCAAAATACAATCTAGTTTCAAATCTCGTCATAATGCATACTGTACCAAATTTCAAGTCAGTATTTTTATTTTATTTTGTCAACCCTTTTAGTAATATATTGGAGAAGGCTGATGGCGGATGAAATTGTCATCGACAAATTTGGCTTCTAATATTTACTCCAAATCTTAAGTTTATGGACTCTTCTTTACTTATTTACTCCTGTTTCATCCCCAACCCTTCAACGAAAAAAAGCTCAAAATGCAATTTAGTTCCAGATCTCCTTATGATATATACGTGTACCAAATTTTAAGTTAATATCTTAATTTTATTTTGTGAACCCCTTTAATAAAAGAGTGAGGGGAGAGTGGTGGTGGCTCGGAGGTGGGAAAATGTCATAAATGGAATGCTTCACTTATTTACCCCTATTTCACCCCCAACTCTTCAACGCAATAAGCTCAAAATGTAATCTAGTTCCTGATCTCGTTATAACACGTGTGCCAAATTTCAGATAAATATTTTTCTTTCATTTCGTTAACCTTTTTAATAATGGAATAGGTGGTGGTGGAAGTGGAAAATGTCACAGAAAAATATAAGGCGTTTGCTTCTAGTATATACACAATAATACATAAGTGTACCAAATTGCAGGTGAATATGTCAATTCTATTTTATTAACTCCTTTAATAATGGAATTTAGGGGAGAGCTAAATGTCATAAAAAAATTTGAACCCTTGGTATCAATTTTTCTCAATCAAGTTTCTGGACTTTTACCAGCTTGCTTCACTTATTTCCCCTTATGCCCCTATTTTGCCCTCAACCTTTCCCAGGAAAAATAATCTAGATTATTTTTGGAACTACTTCTACGAGATCTGGAATTTGGTACGCTTATGTATTATAATACATACGAGTGCCTAATTTCAAGTCAATATCCTAAAACCGTCCCAGACAGAACGTGCGCACAAAGAGAGCACAAGAGTTACTGACAGACAGACAGGCCGACAAACCGACAGACCGACAGAAATATTTTTCGCCCTAATTTAAAATTTCATTTAAACCAGGTAGACTAGCGTCAGACAGATGTGCAGACAGACAGACGAACGGACATTTTGAAAACTGTTCAGAATTAGATAACCAACACAGTGACACGAAATATTTTTCTGTACGAGCGATATTACCGGTTTTGAGTATAATATCCCGAATCTTCACATAATTAGATTAGGACATATGCGGATAAACATAGGTGAAAATCGTCTACTGAACATAAATGAGGTCAGACAGAATACATAACATCAGAAATCACGTGTAACAACACTTTCAATGCCGCATTGGAGTTGAAAGATTAGCCACAGCAGCTAACAATATATTACGTAAATGCCTAACCTGGTACACTCACGGATTTAGAATGATTACAGGACCTGGAGCAGGAATATATGGAGAAAGACCAAGGGCAATTAATAACCTCTCTTAGACAACCCTCTATTGTATTCTAAACAGGAATTCTGTTTATACTACAATATGTAAACAAAAATGTTATTCAACGATACGTCAGCCAGAAGATCACCATGACACTAGACAGTCAGACGGCCTCTAACAAATACTTCTGGATATAAGGATATAGTTATTTATATGGAGTTGTTTTAGTTTGATAGTTTATGTATTCTATCTAGTCATTATCTAAAAAATGCAAAAGCCTATAGAGGCCATGCTATTAATTTATTTTTCCTGACTCGGAACTCACACTGGTTAAGTCGGAATTCATAATTGTACCTCGAAATTCACAATTATTGTAAATCGGAAGTCACAACTGTTAAGTAAGAATTTGCAGACGATGAAGTAGTTTCTTCAAACATCAGAACGTTTGGACACTGATTCGATTACAATACTAAATGAACGTTTCGCAAACTATGTTTACATCATATGGAAATGATTAAAACTGCAGTATACTTAATAATGTATGCTGTATTTCTATCTAACTAATGTTATGGTTTAACGAATTCAACGCATACTAACCAAAAAAAACGGCCTTAAGAAAATGCATTTACTACGATTAATATCATTCTTACATTTTGCCATCTCTAAACTTTCAAAAGCACACAGTTTACTATTACATTACATTTAACCTTATCATAGGAGACCCAAAGTATAGAATTGAATTAAATGAAGGGTTTGGAATATATGAAATCAGTTGTATGCATCGCAATTTGAATTATTTTGGACAAACGGAAGGTCCAATTATAACCAGATTTAATGAGCATGTAACCTAACCCCAATACAGACGAACTGAAAAATCTAGTAGTGTCAACATGCTTTTCTTAACACTCATAGGATAGACATCAATAATTTAAGGTTAATTAGAAACATGATAAGTAATATACAGTTGCATGCTTTTGAAACAAAATGCAACATACAAAAATGTTTTTTTGCAATTCCTTGGCTTTGGACTAAGCCAATTCAGCCACGATTAGTAAAAATGGTATGAATAATGATAAAGGCTTTATCCCAAATAACCTGCATTTTAGGACACGTATATTGAGCCGAGACAGAGTTCGGGTAGGGATGACAGGATTGATTGCACCATGAGTTTAATTTAATATAAATAAAACATACATTGTCTTATACTTCAGTTTCAGTCATCTCTCCAGATGATGAAATGCACCTCAATGTTTGAGATTTCTGACTTAACAGCTGGAAATTCTGAGAAGCAATTGTGAATTTTGACTTAATTGTTACGATTTCCGAGATTTTTTTAAGTCGCAATTATTAAGTCGGTATTCGCAATTGCGTCTCGGAATTCACAGCTGTTAATATTCATCTAGCATGGCCTCTCTACGCTTGCGTAAAACAAAAACGTAATATGAAAATGTAATTTATTTCTTTGTTCTCAGTTCTTTTTCGTCCTTCGAAAGAAAAATGACCACGTGTCGACTCTTCATGTAATTCATCATGGTATTATGCCCATGTCTGTATGGTTTGGAGTGAAATTTACCCCAGGCGGACATTCAAGTTTCTTTGGATTTTTGAATACTTTTGTCCATATTATTATGTACAGTTATTATCTTCTTGCGGCCCTTGGACCCCAATACCAAAAGTACCTCTGGTGGAAGAAATATTTAACTACAATACAAATGGTAAGTGTCATTAGTAGTCCTTTTAACAATGTAATAAAGGTACGTCCACACGAAAGATATATAAAGGAACATTTTGTTGCTGGTTGCTGTAACCTGTTTGTGGGAAAAGAAACAAAAACAAAATTAAAGTAAACATTTGTCTACATCAAAGAAACTTATTTTAGTAACATTTTCATTGTGTTGCTGCAACAAGTTTTAGTTTGTCCACGTCAAACAATAGTTCTGTTCCAGTATAGGTATAAAATATATAATACGATCTTTTATTGAACTTTCTCATACACGAAGGACAACTGCTAGATAGATAGACAATTTTAGGGCAAAAAATAAATTAAAAGTGTTGTTGCTCTTAGCACGCCGATTTTTTTGTAAAAATAATAAAAAAATTAGCCACATTACGGAAAATACTCTTGATGTAATTCACCCGCCGCACCGCCAAATTTGTTATTGCAAAATTACCGCAAAATTCATAATTGTTTATAAGCCTTTTTCTGTATATCTTCCGTTCTAATCGTTCGATTTGAACTTTCCAAAGCTCATTTTAGTCGGAAATACATGTACATTTAGAGGAAATTGGTTCCATTATGCTTGAATAATAAATACTATTTTTACATAGCAAAGACGCAAATTTTGAGTTCCGTATTCAAAGTTGCATAACTATACGAATTATTCAGTTAAGTTACTCATTTTTTTTTGCACACACTTCAATGGTTACCAAGTAGATTCCCGATATCTGTTTTATCATAAGTGTAATATTTTGCAAAATAACTTTGGACCAAGGCACTGTCTTATCATAGTGTTTGCTGGAAATTAGATGGTTTGGTTAGTACTACCCATTGTAAAAAAAAAATTCAATAAATCAACATTATTTATTTATGAAAAATAAAATTTGCAAGTGACAAAAACTGCAAACACTTTTTTAATTATGCAAATTTTAATAAGATTCAAAGGCATTAGATTCGTCGGAAAAAAATACGTTGATTTCATCTTTTGTGGACCCTTTTTAGACCATTTTGAGCCGAGATATCAACGATTTTAGTTTTGGCACTGTTGAGACCAATGAAGTGGAGGTTCCCTTCCACTTCGTTGGTTGAGACTTTTGCAATTAACATTTTCGAAAAATTCGAAATGGGGGCTATATGTCAGATAGATTCTTTACTATCTGAAGTTACCTTTTTTATAATTTTTCGTACATATTACACTGAAAAAAAATTATTATGAACAACTGCTCGTACGCATGTTCAGTGGTGGGGGTAAGTCATAGTGTCATTGTAAGGTGTATCTTCGCCTACCAATATTACCATCCGTTTTTCTCGATGCGATACATTGGTACACATTTTTAATAAATAAATATCATAGTTTATAAAAGGGAAGGGGTGAACTTTCATACTTAACATATTTATACAATAAATTTATCAATACAAGTCTACGAACGTCATTTCCTATTTTCTTTTTGTTATTGCTTACACAGATATAAATCAAACGTAGGTTAATTTTTCATTTTTTTTTTTGCTACAGGTCTGCATCTTTATTGATAAATCGTTTTGTTTTAAGTAGTATACATTTGAAATTTCAGATATGCTGTTTTACATGTTCGTGATACAAGAATAACAGCACTGTCTACTGTCTTAATCATACTCGGGACACGTTCTCTACATATAAAAAATGTAACTTCAGATAGTAAAGAGTCTGACATATAGCCTCCATTTCGAATTTTTCGAAAATGTTAATTACAACAGTCTCAACAGTGCCAAAACTAAAATTGTTGATATCTCGGCTAAAATGGTCCACAAAAGGTGAAATCAATGTATTTTTTTCCGACGAATCTAATACCGTTAGAATCTCATTAAAATTTGCATAATTAAAAAAGTATTGCAATTTTTGTTACTTGCAAATTTTATTTTTCATAAATAGATAGGTAATGTTAATTTATTGGAAAAAAAAAATTCTAGAATAAGAATAGGTAGTACTAACCAGACCATGTAGTTTCCCGAAAAAATCATGACAAAAAAGTGCCTTGGTCCAAAGTTATAAGCAAATTATTATTTTTTTTGCAAGACGTCATATTTCGCCAAATTTTACACTTACGATAAAATCTGTTTGGTAACCATTGAAGTGTAAGCAAAACAAATTTGAGCAATTTAACTGAAGAACTCGTATAGTTATGCAACTTTGAATACGGAATATTGCAAAAATTCGCCACTTTTTGCTATGTAAAAGTGGTATTTATTATTCAGCATAATGAAACCAATTTATTTTAAAAGTACATGTATTCCCAAGTGAGGTGAGCTTTGGAAAGTTCAAGTCGGATGATTAGAACGGAAGTTATAAATTGAGGCTTATAAACAATTATGAATTTCGCGGTAATTTTACAATAACAAATTTAGCGGAGGGTGAATTACATCAAGAGTATTTTTCCCGTAATGTGGCTAATTTTGTTTTATTTTTATAAAAAAATTAGCGTGCTAAGAGCCAAACACTGCGGAAATATGAAACATCGTGTCCACTCCGAACAAAATAAGCGGTTACGAAACAAAAATGTTTTACCGCTAAATATGGAAACAAGGAAGTAGTAGGAAGCTATTTGCTTCTGCAGCCGTAAGTAATAAGGGACATTTTAAAAACTTTGCTAAACATTCAGGAACAAGTTGCAGGACCAAGCAACAGAAACACAGTGTTCCTGTGTGTCCCTTTGGTGTGGACGCACCTTAAGGGTTTATGATCATTGTGGTTTAATAAGGTGGCGAAATTGTAGATTACACATCTCGCTTGCAACATAACCAATGATAGAACAACACGTGCGAAAAGATATAAAATACTTATAGCTCAGTGTAGATCGGTTTTGACTTCTCATTAAAACCAAATAATATAAGTAAAGAAACTTTTTAAACATTAAGCCTTAATTAAAATAAACTAGAAGGAAGAAAATAAATATCACGTGATTGATTGAGGCACAGCCGTAGTGCGATAAATTGACCCAGTGCGGCACAGTGGGATAAAAACATACAAAAATGGACAAAAGTCGTCCTCCGGATCAATTTTTAAAATATTGAATTTTTTTTTTAGTACTCGTAAGCCTCCGATCTTTTTCATTATTAATATTTTGGGGCTAGAAAATCTGTTAAAATTATGAAAAATATAAAAGAAGTATAGTAATCGGAAGAAGATTTTAAAAAATTGTGTGTCTGTAACTTTTTTTTCCGCACATTTTCGGTACGGTTTAAGATATTGACTTGAAATGTTGGACACGTATGATGTATCATAACGGGATCTGGAACTGTATTGTTTTTTGAACATATCCGGTGAAGGGTTGGGGGGCAAATAGGGGTAAATAAGGGAAAAGAGTAAAGCTAGCTGGGAAGAGTAGAGAAACTTTAAATTCGGTGTATGTACTAGAAGCCAAGGTCTACATTTTTTTTATAATAGTTTACACCCCCCCACCACCCCCACTCCACTATTAAAGAGATTGATAAAATAAAATTGAGATATTTACTTGAAATGTGGTACACATATGTATCATAGCGACATCTGGAACTACATTATATTTTGAAATTATTCCGTTGAAGGGTTGCGGGTTAAATAGGGATAAATAGGAAAAAATCAATAAAACAAGCTGGCAAGAGTATATAAACTTGAGATTTGGTGTATATAGTAAAAGTCAAGGCCTCAGATTTTTTATAATATGTTTCAACTTCCCCCACCACCTCCACTCCATTATTAAACGGGTTGATAAATTTAATTGAGATATTTACTTGAAATTTGGTACATGTATGTATTGTAACCACATCTGTAATTAGAATACATTTTGTGATGATTCTGGTGAAGAGTTCGGGGGTAACTAAGGATAAATAGGTGAAAATAAGTAAAATAAGCCGGTAAAAGTACAGAAACTTGCATTTGGTGTAAATACTAGAAGCCAAAGGCTGATACAATTAAACTGAGATATTCACGTGAAATTTGGTACACGTATATATTATAGCGACATCTGGAACTATATTATATTTTGAGATAATTCCATGAAAGGGGCGGGGTGTAAGTAGAGGTAAATAGGGGAAAATAAGTAAAGCAAGTTGGTAAGAGTACAGAAATTTGATGTTTGGTATATACTAGGAGCCACTCCATTATTAAAGGGATTGATAAAATAAAATTGATATATTCACTAGATATTTGGTATCCGTATGTATTATAATGACATCTGTTTCCGATGATTCCTTTAAAGGGTCGAGTGGGGGTGTGTAAACTGGGGAAATGAATAGAGCAAGCTAATAATAAGACTTAATTTTTGGAGTATATGCTAAGAACCAACGCCTCAAATTTTTTTTATGACTTCTGCCTCAAGTAATATTAAAATTCTATGACCAATTATTTCCACATACCAGAGTGCAATTATAGTCAAGATGTTTTCCTTTAAAGAGGCGGATGGAAAATCTGGATGTGGATTTAATGATTCTTTAGGCAGGGGTTTTTTATACAAGCTTGTTTTTAAAAGTTTCCTTTACTTGTATAAAAATTAGTTCTATTTTGTTATTTGTTCATTTTTACACCGACCTCAAAATGGATAAGATTCAATTAACCGGTCTTCGGTGAAGTTTTAGTTCATAAATTTTAGTGGCCGATTTTTTGAAGGCGGTTCAATTTTTTTCAAAGAAAATGTTTTGAATCTTTTTAGGCAAACAGACAGAAAATATGTTTTGCTCGAATTTAAAATCTCGACGTTTCTAAACCTATTACAGCAAAAAAAAAAAAATTTCAACAATTTTGTATTATACGCAAAAGAGGAAGTAACGATGAGTTTAGAGTTTTGTAATGTAATAAGATACACACACAATAATATCGTATTCAAAATGTTGTTACTGTGAACAATGGGAATAATTAATATTTGACCTTGACCTACCTTTAGTGTGGTTCCCGTTATTAAACTCTTCGCAAATAAAAAACGAAGACTATGTTGCATTCCATCGGCACATTTCTAAAACTTATAGAGAAAAAAAAAATCATATCAAATTCTGAACAACTTTCAAAATGTCCATCCGTCTGTCCATCCGTCTGCCCATCTATCGGTCTGTCTGTCTGTCTGTCCGTCCGTCCGTCCATCCGGTTGTCTGTCTGTCTGTCTGTCCCTACGTCACGTTTCTTGTAAGCATGATAACTTAAGAACGCAAAATTCGATTGTATTAATATTTGGACAGTAATTTAGTGGTAGCTAGAGGTTTTTAACAATATGGATCAATAAATAAAAAAGTAAAAAACATTAGAAAAGATTTAAATTTAAAAAAATATATTTTCTTGTTTTGTAATTAAACAAAAAATGTCTAAAACTTATAATAAAAAGAATAGTGAAGAGTATCCTACAGAATGTGCAACAATTTTATAAAAAGTTCAGTAACTCGGTGATGAGTATATTGGTTAGCTTGTTTTTATTAAAATTCAAATTGTCATTCTTTGCATTAATTAACACGCTAACCATTATACTGCACTTTTTATATAATTGTTTCACATTTTATAGGATTAGTTTTAGACATTCTTTGTTTAATTACAAAACATACATTTTTTAAAATTTAAATAATTAATAACTTTTTTTATTTATTGATCGATTTTGTTCACATATAATAGGGTTCTTCATCTAGCTAACACTAACTTACTTTTTAAATTTGAATACAATCGAACTTTTTGTTTTTAAGTTATCGTGCCTACAAGAAACGTGACGGACGGACAGACAGACAGACAGACGGACGGACGGACATTTTGAAAGTTGTTCAGAATTCGATCACCAACATAGTAATACGATTTTTCTTTCTTTATGAGCGATATTACCGGTTTTAGAAATGTGCCGATCGAATGCAATACTCTTCTTTTTGTATTTGCGAAGAGTATAATAATAAGATAAACAGATTCCAAATTTGAATAAATTTTTTTTAAGTCTAACAGAAGTTATCTTGTTTACAAGAAACGGTCTACACACAAATGCATACATAGACACGGACAACTTTTCTTTTTATTCAGTATTTGAGTTTGGTGTGTTATGAAACGGTTTTCTGTACAAAAGTTTTTTTTCTACAATGAATAGGAAAAAAATCCGGTTATAATATATGTACTAATTTGATTAAATCAAATAAGCATGAATACTTTTTCTACGCGTTTTTATACTAAATCTTCCTTAATCAATTATAACAAGATGTAAAATATGTATAAAGTATATTAATTACGCTATTTATATAAATTTAAATTTCTTTCAAATAAATAATATTTTATATTCATTTTAATTAAAAACTATTTCATCGTCTGTTTCGTTTCATCATCTGAATACACAACTGAACTGATTCCTGCTCTCCATCTCTATCTGCAACTACATCATTAATATAAGGGTATCTACAAGCGACGCGACAAAGGGCGCGTCTTAAATTATATTAAATGCAGCGAAATATAGTAGAGGTTGTCGCGTTGTCGCAGAAATACCTGACCAGACTAGAGGCGCGTCAAGGGGCGAGATATAATTCGGGCCCGTCTCGCTGAGGTTTTTAAGATAGATTTGAACTTGCAAATAATTACTTGATAATGCAACTGCATTATCACTACATGCATTATCATCTGCATTATCAAACAATACTTCATCTTCACTGTCTGATAACATATTAACGACTACTTAAGGAAATCTTAAAATCTTGTCGCTATACTATGATCGCCTATCTCTTACGATGCCGCTACCCTCGACGCGTGCCTGTACCCTCGCCGCTCCGATGTGTAAATACCCTAATAGGCCAGTTGGGATAGCCTGAAAATCATCAATTTGCGTTTTTCTCGAGAAGAAAGATGATCTTTTGTGTACAACTAGTAAAAATCACAAACAACAACATGTGTTTTCCCGACACTTCAAATCGTGGTAGGTTATTGTTTAAAACCCGATAAACATGTGATTTTAAAGCCATCTTTGCATTTTTCTCTTATATTTTTTTCCCCTTTGATCCCACAGAAAAATGATTCAATACTTTTTTGTTTGTTTTCAATAGATCTATAAAACAAGACCGCGTCTGAAAATATTAATTATATGAAGAGCAACTTGCAAGAAACTTTTGCGTTATCATTATTTCGTTAATTTTCAAATAAACCATCTAGTCTAGCAAAATATTTTAGAACACATCACAACTAAAGAAGAAGAAATAGTCCGAACCCCCTGCAATTTTCTGAAGTGAAATGAGGTGGATTTTTAGGGGCGGAAAATGCTTTTCTGGCCAAACTACGCATCCTATCGAAAAAAGTTTAATGAAAAAACTGTAGGTAATAAAGAGATCTACAACTTATGTGGGGAGCATTTTTATCCTAACCTCAAAATTTTTCGAGAAATATGCAAAAAACAGTTCTTACGGTTTTTTATTTTCTACAAAAATAATTCGACTTAGCTCAAACTTAGTGAAAGTATACCTTTTGCTGTCCCACATAAGCTCTATTTTTTGTCAATTAAAATATTCAACGGTTGTTGCTTAATTCAATTTAAAAATTTTTAAAAAGTGAAATTCTGAGGACCTCTGTGCACATAGGCCCACACATAAAAAAAGTGATCTGTAGCAGGGACCCGACATAGTAATCCCTGTGTATTTCGGCATGCTGAATACGAATCCGATATCCATTTGTCGCCACCACCCACCAATTTTTTGTAAATCGCGAAAATAGTCTAAGAAAAATAATTTCTTTAGGTTGTTTCCGCAATTTATAAAGAAATGGTGGGTGGTGGAGCTAAACGGACATCTGATGCGTATTCAGCACATCGAAATACATAGGAACTACTATGTCGGGTCCCTACTACAGATCCTTTTTTTTTGTGGGCCAGTGTTATAAAACACAGCGAAAAACGTAATTTTTTCGGATTTCTCGATTTTCCGGCAATTTTTTCCATTGCACCATATATTGTTTTCTTGTTTATTGAAAGTAGAAGTAAAAACAAAAAAGACGAGCCTTGTCCGAACTCTGTCGGATAAGTACATTTATGAGGAATCGCACTTGAAAATTTCACTTTTTTTTCTTTTTAAATTGAATTAAGGAACAACCGTTGAATATTTTGATTCACAAAAAAATGAAGCTTGTTTGGAAGACCAAAAGGTATACATACTTTCACCAAGCTTGAGCTAAGTCGAATTATTTTTGTAGAATAAAAAAATAAAAAACCGAAAGAACAGTTTTTTGCGTATTTCTCGAAATATTCTGAGGTTAAGATAAAATTGTTTTCCATAAGAGTTATAGATCTCTTTATTGCCTTCAACTTTTATATTTAACTTTTTTCCACAGGATGCGTAGTTTAGCCAGAAATCGGAACAAACCGTTTTCCACCCCTAATAGTCCACACCATTTCACCCCAGAATGTTGGCGGTGCTTCGGATTATTTTTTCTTCCTTAGTTATATGTTCTACAATATTCCACTATCAATTTGCTGTAATGACTTATTTTGTTGTCCAGCCCTTATCTAGCCTGGTCTAATATACATGTAAGTTATTATTAATATAATGTCTTCATATTACATTGAATTATTCTTTGCTACAGGCAAATTATGCATACATTAAGCTGAAATGTATAGGTGAACTAGTTTACGACTAATAGCCTTATAAACAAATTAGCCTATTGTTTGTTTTTTTTTCAATCGGGCTGTACGAGCCGAACCCTTACTCAAACTGGGACTAATTTTTTTGTAGATATATTTCATACCAACGAACCATAGTCCACCAATTTTTAAGCAAAAAAATAAATTTTACAAAGGAATTTTTCGAAAATTTTTAAATTTTTGTATCGCTACACGCTTAAATTGTTGAATAACAAGCGGTCAACTTTGGCAGCCTGTTTCCCCGTTGTCTCCCAACCAATCCCAAGTTTTTTTTTCCGTCAAGTTCGAGCTCTTTTTATGAACATTGAATATATATAAAGATAAGTTATTAAAAAATGTCGGCAATATGGTAGATTTCAAATTATTTATAAATAAAAATTTTCGAGAAATTCCCTTACTTGCAAAATTTGTTTTTTTACTTAAAAATTGGTGGAGTGTGATTCCTTGATATATCTACAAAGAAATT
Source organism: Stenurella melanura (assembly GCA_963583905.1). Taxonomy (NCBI): domain Eukaryota; kingdom Metazoa; phylum Arthropoda; class Insecta; order Coleoptera; family Cerambycidae; genus Stenurella; species Stenurella melanura. The sequence continues at coordinate 102,438,207 of OY757312.1, forward strand.
AGTTTCAGTTTTGGGCAAGGGTCCGGCTCGTAGAGACCGATTGAAAAAATACACTAGGCTAATTTGTTTATAAGGCTAAAAGTCGTAAACTATTTCACCAATACACTTCAGCTTTGGCATGAATAATTTGCCTGTAGTAAAGAATAATTAAATGTAATATGAAGACGTTATATTTATAATAACTTACATGTATATGGTTTATTTGATAATTAACGAAATAATGATAACGCAAAAGTTATTTGCAAATTGCTCTTCATCTAATTAACATTTTCAAACGCGGTCTTGTTTTGTAGATCTATTGAAAACAAACAAAAAAGTATTGAATCACTTTTCTGTTGGATCAAAAGGAAAAGAGATATAGACGAAAAACCCAAAAATGACTTTAAAATCACATGTTTATCGAGTTTTAAACAATGACCTACCACGATTTGAAGTGTCGAAAAAATACATGTTGTTGTTTGTGATTCTTATTAGTTGTACACAAAAATTCAGCTTTCTACCCGAAAAAAACCTTATATCTCTATCCCAACTGACCTATAAGAATATCATCAATTGTGAATGGTGTAGGATCACCTTCTAACCATACAATCTCAATTGTATCATAGTTCTGAACCCAATTCGTTGATCTCCAATTCAATTGAAGACACTTTTCCAATGTTTCATTATTAAAATCAATCACTTTATTATTTCTACAGCAGAAGAAACACAGCTCTTGTTCAAAACCACAATCACTATTCCTAAAATAACTACTCCAAAAAATATTCCAGCGTGTTTTAACTACGTAACATTTATAATACAATACTGCAGCGACGAGCGAGACTTGGAGCTTCGATATGGAAATAAATGGAAGGGGAGACGCGTCTCTTTCTATCTCTTTCTAAAGGTCGGCATTTATTTCTTAAATACCTACATTATTAAACAATTTTAGTATTATGAGTATTCTCAACTTTGTATTACTTATATTTTACCGAATATCATATCTTGTACGTGTTTCAAATCTTTCTTCGGCGGGGCGGTGTGGCGGCTTGTTCGTCTTTAGAATTGAGACGATTAATAGCTAGTTTCCAAGCAGTAGAAAGTATTTGGAATTTTACTATACTATAGCATTGCAGGATAGTTGGTAGATGGCTTTATTTGGTAGATTTTTTAGGCAAATATTTGGAATCGTATCCGGCCCAGGGGCTTTATTATTTGGGAACGTTTTTATGATTTTTTAAATTTTGGTGGAACTTACCCGCCCATAAGAAAATCCATTTGCTGGTTATAATTGGATTCGTTGCCAATATATATAGGTCTGGCCTGAAATCTGCTAATTTGATTGAGTTTTAAATAGCAGGGTGCAGGCAGTTTCAATGACCACAATGCATTATATTTTTCGGGAAAGCGGGAATAATTACAGTAACGAAATATAACAACAGTGTCTCCTCATGGATCAAAATCTAAACTTTTTTTTTTAATTTTCAGATACAATTTGTTTTGGTAATGGTTCACGCATTTCAGCTACTATTTATCGACTGCAACTACCCCAAAGCTTTCGTTTGGTGGATTGGAATGCACGCTGTCATGTTCTACTTCTTGTTCTCCAATTTCTACAAACAAACTTACACGAAGAAGGACAGAAAATTCAAAGTAGAAGTAAGTAGTGATTTTTCATTTTATTTGTATATAATTTGTTCCTGACGGAGGCTCATATTGCCGAATTAATGAAGATTTACACTTCGAAACCCACAAGAACAGAACCGGTATTGAGGAAACTTTTTTAAAATGTTTATTATATGGCATTATTTGAAATTACAAACATTTCGGCTGTCGGACGTAAGTATTTATAAATATATTGCTTAGGTACACAATTATAAAAGATTTACATAAACATTTTTTTAGATGACATTTAGTCATTTTGTTTCAAACAGAAACAAAATGTTCACTGAAATATTTTAATTTTCAATTAATTATTATGTAATATGATTATATGTAATTTATCATTAATTTGTATATCTGCTTATTAATTTAAAAGAAACAAATTATCATTATGATAAATATATCCTCTGTAATAGTATATTATTCAACGAGCATATAATAGCCATTATATGCGAGTAGAATACTATACTTTGTCCACGACTATTAAATATTTAATATTTATTTAATTCATCTTCATTCAATGTCTCCTATTTAGGAAAAATTCATATGTCATCAGACATCATATATAATTTTCTCGATTTTTCGGGCCACAAGTTTAATGAGGCGATTTCTGCAGCTTCCTTTATCTCTGGCGGTATCTTTGAAATCTAGTTTTCACTGTCAGTACCGATTTATTTCATTATATTACCCTTTTTGAGTACCTAAAATGTAAAATTATTGTAAATAACGTTGGCGTTGAAATCCCACAAATTTTGACGTTTCAAATCAATTTACGCTTTGACACATTGTCATGGCTTACTAATAAAATATTACAGTTTGTAGACAGACATGTAGGTAAATAGTTTCAAAAACAATGTTGGGGATTTCCGCGTGTTGCTAATATAAATAGATGATGCTTTGAAAAGAACTTACTAATGTAGTTTTTGAGTGTTTATTAAAATACCTCTTCGGCATTTCAGTGGTTCCTAGAAAACTTAGAGAGACAACACTTCTCTTTTGGTTACTACAATTTTGACATTTTAAATATTTAGTAAAAAGTCATTTCTTGCAAACAATTGACTGTCCTCATTATTCACTGCAATCAGTGAATAATGAAATCATTATTCACTGCAGAGAATAATGAATAGCATTATCCTTAAGAAAACACATACATATTGAGTACATTATTTAATAGTCGTGGACAAAAGAATGTTTTTCGTAATTTTGAGCACTTACTTGCATTAGTTTCATTATTCAGCAAGTGTTGCTCCGAAATGTCTTAAACACTCGCATCGCATATAAGATATAAAAAACGTTTGCTGTTTCCCAAATAATTATTCAACCTTAACTGAATTTTGTGTTTATTTGAGACGTGTCGACCTAACGCTTGTGAATTCTTATTTTTATTGTCTTTCAGACAAAAATCTATTAATAATTTCAGATATATGTCATTGGTTGACATTTGTATTGTACTTGCATGGTCAGAAGTGCATAGATCATCAGTATATATTATATATATTAGGGCTATTTAAGACTCACAGAGTAGCTATCGGAAGGGCAGATCTCTCAGTGTTGTCTTTCAGTTAAAAATGCATTGTAATTTCAGAATTATGTCATTGGTTGTCATTTGTGTGTACTTGCATGGTGAGAAGCAAATTATTGATCATCAGTATACATAGCGAATAAGTAATTTGTTGTTTCTGATATTAAATGTTAGATGGAGTATATCAAAGTTGTTTACCCAATACCCAAAGAGTGTAGCTTTATTGGACTAAAATAAACGCCTTTTGATCCTCTCACCTTTTTCCTAAAGTTAGTTGTTTAAGAACAAAGACGTCTTGAATATCTCAGATAGTGCAGATCATCTAGTTTTGATACACTGTATCTCAAAAACTATTCTCAAAAATGTTTTTCTTTTCCATTCGAAGCTGTGTTACTGAGTTGTTCCGTGGGGATATTCGCACCATTCAGTATAACCTCTTCATCTACAAAAGAAAATTGTAAGAATTCTCGTAAACATTAACTTCAGAGAACATTGTCAACCTATATTTACTGAGCAAGGTATTACACCTTTTCCCTCGATTTATTAATACGTTAGTTTGATAGAAATCCATAGGGATGTCTGCAACTTCTCTACTCATTATGACTACTACGAACATAACTCGTTCTGCAGGACTTCTAAAGAGCCTCGATACAGGTTAACAAGTGTTAAAGACTCTCTCAATTTAAACCTATATAACCATCTATCTCTGCAAATCAAAGAATTAAATCAAATTGCCTTCAAACCAAATATCAATTTATTCTAAGACACTGTTTTTATTCTATTGACGAATACCCTCTAACACCCTACTAATAATTAAATTTTTGTAATTGACTGTCATCTATAATGTTTATTATTATTATTATTATTATTTTCAATCAAATTGTCAGTTGTCGTTTTTACAAACAATGAGGTTGTCAGATATTTATAGTTATATTGTAACATTTAATTTTCATCACGAAATTAATTTTTTTGTGTTCTCTTTTTTTATCGTAGTCTGGTAGCCAGGCCGCGCTATGTACCTTGTGACTTGCTGCAAATGTTCTTTGTTATTTATATACATGTAGTCAAATAAATCTATCTGTCAGCTATTCATTTTTAAGGGCCTTGCCCATTGTCACTTTTCATCAGGAACATAAGAACTTACAATATACCAAAGTTTCAGAGCGGGGTCGAGAAAATCAATTTGTTGTCATTTAATTTATAAGTAAATGCCAAAAAAGTAGCCAAATTGACATTAAAACAAATTATTTCTATTTGTCATCGGAAAGCTGTGTCCAGATCTACATTATTTGGAAAAATGATCAATTTTGGACTTAATAGCATAAAATGGCGGGCAATTAAAATTTCAGATCACAAATCGATTTGTGTCCACAAAGTTCAATATTTGCGCAACAAAATTTCAGTGTGTCTTGTTTTCAACAAGAGGTATATTTTATGAAACTGTAAAGCCGATCGGAACTTTTGACGTGCCTGGGCGTTAAAATGAAAAATAAACGCTTCTTATCCCGTTTCTTCCATTTTGTACATTATGTACGTACTCAAATGACCCAAAACCAACGCAGATCTGTTGAAATTTTAATTGCGAAGATTTTTTGTGTTTTGTTTGTCCCGGTCGAATCTCTAGAACTAGAGATATTTATCTTTTTTCATAAAAAAACGCTGTTCAAAAAACAAAATTGTTCATAAGAAAAAACGCAATAGGCTTTGGAAGTCCAAAACTCAGATATTATACTCCTATGGTGATACCCCAGAAGGTATGAAATCATAATATTGCTGTTACAAAACTATGCATATCTCATCGTTTATTTGGTCTTTTTCTACTGCACTATTAAATTTATAATAAGTAGAATGACAGATGCATGTTTGGCATGTGAGGCAGTTTATTTCTGGGACTCACTACATATTCAAGTGTGTGCCCAAGTAGCAAGGAATATCTATAAAATATTTATAACATGTCCTGTTCTATAATATACGGGGTTGTCATCGGGGTCCATACGTGACGTAGCAAATCCATCTAATGCGTACCTGACAAATCCCGAAACCGTTTCCACTGGATGGCATGTCCCTTTCATTTGGAGTTAACAAAGATTTTCGTCTATTTTATCTTCTCTGTCTGATTATCTTATTTTGTTAATTCTCCAATATTTGCCTTGGCTTGTAGTGTATATATCAAATCTCATGTTTCTGGACTCATTTACCTCTTTACCTTCCGATCTTCACCGGAGTAAGCCCAAGCGATAATCTAGCTCCAGATCTGGTTACGATACATTCGTGTACCTACCAAATTTCAAGTCAATATCTCAAACTGCTCCGAAGTAATTGTGCGCACAGAAAAAAGAGTTCCAGATGGTAAACCGTCAGAAAGAATTTTTTTCGCCTAAATTTGAAATCTCCATGTTTCATTACAATCTAAACCTATTTTAACAAAAAGATTCTTATATTACAATTACTATATTCTCACTCCACAACGTGAATGTGAAAGTAATTAACAATTTTCAATGAAATTTTTTTTTATTCTCAATTATTATTTTTTGTACCTACTTAAATCTCCAGAAAAATAGATTTTGACTACCAAAATAAAATGTATAATTTTTTGTAATTGTTTAACCAATAGGAATACTTCAATCAGACAGTGAGAATGTTTCTGTAAATAACAGAAATTATGAAATAAGTTTCCTCAAAATCGGTTCTGTTGTGGGTTCCGAAGTAAAAACCTTCATTAACTCATCTGGATAGAAAAACAAACATATAGACAAGGCGAAAACCTAGCCTTTGTATGAAAAAAAATTCCAAACGATTTTTTTTATACCGTGAATATACGTGAATAGTTCGGGACTTGCCTCTGAATACGGATCAAGAGTTTGCCGGACGAATATCTGGTCCCAATTTGTTTAAACTAATTATTTTAAAACAAATTGCAAGCATCGCTTTCTTGACCTGAATTAACTTTTGTAGGTTTTTTTGGTCATTTAAAACGAAAAAGGTCTCTTGTGATTTTTTCGTAAAGTTGACCGTTTCCGATATATAAACAATTTAATGTTTGAAAAAACGTAAAAACGGCAATTTTCAAGGTTGAAATACAATATTAAAAAATGAATTTTTTGAGTACACCAGATTTCTTCGTTCTAAAGTTTACATTTTTAATTGTTGAATAGCCGTTTTTAGCGGAGCGCGCGTTCTTTCAATTGTTTATAAGTCGAAATCAGTCAACTTTACGAAAAAAATACAAGAGACCTTTTTTGTTTAAAATGACCAAAAAAACTTCAAAAAATTTATTCAGGTCAAAATAAACAATGTTTTTAAATTGTTTTAAAAAAAATTAGTTTAAACAAATTGCGAATAAGTCTTCGTCCGGCAAATTCTTGATCCCTTTTTGACTTTTTTTTGACATATTTACGTTCGGGCCATGCTTCTGAATAAGGATCAAGGGTTTACAGGACGAAAATCTAGTCCCAATTTGTTTAACTATTTTTTTTTTACAAATTACAAACATTGCTTTTTTGACCCGAATTATTTTTTTTTAGGTTTTCTTGGTCATTTTAAACAAAAAAGATCTCCTGTCATTTTGTCGTAAAGTTGACTGTTTCCAACTTATAAACAATTGAAAGAGCGCGCGCTCGGCTAAAAAGTCTATTTAACAATTAAAAATTCAAGCTTTAGAATGAAAAAATCTGCACTTACTCTTCACTATTCTGTTAATGGATGTTTAACGATTTTATAAGAATTTTGATGAACTCAAAAAATTCATTTTTTACTATTGTATTTCAACCTTGAAAATGGCCGTCTTTGCGTTTTTTTTTTTTCAAAAATTAAATTTTTAAGTCGGGAACGGTCAACTATACGGAAAAATAATAAGAGACCTTTTTGGCCTAAAATGACCAAACAAAATTCACTCGTGTCAGAGAAGGAGATTTTTGTAATTTGTTTAAAAAAAAATAGTTTAAACAACAATTTGTTTAAACTATTTTTCTTTAAACAAATTACAAAAATCTCCTTCTCTGACACGAGTGAATTTTGTTTGGTCATTTTGGTCCCAATGGACCAGATTTTTGTCCTTATTCTGGGGTATGTTCCGAACGTGAATATGCAAGAGAATCGTATGGGAATTTTTTTTCGAGGTTTTCGCCTTATCTAATAGTTTCGTTGTAGAATTTAATGAGTCCTTGGTAGATATTTACAAACAAATATGTATCTCGCCATTGTATCTTTTTTTATGTGGAATACGTTTCCTATTGTGCTTTTCATCTACCGATGTGATTATATGTTAAAACCGTAATTTACAGTTGCTAAAAGCAACGCCATTGGGAATTTACATATTAAAACGGATTTTGCCACTGCTTACAATTTGTTTATTTCCATAATAAATGTGCATGTTATTGTTTATTAACGTCAACGTAGTGGAATTTGCTCTTTAAAACCTTAATTAATTCCATATGATTTCATAGACGGAATTAATAATTCGCTTTCTTGAAAGAACATATTTTCTGTTTATATCATTTCTATTATTTGTCAATAATCTGTAGATGTAGATATAACCCATTTTCTATAGGTTTCACCCCAAAAGCAATTAGTTATAGAAATTTTGTGTATGGAATTAAGCAGTGTTTTTTTATATAGAGAATATGATTTTAATAAGTTTGCGGGGATATGGTTGCCGCTTTGTCTTAAAAATCGCCAAATAATGGAATAACTTATGTACCCGACGTCATTTTTAAATTATATCTCAGTAAATAGAAACAATATCGGATTTATGTATAGGACTAAATGACAGATATAGTGTTTTACGAAGAAAAGGTTCTAAGCAGTTTTTTCGTAGTTGCCACAATTTTTGAGTAAGTAATTTTTTTCCCTCAGGTCACTAACCTTACAGGGGGGAGTGTGTTAGCCATGCAAGTAATTAAAAATCATTGTAGGTTCATCACGGGGTATAATCGGGGACGGAGGAAAGAGCATATTCTGCAAAGTAAACATATTTTAGTATATAACGATATTAAAACGTTTTTAATATTGCAATTTTTCAGCAATTTTGAATTAGAAAGCGCTGTGAAATATTCAAAAACTAACACAAAGTAAAATAATAATTGCTAATTAAATGAAGTGTACTCTTTTCGATTGCATTTTATTCCTCATGTTCTCATTTCATCAGAAAATATTTCGAAATACGTGATTCAAAAATCGGTTTATTTTTTCATAATAGTTCATTTGACTCATATGAATAACTTAAAGCCTCATAACTATAAAAATAAAAATAAATATATACACAGTTTTAATATATGATAAGCACTTTGTATCTTCTTAATACTTTCAGCATAAAAGAAATTGCTTTTGAACAAGAGCAAAAATGTTGAGGTGAGTGTCTATCGTTTACCTGTTAAGAATCTGCTGTTTGTGGCGCCGCGTTTAAAAATTAAGTATAGAGTATTTCTTACATAAATATGTGCAACAAGTTAATATTTTGAAAATAAATTGACTTTAGACTGCTAATTATACCCTATATAATTATTTTAACAAGAAGTTCATACAGTTTTTGAATTACTATCAACTTTTTAATTCTAAATAGCACCCTGCCTATTTTTTTATTTTGTCCAATAGAGGTTTGACTTACAGTGGTGTTTTAAAAAACAGAATCGAATTAAAAATGATCTTCAAACATGGAATTGCATGTAATTACTCAGTGGTCATGAAAATCTTATTTAATTTTATAATTCTTAGTAGGTACACACAATATTATACCGAAAGGAATTTTTAAGCATTCTTCACACTTATTAAACCATAAGTGTATTTTTGGGTCCGGTTAAGTCAGAAAATGTATTTTATATCAAATATCCTATCCTATGCTCTAATTTCAAATTTTCATCTTAAAAAATAAAGAAGAAAGTGGGGTTGTACCTGGCCTTGGAGACACCCGGTATTATAATGTAAAAGATTATAATTATTATTACTATTTTTAATGATCCGTTAAACATTTCTTTAAATGGTTTAAAAAACAATGACGTTTGCTCCATATCACCCCATTATTATAGACGATTTATAGATCGAAGCGGCAAAGCTAGCCTTACAAACTTTTTAAAATTTCATTACGTACCCTAGATACTAGTTGAAACCGTTTGGTTTGGATAGATAATGAATTAAGGTTTTGGAAAATATATTAGTAATTTGTTGCTATACCACAATCTTCTGTTATAGGAAAACGGAAAACCACAACAAAATGGAAAATCTAGACCTGGTATTTGCTTTACAACGCAGACAGCCCTGTACGAACATTCCAGTGACATTAAATCAATGTCAAATGGATATACATCTTCAGAAGCCAGTAATAAATTAAGGAACAGGGCGTACATAGACAGTAATGGTGTCAAAGCATAACATATTATGTATTTAGTATTAATATAAATTTTTTACATTTTCGTTAATTTGTCATCACATTAGTTTTATAATGAATGAGTAAACATCGAATACAAACATTCTTGGTATTGGAAAGTTAAAACTCAACTCTTCTTCTTGAAGATGTGAGTACACACAGCTCAATTAAATATACATAGTTATAACTGCAAAATTTTCAATAGAAGATTGTGAGCAGTCATAATTATTGACCAATACTGTTAACTTTTATAATAGAATAATTTTGTCAGTAATTTTACTGTTATTGGATTAAACCGTTGATTTATAGGCAGAGCCCGTATGGCCAAGCGCCATTTTACAATTTATGAAGGACGAACTCAGACGAGTGTAAGAAAGTTTTTACTTTACGTATTTCATGTGCAAAAAATATACAATACCTTGTCAATGTGATGATGATATAACTTGGTGCAATATATACCATATGAAGCTTAGGACACCAGTTCTATTGATTTGTGGTGGCACAATAAGTTACAGGTGTTCTAAACTTCGATTACACGATTGTATCCAACCACGACAGATAGTTTATTCTTTTTGACGATTTCGCAGAAACGCCATCGTTTCCATATATCCCACACGTCATTTTGCAAGGATTCCCTAAACTGAGGAGTGTACAATTTATTCAGGTCCGGCGCTACACAAAATTTCCACACAAGCGACTTAACATTCACTCCCCGAGCCCACAAAATTGGATTTGCTGAGAAAAGTATGCTGTGTTGGCTTATGGCACGGCACATTGATGGACTATAATAATTTTAAAGAAGAGAACTGACTTAAAAATATATTGCAAATCGGAGCGGGCGTTGAGTTGTGCAGCTTGTGCTGCACCACTACTATGGCTCGAAGTGCGACACCTTTGGCGCCCCCTTTGCTCTGCGCCCCAAGCCGCCGCTTGGGGGGGCTTGGCCCTAGCGCCGGGCCTGAGTTAATTCCAATATTCCAAAGAATATTACACCCGGTCGCGTATTGCCAATCTGTTGTACAGCACAGAGCGGGCCATGCTCTACACCACTAAGAGTTTGCCGGTGGTAACGCTTAAAACAGTCCGCCAATCTATCGCGTGATACAGAGCATCTTATAATATATGCGCCCAGAGACACACAATATAATGGAATGGGTGTGTGCGTTGGCGTTCTATAGCACCAATTTATGGAATTTCACAAGGCATATTTTTACCTTCTTTAATCGTTCTATTTCCTTCTCAGTCAAAATTGTAATAGTAAATTTGAGTTTTTCCTGAGAAATTGACTCTACTTCCGGTCCGCCATTTTGAATTTACCACATTAGACCTCGGATTCGTAATCAGCGACCTTGAAAACCTCCGAGTAGAGATTCTTAAGTCCTAAATATCCATTCTAATTTTTTGAATTTCCCAAGTTGGATCTCAGGTTCGTGATCAGCCACCTCGAGAACTCCCGAGTAGAGATTTCCAGGCCAAAATTTTAGGTTTTAAAATTTTCTTTTCAAGGCTTAAGTTTTGGGACATTTTTGGGGCTTATAACCCCCATAATTCCCCCATTTAGTCCGTCCTCAAAGATATTAGTGGTGACAAATGATCCTGAGGGTCCAAGGAATAAAACACAGAAGGAATTTTTAAAATCGGTGCTGTTTCCCAACTTTTACACATTTTCCGGCTTATTTACTGTAATAAATGTTCTGTGACTATTCCACTGTTAAGAAAATTGACAAATTAATATATTTTAAAATAGGTATATTTGTTGCGTTTGTTCATTCCTAAATCAATTATATATAATAAAATTCAATCGGTCCGAGCCCCTTTCACTTTGCGATCTTAACCATCTTCTTAACAAATTTATTTCTTTTTAAAATATACAACATTGCCTCCCCGAATCGAGATCCGGAGCCAACCGTACAACGGCGCGCAGCGTTGTGGTGTTAGTGCGGTTGGGTGAATCTCGACTGGTTCGACTCAATAAAATTACAAAAATGTTAAAATTTAACATTTCAATTATATATATCTAAAAGATTTAAAAACATTGAAGACTAAAAACACTATAGAACAAATTGGGAAAGAGCACTGATTTTAATTTGGTTGCTTAGACGGGAATAAACTCAATGGAAAAGACCCGTTCGAGGCAATTTGCTCGCTGTTGGGAAATTTTGGTTGGTAGAAAAGAAAATTGACTTTTAAAATTGTCAGAATTTTTATAAAGTTTATCAGCCAAAAGTGAATTTTAATGATAAAAAGTGCAAAATAACAATAATGACAAAAAGACAAACAGATGACAAACAAGAAGAAGGAAAGAGATAGGTAAATAATAAAAGACATGGTGGTGAAAAGTGTACGATAGATAGAAGTTTTGGTAGAAAAGAGTGTAGCTAGAGAAGCTGCCGAAAGAGAGGCAACGCCTGGTATGGTAAGGGGTGTTTGAGTTGGAATGGAGCATTATGCATTCTGATTTGGGTAATGTTGCGCGTAAGCGGACTGTCGCCCAGTCGGAAAGCGTAGAACTTTTGCGATGTGTCCCGGGCGAAGTCCGCTATTGGTGTTATGTTATTGCAACGGTCATACAAATCTCTCAGGGGGAGTGTATCTGACCCGGAGCTTTTTCATTGTTGTGGTAGGGATGCTGCACCAGACCGGCGCCACCTATGTGATCATCGTATACAGTAATTTTTTGTTATTTCGGTTTAGTCCGCTACCCCTTACCAGGAGCGGATACAAACTCCTGAACACGGAGTAGACCTTTCTAACAATCTCGTTAACGTGGGTATTAAATGTCAACCGTCTGTCCAAATGTACCCCCAGGTACTTTATGCACCTTTTGATTGGAATTTCTTGACACCTGATCGAAATTGGCATTAAAATGCGGTTCTCTGTGAACCGGCGCGTGATGAGTATGGCCTCCGATTTCTCGACGTTGATCCGAATCTTCCACTTGTCGTAATACGCCGTAAAAGGCCTGGAGGCGTAAAAGGTAGAACAAAATATTTTTTACCAATTTCTAAAATTTTATTTCGATTTAGGAGTGGTTTAACTCTCCAAAAAGGGTAAAATAAATTTAAAAACTTTTTTAGTAACATTTCATTAAAAATAAAAGGAAAATGCAAGACAAATTAACTCGCTTTTCAAAACCTGTCTCAATTTAGGGGTAGAAGGGGGTATTTTACCCCCTTAAAGGTTGAAAAGATTTAACTTTTTTCCGGCTATATTTCATACTTACCAATTTTTTAAATTTTAAGTCGATATTGGGGCGATTCTCTTTGATTATCCCTAATCATATAATTTGCATATATTTGGTACAAATCAACCACCTTTGCAAATTAATATTAAGAAAAAGAGATTTCATAGGACCCTTTTTGACTTTTATAAAAATTATCGCAAAGAATCCTCTAAAAGGGGTGTTTCTTTCGTTTTTAGGGGTGTTCCCCAACTTTTAGGATTGCGGGATCTCGATTTTCGATTTTCAGCGACCCGTAAAAGGTATAGTCAAAGTACTTTCAGACCGGTGTTCTTTCCTGCACCTTTTCCCGCGTTTTGAATTGACTATTAATGGAAATGACGGCAACGTGTAATATTCGTTCGAATAAACGAATCAGTCCATTTTTGGGGGGAATGCGTGCAAAGTTGGGTACGTGAGAAATATGAAACGTTAGCGTTCCTGTGCAATCAACGAGAAGGATAAACTATCTGCCGTGGTGCCTCGCCCCTCATAGACAACCTCGAAAATCTCGCATTCGTGAAAAAAATGTCCCAAGCGATTTTTTTGCATATTCACGTTCGGGACATGCCCCTGAATAAGGATAAAAATTTTGCCGGACGAAAATTTGGTCCCAATTTGTTTAAAATATTTTTTTTTAACAAGTGGCAATCGCTTTTATTTACCCGTCATTTTAAACAAAAAAGGTCTCTTGTCATTTTTTTCGTAAATTCAGTCGTTTCCGACTTATAAATAATTTAATGTTTGAAAAAACACAAAAACGATCATTTAGGTTTTCTTGGTCGGAAACGGTCGACTTTACGGAAAAATGACAAGAGACCTTTTTTGTTTAAAATGACACAAGCACCCTATAAAAATAATGACTCGGCTCAAAAAAAGCGATTTTTGCCATTTGTTTAAAGGAATTTAGTTTAAACAAATTGGGACCAGATTTTCGTCCGGCAAAATCTAGATCCTTATTCAGGGGCACGTCCTGAACGTGAGTATGCAAAGAAAAAAGCTTGGGACATTTTTTTCATACGAATGCAAGGTTCTCGCCTTGTCTATGATACATTTAAAAATTGTGTTGTCATACGGGCTCTGTTTGTAAACGTAAATAATTTATATTAGTAACTTAAAATAAGTTTGCCAAAGAAGTGAAAAATGATCATTTAAATTAAACCACTGTTTATTCAAACACTGTTGCAAATTTTCCAATATCAGTCGGTAACAACAGACCAGTAATGGAGATATCAGATATTTTAATTATGTACTATTGAAAATTAAGGCAATGTCACAAATATCAAAACAGTTTTTGCTATTATTTACAAATAGTTTCACAAATTTACGCAAATTTGCTAGAATCAGCATATTGAAAAGGTAAAAGAATATAAGCAGGAGATCACCTTCAAAATACCGCATTCAAAAGCTAAACCACTTCTGAGAGCACTCTGACAGGTTTACATATAACTTAATATATTTCACTCTGATTACAAAATTTGTAACAACTTTTTATCTGCATTTAAATCTCCTATCAAATGTCAGAGAAATCCAGAATCAGTTAACTAATCACTAAAAGACGTTTATTTCTACTTATAGTACAGAAGCCAGCGTGCAATCACCTGACAGATTTGTAACAGCTAGAGACATTATTAATCCTGTTCCTTAGAGCTTGGTAGACAAAAAAGTGATACGAGAAATTTTTTTAGTGGTGGGAAACTTCACTATAGTCTGTTTTTAAACCAGGAGGAGTAAAAATGAAAGTTCCATCCACGCCATAAAGGTAACTAGAAAATACACTAAAACCTTTTTGGCGTTTTGGGCAACTACACGACTGCAGTGTTTTTGTGTGTATTTTATTACATTATATAATGTATCAGCCTCTATTTGACCTTTAGGTATTTTATACAGCATTCATACCATTTACGCAATATAAAGACACCAAATAATTAGCCACACTTTTACCTTTAAATTTATACAAAAATGATTAAATACTGATATATAATGTGCAAACGATAAAATAGAAATTATAACCATATCGCCTTGTGTAAAACTGGCGAGGGCGTATTCAATCACATATGTATGATTTAGCGCGTTAAATTTAAAACGCTTCTCCTGATTTAAAAACAGACTATAGATAACTCTTGAAACTGGACATGTTTTTCATGGTTGGTAGTATTTGTATCAAGCTGATACCTTTTTATCGATTACTTACCATATAGTGAGTACGAAAATGTAGTTGGCACACACATCGGTTGGTGCGTTTTCAGAGGCAGAAAGAAACTGTTAACCTGCAAGATATTTCACTGGACATGACAAATTGACAGGTTTGTATCAAGCTGAGTTTTTTGTTATCGATTAATTACCACTTGGTAATTACGAAAATAAGATTGGCATACAAATCGATTGGTGCGTTTCCATAGGCAGAAACTGATAACCTAGAAGGTATTTCACTGCGCATGACTTTGTATTTTATGCCATTTGCTTAAATTGCATTACTACCTGGATACCTCAAATAGTGAACTTAAAGCTGATCTGCAATAGTCTTTAAAAATACTTACACCAAACATGAAAAATTTTATCGACTTTCAAGAGTTATCTTGTGAAGTTTTCACCCCAAAAAAACATTCTCGTATCACTGTTTTTTCCTAACAGCTTCTAAGAATAGGATTGATAATGTCTCTGGCTGTTACAAATGTGTCAGGTAATTACATATGGGCTTCTATGCCATTACCTTAAATAGAGATTTTTACAAAACAATTTTTATTGACTTGACTTTGATGGTATCTGAAAACACGCTTTAAGGGATCTAGACGGATAAAGGAAGTACCGATATAATTTACAGAAAACATGTCTTTGAGACAAACAGCGTTCCATATATCCTCATTCAACGGCTGGTTTGCGGTTACGAAGTAAAAAATGCTAAGTGCTGTCCTGCTAATTGTTGAAATAGCCGTTCGATGTTTAAAAAGGAGCAAAACTGTAGACATGGAAGAATACACAGAGTCACTATTATTGTGTTTCATTCTATCATGAAAGAAATTTCCAGTTTGAGAATAGCTTATCTCTTGGCGTCGACCATTGGCTGGAAAAACAATTTGGGAAAGACATTTCGCCATTGATTAGTATGACGGCATATCTCTTCTATTTGATGTTGAAAAAGATGATGTTGAAGAAACTGCTCTAACATGGGTCTTTTTTAAGGCAAATCAAGGCTACTCTGATTTTCAGAATAGCTACATATAACCGTACTTCAGTTACTTTGCAAAAATGACTTCCCTTTTGAATTGGAAAATATAACGTCCCAACTAAAAGCTACACTTGTTGTTAACATTATTCATTCACTTAAGCGATTTGCATTGCGTGATAAACATTTTCAAAAATTAGTTTTATCTAAAGTTTTATTATTTAATTTCGTTTTATATACTTATATCTTATAAAACATAAGATACAACGTAATAAAAATATATCAGCCCACATTTTTTATGTGGCCCTAGATATCTGCTTAGTCTCTGTAGCGTTGACCAATCTTGTTCATTGTTAAAGTTTGAGGAAAGGTAAAGTAACTTGAAACATTTGTAAAGGTATTTACACAAAACTCTCATTATCGAAACATTTTTGTTATTTTAATTTTTATCTTTGATAACAAAAAAGTTTCTTCCTTTCTGTTGTATTACGTACATGCCAAATATTATTGTCCTCATATTTTCTTCATAATTCTTTAGGGTGTCCATCCTGCATACTTTTTAACAAAAGTATAGCAGGTTTGTTCCTTGACAGTTGTGCTAATTGCATGCCAAATATTATTGTTCCCCGTCACATTTTCTCATTAATTATTTTTTTATGGTGTCCATCTTGTATATTTTTTACTAAAAGTATAGCAGGTTTGTTCCTTGACAGTTGTATTAATTGCATGCCTAAATATTATTGTTCTCCGTCACATTGTTTTCGTTAATTGTTTTTTAAGGGTGTCCATTAGGGTGGTCCAGTTCTCCAATCGTCTTCTTCTCTTACCAGAATCTCTAAAATGCCAAAAAATACCTTACCTAAATTTCCAGCGATTTTTATGCAGGCTTAGAGGTCGTCCAACACTCTGTTGCACTTTTACTGCAGGTTCCATCAGGCCCATGTAAATGACATAAAAGAAGCAAACATTATCCCCTCAATATCATTTCCCGTAGAACACGATCCCGTTACTAGTTTTTATAAATATCGCTTTCCCTTTGAAAAAATGGAAAGAAACCTAAAATACTGATAAAAGGAAGTGGGTACAGATTCGCCCATTCGCTAACCTCATATTACTTATTGTATTATGGCACAACTCATATACAAACCATTTTGAGCCGTGTCGTCGAGGCGGATAACTTTGGTTCATAACTTTTCCGAACAGACGAAGTTTAGGTTTTCATCCACTACGAGCTCTCCTATGAAAATTTACTTGTTAGTCCATTTTGCTCGATAACAATTGATTTTACGAAAAATTCATACAGTCGTTTCAAACCAACTCGTCGAGACTGACCTAAGTATCAAAGTACAGGAGCGACATGTGCATAGCAACCGACAACTTTGGCATCAACTGGCATTGACAGTACCATTCAATATTTGGATTATGATCTCTACCTGTTCTTATCCATACGTTATATATTTTTGAGTTTGTATGTCGTGATCTTAACTGGAGTCGAATAACTCTCTCATCTCCTAGATGTAAGTAAAGGGAGTACCTTCCTGATTGGCTAAGGTGTTTTTGGGTATATCAGATTTGCTTTGCTTGAGCTGATATATTCCAAGAGTTAAGTATCGCAGCCCATCGATTGTTAATCGTGGGAAATCTGGAAGATCAGAGTCACTTAATTTAGTCCACGATGTTATTTTTCTTATTCAGCGATTTTCGTCAACCACCTGCTTTAAACGGTTTGGCTCCTTAGTTAAATGAAGCATACGTTGAGCGATGATTTCGTGATCTTCAACATTATTAACTCTTGTTGGTTGATAATCGTTAAGGATTGCGATCACGATTCGCACGTAATCCCCAATATAACGTATCTGTACATTTGACAGTACAGCATCCAATGTTCTGCAGCTGTCCATTCACTGCCTCTACCACCCAACGAACCTTTTATTTTCGTTTCCGAGCTGCGACCTCTCGAAGTCGCCGAAAGGTAGAAACGTGATTTTTTCGTACTTCCGAAGGCCCTATCCGGAGAACGGATACGTCCTCCTACGTACTTCCAAATTTTTTCAGATTTTTGTATTTTAAGCCGATATATGGGTGGTTTTAGCCCTCTCTGATTATCCTTAATCATATAATTTGGCAATATTTGGTATAAATCAACCACTTTTGTAAATCAATATTAAAGAACTGGGATTTCATAGGATCCTTTTTGATTTTTATTAATATTATCGCGGAAGGTCCTATGTTTTTTGAGTTTTTAGGGGTGTTCTCCAATATTTAGAATTGCGGTGTTCTTTCCGGCACCCTTTCGTACTAGAATGGCGTATCAGTCCCAGGCTTACGCACAAATACAAACTTTTTTGTTTTTGATCATATATATGCTCTTAATGAACCAAAGAAAGTGTTTTAACTTTACTCTTCAAGGAAAACAGAAATATTATGGTTCATGCGGCGCAGTGATTCAAAAATGAATTTTTGTGGACAAAATTCGACCTACACCTGAGTTTTGCTTGAAATTACAATTTTTTTAAGTATTCTGAGAACAATGCCTACTTTACTGCCCAAATTGAAGCAAATTTTCTTAAATCGTTAATTTTTTTGTCTTTTGACTCATTTTTTGAGAAATAAACTATTTAGAGTGAAATGGCGAGGATGGACCTTCCCACATTTAATATCTTTAATAGTTGTACATTATGTTTTTGGGTCGATTATTGTGAATATGAACCGAATTTATCCAAAAGTGGTCCATTTTTGAGAAATTGGCAATTTTTTGTGGGTTCTTGAACATTTTTCGAGGTTTTTATTACATAATTTATTAAACTATAATATGATCATAGTATTCTAAGCTTCTTGGACTAATAAATAAAGAAGTATTGATTTTTTTAATATCAATTTAGAAAATCCATTATCTTACTAATCTTACTAATATAGAAAATTCAATATATGTTTGTTAGTTTCATTATAACTCAAAAACTGCTTGACCGCTTCAGCTCAAATTTTCAGAGAATATTGCGACAAAAATCTGGAAGGTTATAGGACTAACATAATGCCATTAAAGTAATTTTTGTGAAAATTGCATTAATTTTTGTGCTTAGAGACCGAAAAAATCAAATTTCAAAAAATTATTAACGAGTATTTTATCTCTTATATACTAAATCAAAATTAAGGTTTTTAGTCAATTTGCTTCAATTTGGGCAGTTGTGAAGTGTTGTTTTAAGAATACTTAAAAAAAATTTAGTCATTTCAACCAAAACTCAGGTGTAGATCGAATGTTGTCCACAAAAATTCATATTTAAATCACTGTGCGGCGCCACATAAGAATATAGCCACTAGAAGTTCGAAAATGCGTCAAAAATGGTAAAAAATCAACAAACATGCTCTGTTAAAGGAGTTATTTATGTAACTTATTGCAATATTTTTCGAATAAATTTTATAGGTATAATAACTCCTATTCTTGAACTCTAATCAGATATAAAATAAATGCTTAAATAAAAACTTTAAATTTTCACTGTTATCATGGGCGAAAAAAGGCAGATCTTTACCCACTATCCCTTGCAAGTTCGCGATAAGTAAGGATTGAAATGCATATTTATTTTAATTTTTTTCCTTCATGGAATCAGTATTTTATAATGAAATTCATATTTCAATCACTTTAAGACTGGTTTTTGATGATTTTCCAGGAAATGCAGCAGTATGCCGCAAAACTAATTACTGGAGCGTGTTCACCGGAAAAAATACAGAAAATAAATCAGTTTCTTCGGTTTTTTTCCCATTTTTATTTGGACCACCCTAGTGTCCACTCTGTATATATTTCACTAAAAGTATACTAGGTTCCTTCCTTGACCATTGTGTTAAGTATATGCCAAATATTATTTTCTCCCGTCACATTTCCTTCATCAACGTTTTTCATATATTTACTCTATATGTTTTTCACTAAACTATGTCCCATTTCTTCGTTGGTAATAGCCTACACCAACCTACCAAATATTTCTCCGTTAAATAGTTTTGTACATATAACGCCAACAGGCATCAGACCGATAGACAGAGAGGCAGACTACTGACTGCCTAACGGACTTGGAATACCTATCTTGGAATCTCAGAGAGTGATTTGTTCACGAATGCAACACTTCCTTCTCATTGGTTTCTCAGGAGTTGACGCTGATTTGGACGGTGTTCCATTACCTAATTTTTCCACATTTCTAATATAATATGTTGATCTCAAAAGTAAAATATCCAGTACAGTGAAGAATCATTTTGGGTCGTCATATCTTTAATGGACTAGGCTTGAATTTTTTTTTAGGAAATGTAGTTCTACGTTTATTAATTTGAGTGAAGTATTTACAAGATTTAGCTGTTTTGAATTTTTGGCATTGTTTTCATTTTAAGTAAGGAAATGGCCAGAGAATAAACATTTATATTATACCTTCAATCAATATCTGTGATTATTCATTGCATAATCATGTTTTAAACATGGCCTATATGATTTTTAAAAAAAATATGTATATATCTATGCCGTTGGTAATAATTTATTATTATATTGGTTGTAAATAATATTGTATTTTAAAACACTGAATTGTACAGATTATAAGATTTTTTGCGTTGATATTGTTGATGATAATTAAAATTTACACGATTCTATTGTTGATAAACATTTTGCAAGTAAATAAAATTTCGCTCTAGTAAATTAATAGAGCTGTTTTTATAGTAGAGTTATCGAAATAATAAAGAACGTTACCCTGAAAAGGTTGCAACACAAATGCATTTTTCACCAAAATAACATCCTGAGAAGAATCTTACTCAAAATTCACCTATGTATAAATATCCGCCATCTCACAAAATTGTGAACGATTTTTTATTTAATTATTGTTTTTTTCGGTAACCATTGCCTGGCAAGAAAAGCATCTCAGTACAAAATTAACAGAAATACATTTCTGTACATAAAAGATCCTTTTCAATTTTTTGGAGTTATACTTTCCCAATCTCCTACTGACTAATATTTTTGTCTCGCTACGATACTTTGGAAATTATAATAATAATGAATCTAGATTAATCTGTTCCAAATTAAAATAGTGTATTATAGTATGCGTAACCGGTAAAAGGTACGGCGCAAGAGACGCAAGACGAGGTAAAAGGCGCCGACAATATCGTCCGTCTTTCACCTCTTACTTTATAAAGCGAGACAGAAGGTCGTGGGCTGTTCAAGTCGCATGCCAAATCGTGCAAACAATTGTTAGGTAAGTGGCAGCTGGCTGCAATTAGTTCTTAGATGCGTTTCAATGTGCGTGTAGGTATTTTTAATTCAACAATACCGGTAATCCGGCTCTGCCTTTTACCTCGTCTTGCGTCTTACCCGTCCCTTAACAGTTGGCCTATTAGCAATTACGCATACTATACATACCGAGGTGGAGGGATTTTCATTGTTGTCGGGAGATGAGATAGTTGACCGAGGCGCAAAGCGGCGAGGTCAACTAATTCTCGAGAGAGCAACGAGACTTTTCACCCAGGTTTGTATACTATTTTATTCACAATCATCCCCCTTAAGGAACAAAAAGCCAATACGCCGTTTACTAAATTTTTAAATAACATTTTATGTTTTTATTAAATAGGCAATAAATAAAAAATTCTTATGTCAAAGGACAAATGTCAATGTTTTTAATATATAAATATTTAGTTTATTTGTTCAGCTAGTATTTGTAGAATTAATTGTCTGTTTGTGTTAATAAATAAACATGCTCCATGTAATATTTATATTGCCTACAATTGAAATAAAACCAATAAAAAACATAGCTTGACATATGCCCACTTTCCAACTCTAAAACTGATAAGAAAGTGGCCACTTTTCAACCTGAAATGTTTCAGTTCAATTGTTGAATGAACTTGAAATGTAAGACAATTTGATTATTTCTGTATGATTGTGAATAACAATATATTAAGAGTTGTAAGTAATAAATCTAGATTAATGATATTAATTGCTGATACCTCATCATTATACATCATAGTTCTACTAAATATTTAATCTGATTTAACCCAAACATGTTTCCCAAGCTTTTCGACAGATTGGTCCAATTTCTTTACAGGTGTAGGTATCGGAAGTTTGCAGATTCTGAGCGTTGAGTCTCACTAGCGAGTACAGGAATAACTAGAAAATTGGAGCAAAATTGTGTCATCGGAGCATATTTAGGTTTAATATGAACTAAGTAGTTCTAAAATATTATAGAAAGGCAAAAATGTACATTAAAGTCAGTAAGTAAAGTACTGTATACGCAACTAACGAAACTAAAAAGAGAAATAACATAACTAACGATTGGACAACATGTAAATAGTCCATAATTTTCTAATGGTTGACCCTATAAAAAAAAGAAAAGAACATTTGTTGTAGATAACGATATGCACATTTGCCCAAGGTGGATGGAGGTGGACTTTTACTATAATATTCCCATGGAATTGCTAAAATTTTGGTTGAAAAATTATTTTTGTTGCAATGCTTTCAACATCAAACTATATTTTACGTCTATTATTATACAAAAGGACCATTATGCAAATTATGATTTGTCACGATTTACTGACTGTCAGTAAAGAAAAAGTAGCCTTAATCTGATCTAATAATTCTATTGTTATGACCACATGAAGTACCTATATATGTATTTTAAACACATCGTATCTATTAGAAAGAAAGAAATGTTTATCTGATACATGACATATTTTTAAATCTTACATTTTTATAGATCTGCAAAAATACACAATCTATTTTCCTATTTTTGATATTTTATAATTGTAATATAATATTTATCAAAATAATATGTACCTACCTACCTATTTATTTGTATTAATTTGTACATTTTTAAATCTAAAATATATTTTGCAAAAAAATACTGTGTTTTTACTATTATATGTATGAGATTAAAATTTGTTGTTTAATTCAAAAAGCTAATAGAAACTTATTACATTATAATCAGCATTCGGATGACAAAGCTCTATTTTGCGATTTAGATGCGTTTGTAAGAAATTGTTTATATTACATGTAGCTGAAGTTCGGAACGTTCAAATGAACGAAAACGAGGAAAATAAAATTTCTTTACATAGTAGGTATATTTAAAAAAAACTATAAGAGTACCTAAGTAGAACCATAACAAGACTATTACTATGAATTTTCACTTCAAGGGTTTGCAAAATAGCTAGATTTAAAACTATGAAATAAGAAGATTAA
Organism: Stenurella melanura; assembly: GCA_963583905.1. Classification (NCBI taxonomy): domain Eukaryota; kingdom Metazoa; phylum Arthropoda; class Insecta; order Coleoptera; family Cerambycidae; genus Stenurella; species Stenurella melanura. The sequence goes on from OY757312.1 coordinate 102,461,306, forward strand.
CATAATTTTTTAATTTAAATTTAGTTATTTTGTAAACCACTGAAATTATTGAGTGAAAATTCATTTCATAGTAATAGACTTGTTATGGTTCTACTTAGGTACTCTTATAGTTTTTTTAAATATACGTACTAAGAAAAAAAAGTTATGGCCAGAAATAATAAATATTTCCCTATCGGATGTCTCTTTCTAGGGAATGGTCACCTTAACGCACGAGAATAGAACATAACACATAAGGCGCGCAAGGTGCTTAATTTGTTGTAACTTTTGAACTAATTAATGAAATTAAGCTCAACAAAGCTTAAATGAAACAGGAAACATATGGTTATTCAATTATCATATTTCCAAATATAAAATGAATGTATGTAGGAATAGTACAAATATGAAGTCGGAACATAAAGAGATTTTCGATGAAATCGGTAAAAGCTCTATCATTTCTACAATTCTTAAGATAAAAACCTGAAACTTTCATATATTACTCTTGAAGTAATGTACAAAAGGATCCGATGGATAGGTGTGCTAAACAATGTTTATAATAAAAGTTATTAACGTTTATTTTACCCCTATTTTCACGAATTTTAGAGCAAAGAAAAATCTTTTCCGTTATTATTCTTATTTTGTTTTTTTTTCTTAGTTAGCAAAAGCTAAAATATTTTTACAATAAATTCTAAAGGTAAGTGTGCTACCACAGCGCGTTGGGTCCCAAGTTGCCTGCAGAGATAGAAAAGTATCTCTTTCTCTAGCCTCAATTCCGTACATAGTGACTTATAGTGTGTTACAAGTATATAGTTAATAGGTATATGTTTGGCATAAAACAATAGCAGAGTTCAAAGATACATTTTTAAAAACAGAAGCGTGGAAGGAAGTGTGTAAAGGTTTATATGAAAGTTTGTTGAATAATGAAGAAAAAACAAAACGTGATAAGTACCTACCTAAACACTTATATTTTTGTTAATTGCCAACTAAATGCTACAATATCACTATTAAAATATTGACAAAATTCGTTTCTGATTTTGTCTGCGCTTTTTCTGCCTCCATTTGTTGATTCATGTAAAGTTTGCAAAGAATCGCCAATGATCATTTAGACGTTTGCATGCCATCTCGATTCAGTACAAAGTTGTGTATGTAATACACAATATGCTGTAATAATGTCTATCGCAAAATCGTAAGAGACATTAATGGGCCATTTATTCGCTAGAATGCCGAAAACACACTCCACAGTTCACAAATCGTCTCGCTGGACTCAAGCGATAATTAAAAACTTTTTTGTATCAACAAATACTTCGTATTATATTATTTGTCAAAGGTAGTCCTTCATCCGCCACGAAGACAAAGGAATTGCATTTGAAAGCCGGGCAACTGTTTTAGCTGTGGTATAGATAATTGACCTTTTATCAGTAAATTACATAGTTTGGAGTTATTGAAAATAGTGGAGTCACACTCCTTACCATATACTCCTATGTCGACATAAATGAATTTATGATTAGTATCAACAAGCGCAAGCAAAACTATAAGGTTATAACATTTGTAGTTGAAAAATAGGGATCCACCGTGGTCGGGACTTCCAGTGCCCCCATGTAATTAGGAAAGTTTATTTTCTTGTCAAAGTCTTGAGCAATTTATTCCATCAGCACTTCTGTAAGTTTCGGTACTTCGACATTTTTCAGATGATCCCATATAGTACGACAAACATATCTTACTCTTTTTGCGATTGTAGATGCTCCACGGTAATACGTGAAACGCGTATCTTGAAAAGTATGTCCTGTTGCCAGATACCTGAAATAAAACTCTGTATGTTAATTAGTTGAGAAATAATGAGTATATCGGGTGACGTTGAATTAGGCCGTGATAGTTAAGGGTATGGCATGTGCTCATGGTAATAAACAACTTTCCTACAGAAACATAGAGTTGAATCGCAAAAAAAAATTAATCATTTCATACATGAATATTTGTCAGCTGCTACATTTTTATGAATCGGCCCTAAATTTCATGGACTAATTAAAAGTCACCCTATATGTATAACAAAGACGGTGTATATGTATTTAAGTAATTCTAGTTTATTGATATCTTCTTTATTACTTTTTTGTTTCTTTCTGATTTCGTGATGTTAGATTAGGCTAACATAATTTCTCATATACAAAAACACAAAATCAATCACACAGACACAAACATAACCACCCTCTGTAAAACGCTTACATGCTCTCTCACACAAAATCACACACATTTCCCTTTACACAAACTCACGCACTAAACCACTTACATACGCACTTACATAAACACTTACATACTAAAGTTTTCAAAACTATATTTTCAGGTAACGCCGCCATAAAGAAATGGATAGGAATCAAAGACAACTTTATGAAATATGAAAAAAAAAAAGAATTGAGTAGATCCGGGGCTGGGCCAAAAAAAATAAACAGTATCATCTCTACAACCAGCTACTGTGTTTGAATAAAAATTCTCAAAATGAAACAGTATCGAAGATGATGAAATAAAAGCAAACACCTCAACACAACAAAGCCGGCTTTTAAAGTTCACGTTACCAGCCTGCACCGCGTAAGAGAAAAAGGGACGAATTGGACCAGCATATTTTAACTGCCTTAGAAACACCTGAAAGTAGACATTTATCTTTTTTAAAGGTATTTTTCCATCGCTGGAAAAAATGAATGACAATCAGACTCCATTTTTCCAAAGTCGTGTCCTACAAATATTAACTGATTTACGGTAGCCATCACATTATCAGAGCTACCAAACAAATCTAAGTGGGTATCAAACAGCTCAAACACCCGTTCAGAGTGAGTATCAAAGAGCTCAAACACCCGTTCAGAGTGGCTACAAAACATCCTTTCAGCACAGTGGCTGTCACTTCAAGATGAGTACGAACCATCATCACCGTCTCCACTAGCGTCTCCACCTAACCTACTTAATATGAAAAAAGTGCTTACTGTAAAGGATACGCATGATCTGCAAATAAATCAAGTTGGATTGGATGACAACTTGAGAGCACAACTAACAAATTTATTGAAGATTTACAAAAATAAAACACCCGACCACATTACTACAGGAAGAATGGAAATACGATTGAAAGATACTACGCCAGTGGCGTATCGTCCTAGAAGACTGGCTTATGAAGAAAGGGTACAAGTTAAGAAAATAATAAATGAACTTTTGAGCAAAGGCATAATCCGCAAAAGTCATTCAGAGTATGCCAGCCCCATTGTGCTGGTAAAGAAAAAGAATGGTGTGGTGAGAATGTGTGTAGACTATCGTGATGTTAATAAGAAGGTGGTAAAGCAAAAAGATATCCACTGCCTCTCATTCAAGATCAAATTAACGCTTTGTGTGACGCGAAGTATTTTACAACGCTAGATATGAAATCCGGTTTTTATCAGCTGGAGATAGAAGAAGGCTCTCGGCACGTCACATAATCGTATGCCCTTTGTAAAATTAGTTACTTAGTTTTTGATACATCCTGTATATTCTTTAAACTTGATATCCTAGACTTCAACATTATTTTATGTTTAGAGCATATAATATAAATATGATATTTTTGAGTTGGCTGAAATGTATTTATAGATTGGTATAAAGAATGACTCTTTGTAATAAGGTATTTAGCTGAGTTTGCAAGAACGCATTAGGAATTCAGTCTAGAGATGACATTTGAGTAACAAGCATAGTTTGTAATAATTACTACCAAATAAAGTGGAAATATTATTATAAAAGTGAATTAAGTGGATTTTATTTTAGTGTTTTTCTTACAAATCAGAAGTGTGGGATAAGTCACGCCCGTGATAGTGCATTAGTTGCATTTTTAAGTGTAAATGTTAAACAATGGGCCGGTCCTCAAAACACCGCCGGCATCACCATAGGCGTACTCGCAAGGGAACTTCTAGCGACTCGGCCTCAAGTTCATCTTCCCAAGACGCTGCTCGAGTAAAATTACGCAGATTAGAGCGGCGTTTAAGGCTATGGAAGGACGGAAGGTAATACTTCGCATGTTACTTTACCAAATTCTGCTGATGAGGCCCTGACACCTATATTCGATCCGCAATAATGTGATCTTATGATTGAAGCTTGGGTTTCGCACGTAGATGATGCGGCTAATATTTGTAAGTGGAACGATATTTCAGTAGTAAGAATAATTGCTAATCGATTACGAGGAATGGCAAGACGATGGTATGACAGTCAAGAATATTTGAGAATTGAATGGAATGATCTTAAAAGTGCTTTAATAGAACAATTTCACAAACCTTTACCATTTTTAAGATTATTGCGTGATGCTGCGAATTATAAGGTTAGTCCTGGAACTCTTGGGCAAGAATTGGGTGAGTACTGTTTTAATAAATTGGCCAAATTAAAGCTGCTCAATTTGAGTATACCCGAATCTTACTTGGTTGACGCTGTTATTGGTGGAATACCAGATGAAAATATAGCTAGATCAGCAAGATCTTTTCAGTTTAGTGATATAAATAAACGTTATGCTCTTTAAGTACTCTGGGACGCGCTCTTGATATAGTTAAAACGAATTTAGCAGCTGCTGCAAATACTATTATTGAACGTTATTTGTTTTAATTGTAAAGGACCTCATTTGGCCAGTGAGTGTATTGAGCCACGTATGGAGTGTTTTAATTGTAAACGTTTAGGCCACGTTCAAAACAAATGTCCCTTTTGGGCTAATAAAGACTAATAAAAGTGAGACTAGAAACGAGGTGAATGAGGTTCACTCTAGCCCAAGACTTTAAAAAAAATTCGTATGTATTGAAAAACACGATTAATGGCAAGGAACTTGAATGTTTAATAGATACTGGAACCTAGTACATCTAGCCTGATTAAAGAGTCAGTTTAAAAAAAAAATTACTTTAGCTTATAAGTCTGACACCAAAATGTAAAACATTACGAAGTTTTGATGGTAACGTTGTTATGAGTATTGGGCCTGTTAGTGCTATGTTGTAGGTGCGGCAAGCCAGGTCCATGGTTGAATTAATTTTTATGAAAGACAATGAGTTATTTCACGAGTGTATTGTGGGAGGTAACTTCTTAGATTTGTCGAATGAAGTGTTGTTGACGCTTGGAAATGAGGTTATTATCAGACAGTTAAATGAATTACAGACTCTAGATGATTTTGAAAATGATAACGTTTGTGCACCATACGAAGTAGATAAGGCGACAAATGCAGAGGGTTGTTACGCGAATTATCCATTAAGTGCGTTACGGATGAGCCAATTGTATACCGATCCTATCGCATACTTTATAAAGGAAAGAAATTTACATGGTATAGTAGACGAACTGCTTTCTAATGGGATAGTGCGCGAATCAGACTCACCTTGCGTAAGTCCAATGTTACTAGTAAAAAAAAGGAAGATGAATAATGTTTTGGGTATATCTAAATGATTTCATTGCATTTCCGTACAGTGATGACATAATGATTCCATGCCCCCTACTGCACCTGAAGGTTTAGTTCGCCTACGACGAGTTCTTGAAGCTTTGCGACAAAACAAGTTGACTCTGAAAATAGAGAAATGTAGCTTATTCAGAAAGCTATTGAATATTTAGAAAGAAAAGTTACTGTTGAAATCGTGAAACCAGATAGTCGAAAAGTCGAGGCTGTTGTGGAAATGTAAGGAGTGTTCGCCAATTTTAAGGTTTGTTAAAAAAGAATTGACCACCACCTTGAGTGGCCAGATGGTGGGTGCAATAGTTTACCTTGGAAATTAAGCATAGAGCTGGTGGAAAGATATTCTCACAATATATTTGAGATTAATCAAGCTGACTTGACAGAATGTGATTGGATACTGGTTGCTCAGCTGCCAGACGAGCAGTTGATAAGAATTCGTAAGATTTTATCAAGTGAGGAAAATGATGATGATACAAAAATATATTTTGATGAGTACGAGTTGAAAAATGACAGAGTGTTTAGGAAGTTGAATGATAAAAGAAGTGTATGGGTTGTACCCAGAAATGTTAGATGGCAAGTTTGTAGACTGTGTCACGATCGAGCTGTTCATTTAGGTGTCGATAATACTTTAAAGATGATACAAGAAAATTATTGGTTTGCAGCAATGTCATGTTTTGTAACTAAGTATATTCGAGCCTGTTTAGGTTGTTTATACTGTAAACAGTGTTATGGCAAAAAGCAAGGAAAACTACAGCTAATTGAAACAGTAGATACCTTTGTATGTAAGTCTCTTTGAAACCAGTTCTAGTGGAAACAAGTTTCTTTTAGTAATGATAGAAGCATTTACAAAGTTTCAGTAACGTCGCAAAAAAAAAACATAGCCAATTGTGCGAGCACTTCAGAGAGTTATGTGCTTATTCGGGATTCCCACACGCATAATCAGTGATCAAGAAAGTGCATATGTTTCCCGCCTTTTTAGATTATTCTGCGAGTCATGGAACCAAGCACGTGCTAAATACTGTTGCCACGCTACGAACTAACAATCAATGTGAAAGATATAATAAGACGATCCTCAACGTTTTAGCCACGCTTGGTGCTGATACTGACAGTACAGAGGGGGACAGATCCTGCAGAGGTCTTCATGAGATACAAACGTAGATCTGTAGCACAGGCGAACTTGTTGGCTGAAATTCAAGTGAATTTTGAACGGCTTGATTTGGTGAAACGACGTAGAAAAGTGAAGGAACATATTACGGTAGACCAAACTCGAAGAAGGAATATTATGACAGATCCCGAAGATAAGCTGATAAATATGAAAAAGATGATTTGGTTTTAGTCCGCATCACTAGTTGGGCCAATCGGGGTCAAGCAAGAAATTACTGCCAAAGCACCGTGGACCATTTCAGTATTATTCAATGTTCACTATGAAGTAGAAGACCTGAGAGAAGGCCATTATAAAGCAAGAACAGTTGTAGTGGTGGACAAATTGGAGCCCTGGTAGACTGCCCAAGCTTGATTTCATAGCAGTTCAAGATTAAGTAGTGGTTACAGTCGTAGCCTCACGGGTAAACGATACCCAGTTCAACATTAAGCAGTGGTTACAGTCGTAGCCTCACGGGTAAACGAAACCCAGTTCATGATTAAGCAGTGGTTACAGTCGTAGCCTCACGGGTAAACGAAACCCAGTTCATGATTAAGCAGTGGTTACAGTCGTAGCCTCACGGGTAAACGATACCCAGTTCATGATTAAGCAGTGGTTACAGTCGTAGCCTCACGGGTAAACGATACCCAGTTTAAGATTAAGCAATGGTTACAGTCGTAGCCTCTCAGGTAAACGATGCCCAGTTTAAGATTAAGCAGTGGTTACAGTCGTAGCCTCTCAGGTAAACGATGCCCAGTTTAAGATTAAGCAGTGGTTACAGTCGTAGCCTCTCAGGTAAACGATGCCCAGTTTAAGATTAAGCAGTGGTTACAGTCGTAGCCTCACAGGAAAACGATGCCCAGTTTAAGATTAAGCAGTGGTTACAGCCGTAGCCTCAGTGGTAAACGATGACCAGTTCAAGAGTAAGTAGTGGTTACACCCGTAGCCTCAGAGGTAAACGATGACCAGTTCAAAAGTGAGCAGTAGTTACAGCCGTAGCCTCACAGGGAAACGATGACTAGTTCAAAAGTAAGCAGTGGTTACAGCCGTAGCCTCACAGGTAAACATTACCCAGTTTAAGATTAAGTAGAGGATGCAGCTGTGATTGACACGAGCAAAGGTTGCCCAGTTTCTAGTAGTTCAGGTTAAGTAGTGGTTGTAGCCACAAAGGTAAGTGGACATTGTGCCACGCTTGATTTTCAAATGGTGAAAACCATCAAGGTAGCAAAAAGAAAAACACGACCCATGGTCTGAGGACAGACCACATAACAGGATGGCCGAATGTAAAATTAGTTACTTAGTTTTTGATACATCCTGTATATTCTTTAAACTTGATATCCTAGACTTCAACATTATTTTATGTTTAGAGCATATAATATAAATATGATATTTTTGAGTTGGCTGAAATGTATTTATAGATTGGTATAAAGAATGACTCTTTGTAATAAGGTATTTAGCTGAGTTTGCAAGAACGCATTAGGAATTCAGTCTAGAGATGACATTTGAGTAACAAGCATAGTTTGTAATAATTACTACCAAATAAAGTGGAAATATTATTATAAAAGTGAATTAAGTGGATTTTATTTTAGTGTTTTTCTTACACCTTTAGTTATGTTTATGCCCCGGCGATATATCAACGCGCCATTGATAAAGCATTAGGTACTCTGAAGGGCAGTAAAGAATTTGTCTACCTTGATTATGTACTCGTACGAGTAGATACCTTGGGATATTTGTTATTAACAAAATACAATGTCAAGCAAACTTGTACTGAATTTTATCAAATATTACAAAAATGAGTTTTTGCTAAAAGCTATCCACTCATCACCAAAGTACAAAGTATAATCACTAACTAATCTAAATATCTAACTTGAAAATTTGTCCTGTTTTTTCAGTCAGCAAAAATGGTCACCTTAACAAATTTGTGCTTGACATAGCAATACATATACCTACACTATACACTTCAAACCAAGCAATGCGTAAAATGTGACTAGAAATATTACATGGTGAATAACTGGTTGCATATTTGTGTACGTGTATAAATATATATATTTATACAAAATGTGGGAAGGTAATTTACGTATATAATATATACATGGTTGGAATGTTGAAATAGAATATAAAAGTTTAAATATTTATTTGAGGCAAAGACTTCACCAAGTAATTTGGGTACCTAATAGAAATTTTACAGTATTTATAAAGCTTCTCCAAAATACATATACACTAGAAATGAAAATATAAAATGGACCAAATCTGCGTGCCTGCATATTACATCGCTTGAGCGCTCTCAGAAATGCTAAGAATTCAAAATTTTGCAGCTAGATAGGGACAAATTTCAAACTCGCAAGAAAATTATAAAAATTGGAAGATTCAAACTGATGCTTCCAATGTGGCGCCCTAAAGATAAGTAATGAAGAGCCTGGCATTTAGTTCTAGACGTACTAAAGGTATTTAGTACTAGATGTATTAAATAACGGCAAGATAAGTGGAAGAACGAGAGAATTTATGGAAAAGAAACTATGTCATTTGAGCACCTAAACTGCACATCGTTATTCATGAGGGAATTGCCGCGCACACCCTTGATACAGAGCAAGGGGGTGCCAGGGGGTTCCTGGCATCCTCTGGAAACATTTGAACACCTGAAAAGATTCCAAAATTACCTGTGTGGAACTATTTTGCATATTTCCTATATTATAGGTACAGAAATTGACATTCCCTGAAATCAGATGAGCACCCTCTGCAATTTACTTCTGGTTACAGATCTAGAAACTGGTACCTGTCTCTACAGCTTGTCGCACTCAATATGAATATACCCTTGTTATTTTTAGAGATGAATAAATAATTTCTAGTACAACAATAGAATTTCATAAACTGCATATTTTGAGATATTTAGATTAAACAAAAAGGCACCGTTTGATGAAGGCAAAATCACGATATCTCGCTTCGCGCTGGAGATATTGAAAAAAGTTGGTCAAAATCAAATTTTCAGTCTATATACCAATTTTCAAATTCGGAATTTTGGTTTTTTTCTTATTAGTGCAGTCAACGGGAGGGTTTCACCTCTAAGTTGAGTGCTAGTGAATGGATCTAGTCTTGTATTTCGATAATACATCCACCTGAAGTTTTTCAAATTTTTTGTCAACTTTTACATTTCCCTTCCCCCACTTTTATAGGAATTTTCAAATGGTCATATCTCGAAAAATAATCATTTCTCGAAAAAATTCTGCAGTGTAAAAACGTCCTATTTTGGGCCAAAAAATACATAGTTTCTATTCAATTAATTTTCAAACACTTCGTTGTTGCGTTGAACTTCTATAGCTCGAGTTTTATGATAGTCAGACATTAAAAAAAAATACAAGTAAAAACACACTGCAAATATAGAATAATTATTTGCAATTGCGAAGTTTTCACATGGATCATGATAACAAATTTATAATAAACTTAGCAATAGAAGCGGTAAAGGACAAAGGACAACTTTCCTATGAGCTAGCTGAGGCCTGTGGCCAGGATGTGCTCGACACCCCCTGGGAAGATTTGAGCATCCCCCTGAAAAAATTCTAACTTTACCTATGTGGGACTAATTTACATATTTTACTAAAATATAAAGGACTTGGCACCCTCTGAAATCAATTGAGCAACCCCTACTCTTATATTGCTTCTAAAATGCCCGTTCGTCTGTTCGTCCGTCTGTCTGTCTGTTCGTCCGTCACGTTTCTTGTAAGCACGATAACTTAAGAACGAAAAGTCCGATTGTACTGAAATTTGCACATTAGTGTCAGCTAGAGGAGGAACCCTATTATTTAAAAAAAAACGATCAATAAATAAAAAAGTTATTAATTATTAAAATTTAATTTTGTTTAAATGTTTTGTAATTAAACAAAAAATGTCTAAAACTAATGTTACTTACAAAAAAAGAACTGCGAAGAGTATTCTGTAGAATGTGCAACAATATTATAAAAAGTGCAATAAATCAGCGAACAGTATAATAGTTAGCTTGTTTCATACAGGGTGTAACATAATGGAATGTCATAAATGAAGGAGCATATTCCTCGTACAAATTTAAGACTACTTTTTCATATAAGCAATTGTCATTAGAGCCTTCGTTTTCAAAAATACAATTATTTCCCTATATATCTTTTGAACAAATGTAGATATTTACCTGAAATTTTGCGTGTAGAATACATGATTAGTATTGTATTTAAATTTAAAAAATGAAGCCCCAGCTTTAACTAGTGACGTAGATTTGAAGTTTGTAGGGTACTTTTTTTCATGAAAATATGGCACGCCACTGGGCAAATTTTATTTTTATTTTTTATTTTGGATTTCAAATTTAATTTTGAAAAACAATGTTCTCTTGACATTTTTGCGCATATTTTACAGTTTTAAAGTTATTAAAGTTTAACCGTAGTGATGTATTGTTAGATAAAATAATGCGCCAATTGTATCTTACAAAAACAAGTGGGCATCTGTCAAACAGTGTTTAGATGATTAGCGTCCAGTCAAACTTACTGATCTGAATTGTCGATTTAAATTTAACAAATGGTATACAGGGTATACTCTATTGTAGAATTGACAGATATGCATTATTTCTGTTATGGGCTTTCTAATGGTAATAATGTAGATGCACCTGCACGTTATGCGGACCGCTTTCCCAACCGACGTCATCCAGATCGAAGAATGTTTATGAATATTCATATGCGCCTACGGCAATCGGGAAATTTGAAAGCTAATCATGGTGGTGGAAGAAGGGATACGGTAACAACGATTCAACGGGTGGAAAGATGAGGATAATCCTAGTACAGTGGCGAATTCAGGGGGGGGCTATGGGGCTGCAGCCCCCTCCAGAACGGAGGCAATTTTGAAAAAAATCACTACACTTGTTTTTCCTTAATTTATTTTCTTCTTGAAAACTTGGCAACATAGCTTTATTGCTTGATAGGTGATAGATGAGGTGCTCAACATATTAAGCCAAAAGAGTCGTCGTATGAATATTATATTGTAATTTGTTGCCATTTTCTAACTTGTTACATTTAATAATAATTAATAAAAGTATATTACATACCGAGGTGGAAAGTGTTTCATTGTTGTCGAGAGATGAGATAGTTGACTGAGGCACGAAGCGCCGAGAGGTCAACTAATTCTCGAGGCAGCAATGAAACTTTTCACCAAAGGTTTGTATACTATTTTATTCACACTCATCCTCCTTAATGAAGAAAAAGCCAAATAAACCATTTAAAATTCTTGTTAAAGGACAAATGTCAAAAGGTGACGTCCCGTCGTTTTTAATATTCAGGCTAGAAAGCCGCCACTTTCCGACCCGACATATCACTTTCCAACCCGATATGTCATATTTCAGTTCACTTGTCGAATCAAATTAGAAATGTCATACTTTCTAACTTTTGACATGCGAGACAATTTGATCATTACTGTATGATTGTGAATAAACAATATTTGATACTACCCTAGTAAAGCACAATATTGGACCAATATTAAACCAATATTCTATATATTGACCCTATATAGATTGTACATTGGTGCAATATTGGTGTTACTAGGATAGGTGCTAGTTTTTATATTTATAATTTTTAGAATTGTTTCTTTTATTAAATAATAACAAACAACAATATTAACTAATAACATACATATTACATACGTACCAACAGTCACAAACAAAATTGTTTTGACTTATTGGTACTATGAATACTCAAACAATGTTTGCAATTACATTAAAAAATGGTACATTTTTGTCGACGGAATCTATTTTTCGAAGAAAACATTTTTGCAACTCGAATTTCTTACTTTTCATTTTAGAGTATTTGACCTTGAAAAATACAAAATTTTTACCAGCGGCGCAATTTTCTTCCCTGTGCCCCTATACGTCGTCATTCTCTACAACTGCGCCACCAACTTCAGCTCCCCCCAGACCAAATTTCTGGATTCGCCACTGTCCTAGTATTAGCACAAGAAGAATTGCGGCAATGGAACGTGTGAGTCACATAACTGTTCATCGCATTTTAAGAACCGATTTATTGTATTCATATCATTTACAAATGGTTCAGGCGTTGAATCCCGATGATGCAGTACCGCGTATAAGATTCTGCGACTGCTTTACACGGAAATGTATTCGAAATCCTTTATTTCATTCTTCTGTATTATTTACGGATGAAACTGGATTTAACAGGGATGGAATTATAAATTTTCATAATAACCGCTTATGGGCTGATGAAAATCCTTACGGAATAATTGAGTCGAGGCACCAACGACGTTTTTCAATTAATGTCTGGGCTGGAATTGTCGATGAGTTCTTAATTGGTCCATTCGTTTTACCTCGAAAACTTAATGGACGATCTTACCTAAATTTTCTTTGAGATAATTTGCCACTTCTAATGGAGTTTGTTCCATTAGCCGTAAGGCAACGTATTTTTTTATGCATGATGGTGCTCCACCTCATTTCTCCTTGCTCGTACGAGCATATCTCAATGAAACTTATCACAACAAATAGATAGGTCGTGGAGGACCTATAGCATGTCCAGTCCGCTCCTCACACCTGAATCCACTTGATTATTATTTATGGGGTCATTTAAAACAATATGTTTATTCTGTTCTTATTTCCGATCAACAAACTCTTCTTCATAGGATAGAAGAAGGATGCCAGCAAATTCGCCAGAAACCTGAAATATTTGGTAGAGACAACGTACCCAAAAGTGTATTGAGACAAATGGACGTCACTTCGAATACCTCTTGTAAAGTTATTGCATTAATTTCTTGTTTCGTTTATCTTTGCTAAGTTTTGTTTAAATTAAAAATTAAAATTTCTGATGAGTTTGTTTTTCTTACATTTGGCACTGGTTAAAGCTGGGGCTTCATTTTTTAAATTTAAATACAATACTAATCATGTATTCTACACACAAAATTGCAGGTAAATATCTACATTTGTTCAAAAGATATATAGGGAAATAACTGTATTTTTGAAAACTACAACGCCCTGTATCTTGTAAAGAAAGGCTCTAATGACAATTGTTTGTATGACAAAATATTCTTAAATTTGTACGAGGAATACGCTCCTTCATTTATTCCATTATGTTACACCCTGTATACTATGTATTTTATTGGTTAAATTCACAAAAAATCTACAATTTTCATGCCTAACTGACAGATTTTTAATAATAACATCGTATGCGAAGTCGAATGCATTCATTTTTATACTATAATATATGAATGTACATATTGTACATACTCATACGTCTATTTAATGCCGGTACAAACATTTGTGAATCAATATTTTATTATGCGTTTTCTAGAATAGTTAAGTTCAGGGAAAACTGATTTAAACCTTCAGCATTAAAATGGAAATGTAAAATATGTTATTTGTATTTCTTAAAACTAAGCAGACATGCCAAAAACTATAAAGGCTTATTTCTCTTAATTTAAATGTGTGAACGAGTTATCTTATGCGTCTATTTTTCTAGAGGTTACCTCAAATAAAATTCATCCTCTATATAAATTCCGTTATCTCAGAGTTTTCGTAAAATGCAAATGTGAACAACAGAAAATATGAACTTTGTGAAAATTACATAAATATATGAATGCATATAAGAAGGAATAAATAAAATAATGAATAATATTTACAGAGTTTTCTTACATCTAATCACTTTGCTAGTTTCATTATCTTTTAGCTCTGCATTAATAGGATAGGCTTGTTCGGCATTTTTTTTATTTCCTAAATCGAAAGTATAAAATAATGGATCTGCAAAAAATCTGAATTTTATTCGCACGTTTGGTGCCTTAAAAACAATTACAAACCTCCACCTCGCGAAATTGGCGAGTGGCCAGGCGCTACGTCACTATACGGATAGACTCGGCGATGTCAGTCTACTCGATGTTTTTTAGCAGAGGCCGCTCCACACGGTGGACAAAGTGGGCACCCGCCCAGGGCGCCAGAATTGTAAGGACATCATTTTCGGCGTTGCGATACGATACGCCTGGAAAGGGGGCGAGAAAATGCCATTTCGCCCAGGGCGGTAAAGAGCTAGAGCGGCCCCTGCTTTTTAGTTGTTATAATTATACCTAGGTGTTTTTGGAGCATTGTTTGTGTTGCATACTTCTTGTTTGATTCAATATGAGTACAAAGAAAGAGAATGTTAAGTACACTGAACTGAACTTGTGGTAGGTAGGTACCTTGTGCAACATCTTGAAAATAATTGTTAATTATAAATTAAACACTGCTTTTAGATGAATCAAACAATATATTATAAATACCCTACATATGTTTCGCCTTATTATGCCTTTATCAAGAGTATTACATAGTGAATACTGTATTCACTATGTAATACTCTTGATAAAGGCCTAATAAGCCGAAACATATGTAGAGTATTTATAATATATTGTTTGATTCATCTAAAAACAGTGTTTAATTTATAATTAGGAATGTTAAGTACTGTATAATTCCAAAATGTACAAATATAAGTACAAATGCTCCAGAAAATTATTTATTTGTTTACCATCCGATCAAAAGCTAAGAAGAGCATGCCAATGTAGCTTTTCGAGGGGTCAGTTTTTCGGGACGAGACCGGTGCCGTGCGGTTCGGGAGTTAATTGCGATTGTGTTAAGATGAACTCGGAGGAGGTATTTCTAATGAGTAATCCGCAATTAACGCGCAAAAGTCGGCTATTTGTCTCACCTCTCATTTTCAGAAACGGGCATTGGAGGGACTGTAGGGGGGTACGATTTGGCAAAATGTCAAAAAATTACATATAGCAATTCTAGGAAATTATAAATCACAAAATCAGTATTCTCAAAATCGTAAACATTCTACTTTTTAGGTCTCAGACAGCTGTTCATCTTTCAAGTATCAATATCTAATGCCCTAATGTCAGAGTTTTCTCGGAATGCCCTCTCAAACTTATAATAAAAGCGAACATAATCTGAGTGCTTCCATCAGTGGTCTCTTATGTGTTTCACTGCAAGTATCGCTGTGCTTTTGTTTATTTCTTATTCATTAAACTATTTTAGAGGAGAATTGTACAAAGGTCAGTCAACATTTGAACGCATTTCATTTTAACAATTTTGTTGTAGACTCTAAGTAACACTGTTTAATTGTCATTATACATATTACACCAACTAATACTATTTTATGAATTTGAGAGACCCGCAATTCTCATATTTGAAGAGATTTGTTCTGTTAATTTTGTTCCACCTATTTTAATCCATCTTAAATCGTTTCCCTATTAGCTTAGCTGCAAAATTAATACAGTGCATTTTTTCAGTGCCATGTCCATGTCACGAAGAGAACTTTTTGATATTTGGCGTCAAGAACATGATATAACAAACATAAATGCTGCAGTTTTGGCTTAAGTTCTGCACTTTAAATTAATGAGACATGAGGAGGACACAATCAAAACAATAATCAAAAATATAAAGAATAACTTTGCAGACAAGCGGAAATGTAATCGATCTTTCCAGGTATTTCTCGCGTGACATTATGAATGACTGAATGACGTTGTGGTTGTGATACCTACTGAAAATCCAAAAGGACGAATAAAAGTTCGATCATCAAGAGAATTTAGTGAGGCGAGTGATCAGTCCAAAATGCAAAAAGTTTTACCTTTAGTCGAAACGTATACTGCACATTAGTTATCATTCGATTAGCACCAGTTTAAGAATGTCTGGTAAAAGAAACGCTGCACTAATAGTACAAACTGCCACAGCAAATTTTCCAAAGCGAGTGACTAGGATTAAGAAAGCTACGTAGTTCTCCAAAGTCGGTGGCTACGAAATGTACACCAGAAAAAGCCTTGGCTCTGTATGTTGACGGCCGGAGCTGTTCTTTCCACAGGAATGTTGCCCGAGGAAGCTTTTGAGTTCAGAAACAGAAATTCAGGGAATTACATACACAGAAAACGTCCAGAGAAAAAAATATGGAACATCTATTTCACGCTTTACTGTATTCTTCAACTCCTATAATCTCCAAATTATCAAAAAGCACGTCAATAATCTGAAGGGAAGAAAATGTACTACCGAAGAATGTACTTAAGTTATTAGCAGATCCAGTACTTCAGATACATACGCCTCAAATTATCGATTCTAACTTTGATCGTGATGTCAACGATGACTTTGACATTTCTTATGACGCCGATAGAGATTAGAATCAAAATAAATGTTGTAATTTATGAAAATTTTCGCTTAAAAGTGTGTATTTTAATTTTGATTGAATAAAACATTATGTATGAAGTAAACTAATTGACTTTCTTCCCAAAATATGCAATTAAATAATTTATTTTATGTATTATATATTATTATTATTATCTGTGAAAGTGTATCATATTTACGATATTGGATACATGTTTATAATTTTTCATTGTAAATAAAAGATGCTGCCTCTGAGTATTTTCATTTTTTATTTGCTAGAATTGCTAGCTGGCCCACTGTGTGTCGGGTCGAATTTTCGATTTTGATCCTGCAGTTTAACATGCTGATTCATCGCCGACCTTCCCTTTCCGAAGATACATAGAACGAGCTTCCACTCGACGTATTTATTTAGTTATGCCCTTCTGAAAATTTCATGTTTTTCGACCTTTCAGGTTAAATTTGAAAGGTCCCAGGAAGCTCGCGTCGAGCCGAATTTTCGATTTGGCCCGTATAACTTGCTATTACTATAAAGCTCCAATCTTCCTATTACCATAGAGATGTCGCGAGACCTTTCACTGCAAGTATTTATTTAGTTATGAATTTTAAACGCACGGACGGTTTTCCATTTTTACGAAAATAGTAATTTTTCTTTCGCACAGGCCGAGCTAAAATTCCGATTTCCACTGTGAAACTTACGATTTCGATAAAACGCCATCTTCCTCTTTCCATAGCCACCTAAAACTATCTTGAACTCCACATATTTACTTACTACTGAACGGCTCTTAGTGGTCGCGGTGTCTCAGTACATCTCCGAGTTCAAAGTTGACACAAAAAGGCATGCTGTAAACGTATAAAAATCACATAAAAAGAATATCATGGAACAAACCTATTACTTATAAGATTTCGTTTTGTCGCAGAAACCCATGTCCAAAACTATATCATAATCTTATTGTGGATTTTTCTAAATAGTTGAATTGATAGATAATTTGGGAGTAATCTACGTTGCAAAACTTGTAGTCTGTTAAATTGTAAATAAGTTAGATAGAGGGACAATGATCGTATCGCAAGTGCATGAGTATGTGCATATTGTAAGTTCTGGGTGAAGTTTTCAACTACTGATGAACATCAGTAGTTCATAGATTAGTGTAATATGTGTTTCCGTGTCAAGATATGTTTGAATATTAACATATTTTTACGGAATTTTCAGTTTTGATCCATTTGGCAGAGTTTGTTACTAATAACACAGCATCACAAAAGAAAAGTTTCGCCTCTGGATGACTGACCATAGTATTTCTATGTATTTTTGGACGCTTGAATCCGAAGCCGAAGTCAAGAAAATTACTACACCCTTCAATTTTTTTGTAGGAGCAAAAATATCAATAAGGTAAATTTATGAATAAGTATCATTATGGAAAGAAGTATGAAAGGGGAGTTTTTATTTCTCGTACTCTTCTTCTTTAATGCCAAGGGCTTCAGCAAAAGGGTAATAGTTCTTTCGAAGGGGTTGATACACCCTCTGCACCCCTTCTATACCCTTCTGGACATAGAACTGTGTCATGAAAGCTTCTAGCTTACAAGCTCTAGAGAATGCAAAAAAATATGGTAAATGGTGGAACGAAACCTTCAGAAGGCTATAAACTACCCCTTGCTGGATGAGGAAGTGTTTCTTGTTTTTACTGCAGAATGGTCGCAGTGCATTAACGGGAATCTCCTTCAATTGCCTTGACCACATCCTGCAAGGGGCGAAAACTAACCCCCAAACTCCCAAAAAGGGTTTATTTAGTCCAGACAGTAAAGACAAAAAAAGTGCAAAACCCCGAACTTCGGTTAGGAAAGACGATTTTCAGTAAACTGAAAATAACCATCGATAGAGGGATGAATTATAAGCAAAAAATATTCTATGAAGTTTTTTCGATAAATCAATATTTTTCGAGTTATTCGCGATTAAAAATGTTGATTTTTCATCTAGAATATGCATGTTTTAGAGCGATATTTCACGAATAAGTCGAAAGTCCTACGTTTTATCAAAAATATTATCAGGAGCAAAAATGAAGCTTATAAAATAACAAATAGATTTGTTTCTAGATGCAATACGAACCGAGTTACGTCTTGTTGAATTGTTCGCCGAAAACTGAATTCGAACCTTTCAACGTTAAGTAACGGAAAAGCGACTAATTTTTTGGAGGGAAACTTGTCAGACTTTTTTTAAAGTACTTGAAAAGACCTTTAAAATGAGCTTTAATAAAAGTCGTTAGCGTAAAAACTTAAGAAGTTATGATGAAAATAAAATGGTTGTCTCGTTTTTTTCGGAGAAAATATCAGCAATGAAATCAATCGCTGATATTTTCTCCGAAAAAACCAGACAAACATTTTATTTTTATCATAACTCCATAATATTTTAAGCTAATATTCATTCTAAAACATGCATTTTTTTTAGATGAAAAATCAACATGTTCAATTGCGAATAACTCGAAAAATATTGATTTATCGAAAATACTTCATATAGTATTTTTTGCTTAGAATTCATCCCCGCATCGCTTTCTGTGGTTATTTTCAGTTTACTATTTTCCACCTCCGATACTGCAATACTATAAATTACAAATATAATGCAGGTTATTTCATGAAAATCGATCTTTCCTAACCGAAGTTTGAGGTTTTGCACTTTTCTTGTCTTTACTGACTGGACTAAACCCTTTTTGGGGGTTTGGGGGTTAGTTTTCACCCCTTGCAGGTTGCGGTCCAAGCAACTGAATTAGGTTCTCATAAATGCACTGCGACCATTCTGCAGTAAAAACAAGAAACACTTGCCCTCCCAGATCTCTCTTCACCCCTGTGTTACTCATCCAGCAGGAGGTAGTTTATACCCTTCTGAAGGCTTAATTCCAGGGCGGCATTCACCCTTTACCATATTTTTTTGTATTCTCAAGAGCTTATAAGCTAGAAGATTTTATGACACAGTTCTATGTCCAGAAATGTATAGAAGGGGTGTAGAGGGTGTATCAACCCCTTCGGGAGAATTGTTACCCATTTGCCGAAGCCCTAGGCATTAAAGAAGAAGAGTACGAAAGATAAAAGTCCCCATTCACACTTAAAAGTGAATTATTATTTGTTTGCTTATAATTGTATTGAAACATATTCTTTATAGGATTTTGCAAACAGCAGAAAAAAATAACTATCTACGAGAACTAAAAAAAAACTATGTGTAAAAATATTAATGAGATCTTTGCATTCTTTCAATAAACTAAATTCTCGTTACGCTAGCAAATTAAAATCCTAAAATGAGTTTGTCTAATTTCTTATTTGAAAATTCTCATTCTAACACTAGCACCCACACAGGCCCCTAAGGCCATGCAGATTAAATTAAAAATGAGAACAAATGCCTAAAATGAATTTATTTACCTACCTTGTCTTAAAAATTCTATATCTTGGAAATGCTTAGCCTTTGAAACGTTTTTTCGCCCTTATTTTGGAGCTCATCAGAAATACACAAAGCCACTCATAAAGATGTTTCATGCAAAACCAAGACAATTTCTATGAAGAAGTATGAAATAATTATATTTGACATTGACTGATAATGATGTTTCAATACAATTATAAGCAAACAAATAATAATTCACTTTTAAGAATGCATAGAATATACAGGCTCCAATATTAGCTAATAGATATATGAAGATCTGTTGTTCTTATCAGTCAATGTCAAATATAATTATTTCGTACTTATTCATAGATATTGTCTTGGTTTTGCATGAAACATTTTTATGAGTGGCTTTGTGTCTTTCTGATGAGCTCCGGAATAAGGGGGAAAAAGCTAAGCATTTCCAAGAAACAGAATTATAGATTTCATGAAAATGTAATCCATTAGAATGAACATTTTTTAAGACAAGGTAGGTAAATAAATTCATTTTAGGGCTTTGTTCTCATTTTTAACTTAATCTTCATGACCGTAGGGGGTTATGTAGATACTAGTTTAATCTCTATGGCCGTAGGAGACTGTGTAGGTGCTGGTGTTAGAATTTTCAAATAAGAAATTAAACAAAACTCATTTTAGGATTTTAATTTACTAGCATAACCAGAATTCAGGTTATCGAAAGAATGCAAAGATTTAATTAATATTTTTACACATACCTAGTTATTTTTTTAGTTCTCATAGATAGTTAATTTTTATGCTGTTTGCCAAATCCTATAAAGAATGTTTCAACCCATTCATACTTCTTTTCATAATGATACTTATTCATAAATTTACCTTTACCGGAACGGATGTTTTTGCCCCTACAAGACAATTGAAGGGTATAGAAATTTGTTGACCCCGGATTCGGATTCAGCATCCAAGAAAATCATGGTCAGTCATCCAGATCCGAAACTTTTTTTGTGAGGCTGTGTAATCATATAACTTTAAGTGGGTTCTAAAGCACATTTTGTGCGGAAGTGATTAAATTGTGAAGTTAAGCTACTGAATCGATTGTTTATAGTAATTGTTATTGTAAAGTTCTTTTTAAGTATTTATGTCATCACAATTATGCACGACGTAAGCATTAAACTATCGCATTATTTATTAAACTGTATCAAATATATAGGACAAGTCACTAGTGTGTGGACGGTCAATACTTCCTGAACCGTTTGAAAAATGTCTCAGATAAAAATTGTGGATCAAGAGCGGCATATTCTAAAATTATTGTTAAATCTATAGTGTTTCACATAGTGGTGGCAAGCGAATACTTTGATCTCTTAACTGGAACAGTCAGTATTTCTGTATACATTTATATTTGACCCTTAATTATCTATCCAAACATACAAGTACCATTCTTAGACTTACGCTGCAACGTTGCCAAGTTATTCAAATTTTTCCTAAAAGAAAATCGTTTGCAGCTATTAAGGGTAAAATCTGCAAAAAACCGTATATCCATGAATTTGACTATAGTTTCACTTTGAATGTTAGTCAATGCAACGTACTAGTTCCCGAACCTTTCAAAGTCAAACATAATTCTACAGAGTGTTCTCTACGATAATTCAAAATTTTATATTTTCGAACTGTCATAACTTAATATTTTTAAATGAAATTTTTGCTCAATATGTTTCAGCTATGAATTACTTACTTGCTGATGTCCATAGTGACTACTTTTTTCAACTTAAATTTTTCTAAAACCGTCCAAGCCAGATTGATGTCTGAGTTTTTCAAATGTGTAACCCCCTCCCGGGCAGCCTATACAGGCTTTGGATTTGGGGGCTGTTTAATATATGTGGCGTGTTTATTTAAAAAAAATAGTGGCGGTAGATTGTCCCATATAAATTCTTATAAATAAACTATGATCTTACGCAGAATATGCTGGAAAGTGTTTACAGATCTCTATACAGGGTGTCCCAGAATTGAGTACCCGGACGGGAACCTGTAATTCCTGAGGTCATTTTGGGTCCATGTAACCCAATTTACCTTGGTCCAAGAATGCATCCCTAAGGATGTACATCCTCTTAAAGGAAGACAGAAAAAGAAATATGTTTTCCAATAACTTTCATTATATTGAAGAAAAATTTACGTAATTACAGTACTACTTCAGTATTATCGAATGATGGATGGGAGTGATGCAACGGCTTTGATGTTACTCCCAAGTAGCACAGTATGGTCTATAAAGTTATATAAATATACAGATGTCCCAGATTTAAACGGACATACACTCAGCTGAATTCAAAACACCCCTATACTTACCGTTGAATGTGGACCGTTTTATGGTTTTTGACCAGAACTTCAGTCCCCCATATTTTTGAAATTACTGCACATATTTAGATAACATTTGGTATACACAATATACTCTTTTAGCTTAATGAATAGCTTAAGTGACTTTGAAAAAGTTCCAGGACCGACCTCAATTTTTTTAATATGGCTTTAGGGTCGTTAACATCACACTGTATATTTTTTCTTGGTAAATTTTAGTAAACTTTTAAAACGCCTATGGACCAGTTTATAAAATAATGTCATAATATTTGATGGCACGTTTATGGTTATTTTTCAATAAATTTTCAAAACTGCTAACATCATTATTTTATTAATTTTAGCTAAATCCCCGTAGAAGTGGTTGTTATTTAAGTTTTTTCCATTTATTTCACGAATAAAAAATAAGTACCTAATAAAACGATGCGATTAACACATGACATTGTTGCATTAAAAATCCCAAGTAGGCACATGTCAAATGTGTAATTTTACAAATAAGAATTGCTGTTCGCTCTTAGTAATTGTTGAAGGAAAACATATACAGGGTTGGGCAATAGTCCCGGAACGGCTCGATTAAAGCCGAACGGGACCTCGCATCAACTTCGGGTTTTCGACACTGTATTCAGCGAAATTTTTAGAACTTCTTGACATGTATTTCAGGACGGTGACGTCATTACGTTCGGAGGTGTGACATAAGTGTCAATTTTTTAAAATGAAACACCCGGTATGTTTTTTCATATTTGTATACTTTAAGGAGTCCCGAATTCAACGATGTAACGTTTGTATGGATTCTGTTATGTAATGTGATCTCAATAAGGGAAAATTAGAAATTACAATCGTAATTAACAGAGACCACTGGATATCCAAACAGCTGTATCCAAAAAAGACACTCTTTTTTTACCATTTTTTTTACAAAACTAAGACCCACGTCAACAAGCTTTTTTTGTAGCCGTTTAATAAAAACACAGGTCATAGTTAAATTGTTCTCACTATTTTACTAGCTTATCTAAGTAAGTCGTGGTATAAACGTCACTGTGACATTACTTTTGTACTACTAATTTATGATTCTAAAAACGTGTCTTTAAAATGGCTCAACTGAACGACACTGAACGGATAACTTTACTCATGATGATTGGATTCGGAGAGAGGCGTCGATCCCTTCAGGAAGCAAGTGACCTCTTCAACGATACCTTTTCTGAGCGAAACCCGATTTCCAAGTCGACAGCATGTCGAATTTTGCACAATTTTGAACATACGGGAAATGTCAAGAATTTACCAAAAACTGGCCGCCCAAAAACAGCGACAAGCGACGACAGAGCTTTAGATGTACTGTTAGCGATTCAGGAGGAGCCTAAAACGTCAATTTCGAAACTTTCATTAGAAACTGGTAACAGTGAAAGATCCATTCGAAGAATACTCAGGAGAAATAAAGTACATCCCTACAAAGTCAGCTTACTTCAGGAACTTGCGGAAGATGACCCTGATCGTCGAATGCAGTTTTGCCAACAAATTATGAATTTCTTAGACGAGACACCACAGTTTGTAGATCGCATTTTGTTTTCCGATGAGGCTACATTTTGTTTAAATGGATTTGTCAATCGTCACAATTGTCGCTATTGGTCTGCTGAGAATCCACATTGGATGGAAGAAATGCACACACAACATCCACAAAAAGTAAATGTCTGGGCGGGTATAATTGGAACACATGTAATAGGTCCGTTTTTTCTAAATGGTAATTTAACTGCTGATACCTATTTAACTTTATTACGCGAAAATACCCGCTGTAATTCAGATATTTCCCAACCGCGAAAATCCTCAGGTGATCGCAAATGACGTGTACTTCCAGCAAGACGGAGCTCCGCCACACTATGCCAGAATTGTAAGAGATTTTTTGGACACTGTCTTTCCCCGGAGATGGATAGGTAGAAGGGGTCATATCGAATGGCCAGCTAGGTCACCTGACCTAACCCCTCTTGATTTTTTTTCTGGGGTCAGTTGAAGTCGGTGGTGTATCGCACAAGACCTGCCACGGTACAAGAGCTTCAAGAAAAAATTCTAGCGGTTGCTGATAATATTACACCTCAGTCCCTCCAAAATGTTCAGCGGGAATTTGTGGACAGGCTAGCACATTGTCAGGCAGTGGAAGGATTTCAATTTGAACATTTAATAAAATAAAACTATTCTCTGTTAATTACGATTATAATTTCTAATTTTCCCTTATTGAGATCGCATTACATAACAGAATTCATACAAACGTTACATCGTTGAATTCGGGACTCCTCAAAGTATACAAATATGGAAAAATATACCGGGTGTTTCATTTAAAAAAATTGACACCTATCTCACACCTCCGAACGTAATGACGTCACGGTCCTGAAATACATGTCAAGAAGTTCTAAAAATTTCGCTGAATACAGTGTCGAAACCTGTATGCTTACGACTATACATGACTAATATTCTTTAATATTTGAGGCGACGGCCACGTGTAAGCGGTCTCCTTGTATCGTTTGGCTTAGCCGTAATTGTAACATTGATATTTTTCAGTTCCACAATAAACCTTTAACTAAACGGTCGTTGTTCTTCAATTCTCTCACATATTCACACTTCCTTCCATCAAACTGCAACAGTAATTATTAGAATAAGTGATAAAAAACCAGTTATTAAAACTAACAATTTTAAGATGCCGTTTCAGTTTAGTAATGAAGATTATGAGAATATTGTTTTTGTGTATGGCTGCTTTTACAACGGAAATGGGAGAGCTGCAAAAGCCAAAAAAAAAGTATCAAAGGCGTTTTCCAAATCGCCGTGTACCAGATCATAAAACGTGTTCAGAGGTATACCAATTTAGTAGGGGACATGGATAATTTCCGTCAATGACAAAGTATTAACATGTTCGCAGAGCTTTTCCACAAGAAGAGCAAATATTACAGGTTGTGGAAAATAATCCATCCATAAGTGTTAGTAGTACCTAAGAGTATGGCGAACATTAAAGAAGGAAAATTTGTATCCATTTTATGTTGAAACAGTTCAACGTCTAGAAGACGGCGACGACGTTCCCCGCTTAACATTTTGTAGGTGGAACAACAACAGGAACAACTGTAGAAATCAGCATGTTTGGCAACCGAAAATCCACATGCAGTGATTCAGAAAGATTCCCAATACAGATTTAATATTAATGTATGGTGTGGTATTTACAATAAGCATCTAATAGGGCCCCAGATTTTTGAAGAAAGGCTAACTAGTGAAGTTTATTTAAACTTTCTTATAGATATCTTGTCAGATTTATTAGAAGACATCAATACTAGGAATTTGTGGTTTCAGCACGATGGTGCTGGACCCCATTTTTCTGTACCGATCCGGGATCATCTGAACCGGCATTACACCAACAGATGAATTGGTCGCGGAGGTCCGATAAGCTAACCACCGAGGTCTCCTGATCTTACACTTCTAGATTGTTTTTTATGGGGTCATCTCAAGTCAGAGGTGTACAATGAAGAGTTCAGTACATGAGAACAGCTTCTAGAAAAAATTACTACTGTATGTGAACATTAGAAATAACCCGAGAGTGATTGATAGGTCAGTGAAAAACATATTAAAACGTTCTCGAAGATGTATTGCCGCTGGGGGCATTAATTTTGAAAACCTGTTATAATTTTAATTATTTGTACCATTTTCATTTTTTTTCAATTATTTAAAGTTCTAAATAAATTTATTTTGTCAAAATAAAATTGCAAACTTGAATCTTTAATATTTTCAAGTTATTCTCAAAAGGTGTTTTTAAATTGTGCTTGTTAATTCAAGCCTCTTCACTAAGACTATTTTTCTTTTAATAAAAAAAATGGAATGTGTATTACTTTGGATGAAATTTAAACTAAAAGAAGCTTAGAAACACTGAATAGATCAAAAACCATAAAACACCCTGTATCTCAAAAACGGTTCACATTCAACGGTCAGTACAAAGGTGTTTTGAACTCAGCTGAGTGTGCTCTACCTTCCACTAGAGTATGTCTGTTTAAATCTGGGACACCCGTATGTCAGATGCTTATCTAGCATCATGGCGGTAGCATTTTAGCATTGATATCGAAACCGTATGCAAAAGGCTTTAAGCTAAATAATGTCATGGTCTTCATTTATGGTGGCTATTTTAAATGAAAAAGAAATATCGCGAGTATATATCTATTGTTAAACAGGTCCCATGTATTAGTATAATTATTAACAGGAGGGAAACTCCAACATTAAATAATTATTTTGTGTCATTAGGATTGCGTAAATTTATTAGGTATATCTATATCTTGTTTTTCTTTAACTTAAGGGATTAACAGTTTTCCACAGTAACTTTTTATCAGAATTGTTTATTTGAGAATTAAGAAACGTAGTTTTCTTCGATCGTATTGCTGCTAAGGTAAAATTACGTAATGACTTGTAAAACTATTATAGAGGACTATTAGATGTGTTAAAGGCCGCCGCACATCCGATACAGAAAGTGACGCTCGGTTATATGGGCTAGAAGTTTAGTATGTTATAGTACTTACGACTCATTGATCAACAATTTTTATGGCCAGAAGGCCCGAAAATTGATAGCTCTTTTTCTGCAACCATTTGAATCGTTCGGATTTCGCAAAAAAAAATCTTTCCTTCTTCAGATCTATAAACAATAATATACGCTATTCCTGAAGATTATTTTACGAGGAATTGTACCAAGGGTATAAAAATGCTTTATCACGTTCCATTTTTGAGATATTGAGGTTCAAACATAACAAAAATACTGTTTTTGATCAATCTTGACGTAATGTAACTTGTGAACCCAAATATTACAAAGCTGTTATCTCGCATCAAATGCAGATTATTCTATGTGGAAAATGATGGTTACAACTTATTTTGAGGGCCATTTTCTTACAATATTTCTCTTATGATATGTAAAAAATGTTTAAGTTAATATGTCTCTTAGCTCGCTTATAAGTGGCCATAATGCAAAAATGTCATATCTAGGGTCCCAATTAATGTGGATAAAAGTACTTTTTTTAAATAGTTTGTTTATATACTTACTTTTAATATATACCAATATTTTTATTTTTGTGCAAAATATTGATGAGTAAAATAAAATTTGTTTAAAAAAAAGAAAATAAAAGAATTGAACAAAATTGGTTTTCCTTTTCTCCCATGTATCACTTTTTTTCTTTAAACAATGCATCAATTTTATATTATGGTTGTCGTCTGATGCAGTGTTTAATAGGAAGAATGGGAAAGGGGTTACATGTGTTTCATAAATCGATCTAACATTTATGTCTGAAGTTAGATTTTGTGATTGTGTGATTTCATCACGATTTACAGATCATAGGAAAGCGGAGCGATATCAGTGGTGAAGTGTTCGCTAAAAAAGGTAGAAAGCATCCATCGGAGAAATGCAAGCTCGATGGGTATATATTCTTACTTTTTTTAAAGTGAATTATTATTTGTTTGTTTAATTGTATTGAAACATATTCTTTATAGGATTTTACAAACAGCAGAAAAAATAACAATCTATGAGAACTAAAAGAAAAGTTATGTGTAAAAATACTAATGCAGTCTTTGCATTCTATCGATAACCCGAATTCTGGTTATACTAGCAAATTAACATCTGAAAATAAATTTGTATAACTTCTTATTTGAAAATTCTCATTCAACAGCTAGCATCCACATAGTCCCCTATGGCCATGCAGATTAAACTAGCATCTGCATAGCCCCCTACGGTAATGAAGACTCAGTTAAAAATGAGAACAAAAGCCTAAAATTAATTTATTTATCTACCATGTCTTAAAAAATTTTTATTCTAATGGATTACATTTTCATGAAATCTATGATTCTGTTTTTTGAAGATGCTTAGCCTTAGCCTGAAACGTTTTTCGCCCTTATTCTGGGCTCATCAGAGAGGCACAAAGCCACTCATAAAGATGTTCCATGCAAAACCAAGAAAATTTCTATGAATAAGTATGAAAAATTATATTTGACATTGACTGAAAAAACAGATCCTCACCCAAGTAACAATTTAAATTTTATCATGATCTTCAGAACCTCTTGAAGCCTACTTAATAAAACTTCTGATAAAACTATATGTCTTTGACAAATGTTATTAAACCTTTATAAAACTTGTATAAAGCTAAGAGGGACCATTATTAAAACAGTTCTGAGGGTCTTTTTTAAAAGTCATTTTAAAACCAATAGGTTTTATTCTAAAGAGCATTTATAACGTTCTGAAGACCTTGATAAAACTATCCATAAAATCAACAATATACCTTAAAAGCATACTTTTGGCCTTAAGTGACTATCTACAAACCGTTGTTTAAACTTTAAACTATTATAAAACCACTTCGTAAAGTCATCATAAAACTAAAATGCTTTAGAACTGCACTTAAAAATGCTATTTGCTCTGTTAATATGGTTATTTTTAATAAACAGGTTTTATGCTTGTCTTCATATTAAAATTAAGTTGGCAATATTGACAAATTAGTCGCATGTTGGTAATGGATATTATAATAAGCATTTGTTGTTGTTCAGCTTTGAGCTGATCTCTATATACTGGTTAAAAATATCAAGTTCAGTACCTATAGGTACTCACATGAGTGCAAATTTAGCTGCGCATTAAATTGTACTGATGATATTACAAATAGTAGGTTGAAAAATACGGAAGCCCTTCAAAAGCATTGAAAATTTTGAAAATTTTAAAAAATATTTCAAAATTCATTTTTCTAAAAACAACAATCAATTACAACCAATTTAAGTCCTCCTACATTTATGTGAGTCTATTTTGTATTGTCTAATACCAGTCGATCTTGTCTAACACTATTTGACCTATATTAAAATTTGTTGGATTTATTCACAACCACCATAGAACTTATTGGCCAAAAAGATATAAACAAGAAGAAGAAGACCTTTCACATTTATTTGAATATTTTGAACAGTCAAATGTGTAATTGTGTGGTGTGGCTCTAAATGTTTACAATAAGTCCTATGTTTCGTCTTATAGTTGATGAATGGCAGGTGGTCTCAATTATCAATTGTTGAGTGTTTGCTGGTGACGAATCATCATATTCTGTTTTAGTAATCGAAACTAATGGTGTGTTATTTACTATTTTCAAGTAGTTACCTCTGACTTTCCTTTTAAAGTAACCACTCCTTTTTATTTTCATCCACGTTTGTGAAAAATGTGTCTCCATTTCTTGAGGTACGTCGCATATGCACACATAAGTAATTTAACCTAAAATAAGTAAAATCTATTTGTCAACCTATCAAATTGCAACTTTTGCGGTTTTATGAAGGAATTTGTCCAGACTAAATGGTTATTATGTTACATTTGGCATTATACAAGCCAATACAGCTTTATAGCAGTTTTATGATTAGTATATTCAGGTGCCCCTTTAAAACTCTTAGGCATACTGGTTTTATGAACGTTATTTCTGAGGTAAATTGGTATCCTAAACCAAATGATTTTATCATGGTAGTGCTGACCACCACCATAAAACCTTTAGAAATGCCAGGAGACTCGAATTAAAACAAATGCTAAATGGTATTGAAACTCAGCCTCCAAGAAGTTGTTACAACTCTTAATAAAACTACTTCGGCTGACAGAGTTGTTGGCCTGCTATACTACCGCTATAAAGCCATTTAGCAAACTTACATCCTCAATAAATCTATTGCAAAACTTATCAAGGCCACATATCATTTAAATTGTTACTTGCTAACTAGTATTGGAGCCTATATACTATATACTATATGCATGTTTAAAAGTGAATTATTATTTGTTCGTTTAATTGTATTTAAACATATTCTTTATAGGATTTTGAAAACAGCAGAAAATTTAACTATCTATGAGAACTAAAAGAAAAGCTAAGTGTAAAAATATTAACGAAGTTTTTGCATTCTTTCGATGACCTAAATTCTGGTTATGCCAACAAATTAAAATCCTAAATTAAATTAGTGTAATTTCTTATTTGAAAATTCTCATTCAACAACTAGCATCCACACAGTCCTCTACGGCCATGCAGATTAAACTAGCATCTACATAACCCCCTATGGTAATGAAGACTCAGTTAGAAATGAGAAGAAAGGCCTAAATTAAATGTAATTACCTACCTTGTTTAAAGAGCGAAAAACGTTTCAGGTGCTAAGCATTATAAAAAAAACAGAATGACAGATTTCATGAAAATGTAATCCGTTAGAATTAAAATTTTTTAAGACAAGGTAGGTAAATAAATTTATTTTAGACATTCGTTCTCATTTTTCATTACCGTAGAGGGTTATGTAGATGCTAGTTTAATCTGCATGGCCGTAGGGGACTGTGTGGATGCTAGTTGTTGAATGAGAATTTTCAAAT
This sequence comes from Stenurella melanura, assembly GCA_963583905.1. Lineage (NCBI taxonomy): Eukaryota > Metazoa > Arthropoda > Insecta > Coleoptera > Cerambycidae > Stenurella > Stenurella melanura. The sequence continues at coordinate 102,492,019 of OY757312.1, forward strand.
AAGAGATTATACAAATTTATTTTTAGGATTTTAATTTGCTAGCATAACCAGAATTCAGGTTATCGAAAGAATGCAAAAACTTCATTAATATTTTTACACAAAGCTTTTCTTTTAGTTCTCATGGATAGTTATTTTTTCTGCTGTTTGGAAAATCCTATAAAGAATATGTTTCTATATTCCTATTTGTTTCAAGAACATATTTTCAAAATATAAACTTTATATAAATTATTTCTTTGCTTTGCTTTTTTTCAACTTTCTTGCATTAATTATGAAGTTACAGATTTTACAAAATATTTTGCTTATGTATTAAATCTTCCTTACAGTAAAATAATTACATTCTACTTTCACTACACTAACTTGCTTAGATGGCCATAGACAAAATAATACTTTCACAAAAGTAACAAATGGATAAATATGTAATAAGAAATATATATAATACAAAATGTTATAAATCTTAAGGTTAACTGAATATAATGTAATAGAAAAAAAATTAAAGTATAAAATATAGATATTCTTTGTTTCTTTGGATTGTCTTGCTATGCCAGTATGAAACAATTTTGTTAAAGTGCTGAAGAACAGAACGTCATTTTATTCTCTAATGAAACAAAAATCACCGCAGATAATAACTTTTGTTATGCGACATTAAAAGCGACATAATAATAAAGTGAGGCTCTCTCTCTATTATTCTGAGAAGTTTGAGCAAGATTGTCCGAAATTCCATAAGTAAAGTTCTAATATACAGGGTATCCTACTTAGAACTCCCTATGCAGCTAATAGAGATATTTGTATTATGTGAAAGATATTCACTAGAATATGTTATAATTGAGTAAAAACTATCTTTCTACAGATGAAGGCGGTATGATGCGCGATGCAAGAAAAATTTTCGATCCTAGGAACCTAAAAAAGAGGTGCATGCCATGAGCTATTACATTCTACTTAGACAAAGCAACTTCCATAAAAAGAAAAAAATTCAGAACATTGATTTTCGAGATACATGAACAAAATGTTAACGTTTTTAAAGTGGCAAAAATCGCCATCATTTTAAAAAAATTAAGCGAACTTGAATTATTACCCTTTTGTGACTTTTTGTTATCAATTGTCGAATTTGACAGAATTCTAAAAATTATGTTTTCTTTAATTTTACATGAAAATGTAAAAGGTGTCCTATTCAAAAATAAATAATGTAATTCCTGATTAAATCACAAATAGAAATTTATGTCATTACTATCTAAATCTAAATAAGTCTGTTTTACTATGAAAAATGACCTAAACAACTTATTGTCTAAAATTTATTTAAAAAAAGTTATGGCATATTTGCTGCTTAAGAAAATTATATTGAAGTTAAAATAACTCGAGAAATTAGTGATCTTTCAAAAATTGTCTTTATATAAAAGTTGCTTAGAATGTAATATGCCATTAAATGCACCTATTTAAGTGTGACATCCTGTATATTGTTTTACCTGTTTATCCTGTACGTTTCTCTTGCAAGAAACCTAAATACAAAGTTTTGTTTTACATACTCGTATGAAAATGTATTCTCCCTATAATTGCATAAAAGCAAATACAGGGTTGTTCACCGAAAGCGGGTATTAGACGTTTCTTGGGATCTGTTGAGTTTGGAAATTTGAAAATTGGTCAAGGGGTTTTTGATTATTTGAACTGACGAAGTTAAATTTTTCAAAAAAAGGAACTTTTAACATACGGAATGTACACCAATGGGCACAACAAAATTCTTATGGGTACGAGAATCAAATTTCCAGGAAAAATTTAGTTTTAACGTTTTCTGCTTATTAGTAGATCACAAGTTTAAGTAGGTAAGTATCATAACTATGAGGAGAATTTAAATAGCAATAAATATGTGGAAATTTTGCCCACAGTAGTCGTTACTTTTTTGATAATTTTCCCCTAAATATTTATAACTATATATTATCAAATGAACAGTCGCGGTCCGCATAATACATGGGAAGTGTATACGAATTAGTTGCATCGTTCGAAGATAGGTGGTATGGCTACCGAGGATTTTGGAGGTGGCCAGCCAGGTCCCCTGATTTCACCCCCTTTGTAATAATTAAAATACCAACCTCAGAAAACGAAAAAATTCATACGTCCTACCCACATGATACAATCGTCATGGGATTTTCACTAGAATTATTGTTATGACTAATCGAACCCATACAATATAAAATTTGAGTAATAACAGTTGTTTTATTTTTTTAAATCTTCATTATATACTGCCTTTTTAAAATATTTAGTGGTGCAACGGTTACGGTTCGGGAACGGTTTAGTTCACGGTTTTTGCTATTATACGGTTAACCGTAACCGTCTATTTTCACGGTTGTTATACGGTTCTTGCAGGTCTGAATGTGCAACAGCGGGCGCGGCGGCACCGATGCGGATACGAGCCTGTTAGTTGACGGTGGAGTTTCAGAAAGCGCGCATTCAGAACACTATTACCAAAACAAAGGCTCTTCTTTATTCTGGTGCTGAAGCAATACCTGAAACCAAAGTGTATAAATCTGAAGCATTTTCTTCTGACGTTCAGCCATCCACAAGCAGTGGAATTTGGAGCATATGCCAGCAAATAATTGAAAACGTTGAAGGCGATGAACCACTGGCAATTTTTGCAAGCAAGTGCTAAAGTAGATTAAGTGGAAGTACTCGTAATTTACAATTTAAATTTACCTAAAGTGTTTCTTAAAATCTTAAAATTAAAACTTTAAATATTTTGCAGGCAACGCATGTAAAAAAGAAGTTAACGAATATTTAATGTCACCAAATATACCTCATACATCAAGTCCTTTTTCGTTTTGGAAAAACTGTTATACGTTTCCTCGTTTGAAAATGCTGGCACTTAAGTGTATTTATCATATAAACCATCATCAGTTAATTCAGAGAGGCTGTTTGCCACTGCAGGGCTTGTGCAAATACCCAAGAGGAATAGGTTGAATCTGCAGAATTTGCATATGTTATGTTTCCTATTTTGAATACTAATTTTTGTTCTTTTGTTCTTTTTTGTATTTTAAATTTTCAGTTTAAATATTTTAACTACATTTTTAAGTGGGTAGATACAGATACCTAACTATATTTAAAAACGCAAATGTTTGTTTTCTTTTTTAATCTCTATCAGCTTTTATTGTTTACAATGTTTCCTGTTTATTTATATTAAGGACGTTTAATTTTACGCTGTTTTTTTGTAATACTACTACAAAAATGTAGTTTAGTTTTTTTTACGTTTTTTGTTTTGTTTTAAATATGCCCTTTCAAAGTGTTGTGTTTTGTTTTGACGAATATGGTTTATTATTTTATCATTATGCGATTCATTTTAAAAACCGTAACCATAACCGTAACCGTAGGAATAACCGTAACCGTAACCTTAACCGTAAAACCCGAAACCGTTGCACCACTAAAAATATTTTCTACCCTTAAATAGGGGTGCTTTTTGCATTTGTTCGAAAAAGTAAAAAATATGTTCACCTTAAAATTTCTCAAAGTTTAATTTGAGCCCTATAGGATTTATTTTGCTCTTCCCCTTGGCCTGCTATCTACTACATATGCAAAAACAGGCGAATTTTGCGGTCCAACTCGACAGATCCCAAGAAACATGAATAACCCTGTATAGTTAATATTTTCGTCATAACAATGTTAATAATTGCAATTGACTTGTAAACTATCTAGATGCCATGAATACTTGAAAGTTGTGGAAAATGTAACGAAAAAAGGACATTCCTGAGGGTATAGTAGTACAGGAGCTGAGTGATTTTTTCGGCACGTCAGCGCATTATGCTCTATCAGGTAATAATCCTACGTTTTTTATTTTCCTTCCATATTTGCATTGTCTTGCATTAGGCAATAAGCAACTGTTTGCTATATGGGTAATATATAGAATTATGAGAGAACCACAATATATAAACATAACAAAATTTATACTATCCGATCCATGTTTTAATGCCATTCAAAAGTTTTGAAACAGTATCCTCATTTACTAAACTAAAATCAGAATCAGCTGGAATATTTCTAAAGTGTTAGTTGAGTAACAAGTATTTAAATGGTCATTCCTGTTATTCGATGTTGGTAATTTAGTTCATTTTAAATAACTTTAAAATTATTTGTGTAATTTCGAATCTGTTTGTAGAAGTTCCAGTCAACATTCAACCAGGATTTCTTAAATTTCGTTTTAGATTTGCTATATCTCTATAGTCCAGTCAATAAAGTAAAAAACTACACCAGAAGCTCGCAAAAAATGTTATCTGAGATTTGCCTTCCGTAACTGTTAGTGCGAGGATTAAACATCACAAAACCACAAACATCAGTTCTGGGGGTGCCGCCCAACCCCCCCTTTGGTCGAAAAAGCCTTATTTTACTGACAACTTGTTAACCGTTGAAGATGTAAAAAAATTGCTCATCATAAAAAAGAAAGCTTGACTAATTGCCCTAAAAAAGTCCTCTTGTAATTTTCTTGTATATGCCATGGTTTTCGAGAAAATCGATATTGACAAAAATTGCAAAATTTGTATTTTTAATGCGCGCGAATTTTCGTTTATTTGAAAATTTTTGCGCGCGGCCTATAGAAAAAATTGAATTGCTCGAAAACCAAACAAGCTAAATATATTAGTATAATTTGCATTCTAAAACTTTAAAATTCAACCTATTAAATTATCCTTTCTAACAATACACTATATCCACTAATAAACAGTACATTTTTATTTACATTTTGTACTTATTTTGATCATTTTACGACTAATAATGATTCACAAAATTTCTGTCTGGGCCCTTCCGTTACGTACGTCACGAGTTGTCAAAAGAGAAATTATCCAAGAAGAAACTCACATCAGTCAATTAGTAAGAAAGAAAAATGTTTCCTTTAGAAGATATTCAAATTATTATTGTATTTTTTATATCATAACTCTAAACTCATCGTTACAAGTTTTTTATTTTTTTTTAAAACGTAAATATATGCTTCCTTAAGGACAAGACAACCTTCTTAATAAGCTGTATCCGATTGGAAATAAAGTACTACATAACCCTTAAACAGTAAAGGAATATAACAAATTCCGCTGAGTTTCTACCGCACCTCAGATGTATTGTAACTATATGTGTAAGTTTCCTGAATAAAAAATATTATACATCTCAAAACGAAGTCCCCATGATTAAACTGGAAAATATACAGTTTACTCGATATGTCTTGAACTATTACCAAACCGCCACACTTGACATATGCCAGAAGTCACTTTTGTCGTAATTTATGTTCGATAGAATTAATTAAGTGGCACAAAGTTCATTTAGATTTTTCTTTTTAGATTTTACTGTGAAGGAGCTGACGATTGGCCTTGCCTACTGCGACCTAGACGGTCTATTGTAGTTACTCCTTTGTACCACCTCCTTAGGGCTCCTTATCCAGACATTATCCTTCCTTGACTTTGAGTCTGTTGATAATGGGCCCCGGTACAGTTATCAGCCCTTGTCGTTCTCTCGCCAAGTCGCCTCAGTCCAGTCAAGCCTTTACAGCTCAGCATATGGACTGAGGTTTCCAACGAGAACTTGGGTCACCCATCTGTGTACCGGACCCGACCGACGTTCCTTAACTTCGATGATCGAGTGCCGGCACCTAGACTGGTGACCGTACAAGGAGCTGTCCATCTAACAATGGATTTAAAAAATCCACCTAGCTCCCGGATTATTTTCCAGAATTCAAGGGTGTTTTGTCTATTAGCGGATACTGTATGATATTGTTTTTCCAATATTATTTATTCTGAGACTGTGAATTTTCCACAACTTTCTATCATTCTTTTGAAGTAATTGTATCTACAACTTTTTAAAAGGCTCTCCAGGACAAAGTAAAGGGACATTTTAAAATTAAATTATAATCTGTTTTTTCTTAAACGTGTTTTTCTGAACTGGTTATACCGGGTGAGTCACGAATTGCGCTCGCCCCGATATTTCCTAAAATACTTGGAATAGAAAATTGAAATTTGGAGGCCTTATTACACGACTAAAATGCCATCTTTCCAATAAAGAATCAAGTTTGGTGCACATCCGGTTTGACCGGAAATGCCCACAATTTTCGATTTTTAAATGGAATACCCTATATATTTTTACATTTTTGGAATCTAGAGGAAATTTTGAATACAATACGTCCATTTTGGTCACTTTTTGATGAACATTAAAAATTTTATTAAAAAATCTATTTCTGAATCCAGAGTGCTGTGGTGCCCAAAATATATTTTAGTTTGTGTGCTACGTTACTATAAAAATAAAAAGAGCAATATGATTGCATTACTTAATTTTCTAGAGGCGTTTAAAATTTTTAAATGTGATTTTTACCCACTAACTCGTTTTTCTTAAATGGGAACTTAATTGTTCACCAACATTTTTAAATACCTCATTTTCATACGAATCTAATGATACCAAAATTTTGAAAATCCGCTCAGAAATATTTGAGATTTCAGCCAAAATACAATGCAACCAAGCTTTTACAAACATGCGGCTAATAGATAATAGATTAGTGGGCTTTGGAAACTAAAATGGCACATTTCTGTGTAAATCTGGTAACCTAATAACATTGGAAAAATCATAGTAGCCATTGAATGTAATAAAACAATATCAGCTGTCAAACAGACTCGTGTAGTTATAGGCAATCTTGAGCTATCAAACATTTAATAATTGTGAGCGCAAAGAACGTTACAATTAAGTTTAGCATAGGTATGTGGAGGTAAACACAATTACATCCACAAGGACATTTGCAATAGAATGCGACATCAGTTCGGTTTCCAGGGTTTTATTTAAATGAACATAAATATCGGGCCTATAAATAAATAAAAATCAATTCCGTTTGAACAATTAAACTTAAACTAGGTAACAGTAGGTATCTTTAAAATAATTAATATAATTAAACCATAAATTGACATTTATAGATATTGTTCAAAATGTCCACCATTTTTTTCTGTACACAATTCGGCTCTGTGTACAGTTGCTTGAATGGCTCTACGCAATTCAGCCGGCGTTATTTCATTAAGAGCCCGTACAACTTTATTTTGCAGCTCTTCACGGGTATTTGAAGAAGTTTTATAAACTTTATTTTTGAGAGTGCTCCATACATATTAGTCGAGGGGTGTTAAGTCAGGTGACCTAGGAGGCCACCTGATATGACCTTGATAAGGCGTTCACCATGCAAGTTGTTTAAATATTCCATCACTCTGCTGGAATTATGTGGGGAGCACCATCTTGTTGGAAAAATAGATTTTGTAAATAGGCAAGAGGAATTAAGTCAAGAAATTCTGCTGTCTGGTTTTGTAAAAAGAATAAATATCGTTCGCCAGTAAGTGTTCCATCAAAAAATGTGGGTCCAATTATTCGATCTCCAAGTACTCCAAGCCAACAGTTAAACCCAAATCTTTCCTGAATATTCCCCCGCCCTACCAACCTCGGATTTTCTTGAGCCCAGTACCTAGTATTATTTCTGTTGAACATACCTTGATTCGTAAATCTACTTTCATCTGAATATAAAATATGAAAAGGAAAACCTGGGTTTTGTTGTACTGCATTTAAGAACGAGTTGCAATATACTAGCCTCCTGTCGTTATCATCTCCATAAAGATGTTGGTGTATTTGGTATTTATAAGACCGAAACTTATGTTTCTTTAAAATTCTGCAAACCGAAGACTGACTAATGTCGCATTCCATGACAATTCCCTTGTTGGTGTTGTTGGGTGTACCATCACAAATTCTAATACATCAATTTCTTTGTCCTCACAATAAATGTTTGATGGTCATCTTGTTGATTTGGTTCGTTTCTTAATTCTTGTTCCATTCTGGCAAACAAGTGTCTGCTTGGATGACGTCTGTTGGGACATCGTTGCTGATACAGTTCTGCAGCTACAGTTGAATTTTTGAGACGTTCTCCACATATCAGTAACATATCGACCTTTTCATTTCTACTAAAATTATTCATTTTCTTTAATTTTTACTCAAAGAGATTTCCGCAACGCTTTATTTTGTATCTGTCTGACAGCTGATATTGTTTTATTACATTCAATGGCTACTATGATTTTTCCAATGTTATTAGGTTACCAGATTTACACAGAAATGTGTCATTTTAGTTTCCAAAGCCCACTAATCTATTATCTATTAGCCGCATGTTTCTAAAAACTTGGTTGCATTGTATTTTGGCTGAAATCTCAAATACTTCTGAGCGGATTTTCAAAATTTTGGTATCATTAGATTCGTATGAAAGTGAGGTATTTAAAAATATTGGTGAACGATTAAATTCCCATTTAAAAAAACCGAGTTAGTGGGTAAAAATCACATTTAAAAATTTTAAACGCCTCTAGAGAATTAAGTAATGCAATCTTATTGCTCTTTTTATTTTTATAGTAACGTAGCACACAAACTAAAATATATTTTGGGCACCACAGCACTCTGGATTCAGAAATAGATTTTTTAATAAAATTTTTAATGTTTATCAAAAAGTGACCAAAATGGATGTATTGTATTCAAAATTTCCTCTAGATTCCAAAAATGTAAAAATATATAGGGTGTTCTATTTAAAAATCGAAAGTTGTGGGCATTTCCGGTCAAACCGGATGTGCGCCAAACTTGATTTTTTATTGAAAAGATGGCATTTTAGTCGTGTAATAAGGCCTCCAAATTTAAATTTTCTATTCCAAATATTTTAGGAAATATCGGGGCGAGCGCAATTCGTGACTCACCCGGTATATAGTCTTCTTTAATCAAACAAAATATTGCAAATTTCTGTTGTGAAATAATTTTCTCACTTACCTCTCAAATGGGACTAATTGTGTTCATATATCTTAATTACAGCATCTTGTTATAGCTACTTGATTGTGATAATAATTATCAAAAAAATAAAATCTTATAATCGTTGTCAAAAAAATAAGTTTTAAGTAGTACAAGGGGAAATATAGTTTCTTTGCAAGTACATTAAGTACATATTATATTACGGAGGGATTTTATTTCTTACCATTTACAAAAAATTACATTTTCCTCCAAATATAGACTGTTTCTGGCTATTATTATGCATTATCCAAATGTGGAAATTCATGTTATGTCAACTCTAAATGAAGGAAACAAATAGAGGGAATTTGGTAGACAGAAATATAAATGATGGCAGATATTCTCTCCAGTTTATATATCGAAAATAAATCACCAGAGGTGAAATGTTAGGTATAATATGTGCCCTGAAAACGTTTTTCATTTTTGTTGTAATTTAACGAAAAAACCGCTGCCTAAGGAATCACTACTTCCACATCTAGATTTTCCTTCCGTCTCTTTTAAGGTAAACTGCTTGGCTATATTTGCACTTTGGTATGCGGAAATAATTGGTCATAATGGAATTTTAATAGTATTTGGGGCAAACGTCATAAAGAAATTTACAGAAGAAGCTTCGTTAAGATTTTGAAAATGAACTTGGCTAACTTTCAAGCCTGACATGTTATTTACAAAATCTGCAAAATGTACAGGGGATATAAATAAAGAACTTTTAGAAATTTTCAAACTTTTATTAAGCTGCTGATAAAAAATTTAAAAAGTTACAAAAGTCGGAGTAATAGTAATAGGCTTTACATTAATATTCCACAAAAAGATGGGTCTCGTAAAACTGCGAGAACATGAACCTAGGTATCAAAATGTATCAAAGACATAAGTTTTACAAAAACGATGCTAGACGTCGCGTCGGTCGGTGTCGAGAGGTAAAAATGCAAAAATAAGAATCTAGGTATCAAAACTTATCAAATATACAAGTTTTACAAAAGCGGTACTATGCGTCAGTTTGCGTCGAGACGTAAAAATTCAAGAATATGGATCTACGTACCAAAAGTTATCAAATTCAGAAGTTTTACAAAAACGAAGCTATAGGTGTCGGGCGGCGTTGAGAAGTAAAAATGCAAGAATTTGATTTGGGTATCAAAATTTATAAACTACACAATTTCTGCAAAGAAGGCGATAGGCGTCGGTCGGCTTCGAGACGTAAATATGAATACGGGTATCGAAATTTATCAAATATACTACTTTTACAAAAACGACGCTAAGCGTCGGTCGGCTTCGAGACGTAAATAATCAAGAACATAAGTTTAGATATCAAAATTTATCAAAGGCACAAGTTTTATAAAAATGACGCTAGGCGTCGGTAGGCGTTGAGACGTGAGAATGCAAGAACACGAATTTAGACATCAAAATTAATCAAATACTAGCTTTACAGAAGCGACGCATGGCGTCGGTTGGTGTCGAGGCGTAAAAATACAAGAATATAAATCCAGGTATCAAAATGTATCAAATGCAAGATTAATTTAGGTATCAAAATTGCGGTCAAATATGCAAGTTTTACAAAGTTGAGGCTAGGCGTCGGTCGGTGGCAATACGAAAAGTTTAAGAATATGAATCTAGGTATCAACAGTTATCAAATTCAGAAGTTTGACGAAAGCGGCGCCAAGCGTCGGTCGGCGCCGGAACGTCAAAATGCAAGAATATGAATCTAGATATCAAAATGTATCAAATACATCAGTTTTACAAAAACGACGCTATGCGTCGGTTGGCGTCGAGACGGAAAAATGCAAGAATATGAATCTAGGAATCAAAGTTTATCAAATACATGAGTTTTACGAAAACAACGCTAGGCGTCAGTCAGCATCTAGGCTTAAAAATACAAGAGTATAAATTTAGATATCAATGTTTAACAAATGCACAAGCTATATAAAAACGACGCTGGGCGTCGGTCGGAGTCGAGACGTAAAAATGCAAGAATGTGAATCTAGGAATCAAAATTTATTAAACACACGAGTTTTACAAAAGCGACGCTAGGCGTCAGTCAGAGTCGAGAAGTAAAAATGCAAAAACATGAATTTAGATATCAAAAGGACCCCGCACGGAACATATGGAAATTCGCCCCCGGTTAAAGTGTTTGATACTCGGGGATATTATCCAAATATCGATGTTGATCAAAAGTCTCTATGGGCTCAAGGTCGGAAATTGGACGGTTTTCCAGATATCGGGGGTGTAAAGGGCCCCGCTCCAGTAAAATTCGCTGGAATCGATATATGTCATTCCTCTCGACCTCCTGATCAAAAATTCTCAGGGGCACAAGTATGGAAAATAAACAGTTTTCTAGATATGGGAGGTGCAAAGGGGGGTGCTCATTTTCTATAGGAAGTGACCGCCAGTGAATTTCACTGGAATCGACATATGTTGTTCCTCTCGACCTTCTGATCAATAGTTCTCATAGACACAAGGTCGGTAAATGCACAATTTTTTCGATATCGGGGGTTCAAAGTCGACTTTGCAACCCCCGATATCTGGAAAAATGTGCATGTACCGGCATTGTGCCCATGAGAAATTTTGATCAGGAGGTCGAGAGGAACAACATATGTCGATTCCAGTGAATTTCACTGGGGGTCACTTCCTATAAAGGAAATGAGCGCCCCGCTTTGCACCCCCCATATCTAGAAAACTGTCCATTTTTCAAACTGGTGCCCCTGATAATTTTTATCGGGTCAAGAGTAATAGCATATGTCGATTCCAGCGAATTTTACTGGAGCGGGGGCCACTTCCCACAAGAAATGAGCATCCCCCTTTACACCCCTATATCTGGAAAACCGTCCAATTTCCGACCTTGAGCCCATAGAGACTTTTGATCAACATCGATATTTGGATAATATCCCCGAGTATCAAACACTTTAACCGGGGGCGAATTTCCATATGTTCCGTGCGGGGTCCTTTATTAAATACACAAATTTTACAAAAACGACACTAGGCGTCGGTCAGCGCCAAGACGTAGGAATGCAAGAATATGAATGTAGGTATCAAAATTAAATAAATACACAAGTTTTACGAAAACGACCCTAGGCGTCGGTCGGCGTTGAGATGTATTAAAAAAATCGGTAAAGGTATTTACACAGAACTTCCCTCTTGATTTGTGCATGGCGGTCACTCTAAAAAATTAATAATTACGAGATGACATTGAAAATAATATTCGGAATACAGTTGTCACTATTATTACAAAGAAAACCTGATAAGTTTTGGTCAAAAAGATATACAGAGTGCTCATCCAACAACGAAAGTTCAATACTAAATGACAGGTGCCAAATATGGAAGGCTTGCGCAAATATCTTTACAAATGTCCACCATGACTGAATTATTTCTTGGGATTACCACCCTGTACATTTTTCAATAAACGTATAATAGGTGCATATGCCAAATATTATTGCCATCTGTCACATTTTCAATTATCATTCACGTAGTGGGGTGGAAGTGTTGTGGTGGGTAAAAAATTTCATTTTTTTGTGGTAAAATTATTCTTGTGGTAAAATTTTTTCCAAAATGGTAAAGAAATGTCGCCATTTTTTTTTCCGAAATAGGTTTGGAATGTCATGAAACGTGGAAATTTTAAATTTGGGCAAAAAAAATTTTTCATCTATTCTATAGTAGAGATAAATAAAAAAAATTTAAAATTTTTCAAAAATATTTTCAAATGTTTGAATAGGTTTAGAATGCCACGGAAACGGGGAAATTTTAAATCTGAACAAAGAAAAAAAATCCATATATTTTAGTGGTAAAATTTTCTAAAATTTTTTTTTTAATAGGTTTAGATCGCTATGAAACGTGGAAATTTTAAATTAGAACAAAGAAAAAAAATCCATCTATTTTAATGGTAAAAAAAAAATTTTCAAAAATATTGGTAAAAAAATATATGTTTTTTTTAAATAGGTTTAGAATGCCATGAAACGTAAAAATTTTAAATTTGAACAAAGAAAAAAAAATTTCATCTATTTTAGCAGTAAAATATTTTTCAAAAATGTTGGTGAAAAAAATTTTCAAAATTTTGTTTTACTGAAATAAGTTTAGCGTGCCATGAAACGTGGAAATTTTAAATTGAAGCAAAAAAAAATTTTTTTCATTATTTATTCCCCTAGGACGGCCCACCCTGTATATTTTCCAGTGAAAGTTTAATCATTTCTTCGCTGACAGTAGCGTCAACTACCTACCAAATTTGACTGCTCTCCGTCAAGCAGTTTTTTAGGCAATGCACCAACAGACAGACAGGCAGACAGCCTGACGGAATTGACAAACCTATATTTTCGTCATCTGCGTGTTCTGAAACGTCAAAATCCGAAAAAATCTCGGAGGGTGATTTTTTCTCGAATACAATACTTCCCTTCGGTATGCGAACGAAGTAAAAATCTGAGGCCTTGGTTTCTAATATATACACCAAATCCCAACTTTCTGTACTCTTACAGCTGGCTCTGCTTATGTATCCCTATTTATCTCCTCTACCTACACCCCCCCATTCCTTCAACGGAATGATGTTTAAATATAATCTAGTTTCAGATGTCGTGTACCAAATTTCTAGTGAAAATCTTAATTTAATTTTATCAACTCTTTTAATAAGGGTGGTGGTGGGATGGAAAATATAAAAAAAAATATGAGGCCTTCGCTTCTAGTATAACTCGTTAACGGAATAATCCCAAAATATAATCTAGTTCCTGATGTCATTATAATATACACGTATACCCAGTTACAAGTGAATATCTCAATTTTGTTTTATCAATAATGGAGTAGGGGTGGTGCAGGAGTTGAAAAATATTATAAAGAAATCTGAGGCTTCTAGCACATACACCGAATTTCAAGTTTCTGTACTATTACCAGCTTCCCTTACTTAGTTTCCCCTATTTACCGCTATTTAACCCTATTTTTGTTACTTTTTCTGTTTTAAAGTACAAGCGCTTGAAAATCGTAATGGGCTTGTTCCGCATTTTTTTTTTTATTTCATAAATCGAAAGTGCAAGTATAAATTAATGGATCTGCAAAAAATCAGAATCTTATTCGCACGTTTAGTATCTTAAAAACTATTACAAATTTCCATCTCGCGAAAATGGGGCGTGGCCAGGCGCTACGTCACTATACGCATAGACTCGGCGATCTCAATAGACTTGATGCTCCTTATTGGTTATTGGTTATAATTATAAGTGTTTTCGAAGTATTGTTTGCTTTGCTTACTACTTGACAGTAGGGGAGTACAATTTGGTGAAATGTCAAAAAATTACAATTTTCTCTCGCTCCTGCCAGAACGAATTTTCGATTTCGACCCTACAATTTACGATTATAATTCATCGCCGACCTTCTCCTTTCCGTAGACACATAGAACGAACTTCCACTCGACGTATTTATTTAGTTACCAGCGTTTAAAAATTCCATGTTTTTCGACTTTTCAGGTTAAATTTGAAAGGTCCCAGAAAGCCATTTTTCTTACGTCACTTGGGTATAGTGACGTCACAAATAAGCGCTGTGTTTTTGCAACTATTACTAATTTCAACTCCTTATATCTCGAGAACGGAAAAAGTTAATAATACGAAATTTTAAGTGTATAATGAGAATATCGAGTACTATATGAAAAAGTATAAAAACCATATAAAAAGAATATCATGGAACAAGCCCATTCCATTGATCGATCGAATATTGTATGATTTAGGTTTTAAATTCGTCCATTTTGAATCTGCCATCCCGTATTTCAGGTTTTTTAACTTCACTTTAGTTAATAAAAGTATGTAGGTATTAAAAGCACATGTGCTATAATACAATATGAATCTTGTCATAAAGTATGTATTAATGCATACAAAATATGGATGATTTTGGTCATAATTATTATATTTATTTTTTAACGTCATGACCAAATTGATGTGCTATAAACATCAATTTTGCTCATTCACGAAATACCTCTAAGATCATAAGATTTATCATTTTGCATTTTTTTTTTGTGCATTGGTAAGATTCAATATTTTTTCAGATATCTTCTGTATAAAGGATCGGTTTCAACCTGTAAACAATGAATTTTGCTACTTTATTTAGCTAATAATACGGTATATCGTCATAACCAGCTGAATTATTAGCGGAAACGGGGAATAAAATATGGTGTTATAATTAATACTTTGTTTATTATAATTCAAAATACCTCAAATACCTCTTCTATTTTATCAGTCAGTAATTTTATGCAGTTGATAAAACAAATATTGTTATTAGATGCAAGTTGTTAATAAATTGCCAACAGAGTCAACAAGCGATAAGGATTAGAATATATACACTTGGAATATATGAACCTTATATAGAGCAGAAGTTCAAGTGTACTGACGGAAATATTGAACAAATACAGATCATAGCTGGAATTTAAAAAAAAACGGCTACATAAGGAATCACCACTTCCACATCCAGTTTCCCATCCAGTCTCTTTAAACGAAACCATCTTGGTAGTATATTTGCACTCCGGCATGCAGAAATAATTGCTCAGAGAATTTTAATAATTTGATATATATAATCGTCTGCTCCAAGATGGTAATGGGACTGGGCTGATGTCAAAAAAATGTTTGAAAGCTTTTGCTCTCATACACACACACCAAATCATAATATTTTGTAAACTCCTTTGATAATGGGAAGGTTGAAGATGGCGGTGGCGGTGGCAGATATCAGAAAAAATTGAGACTTTGGCTTCTACTATATATGAAGTAGTTTTTCTGGGTTTTGCCGCGGTCGTCGAACTGGACTTGACGTTTCGCTGATCATGCTGTCAGCTTCTTCAGAAGGGTTCTGAAGACTGAAGTTCAAACAGAAAGAAGATCCAGTGCAGAATCAAGGAACTCCAGAGATATACTAGACTCGGATACACAGATAAGTCGGCCGTAGCAAAACATGTTTATCACAATGAAAACCATAAAATCAAATACGAGAACGTTAGGATATTGGACAGAAGTGCAAGTTATTACCCAAAAATTATTAGGGAATCACTGGAAATTATGAAAAATAAAAACAATTTCAACAGAGAAGATGGGCAGCGACTAAACAATACGTGGAGACTGGCTTTGCCAAGTACCAGTAATGCAACCGACCACGGCCAACAGAACACGACGAATGTTCAACCAAGCGTAGCAGCGCCCAGGTATATAACGAGGAGCAGAACACAACAACTTCAGTCTTTGGAACCCTTCTGAAGAATCTGACAGCATGATCAGCGAAACAGCAAGTCATGTTCGACGACCGCGGCAAAACCCGGAAGAAACTACTTCATTGGACAATGATCGTGAAAACCTGCATTCTACTATTCTACTACATATGCCCCCAGACTCTTACTAGCTCCTTTTACTTATTTAGTCATTTTTACCGCCCAACCCTTTAACGGAATAAGTTCAAAATATAGTCTAGTTTCAGATCTCTCTTATAATACTATTACCAAATAAGTCAATATCTCAAACCACTTAAGATAAATCGTGCGCGCAAAAAATAGTTGCTAATAGACCGATAGACCGACAGACCGACAGAAATTATTTTTGGCTCAAATTCTTTTACGAACACTATACTTCCACTCTACTACGTGGATGTGGAAGTAAAATAAGACGAATTGTAACTGACATACTAGAAAAGTAGAGTCATATACTTGATAAAAGCTGTAATGATAATGTCCCTCAAGAAAATATTACCAATGTAAAAAATTACGGTATTTTCGTTGCGATCGTGGCAATAATAGCAAAAGGAAATCATATGATCAAAAACAATAGTCTATCGGTAAATATTGGAGTGTACGAACAAATAAACCACTGAATAAAGAATATTCAGCAATCTTTTCTTTTGTTATTTGAATTGAAGTTTTGTAATGTTCTATTTTATACTATTTCTAGTTTTTTCTATATTTTGTATCTGTTGTTTTAAACTTTTTGACTGATTCTATATAGAATTTAGAATGTGTACTACTATGTCTACATATTTCAAAGTATCACTGAATTCCAAACAGCTGAAATAACTGAAACCCATCAATAAATTATGCCATTTATTATAACTTGGTTGCGACTTTCATTTTTGAGAATTACATTAGAGAAATGGCCTCCATCAGAATCAATGCATTCTTCCGCAACTTGCTGGAATTATCCGAACAGACGCTGCTGTAGGTCTTGACTAATTGCCCCAATCTCCTCAATAATTGCTTGTTTGAACTGCTGAGGCGTCATCACATGTATCCCCACATATCTTGTTTGCCAGCAAAGCTCCACAAGCGAAAGTGGGGTTCGTCAGGCGCCACCGTGTCTGTACGTATTTCGTGACTTGTCAAAATATATTTTTGTATTCTTGGTTAAATGAAGAGTCTAACCTGTTCTTTAACTATTCGATTATAGATGTGTATGTCCCAACAGTGAATAAATCTGATGAGAATGAGGACCATTACACCTTCCTATACGAAACTCATAGTATTGAAAATATCACATTAAAGTAATCATTGGTTTAAACCTCAAATTAGGCAGCAAGGAAATATGGCACCCAACAACTAGTAATTATAATCTATGTGATCTGTATGGCAATGGAAATAGATTAATAAGCTGCGCCCTCACTTAGAATGATAATTGTTATCAAATATTTTTCCGACATAGAGTTATACACAAAGATATATAGATATTCCTGAATGAGAATATAGGAGATAAAATTGAGCATGTACGAAATATTACAGATGTAATGGATGTAAGACCATTTCGAGGAACTAACACAGACTCAGATTATTATCTCTTCGGAGAAAATCTGGCAACAAAGATATCGAACATAAAGGAAAAATCTGATACAAACATACTAATCGGATCAGAATATTTGCATAAAAAACATTCGAAGAAATGCAAAGCCTCACTTCAATGAAGCAGAAACCGCAGTCTAGGTCTTCCGAGAGTAGGCAGACGCTTTCTTTACACCATCTGCTATAATATGGTCCACCAGAAACGGGGTACACATTATTTTCAACTGCGAGGCACTGACAAGCAGAAGATATATCTACGGGCAAATCCTGAGGCTATAAACCCAGAATCTATTAACACCTTCAGCTCCAAGTCACTCTTTATAGACTGCCATATAATACCAGATTAGGTGAAAAAAAAATGTTTTCTTTTTTGTTTTTGTAAGTACTTTTCATTGCCCCACTATGATAAGGGACTCATTTTTGTAAAGAAATAAAATAAAATAAATCCAGAGGCGTAGCTACAAGGGCCCAAAAAGTGTATTTTTTAATTTATTTATTTTGAAAAAAAAATTTTTTGTTTGTATTTTACTTTTTATTGTTCCACAATGCTCACTTCCTTCTATTAAAAAACAATATTGTAGGCGAGTTGTAAGGGTAAAAAAGACAGTGGCGTAGATTTATAGTCGATATAAATGTCAACTTTTATTTGAAATACCAAAATTTTACTAAAAACTTCTACAAACCATTATCTGCAAATAAATGAGTATTCATAAAAAACAAATAAATATGATTTTACACGTAACCATGATATTCATTGAAGTGGGCCTTGGAGCACAAATAAACTGGCGCCTTTGGGCAAGTACCACATAAGTTGGTTGTATATGTTCTTTTCTTCTCATTTTGGTAACATACTCTACATGTCCCTCTTTTTCGACGACAGCCTTCTTCCTTGACACTGCACCCAAAAGCATGTTTAGTGTTCTCTGGCTTAAGTTTGTTAGTTTTTGTATAATTTTCTTTAATTTTTTTGTATCCAGGTGCATATTTTTCCAATAAAGCATCAATTAAAATTTTGGTAAATTCTAAGACACCCTTGTCTTTTCCTCCAGTATTTGTGTACTACTTTTGCATTCAGTACCATGCGTTGGACTACGTGCAAACCAATTTTTTTAAACCAGGTGTAGCTTTTTCTGGTGCAGTCATACGGCTCCATGTCTTGGTCAACAGCATCCACTCCGCCCATATTCACATTATAATGCTCAATAACATTTGGCTTTTGTACCTGTATGTTATTGGATACTTGGTAACGAGTTTTTTGCGTAAATTCAGCTTTGAGTTTAGTAGTCAACAGATAAACATCTCTTTTATCCTTATACCTAATAACTAAAATATCACATTTTCTTACAAAACATGTTTGGAATGTTTTTAGAGGTATTTCTGTTAGCTCTTTAGGTACACCTCTATTTGCTCGAATGGTTCCAGTCACATAAGTATTTCTGGTGAGTAGAAATTGTGCTAGTCTCAAAGACATGTACCAATTATCAATTATTATTTCTCTTCCTTCATCCAATAATCGTTCAAACAAGAACACCACAACTCTTTCAGACATGCTTAAATCTTGTGACCCGGGAATGTGAGCAATATTGTACGTGTCTTTTCCGAAATACATGGCAAAATTGTAAGTGTATCCCCGTAAATCTGGATGACTGGGACACACACAAAATAGTTTCATTCCGAAACGTGAACGTTTGGTTTTTATAAATTGTTTAAAATGGAGTCTACCTTTATATAAAACCATACATTCATCTACTGCCACAATTTCTCCAGGATCTACAAGATTCATACAGTTTTCTTTGACGTATGCAAAAAACATTGCCAACCGGGTAATAGGTCTTCCTACAATAAAGGCTCCTGGATCACTAAATCTCAGAAATTTTAAAATGACGAAAAATCTATTTCTGCTCATTATTTCTCCACAAAAAATATTTGGCCCTTTGAACAAGAAGTCACGGCTCCAGTAGTCGGGTACTCTAGGGTAATGAACAATACCCATATATAATTGTAAAGCTAAAAATGTGTACATCTCCGAAACTGTAATGTCTTTCCATACTAAATTGTACACTTTAAGAGTGCCATTTTCGACTAAGTGCCTTCCTGCTCGTTCATTTGTCCAGTTACAAAGAGACTGTACAATGTTACAACTTAGAGGCTGGTTTATACCTTCTAACCCAATAGCAGGATGTAATCCTTCAAAAATACTAGAAAAAGACACCAACTCGGAGGCTCGCTTATCCTAAAATAATTTTAAAAATTAACACACGACAACCAAAATAAAAAGATTAGAAAACTAACAGAAAACGGATCTATTATAACAGAGAATTCACCCATAGTTACGGGTTCCTCATCTTCAGTTTCGGAACCACTGGACAAACTATCATCCTCGTCTTCATCATCGGAATACTCCGGCAAATATTCTGAGCCAGAGTCTTCAAAGGGCTCGTCAATATCACTTAAATCACTCATTTTAAGGATCAACACTACAACACTCCTCTGAAGCAATATACTTACTGGCAAGAATCTACATGCGGCACACGTGTTGTTGTTGCGAATGTGACCTTCAAGAAATCAATAAAATCTATTCCCGCTATTTTTTTTTGACAACCCATGCTTAAAACAACACCTACAGAACTATTCCAGTATTATATGAGAAGCTTAATATTTGTTGCCACATATGGCAACTTGGTATACAAACGCCATATGAATTTGTTACCATCTGGGGCAACATGGGGCTGAAGGGGTTAACAATCGTCCAGTATAAGATCCGAACGATCGGTGGTACATGGGTACTAAAATGAGCAGAATGTATCACGACAGAGAGAGCACAATAAACAGGAGACTGCAGTATTCTCGGAGTTAAAGAAAAAAATACAGGTACGATTTTTTCTGCTTTGCTCTTTGTAAAGGTATTACTATGATATGATTATAATTTTGTGAATCGTCAATCTTTATTTCTACGTATTAATCTTGCGACCACGGATAGCCCTATCAAATTAACCAAATACAAAGGGTATCTAAGGAAATAAATTTCCACAAATCGCCGTAATAAAAAATGGAATTATCTTAGAACACTATACTCATTGTGAGGTATGCACCACCCTTTTCGTTTGTTGTAAAAAGTTATTGAGAATAGCAGCAACAAATCTAAGTACAATTTCGGTATGGCTTATGCTTTTTTTTATCAATATCTTGAAAACTAAGAGATGTATGGTAAAATGCTAGACGTATAATATTAATAAAGTATTAAATTCTATAATGTAATGTTTATAACAAAACAACGGTATAAGTAATAATTAAATTTATACAGGCCGCCAAAGTCGCATAATGGGGTTCCGAAGGGCTTATTTTTCCATAGTAATCTTAGGCTATTTCGCGGTCATTTGAAATTCAATCAAGAATCTATAAAATCATGCTTCATCTGTGGACTCTAAAAAAATACTTTGATACAACAATCACACAACAGATTTGTTTAAGCCTTCTTTATTTATATTGTTGTTATATAAATAGCAGCACATAACTTTCGTACTGTCATAGTTCTTTGTGGATTGCATATCTTAGATTTCTTCTGAGATAATTTTAGTGATATGAATCTTATTTATCATAAAATTTTTGGAGAAAACAGTTATAATTATTATTTTTGTATAATGAACGCTGGATTGCGGATATTAGATATTATATGAGACAATTTTACTTCCACATCCACGTAGTGGATTGGAAGTATAGTAATCGCAAAAAAATTTTCAAAAATTTTTATTCGTAAAATAGGTTTAGAATGTCATGAAAGGACGAGATTTTAAATTTGAGCGCAAAAAAAATTTTCTGTCTGTCGGTCTGTCTGTCTGTCTGTCTGTAACTTTTTTTTTGTCCGCACGTTTTCTCCGGAACGGTTTAAGATATTGACTTGAAATTTTGTACACGTATATATTGTAACGAGATCTGGAACTGGATTGTTGGATTTTTGAGGATATCCGGTGAAGGGTTGGGGGTTAAATAGGGGTAAATAGGGGAAAATAAGTGAAGCAAGCTTGTAGACCAAGCAAATGGGTAGGTTAAGTCGCAAAATGTGTCCGGAGGGAGATCTCTACGGGAAAAGTTGTATTGAGCCGAGATGTAAAAAAAAAGCCTAATTCACTACTAGCCCCACCCTTTCCTTAAGGGCAGAAAAAGGATGAAATAGTTTATTTTTGCGTATAAATCGAAAACGATGGTAGATATGGAAAAAGGTTTCAGATAAAAATTGTAGAGCTTAAAATTCTGCTTAAAAAAGGCCATATGCATTTATACCGTATTTCTGATGGTTTGGCTGTAAAACCTGTATGACGCTTAGGGGCTGAATGGAATGTTAAAAAAAATCGTAAAAAATCGAAAAGTTGATATTTTTAATTATTTTCTTTTTGAATCTCCTTAGAAAAATCCTCAACTTTCTTTCCAGAGATAAGGTATCCTTGTCTACTTGTTTATATAAAAGTTATAAACATCTGAATTTTTAAATTCACGATTAATCAGGGTTGAACGTAGCGAAAAATATTTTTTTAGGCAACACTGTCTTCTTCGTGAAATTTCCTTACAAAAAGTCCTTTACATTTTTTTTTATCTCACATACCAACGTTGATATCTAAATAAAATTACTATAATTCCTACAATTTTTATTTCACTCGACGCCACTGGAATATAGTCTAAGAGCTACTGGCCTCGACAACATACCCATTTTCACAAGGCTGGAAATATGCCAAGATGTTAGTTTAAGGCTTCCCAAAGAAGGAATGGCCGGTGTGGCGAAAGGATGTCGACGGGGTGAGCAGTGAGCACTCTTGCATTTTTTGAAATTGGTTGCCGTTTAAGTTGATGTTTATTTTTTACTTCTACAAAGTTTGCATTTTCAGATATCACATAGGAAGCCAGCGTGCAATCACCCAACATATTTATAAAAGCTAGAGACATTATTAATCCTGTTCCTTAGAGCTTGGCAGACAAAATAGTGATAGAAATTTCTTCACTAGATGACTGTTGAAAGTCTACATGCTTTTCGTGGTTGGTGGAAGTTTTTGTATGGAGCTGATATTTTTTATCGATTACTTGTGTCACAATGAGTACAAAAATATGATTGACATGCATATCGGTTGGTGGGTTTCCAGAAGCAGAAACTGTTAAACTGCGAGATATTTCACTGTGGATGGCAGATTTATAACAAGCTGATTTTTTCTGTATCGATTAATTATACCATTCGGTAATTACGAAAATACGATTAGCATACATATCGGTTAGTGCCTATCTAGAGGCAAAAACTGTTCATCTGCATGACAGATTTGTAACAAGCTGTTTTTTTTTTTATTAATTCATTTATTTTCTACAATAAGTAGAAAAATAATGGTGTCGAATATAGTGATATACGACTCTGAAGTGGTGAACAAATTCATTAACTTAGAGATGGATTATTTCTATTTTTTTATAGTTTTTAAACGTCAATCGCATAAATGCGATGAATATAGGATAATAAATATCCGCCAAAAAGTTCAACATAAATTTTAAAAAGTTCAAAACAAATTTAAAAAGTACACCTGTACAGGATTCGAACCGAGAAATCCGCTATGAAAGTCGTCGCTTAACGCGATTTGCTACGGCCGGGATGGATTTGAAATTTCAAACAGTCTCGTTGGAGAATGCAAAACATGAAATTTTTAAATGGATATAACTAAGTAAATGCACCAGCAGGAAGGCTCCCGAATGTCGATATCGATACAGGTTAGGTGATGTCTTGAAAATGAGATAATGCAAGATAAGAACTGTGTTAAGTGACCTGGATATCTATTCAGAAATAGGCTTGTGAAAAAACGCTATTAGTTTTTTCATCCAAAATTTATTGAAAAATATATTTTTTAACTATAAAAATTCACATTGAAAGCACGAACAGGATGTAATTCATACTTTAATTATATAAACGGAAATGTTTTGAATGAGAAAAGTTGAACTTTACAAAAAAATCTTACAATGTCGAATATGTTTTAAATTACAATAATTGATTATATATTTAGAGATCATTTTAGAAGCAAATGTATAACAGTATTTTGGAATGAGGAAGAATTCTATAAAATAGAATTCCACTAAGTTTATTACCTGGAGACCTCAAATGGTGAACTTAAAGCAGATCTCATAATCTTTAAAAAAATGTTTTTTTCTGCCTTCGTTTAGGCACCACTATTCTTGTCTGCCAATACAGTTACATTACTAAAACAACTATGCATACATTTTTAAACAAATTTTGAGCTGAGTTAAAGGGTTGAAGGGTATTCATTCGGTCCAAAAATATTTATTTCATGGCCCCGGGCCCAAAATCAAAGCACTACATTATTTATTTATACTAAATAATGTTAGTTTATTGAACTCCATAACTGGAACATTTCCATCTATTTTAAAGATAGTCAAAGTTTTTTCTCTACACAAAAAATTAGATAACACATTACCTGAGAATCGCAGGCCCGTGGCTTTTGTCAACTATTTCTAAAATAGTAGAACGTGTTATTTTTAACAGAATTGTACATTTTTCAGCAAAAAATTAAATATTGTCAAAATGCTCAATATGGTCTTCATAAAAAAAATTCAACAGAGGACTGTTTAAGCGCCTCCGTCGGAATTTTGGAGTAGCGTGATGCCCATAATATTTTGTACTAGTGAAAGAAAGTGTTTCTGATTAAAATGAAATATTCTTAAAATCTGTAATTAAACATTGCAAAAGGTTTAAGAAAAGTTCAAATATTATTTTCATTTTACGTTCCTTCGCATTCAAAAAAAATTAAATATTCAACAAAGGATCTTCAAAAACTTGACATATTTACACATATCACTTTAAAATTTTGGCAGTAGATGGTATACAAAACTATAGAGTTTTTTTTTTTTAAGTTAACTCGCTCTATGGTTCTTCATATTGAGAAAAAATTAAATATTCAAAAAAATTCATTCAATATCTGAAACAATAAAAATATAAACGAAGATTTGATTTCGGTATGAAGTACCGTACTACGACTTGATTCTTTAACGCAAAATCTTTATAATTGTGTGTACTATCGAGTTCAAAAATTTGAAAGTGATAACATGTCCAGTTTTTGAAAAATCCTAGTTGTCTTTTAGTGTTTCAGTTTATGAATTTATTTTATTGAATATTTGATATTCTTTATACGAAGAATTTTAACGCAAGTTGACTTTTTAGGGACAACTCAAGATAGTTTTGTATAAACTATCGACAGAAAGGCGGAGCTTACTGCTAGCGGTCGCGGCGGTCTAGTCAATAATTCATGCTTATCGCAAATGTCAAAAAGAGCCGTTTTTGATTCACTCGTGCCGAACTGAATTTCTGATTTCGCTGACGCAATTTATGATGCCGACAAAACGTCAATCACCAATCATATTTTTTCCATAGAGGCATTATACGAACTCCACTCTTTCACGTATCTTTTTAGATATTAAGGTTTGAAAATGTGATGTTTGTGAGTTTTTACCTTTTCCGCCGAGATTATATTTAATATATTTTGTGCCATTAATTCGAAAATGGATCATTTTGTTTCAAATGTAGATCTCGATGCCAGCTTTCCGATGACATTAAACATTTATTTTTAAAGTCATATTGGCCACTTTCTTGAAATTTATATATAAACCAAATAACAACAAATTGATTTTTTGGGCCATTTTGAACTTGAGATATTTTACTTTTAGTATTTTGGCCAATTATTGTTAATTAACAAATGGCTAATATTCGAACTGTATCGTTTTGAAACATACTTATACTTCATATGAAACGTCCAAAAACATTTTAAACTTATAAAAACTGTTTTTCGAACATTTACATTTCATTGCTGTTAGCCTGAATAGCTTTTTTCAAATTTATATATCGAGATTACCTCTTGTTTTGTTGCACTGTGCTCAATTGTTTCCGGCTTACTTAAATTAGTAGTTAGTAGTTAACGAATGTATTTAGGGGAATTTAATATTCTGCTAACTTATCTTTATAAAATTATAACCTTATTTTTCTTGGCTAATGTCAAATATTTGTTCTGTTCAGAGACAACTCTGTTTTAGCCCGGGAGGCAGCGACAGATTTTTCGCGTTAATATCAATAAAGCTAGATTTTTTTTCCAAAGAGAGTTTAGATAGTATCTATAATGAAAGTGCAATTCTACCAAACTCTTAATGGTGCATAAAAGAGTAACGAATTAAACAACATGTTGCAAAAAAATAAATGGACGAAAATATCATTTTTCGAATTGTCAAAAAATAACAATTCGCCTTCGCTTCTGCCGGCCCCAATTTTCGATTTTCACCTCGCGATTCATGTTGTACGGTCATTGCCGACCTTCTCCTCGTCATCGAGACATAGAACGGGTATCCAATATCACCGTATTTGTTCAGTTCTTACGTTTGAAAAATTGACTTGCGGTCGTGCTAATCGGTGACTATTTTTAAGTGGTTTCCCGAGTTCGAATCCTGCCCGGGGATACTTTTTTTTTTTTTCGTTTTCAATTTTTTGGCGGATATTTTTGATTCTATAATTGCCATTCGCTCCGTTCTATTGCATTTCTCGGAGAAGTTTTGCATTTTTCGCCGCGAAATATTAATCTGCATTATTTCGATTAAGAATCACATTCTACCCCCGCTATTGGGTGGTTAAATCTTTGGTAGACGTTGCAAAAACGGCAATACGTAGTCAAATCATGCCAATTATATTCCTCATTAGTATTAATGAAAAGACAGTATTTTTATAGATCTGTTAATAAGCTTTCATTACATGTTTCGGTCAGGAAATTTCTGATCTTTAATTGAAATAGTACAAATTAATATTCCGCGGCGGAAAATGCAAATCTTTTCCGAGAAATGCAATAGAACGGAGCGAATAGCAATTATAGAATCAAAAATATCCGCCAAAAAATTGAAAACGAAAAAAAAAACAGTATCCCCGGACGGGATTCGAACTCGGGAAAACACTTAAAAATAGTCGCCGATTAGCAAGAACGCAAGACAATTTTTCAAACGTCAGAACTCAATAAATACGGCGATCGGAGACCCATTCTATGTCTCTATGGCGAGGAGAAGGTCGACAATGACCGTACAACGTGAGTCGCGAGGTGAAAATCGAAAATTGAGGCCGGCAGGAGCGAAGGCGAATCGTCATTTTTTGACAATTCGTGACAATTCGAAAAACGAAATTTACGTTCATCTATTTTTTTACAACATGTTTAATTTTTTACTCATTTATGCACCACTAAGAGTTTGGTAGAATTGAACCTTCATTATAGATACTATCTAAACTCTCTTTGGAAAAAAATTAGCTTCATAGAAATGATTTCACGAAAACGGTCGCTGCCTCTCAGGATATTTCTATGTGTATGTGTGTGTATATTTATTGCTATTTATCTTTTTACAAGATGCTAAAAGTTAACTATCTCGAGTTCATATAGATGAAAATTAACTTTATTTTAAATCAAAGTTCTCGCAATTCTCTTTCTTTTCTGATAAAAAAAAATTCAAAGTGTCCTAAAAAATTTGTTGTTTTCAACAAAAGGTATATTTTCTGAAAGTTTGAAGCCGATCGTAATTCTTGACGTCCCTGGGCGTTAAAATGAAAAAATGGCTTTTTAGCCAGTTTATTTAATTTTGCATGATATATACATACTTAAATGACCCAAAACTAACGCAGATTTCTTGAAATTTTAATTGCCAAGATTTTGATTTTTTGTTTGTCCCGATCGGACCTCTAGAACCGGAGATATTCACCTCTTTACCTAAATAAACCCTGTTCGAAAAACAAAATTGTTTATAAAAAAATGCAATAGGCTTTGGAAGTCCAAAACTCAGATATATACTCCTGGTGATACCCCAGAAGGTATGATATAATTTTGGTGTTACAAAACTATACACATCAATGTCCTTTTTCGCTCCACTATGTGACTATTGGATTATTATATTTTAAAATAAAAAATGAATGTATGTAGGAATGGTACATGTATATTGAGGTCGGAGCATAAAGAGATTTCCGATGAAATCGGTATAAGCTCTACGATTTCTACAATTTTTAAGATAAGAAGCTGGAACTTTCACATATTACTCTTGAAGTAATGTATAAGAAATCGCTGTATTAGGTAAACCCTGTTCGAAAAACAAAATTGTTTATAAAAAAACGCAATAGGCTTTGGAAGTCCAAAACTCAGATATATACTCCTGGTGATACCCCAGAAGGTATGATATAATTTTGGTGTTACAAAACTATACACATCAATGTCCTTTTTCGCTCCACTATGTGACTATTGGATTATTATATTTTAAAATAAAAAATGAATGTATGTAGGAATGGTACATGTATATTGAGGTCGGAGCATAAAGAGATTTCCGATGAAATCGGTATAAGCTCTACGATTTCTACAATTTTTAAGATAAGAAGCTGGAACTTTCACATATTACTCTTGAAGTAATGTATAAGAAATCGCTGTAATTAGGTATGCTAAATAATTTTTTTTTAAAGTTATTAACGTTTATCTTATCCCTAATTTCACGAATTTTAGAACAAAAAATACTCTTTTTTATTCTCTTAAAATTAAGAGGGTTAATATAATTTGTAAGGTAAATTACTTTGAAGCATCGTAAAGGACATATTTCAAGCTTTAAAAATCGCCTACAGAAATCGAATAACGTAATTGAAACCAGAGTAATGGATGGTTGAAGTTAGTTATACATATCAAATTTTATCATTTTCTCAAAATTTTCAAATTTTGGAAGTGTACATCTTCAAAAAAATTTTTTTCACTCACCGGATCTTTTTATATATTACTTCAAGAGTAATATGAGACAGTTCTAGGTTCTTATCTTAAACAATGTAAAAATGGTTGACCTTCTAAGTACAGAGTTAATCGGAAATCTCTTTATGTTCCGATTTCATATATGTACTATTCCTACATACATTCATTTTTTTAATTATAAGTATAATATGTTTCTTCTTTCAATTAGATCTTGTTGAGCTCAATTAGTTCAAAAGTTACAACAAATTTGGTGTAGCGCGCCCAAGACACCGCTCGCTTCGCGCGCCTACGCATCGCCACGTTCCATTTTCGTGCGATCTGAAGCCTACATTTTTCATTGTAAAAAATAACTTCATATACATTTTTATGTAAAATTTCCCGTACTTTCGAACGGCGCTATTAGTTTTTATAAGAAAAACATATTTCAAGAGATATTTGACAATAACTGATATTTGGCAACTATTTTGTTCAATAACAAATGACGCTCAAGGACTATTATTGGTAACTTTTGGTATGTTGTTCCCGACATGTCAGAGATGTATTTTCAAAAGTTACCGCTTCCCGGAATTATTAAGTAATGCTTTCAGCCTCATTGACTCCACTAGGTATGATATGTCAATATGTTGAGTTTTTGAAAAATCCTGGTTTCATTTTTGATTGTTTGAGATATTGAATTTATTTTATTACACATTTAATTTTTTTTCAGTGTGAGAAAACGTAAAGTGAAAATAATGTATGAACTTTTCTTACCTTTTTCAATGTATAATTGTAGATTTCAAAAATACTTCATTAATCGAAAACACTTTCTGTCACTAATACAAAATATTATGACAAAGAAACATTTATAGAAGTGAACTATAGGTAACATAATATTCGAGCAAGAGATTTGGGTCGAAAATTAAAAAAAAAAAGCAAAAAATATTTTTGGCGCTACATAGGATTTGAACTCTTGACCTCTAGCGTGCTAAGTATTTCTGTTGCCGCTACTCTATTTGAGGTCTGTAACTCAAAAGTTTCTAGAAGTGAATAAATAAATATCGGGGGAGACCTAACCTAACATTTTAACATATTTCCAGCATTGGGTTGCCGAGGCCAGTAGCTCTTAGACTATATTCCAGTGGCGTCGAGTGAAATAAAAATTGTAGGAATAATAGTAATTTTATTTAGATATCAACGTTGGTATGTGAGATAAAAAAAACTGTAAAGGACTTTTTGTAAGGAAATTTCACGAAGAAGACAGTGTTGCTTAAAAAAATATTTTTCGCTACGTTCAACCCTGATTAATCGTGAATTTAAAAATTCAGATATTCATAACTTTTATATAAACAAGTAGACAAGGATACTTTATCTCTGGAAAGAAAGTTGGGGATTTTTCTAAGGAGATTCAAAAAGAAAATAATTAAAAATATCAACTTTTCGATTTTTTACGATTTTTTTTAACATTCCATTCAGCCCCTAAGCGTCATACAGGTTTTATAGCCAAACCATCAGAAATACGGTATAAATGCATATGGCCTTTTTTAAGCAGAATTTTAAGCTCTACAATTTTTATCTGAAACCTTTTTCCATATCTACCATCGTTTTCGTTTTCTTACTTATTTATACGCAAAAATAAACTATTTCATCCTTTTCTGCCCTTAAGGAAAGGGTGGGGCTAGTAGTGTATTAGGCTTTTTTTTTACATCTCAGCTCAATACAACTTTTCCCGTAGAGATCTCCCTCCGGACACATTTTGCGACTTAACCTACCCATTTGCTTGGCCTATTGTAAGAGTACAGAAACTTGAAATTCGGTGCATGTAGTAGAAGTTAAGGCCTCGTATTTTTTTATAATATTTTTCAACCACCCCATTAATGGGGTTGATAAAATAAAGTTAAGATATTCATTTGAAATTTCGTACACATATGTATTATAACTACGTCTGGAATTAGATTATATTTTGAGATGATTCCGTTGAAGGGTTGGGGGTTAATTTGGGGTAAATAGGGGAATATAAGTAAAACAAGTTGGTAAGAGTACAGAAACTTGAAATTCGGTGTATGTACTAGAAGCCAAAGCGTCAGATTTTTTTTGTAATATTTTTCAACCCCCACCACCCGTACTCCAATATGAAAAGGGTTGATAAAATAAAATTGAGATATTCATTTGAAATTTGTTACACGTATGTATTATAACGACATCTGGAACTAGATTATAATTTGAGATGATTCCGTTGAAGGGTTGGGGGTTAAATAGGGGTAAATAGGGGAAAATAAGTAAAGCAAGCTGATAATACTACAGAAACTTGAAATTCGGTGTATGTACTAGAAACCAAAGCGTCAGATTTTTTTATAATATTTTTCAACCCCCACCAATATGAAAAGGGTTGATAAAATAAAATTGGGATATTCATTTGAAATTTGGTACACGTATGTATTATAACGACATCTGGAACTAGATTATATTTTGAGATGATTCCGTTGAAGGGTTGGGGGTTAAAGAGGGGTAAATAGGGGAAAACAAGTAAAGCAAGCTGGTAAGACTACAGAAACTTGAAATTCGGTGTATGTACTAGAAGCCAAGGTCTCAGATTATTTCTAATATTTTTCAACCCCCACCACCCCTACTTCATTATCGAGTTCATTATTAAAAGGTTTTATAAAATAAAATTGAGATATTCACTTGTAATTTGGTAGACGTATGTATTATAACGACATCTGGAACTAAATTATATTTTGGGATGATTCTGTAGAAGGGTTGGGGTTAACAGGAGGACTAGGGAAAATAAGTAAATCAAGCTGGTAAGAGTACAGAAATTTGGGATTCGGTGTATATACTAGAAACCAAGGCCTCAGATTTCTTTCTAATATTTTTCAAACTCCACCACCTCCGCTTCATTATTAATGGGATTGAAAACATCAAATTGAGATATTCACTTGAAAGTTAGTACACGTATGTATTGTAGTGACATCTGATTGAGATGACTGCATTGAAGGGGTGGGAGGTGGTAGGTTGTGAATAGTGGAAAATAAGTAGGGTAAACTAGAAACTTCATTTTTAACTTATATGATAGAAACCAACTCCTCAAACTTTTCTATGACATCTGCCCCCAAATATTAAAATTCTATGACCAATAATTTCCACATACTAAAGTGCAAATATAGTCAAGATGTTTCCTTTAAAGTGACTTGGATGAAAAATCTGGATGTGGAAGTAGTGATTCCTTAGGCAGCGGTTTTATGATATGGATCTCATTTGTCACAAAAATTTCGATGAAAAGGCTATCTATTATTTTTTTGTAGAACAAATGCTGATTTTTTTTATTCCAGTGCGAAGTCATGACATACTGCGACTAAGACAAGAAATGCCTTTATGAATCATGCTGAAAGCGCTTTTAACATCACTCTTTGTTTTTTATCTACCAGTTAACATTTTTTTAAATAACAATACTTAAAAGGATAATTTATTATCTAGTGATAAAAAAAATAAATAGTAATTTTAAAAACGCATTCGATATCATTTAAAAATGTAGATATTGTACCTAAAAAACCTCAAATTATAATGCAGAGCTATTTTTTCCAGTAAAATACTGTTACGAGTTTTCGCCTGTATGAATCTGTGGGTTCTAAATATTTTTAACAATGGGTAAACCACTAACACTTTCTTTAATAATTTACTGACTATACAATACTTCAAAACAACCTTTACACTTTGTTTACTTGATATTTAACCTCACTTTTTTCGCTACCAACTTCACTTTCCCAAAAACTTCTCCTCCTGCGCCGGTAATCGCGCCTTATATACTCTAAAATTGCCTCTAGATCCACCCAGAACACAATCAACAATCTTTTCCCGCCACACTCTAGAAAACTCTATCTCTTTCTACAAGTTTCCTGTCACTATTAGGCATAGGCGTATCAATCTCCAGTTTCAAGGGGGGTAATACATAACAATACGCATTTCTTGCCTCAGCTGCAGTAGTATATCATGACTTCGCGCTTAAAAATTTTCTAAGAAATAGGATCTATATCACGAAAATTGTCTCACATGATACCTAAGATCCGAAAACCAGCAATCAGCTTCACTTATTTCATACAAATCATGTTTTTTGTTCACTTGTTCCAAAAATTCTTATAACGATATGTGTGATACTAACATGAATTTAAATTAATACAGGTTGTCCCAGAATTGAGTTCCCGGATGGGAACCTGTGATTCCTGAGTTCATGCTGGACCCAATGTACTTCCTCAGGGATGCATTTTAGAACTAAGGTAAGTTGGGTTATATGGGCCCAGTATGAACTCAGGAAGCACAGTTTCCCGTCCGGGAACTCAATTCTGGGACACCCTGTATATATTGTCTAAATGAAAAACTTCACAAACTTGACATTGTATAAAACTAAAACACTGTTAACTATATCAACAGTTATATGTAAATAGTAAGTATATATGGATATTGAATATAATAAACATTCTTAGAGCTTTATACTTATTTGTGTTGTTTATTTTAAAAAAACCAGCCTCTAAGTGATCCTTTGACGTAAACGTCACAGGCGTAGAGGTTATTTACTAGTATCATACTGGTTAATTGTGATATATTTTGTAGATAGCACCGCTTAAAAATAAAACATACATGTGGCAGGAAGTCCCAAAGAATTGAAGAAGGAAAAAGAAAACCCTGTATATGCCCAATCAATATAACACCTTCTTCTTTCAAGGGTTTTGTCAGAAGAAAAGTATCTTATATTATTAATAACACGGAAAATTAAATGAAAATTTAAATATGATAATTCCACAACGTGCTATTAAATTTAGGCCTGGATTTTTAAAAACGGAGTAAATTTGTCCACTTTTTAGTTTTTTAACTATAACTTAAAAACTATATATTTTTAGTACATGCACATAATATGATTTTCTGTACAGTATCAAATTTCCTATCGAAATGGCACTTTATAAAGTCAAAAAAGTTTGTTTTAAACAAAATAAATCAAAAATACTATTTGAAAAAAAGAAAAATTTTAATTTTCTTTTTTTTTTCAGTTTTTGTGTACAACTTTTTTCTGAGTGGATTTAGATAGGGGCATTATTCACAAAAAAGAAAGCTGACGTAATTCCCGTCAAAATGGTGACCGTTAAAAGTATTTTTGATAAACATTGGCTGAGATACAGTTGTTCAAAGTTACTTACTTTTTTACGATTTTACCACTTTTTACCTTTATAAGTTTATTTTTAATTTTTACAAGCAAAACATATTTCTATTCAATACAAAAATTATGTTCGGTTTACCGATGATAGTGATAAAAGTATTTCTTTAAAATTTCGATATTCATATGATCTTAGACATAAACAAAATTAATGGCGTATTATGTAACGAAAAAATTTTTTTTCGTTGAAGCACCCGTGCTACATAAATTTGAATTACCCGCGGTAATGCCGACGCGAAGTCAACAAGTGCGCATACGCGGTAGAAACATTGAGGCCATTTTAAATATCCATGCTACTTCACTTCCGCTTTCGCCGCTGGTGAGTTAAGATCGTTTACTTATTCTTTAACGGATTTTCACGTTTATTTATTTAATTCTTTGATATTTTGAATATATTTGATTATTAAATGATGTCATATTATTGAGTTAACGTTACTGTATAGTTATTTTTGGGAATTAAAGGATATTCCGTGTAATAATTTTTATTGACGCACATATTTGTGCGATTTCCGTGTCCATTGGACACATGTATCTTGGTAAACTCATTCATTATCTTGGCAATTTTGTATTTTGTGGTCGCTTGAGACACAATACCGTGGTGTTTGGTCATTATTTAGATTACTGTGAACGACGATTAAACTCGGAAATTATTCAAGAGATAACTTAGAATCTCTGTTTCTTAATCGTGTGTAGACAATCTCATCTCATTAAAATTCGAAACCTAAAGTCGTTTTGTCGCATTTAGTTAACCTCGTATTAGTACAAGAGCTTAAGAGCTAATTTTTTATAAGTCTATTTTTCGGGAGATTAAACCCATATTTTTTTTTGCTATGCTTGTTACAGTATTAGTTTTTTTCAGATAGTAATTCAGATATTTTCTCTCTAATTCAGTTGTGCTAAATTTTGTTACCATTCAAATTTTTTGTCATAACCAGTCAACCATTTTGTGAACGGCTAAAATTTCATGAGTAAAGTTTTCTCATTTATTCATTTCATTTATTATATTAATCAGTAGCTTATTCATATATTTTCAGAAGTAACATTTTATCAATACTCAGTTTTTTTGTTAAATTGCTAATAGTTTGGTTTTGCAGTGACCTTCGTCACCATAGTTTTTTTGTAGTTTTCTTGTATTTCTTTTTTCTCACAATTTTAAATTTTTTTCTGTTATCAGCTGGTTCTTTACATTACCCCTTTTTCATAGAAGCAAGGCACAAGGCGATTGAATATTTGGAGTTATCCTCAAAGTATTGGATATCATTCCGACGCAGCGTCTCCTGGAAATCAGCGTTGTCAGGGCCTGAATATTACGTCCTCCTTCCCGGATACCCGTGGCCATCTTCAGGATCAGACCTCGTCGGGATTCCACGTCTCCGCTAGCTAAGTAGCCCAAATGTATGTGCAAAATTCAACTTTTGGTCAGAAGAAAAATTTTCTTTACAATTTTTCATTGATCGTTTCTTATTGTAATTTTTTTGTTAATTTTCAAATTTAGTTTTTTTTTAACTAAATTTTTGTCAACTAATTAAATCAAATTTCACTATACATATTTTTAATCATTTGTAAAGCGTTGTTAAAATTCTGTTTATACTTATGTTAATATATTATTTGTTTTATATTTGATTTTGATTGTTTTCTCCCCCTGATAAAGTTAGCAAGAGTGTTACTTACTGAATACGCTGGCGTCCAAATTCTTTGTAGTTTATTAAAGTTTTAATTGGTTAATTTGACAATCAAATAGTTGTTCAAAAAAATATATAACTCTTCTCGCCACCGAGTGGCCCTCGACCAGCCCTGAGCTAACCGGTTGCTACTCTTTCATAGCTTCCCCAGAACCCAGCTGAGAAGTTGTGGTTTCAAGTACTAATTTATAACTCTGTTATAGACACTTTTTTTGAAAATTACATATCTATTACTTTATTATCTGTAAAAGTACTTGTTCAGAGTTTTGATATTTAGATGATAAGAATGATAAAATTCATCTGAACATATCGTAATTTCTCTGTGTGGCATAGAGACCAACAGTGTAAGTAGCTGTCGTCTACAAGTTTTTCAAAGATTATTGAAGAGCACAACATTTTTTCTGGCCTATTTGCCACCAATTTCTGATGCCGCTAAACAGCACGGCTTAATGACGTACCATTAAATTCAACAGTGTAAAGGAAATATTTTAAATCCTTTTGAGTGGGGTTGAATAAAATCTAAAAATGGATTAATGCCAATTAGCGCAACCAAACCTCCTGCACTGCAGACTCTACTGGAGCAAATAGCTTGCGAGTGCATAAAAGGTAGTCACGGAAATTGCGGCTGCAGAAAATTAGGATTAGTTGCTCCATGTTCTGTGAAAAATCTATGGGCTTAAATTGTGAAAAAATTGATGGTCTAGAAGTTACGGAAGAAGATATCGAAAACGATGTTGACGAAGATATTAATATACAATTCGAAAATTTTATGGGATAAATATAATTGATCTGTAATTTTCCAGAAAATGTATCTTTAAAACAGCCATAAATTAGTAAATTAAAGTTTTTTTTATGTCTAAGATCATATATGAATGTCAAAATTTTAAACAAATACCTTCCATTATAATCGATATACCGAAAATAATTTTTGTTTTGAGTAAAAATTATCTTTGGTGTAAAAATTAAAAATAACATGGTAAGAAGTGGCAGAATCGTAAAAAAGTAGGTAACTTTGAAAGACTGTATCTCAGAAATTTTTTATCACACATGGTTTTATCGGTAACCATTTTGACGGGAATTCCGACAGTTTTCTTTTTTGTGAACTAACGCTTATACCTACATCCACTCAGAACAAGGTTATACACAAAACTTTTTAAAAAAGCAAAACATTTATATATTTCGTTTTTTTAAATAGTTTTTTTGATTTATTTTATTAAAAAAAAAATGTTGACTTTATGAAGTGGCATTTCGATAGGAAATTTGATTCTCTACAAAAAATCTTGTGTATATACTAAAAATGTATAATTTTTTGGAGCTATAGTTAAAAAACTAAAAAGTGGACAAAACTCCGTTCTCACAAATCCAAGCCTAAATTTATAGTGCAGTAAAATAAGACAAAAAACGGACTTAACTTTAGAATCCTTTGTAACAGGGCGGACTGTTTTCCATTCTCTTCTAAATTGTATCCGTTATATATGGTAAAAAGCCTTATTCTTAAAAAGTGCCGCTATAATAGTTATTAAACAAAGTAGGTGTAATATTACGTTTTTTCGCGAATTACTTTTAGAATTTAATTAATATCGAATAAAACTGTTTACGCCAATCGAACGTACGGGAAATTTCACATCAAAACCGCATATGAAGTTTTTTTGTAGGATCAAAAGTGTAGGTTCCAGGTTTTGTTTAACGCACGAAAATGGAACGCAGCGACACGTAAGTACGGCGAGCAAAGCGTGCACGATCTCGGATGCGCTACACTATATTTGTTATAACTTTTGAACTAATTAACGAAATTGAGCTCAACAAAGCTTAAATGAAAAAAAAAAATGTGAATATCATATTATCAAAGATAAAAATGAATGTATTTAGGAATATTACATATATGAAGTAGAAACATAAAAAGCTTTCCTAAGAAATCGGTAAGAGCTCAACCATTTCTACAATTTTTAAGATTAAAACTTGGAACTTTCATATATTACTCTTGAGGTAATGTATAAAAAGATCCGATAGATAGGTGTACTAAATACTTTTTTTATAAAAGTTATTAACGTGTATGTTATCCCTAGTTTCACGAATTTTGGAGCAAAGAAAAATTTTTCTTTTATTTTCGTAAAATAAAGAGGGTTACTTTAATTATTAAGTTGAATCCCCTTAGAGCATCTTGAAGCACACGTTTTGGGTCTAAACAATATTAGTTATATGCAGAAATAAAAAATATTACAGTTAAATATTATTCAAGAATATTCTGATATCACCATACTTTGCATTATAGTCCCTACAAATTAGGAAAATTGAGGAAAATTTTTCCTACAGCTAAGCCACCCATATAGAAAGTTGGCTTGGGGTTGTGTTAACATATTTTTCACCAAGCGCATGAAAAAAAAGGGTTGTTTTTTAGATATAGATACATATATATGTTTCTTTGGCCATTTTGGCGGTTTTTGCGTTTTGCTGCAAAACTATGCATTTCTGAGAGAGTACGACCTGATTTGATATTGTAGATCTAGCGATTCTCTACAATTTTTGTTCTTTTAATTTTTTTGAAATTCCGCTTAGTTGCGCCGCTAGAGCGCGCTGAAGTTTATGTAAATGTATAATTTTTTTTTGGTGTTTGATTTAAAGCCAAATCTATGCATTTTATAAAAAAATATCAAGATATCAAAGTTGTAGATAAAAAAAATTTCGGCAAATTTTGTTCTCTGCTTTTTTTTCAAAGTCGCGTGGTTTTGCCGCTAGAGAGCGAAAAACATTTTTTCAATACTCTTGAGCGGATAAAAAAAAATATAGGCATCGTGAACAGCTGTAGTATTTTGCCCCTCCACCTCCCTATACTCAATATTTTTTACCGGCTAAGCTAATATAGATGACATTAAGGATGACATATACAAAAAGGCCCATCACTACCACTACAGCTGAATGCGCGTAGTTCATACTATTAGATGCACCGTTCTATGCGCAGCTGTGTAAGAAATGAACGATGGGTTTCAAAAAAAATAATTTTGTTTTGCTCTCCAAATTTTTACGTAATTGACGAGTACTCTAAAAAAACGCATGGTTTTGCCTGTATATCAAAAATATATGCGCCATGTTTTTTTTCCTCTCAAGAGTATTGAAAAAAATGTTTTTCGCGCTCTAGCAAAACCACGTGACTTCAAAAAAAAACAAAGAACATAATTTGTCGAATTTTTTTTTATCTACAACTTTGATATCTTGATACTTTTTTATAAAATGCATAGTTTTGGCTTAAAATCAAACACAAAAAAAATTATACATTCACATAAACTTCAGCGCGCTCTAGAGGGGTAACTAAGCGGAATTTCAAAAAATTGAAATGAACAAAAATTGTAGAGAATCGCTGGATCTACAATACCAAATCAGGTCATATTTTCTCAAAAATGCAGGAAAACGCAAACAACCGCCAAAATGGCCAAAAGAGCATATATATATCTATATCTAAAAAGTAACCCTTTTTTTTCACGCGCTTAGTGAAAAATATGTTAATACAACCCCAAGACAACTTTCTATATGGTGGCTTAGCTGTAGGAAAAATTTCCCAAAATCAGTGATTTTTTTTTTAATTTAAAGGGACTATTACTTTCAATTGAATAAAACTTCCTATAATGGGAAATTCTTTGTCATTTTTCTTATCTCCCCATTAACCAGATTCTAAACAGATATAAAGCAAGGACTGGACTATTTCATAAAGGTAACGTTGAGATATGTGGAATGATATATTCGAAGTGCTTGATAGAAAAGCTGCAGATGTAGACAACTTGTTTTTAAATTAAATAACCGTTCCACTTCAATAAAATTCATCTATGAAAAAAAATAACAATACTAAGGAGTTAATAAATTAAAATTGTGATTTAATGTGTGTATGGGAACAAAGGTGCTCAAAAAATATTTTGGCATCGGCCATTTTGAAGCAGACGATTTCAAATAATATATTATTAAAATTCTGTAAACAACTATTTCCATGTTAGAGTGCAATATAGTATCAAGATATTTTCGTTTAAAGAGACTTAAATGAGAAATCTGAATGTGGAAGTAGTGATTTCTTGCGCATCAGTTTTAAAATTATTACATTAACTCAAATAATACAATGCAAAAATTATCTGGCCAGCTACGCAAGGTGAACCACCGTTTTTTTAAGTTTCTGTAGCACGTCATTATAACTTATTACATAAATAATAAATAAAAGTAACAATTTAAACTAGGCAGAACAAGGTCAATTGTTTTTTTTTTTTCGTATCTCTATGTATTTTAAAATTTAACAAGCAGTAGCAATTACATAGTATGTCACTCGAGAAATATTTTTGGGGAAGGAAGATAAAAAGTTTTTTCAAAAGTTTTCTTTTGCAAACAATCCATTACTAAGCTGAAGCTTATTTTCAGTGGCTAACTTATTGAAATGTTTGAAAACATTTTTAATTTTCCTCGTTAACAGTTCACAATGAAATTACTAAATAGAACATTAATTTTTTCGTAAATGTGTTTTCCTTATTAGGAATATAATTCTTCATGAAACCGAGGAAGAATCGTTTGTATTAGGTACTTTTCAAACCGTAAATTTTGGACGTAGAAAAAAATTCGATCTCCAGCTCCTACACTGGCTATGTGGGTGCATAATGAATATTGACTTGTCTAACGCCTTTCCGGACATCCTGCAATGTGTGATGTGTTTATATATACTTTGTTAGCGAATTCTGGGTGAAATTTCAAAATGTTCGTCTCTCTGTATGTCTTTTCGTTCGTTACATTTCTTGTAAGCACAATATAATAAGAAGAAAAGTTCGATCATATTGAAATTGAGACAAGTTCTAATGCTGGCTAGAGGAAGAACCATATTTTTTTCAAAAAATCGCTCAGTACATATGGAAGTTTTGAAACGTTTAATTAAAAATAAAAATTGGAGATAGGTAAGAGTGCAAGGTACCCCAAGTATTTGACTCGCTACGTATCGCGTCGCGACGTCGTCTTACTTTTATTTCTCGAGTGACAATGACACTTTACGCTCGAAATACACACATGATTTTATTTACGATGTATGATTTGAAATATCAAAATGAAAGAAACAAATAAGTTGAATTTTTGCCTGGATACATGGCTATGAGCAAAATGAGCAATAGAACTAGAAACAAATGTTGTTAATTTATTCAAGTTTTGCAACAGCTTGATTTTACATTCTGATTTTATTTACAATAAATAACGCGTATTATGGAGAATCAAGTGGAAATAGCGACACTGTCTTTTCTTTGACTCTCATTATATTAACAACAAAAGTATTAAAGCGTCATTATTTAATAAAAATACATTGTGCACTCAAGTGACTGACATGTTCCTCTGTCTGGCCGCATATCCTGCAGTTACTGTCAACAGAGGTAGTAAAACCTGACAAAATCAGATGGGCAATTGGTAAGTTCCAACCATACAAATCTCCTGGAATGGATGGAATTTACCCAATCCTGCTCCAGAAAGGACAGGATATATTACTACCACATTTATGTAAAATATTCAGAGCCTGTTTGGCCTGGAGTTACATACCACGTATATGGCGGAAGGTGAAGGTCACCTACCTCCCAAAAATAGGTAGGATTTCGGACCAAACACTCAAGTCATATAGACCCATAAGTCTGTCCTCTTTCCTGCTTAAAACACTGGAAAGACTACTGGACAGGTATATTCATTAGAGACGAAATTCTAAGAGAAAACCCTCTTAGTGAACGTCGGTATGCATACCAGCCGGGAAAGTCAACAGACCTCGCGCTGGATGATTTAAATAGGCTACTGGCAAAGTCATTAGATGACAAAGAAATTGCAGTAGCCACTTTTCTAGATATAGAAGGAGCGTTTAACAACGCAACAACGCACTCGTTAACGAATGCGTTGTTAACCAGATGAGTCCCAACAGTGATATGCCAGTGGATCAAGGCCAGCCTAGAGAAAAGGATAATAGTATCCACTTTAGGCGAGGCTACCATTGAGGCAAAGGTGAGTACAGGTTGCCCCCAAGGAGGGGTACTATCTCCACTACTGTGGGCAACCCTTGTTGACGACCTCCTCCGTAAAATTTCTGCGGAAGGCTTTTATTGCCTAGGATATGCTGACGACATAGTAATAGTTGTCAGGGGGCGATTTGCGAACACGATATTAGAGCGTTCACAAAGAGCCCTAAATATTGTCGACAGGTGGTGTAATGAGGAATAACTCTCCATTAACCCCCATAAAACCACACTCGTCACTTTCACAAGAAAAAGAGTCTTGGAAGGCCTTAAGCCCCTAGTGCTCAACGGTGTGGAGATTCCATTTCTCAGTGAGGTAAAATACCTAGGAGTCATTTTTGACCAAAAACTGACATGGAATTCCCACATCGAAAAAGTCACACAGAAAGCAACAATAGCCCTCGGAAGGTGCAGGCAGATGTGTGGAAAAAATTGGGGATTAAATCCCAAAATGACTCTATGGTTATATACTAGGGTAGTAAGACCCATGATAACTTACGGATCGGTAGCATGGTGGACTAAGACAGTGCAGTTGGGAGCTGTAAGGCTGTTAAGTGGCGTACAAAGGCTTGCTTGCTTGTGCGCCACGGGAGCCATAAAAACTGCTCCAACGGCTGCACTGGAAGTCCTTTTGGACTTGCCACCACTACACATATTTATTCAAGGAGAAGCTCGTTCAGTGCTGCATAGGCTAATGCAAGGCCCTACGCCAATAAGGCAGGAGCATGGAACAGAGCACCAAAAGCTATACCTAGAGCTGAAGACGGATCCCCCTTCTACCTTCTAGGAATGCCCACGGACATTACAATCCCAAAGTATAACTTTAATAAAAATTTCAAAATCATAATACCAGACAGGGAAGACTGGACAAACGGTCCTCCAATACCGGCACAAACTGTCTGGTATACAGACGGCTCTAAGATAGAACAGGGAGTTGGAGCTGGGATTTATGGGATAAGGTCAAAAACGAAAATCCCAATAAGTCTAGGAAAATACGCCACAATATTTCAGGCTGAAGTGGCCGCAATACAGTGGTGCGCAAAGGAAATCATAAGGCAAGGAACTGTAAATCAGTCGATTGCCAATTTTTCCGATAGCCAGGCTGCGCTAAAAGCAATCGGTTCCATGCAAGTCGAATCGAGACTTGTATGGGACTGCATAAATACCTTTATAGACCTAGGAAGTCAGAATAAAGTGACGGTAGCATGGGTACCAGGACACAAGGGACGCAAGGGAAATGAAAAGGCTGATGAACTGGCCAGAGAAGGCGCGGATAGCGCCCTCATAGAACCCGAACCCTTTTGTGGTGTGGCCAAGCCATACATATGAGCATCCATTAACAAATGGGTGCAAATCAAGTCTCTGGAATGGTGGAACAATTTCCCACGACAGAGACAGGCTAAAGACTTCATTAAAGAACGATCGGCCAAATTTACGGAGGACCTGTTATGCCAAAATAGAAAGGCTATTAGAATAATAGTGGGTCTTCTAACCGGCCACTGCCGACTCAATAGACATTTGAGTCTAATGGGTCTGGCAGAGGACGCAACATGCAGATTCTGCCAAGAGGCAGAGGAAACATCAGTCCACGTTTTGTGCCATTGTGCAGGCCTTGCTAGACTGAGATTCCAACTACTTGGTGAGGAAAAACCAAGAGCTGACAGCTACACTAAGGGGCCCTTATCAAGGCTGTGGAGTCTGATACAAAGGACAAAACTGGATAAAGAGCTCTAAGGAAACCAATCAGGAGCACCACAATAGATCCATGGGGGTCGCGGTGGTCAAGGCCAATCAGCCAGCTTCTCCTTCCTAATCTAATCTAATCAAATCTACTGTCAACAGACTGGTTATTATTATTATGGAATTTTAACCCCTTTGGTAATTAAGTGAGGGTGGTGCCCATATTATAATACAACATTACTCTCAGGAACACTTTCAAAACGTTTTTACAACAGCTATAAACGCAAAATTCGCAGCATCTTGTAAAATGTTTCAGTCGCTGTCGATATTTTGTAATGCCTATTGGAACCATTACAAAATAGTTATATAAACATTTTCACAGGTCTTGAGAAGATTCAGTACCGTCACTAAATAACAATTTCATTAAATGTTCATTTAATTGCCTTATATAACACACTTCTCTTCACATCACTGCTACAAGAAATATTTTTTATTCTAAAAGTATATGGCATTGCAATTTAATACTATATACCTATAATAGCTATTTATGATGCGAGTGTGAAAAATGCTTGGCTGCGCCTCGTTGTGTAACTCATACAAATGCCTTAAACGCATTTTCACACGAATATCATACAAGATTTTTTCTCTACGAAAGTACAAATATTAAAAAAATGTTATTGAAAGATATTAAATATTTTGACGTTCAAAATGTTCAAATATTTTGAATTTGCATCTTGACGTTTCTTTGAATAATCAATTCTATCAAATGTCACAGTACGATATTTTGAATTCGTAATCACTTCTAAGGTAATAAAGGTTAGTTTTTATTAATTATTGTTTACAAGCGATGCTCAAACCTCGTAAAGTTTAAACAATCTTTATTTATTGCGAAGTCCAAATCTCAATATGAGACAGCGTATATACGCTTTGAAAAATGGTGCAATGAGAAGAGAACGAGGCACTCCACGGAAACTGTATTGTTAGCATATTTCCAGCAAAAACCAAAAATACAAAGGGCATCGTCACTTTGGAGCCATTACTCAATGTTGAGGGCGATGATATCCGAAAATAAAAATGTTGACAAGTAGATATAATAACGTAATATCATTTTTAAAGACGCAATCTGATGGCTATAAACCGAAGAAATTCAAAGTATTGAGTAAAGAAAATATCCCAAAGTTTTTTAACGAGAGCTGATGATCAAGATTTTTTGATGATGAAAGTATGTTAATTATTGAAATCGCAGGGGATGCAGGAGAGACGCTAAGCCGCATGCAAGTTGAAGACATCGAAGATCAAGGAGATGTTTACCAAATTATCATCCCCAGTACTGAGACGAAATGTCCTCGGGAATTCATAATTACTTGTGTAAATATTCAAGGAGTGAACTTAGTTGAAATGCTCCGCAAATATGCACATTTACGTCCTTCACAAACTCCTCATGCTCGATTTTTCTTTGGTTACAGAAATGGTAAATGCACAAAGCAACCCATTGGGATTAATACGTTTGGTGCTAAGATATATGTATTTCTGGATTTTCTGGTTCTTCAGGATACACAGGACACTGGATCAGAAGATTTTCTGCATTACTGTTGGCAGATTCAAGAGCCGATATTTTAACGCTCAAGCGTCACGGAGCTTGAAAATCGTCCATAGAAAACTCTGCGGAAAATAATCGGAGGACTGCTGTTAAAATATTGGGGGGAAATAAATAATTGGTCTCCAAGTTCGAGATAATATAGCCGAACAGCCACGAGAGGAAGTTGGAGAT
The DNA here is from genome assembly GCA_963583905.1 of Stenurella melanura. Classification (NCBI taxonomy): domain Eukaryota; kingdom Metazoa; phylum Arthropoda; class Insecta; order Coleoptera; family Cerambycidae; genus Stenurella; species Stenurella melanura. Next base: position 102,536,662 of record OY757312.1, read on the forward strand.
GCAATTCTGATGGACAGCACAATTTCGTCACATCAGCTGTCATCGGGGATAACTTTCAACAACAGCACGAAATGCATCCTAAATATATATAACAATTACATTCTTAATCTTAATGTTCTTAATGTAAAATTCCAATAAATTTTTACAAAATTATAGTAAATTTTGATTTCATTTTTTATGTTATAAATTTCTCTTTATACAAGTGCGAAAAGTGATAGTTCTTTTTGCACAGAGTGTAAAACGTGACAGTTGTTCTCGCACAGATCACTCACTTTCGCGATACTTTTGCAGCTCTTATGATAAATCTGTTAGAACTGAGTTGTAAATGCAACCATGCAAACAGTATTGGTTCGATTTGAAAACATATCCCTATATTTCACATAATTTAATTTTGCAAAATAAAAATTTCTATGTGATGTCTTTTTGTGTATGTAATACGTAAAAAATAGTAGAAAACATTTTTCACTTCTCTTCTTAATCCATTTGGGAACACTGTGCATACAAAGAAAGAATATTAATGTTGTACTAAAAACAATTATATTCAGTTATACATGGTACTTAACAAAACAATTTTTTTTCATATAAACATAAATATACTTTACATTTGGCACAAAGCATTCGGCGTTTTCTCTTGCAACCTTCTAATCAGCAACGATTGAGGTGTTCAGAACGTTGGGGCCAGTGACCGATACCGTCCAGTCTGGTTTCAGTTGGGGGTTGAGCTCCTGTATGCTTGTTTTTTTGGGGCCGTGTGAAGAATTTGAAGGCCCTCCTCTTTTCCTGCCAGTGGCATTATTCATCCCTACCGTAGTCAGTACTTTAGCTAATTCGATCTTGAATTGTAAGAAGAGTGATGTCCCCGTAATTCTCAGGCTGATCCTATTTGTGGTGTTCTGCTATTCTTCTGTACGAAAACCATGTAACAACACCTATCATGTAAGAAAATATTCTATGATACCATTTCTTGGATCTGGTCAAGTAAGGAGTCAAGAAGATCAATCCCACCCATGTGTTTGTTGTACAACTTTACAACATCTGGGCAGGTAACAGCCTTCTTGCCCTTCTTAGTCTAGTATCAGAGATATCGTTGTAATAGGATACATGTACTAATTTGCAAGTGCATATTTCAATTGTTAAATCCTTTAATAAAGGGGTGGAGGAGGTGATGGAAATTGTCATAAAAGAACATTGAGACCTTGGCTTCTAGTACATACACCAAATTTCGGGTTTCTGAACTTTTACTAGCTTACTTCCCTTATTGTTACCTATTTACCCACCAACTTTTCAACAAAATAAGTTTAAAATATAGTCTAGTTCTGGATCACGTTATAATATACACGTGTACCAAACACATCGACTGACAGACATTTTTAGCTCAAATTTCACATTCTAAACCTATTTCAGCAAAACAAAGGCCGTAGCAGGATAAACCACTGAAAAGTGCCCCCCTACTTATGTAACTGGAATGCTGTCGTAATATAGTATTTCATAGTGGGGATCACTTCCATAAAGCTTCATATCTGCGTGGCTGCTAGAGGGGTTGAGATGACTGTTTTACCCCTAAAGCGTCTTATTTTTTTCCACTTGTAATTGATACATTGACTTGAAATTTGGTACACATGTTCTATGCTCTATAGTTACTTATTAAAATCATTAGGAGCCCTCCGCTCCGTGACTATTACAACCCCAAAGAAAACATAAGAAAATTATCTACACCCTTAAGGGTAAGTATCCCTTCTGACACCTATCATATTCCTAAATGTGTGTTGCAGATTTAACTGCGGCATGTTCAATTTTGATTCAGTTTGCTGTGGTGGAACAGGGTGAAAAGAAAATTCGTGGTACGACGCGACGTATGTACGTCTAAAATACATGGTAATTAAATACGATTTTATGTTCTCTTGCACATAAAGTTAAAGCAATCAATACCATAAAAACATTGCACACGTATGTGGACAAAGCCTAGTCCAGCAGACGAAGCAACCCTTGACCGGCCAATTTAAAGTATACTGTATATGACATACTATATATGTAGACTTACTTAAAAGATATATTAGCTTGTAATTTACGTAATCTACGGGGTGATTCACATAAAACTCTTCAGACAGTTTCCATGGTAAAGAAAAGAGATATTCTGTAAAAGCCAGTCTTTAGATATTCTTGGTGACTTTATTTTGCCAATGACAGTGATGTTCTGCGACATTAGTTTAGTGCACATAAGAGAACCATAAAAACCAGCCATCAAAACATCAAACTCTGCGGTAACAAGGTACTAAGAGCCGTATTTCAAATTTGTTTGTATTAGAATAAACAAAATAATACTAGAGATTTAAAAATCGTGTTTTCGGCAGAAATTTAACGGCGTTTCTGCTAAATTAAAAAATCTTACTCTATTTTGCATCAAGATAGGAATATCGTATGCATTGGTGGACGCATTTCCAGTCCTTTGTGACATTGACAGATATAATATAATAATGATATATAATAAACAATAATAATATTTGTCCACGACTATTAAATAATGTACTCAATATGTATGTGTTTCCTTAAGGATAATGCTATCCATTATTCTCTGCAGCGAATAATGATTTCATTATTCACTGATTGCAGTGAATAATGAGGATAGTCAATTGTTTGCAAGAAATGACATTAGTGGCTTTTTACTAAAAATTTAAAATGTCAAAATTGTAGTAACCAAAAGAGAAGTGTTGTCTCTCTAAGTTTTCTAGGAAGCACTCAAATGCCGAAGAGGTATTTTAATAAACACTCTAAAACTACATTAGTAAGTTCTTTTCAAAGCATCATCTATTTCTATTAGCAACACGCGGAAATCCCCAACATTGATTTTGAAACCATTTACCTACATGTCTACAAACTGTATTATTTTATTAGTAAGCCATGACAATGTGTCAAAGCGTAAATTGATTTGAAACGTCAAAATTTGTGCGATTTCAACGCCAACGTTATTTACAATAATTTTGCATTTTAGGTACTCAAAAAGGGTAATGTAATTAAATAAATCGGTACTGACAGTGAAACTAGATTTCAAAGATACCGCCAGAGATGAAGGAAGCTGCAGAAATCGCCTCATTAAACTTGTGGCCCGAAAAATCGAGAAAATTATATGTGGTGTCTGATGACATATGAATTTTTCCTAAATAGAGGAGACATTGAATGAAGATGAATTAAATAAATATTAAATATTTAATAGTCGTGGACAAAATATAGTATTCTACTCGCATATAATGGCTATTATTCACTCTGGTGATTTACGACACTCGCCTGCGGTTCGTGTCTTAAACTTCACCCTCGAGAATAATAGCCATCATTATATGCTCGTTGAATAATATACTATTATTTACAACAAAATTTACATTTAATGAACAGATTTTAAAGTGTTTTTTACCGTGTATTTTTAACATAAGATTTTTGCTAAGACACTTGTATCTTTTAGTTATAAATAGAACAAAATCATTAAGGGTATTTATACACCTTTGAATGTGATGGAATGTACAATTCATATCATTGGATGGGTTGTACGCTATAGCTTATCTTAACAAGTATAAATACTAGAGAGTAAATCAAACATTAATTTCCCTTAGATTAAACTCGTGGAAAAAGTGTGGTTATGGTCGAAACGGACTCGAAAAATGCTTGCAAATTATGTAATTCTACTGAATCACCAAATTTACAATTAGTAACATGTGATTCCTGCAATGTAAAACTATGTCAAGAATGTTCTGAACTAACAAGCACAGAATTTCGTGCAGTTGCGCTAAAAAGACGTATCATCAAGTGTTATTGTCAACAATGCAGATCAGAAAGTAAAAGAGCTGAAAATGAACTCAAGTCTATGAAAAATACCATTGAGAACCTCCTAGCACAACTCCCAATAATAGCTAGTGAACAGTGCCACAAATATTTCGCTGAATTAAAGGTCGACCTTTCTGACCGACGATCAAAAGTTGACGTAAATCAAGAGCAACCAAAAACTAATACAGCAGTAAATAAAACGTACTCTGCAGCTGTGTCGAACACCAATGAACCTAAAACACCAAATGAACATGCAGATAAAAGAAGCGAAGAAAATATCAAACCAAAACCAAATGTACACAAAAATATAAATAAAAATGAAAAAACACAACAACTTCTTAATGATGATGTATCAACTGAAGACAGCAAAGAACTAGAGGGAGGAGAAAGAGAAATAACTTTCAAATTGTGAGACACAGAAGAAATACAAAAAATAAACAAGAAATTGGAGAAGGTCCCGCAACAGATCAGGATTTTCAGGTGTAGAAAAAAGAGTATGGCTATTAATAACAAGGGTGAAAAGGCATGCAAATGCTGATCAAATTGTACTTAAATAAGAAACCTGGATGTAAAGATATAGACTTTGTGCTGAAAGAACTTCCATCAGAAGAAACTCAGAATAGATGCTTCATGTTTGGAGCGCCATTTACAATGAAAGATGAAGTATATCAAAAAAATTTTTGGCCACAAGGGGTAGGCTTTCAACGATTCAACTTTAGAAAATATAATTCAATCAGAACCAAATCTGAAAAAAATTAAGCTGGTAGACCAAGTGATTTTTTATAAATGTTTCTGAAAACAAATAAAAGTATAGGCAAGGAGCAACCACCAACTTCAGGTACAAACAACATTAATATATTTCATCAAAACATTCAGTCTCTAAGAAATAAAATACTCAAGCTAGAGGTCTGCATAAAAACTCTGCTAAAATCTCCAGATATAATATGTCTAACAGAACACTGTTTAACACCTCTAGAGGAACCTTTTATAAAAATTAATGGATACAACTTAGCATCGTGTTGGTCAAGAAATGAGAGAGAACATGGAGGGTCATGCATATATACAAAAAATGACATACAGTTCAGAGAGCGAGCAGATATAAAACAAGTAAGTGTTGAATCTGTTGTAGAATGCTCCTGTATAGAAATAGAAAGTAAATGAGTATTAATACTCTCCATCTATAGACCACACCACAAGGTGACATTGACATATTCTTTGAATCCTTAATCAATATTTTTAACAAAATAAAAACCAAAATGATTAAATATACCATCGTTATATGTGGAGACTTTAATATAGACCTCCTATCAGAAAATAAGAGTAAAGCACACTTCATTGATTTAATGAGCAGTTACGGCTTCAATAAAAAAATACATAAACCTACTAGACAAAAATCAACATCTCAAACAATTATTGACAATATCTTTAAAAATACACACATTGAAGAAGGGGAAGTCATTCCAACATCTCTGTCCGACCACCATGGATTTCATTTTCACTCCCAACAGCAAGTAAAAATAAATGTACTAGTAATCTCAAATTCAGATGCTTCTCAAAGCGGAAAATAGAATATCTTAGGCAGGAATTAATAAACCAAAATTGGGAAGACATATATATGGAAAATGATCCTGACATGGCATATAAACGCTTCTCTAAAATTATCACGGATATAATGGACCAAATATTTGCTGTAAAAACACTAAAAAGACGAAAACAACATACATGAGGTTTGTTCCAACAAGAATCCCGAACTAATCAGAAGTAATGTGATTGGTTGAAAACAGTCCCTGATTGATCACCTGACCACATTATAAAGAGCTGATTGGCTCTAAGTAGTTTGTAACTAGTTCGTGATTGTTGTTGGAACAAACCTATGGATTACACAGGGAATCAAAATCTCATGTAAAGAAAAAAGAGGACTCTATATACAAAAAAATAAAGGTCAAATTTCACGTGAAAAATATGAAAATTATACAAAAGTCTTAAAGAAAGTAATATCTGCGGCAAAAAAATCGGCCAATGAAAGATACATAAGAGAATTATCTAACAAAACAAAGGCAACATGGACTGTAGTTAGTGAAATAACCAGAAATAAAACAAACAATCATCAGTCGTTTAATCCTGACGACTTTAACAAAAATGGCGAAACAATAAAAAACATATTAAACAACTTTAACCATTTCTTCATAAATGCTTGCCCAAATATAAATAATAATGACGACATCAACCTAGAACATGTGATTCTAAACAATGCAAACATTCACCTAAAACAAACGAATCCCCTGGAGGTATATAAATTACATACTCCTTAAAAGACACAAAAGCAGTAGGAATCAACAGAATACCTGTTAATGTCTTGAAATGAACCGCAGACCTTATTGCAGAACCTAGAGGTTCTGCAATAAGGTCTGCGGTTCATTTGCTAGAGCATATCTTATAAACCTATCCTTAGTTAATGGAATGTTCCCTAGCTTGTTAAAAATATCAGTAGTAAAACCAGTATATAAAAAAGGAGATAAGAACAATATGGGCAATTACAGGACCATTTCTCTATTGCCTAACATATCTAAAATATTTGAGAAAATTATATATATACGTCTCATTAACTTCATTGATAGATGGAAAATTCTTACAGATCATCAAAACGGCTTCAGAAAAAATATGTCAACAATTAGAGCTATGTACCAACTACTAAGTAAAGTGCTAGAGTCATTAAACAACAGAGAATGTGTATCCACTGTCTTACTAGACCTGTCAAAAGCTTTTGATAGTGTCGACTATGAGATAATGCTATTAAAACTGGAAAAATATGGGATTCGAGGGAAATGTAAGAGCCTGATAAAATCATATCTTTATGACAGAGCCCAGTGTATCATACAAAATGACAACGAAACAGGTCATCAAATAAAATCGGAGATGGAACTTTGACTAAAGGAGTGCCACAAGGATCTATTTTGGGCCCTCTCTTATTTATACTCTACTCAAACGACCTACCAAATTGCATAGATGATCATGTGGTTTTATATGCAGATGATACCTCCATAGTCTTCAACCAAAAGTCGCAAGAAGATTTAGAGACGAAAATACAGTCAACAATATCTACTTTGGAACGGTGGTTTGTCCAAAATAACATGCTACTCAATGTGGATAAACAAATATAATCAAATTCTCTTATCCTCTAATAGAGGAAAATAACCTTAATATACAATTCGAAGAAAAAACTATGCAATCAGTAAGCGATGCCTCATTTCTTGGATTACAAATTGATAGACGACTAGACTGGAGAGCTCATATAAATGTATTATCAAAAAAAATTGCTCAGTATTCCTATGCGATAAAAATCATTGCTAATTCAATCAATAAGAATGTAGCTAAGATTAGCTACCATGCATATGTACAATCGTGAATACAATATGAAATCATATTCTGGGGAAATTCGAGCGAGGTAGATAGAATATTTGTACTACAAAAAAGATGCATTAGAAACATTTATAATTTAAACCAAAGGGCATCATGCAAACCAGTATTTATGTCAGAAAAAATATTAACTTTAACCAGCATCATGATCTTCGAATCAGTCAAATTTTTAGTGTAGAATTGTTATTATCTATATTTAAAACATACATATTTACTTTACCTAATTTTAAGTATAGATCCCTACCTTCAGAATATGTCCTTTATTTCAAATTTAATTTGTTAATTTTTTTAAAATATTTCTTTTAGCTTCTGGTCGCATATTATATCATTTTGGTGCTAGGTATCAAAAAAAAAATTCTCCGATACTTTTTATAATTTTTTAATTCCTAGATTGCCTTTTCCTTTATTTCTATTATTATGTGTATGTGAGATGGCGTTACTTTCATGTCTCTTTCTAAATATATAAATTAGCATACAATAACAAAACATGTGCCTGTTTTCAGTGTTCAGTGTCGTTAGTGAAATGGAGAAAAAGAAGCGAGGAACTAATTTCACCTCAAGTGAAATTAGTTTGTTCATTAAAATTAGTTGAAGGATCTTTAATCTACAGCAAATTAATACATACTGTGGGTTATCGTCGGTTAAAACATGTTCAATTTGCGTCAAAATTGTAGTTGCCAGAGTGTCTTTGGTGAAGTGGATCTTTTGAATAAATTCTTCATCAGTGCATGAAATCATTAAGTCGTTCTTTGGCGTGATATGTACGTAAATTATTTATGAACTCAAAATCTTCCTCAATATTGTCGTGAAACGCTTCAGCCAATTCACGTAAATCCATTTATCAAAATAAAATTACAAATTGACCATTTTCGGTCACCTGATTTTGACACAGTCTGGAGGGCAAACAAGTCTCATCCAATCACAGAGGAATGCAAATGAAAACAATTAGAGATGAGTTGCTAGTAGAAGCAATTTAAGCCTGTTATTAAAAAATAACAACTTTTATCCATCTCTAGAAAACAAAACAATGAATTGTGTGCCCTCCACGCCACAAAAAATACGGTTATGTTTAATCTCGATTAATCACGGTAATCGTATCTCGATCCTAAGATTAAATTTAACAGCAGCCGCGCCCACATGTAACTACGATTGAGTACTTGAAAGTAACCAAATCAACTAATTAATATTTAGATGCTAAATTAACTTAATCTGAACCGAAAGTAACGGCCCTCAATATATTATTTAATGAACTATAGAAAAATAAAGCATAAAGCATATTAGCTCGGTCGGCAGCTTTGAGTTTTTTTATGTATGGTATAAATATGTAGTCAACTATGCAAAGGTGCTGAAGTGGAAAATTATTTTTTGATAATTGCAACATTGAAACGTAGCATACGTGTGATTAGTTTGTGGGAGACCTGTTCAAAGAACGCATTATTTACTAGTACATCTATAAAATGTTCAGTTAATATGTTGATGACAACAATGAATTATATAACAAATAATACAATATAATATAATTGAGTTAATTATATTTTTTGTGAATTCATTATGTTTTTTGAAAAAATTGTAATGTAACTAACGTAAGCAGTTCATACAATGTATCTGAATGCACACCTAATTTGTTAATTTGTTTACACCTTAAACGATATTTAAATTTTTTTTTGACGTCAGTAACTTTGTAAATCTTTCCTCTTTTTACTGTAAATTACTTATATGAATATAATACTAATTAATAAGTTATTAAATCACTATAAAAATTCCGTTTAAGTAATTAAATACTTATTAATAATAATTCGCAATTACAATTTTAATTAACACAGGCACATAAAAAAAGAGTTAATTATCTGAGGTTTCGCATATATACTTCCATGTACCTTTGACCGCTGAACATGAGCCCGATGACGGTTTTACAAAATCAAGTCCGGATTTTTTGTTGACCACAAAAAATAGTTTAACACAGGCCTGAATAGGGTTTTAGTACAAACTAAAGATTATAAATAAGTAGACCGTGTATTCGATGTATTCTTGACAGCTGAACATTATACCGATGACAGTCTTTACCGCCATCCAAGACGAAAAGGACGGTACAATACACCGGCTCCTAGAGGAAAATTAAACCCTAAGGACCCACATCCAGGACCTCACCGAAAAAATGGCCCAAATGCAAAAACAGAGAAGCACTGGAGGCTCAAAATATCCTGCACCAGGAGCTCCTGAGGGCTATCCAGGAAGCAATCCCAACCCCCCCGGCTACTAGCAATGAAGCAGCAGCCCATAAGAAAAAAAAGTCGGCCACCCACCAAATGGACACCGTCGAAGAGGAGCCTAAACAGCCCAAAACAAAGACTGTTCAGGTCAGGGACCCCACGGCGGCCACCAATACTCCTGCACTGGGCCCCCAAGAGGCCACGATCAGCAAGGAGAAGAAAACGACAGTCCCTCCTGTCATCCTCAGGAAGAAAGAAATATGGACCTCAATAAGCCTTAGGCTGCGAGATGCTCAAGTTAAATGTACGAAAGCAAAAGTCGTCGGAGAGGGAAGCTCCATCGAGCCTCAAACAGCCGACGATTACAGGAAGATGACGAGGTTGTTCACCACCGAAAAGTGGGAACATCACACGTATGCCCTGGCAGAGGAAAAGCTGCTGAGGGTGGTGGTGAGAGGTATTCCTACCGGAGTAAGAAACGAGGACATAAAGGAAGACCTTAAGACTCAAGGACTTGCACCAGTGTCAGTCCAACGGATGACATCCAGGAGGACTAAGAGGGAGATACCCCTCGTCCTCGTGCAGGTTCCCCTGGGCCAGGAAAAGATCCTGGAAGTCAACAGATGTTGCTCCCTGGTCGTCAGTGTAGAAAAACAGAGAGCCTCCCCTACCGTCACCTAGTGCCACCGTTGCCAGCGCTTTGGTCACGCACAGAGTAGATGCACTGCACAGTCAAAGTGCGTGAAGTTCGGCCAGGCCCACCATTCGACTGAGTGCCAAAAGAAAAAGGAGAGCCTCGCCAAATGCGCAAATTGTCAAGGGGCCCACCCAGCGAGCTACAGGGGATGCCCCAGCTATCCCAAAAAACAGTAGGTCCCCCGAACGTCACCAAACAGGGACCTAGGGCGCAGACGGCCACAGCAGAGACCAGAAAGGTCACTGCTGGAAAAAGTTATGCAAATGCAGCAAGCGCCAAGGGCAAGGCCGCACCTGCAAACAGGGCCAAGACAGCGCCAAAGAAGCTGGTCAAACCCCCAAATTCTGCAGTGGCCCATAACTTCACAGCTGCGCTGGCACAGATGCAGCAGATGTGCTCAGCAATGAGTGCATTCTTCGCCCAAATGCCAAATATGCTCCAAGAATAGATGGCTACTACGCTGGTGAAGCCGAAAATCTTGCAGATCGCCTCATGGAACGTAAACGGCCTCCGAGGGAGGAAGCTAGAAATAGAAGAAATCTTGGAGAGGTACAACATCGACGTGATGGCCCTGCAAGAAAACTAACTTCGCCAGGATAATACGGAACTTCGAATCCCAGGCTACGAAGTCTATAGAGAACAACGAAGAGCAAACGCAGGAGGAGTTGTTCTGCTCGTCAAGAGGTCTATAGACCATCATCTCATCGACACTCCGAAACTGGAAAACATGGAAGTCATCGCCAGTTAGTAGTTTCAACGGAACGAAACGGCCCACTCAAGATTGTTTCCTGTTACCAAGCTGCTCAACGTCCTCTCTTAAACCATGACCTGGAGGCCCTCATAATACGGGGTACCCAGGCGGTGGCTATAGAGACTTCAACGCCAAATCGCCAGTTTGGAATTGCAGACTCACTAACACCCATGGACGGGCGATGCTGCGATTCCTGGAAGATCACTATGACGTACAGGCATTAGGTCCAGAAGAACAGACGTTTGACAACGGAAGACATAGGCCAGACGTGCTGGATATAGCCCTGCTCAACGAGATGACCTTCACTGCCGAACTTTACACACAAGCTGAAGGCTCCTCGGATCACAACCCCATCTTCCTAAAACTAGGAGATGGATTGCTTGAAAAGGAAGCCTTCACTAAGAGAAGAACAGACTGGGAATAGTTTCGAGCAATTTTGCAAAGGAACATTGCACGCGTTCCCAGAATCGATAGTGAAGAAAAAGTAGAAGAGGCTATTGTCTCCCTGGAAAATTACATCCAGGCAGCGCTAGTGGAAAGCACGACGGAAACTGTAACGAGAAGAGTTGCAGTGCCGATAGGAGAACTCCCTGAAGATACCATTCAGCTCATTCGAGACAGAAGGAGGGTTAAGAAACTAGTGCAGAAAACAAGACTTCCTGAACACCGAAGGGAACACAACCAACTAACCCGAGGAGTTAAAGAAGGCCTGCAAGAACACAGGCCGAACAGATGGTAACGTCACCTAGAGTCGCTGGACCCTCAGGAGAGAAGCATGTGGACCACCCAGAAGGTTCTGTGTGTCAAGCGAAAACCAGTCCGGCCCATCTACGAAGAGAATGGTATTGTCTACACTCGACAGGAAAAAGCCGAGACTTTTGCCGGCATCTTGGAACTGCAGTGTAGGGAAAACCAGATCGACGACGAGGACGAGGACTGAGAGGACGACGTAACACGCAGAGTCAGAAGGCTGCGACACCGGATGAAGATATAATCCCCTCAACTTCTCCAGAAGAAGTCAGGGAAATCCTGAGAACCCTCAAATCCCGCAAAACGCCGGGGTGTGACGGATTAGGAAACATAGCACTCAAGAACTACCCCTTAAAGGAGTAGCAGCAATGGAGAACATCATCAATGCCATCTTGAGGCTACGTTATTTTCCCACCAAGTGGACGTGGTTCCAAACCAGGTAAGAATTTAACCTTTCCTTGAAATTACAGGCCCATCAATCTTCTACCGGTGATGAGTAAAGTAGCAGAGGGGATCATCCTGAATAAACCCTGGACCGATGAGCTCCAGATCATCCCAAATGAGCAGTTCACCTGCCGAACCAAGCATTCCACCAAGCTCCAAGTACATCGTCTAACGGAGTACGTCACGGAGGGTTTCAACCAAGTCACAGGAGCGATCTTCTTAAATGTAGCCAAGGCCCTAGACAGGGTTTGGCATGAAGGTCTCCTGGCTAAGATTTTGTCGATGGGTTACCCTGTTGGTATCGTCAAGCTTGTGAGATCCTATCTTCATCGGATGCAACTTCGTGTGAAGATTGCCGACAAGCTGTCGAACTAGAGGCCCGTGGAAGCAGGCGTACCACAGGGATCGGTACTGTCTCCCCACCTGTTCACCATCTACACTTCCGACATGCCAAGAACCGCAAGTACCTCTTTGGCGCTCTACGCAGACGACACTGCCATAATTGCAAGATGATGGAGTACAAGACTTGCCACCCGCAACCTCCAGGAAGCAGCATCCCTTCTGGAAGAGTGATGCAACAAGTGGAAAGTCCAAGTGCACGAGGAGAAGAACCAAGCCACCCTATTCAAGAGAGTCAAGAAGCAAACTCCCACAGGACACGTCTCCATGAACGGCGATAACATCAAATGGGACGATACCGCCAAGTACCTTAGCGTTATCATGGATCGAAGCCTGACGTGGGACAGAACACGGAAACGATAATACAGGAACCGAGGACGAGGAGGACTCTATTATGCCCTATGATAGGTAGACAGATCCAACTCAACCTGACGAACAAGCTCACGCTTATCAGGACCCTCATTGCATCTATTCTGACCTACGCCTCTATAGCCCGGGAATACCAAGCAGCCACCCACCTGAAGAGGATACAAGCCGTGGAAAACGTCGCACTTAGGTGCGCCGTGGATGCACCATAATTTGTCAGAAACACCGACATCTTCAGAGACCTGGAATACACCCCGGTAACTGAGGTCATCCGGGACAGAACGAAGAATCTATACGCCCGCGAAGTAGCGCATAGGAATCCGCTGGTCAGAGAAGCGTCTGACTACTGACTACGACCCCAACGACGCTCCGAGGCACAAGAGGCCGAAGCTCCAGATCCTAGATAACGGGTAAGTATAACTTAACCGTTTTTCTGTTTCTGCCCGACTGTCAGGCCACGCCGCAAGTAGACAATGACCAAAAACACCCAGATCATCCGATCTAGGGAGTACCAAGCAAACAACCAGCTCGGCACCCTTACCCTAGCCGGTGCCGGCCTCTGACGCTAAAATAACCATCTTAGGCCGAACACGATTTGAGCTACACAGCCCAATACTTCCTTCCGAAGAATTCGGAGCACATGAGGCCAATTGGCACCCTGGACTTCCGACTAGTCAAACACCCCCAAACCCTTCCAAACTCCTAGAGCGCTCGGCAACAGCCGTTCCCTCTCACGACGGACGAAAGACGCTCCCGGGAGCAGACATGCCAGCAAAAAAAGAGAAAATCGAGACAGAAGGCGAAAAAGCGGGCCCACCTCTTACGAGGCCGGTCTAGATCTACAGAAATGATCGGGGCAAAGAGCTCAAGCTAATCATCCGAGACCATCAACAAAAGTCAAGAATATTGGTGCGATGTCAGTTTTGCTCGCCCGCACGCACGCGTGCATGGGTGACAGTCGAAATTTTGATTTTGAGGTTAACACATGTTTGCATATTTTTCATCAAACGTCAGATTAACTCATTTTATGACATTAAAGTTTGACAGATTATAATGGACTACTGACTACTGTAACAAACTCAAACTCTTTCGCCGTAGTGTTTATGCAGAATGACGTCACGAGACGGCGAAGCGCTTTGTACTGAAACCCAATCTGTATCATTGAATATCTAAGGTTTAGATATACTTGTGAAGCTGAAATTTTAACAGCTTAGTGTTGTTTTTGCGAGTAACTTTGTTACTTGTAGTATGCAGTTTGTAGCAACCAACGTCGTTTTCGCGATATCTGGTAAGATAGGGGAATGCAGTGACGTCACCATGTGACGTCATGGTGTGAAACCAAAACATACTACATGTAACCTACTTTAACAAAATTTTCGCGAGTAACTAGGTATGTTGTAGTAAGGTAGGGGAATACGTACGACGGCAATATATGATGTCATGAAATGATTTTAAATCATACTTCGAGTAACCTAGTTGAAGAGGTAGTCACTTCTAGTTAGATTGTTTTTAAGAGTTGTCAAACGATGGCCAAACGTCACTTCTTTTAACAAGGTTATGTTTGATTTTTGTTTTGGGGTCGGTAGTTCACGTATACTTAATTATTAGCAATAAAAAGAAAAAAAAAATTTTTTCGTTCTAAAAAACTCATAGAACTTTATTTCAGTGTATTTCTCTAGCTAGTTTTCAAAATGAAGGGGTACACTTGATATCTTCTCAGTAACAGCTTTAAGCATATTAACAACATATTACTGTCTGTTAAAACAATAGCATTATGTAACTCTGTATTTATATTGAAAATTAAGTTCTCCGTCATAAAAAGTAAATTTTCCATTACATTTACATTTGTAAATGCCCTAATGAAACTATAATAACTAACCTGAACTAACCAACTTGATGATTCTACGTTTTCGCGACTATCTGGCCTTACTAGTGTTGGTATGGTGGGGGAACTTACTAGACCTAACTATTTGGTTAGTTAAAGTTACTCGCGAAAATTTTGTTTTTTAAAGGTAGTTGCCTCTAGTTAGCTTGTTCGGGTAACGCCTTAAAACACTGAAATAAGGCGCGTACAAAATCTGACAGCTAACGAGAGAGGAGGGCATATAACCTCAATGTTCCAAATTAAGTATCGTGAAATTCGCTGTTTTCGTTTGCTTTTTTAACTTTCCTGTACTATCAGCTATTGAAATAAACATTTTTAAGTTTAGGTTTCATTATATATAGACAATTACGTGTTTTGTACAATAATATTTCCTTTGATTTCGAGATGTGCATTGTTTACCTATGTGTTTTTAGTTATTTTCTTCGTATTCAAACAATGTATGGAATTGATCCTATTATTATATTATATGGAGCATATTTAGATTATTTAAGATTTAAATTCACATTGAAAAATAGGTCTTCTACTATTAATAACAAATTTTGAATCTCGATCATTGTCATTTAGGATACGCGATATTTTCACATTTGATTCAAACTTTCGTTCACTAACCGCCACAACAAACCACAAACGTTTTCGCGACTACCTTAACATACCAACGTTAATGGAGTGGGAGAATTTACTATTACTTACTACGCCATACTTATTAGTTAGTGAAAGTTACTCGCGAAAACATAACTCTTGCTCGAATACTATAGATTACCATAAAAACGAAACGAAAAATAAATTATGGGTAACAAGCCCATTAGTATCAAAAATTTGAAAGATATAACATGGAAATTCCGACTGATATTTTGCAAGAAGCTACAGTCAATTTAATACCAAAGTAACCTATTTTAAGGAATATCTACAATTTGAATAGATCACTAGCAGTGACGTCACAGTTTTGCCAGCTGCCAATTGACTGGGTGGCAAATTCAGAAATTTGACATTTGATCTGGTGTCAGTTTTCGTTCAATATAAATTAAGGAAATTAAAGTACAGGATTTCTTAATATCAGATATGTGAACTAGGTATGTGTAGTGATGTTTATTAATATTTTTTTAAAACTTACTGTGAGAGAGAATTTTATAAATACTTTATTAGTGCTGTTTTTACAAATGTAAAATTTGATGTCAAGAAGGTTGATATTGTATCCTACTTTTGTTAGGCTCAAAAGCTTGTAACAATTTTAAATGTTTAGCACATTAATAACAAGAATTAGTGGTTTGTATTGTGAAAGGAGTAACAGTAAATCTAATATAAAGATAGGACTGTAAGACCATTTCAGTTTCCATTTAATTTAAATCATAAACAAATATGCAACGTAATATGCTACGAATACTTTATATAGGTATATACCTAGTTTTGTTTCTGTTTTGATTCTTACAGTTATAATTACAGACGTTCAGAATACTGATAGTGTACACAAATATAATATCAGTGAAGGTAAAAGGAGCTAAAACACGGCAGAATTTTAAAAATATACGCTTTTAAGAGCATCGTCTGAATGTTTTAAATTATGCACATTATACATAATTATAAAGGTAAGTATGAATAATAATAGCCTTATAGTTTAGATACAAATTTTATTTCCAAGAAGGGACACAACGGTTCATTAATTCAACACTTTGTTGTATTTTTTAAAAATTATCCAAAGATGCAGTTTGAATCTCCCACTTTTAAATCATGTAAGTTACCCCCATTAATATATTTCAGCTTAAATGTAATGAGGGAACTCCTAAAATGTAGAACTAAGATAAAATTATAATAAATTCACTAAAATTCATTTACTATATGGAAAAGAAATTACTTTTGACATGTGAACAAGATGAAGTGCCTATTCAAATATGTGAATAAAGCGTTAGATAGATGTCAGTTCAGCAATTCACGAAATGTATAATGGATAAAGAACACCAACAATTAATTTTTAAAAATGTTTAAAAAAGCACTAAAAATTCTTTAAAAACTCAAATTATTTTACACGGACACAAATGCAAAACTAAGTTATTGACACCCAGTCAGCTGGAGCGGCCATGTTGTGACGTCAGCTGCTACTACTCTATTGGATGAAAAAAAGACGAGTTAATGCTGTAAACGAAGAAGTGCTTCTCGCTTACTTTGTACATTTGATAAAAAAATTGCACCTTCTTTGACGTGGACAAAATATTCTATGATAAAGGCGATTTTAGAAGTATACAGGAACTTTGATATAACAAGATATGGAAAACTTGTGGCATAGGTACTTAAAAAACCGATCAAGATATTTCAAACCCAAAAAGGCCAACATTTTGGTAGGAGCACATATCGAACAATATTTGATGGATGCCCCTGACGATGAGCATTTTATGTCAAAGGTAGGTGTTTATTATGATGTTCTTGCTTTTATGTATTTAATTGTTTGGGTTTTTTAGGTTGCATTAATTTTGCCTGTCGTTGCGGTGAACTGACCTACTTAAGCGCCGAAGATATAAAAGATAAAGAACAATATCTATACATATCCATGCCAGATACCAAGACGAATAAATCAAGAAGTTTCACAGTTTTAAATGAAGGATTATCGGTAAACCCACTTGAGTTGATTAGGAAATATGTGTCTTTAAGACCGCAAAATGTGTCTCACAAAAGATTTTACGTAAATTTTCAAAGGGGAAATGCGTCGGATTAAATGCGTTGGATTAAATAAGCTCTCAACTATTCTCAGAATTGTAGCTGATTATTTGCAATTGTCTACTGCCATAGCCAGTGAACTCTATACTAACATAGAGTTCACTGGCCATAGCATGCGCCGTTCTTCGGCAACTCTTTTGGCCAAAACTGGGGGTGACGTTTAACGTCACGGTGGGTGGAAATCAGCCGCCGTGGTGGCGAGTTACTTGGAAGATTCAGTCTCAAACAAAATTGTTATTGCTAAAAAGATACAGGGAGAATAGCGCAACGAGTCAGGCGATACAGACGTCGTTACTAGTATAGAGAAAAATTGTGTGCAGGGGAGCAGTTTTCTTTGTGAAAAATCGAATATGATGACAATAAATATTAACATCAATTTAAATAAATAAGTGTTAGTGCATGGATTCTTTGCTTTGTTAATTTTCCGTATAATAAAGACAATAAATAAATTGCGTGGACCCTTTTTATATTAAAATTACTCTTTATTGACTAAATCACTACCTCACTAGTGATCTAAAGTATACTTTAGCTCACTACCTTATCTCGCTAGTGACTTATGGACCACTTTATACCTTTTAATCTCATCAATTTAAATGAAAGTGTTGGATAAAGATTTTAAATAAATAGGCCATATATTCAATGTATTCTTTACCGCAGAACACGATACCGATGTCAGTTTCAACCAATCAGGTCATGACTTCCTATTTATCCTGATCTATTCTTTTCTGAAGTACCGTACTCTTGTCTTCAAATGATCTGCGTAATGCTTTCCTTTTTCGTTTAATAACTTTCGTTTTCACATCCCTTTTCAATGTCCAACAGTAGTCTGCCATCATATTAACATCCCATTAGCCATGATATCTATACTTACTTGTCTTGGTGAAAACATTCATCATGCTCTTCACTACAATCACCTAAATTTTATGGAAACTGGTTCCCACCCCCTCTAGAGGGATGGGCAAAAAAGCAAAGTAGCAATCACCGAATCTGATACAGATTCATATGATAAGAGAAATAGGTGGTTACAATTTCTCATGAAAATTTATATTTTCCAAGTTCTAACGATTTGAAGAATACGATTTTAGCTTTAAAATATTAGTGCCTTGAGACTGTTTTTCGTAAATAACACAAAAATTTTATATTTATGGACAACATGGTATGGTACAAAAATAAGATTATGAAATTACAAGTATTTTGTTTTTTGCTTATTTCTGCTCGATGAACAGTTCTAAAAATATGATAGTTTAAAAATGGCACTCGAACGCTTTCAGTCGAGATATAATGTTTAAATCTCAAATATTTCGGAAACAATCAGTATGATGTTATAAATACAAATAATAGAAATTAAAGGGCTTGAAGTACTCTTTGATATGACTTTTTATCAATCCGTACAGCTTGAAAAATAACGATGTTATGTACAAAACGATGAGCATTTTGTAATTTTTTAAAATAAAGAATTTAGAATTTGCCTGTTGTCATTGGCCATAGAATAGAAATTCTAAAAATCTGTACTAGTTTTTATAAGTATACCGGGTGAGTCACGAATTGCGCTCGCCCCGATATTCATAAAATATTTGGAATAGAAAATTGAAATTTGGAGGCCTTATTACACGACTAAAATGCCAGCTTTTCAATTAAAAATCCACCCTATATATTTTTACATTTTTGGAATCTAGAGGAAATTTTGAATACAATACATCCATTTTGGTCACTTTTTGATAAACATTAAACATTTTATTAAAAAATCTATTTCTGAATCCAGAGCGCTGTGGTGCCCAAAATATATTTTAATTTGTGTGCTACGTTACTATAAAAATAAAAAGACCAATATGATTGCATTACTTAATTCTCTAGAGGCGTTTAAAATTTTTAAATGTGATTTTTACCCACTAACTCGGTTTTTTTAAATGGGAATTTAATCGTTCACCAACATTTTTAAATACCTCATTTTCATATGAATCTAATGATACCAAAATTTTGAAAATCCGCTCAGAAATATTTGAGATTTCAGCCAAAATACAATGCAACCAAGCTTTTAGAAACATGCGGCTAATGGATAATAGATTAGTGGGCTTTGGAAACTAAAATGGCACATTTCTGTGTAAATCTGGTAACCTAATAATATTGGAAAAATCATAGTAGCCATTGAATGTAATAAAACAATATCAGCTGTCAGACAGATACAAAATAAAGCGTTGCGGAAATCTCTTTGAGTAAAAATTAAAGAAAATGAATAATTTTAGTAGAAATGAAAAGGTCGATATGTTACTGATATATGGAGAGCGTCTCAAAAATTCAACTGCAGCTGCAGAACTGTATCAGCAACGATATCCCAACAGACGTCATCCAAGCAGACACTTGTTTGTCAGAGTAGAACAAGAATTAAGAAACGAAGCCAATCAACAAGATGACTATCAAACATTTATTGTAAGTGAGGACAAAGAGGATTTGTGATGATACACCCAACAACATCAACAAGGGAATTGTCAATGGAATGCGACATTAGTCAGTCTTCGGTTTACAGAATTTTAAAGAAACATAAGTTTCGGTCTTATAAATACTAAATACACCAACATCTTTATGGAGATGATAACGACAGGAGGCTCGTATATTGCAACTGGTTCTTAAATGCAGTACAACAAAACCCAGGTTTTCCTTTTCATATTTTATATTCAGATGAAAGTAGATTTACGAAGCAAGGTATGTTTAACAGAAATAATACTAGGTACTGGGCTCAAGAAAATCCGAGGTTGGTAGGGCGGGGGAATATTCAGGAAAGATTTGGGTTTAACTGTTGGCTTGGAGTACTTGGAGATCGAATAATTGGACCCATATTTTTTGATAGAACACTTACTGGCGAACGATATTTATTCTTTTTACAAAACCAGACAGCAGAATTTCTTGACTTACTCCCTCTTGCCTATTTACAAAATCTGTTTTTCCAACAAGATGGTGCTCCCCCACATAATTCCAGAAGAGTTATGGAATATTTAGACAACTTGCATGGTGAACGCCTTATCGCAAATCAAGGTCATATCAGGTGGCCTCCTAGGTCACCTGACTGACACCTCTCGACTATTATGTATGGGGCACTCTCAAAAATAAGGTTTATAAAACTTCTTCAAATACCCGTGAAGAGCTGCAAAATAAAGTTGTACGGGCTCTTAATAAAATAACGCCGGCTGAATTGCGTAGAGCCATTCAAGCAACTGTACGCAGAGCCGAATTGTGTATAGAAAATAATGGTGGACATTTTGAACAATATCTATAAATGTCAATTTATGGTTTAATTATATTAATTATTTTAAAGATACCTACTGTTACCTAGTTTAAGTTTAATTGTTCAAACGGAATTGATTTTTATTTATTAATAGGCCCGATATTTATGTTCATTTAAATAAAATTCTGGAAACCGAACTGATGTCGCATTCTATTGCAAATGTCCTTGTGGATGTAATTGTGTTTAACTCCACATACCTATGCTAAACTTAATTGTAACGTTCTTTGCGCTCACAATTATTAAATGTTTGATAGCTCAAGATTGCCTATAACTACACGAGTCTGTCTGACAGCTGATATTGTTTTATTACATTCAATGGCTACTATAATTTTTCCAATGTTATTAGGTTACCAGATTTACACAGAAATGTGCCATTTTAGTTTCCAAAGCCCACTAATCTATTATCTATTAGCGGCATGTTTCTAAAAGCTTTGTTGCA
Source organism: Stenurella melanura (assembly GCA_963583905.1). Taxonomy (NCBI): domain Eukaryota; kingdom Metazoa; phylum Arthropoda; class Insecta; order Coleoptera; family Cerambycidae; genus Stenurella; species Stenurella melanura. Next base: position 102,557,819 of record OY757312.1, read on the forward strand.
TTGTATTTTGGCTGAAATCTCAAATATTTCTGATCGGATTTTCAAAATTTTGGTATCATTAGATTCGTATGAAAATGAGGTATTTAAAAATGTTGGTGAACGATTAAATTCCCATTTAAAATAACCGAGTTAGTGGGTAAAAATCACATTTAAAAATTTTAAACGCCTCTAGAGAATTAAGTAATGCAATCATATTGCACTTTTTATTTTTATAGTAACGTAGCACACAAACTAAAATATATTTTGGGCACCACAGCACTCTGGATTCAGAAATAGTTTTTTTAATAAAATTTTTAATGTTTATCAAAAAGTGACCAAAATGGATGTATTGTATTCAAAATTTCCTCTAGATTCCAAAAATGTAAAAATATATATATAGGGTGTTCCATTTAAAAATCTAAAGTTGTGGGCATTTCCGATCAAACCGGATGTGCACCAAACTTGATTTTTTATTGAAAATATGGCATTTTAGTCGTGTAATAAGGCCTCCAAATTTCAATTTTCTATTCCAAATATTTTAGGAAATATCGGGGCGAGCGCAATTCGTGACTCACCCGGTATAGAGTATTATCAACATGGTTTAATTTTGTGAACTTCAATTTATCAAAAGTTTTAAAGAAATATGAGATTTAAATATATTTCTTTGCCACTAAAAGTTCAAGCACCACATTTGTACTGTCATATTTTCGAAACTATTAATTCTATAAATAAAATGTTTTAAAAACAAATTAATACGTTAAGCTATATTTTCCTATATTGTCATATTTTCCTTTAATGAAATTGTTTTGGAGTTATTTACAAAAAAAGGAATTTTTTCAGCAAAATTGTAAAATTCTTCTTAATTTAAAGCAGGTATGTTTTAAAAAACGTCTGCTTTAGAAATACCAAAACATTAGAGCATGTTAGTAATGCTATAAATTAATAATGAATTTTGATGATATGGCCAATGGCAGCAGAAAAATCTTATTTTTTTTACGATTACAAAGCACTCATTGCTTTGCACATAACGTTGTTATCTTTCAAGCTGTACGGATTGAAAAAAGTCCTATACAAGAGATCTTCAAGCCCTTTAATCTCTATTATATGTATTTTTAACATCATACTGATTGTTTCTGATATATTTGAGACGTAGACATTATATCTCGACTGATAAACGTTCGAGCGCCATTTTTAAACTATCATGTTTTTAGAACTATTCATTGAACAGAGAAAACAAAAAACAAAATATTTGTAATTTCATAATTTGTTTTTGTACTATACCACTCTTTCCATAAATGTAAGACTTTTAAGTTATTTAGGAAAAACAGTCTCAAGGTACCAATTTTTTAAATCTAAAATCGTAATCTTCAAATCGTTATAACTTGGAAAATATAAATTTCATGAAAAATTGTAACCTCCTTTATCTCTTATAATATGAATCTATATCAGTTTCGGTGGTTACCATTTTATTTTTTTGCCCAGCCCTCTAGAAGGGGTGGGAACCACCCCCAAGTAAAAACCAGCAATTTTTAAAAGGTAAACTTTTTTGTACTCAGTATTAGAAACTCAAAGAAAATAAATCACGAAAATCCATTTATTATAACTGGGTTCCGAGGTAAAGACCTAATTGCACTTGACTATACAGGCTGTCCATTTTATTTATTTATTTATTTATTTATTTATTTATTTACACGACTCAACAGGACGAAAGTCCCAATTACAGAGTCGGAATACTAACAATAAATATTGTGCTATGATAGAAGTAGGTATTACAAATTATCTCCATATATACACTTTAAATCCTTAGTTCTACAATAACAGAAGTATTACAAATTATGTTCATATATATTCTTTATATCCTTAATTCTACAATGAAAAATATCAATATTATTCTGTATATGATTGTAATTCTTGCACATGATATTAATAGGTGAATACATTAATAGATTGGTGCGTGAAGCTTTGATATGAAATGTTTGGTGGAGTCGAGTTGATTTAGAAGGAACTCGTAGGTCAATGAGTTTTAATAGATCAGAACAGTCGAGTTTAGAGTAGTATTATTATGAGAAGATGCTCGGGGCGGAGCTAACGTGCGCCAATATTTTTGCCAGTGACAGCATCATCTGGGGTAGAAGGATATATAATAATTCTAATCAAATTTTCGAGATCGAGGAACTGTGTAATGTAGAATATTAAAACTCGTCACACTCTGGTGTTTACGATGAAGACATTCTTCACTGAAAGTAAGGTTATATCACTTAATTCAATCAGAAATGGGGAACACAACAAGTATACTGCAGCACAGATCCTGTGACTGCAGATTGACGGTGCCACTGGCTTCGACGTCAAATATGACGCAATTCGCTCTCCTTGGCTTAAAACAATGAAGGCACACAAACTCGTCTCTGCGCATTATTTTTTGCGAGCATCTTCTCATAATAATACTACTCTACTGTTTAATATTTTAGACAGAGTTACAATTCCGTGTAATTCTCGGCGAGTTTGAAGTGAGTTAAGTGAGAATCTATTTAACAAAATATCGTTACTAATTCCAACAAGTGGATAGGTCTTGTCCTCGGTGTAGCTTAAGTATTTAAAAAATTTTCTTTGAATATTCTCCAGTTTATTAATATGAACGATGTAATAGGGACTCCAGATTACGTCAGCATACTCCAATTTACTTCTGACAAACGAGTTAAATAGAAGCTTCATAGTTTTAACATTCTTGAAATCTTTGGAGTTTCTAATTATGAATCCCAATGATTTAAAAGCTGAAGATGCGATATTATTTATGTGATAAATAAAAGTCATCTTGCTATCAAAAGTAACACCTAGATCCTTAAATCTATCAACTCTTTGTATGACACTATCGTTTATTATATACTCATTAATGAAAATATTATGCCCACGTGAATAGGTGACAACACTACATTTTTCAACATTTAGAAATAGCTTATTTTTATTGCACCAGTTATCAATGTTTTCCAAATCTGACTTGAGCAATTCTATATCATCATTGCATCTAACGCTGTAGTACATTTTTAGGTCATCGGCATAGAGTAGATATGGGCACTGTAAGTTTATAACTATATCATTGATAAAGACATTGAATAAAAGTGGACCAAGGACTGACCCTTGAGGGGCTCCTGATTCGGCATTAAATTCGACAGACTTGTGTCCATGGTAATAAACATATTGCAACCTATTACTTAAATATGAGGTAAAGAATGAAACAAACTCATATGATAATCCAAAATTTGTTAATTTATTTAATAAGATACCGGGGTCAAGCCTGTCAAACGCTTTGGAGAAATCTGTGTAAATAACGTCGACTTGACCACCTCCATCCAAGACTTCACAAAGATACTGAGTCAAACACAATAAATTTGAAGTCGTAGACCTACCTGGCATGAACCCATGTTGATGGCTTGATATTTTATTTTCTATGTTAGGAAAAATATAGTCGTAGAGAACGAATTCGAATAGTTTAGAGAAATTATGAATTATGGTGATTGGCCTGTAATTTTTTTTGTCTTCTTTGGAATTCTTTTTGTGAACAGGGCATATTTTAGATATTTTCCACAGGCTAGGAAAGATGCCATTATTTAAAGATAAATTAAATATATATGATAAGGGACCGGCCAATATTGAGACGCAATCTTTGACGAAGAAAGCTGGTATTCCATCTGGGCCTGCTGTAAATTTTGGCTTTAATTTTTTGCACCATTTAATAACTTCTGCCTCTGAGATTGTAGGTATGAATATATTTTGTGTGTCCACAGGTTCACTTTCGCCACCCATACTGGCATTATTAGTTGATGCAGAGTATGCTGATTTGAAATATTCTGAAAATTTATTTACTATATCTTGGGGGTCATTATATGAGGTATTTTCATATGTCATACTGTTAGGTATTGAGCTTGTTTTTGACTTATTATTAATGTAGGGCCAAAACGTTTTTGGATTCTCTTTTAAGTTATTTTCTATTTTAAGTAGGTACCTTCTATGCGAGTCATCAATATATTTTTTATTTTAGTTCTAATGTTCTTATATTCCTCATACAACACGGCATCTTTAGTATTTTTATATCTATTCCATATTTTATTTTTATGTTTGAGATTTTTAATCATGTCTTTCGAGGACCACTGAGGATATTTGTTTGTACGCGGAAGAGATTCAGGAACGTATAAGGATAGATTCTCGTAAATAATATCATAAAAAATTTGAGTTGCTTGATCTACATTCGATACATCATATAACAAATTCCATTCAGTGTGGCACAAACTATTATACAATGACTGAAAATTGGCTTTTTTAAAATTGTAATTTGGTATTTGGTTGTAGGAGAAACATGTGCCAACTATCTTTAAGTCTCATGTTATATCCAGTGCCGAATGATGTGAATCCTCTATTAGCTCGCAGGCTTCTGATTTTGTGACTATACAATTTATGTTGCTAAAAATCAAATCTAATAGCCTCCCCTTATCGTTTGTTATGAAATTCTGCTGTTTTATATTGGGAAAATTACACAAGAGATCTAACTGTATTAATTTAGGGGATTTTTCTAACGATTTCAAGCTTTCAAAGAAATCTGCCATGTTAAAATTGCCCATTATTAATATGTTATTTCCGTAGATAGAATACATATTTGTAAGTTCTTCAAATAGGGTTTCATAAACTTCAACATTTGTATTAGGAGGGATATACATACAGAATAAAGTTAGATTTTGCGTCTTGTTTATAGTAATGTTTAAGCCAATGATATCTACAGAGGGAACACTTTTACTGATTGAATTCAAATTCTGTAAGATGACAGAAAAAGTTTTATCAACTGCTAATAACACACCACCTCCTCTGCTTAAGTTCAATTCTTTAAATTTTGTAGCTGCACGATAGATGTTATAGTTATTACAGAATAATTCAGAATCAAGAACATTCGAACTCAGCCATGTCTCACTATATGCTATGATATGATAATTAAATATAGTTGATGCATTATACAAATCTGTAGTTTTAGCATTGAGTCCTCGCACATTTTGATACAATATGTTAAGTTCAGAAGTGGTTTTGTCAGAAAAGGTGGCTGTGCTTAAAGTAGAGACATGATTGTTATTAACTGCATTGTTGTGGAAGTAGTGCTCAACATTATTATAAGTATTGCCCTGTTTACATTTTAATTGCTATTGGGTGCCAAACATTGTGTGTTTTAAGGACTCTAATTTCTGTTTATATTTTATCAGGGCTATCGAGAATATCTCACTTAATAGCAGCCGTGCAAAACAATGATTTGTACAAAAATTGTGCAGATTTTTATAAGCTACAAAATGGTTTAAAATAATTTGAATTTGAGAGTTATGACGGAAAATATCGAAAATGCGGAATATGTCGAAGTAAAATATCTCCGTTATTTGAAGAGATACGACGAAAATTCTAAGGCAAAAATTTTTAAAATGCCACTATTTTTCGCACGTTTCAAAAAATTTTTTAACCCCCTAAAGAGCAAATCTCAAAATACAGCGGTTTTGAAAAAAATTAGACAAAACTTGGTTGACATACTCTGTTTTGCAACAAATGTTCGCCTTAGAATTTACATCGTATCTTTTCAAATAACGGAGATATTTTACTTAGACATATTCCGCATTTTCGATATTTTTCGTCATAACTCTTAAAGGGGATGGATTTCAAGTGTTTTTAAACTATTTTGTAGCTTATAAAAATCTGCACAATTTTCGTAGAAACAATTTTTTTGCACGACCGCTATTAAGTGAGATATTCTCAATGACCCTGATAAAATGGACAACCTGTATATGAGAATGCAGGAAAGCAAATTCCCTAGACAACCTAATTTTCCGAATTTTTCTACCATGTTGGATACTATTTCTTTGTAGTCTTTGCTTTTATTCTTGTATATCGTCAACTTTCTGATGATTTATTTAAAAAAAAAAAATTGCATTGAACAAGATTTTAACAGTTTAAAACGTTCTTTCTGAAAAATCTACACTTTAGAACCTTTTTTAATGAAAAATATCGTTTTAGCGTACCAGAATATTTCAGAAATGATGGGTGTGGTCAAAAGACAAGACATTGTTTTTTTCGACCTTTGTTATATTATTACACTTACATGCTTTTTCGTTATATTTTCATGTGTTTTATTCATTTTTGTAATTAGAAACTTGCGTTTCTAGTAATTCTACGTGTCTGTCTAGGGTCGTTAATTAGATTAGAAATTTTTGAGTCACCTGAAGACGCATGCTATGGGTGTGCGAAATAACATTCCACGCCACGCAGGCATATACGTCATCAGGGTTCTGAAGATGGTCTTATGTAAAGTGAGTTTATTGTCGATTGTTAGTTGACTACGTCTGTTAACAAGTGGGTATAGTTTAGTTAGAGTCGCGTACGTCCTGTTGATTATATTACTAATGTGAGGGCGAAACTCAGCCTCTTATCTAGAGTAACTCCCAGATAGTTCACATAGTTCCGCTCCTCAACAACCTGGCCATGTCTTTTGAGTTTGGTAATAGTCCGTATGTTGGTGAATTTTCTGTGAAATGTTATCGTTTCGGTCTTTTGTTGTAGATAGCTAATATTTAATCTTTTCAAAGAATTATAATCTATATTTTCATTGCTGCACTTAACAACATTGTTTTAAATTAAAACCAATCATTTTTTGATAATTTGAAAAAGTAATACATCCTTAGTATAACATTGCAATCTTCAAATGTGTGTCGAAAAAGGAACATTGTATTAAGTTTTAAAAACGCTGCCTAAAGAATCACCTCTTCCACGTCTTCATTTCCCATCCAAGTCTCCTTAAACGAAAACAACTTGCTCTAGTAAGTGAAAATAATTGCTCATAAAATTTTAAAACACTGTTTTTATTTCAGGTTACCTATAGTTTACTTATGTACTTTTCGGTGATATTGATACAATAAATTTAAAATTTGTTAACACCAAGTAAACAAGTAAATTTCACAATTAAAAAAAAAAAAATTTAGTCGTCAATATTTTGCGCAAAATTAGTAGTACATATTACAACTTCACAAAGGACGAACAATTAAAAAAACAGTTTTGTCTACACCAATTGGAAGCTGAGATATAGTCCAGTCAATGACCTTTTACCAGTATAATTTTTCCAAACACCACCGATTTTCATAAAAATTTGGATTTAGGTTCTACTTACCCTCTACTTCAAAGTTGACTCTGTACCGGGGGTTGCTCGTGCCCTGGGGGTGGATGCCATCCCTTCTCGGGGGTGAAAAGTATTTCATTGAAAATAAGTCTGGGAATGGATAGATTAACCAATTCTAAGCAAATTTTGTTCTAAAAAGCTTTTTCTGAAAGTCAATACTTTTCGACTTATTCGCGAGTGAAAGTGTCAATTTTTCAACTAATAAACTCACATTTTCAGACGGTCTCTCGCGAATAACTGAAGAAGTAAGGATTTTATCGAAAGAATCATTCTTAGTAAAAATGTAGCTTATAAAGAAACAAAAAGAATGGTGTCTGTAGACCCAATATAAATGTCGTAATAACTTGTTGAAGTTTGGCTCTTATACCAAAAAAACAATGTATTTTTCGGGGGAAACTTATGAAACCTTTTTTGAAGAGCTTGAAAACCTTTATTTTTGTTTTTATAAAAGTCCCTAGCATCAAAACTAACCCAGTTATGACGAAAATAATGTTGGTCCCTATTTTTTTCGGCGTCAAAAAAATGTGAAAATCACCCCCTAATTACCACCCCAATTGAAAATAATCGTTACCACTTTACAATTCACTTTATTTGTGTATTTGTAACATGCTCTAGAAGTTTGACCGGTTTAAAGTGCTTAGTTTTGAAAAAATTTAAGCTTGAAGTGAAAAGAGCATTTTTGTAATTTTGCAGAAAATTGCCTTTTCTTCAAAATAACTCAAAAACTATTAATGATACGCAAAATTTTGTAGAGTGCAACATTGTAGGTTTTGCTTTTCTGAAAATACCTGTTTCTTTTCTTTTCTGTAGGATAAAACTTGATTAAGATATTGCCGTTTAATGTTTGCATGTGGTCATAAATAGTAACTTGTTCAAGCCCTTTCAGCTCAAACCCTTTCAAAAATAAGAGCTGAATGAACATTAAATTTATATGAGCTTACAGCTCTTGAAAAAACCTACAAAATGGTTTTTTGAAGGGCTTGATAGCTTAAAAACTAAGCGAGTTATGGGTACAAAACCAATCACATATTTTTGCAGATATCAGAACGCGTATATTGGAGCATTGATGAATACACATATAGATATATTTAGGCACAGCATACCCAGTTATGGCTGAGAAATAAAAATATTAATCCACTTGATTGGGGTTGGGTTAATATTGAAGTATTAGAGTATTAAATCCAATCAAAACTCCGAATCAACCTGCACCGAAGACTAGGACTTTTCTGCAGTTCGACATGTATAACATGCAGCGGAGACAATTGTCAAAATAGTGCTCCAATTATGGACCAAGAGGAGGACGAGGAGGAAGACGACGAGGAAGACGAGGATGAGACGGAAGTGGAAGGGAATGAGGACGAAGAGGAAAAGGAAGACGATAGTGAAGAGGATTTTTGATTATTTATTTGTTTTTTGTAATAAAAAGAAAATGTTGCGATAAAAATTTTAAAAATTAAAATTCATATAAAAACAAAATTTTATTTTCATGCAAATCGGTGATATCTCATCATTCCAAGTTGCTAAAGTACATTTTGAGGATATTCTTTTCAATTATAACTGTTCTAAGGTATGGCTTTTAGTGACGAAACTGTTTAATAAATCATAAATTTATTTATTTAATGTAATTTGACGTTCATTCAACTTATTTAAAGATGACTTCAATCGATTACACTCTCGAATTTACAATTCTAAAATTATTTTCGAATAGGGGTAGTTTTCACCCCTAATAAATAAAATGCAACCCCCGGCACAGGGTCAACTTTGAAGTAGAGGGTAGGTAAACCTAAATCCAAATTTTTGTGCAAATCGGTGCTGTCTGGCAAAATTATACAGTATCGCCGTACTTTACCTTCAATGACTGGACTAATATGACATTTTATGCATTATAACCAAACTAAGTGACATAATGCACATAAGACACTAAACATTTCCTAATATATAAACTCTTTGCTGAGCATGTTACAATTTATTTAGTTACGCTAATTGTTGGACAAATTATCAAGTTGAAGTTGCTCGTCAGTGTTGGGAAACGGAAAAATCAAAATGTTCTTTAAATTTTATTTAAGAATTTCGTTATATTACAGGTCTTCTTGAATAAGTAATTTTCATTTTGTATTTGAATTGGGAATCACTTCGGAAGGCAATATATTCAGTTTATGAAAAATTTCCTTTCGATTGTGATGCGGACTATGCAACAAGATATAAAAAAAATTCACAGATTTCGCAATCCTTGCAATCATCGGGACATTGGAAATACATAAAACATAAAGTTTTTCAACTTTTTAAACTTTTTCCGGACGAGGCGAAGCCGAGCACGATTCACTGCACCGCTGTATTTTCACCTTAAATGAAAACTGGTAACTTAACCCCTTGTGATATATGCAACCCATGTTACATTTGCGTATATCAGCCGTTGCATATACGCAGTCTCACTCGACCGCAACACCGCTGTATTTCCACCTTAAATGAAAACTGGTAACTTGACCCCTGTGATATATGCAACCCATATTACATTTGCGTATATCAGCCGTTGCATATGATAGTCTCAGTCGACCGCGACACATTACTTTTAAATAAAGGGATGTTATTATTGTCACTCAATTTGTACAATAAACAACCTATATCAGTTAGTTGCAATTCTAACACATCATTTATTTGCAAGCAGGCACCTATTTGTAGCAAGCTGTACGCTTTTGTGTTCTCCCGTCAGCATCACTGTACAACTTTTAGGCAATATCCCGACACGGTAAGTAATGTAGTTGGCAAGTGCAGCAGCCTAATCGATCGATCGCCTTTTCGGCAGCCGTATACAAATTTTGGCTTGAATAATATAAAGTCATACATTTTCAGTCTGTGACCTCAGAGGCGGATGTTATGTAATAAATTTAAGTAAAAGCAGGTCAAATTTTAATTCGCTACTTATTGATTAATCAGTAAACATTAAATTCAATCGCAAAATATCATCTGCCAAGGATATCTTCGAACAAAAATAATTTAGTGTTATTATAAGTGTTGACCAGTTTATTAGCATTTTCTAGCTCGAGCAGTGTATATGTAGATGAGCGTACAAATATCGGATGCGCAGTATATTAAAAAAAAAAATCGATTACAACAAATCTCAAGAGTAAGTGAGCCTACTGGTTTTCTCTCTACTGTGCCGCGGCGCCGCTGTTTTTCGACCTTGAACAAAAACTGGTAACTCTACCCCATATACGAAAACATAAACATTTCCAATGTTAAAATGCGAAAAAAACCTAGAAGATTATTATTATCTTGTTGGAACATCTGGTGTACCTACATCCAGAGTGATACCCATGGAAATCTCTAGAAAATTCGAGAAAATCTGAGGGATATCTGAGGAAATTCTCAACAAGAAGGAAATCTGGTGTACCCAATTTTTGAGGCGGTTGACCCTTCGTCGGAATATTAAGATTTGTAAGATCATGGTTTTCAACTTTTGCAGATAAAACTGTGTTTTTAAAATCATTCGTTGGCGTCATCAGGAGATAATTAAAATTTCAACATTGAGTGTTATTATTCGAGTAATGTGTTCAAGTATTTTCGTGGAGAATACTTTAGAGGAATGTATCTGTCAAACTGAGTAAATATTTCAATGGTAATATTAGTGCTGTATAAAAAATCATTTTTAGGTTATTTTATTTGCGGTTAGTGAAATATTGCATTCTTTTTATTTTTATTTTTTAATAATTCATAACGTGGAAATGTTTTATTTATTATATGTATTGTCAAGTGTTCTCTATGTAAGGCCACATAATAACACTACGGTTATTTTTGAGACCTTCAGTGACTGATATGGGATTTTTAATCAGTCTCTTCCAGAAAATGATATATTATTATATTTCAGAGTAATGTCGTTGATTAATCTTACTAGTATACTAGCGTAGTAAAAAGTAAGATCAATGGGCGTCGAAATCAAAGTTAACCGCAATGAATAAAAGTAGAGGTAACAATTTCTAGAAAAATTGGTGAAGCCTGTCGATAGTGTTTTCAAGGAGGGCGTAATTTAGCGCTTAACATCTTTATACCTACCTTCATCTCTCCACTCTGTTCATATACCCCTCAAAACATTCGACTGATACATTTTCGATTCAATTCTTTATATAACAGTGTTTTCTTTACTTGTATCGATTTGTTTCTAAGTAAAATCATTTTATTCTTTACAATTTCACCCAATCTAAACTATTTGAGTTACTTAAATAAGTGACACTGAATTTCAATGTATAAAACAGCTGCCTAAGGAATCACTTCTTCCACATCCAGATTTTCTATCCAAGTCTCTTTAAAGGAAAGCATTTTAACTATATTTGCACTCTAGTAGGTATGCGGGAATAACACAGCCCCACAAATAAAAAAAGATATTTGGAACTGCTACCGAGACAAGTGTATCCCTATGTAATTTTCGACGCTGGATCCGAATCCGGGGTCAAAAAAATTCTTACACCCCCAAAATCAACCCCTAGCGCTAAAAAACACTCCCTAAACATGGTAAAAATTACTTAACGCTCCACAAATAGTCTTAAATCTCAATAAATCGACATTCAAGTATATAACGCATAAATACAGAGTTAACACTACTTTCCATTGAAAGTCACCCCCATGAATGGGTGAAAACTACCCCTCACACAACAGGAAATAAAAAAAAACTGCAGTGATTGCAAAAAAAGCTTACGATGCCTAGTTATTTTAAAAACAGTACGTAACTGCATTAGTTTCGATGCGATGCTCAAAATCTACCCCATAGAGTGGCGGAAACCACCCCTATATCTATTTTAATCGATGCTGAAATTGACTTAATATATACAGCACTGCAGTTTGGAGGTGAATACTTGCATTGCACCAAAGTCATAAAGTGACATCCCATGAGAGGGTGAAAATTACTCCTCACATAACAAAAAATTCAAAAAATAATTGCAATATCTTTTAGAAAAGCTCAAAACATCTGCATGTTCTTATTTAAGAAGAATCTTTGACAACGTACTTGAAAAGTACCCATATTATGAAATAGCAAAAATTTACCCGTAGTCTTAACTCAATTAAATTTATTCTTTCTTTTTGTAATATCTTTTGGACTTGTTTTCGAATGATCTTCTGACCGACTGCCGTTTATGCTTTTCAGACGTCTCTCTTTTTAAGGACCAACAGTAATCTGCCATCATGTGTTCGTCCCATCTTCCTTGGTACTTTTTTTCCATTTCTGATATATCTTGGTGAAAGCATTCACCATGCTCTTCACTGTAGTCTCAATTATCTGGGAAATAATCAAGATGGGAATCGAGAAAATGAAGTTTCGTGCTCATATTGCACGATAAAGATTTGAAATTTTTAATCATTTTATCAATTTAAATTTAGGGGTGGTTTCCGCCACTCTATGGAGGGAGTTTTTAAGCATAGCATCGAAACTAATGCAGTTACATACTGTTTCTAAAATAACTGGGCATCGTAAACTTTTTTCAATCACTGCAGTTTTTTTAAATTTCCTGCTATGTGAGGGGTAGTTTTCACCCACACATGGGGGTGATTTTCAATGGAAAGTAGTGTTAACTCTGTATTTATGCATTATATACTTGAATGTTTATATTTAACTCGATTTATTGAGATTTAAGACTATTCGTGGAGCGTTAGGTCATTTTGACCCGAGAGTGTTTTTCAGCGCTAGGGGTAGATTTTGGGGGTGTACTATTTTTTTTTACCTCGGATTCGGATTCAGCGTCGAAAATTACATAGGGATACAGTTGTCTCGATAGCAGTTCCAAAGAAAAAATTTTTTTGTGGGGCTGTGTAATAGATCATAGAATTTTTTTTAATAACATTTGAGAACGATGTTCTAAAAAATTTGAGGCATTGGTTCTTGGCATATACTCCAAAAATGACATTCTTGACTCTTATTAGCTTGCTCCACTAATTTTCCCCAATTTACATCTCCCTTCAACGGAATCATCTGAAGCAGATATCATTACAATACATATATACGTGTACCAAATTTCAAGTGAATATCTCAATTTCATTTTATCAACTCCTTTAACAGTGGAGTGGGGGTGATGGAGAGGTATGAAAACTGCTATAAAAGAATTTGAGACCTTCGCTTCTAGTTTATTCAACAAATCTGAACTTTCTGTACTCTTACCAGCTTGCATTATTTATGTATATTTTACCCTTATTTAACTCGCAACCCTTCAACGGAATCGTCTTAAAATATAATTTAGTTTCAGATGTCGCTATAATACATAGGTCTACTAAATTTCAAGTGAATATCTCAATTCAATTTTATCAGCCACTTTAATAATTGAGTGAAGGTGGCGGAGGGGTTGGAAAATGTAACAAAAAATCTGAGGCCTTCGCTTCTAGTATATACACCAAGTCCTAAGTTTCTGTGCTTTTACCAGCTTGCTTTACTTATACTCCCCTATTTACCCCCCAACACTTCACCGGATATGTTCAAAAACAATCCAGTTCCAGTTCTCGTTATAATACATGCGTGTACAAAATTTCAAGTCAGTATCTTAAACCGTTCGAGAGAAAACGTGCGCACAAATTTACAGACAGACCGACATACCGATAGGCAGACAGACCAACAGATGATTTTCTTCGATTGAATTTAAAATCTGGACGTTTCATGACATTCCAAATCTATTTCAATAAGAAATATTTTCGATTTTTTTTTACAATTACTGTACCTACTTCCAATCCATTACGTGGATGTGGAAGTAAAAAATATAAAACTACATGTTTTATCGCTGTTAAATTTTTTCGAAAAACAGAACATTATCCTCGAGCGTTTGGTTTTAGAATAATAAAGCATTCATTTGAAAATAACCTTTAAAGTGTTCCTGAAAATCAATTCATTCACAGCCATGATAGTAGAAGTAGTGGTTAGAGTAGGCTATGGGAGAACCATAATGTTTAAAAGTGAATTATTATTTGTTTGCTTATAATTGTATTGAAACATATTCTTTATAGGATCTTACAAACAGCAGAAAAAGCAACTATCTATGAGAACTAAAAGAAAAACTATGTGTAAAAATATTAATGAAATCTTTGCATTTTTTCGATAACCTGAATTCTGGTTATGCTAGCAAATTGAAATTTTAAAATGAATTTGTACAATTTCTTATTTGAAAATTCTCATTCAACTATTAGCTCCACACAGTCCCCTACGGCCATGCAGATTGAACTAGTATCTACATAACGCCATACGGCCATAAAGATTCAGTTAAAAATGAGAACAAAGGCCTAAAATGAGATTATTTACCTACCTTGTCTTAAAATTTTTTCGTTCTAATGGATTACGGGGTTATCGAAAAGATGCAAAGATTTCATTAATATTTTTACACATAGCTTTTCTTTTAGTTCTCAAGATAGTTATTTTTTCTACTGTTTGCAAAATCCTATAAAGAATGTTTCAATACCATAATGTATATCCTAATCAGGCGACGTAGCTATATGCTTTCATAAAGATCCCCTCTATTGGTACGAGCGAGCTTAACTTGTTATGCCTAGTATCATGATTCACAACAACTAATGGATTGAGATTACATTATGCAAATTATTATCAAGCCAGTTCACCCGATCTCACTCCGTTAGATTTCCTTCTGTGTAATCATTTGGAATCGAAGATTTTCTGAATCGAACCCGATATTGTTGAGGATTTACGTGAAAGTATTGTTCGAGAATACCGGTCACTGATTTCAAATGTGTTCAGAAATGTTTACACTATTTTGTTTGAATAATATTATGAACAAATCTGAAGCCTTGGCTTTTAATATATACACCAAATCTCAAGTTTCTGTACTCTTATCAGCTTGCTGTACATATTTCTCCCTATTTTGCCCTATGACACCCCCAACCCTTCAACGGAATTACCTCAAAATATAATCCAATTCCTATAATACATACGTGTACCATATTTCAAGTAAACATCTCAGTCTTATTTTAGTAAAACTTTTACTAATGGAAGCGGCACGGGGGGGGGGGGGGGGTGAAAGTATAAAAAATCTGAGGTCTTGGCTTCTAGTATATACAGCAAATCACAAGTTTCTGTACTCTTGCCAGCTTGCTGTATTTTTCCCTTATTTAACTCCCAACCCTTCAATGGCATGTCACAGAATAAAATCCAGTTGAAAATATTTAAAAAAAGTATGAGGTCTTGGCTTGTAGTATATACCCAAATCCCAAGTTATTGTATTCTTACCAGCTTGCTTTAATTATTTTTACCCCTATTTAACCCACAATCCTTCACCGGAATTAGCGCAAAATATAATCTAGTTACCGACCGACCGACAGGCAGAAAATTATTTCTCGCTTAATTTTAAATTTTAACAAAGAAATGTTTTATTTTTTTTTATGATTACCATACTTCCACTCCACTACGTGGATGTGTAAGTAATTAGTAATTAGTGCCATTTATGATCTTCGTCAATATCTTGAAAATCAAGAGAGATAGGGTAAAATACTACACGTGCCTGTTTGGTAGAGCAAACAATTCTCTAAATTAATGGCTATAAGAGAAACAATAGAGAGATATTGCAGTCAGTGATACCGCACGTCGTTCGCTAATTACGTTACGTTATTGAGGCAAATAACACAGCTTTGATTCAGACTTATTGCATTGCAGTTCCATTCGTGCGTAACTAGGTTATGTAAAACACGTCACTTTTTATGTCAAATAGTCGTCAAATTTAGAAATATATTATTCCTGTTGTAAAATATTAAAATTATGAAAAGTAAATTTTAAGTAAGTTAATTTTAAAATCAAACTGGTCTTATTTTCTAAAAAGGGGGCTCCAATTTACTCAAAAAGACCTTTCAAACAAAAATTTTTGGAGTCGATTGTAGACAAAACAGAGATGAATTTTTGTATGATATGATTCATATGATATAATATTTACATATATTTAGGCTTATAATGGAGATTCCTCCATGTTAGAAGCAGGTATATTGGCTGGTGGTAATATATAGAATACACAAATACAGATCGGCTGATTCTGGTTGTTCCCGATTTTCACCGAAGTAAGCGTCGTTCATGCGACGCTCGCTAAACGTACGGAAATTACGTCAAGCGCTAAGTTATTACCGCATGTCTTAACGCAGATTAAATATGCGCATGCTTAGATGTCAAATAACGCGATCCTGTAATAGCGGATGCCGTTATGTAACAATGCAATATCTCTCTAATAATTGTACATTATAGTTAAGTTTGCTTACGACTTTTCTCGCCCATTCAAAATGTAATAAAGCATCTGACAAAAATCATTCGCCATCTGTGAACTCTTAGAAAATACTTTTCATGGCACAACAGAATTTTTAGACTCTTTTCGTTTATGTAAATATAAATAAATGATTTTACTTCCACATTCACGTAGTAGAGTGGAAGTATAATATTTGTTAAAGTATGTCAAAATTTTTCCCTATTGAAATAGGTTTTGAATATCATTTAGAATGTCGGTCTTTCTACCTGTCTGTCTGACAGTCGGGTCTGTAACTTTTTTGTGCCCACGTTTTCTCTGGAATGGTGTAAGTTATTGATTTGAAATCTGGTATGTATTATAACGAGATCTGGTACTACATTATATTTTGAGCATATTCCCTTGAAGGGTTGGGGATTCATAAGGGTACATAGGGGAAAATAAGTGAAGCAAGCCGAGAAGAGCCCAGAAATGTGGGATTTGATGCATATTCTACAAGCCAAGGCCTTAATTTTTTTTATAACATTTGCCATGCTCTATCACTCCACAACTAAAGGGGTTAATACAATAACATAGAACTGTTTGGTACAGCATATATTATAACAACATCCGGTTATATTTTGATATCGTTGTGCTGAAGGGTTGAGAGGTAAATAGAGGAAAATAAGTAAAGAAAGTCGGTAAGAGTCCAGAAACTAGGGATTTGGTATGTATACTAGAAGCCAAAGCCGCAATTTTTTTATAACATCTGCCGCCCCCGACCACCACTCCATTGTTAAATGGGTTAATAAAATAAAATAGAGATATTCAGTTGCATATTATAACGAGATCTGAAACTAGATTATATTTTGAGCTTATTCCGGTGAAGGGTTGGGGGTAAATAGGAGTAAAAGGAGAAAATAAGGAGAGCAAACTGGTAAGAGTCGAGAAACATGGCATTTGGCGTATATACTAGAGGCCAAGGTCGCAAGTTTTTTATGACATAAGCCACCCCCACCACTACCCCCATTTAATTATTAATTAAAGGAATTAACAAAATGAAATTAAGGATATTGACTTAAAATTTGCTACATGTACAGGTATTATAACGAGGTCTGGAAGTAGATTATACTTTGGGTCTATTCTGTTGAAGGATTGGGGGGTAAATATGGATAATTAAGTAAGGAATGCTAGTAAAAGTTAAGAAACCTCAGATTTTGTGTATATATGTACTAGAAGTATAAATAACGGTTCGAGATGGGGTGGAACACTTTTTAAAAAACAATTACAAAGTCCGGAACACGAATGCGTTTATTCAATATAAATACAATGCGTCCGTTTAACTCGAAGTACAAGTAAAGACTGAATATGTTAGAATTATAAAATAGTAATGAAAGCACATTTGTAATATGATGCTGATTAACAAGATTAACTATACTGGGAAATGACTGATAGAAATGACATCATTCTGGTGGCATATGAATATATAATGACTCCCCTCTAAGTGGAAAACAAAGGGTGAGTTTTTTCTTTGTTTTCTAACATGATTTCATTTTTCTCAGTCATTGAAACCTTTTTGCTATTATTCTTTACTTTCTTGTGTCTAGTTAATATCTTAATTATTTGATTTTTGTTTTTCAAACAATATTTATACAATAATAAAATGCAAAGAAGAACTACAATGGTTACTACAGTATAAAGTACAACGTTGCTAGAGTTCGTTGTTAACTTAACACTTTCTAAGTCCTGTATATGGGTTGATTTTGCAGACTTATAAATGTCTGTGAGTCTGTCCGTGTGTATTTCCTGTAGAACTAATGGCGAGTCACGTGATGAAAGTTGCACAGTTGTTCTTATGGGCAGAAGATCTATGGGTTTTGTATCCAAGATGACGTCAATATTTTCGAAGGAATAATTACCTACTACAATTCGGCAATTTTTGGGAATTTTTACGAGATGAGGTACACTGATCTCGATGTATTCCTGATGTGGACACTGTTTGATGATTTTTTCCATTTTTGCTGGGACGACAATTACATTGGCATCGTTGACTGGTTCCAAGAGTGTCTTGTGGATGGCATTTACCATAATGGTGCTACAGTTGTGGAGTTGGTTCCCCCTCAGAAGTTGTGGAATACAGCTAGGAAGTTTATTTGGTGTTCTTTCATGGTATATGCAATAGTCTTCTATGATGTTACAGGGCTCTCGTAGGAAATAGTGGTCTTCATTGTCTATTATGATATAGGGTTCTGGTGGAATTAGGATTTCGCCTTTGTTGGGAATAGGAAAGAGTTTATAATAATCGAATAAATTTTCATCGACTACTGGTATATGGAAATTAAATAAAAGTTTACTCTGAACATAAAGAACTTCTATTTTAATTATTTCTAGGTATGACTGTTTATACTCAAAATTTACTACACCATCAGGATATATTGATTTTATTGATTCAAGAATACTATCCAATTCAGCTAGGGATAATATATTATTGTCTACTACATTTAGCCTGGCAAATAATACGCTATTTTCTAAGGTATCTAAGATTTCGATCATGTTTTGACAGTCAATGATCATTACGTTTATCCAATATTGAGATTTCAATAATAAAATGTTTTGGATTACGTTAGTCTGAAATTTTCTAATTTGTTCATAGATTTGATTTTGATTAATTAATATCTTACCTATTACGTTATTCGTTTCATTCATAAATTGTTTTGTGATGGTTAGCATGTTTTCCAAATCGTGGTGCATTCCTTGCTGATTTTTTTCTAATACTTTAATTGCGTTGTCATATACTTCCGCGTCATCAGAATCAAGAAGTCCAAAAGCCCACTTATAGGCTTTACCTACTATATTTATTAATCCACGTTTTTGTTTGTGTGTTGGTTTTAAATTCCTATATTTATTCAAAGTCTTGTTATATAAGTATTTTAGGTGATCAAATATTTCTAATGGAGAGGGTGATGGTTCGTTCTTTTTGCTAATATTTGATATTATTTCTATGTTGGTTTTTATTGCCTCTAACGGGTTTTCGAAAATTTGTAGATCTACGTATTTTACATATGTGTGCTTTTGTTTAGTTAATTTGGCCTTACTGACTAGGAAGGGTAAAAGGGGGTTGTTTATCGGTAGCAGGGTTATCTGTGCTCCTACTATGCGAAGGAACAGAATTATCCATGCTGTCAGCAGCATCTGCAACAACATTTTTTGTTTTAGTTATTTTTCTAGGAGGTTTAATTATTTTTTTGTGATAAGTCCCGCGTGATGTTTCAACTTTATTATCTAAGTCCGTTTGCAACTCTACAGGTCGATACCGTGCAGTATGTTTAGCTGAGCTTTTAGTTATTTTTTTATATATTTGGTCGCCCTCTTGTGGTGTATAATCTACATTTTCCTTATGAATTTCCTTTTCGAATAAATGTCTTCTGGCTCTCTCATTATTTTCGTTTACTAATTTATTTATCAATTTGTAGTGGACTGATTGTTTATTTAAGTAGTCATTTATTATACAATGATCTGATAATTCATAATTTGTTTTTATACTTAAATTTCCTTTTACAATTTGGAACGGAGTGTACCTAGTTACAGAGTGGATAGAGTTATTATACACTAATAAACTTTGATTCATTGTCATTTCTGGGGTGCTTTTATATGGGCTTTCATTTTTTAATAAGCGATATTTTTCTATGATGGTTGAATGAAAACGTTCAATCGGGGAATTACTGTTAGGGTTGTTGGCTGTGATATAATGTATGTTTATACTATGTACTTTTGCAAATTCCTCTAATAGTAAATTTTTAAATTCTGTACCCTGATCACATGTTATTTTCATGGGCACACCAAAATGTGACATAAACTTAAGCAACCCTTCGATTACTCCCTGAGCATTTTGATTTATGGCATATGCCTGTGCAAAACGGCTAAAACTATCAATAATTGTTAAGAACTTCGTATTGTCTATCGAAAAGGTATCAATATAAATATGATCAAATGGTTTTTCTCCTATTGGTGTATTTTGTAAAACAATTTGATTGGGTCTCCTTTCATATTTACAAATTTGACAATTTTCACAAGTGTTAATAAAATTTCTGACGTCATTGACTAAATTTGGCCAATAATAATTTTTTCGTATATCTTTTAAAGTTTCCGTAATTCCTGAATGTCCGGTTTTATTTATGTGGTGTTTCTTTAAGGTGTCTTGGATATCTTTTTCTTTTGTTAGCTCTGTGAGATAATCTATTGCCTGTACCAATTTAAAACTTTTGTTATTAAAATATTTCTGTAAAATAGGTACTAGCGATGTTTTACATCTTTCATCAATTAATATACCGTATAAAGTTTGTGGTTTAATGTTTTCTTTAAAAGCTTTAACTATTTCTTATTCTAAAATATTTTTATCTCTGCTAGGGAAAACCATTGAGAATCTGGTTTTTGTGTTGAAAGGTTTTTCGATTTTTATATTTGTTTTAAGAATGTCATCACTCATGGTTACAAGTATTTGATTATGAAAAGTGTTTATAGCGCGGTCAGATATTGGTATCTCTAAAATAGGATTTTCTATGGCGGAATGTAAAGTATTGTTGCTTGACGGTGGCTTTTCTACTACAGGGGGTACAATGGTTACATCTGAGATTATATTAATTTTACTGGTTGAAGGTTGGGGTTCAGATATAGAGTCCAGGGGTTCTATAGGATGTAGATCGAGTTCTAATAAGTCATCTAGAGTTGGAAAGTCTTTTTCAACGCGATTCTCTTCGTTATCAGCGTTAGCTATGATCGATTCGTTTTCTAACGGGTGGATTTCTATGCGCGAGAGCGCGTCTGCGACTTTATTATCTTTTCCCTTTCTGTACTCGATATCATAGTCATATTCGAGAAGTTTAAGTCTCCACCGCATGAGTCTAGAATTAGGTTCCTTTAAACTGTTTACCCACTGTAATGGTTTGTGATCTGTTATAATTTTGAATTTTCTGCCAAAAAGATACGGCCGAAAGTATTTTGTGAAGTTAATTACACTAAGCAGCTCTTTCTCTATCGTCGAGTAATTTTTCTCGGCGTCATTTAACGTGCGGCTTGCATAAGCTACCGGTTTTTCCGTACCGTTTATTTTTTGTGATAATACCGCCCCTATTGCAAAATTACTTGCATCAGTTGTTAATATGAACGGTTGAGTAAAGTCTGGATATTGTAACAAGGGCTCATTACTGAGGAGTGTTTTACAAAGTTCAAATGCGTCAACAAATTTTTTATCATGTACTATTTTAACATTTTTCTTTAGACACGACGTTAAAGGTTTTGTAATTTTCGCAAAATCTTTAATAAATTTTCTGTAAAATCCTAACATGCCTAAAAACGATTTTATCTCGCGACTGGTTTTCGGGATTGGAAATTCTTGAATTGCTTTAATTTTCTTTGGGTTCGGCTTTATGCCATCTGGAGTGATAATATGTCCTAAAAATTCAACGTTTTGCCTCAGAAATTCTGATTTGTCGAGTTGTATACGTAATTTAGCGTCACGTAACTTTTGGAAAACTAATTTTAAATTTGCAATATGTTCCTGAAGGGAAGTACTGAAAATTATGATATCGTCCATGTACACGAGGCAAACTTTATTCTGTAAGTCTCGTAGTACATGGTCCATGACCCTTTGAAATGTCGCGGGGGCGTTTTTAAGTCCAAAAGGCATTCGTAAGTACTCATAATGCCCGTTTTCAACGTTG
Organism: Stenurella melanura; assembly: GCA_963583905.1. Classification (NCBI taxonomy): domain Eukaryota; kingdom Metazoa; phylum Arthropoda; class Insecta; order Coleoptera; family Cerambycidae; genus Stenurella; species Stenurella melanura. The sequence continues at coordinate 102,579,892 of OY757312.1, forward strand.
AATGCTGTTTTTTCGATAGAATTTTGATTCATTTCAATTTGATGGAACCCACTGGCTAAATCTAAGGTAGAAAAATAATTACATTTGCCTAATTTATCGAGAATATCCTCGATGTTTGGTATGGGGTACCTATCATTAATAGTCTTTTCGTTTACCTTTCGATAATCCACAACGATACGCCACTTCTTTTTCCCGCTGGCATCGGCCTTTTTTGGGACTATCCAAATTGGGCTCGACCATGGGCTTTGGCTGTGCCTAATTATACCGTCGTCTAGCATTTTATTTATTTGTTTGTTTACCTCTTCTTTGTGACAGAAGGGAAATCGATAAGTTTTTGTATGTACCGGTATTTCGTCCGTCGTTTTAATCTCATGTTTAATTTTGTTTGTAAATGTAAGTTGTGAATCGTTGTTATGAAATAAATCTGAAAATTCAGAGATTACTTTTAAAATAGCTTGCCTCTCTTCGTCGTTCATATGGTCGGTTCTAATTTCATTTAATATATTAACTTTGTTGGTACTATATTCGGGAATGAACGTTTCAAAATTAAAAATTTCTACTTCGTTTGCTTGTAACTTTGTGACATGGAAAGGTTCAAAAAATGTATAACATATTGTACGATCGCTCGTATTTTGTATTTCGAAAATGGCTTTAAAATTATCGGCTAAGGCGGCCGTTTCAGGAATCCAAATTTCATTAAATTTAATGTCGGGTACAATTATTTCTCCTTCCGCGATGTCTACCGGAAATCTTTGTTGGATACTGGAAAAAGGTGGAATTTCGATAGTAAATTGATTTTGTGTACTCTCATGCCTATAATTGAATGGTATTTGAATTTGATTTCGATTATACAAAATTTGATTTTTTAAATCCATAGTGAGTTCTAATTTTCTAAGTTCTTCTAAGCCTATTATTCCGTCAAAATAATCAGAGAATGGAAATAATGTAAATTCGATATCCTTTTTTATTTGAAATTCTGGAAAAGCAGGAATTTTAATTTTACCTAATACTTTTTTGTCGCCAAGAGGCGTTTTTAAAACCGAAGGACTTTTTATTATGTATTCAGGATAAAAATACTCGGCTACTATGGGTCTAAGCATGTTAATATTGCATCCGGTGTCTATCAAAAGTTTTAATTTTGGGTTTTTTATTTCTATGAAAGGAAGCGCATTTACATAGGCGTTAAATGCTATATCAGGGGCCGTGTTTCTGGGACTACAGTAAAATTTTGCTGTTGTTCCGTTTCGTTATTATTCGGAGTGTTTGAAAGAAATTCTAAGAATTCGTCAGTATAATATTCTGGGAATTCATTTGGTGGATTTTCGTTGAAGAACTGTTGTTCTGCCGGATCAGAAATATCGAATGATTCCCTAGATAACTCGCATGAGTATTCGTTTTCAACATTGTTCAGTTCCTCTGCAATATAGTTTAATTTTGGTAATGGTTTAAACCACGGGAAGTTATTTCTAATTTGCGATTGTGACACTGGTCTTTGAAAATTTTGATTTTGGTTAAAATTTTGATTATTTTGTACAGTTGGATTTCTACTTTGTGTAGACATCGGTGTTGGGCTATTTCTCGGAATAAAATTGTTGTTTGGTTTAAAAACATTGACCCTATTGAAATTATTAGGTCTTCCAAATACTTGTTGATTTGTCGCGAATCTCTGCGGAGGTAAGTTTCGGGGTTGTATATTAATTGGTTGGCTTGGAAATTGTGATCTTTGGAAATTATGATTTACATTTTGAGTTTTAAATACCGGATTTTGATGGTAACTTTGTTGGCCCTGTGAATTTTGTGAACTTGAAAAATTTTGTGAATTTGATACATTTTGAGGTCTCCGTCTTTGCATACGATTGTCGTACTCAATTTCAGATTCCTCATTAGCTACAATTTGCAAGGCAGCTTCTAACGTTTCTGGACTTTTACATTTCACAATTATGCGAATTTCTCTATTTAAATTATTAATAAAAGTAGTTAGTGCTAATTGTTCATAATTAATAATTTTGACTTGTTTAACTGCGGCTGGTTCGCCATTCTCATTTAATTTAGCAACTAGTAAACTACGTAATAACTGTAATCTACTTCCGAAATCTGCAAATGTCTCATTTTTGTTTAAATAGGCTGTCATTAGATCATTTAATAAAGTTTTCTCGCTCCGTCTGTCTGAAAATGCTGAATTTAAAAAGTCTTTAATTAATGGCCATGTGTTTAGTTCATCCCTAGGACTAACTAATTCTGATGCGCGTCCCCTTAATTTTGATATTATGGTTCTAATTATAGCGCGGTTAATTGGATTATTTGCTTCCGTTCGATTTTGGAAACTCACTACTAAATCATCACAAGCACCTATGAATGCTGGCAACATGTGTTTGTCACCGTTGAAAGGTGGAATATTATCGGCATAAATTCTGTACATTGCAGCGTCCATTTTCTATTAATGATTATAAAACTAATTATTAATAAAAATGTTTATTTATTTAGAATGACTAATAGTATTTAATCACTTATTGACTGTAATTACACAGTATAAAAATGGTCACAAAAATTCAAATTGAGAAAGTAACGCGTATTTAAAATATAAAGATTCTCTTTATCTTCATAAAATTTAAACAGAATACGATTGTTTATTTTCCTTAGACTACGTGTAACAAAGATAGTTACGTTTTGTAAAATTGCTTCTTTCGATATAAGTTTCACAAAAATGTTCAGAATGAACCACTTTAAACCTAAAATACTCTTGAAAATCTATTCGATATAGAAATTGGAGTAGGCAAGAAAGGAAATAGACAAACTTACATTGGTGTAGATCTGGCTAGGCCCCTCTTGGAGATCACTTGCACTTGGGTCGACCAGGAACTGTCTTTTCTTCGAATAGCGATTTTTCTATAGAAATAGAAGGGTAGATTGCAGTAAAAATACCCTCGCTATCCTACCGACTGCGCCAATAACGGTTCGAGATGGGGTGGAACACTTTTTAAAAAACAATTACAAAGTCCGGAACACGAATGCGTTTATTCAATATAAATACAATGCGTCCGTTTAACTCGAAGTACAAGTAAAGACTGAATATGTTAGAATTATAAAATAGTAATGAAAGCACATTTGTAATATGATGCTGATTAACAAGATTAACTATACTGGGAAATGACTGATAGAAATGACATCATTCTGGTGGCATATGAATATATAATGTATAGGTCTCAATATTATTTACGACATCAGTCACTCCCACCAACATTTCCACTCAATTATTACCAGGGTTATCAAAATAATGTTCTATTATAGTGTGTGTATGAGAATAAAAGTTCTAAAAAGTTTCTGGATATCAGCCACCCTCATTATCACCTCGGTGCCGACAATTTCAGATGTCATGTTGTTAAAATTCTTTGAGCAATTATTTCCAATTACTGGTATCAAGATGCGTTGGTTTAAAGAGACTTGGATGGGAAATCTGGATGTGGGGATATTGATCCCTTAGGCAGCGGTTTTTACTCATTATTTAAGCATTTATTTTTTAATGATAAAAAAATACTTAAACAAAACGTATTTCCGTAGAAGCTCCTTAGATTTAGTTAATATAATTGGGTTATGATGCACTTTGTTACTTACTGGTATTTATTTGCAAAGAGAAGATTTTCTGAAATACAATTTTACCCACTTCCAGATGTCGTGTTGTATTGAAAAATATACATATTGAAATTTTTATAGAAAATTCCAAGATGACGTTTCCAAGATGGCGAGTATTGTCATTTAATATGCGATTCTACTAAAAATTGGTATTTTGAAATTTTTGAAATCACAAATTATAAGTATGTAATCTATACCTAAATATTCAAAATGGCGGCATTAATATGGAGAATAAGCTTCATCACTTATGGTCCGATTCGACTGAAAATCGGTATCTGACGGTTATCGATGTTGCATATTATAAATGTTTGCTCGAAATTTAGCAATTCAAAATGTAGGTGTCAATACGCCGGATAAGTTTTGCAATTCATGGTCTGATTCGTCTGAAAGGCAATATCTGAAGATTGTAAACACTTGGTCGAAATTCAAAAATGGAAAATGGCGTCCTCAAGATGACTAACAGATTTTGTAACATATCGGTAGGAAATTTTATTAGTGACACGTTTGATTTATGTATTTGGTCTGTGCTACTACTTCCGAATCGAACAACCACACTGGCCTAATAAATATGTAATTTCAAAAACATAAGGAACACTCTTTTAAAACCAACTGAAACTGTCAAAAAATGCAATAAAAGAAAGGAAATAATGTGTAATTAGTTCCAATTAATAAACGTAATATCGTCGGGCGCTCAAAATTTTACTCATCGGGTTTTCCACGCTTCTACGTTTATTGACATAATTCTTACTATTATTAACATTATTTTTTCTCTTTAGTACATTTCTAATAAGCAATGTTTTACAATTATTTTTAATATGTTAGCCCTGAGTTGGACTAATTTTTAATTTAATTTTTCAAACCTACTTAATGAAGCATAAATCGTTTTTAATATTGGCATTTCAAGAGATATTTTACAGGTGCTTGCACACCAAATTTTAACAATTTTGATCAAGTCGCGACCTTCCAAGATTGAAACCCAGTATGGTTTAAAAATGAGTTATTGATAAAATCTGTTTACGAATAAGGAAGATATTGACAAATATACAGTGTGGAACAAATTCAGTATCTCAATTATTGTGCGTATTTATTAAAAAATCTTGAGACCCCAACAAACATTTCTAGTAACATGCGGTGACCATTAGTTTTATAAAGGGTCTATAAGTGTAACAGATTTGTATAATCATGTTACGAAGTTTTATACTGTTACTAAAGTAGTTGCGGGGTTATATAAGTGTTTTATAGCATGACTATTACTTACAGGTCTATAAGATGGTAACAGATTTATTTCCGTTACTACATTATAAAACTTAAAGTGGTTGCTACCAAATGGTATATAATAAAGTTATATAAGGGTAACAATTACTACATTATATAATTATTAATTGTTTAGGTTTATAGTGGTGTTAGTTGTTACAATTATATACTTCATCAGTTACAGATAGTAACAAGGTGCAACCTTTATATAACTCAAGAGCGCCAGTAGATACTATTGAACTTATTAGTTGATTATAGGTTATGTTTTGTAAAGTAATTGGCAAGAGCAAACAAAATGTTTAATAATGAATTCGGCATCACAAAATTGGAAGAAAATAAAATACAGCAGCACATTTCACCGGAAAGTTTAAAAAAACTTTTCAATCCTCTTGAATTCCAAAAAATTACACTTTTAAAATTTAAGAAACTGAAAAGAATGAATAAAGTACTGCAGGACTGGAAGTCAAACGTTCTGGTGGACAATATACAGAAAATGTTCCTTTTGGCAATGAAAAACAGAATATCACAGTTGATAATGTTGATAATGACACTGAGGAGGTCACAAGTAAGAAAAAGCGGCTTACTGCTGAACAAGAAGAGGTTAATACTGTTGAACAATATGAAAACAGAGATAAGTGGTTTACTGAACTAGAAGATGATGATGAGTTTTCTCAGTTGCATGATTTGGAAATAGACGATGAGAAAAATGATAAGATGCGTGGCGAATTAAGGATGTGGGCAAATATGTTTAATATAAAGCAGAACGCTTTAAAAGCACTATGTAACATTTTTAATAAACGTTTGTCAATAAATGTTTTGGCGAGAGATCCTAGGACATTGCTGCAAACGCCTGTGATTGGTTGAAAATTAAACAACAATTGTTTCAGCTAATGGCAGGCCAAATCACCATTATTTACACGAATTAATCGCCAAAAATTGTCTACTGATGGTGTTATAAGGTTACCAAGAGTTGTCTAATAAAATTTAAAGATATGTAATATTTCAAACAGTTATATTAAAGTAACCAATATTTATAACAAAGCTTAAAGTTATATTACATTTCTTAAAATACATTAACTGTTGATAATAAAACATCGACCATAAGTTTGGCAGCCATCTTACGGCAATGAGTAATCATTATTTAAAATTAAAAAAATGTGTATTAAAAACTCAAAATTTTGTAACAAATGAAGTGTAATTAGTCATAATTGCAAGTACAAAACATATTTCTGTAATATTTTCTAAATAATATGTCATTAAAATTTTCATATATTTTTTTTATTTAATTTTTTTTTAATTGCTTAATATTTTAGAGACCCACAGTTTTTTTCCGGAGTATAAGGGTCATATTTTACAATAATAATTTATTCGCACCAACATTTGATCTTTGTGGATGTCAGAAGCCAATTTAAAAAGTAAATTTAGTAACACACATCTTTATCAGTGCAAAATTTCAACTATACCCATGTAGGTACCTACATCATTTAATTTCATTACCACATTATTCTTGTGTCAGTTGGTATAGGATCTCTAGAAAAGAGACGAGACATTATAAATGAGAGAGAGAGGTGTTAATAACAAGTTTTTTAGTGGTAACGGATATATTTCTGTCACCAATATTTACGGAAAATGGTTATATAAAAAAGTGATATAGCAGTTACTGATCTGTTTCTGTTACTCACTGTTCTGCAACCTTGAGATCTATAGCGTGACAAAATAATGGTGTCTGCAACCTTTATATGATTCTCCATTTAAGCGTTATAAGCGGTTTATAGGAGTAACAGAACTATTTCCAGTCTTGCATTATATCACTTGAATGTATATAACTCGGTTTCGGTAATAGGACGGTTACTCTTATAAAACAAAAAATGTTTGTTGGGATACGTCAATTTTGGATTTTGAAATGGCATCCTGCAACATACAAATTTCATCCTTAAATTCAACCCCTTTTGAGAGGCAGTTGCAACCTTTAAATTTTTAAATGGGAAGTAGGGGCTTGTGATATCTCATTTGAAAGGTGTTTTCATGATCTATTCAAAAATGCTATGGTTTTAGTATTTTCTGCAAAAATTAACGATCTGCTTGACGAAATTCACTACAACAAACGAAAAACATAAAAACTTACAACGTCTTGTTCTTGCAGGCAGGGGTTGCTCCAGACAGTGGGCATAGTGGGCGCCCCCCCAGGACGCCAGAATTCTAAGGGTGGCATTTTTGCAGTGCTGGATTACCTTATACGCCAATTACGTATGTGCGTAAAGTGACAGATTTTTAGGGGTAGCAGGCTAAATCAGAAGAATAAAATCGTAATTTGTATTTTCTACAAATAATCAACTTATTTTCTATCAAGATAAGTACTTATACTTGTAAGGAATACCACTCTCGAAATTTCATTCCAGCTAAAAAAATGTCATTGTAAGGAATGGCACCCCCGCATTTCGAAATTTTAATCGAGATAAATATTGTATTGTAAGGAATGCCGCCCCCCGTTTTTCGAAGTTATATCGAAGAGCGGGGGTAGGGGGCCCGTATGTTACTACTCCTGAGCCCCGATTTTTTCTCTCGATGGCCCTGTGATTTCTCTAACATTATTGCGGCGTAAAGTGGCAAATTCTTTAATCCGTCCCTGCATTTTCGACGTAGCGATACGAGACAAAATGCCATTTCGTCCAGGGTTGCAAAAGAGCTAGAAAGGCCCTGCTTGCAGGCTAACAAAAACAACTTCAGTCATCTTTTTCAACATTATCAACTAAAAAGAAGACAAAAACATCAATATTCTTCCTAGTTGGCATTGCTAATTTTATTGAAAATGCCGCACAGTGAGCAATTTACCACTTTTTTGGACAAAAGTTCATTTGATGCACAGTTTTTGATCGATTTGAATATTACTTTTTTTTAAATACTCGTGAATGATTCTAGTTTATCGTCCGATTGCTACAATTTAAATATATATTCTCCTGATGAACCTATCTGACCCAATATCGGAACTTAATTTATTCCTTTTTTTTTTTACAAAAATAGTGACTGCCCTATATTGTAGATCACCGTAATTTTATAGTTGCGTTATATGTTTTTTGGATCGCTGATTAAGAATACGATACGCAATTTGTCCAAAAATGGTCCAATTTCTAGATATTGAACACTTTTCGGCACCTGGGAAGTTTTCAGGAGGATCTTTTCGATAAATAATTTATTACTCTAAGGGCCGGTTTTTCAATGTCCAGTTAAATAGCCTAACTATCAGATAAAATTTATCTGGCAGATAAACTGTTTTTCAATGTGCAGGTAAAATTTACCGGAGGGTTAAACTCACTATCTGAAAGTAAATTTAGCAGAGAGTTGAAAGTGCCAGTTAGGGATTTATTCTACTGTTAGTGGATTTGCACATGCGTATTTGGTTCAATTTCTGACAATTCTAAAACATTCTAACCTAAAAACCAATGTGATTGATTGATACGTTTGTTTTTAATTTGCGATTTATATTAAATATATTATTTCCAATAATGAATAATAATAATAATATTCTGGATATGAGTGATGATGACGATGATATTATACAATTTATAAAGTATGAAAGGAGACCCTATACCATAAGGGAACGAGAAAATAATTTTGAGAATTATGATGATAAAGATTTTTTAATAAGATTTCGACTGTGTAAAGAAACTGTTTTACGTATAGTTGAGATGATAGAGGAAGTTGCAGGAATAATGGGCTTGTCAGGCATTTTTTTTTATTTCATAAATCGAAAGTGCAAGTATGAAATAATGGATCTGCAAAAAATCAGCATTTTATTTGCACGTTTAGTATCTTAAAAACTATTACAAATCTCCACCTCGCGAAAATGGAGCGTGGCCAGGCGCTACGTCACTATACGCATAGACTCGGCGATCTCAATAGACTTGATGCTCCTTAGTTGTTATAATTATGTGTTTTCGAAGTATTGTTTGTTTTGCTTACTTCGTGACAGTAGGGGAGTACAATTTGATGGAATGTCAAAAAATTAGAATTTTATCTCGCTCCTGTCGGAACGAATTTTTGATTTTGACCCTGCAATTAGGATTCATCACCGACCTTCTTCTTTCCGGGAAGACATAGAACGAACTTCCACTCGACGTATTTATTTAGTTACCAGAGTTTGAAAATTCCATGTTTTTCGAGTTTTCAGGATAAATTTGAATGATCCCAGAAAGCCACTTTTCTTACGTCACTTGCGTATAGTGACGTCGCAAATGAGCGCTCGGTTTTTGCAACTATTACTAATTTCAACTCCTTATATCTCGAGAACGGAAAATAGTATATTATTCAACGAGCATATAATGATGGCTATTATTCACGAGGGTGAAGTTTAAGACACGAGCCGCAGGCGAGTGTCGTAAATCACCAGAGTGAATAATAGCCATTATATGCGTGTAGAATACTATACTTTGTTCACGACTATTAAATATTTAATATTTATTTATTTCATCTTCATTCAATGTCTCCTATTTAGGAAAAATTCATATGTCATCAGACATCATATATAATTTTCTCGATTTTTCGGGCCACAAGTTTAATGAGGCGATTTCTGCAGCTTCCTTTATCTCTGGCGGTATCTTTGAAATCTAGTTTTCACTGTCAGTACCGATTTATTTAATTATATTACCCTTTTTGAGTACCTAAAATGTAAAATTATTGTAAATAACGTTGGCGTTGAAATCGCACAAATTTTGACGTTTCAAATCAATTTACGCTTTGACACATTGTCATGGCTTACTAATAAAATAATACAGTTTGTAGACATGTAGGTAAATGGTTTCAAAAACAATGTTGGGGATTTCCGCGTGTTGCTAATAGAAATAGATGATGCTTTGAAAAGAACTTACTAATGTAGTTTTTGAGTGTTTATTAAAATACCTCTTCGGCATTTGACTGCTTCCCAGAAAACTTAGAGAGACAACACTTCTCTTTTGGTTACTACAATTTTGACATTTTAAATATTTAGTAAAAAGTCATTTCTTGCAAACAACTGACTGTTCTCATTATTCACTGCAATCAGTGAATAATGAAATCATTATTCACTGCAGAGAATAATGGATAGCATTATCCTTAAGGAAACACATACATATTGAGTACATTATTTAATAGTCGTGGACAAAGTTAATAATACGACATTTTAAGTGCATAATGAGAATATCGAGTACTATATGAAAAAGTATAAAAACCAAATAAAAAGAATATCATGGAACAAGCCCATTCTGTTTCTCTAATCACTTAAAGTGTAGTTAGCACCTTTTTTCCTTTTTACACTCTCTATTGCAATTATTGCTGATACACAAACGCACAAAATTAAGAACAGATCATCAATCAACACACTAGACAACGCAATGAATTTTGAGGTTAAATTAAATAAACTGTCACTAAAATACGCGCGTAATTTGAGGTAAACCAATTGAAAGAAACTTCAGGTAGAATCAGTAGTGCCACCATAGCTAAGAAATAATTCAACTCATGAATACGTAGCTGGCAGTTAAATTACTGTTGATAAACACTACCATAGATATAACTGCCAGCTAAGCGTAACTAGCAGCTACCTATCTGGCACTTTTAACTGGACATTGAAAAACCAGCCCTAAATTGTTTAATTAATTCTATGTAGGAATAAAATTAATTTTAAAAAGCCTAACAAATATAAAAATGAGAATAACTACTCAAGGAGGATGTTAAATTCAAGCTTTATAAAATATAAGAGTGTAATAGATGTATTTAAGTTTTTACAATTAAGGAACACATAAGCAACTCTGCATATCCTTGGGCTTGTTATTCTTCCAACTTCCTATGCTTTCTTAACTCCAAAATTAAAATTTGGTTACTTTATTACTTTACTTGCTTAATACTTAGCTGTATTTAATTACAGTATTATACAGGATGTCCCTGAATTGAGTTCCCGGAAGATAGCCTCTGATTCCTGAGGTCATGTTGGTCCCGTATAACCCAACTTACCTTAGTCCAAAATTGCAGCCCTGAGGAAGTACATTCTCTTAAAGTGAGACATAATTTTAAATTTTTTTTACAATGTTCAAGTTTTCATGGAACCGGTATCACTATAAGTACTCTATGTAAGCTTGATAACAAATAAATGTCTTTTCTTTCTCAAACGCGACAGGTTTCCTGTTTCACAAGCACCTATGGCCTATAGAGAAAAAATTATAATTCTTAATTTTTCGTTGATATTACACAAAATTTTAAAAGTATTAATTTGTGTACTGAAACAGGTCGACGTCAAGTGGGGCATTTGTTATTAATGTATTTTTTTTTATTGGCACCCTATTTTGCTTATTTAAAGTACGCCTCAGAGTGTTTAAATCGAACTTTAAAAAACGCGCGTGTTTTAAAGGTTACCATGGCAGCAACTACAACCCGAGTCAAAATGTCAACTTTTTAATTATTGATCTGACAGGAATTTTTGCGGTATTAACCGCGAATCTGCTTTTCTATTTAAATAATCAATGTTAGAACTAATTTTAAAGCAATATACAATCAGTAACAACTGTAGTGACAATAATTAATCCTATGTGACAGATTGCAAATTAATTTTTGCATTCCTCATTTGACACTGACAGGTATCCTGATGTCACATCACGAATTCAAACATTTTACATTCTTAATTCTTATTTCCATTTTTTGTAGTATTGTGTACCAATAAAAAAAATTGCGTAAAGTATTCGTGGATAACTGGTCTTTAAAACACTTGCTCTGTTTCGAGCACTCCGGCTGCGCCGTCGTGCTCGAAAAATCGCGCGTGTTTTAAAGACCTTAATATCCACTCATACTTTAATATACTATTTTAGAATGAACTGTAATTACAAATGGAGGAAAAACGAAAATTCCTTGTATTTTGATTAATATTACAAAAAATTTTAAAAGTACCTTTTTGCAGCCATTCTAATGCTCTGCAAAAATATTGAAGTATTCCGTAATTCTACAGGGCGATTACAAGAATATAGCCAATCAAACATTAGTTATTATGAAAAATAATTGAGAAACAAAAGCTATTTGGTTGTTGTCCAGTTTACATAGAGTACTTTTTATCTTAAATATAACGGAAATTACTGGAAAACTATTTTTTTATGTCTCACTTTAAGAGGATGTACTTCCTCAGGGGTGCATTTTTGGACTAAGGGTAATACGGGCCCAATATGAATTCACGAATCACAGGTTCCGTCTGGAAACTCAATTCTGGGACACCCTGTATATGATAACATCAGCATTTTGAGTAAAACCAACTTGAATGTTCCGATATTGCATGAGATACGTTCATCAGAAGAATATATATTCAAATTGTAGCAATCGGAGGGTAAAGTAGAATCATTCTCGAGTATTTTAAAAAAAGAAATTCACATCGGTTAAGAACTGTGCGTCAGATGAACTTTTGTCCAGGAGAAGTGGTACAATTAGCAATATTAAAAAGCAGTTTCGCGAAAATGGACATGTACGGCAGATAAAAAAAGATGCTTCCAATGCAATGAATAACGATACCAAATTAGATATATTGCTTGAGTTTGAAGAAAACCCACATAGTTCCAGTCGACAAGCAGCTTCAACATTGAATGTTTCCCATTTCTCAATTATTCTCATATTAAAAGAAAGTAAAATGCTATCTATATAAACTGACCTCAACTCAGGAGCTTAGTGGAGACGATTTTGGTATAAGAACGTATATTTGTGAACAAATGATGCAGAATGTTATCCAACTAGAAAATGTTTTGTTTTCTGATGAATCCACTTTTACTCTTCATGGGCATGTTAATCGTCAAAACTGTCGCTACTAGGCTAATGGAAATCCTCACTGGATGAGAGAATTACTTACGCAAAATCCTGAAAAGGTTAATGTTCGGCCAGGGATAATTGGAAACTCATTGGTCCCTTCTTCATTGATTTCAATTTGAATAGAGATATTTATTTAGCTCTGCTTCAAAATAATGTCGTGCCAACTTTGGCAAACTTATATCCTGCTCAAGCAAACTCACAAGTTCCAGCGGATGTAATATAGTTCCAGCAGGATGGAGCGCCACCACATTACTGAATCGATGTCCGGTAATACCTCGACCGAACATTTCCAAAATCGGTGGATAGGGAGGCGAGGATCGTTAGAATGGCCAGCACGTTCTTCTGATATTACACCCTTAGGTTTCTTTCTATGGGGATATGTGAAAAGTATAGTATACAAAACCAAGCCACGCGAAATAGCTGACTTAAGAAGAAGAATAACGGATGTGGTTAGGTGGGCCATGCTTTGGATGTTAGAAAACGTTAGAAGACATTTTTATTTACAATTAGGATGCTGCCAATACGTTCAAGGAACTCATTCTGAACATTTCATACGTTGAAATTAAGTTTGTTTCAGTTTGCTGTAGCGAATTACGTCAAGCACATGCATTATAGTTTCTTTATCGTTAAGTGTTGCAATAAATATTAAAACCATAGCATTTTTGAATAGAGAATGAAAAGACCTTTCAAATGAGATAACACAAGCCCCTACTTCAAATTTAAAAATTGAGGAATTCCAACTGCCACTCGAAGTGAGTTGAATTTAGGGATGAAATTTGTACGTTACAAGATGTCATTCCAGAATACAAAAATCGACGTTTCTCGAGAATTTTTATAAATATGCACAATAATTGAAAAACTGAAATTATTACATTTGACTGTTCCACACTATATAAATTTGGTTGAAGGCCATTTTTAAAAACGTCATCATGAATACCCAGAGTGACACCTTGGAAATTATTGCCCATAGGCGATTTCTGGTCAAATAAAACTGGACTCACTATTTCATCATTAAAATTGTGAAGGTACTTTATGATTTCCTACTATTAAGTGAAATTTCTATGATCAATTAATTGGTTTGTAACGAATAACAATGGCAAAGTGTTTACTAAAGAGATTTCTTTTATGTGTTACTTGAAGCCAAACTAATAACTAAACTCAAAACTACACAAAATTGTTAGAGCTGTTTTATAGCTATTTAATACCTAAAAATACACTACACAGTATTGAGCTATTAAAACTTAAGGTATGCTTAATTCTACATACATTGATACATTTTTTCCACCTTTGTATTCTTTTTAATCACCGACGCAAAAGGAGGGGTGTTATAAGTTTGAAGTTTTTGTCTGTGTGTGTGTGTGGGTGTGTGAGTGTGTGTGTATGTGTGTCTGTCTATCTGTGGCATCCCAACACCAAGATGATTGAACTGGTTTTGAAGCGATTTCTTCTTGTTCTAAAAGCTGGTATTTGCAAGATGGTTCTTCGCCAAGTTTGGTGGAAATCAGGTATGCCGTTTCCAAGATTTTTAGGTTGCATTGTTAAATACTCTGTTACGAACGTTACGTTCTAAGAAATGGTGAAGGATCCGGTGTGATTTGACATAATAAATTGATGTTTTTCTGAAATGTATTTAAACAGTTTTAAAAAATGCCTTGAACTTGATAGGTTTAAGTTAATCTTGTAATATCAAAAATCGAAGATAAGATTTAAAAAAATTTAAAATTTCAAAAACCCCCACCGCAAAAACAAATCTTTAAAAAGGAACAAAAAAATTGTATTCACTGGCTCTAAACAGTGAATCGAAAATATGTAGCACATCCTATACCTAATCCCAGCAGTTTCGGATATGTTTGACATTTTATAAAAAATATGACAGCTGCAACGATTTGCAATAACCGTTATAACTTTCTTCGTGTAGGAAATCCTCAATTGCTCTTTGGCACGTAGAAAGAAGACAACATGAGCTAGTCTCTACGATAAAAATAAATTCAATAATAGTATACCAAGTGTTCTATTCTTCACATTACATTTTGTCAAATTCAAACCTCAAGAACTTTTTTATTTCACCTGTATTTTTTACATCAAGTTACGTAAAATGATATTCCGTTTTTTCTAGTATAGGCATTGTCGGGGTTAAAGTTAAAACTTTTTGAAATATTGGCGAGTTTCTGAAATGTTCAAGAATTTTTAATAAAAATTGCCATCAACTAAGCCATGATTAGAAACAATCATTAATCTCAGTCATTCTCTTATGTCAAAAATTGCCAGAACGTTTAAATTACACCCACGAAGACTTTTTATGCTTATTATTTATGGAGAATGTGATAAGGTTATATCAAGACATGTAACACATTTGCTACTCGATACCCACAAGAACAGAAACCATCACCATACACTATAAATTGGATAATTTTAGAATATTTGGCTCTGTCAAGCCAGGAATTCTAAGTAGGAAGCCTTAGACATATTAACTGACGAAGAAATATTTTTAACTTACTATTTAAATTTTTCTCAAAAAATTGTAATGAGAAACGATAGAGTGGTGACTATCGTTTCTCGTGGGACAGTAAACATTAAACTGTTCATGTTCTTAAATATTTCGCTGCCTGAATACATGAGAATAATCTCCAGTACTGGAAATTGTATCTATGAAATAGTCAATTTTTGGTAAATTTAGCTACACTTTAAGCGATTGAAGAAACATAATTATTCCTGCAACTTCCTCTATCATCTTAACGATATGTAAAACAGTTTCTTTACGCAGTCGACATCTTATTAAAAAAAAATCTTTATCACCATAATTCTCAAAATTATTGCCTCGTTCCCTTATGGTATAGGGTCTCCTTTCATACTTTATAAATTGTATAATATCATTGTCATCATCACTCATATCCAGAATATTATTATTATTATTCATTATTGGCAATAATATATTTAACATAAATTAAAAACGAACATGTCAATCTATCACATTGGTTTTTAGGTTAGAATGTTTTAGAATTGTCAGAAATTGAACCAAATGAGCATGTGCAAATCCACTAACAGTCGAATAAATACTTAACTGGCACTTTCGACTCTCTGTTAAATTTACTTTCAGATCGTGAGTTTAACCCTTCGGTAAATTTTACCTGCATATTGAAAAACAGTTTATCTGCCAGATAAATTTTATCTGAGAGTTAGGCTATTTAACTGGACATTGAAAAACCGGCCCTTATTAAACTAAATTTACAAAAATTCAAAAAATTCAGGAAATCTGTTTCTTTTAATTGTTGAACTATGTGGAACGAGAATGGGTTAATGCTTTAACAAGATTCTGTGAATTGAATTCTTGGACAATCCCGATTCTAAAGCAGCTTGCCTTAATAACATAATTGGAAAGACCCCAGAATTGCTATTTCTGTGTTTTCGTCATCCACAATAGACTTCCTCCTTAGAATTCCTACCTTGACAGAGTCAAATATTCTAAGATTATGCAATATGCGTTTTACAGTGTATGGTGATGGTTTCTGTTTTTGTGGGTATCGAGTAGCAAATGTGTTACATATTCTTGATATTACTTTATCACATTCTCCAAAAATAATAAACAAATCTAAAAAGTCTTCGTGGGTGTACTTTAAACGTGCTGGCATTTTTTCAGAGAAGGACTGACATTAATGATTGTTTCTAATCATGGCTAAGTTGATGGCAATTTTTATTAAAATTTCTTGAATATTTCAGAAAATCACAAAATTTTCTAACTTATTAGTTACATGCTTTTCCCAATATCGATCGATTCAGTTCCCTGTGAGACACTCTGTATATTGGAGTGACAATATAGTAATTGTATAATTTTTTTCTGTTGAAGACGTTTAGAATGTCATGAATGCCTTAAAATTGATGCCAAATTCTCGTTTGCGCTCTTCTCGTTTGCTAGTCAATTTTAATTGCAAAGTTCACTAAAACTATGATTAGGTTAGGGTGGCGCAATTAAAACGCCATCAAAAAACTATTTTTCCTGGCTTATCAATTAGGGAGAAAAAAAGCGTTTTGACAGCGGCACCCCTACCCACTTACGTTTCTGGACAATTTCTCAATTAATAAATGACTAGTAAACGAAACGAGTTGTGATTTATTCGATGTGGGATTATTAATTAATTTCATATTTATAAGTTATTTGATTTTGAAATATTTAAAATTATAAATCTTACTGATATTTTCATGCACCTTACTTACAAAAAGAACACTGGTCAGTCCTCTATTGGTGAAGACATCCCAATGCCGTAGTGTAAGTTAAAAAAAAACGCTGCCTAAGGAATCCCTATTTCCACATCCAGATTTCCCATCCAAGTAATTTTAAAGGAAAACATCATGAGTGTATGTGCACTTTAGTATGTGAAAATAATTTGTAATAAGATTTTAATAATATATTTGAGACAGACGTCATAAAAAAATTTGAGACGGTGAATATACGCCAAAAGTATCTGGACTTTCATTAGCTTGCGTTACTTATTTCCCCCATTTACCCCCCCCCCCCCCTTCAACGGAATCATCTCCACCAACTTTCAAGTGAATACCTATCTAAATTTTATTTTATGAACCCGTTTAATAATCGAGTGGAGGTGGTGAGAAGGGGTTGAAAAATATTATAAATGTATCTGAGGCCTTGGTTTCTAGTATATACACCAAATCCCAAGTTTCTGTACTCTTACTAGCTTGCTTTATTTATTTTCTCCTACTCGCCCCCACTCCTTCAACGTAATCATCTTAAAAACAATCCAGTTCCAGATGTCCTTATAACATATACATGTACCAAATCTCAAGTGAATATCTCAATTTTATTCGATCAGCCTCTTTATAATGATGGTGTGGGAGTGATGGAGGTGTTGAAAATGTTATAAAAATATCTGAAAAAATTATAAAAATATACAAGGTGTTCCATTTGAATAAGTAAAGTTGTGTAACCTACCTCCTTTTTGAGGCGCCTTGTATTTTTGACAATAAAATGATTGGAAGACCCTGTATATAAATAAGTTTGTATGAACCTGTTTAGATACACAATAGATGTGTGGTAATAATACATATGTTATATACGTGGTTAAATTAGTTTTTATTTTATATTTTCTATATACTTAATGGTTGATAAAAATAAATACTTTTATGAATTACACCCCCTTGGAACTGGAAATTGATACGCCTATGCCAAAAAGTGAGTGACTGGAAACTAGTAGAAAAAAGTGGACTTTTCTAGAATGTGGTGACAGAAGATTCTTGATTGATCTGGAGCAATTTCAGAATATATAAGGCGCGTACTGGCGCAGAGGGAGAAGTTTACTAAAGTGAAGTTTATAAAAGTGAAAGGAAGCGAAAAAGTGAGGTTAAATATCAAGTAAACAAAGTGTAAAGGTTATTTTGAAGTATTGTATAGTTAGTAAATTATTAAATAAAGTGTTAGTGGTTTATTTCTTGTTGAAATTATTTTAGAACCCACGGATTTATACAGGGTGTTTCCTAAAAGGGTGAAAACACGCAACAATATATTATATACTTACGTAATATATTAGTTATTATTCTTTATTTCTATGTTCCACCAAATTCACAGTTTTGTATTTTTAATACATTGTAGTTGACTTTAAGATGAATTACGTGATTTGTTTGGTTGGTGCATCTCCAGTGGTTATTATGAAAACCACCCTTGGAAAAAAATTTATGTTTTGCACCCCTAAAAATTGATCTAAACATATGAAAAAAATACACAGCATTGCACTAACTGACATCTATTTTTCGGCGCTGGATACATCCGAATATCTATCATAGTTCCAGAGAAAAACAAAGTTGTCGTTTAGGGTTGTTACCTCCATATCTTCCTTATAGGTGAAAGCAGAGACCTGAAATTAATTGTAGGAATACTTCAGATAAAAAGCAATAATAATTAAAAGGTTCAAACATAACAATAGGCGTCAGTGCACTTTTCATATGCAAAGTCGGATGGACTGGGGGTAGTGGAGGTGTTGGACAATATTATAAAATAATTTGAGGCCTTGGTTTCTAGCATATACACCAACTCCCAAGTTTCCGTACTTTTACCAGCTTGCTTTACTTGAACTATACTATATTTTGAGATGATTCCATCGAAAGGTTGGGGGTTAAATAGGGGTAAATAGGGTACTAAAGCAGTGAATATCTCAATTTGATTTTGTCAACCCCTTTAATAATGGAGTGGGGGTGGTGGGGAGGGGAGTGCAGAATATTATAAAAAAAATTGAGGCCTTAGCTTCTGGTATATACTCCAAATCCCAAATTTCTCTACTCTTACCAGCCTGCTTTACTTACTTTTCTTTATTTACCCCTATTTAACCCCCAACCCTCCACCCAGCGCTGTGCGCAAAATATGGTCAATATCTTCTCAACAGTTTGAAATTTAAAAAATGTCTCAGCTAAACATTATAGATCAAAATTGGCATATTTCAAATATATTTGAAAATTGGAAATATGTTAATGTTCACGTGTAGCGTATAGCACAAAAGTTACGAGTTTTTTTCCAAGGCCGTCGACATGAAAGTATCAAGGTCAGATGATGTAATACTGAGCGAGAGCCTGTTATTATGTGGAAGCGAAGCGGTGTAGTCGGTCAACGCCGATCGATATTGTACCCCCTGATCAACAAAAGGCGGTACGGAGTGAGCAAATCTTGTAGCATCGAGCTGGGACGCATTAGTGCTGCTGCGGCGGACGAATAAAGAAGCATGATATCATTTTTCTCATTATGCATTCCTTGCCCTAGTGTTCATCATCAGCCGTACGGTTGGCGCATAGGTAATGTTGTGCGAAAGGTCCCGGGTTCAAACTCCTATGCCTGCTGAATTTTTTTTCATTAATTTTGGGACGATTAATATATTTTTTCACAAATTATTTTCTATGAGTTCTTTAAGTTAGGTTAGTAGGTTTTTATTCTGATATCTAATTGTTATTAACTATTAGCGCCGCAGGCAGTATTAGCGTCGAAGACAAAGAAATAGGGGTGCGAGGGTTGTCCCTCCTCTTTCTTTTAACAGAATAATACAAAATTAACTTGAAATCGTGGAGAACATGAAGTTATAATGCGATTGTGGTCAGCGCCAATCGTAGTCGCCATGGATTCGCAAAGTTTGAAAAATCGCGAATAGTTATTTTTGAAACAAGTAGAGTTAGTGGTGGCGAGTACATCCAAAATTAAACATTTTTTAATATGCTTATGTTCAACTTAATTCTTTATTCCGACATATGTCATTTGGGGCTTATACAGCGGCGTTGTCAATTTATTCCATATTTTCTGATAAAAATTACATGTGGTCATAACTAAAATATGCAGAAAAAGTATTTTCATAAATTTGACCGTCGTTTCACTTTGAATGTTCGTCGAGGCCATGTTCTAGATTTCTGGCCTTTCAAAATCTACCCCAATTAAACAAGGTGTTCTCCTCGATGATTCAAATTTTTACGTTGAACGTGTCAATAAAAATTGTCACTAAGAAGGTATCGTAGTGTGTTGGTAATTGATTGTCGAAACATTTGAAGTAAGAACATACAGGGTGTTCCATTTGAAAATAGTAAGTTATCACCGTTTAAAAAAATAAAAATTAAAATCATCGTATAGAGCACCCTGTAAAATTAGAGTTGACTTTGACAGGCCTGAAACCCAGTACAAGGTCTTGACTATTCAAAGTGAAGTGACGATAAAATTAATGATAATACATTCATTACAAATTTTATTATCGACCACTGCAAGTGAATTTTTTATGGAAAAAAGTGAAATAATGTAACAATACCGGCAATACCGCAGTATGATCCCAAAAATTATATATTCCGAGATAGAGAATTCAGATTTATGACAAAATGTTGACTGTTGGATGTGCTTGTCACCACAAAGTGAAACACTTTGTAGATTAAAAATTACTTTTAAAATTTGTCAGTGTTGATCTGCTATAATTTTTATCCAAGACATTTTTTAAAATCTCAAACGTATATTTCTTATAGGAAATAGTGGCAACGGAGCAGTACTCATAAGTCCAAAAACAATATATGTCTCTATAGAGAATAATTAAGAGTCAAATATATACAGGGTGTAATCAGTTTCATGTCATTAAAAGAAACTGGTAATGGGGACCGACTAGACAAACAACACACCTTTATGACTTTTCCCTCTAGGGGAACTTTGAAAAAAACTGACCTAGGTCAACCTTTTTAATATATATATATATATTTTTTTTTAATATTAATGTAGAAAATAATTGAGAACCACTGCTTTTCTTGGTCAATGAACTTGTAGTTCCCAATTATACAACTTTTAAATTGTCATAAAAAAGTGCAAAGGCCTTGGATCATCGCCCGCCTTTGATGGACCACCTCAACCGAACTGCGGCAATTATAAAGCGGTAAAAAATTCGTTATCTTTTCCTGAACAACTGCAAGCAAATAATGGCCGTAGAAGTTTAAACAGAGTATTTCCTTAGAAGTGTGTCTTTTAATTTGGAACAAAATATTGGATTAATGTTTATAATTTAGAATATTTAAATGGGATTTATTAACGTTTGTAACATAAATGAGTGTCCTGAGTTAAAAGATTACCACCTAAGTAAATTGTTCGCAATCTGCATCTGCATCAATACACAGTTCGGTACGTCGAATTAAGGACATACGTACTCCGTTCAACACTAAACAATAAACTATCAACTGACGTTGTCAATAAAGAAAAATAAAAGAAAAATGGTTCAAAATCCAAAACGGAGTACAAAAAGAACGTACAAGTAAGTTGTGTCTGTACGTAATCAAGAATTTAACGACTTGAAGGGTAAAGTCAATAAAATAAGTCTTCACTATAAATACACAGCGACCCGAAATTCAAAAATAACAAAAGCAACGAACGGCGGGTTGGACGTGTGTACCTACATAACGAAACACCCACAGAAACTAAAATATTG
The DNA here is from genome assembly GCA_963583905.1 of Stenurella melanura. Classification (NCBI taxonomy): domain Eukaryota; kingdom Metazoa; phylum Arthropoda; class Insecta; order Coleoptera; family Cerambycidae; genus Stenurella; species Stenurella melanura. The sequence goes on from OY757312.1 coordinate 102,601,521, forward strand.
CACAAGGGAGAGTCAGAGTATAGCTATCTTCAGATCAGATCAGATCTAGTAAACACTCAGAAAACGTCGACGTCTTTCACCTTATTTACCGCACCGCTAAAGACCGCCGACATTTTATTGCTATCTACACAAATATTGAGTATCATAGGCAAAGACACGCGCGACGATCTAAACCTACCTCAATATTCCAGCAGTTCTCAAAAGATTTTATTGAAAATTTGCGAAATTTTTGTTTATTTTTTTTTCTCTAAAACTATGAGCTTTAGACCCCATGTTATATAAGGTTTTTTTGTTTATCTTGTCGTTCCCTACCACCAGTTTTTTTAATGACATGAAACTAATTACACCCTGTATAACAAAATGTTGGGTGGTCCATTTAAAAAATCCAAGTATTAGCTTGCCACCATTATGTAAAATACTCTGTAGATTTAAAAATAATTTTAAAATACGCTACTCTTAATCTCCTCTAATTTTTATTTGAGACATTTTTTCCAAATTTTAGACTGTTTAGGAAATATTGACCGCTCACTTACTAGTGATTTATCCTGTATATGAAAAAGATGTGTTGATGATGTGTTCAATTTAAAAAATCCAAGTACCAAGTTACCACAACTATGTGAAACACTCTATAGAATTAGAAATAATTTTAAAACATCTCCCCTTTGATCACAACGTGCACCACTGATTCACTCTGTAGATAGGTACTTCTTACTCGCCACAGAGCACCCTGTGCATTTACTGGTAGAGCAGACGCTGGTAACAGAATTCGTGCAGAATCATATTCACTGTCATGCTCATAGAATCAGTAATTTCAATCGAGTAAGAAAGGTAGATGATGTCGCCGAGATCGTCCGTTGGGGACAACCTATAAAAGAAATGTATAATAAACATTTAGGTTACACAGTATCCTTGTCAGATTTTATTCAGATTGAAACTCAGCTTGTAGTTTGTTTTCTATCAATTACAGGAACCTGCAAAAAATACTGTTTCAGTTATTTTTTTGTAACCGAAATAGGTGATTCCAAAGGTTTCTGACGTGCTGAACGCAATGCCGTTGGCCGTTTTGCGCCATTACGTCACAATTTTGAGAAAACCTAACCTAAAAGTGCGGAAAAGGCTATTTCTGCTATATTTGTGCCCTAATAACTGGGCAACCATAGGAGATTGAGAAAGCCGGACCATATCATCTTATTCATCTGTCCAAAATCTTCAATAAATAATAGCAACAATAAAAAAAACATAACTGTAGATGGCGCACACGTTATTTTATTTCTAAGTTTAGCAAAAAATACTAGAATTTTTGTCGTGTGTATACGGGTGAGTCACGAATTGCGCTCGCCCCGATATTTCCTAAAATGTTTGGAATAGAAAATTGAAATTTGGAGGCCTTATTGCACGACTAAAATGTCATCTTTTCAATAAAAAATCAAGTTTGGTGCACATCCGGTTTGACCGGAAATGCCAACAACTTTCGATTTTTAAATAGAACACCCTATATATTTTTACATTTTTGGAATCTAGAGGAAATTTTGAATACAATACATCCATTTTGGTCACTTTTTGATAAACATTAAACATTTTATTAAAAAATCTATTTCTGAATCCAGAGTGCGGTGGTGCCCAAAATTTATTTTAGTTTGTGTGCTACGTTACTATAAAAATAAAAAGATCAATATGATTGCATTACTTAATTCTCTAGAGGCGTTTAAAATTTCTAAATGTGATTTTTACCCACTAACTCGGTTTTTTTAAATGGGAATTTAATCGTTCACCAACATTTTTAAATACCTCATTTTCATACGAATCTAATGATACCGAAATTTTGAAAATCCGCTCAGAAATATTTGAGATTTCAAAAATACAATGCAACCAAGCTTTCATGAAACATGCGGCTAATAGATAATAGATTAGTGGGCTTTGGAAACTAAAATAGCACATTTCTGTGTAAATCTGGTAACCTAATAACATTGGAAAAATCATAGTAGCCATTGAATGTAATAAAACAATATCAGCTGTCAGACAGATACAAAATAAAGCGTTGCGGAAATCTCTTTGAGTAAAAATTAAAGAAAATGAATAATTTTAGTAGAAATGAAAAGGTCGATATGTTACTGATATATGGAGAGCGTCTCAAAAATTCAACTGTAGCTGCAGAAGTGTATCAGCAACGATATCCCAACAGACGTCATCCAAGCAGACACTTGTTTGCCAGAGTAGAACAAGAATTAAGAAACGAACCCAATCAACAAGATGACCATCAAACATTTATTGTAAGTGAGGACAAAGAAATTGATGTATTAGGATTTGTGATGGTACACCCAACAACTTCAACAAGGGAATTGTCAATGGAATGCGACATTAGTCAGTCTTCGGTTTGCAGAATTTTAAGGAAACATAAGTTTCGGTCTTATAAATACCAAATACTCCAACATCTTTATGGAGATGATAACGGCAGGAGGCTAGTATATTGCAACTGATTCTTAAATGCAGTACAACAAAACCCAGGTTTTCCTTTTCGTATTTTATATTCAGATGAAAGTAGATTTACGAACCAAGATATGTTTAACAGAAATAATACTAGGTACTGGGCTCAAGAAAATCCGAGGTTGGTATAGGGCGGGGGAATATTCAGGAAAGATTTGGGTATAACTGTTGGCTTGGAGTACTTGGAGATCGAATAATTGGACTCATATTTTTTGATGGAACACTTACTGGCGAACGATATTTATTCTTTTTACAAAACCAGAGAGCAGAATTTCTTGACTTACTTCCTCTTGCCTATTTACAAAATCTGTTTTTCCAACAAGATGGTGCTCCCCCACATAATTCCAGAACAGTGATGGAATATTTAAACAACTTGCATGGTGAACACCTTATCGCAAATCAAGGTCATATCAGGTGGCCTCCTAGGTCACCTGACTTAACACCCCTCGACTATTATGTATGGGGCACTCTCAAAAATAAAGTTTATAAAACTTCTTCAAATACCCGTGAAGAGCTGCAAAATAAAGTTGTGCGGGCTCTTAATGAAATAACGCCGGCTGAATTGCGTAGAGCCATTCAAGCACCTGTACGCAGAGCCGAATTGTGTATAGAAAAAAATGGTAGACATTTTGAACAATATCTATAAATGTCAATTTATGGTTTAATTATATTAATTGTTTTAAAGATACCTACTGTTACCTAGTTTAAGTTTAATTGTTCAAACGGAATTGATTTTTATTTATTTATAGGCCCGATATTTATGTTCATTTAAATAAAACTCTGAAAACCGAACTGATGTCGCATTCTATTGCAAATGTCCTTGTGGATGTAATTGTGTTTACCTCCACATACCTGTGCTAAACTTAATTGTAACGTTCTTTGCGCTCACAATTATTAAATGTTTGATAGCTCAAGATTGCCTATAACTACACGAGTCTGTCTGACAGCTGATATTGTTTTATTACATTCAATGGCTACTATGATTTTTCCAATGTTATTAGGTTACCAGATTTACACAGAAATGTGCCATTTTAGTTTCCAAAGCCCACTAATCTATTATCTATTAGCCGCATGTTTCTAAAAGCTTGGTTGCATTGTACTTTGGCTGAAATCTCAAATATTTCTGAGCGAATTTTCAAAATTTTGGTATCATTAGATTAGTATGAAAATGAGGTATTTAAAAATGTTGGTGAACGATTAAATTCCCATTAAAAAAAACCGAGTTAGTGGGTAAAAATCACATTTAAAAATTTTAAACGCCTCTAGAGAATTAAGTAATGCAATCATATTGCTCTTTTTATTTTTATAGTAACGTAGCACACAAACTAAAATATATTTTGGGCACCACAGCACTCTGGATTCAGAAATAGATTTTTTAATAAAATTTTTAATTTTTATCAAGAAGTGACCAAAATGGATGTATTGTATTCAAAATTTCCTCTAGATTCCAAAAATGTAAAAATATATAGGGTATTCCATTTAAAAATCGAAAGTTGTGGGCATTTTCGGTCAAACCGGATGTGCACCAAACTTGATTTTTTATTGAAAAGATGGCATTTTAGTCGTGTAATAAGGCCTCCAAATTTCAATTTTCTATTTCAAACATTTTAGGAAATATCGGGGCGAGCGCAATTCGTGACTCACCAGGTATATACAAGTAAATTAGACCTAAATAGCTAATTTTACAGGATTTGGACACGCTGAACATAACGTCGTTACCCGTTTTACTCTATGAGGTCAGGTTAGGTAGCTCCGTTTTTTTTGGTTATTTTTTTTGTTCTTTTATTTAGTTTTTGTATTTGTTTGTTTCTTTTTGTCTTTTTTTGCCCCCTACGTCCACGCTGCTAGCTCTGGGTGATGCTAAAAGGGATTATATTAAATATTCCTTTCTACTCGTTTAGCGCTAGACGATTATGATAAGTAAAGAGCCTCAACTGTATTCCTTTCTATTCGTTTATGGCCATCTACAGTATATTTTTTTTGTTACTGTTTTTTATTGAAGATTTTGGATAGCTGAATAAGATGGTATGATCTGTTTTACTCAATCTCGTATCGTTGTTCAGTTATTAGGGTACACATAGAGGCAGAAATGGTCTTTTTAGCACTTTTAGATTAGGTTTTCTCGAAACTGTGGCGTGATGGCGCAAAGCCGCCAACGGCATCATGTTCAGCATATCAAAAACCTTCGAAATCACTTATTTGGGTTAAGAAAAAAGAACCGTGCAGTTCAGTGAACAATGAAAAATAAATAATTTAAGAAAATTAAATAACACGATTTTAAAAACACAAAGAAACTGTGAAAAAATGCACTAAACAGAAGAAAATAATGTTAAATACAACGATGTGTTAATATATACCTAAAAGCGCGAGGCGTCCGATGAGTAAAATTTTCTGTTTTTCCAGTTATTTTGAGCGCCCCACGCTTTTACGTTTATTGACACATTATTGTTATTATAAACATTAAATTCTTTTTTTTTGTGTATTTTTTAACAGTTTCATTGTGTTTTTAAAAGCGCGTAAGTATTTTAATTTTTTTCAAATTACTTATTTATTTTCGTCCTTTTAGTTGTGTTCCAATTAGAATAGCGCGTTTGTTCGATAAAATTCCTTCCCTATAAATGACAAAGCCCATTCATCCTGAAGCTTCTGTTATAAATTCTAGAATTTTGACTAAATATTTCAAATTTACGACCTCGAAAATATCCAGATACCCATTGCCATACGAGTCAGACAATAAATTACAAAACTTATCCGCCATTTTGACAATTGTCAAAATATCTTTGAAACGCCATCTTGGATTCTTCTATAAGAAATGTCGTATTGTATTTTCATGTGAACCACATACACATGCCAAATTTCAAGTCAGTGCGACACCTGCAAGTGGATGAAAAGTTAGTTGTAAAATTTTTACAATATTACATGTCAAGCTAATAAAAGCGTGCTAAAAACATCATAGATCAGAACCAAACTTGTTTTGCAAAATAGGTGATCCACCATATAGGATTTAGAATAACGTTACTCGCCTTATCGTTTTCTACCTATCAAGCCCTTTCATTTGATACCCATAGCAAGGGGGTTGTACCGAAAATGATAATCCACCATAATGGATTTAGTATGATGTCACTCACCTTATCGCTTTCTACTTGTCAAGCCCTTCCCTTTGATACGCATATCAAGGGGTTTGTAAGGAAAACGATAATCCGCCATCTTGCAGCGGCGGCTGTTTTGAACATATAATATTAATTATGCTATACTTAGTGGAGTAAAAAAACTAAAATTTCCGGGAAACTGTCTTACTATAGCAATATTTTTGCTGGAACTTGTTGAAAACATTACAAGTGTCATGGGCGTATCAGTATCTACTTTCCAGGGGGGTGTAACACTGTCCCCTCCTTAAACCTGATCGTTCCGATCAGGCCAGTCTATCTAAATTCACGATCTTCATCTTGGACTTTTGCTTCGTTGAATCCGACAGACGACGTCATTAATTCGGGTATTAACAGTTTACAGTCCATCCCATCTTTCGCTGTGAGTTATACAGCAAAACTAGATCTCCCACCTTGAACCCTTCTGAACTACCCTTACGAGCCTTCATTTGGTCACTGGCTATGGTGATTTGGTCTCTAATCAACTTATGGACATTTCTTAGCCGTTCACTTACTTCATCCACATAGTTGCTCACAGGAAGCCGTTCTCCACCTGCTGTTCCAAACATCAAATCACACGGCAGTCTGATCTCATGTTCAAATACTATACGGACCGGTGTCTGTTTTGTACATCTTGTACATGCCATGACGAAAAACGGTATATGGAGATCCCAGTCACGTTGATTCCTATAAACCACTTTAGAGAGATGCTCTTTCATAGTCTTTTGTCGCTCCACCATTCCATCTGATAGCGTGTTGTCCGTGTTTTGTGTATTCTCAATAACCTGCAGATTCGCTGAAATACCCTTGACTCAGAGTTTCTTCCTTGACCTGAATGTAGTTCCAGGGGTACACCAAACCGATATGCCAAGTTATCTACCAAGACTTTGGCGACAGTGACCACTTCCTGATTCGGAATCGCATAGGTTCCGGCCACTTACTAAAATAGTCTATAGCAACCAGTCTTTACTTGTTACCGTCCTTGGTTACTGCGAATGGTCCGGCTGTATCGATAGCAATCCTCTCAAATGGAGCTTCGACGTTATATTGCTTAATCGCATCCCTACTTCTAGTCTGTGGTCCCTTACTGGCTGCATAAATTTTACAATTTCTACAGCAAGCTTGCACGTCTTGATGAGTATTTAACCAGTAAAATCGTTCTTGCACTTTATTCGGGCTCTTATTAGCGCCGAAGTGTCCATCGAATGCTCCATTATGCACTTCCTGAAGTACTCTCGGTACTCGACACCTGGGAATCACTAGACGCCTAATAACTTGCTTCCCATCCGGGCTTTCCCATGGTCTCTTTAACAGCCCGTTAATAAATCTAAGTGAGTCCCACTGTGCCCACAAATCCTTCAATCCAACTGCTTTTTCCGAAACATCCTTCCACTTTGGTGGAACTCCTCTTTCTTTTGCTCTCAATATAACCCCAATTTCTGTATCGTTCAATTGTTCTCGTCTCAAGGCTTCAGTTGTCCAATCATCGAGAACCTCTATCTTAACAGTGTTGACTGCTCCCGTGCCCTGCTGTTTCTCCACTTGGCGACAGTGCTTAAAGTCGTCCTTGCATAGTCTTCTAGATAAAGCATCTGCGTTCCTGTGAGATCTTCCAGGTCGATATGCGATTTTAAAGTCATACTGTTGCAGCCGTTCTATCCAACGAGTCAGTTGACCTACCGGGATTTTCAACTGCAACAACCACTTCAACGCAGCGTGGTCGGTCCCAATATTGAAATGTCGCTCTCCTCTGTCAGCCGGTGTAATGGCTTCGCAATTTCTGCAAACTCTTCCACAAAGTGTCTATAATAAGTTCAGAGGCCAAGGAGGCTTCTTACTTCACGAACGTTTGATGGTCTTGGCCAATCTCGTACAGCAGACATTTTTTCGGGGTCTACTAGTTTTCCATCCCAAGACACAATGTGACCAAGGAATTTGATTTCTTTCTGGAATCGTAAGCACTTGAATATTTTTCAAATGTTCCGTAAAGTCCCGTTTCATAACGAGCACGTCGTCTACGTAAATCAGGTACGTCTTCCAGGTTAGCCTACCCAATACGAATTCCATGAACCTTTCAGAAGTAGCTGGTACATTGCAAAGTCCAAAAACCATCACAGTAAATTGATAAAGACCACTGACTGCTGAAAACGCTGTCTTTTCCTCATCATCAGGATGAATCCCCTCTTGCCAGTATCCGCTCCTAAGATCTAACCTAGAAAACCATCGTGAGTCTGCCAACGTGCTTAACGTGTCATCAATCTGGGGTAATGGATAACTTCGTGACATCGTTCAATTTCCAGTAATCAACACAAAATCTTAACGTTCGGTCCTTCTTGGCAACCAAAACTACTGGTGATGACCAGGGACTCGTTGACTTCTCAATGACTACATCTTGTAGCATCTTATTATGTATCATTGCCGAGGTTTCTTCTTGTTTCGCTAGCGGAAGTCTCCTAGGTTGCTGTCGAATAGCGGTTGAGTCACCAGTATTTATCCGATGCTGGACTACATCTGTTTTTGTAAGGGCCTCTGTATTCTTGGCAAATACTGAACTTTCCTTTTCCAGGAACTTAATTCCCTCTCTTCATTCATCCTCAGATAAATGCTCTAACTGAGAACTCAGCTTCCTGACCTATATTCGTAGATGAATTTCTCTGTGTTTGTTCTTCGCACCTTGCTACCCACGTAACCGGTTCATAGGAGCCAATCTTCTTTATTGCTATACTGGTTATACAGCCAGAGATAATTAAGAGAAACTGCGAAAAAACAGGATTTTGAACTTTAAACAAAAGCTTTCCTCCGCACGGATTTATTCCAAAATTTTTTACCAGACTTCTTGAAATGTCTCCAACAAGTTCCAGAAAAAAATTTCCATTGTAAGATAATTCCTTACTAGGCAATATAGACCCTTAGATTTACTCCACTGATTGTAATTTTCATCAGAGCTACACAGTGTTGTCAGGTTTCGTGACGATACAGCAATTAGAAGTGAGTGAAATTCAGTTCCTTAGATTAGTTACAGTTCGACCCAATAAAAGCGTGTTAAGGCTGTGTTATCAATGTCAAAATATCGCGTTCAGAGTCGTAAATCTTTCAACATATTGTTCTCAAAAACAAACCAACAAAAATCGGATTTGATTTAAATATTAGAACTAGTTAACTTAAATCTAGTACGTATCATATTTTATATTTGAAAACTAAATGAAATTAAATATTTCCTTTGGATTATTAAACGCGAACGTGCCACTCAATCGTCCGTAATTCACCATTAATTGTTTTATATTCTTTAATGGGACTCAAATATTCAAATAAAATATGATACGTACTAGAATAAATATATTAAATGCGAAAAAAAGTTAAAAATCGGCATAATATTTGCTCCTAAGGGGGATTAATATGTTAGAAAAAATGTATTCAATTTTGCCAATTTAATTGGGCGGTTTACTAATAGAGGGCGAAGCAGTAGCTATTTCAAGTACCAACCATGCTTCAAATCACTAAAATCTGCAGGGTCGAACTTTTTGTTTTCTCTACCATTTGAAATATAGTTTAAAATAATTTAAATTTACTTAACAATTGAATTGTTACATTTCTAGTAGCCCGGGAGGCAGCGACAGATTTTTCGCGTTAATATCTATAAGGCTAGATTTTTTTACAAAGAGAGTTTAGATAGTATCTATAATGAAGGTGCAATTCTACCAAACTCTTATTAGTGGTGCATAAATGAGTAAAAAATTAAACATTTAAAATTTCGTTTTTCGAATTGTCATGAATTGTCAAAAAATGATGATTCGCCTTCGCTCCTGCCGGCCCCAATTTTCGATTTTCACCTCGCGATTCATGTTGTACGGTCATTGCCGACCTTCTCCTCGCCATCGAGACATAGAACGGGTCTCCGATCGCCGTATTTGTTCAGTTATTACGTTTGAAAAAGTGACTTGTGGTCGTGCTAATCGGCGACTATTTTTAAGTGGTTTCCCGAGTTCGAATCCCGTCCGGGGATATTTTTTTTTTTCGTTTTCAATTTTTTGGCACATATATTTGATTTTGTAATTGAGATTTGCTCCGTTCTATTGCATTTCTCGGCGAAGTTTTGCGTTTTCCGCCGCGGAATATTAAGATGCACTATTTGGATTAAAAATCACATTCTACTTCCGGGTGGCTAAATCTTGGGTAGACGTTGCAAAAACGGCAATACGTAGTCAAATCATGACAATTATATTCCTCATTAGTATTAATGAACAAACAGTATTTTTATAGATCTGTTAATAAGCTTTTATTTACTCCATTGTATTAAATTATTTTGGTAAGGAAATTTCTAATTTTTAATCGAAATAGTGCAGATTAATATTTCGCGGCGGAAAATGCAAAACTTTTCAGAGAAATGCAATAGAACGGAGCGAATAGCAATTATAGAACAGAAAATATCTGCCAAAAAATTGAAAACGAAAAAAAAAAAAGTATCCCTGGGCGGGATTCGAACTCGGGAAACCACTTAAAAATGGTCGCCAATTAGCATGACCGCAAATCAATTTTTCAAACGTAAGAACTGAATAAATACGGCGATCGGAGACCTGTTCTATGTCTCGATGGCGAGGAGAAGACCGGCAATGACCGTACAACGTGAATCGAGAAGTGAAAATCGAAAATTGAGGCCGGCAGGAGCGAAGGTGAATCGTCATTTTTTGACAATTGGTGATAATTCCAAAAACGAAATTTTCGTCCATCTATTTTTGTCTTTAATTTTTTACTCATTTATGCACCACTAAGTGTTTGGTAGAATTGCACCTTCATTATAGACGCTATCTAAACTCTCTTTGGAAAAAAATCTGGCTTTATAGAAATGATTTCACGAAAACTGTCGCTGTCTCTCGGGCTATAGTTTATTCTACATCTTCAATAACTTTTTGTTAGTAATATTGCTAATAAATCAGGAGCATATCTAATAATAACATATCATTACTGTAAAAAGAAATTTTTATATGGACTAAATGTACCTATTTTTAATCCAGATGCCACGCGGGATTAAAAAGGACTTTGATCTTGTGGCATATAGACAAACTATCTTTGCATACACTCTAATAGTGTAGATTGCATAATCAATTATTATTTTGAAAGAGTAAAATGTCTCTTTGACTCCCCGAAGGAGAGCTTACATTCTTTCTGGGAGCAAAAGTGACACGTTAGTCTTTGAAAATGATAATTAAACTAGCAGTACAGAAACATTGTTTTGAAGGATTCCGATTTCCTCATTTCCTCAAACACGCAAAAGGTCTTTCCATTGTTTTCCTCTAGTTTTTGTAATTTCCTTTTTCAAACATTATAATTTTATGGTTATTCATTGGTTGTCGTGTGTATGTGTTTTCGTGATGTTTCACTTTCGGCATGAAAGTGATCATCAAGTGACAAAAACTTGATGTTTAAGGAAAGAAAAGTCTGCAAAAATTCGCGCCCGTAGTGCGCAGGAAGACGAGAGAAATCGATTGGCGGACACCTGAGTGTTCCATCTGCGTTCTTCTTCTGAATAAGCCTTCAGAAATTGAAAATTTGTCACATTTTCCTTGTTTAAGTGTTTCTCGTTAAATTTTTCTTTCGGTGTGAAAGTTGTCATCATCGGGTGACAAACAATTCGATGTTTTAGGAAAAATTAAAAAAAAAAACAGGGATACGCAGTAAGCGGAGAAAAATCGAATAGTGGACACCGGAGTTTTCCATATGTGCTCTTTCTCTGAATAGGGGCCTTCGGAACAGTTTCCCAATGGAAAATGTCAAATTTTTCGTGTTTATGTGTTTTTCGTGATATTTTACTTTCGGTGTGAAAGTGTTCATCATCGGGTGACAAAAATTTCGATGATTTAAGAAAAATGGTGAAAAATTCAGGGGTAGGTATGAAGGTGAGAAAAATCGAATGGCGCAAACCGCTCTTTATCTCGTTTCGTTTTCGAGATACGAAAATCGAAGTTTTTCACCTCTTTCCAAGGTCATATCTCGAGAACTAAACGAGATAAAGAGCTGAGATTTACGCCATTCGATTTCTCTCGCCTTCCTACTTACTAGTCCAAATAGGTAGGTACTTACTAGTCCAAAAATGTGACCGGAGGGGGATCTCTACGGGAAAAGTTGTATTGAGCTGAGATGTAAAATAAAAAGTCTAATATGCTATTAGTCCCACACTTTCATTAAGGGTACAAAAATGATGAAATGGATTATTTTTGCGTATAAATCGAGAACGATGAGAGATATGGAAAAGGTTTCAGATAAAAATTGTAGAGCTAATAATTTGGCTTAAGAAAGGTCATATGCGTTTACATCTTATTTCTGATTGTTTGGCTGTAAGATCTGTCTGACTTTTAGGGGATGAATTGAATAATAAAAAAATCGTTTAAAATCGAAAAGTTGATACTTTTTGTTATTTCTTTTCTGAATCTCCTTAGAATAATTTCAACTTTCTTTGCAGAGATAAAGTTCCTCTGTTTGTTTAGATAGAAGTTATAAACATCTGAATTTTTAAATTCACGACTTTTCAGGGCTAAACGTTTTAGTTTATTTTTTTTCAAGCAACACTGACCTCTTAGTGAAATTTCCTTAAAATAATTCCATTACAGTTTTTTTTTCACATGCCAACATTGATATCTAAATATAATTACTATAATTCCTACGATTTTTATTTCACTCGACGCTACTGCAATTTAGTCGTAACTTTTTCTAGAGAAAATTGTACGCTTAATCGATTGCTGATTAAATTTCCAATCCGATGATTTTCCGGTAAGTTTTGCGTGAGATATGGACCGCTAAAGTGAGAATTTCGTGGATTTCGCTCCTCGCGCTACACGGTCCAGCTTCGAGGACCATTTCTCCCAAACAAAAATTGTTACGAGCTCATAACTGCGGTCCTTCGTTTCCGAGATACGGCCGCTCAAAGTCAGCGGAGAATGGAAATCGAAGTTTTTCACCGAGAACGAAACGAGACACAGAACTGCGCTTTGCGCCATTCCATGTTTCTCACCTTCCTACGTCCTCCTGAATTTGTTTAGATTTTTCCCGAAACGTTGAAATTTTGTCACCCAACGATGACCACTGTCATTCCAAAAATGAAATGTAATAAAAAACACCTACTCACGAAAAATGTAACATTCTTTCACGTTCCGAGGGTCCTACCTACATAAAGAACATAGAAAGAGAACGCCACTGTGCCCTATTTGATTTGTCTCCCACTATTGTATACCCCTGATATTTTTCATATTTTTTCTAAAACTTTTTCTAAAACTTTCCGAGGGCCCTATCCACATAAAGAACGCAGCCGGAGAACGCCACTGTGCGCTATTCGATTTGTCTCCCGTTATTGCATACCCCTGACTTTATTCATGTTTCTTCTAAAACATCAAAATTTTGTCATCCGATGATGATCACTTTTATACCGAAAGTGAAACGCCACGAAAAACATCTACACACGAGAAATGTGGCATTTTTTACTTTTCAAGGGCCCTATCCACATAAAGAATGCAGACTGAGAACGCCACTGCACGCTATTCGATTTCTCTCCCCTTACTGTGCACCCCTGTTTTTTTTTCAGATTTTTCCTAAAATATATAATTTTTGTCGCCCGATGATGACCACTTTCATACCGAAAGTGAACTGCCACGAAAAACACCTACACACGAAAAATGTGACATTTTTTTACTTTCCAAGGGCTCTATCCACACAAAGAACGCTATTCGATTTGTCTCCCATTAATGCATACCCCTGATATTTTTCATATTTTTTCTAAAACATCAAAATTTTGTCACCCGATGACGATCACTTTCATACCGAAAGTGAAATGCTACGAAAAACACCTACACATGAAAAATGTGACATTTTTTCACTTTCCGAGGGCCCTATCTACATAAAGAACGCAAACGGAGAACGCCACTGTGCGCTATTCGATTTCTCTCCCCTTACTGCGTACCCCTGATTTTTTCAGATTTTTCCTAAAACATCGAAATTTTGTCGCCCGATGATAACCACTTTCATACCGAAAGTGAAATGCCATGAAAAACACCTACACACGAAAAATGTGACATTTTTTCACTTTCCGAGGGCCCTATCCACATAAAGAATGCAGACGGAGAGCGCCACTGTGCGCAATTCGATTTCTTTCCACTTACTGCGTACCGCTGATTTTTTTCAGAATTTTCCTAAAACATCGAAATTTTGTCGCCCGATGATGACCACTTTCATAACGAAAGTGAAATTCCATGATAAACACCTACACACGAAAGAAGTGAAACTGTTCTATTTTCCGAGGACCCTACCGAAGAAAGAACGCAGATGGAGAACTCCGGTGCGCGACATTCGATTTCTCTCCCCTTACTGAGTACCACCCCTAAGTTTTTCAGATTTTTCCTAAAACATCAAATTTTTTTCACCAAATGATGACCACTTTTACACTGAAAGTAAAATGCCACAAAAAGCACCTACACACGAAAATCGATGAATAACCATTAAAATTTGAAAAAGAAAATCACAAAAAACAATATCTGACAATAATTGAAACTATGACTGCATTATTAGATTTTGTAGATAGTTGCGGTGGCTGCCGCCTAACGTAACCATGAATTGTTTAATTATTCACAATCATCAAATCTTATTTCAAAAGTTACAAAGTAGAATAGGAACTGAATCATTTTTTAATCACTGCTGCAAATCTAGTCAAGGCTTCACAATAGTGTCCGTACGGCCCTGCACAATTCTGTTGCCAACAACTGATGATGAAATCACTACTTATAGCTAGCCAATTTATGGTTCCTGTAATATCGGCATAACCATTAGTTCGCTTTTTCTATATGCGAATTTACTGAGGCGTGCAAACACATTCTTAAAAACAATTCTTACACCTGGCAAATGGGACAAAGTTCTTCTTACAAGCTGCAGTGCGCGCTTGCTAATTTTTTTATAATATGAATATTTGAAATTATAATTAATAATTAGTACTAATAAGCAAAAAAGAGACATACATTTAATCAATATCACATTGAATTAAAAAATTGAGTCGTTCATGTTCATTAGTAATAATTAACGATATTCATAAAATGAAAAATTAGCGAGCGCGCGTGCTGCAGCGAAAGAGCGTCGCGCGGCACCCTTGATTTACAATTTCGTTTTTTCATTAATAATTAATTGGTAAAGAACAAAGTACAAACTGAGTTTCAAGGTGAATAAAATCTAACAAAACTTTTATTTCACACTTTCTAGTAAGGGGTTGTCCCACCCTCAAGGTGTAAGAAATGACTTTTCCACTTTTCCGCATCAGACGAATGTAACCTATCAAACATCTGGGGGTTCCCAGTGAATAAGACTTGACACAAAATAATGTCACGGGTTCCCGGTCTATTGTACTGATATTCAAGATTTAATTTCATTGTGCTATTTAAGTAGATATAAAGTATTTGATTTAACCACCTGACCTACCTGACCTAAATATTTTATTTTTAATGAAATTCTAAACTGCAGTCAAAACCGTGGAAAATGCAGTCAACCACCTGAATGACGTAACAAGTATATTTCCCGCTGCGAGTCTACCTACCTCTCTCTATCATCGAGCGGCGCGCATCGGTAAAGTCCGTCTGGAAACGATAGCTATATATAACTGCTTCTCATGAACCACCCGAACGAAACCCTAGATAATAAAGTTTAGTGAGCAGGCAACTCATAGGCGTCTTGACCGAGTCTAGCTATACGTAACGTAATAGGCACGCCTATCTAAATTAAAACAATGTGTTCAAATTAGTGATAATAAGTAATACAGATCATATTTGCTAGAACACTAATATTTGGTGTTAGATGCCACCAAGTGAATGATTATATTGTTTTAGTTTTAACGATATTTTAAACAAACACCGGTCGGATTTTGTTACAAATAACGTGCTATTTTGTGTGCGAAAGACTGTGATTTCGAGGCGTTTTCTTGTGTATATTGTTTAAAATTTTATTGATTAATTCTGTTTAATTAGGGTAAGTTCACATTTTTTTAAATATAAATAGATTACAGTTTGACACACCTTGCATGGGATATAAGTATATGATTTTTATCATAGTCTCCCATGTCTCGTGACATTACAATACATTTATGTAATTATTGCACATCGTTTCAAAAACTAAAAGAGAAATGTTCAGCTGTTTTGCTTAATGTGAAACCGTGAAAGCATACCTACCAAGATTTAAAAAAAGCCTGTAAAAACAATCAAATTAAATGAACAGGAATTGAAACAAATATATATTTGTTTAAATTCTATTGTAGAAGCAGTTAACTACTAGTTTATGGAAAATACGAATACAAACATAACCTTATTTCGACAAAATCGATTTTATACTTGTGGGTTGTATAGGTAATTATTAAGTATTGTCTAATTTATTATTTGGAGTAGGTGTGGGTATCTTATTACTACTACACCAGTTTTACCAATAGTGAATAATGTACTTACGTAGGTACTTAGGTACGTGTTTAACATTTTTGATAATTTGTAATCTTTTTTGGAAATAACTATCTAAAAAATAGATTATAATGCTGGATAGGTCTGATTAAGACAAGTGTAAACCTGACTTACAGACCAATAGACCCGTAGGTGTATTATAACAGTATTTCAGATACCACTTTTTGATCAAAATTATGTTACCTAGCTATTTCGCATGCTAGTTACTCGACTTATAGATTTTACATTAAAATTCAAGCTTCCAATAAGATTTCTGAGACTAATGTGTCAATATTGTATTAAGTTACATTATTAAATTAGATTATACCTACCTAGAGGTCATATAATTTTAGTTTTAAGCAAACTAGTGATAGATAAGTAATAGGCATGAAAAAACAGTTTTAAACAGTCTATTGGTCGGATTGTTGAATTTTTTGTATGTACCTTAGGTACCTAGGTAGGTACCTAATTGTTGAACGTTCTATAATATACTTTTCACAGTTTTTTTGTAAGTAAATTTACTTTTAAGGTAGGTATAATCATTTATTTGTAATTTTAATCATGTCTCAATGATACCATCTTGATTGACGAAACGTTCGTCAGTATGAAAATTTTATAAAATGTTGAAATATGCTCTTTTTTTCTGTAACGTATTAAATAAAGTTTATATTTTTGCTGATCGATTTTATTTGAAAACAGTAGAGCTCTCTCTACCACTAGCTAACACTAACCTACTGTCTAAATTTCAATACAATCAGTTTTTCTGTCTCTAGTTAGGTATCGTGTTTACAAAAAACATGACAGTTGAACAGACATTTTGAAAGTTGTTCAGAATTCGATGACTATTTACTTAATACCCACGGTATTTTGATGGCTAAAAATACAAACGTGAGGCAGTTATCAAAAATTTGCATGTTTGAAAAATTTTGATGAGTCCTGCTTTTATTTTTAGTATTTGCCTAAGCCTGAAAATATTGTCAGCAGAAACAAAATTGATTTTTTCCTTTACCTTTAGTGTGTGTTGAAGTTTTTTTTAACTGAAATCATGTTTTATACTTTTAAGCTTTGTTATATCTTAACTGTTTTCTTACTTTTTATTTGGGTATTTTGCCATTGAAAAATATTTAAAAATTTTAATGAAAAGACCTCTGCGCCAAATGGATCAGACAGAGGTTGGTTCTTGAATACTTGATTGTTATAAAATGTCTCACATCTAAATATATATAAACTAGAACAAATGTTGTACTTAACCTAAAAACTGAAAATGAAAAATAAAAACAGTTAAACGTTTCGGAAGATTAAGTATCTTACTTCCGTTCTCATAACTTTTTGGCCGTCAACCACGACAGTTCATTGTTTATGCATTTCCATAGTCACGTGAGACATTAAATTATACAGGGTGTCCCAGAATTGAGTTCCCGGATGGGAACCTGTGATTTCTGATTTCATATTGGCCTCATATACTTAACCCAACTTACCTTAGTCCAAAAATGTATCCCCGGGGAAGTATATTCTCTTAAAGTGAGACAGAAAATATTTTTTTCCAATAATTTACGTTATATTGAAGATCAAATTTTCAAAAGTTGATGGGAGTTGTATGTGAACTTGATAACAACCAAATATCTTCTGTTTACAATTTTTTTCACAATAATTAATATTTAAGTAAGTAACTGGCTGTAATTTTTTAATCACTGTAAAATTACGGAATACCTACTTGAACATTTTTAAAGGACTGCAAAAAGGTACTCTTAAAAATGTTTGAAGTATCAATGAAAATACAAGAAATTATCGTTTTTTCCTCAATTTAACATTTATTTACAATTCTAGAATAAAATGTTGCAATAACAGAAAAGTACAGTTTATTCTCGAGTTTATTCTAAAAAATAAATTAATAAGAAATGATCCACATGACGTATACCTGTTTCAGTACACAAATTACCTAATACTTTTAAAATTCTGTGTAATATCAACGAAAAATTAAGAATTATCATTTTTTCTCTGTAGGTCATAGGTGGTTGTGAAACAAGAAACCTGTCGCATTTGAGAAACAAAAGATATTTGGTTGTTATCAAGCTTACATGAAGTACCTACTTATAGAGATACAAGTCCCAAGAAAATTTGAAAATGTTATCTTCAATATAACGAAAGTTATTGGAAATTTTTTTCTCTGTCTCACTACAAGAGAATGTACTTTCTCAGGGATGCATTTTTGAACTAAGATAAGTTTCATTATTTAGGCCCAGTATCAACTTAGGAAGCACAGGTTCCCGTCCGGGAAATCAATTCTGGGACATACTGTATTTAATAGTATTTATCTTATTTTTACTTACTTCGTCTCTAAGGATGGGCAATCAACTAGTACAAAAATCTATTGAATAATTTGAAACGCATCTATCCTCGTTTAATAAAATAGTTGCGAATTCTCTTAGTTCCGTTGCTCCCTTTTTCCAAAATCTTCGCCGAGTCTCATAGGATTCCGGGATTATTATCCCACTCGTGTTCACAAATTTTGGATTTTTCAAATTCTCCCCTTTTAGCGAAATTTCTATGTTCGTCAAGCCTTACGTTGAAAGGACTAGATGACTCACCAACCTAATGTTTTCCGCACTCACACGGATTACTATCAATACAATTTTTAGAATTTTGAACAAAATTTGAATATGCCACAAATCAAGAATTATAGACAATACCTCAACTATATTTATCAAAATCATGTGACTGAAGTTTCGATCGATCAAATCGATCGAATCCGTGAGAAGGAAAAATTCTAATTCGCAAAAAAGCGTGTAGACAGTCATAGTCGAATATGTTTCTCACAACTTCCTCCGAAAAAAAAAAAAA
The DNA here is from genome assembly GCA_963583905.1 of Stenurella melanura. Taxonomy (NCBI): domain Eukaryota; kingdom Metazoa; phylum Arthropoda; class Insecta; order Coleoptera; family Cerambycidae; genus Stenurella; species Stenurella melanura. The sequence goes on from OY757312.1 coordinate 102,620,443, forward strand.
AATCGTGAAACTCAATATTTCGCTTAGGATGACCCAACTTTCGACCGGACGTGATCCTAACAACGTCCTCTATGCAATTCCTATAGTCTTATCCATTCCCGAGGTGCGAAATCCATACTTTTAATACCATTGAAATTTCGATCGATCAAGCTTGATCGATTCCGTGAAAAAAGAAATTAATTCTAATTCGCGGAAAAGCGTTCAAGCAGACCTAACCGAAGGTCGACCTTGCTTCTTAGAACTTTTCTAGCTAGATCCACCCTCGGGAGCTGAGGACAACCCCCAAATGAAAAAAAAATCGTTTAACTCAAAATATCGTTTAGGATCACCCAATTTTCGACCGGACGTCCTCTATTAAACCCCTTAGCCGCACCCACCCCCGAAGTGCGGAATCCATATTGTCATTTTTGCCCTCAAACACAAAAATTGCCGATGTCGAAATTTCGTTTAGGGTAACCCAATTTTCGACCAGACGTGTCTTTGACAACGTCCTCTATGCAAATCCCTTCGTCGTATCCACCCCCAAAGTGCGGAATTCGTATTTTCGCTTTTGCTCCCAAGCGAAAAAAATTCGTCAGTCAAAATTTTATTTAGGGGCACCCAATTTTACCATACATCACGGCCTCTATGCAACCCCCATAGTCTATCTACCCCCGAAGTGCGGAACCCATATTTTCCCTTTTTATGGATTCGACCAACCTAGATCGAAACTTTAGTCACATTCAAAATCGAACCCATTAACCCTCAAAACTCCTGTATACAGAGCGTTGAGTTAGACATTTGATTATTGTCTATTTTATCTCATGGGCTGGTAAGGGGATCATATTGTAAATATGATATTAAAATCTTACTCAACGACTGTTAAAACTTCCCAGAAACGAAGTCTTTAGATATTTTCATAAAAAACAGCAATATGCCCATTTTGCCTTCTATTTTATTACACCACGGGTAGCGGAGAAGCGAGGACATGATATATCGCAAATTTCATATCAGAATCAAATGTACCAAACGCGGATGTATTTCTTCGGCCTTATCTGATAACTATCTTGCACTATGATATATTTGTAAGTGCATGGCCACGTCGGCGCACCGCACAGCACAGATCCCACAGTAAAATTAAATTCAACCATTATTTTAAATTAGGGTAACGAAATCAACAACTTGAGCCTCGAATATCGCACGGGAAAATTAAGTAAAACCTTGATTTTAAATGAAAGTGACCAAATCAACAACTTGAGCCTCGTATAGTTGACTTCGTATTTCTAAGGCACATAAAAAATGCGGCACCTACAAAGCGGGCAAGCGGCATCTTTACCGATTCAATGATACCGCCACGCGGACTCCTTCGGCGGAAATTTTATATGTGCCTTACACAAATGGAGGCAACTATATATCACACAGGGAAATTAAATAAAACCATGATTTTTAATGAGTGTCCAAATCAACAACTTGAGCCTCGCACATCCGAGTGCACAGCAAATCGCACAGCCTTCCCTAGTAGCACCAATATTGCACCAATATATAATCCATATAGGACCAATATTCGTCCAATATGTTGTGCTACTAGGGTTCAGCACGGGCGATACCGTAATTGTAAATTCCCATTTGCAGCACAAGAGATAAAAATAATTACACGCAAACGACATTCGGTCGGCGGGTTGAGACGCAAGACGCAAAACCCGACGCTTTTGATATTTACTAAGAGGAAATACCCTATACAGTAGTCTTTATAATTTCAAGGCATATAAAAAATGCGGTAACTACAAAGCGGGCACGCGGCATCTTTACCTAGTTTAGATCGTAGCTCTTTGATAGATGTGTATTATGCTTTATTTTATTCAAAACTATCTTATAATATAATTGCCTGGGGTCAAAGTATAGATCTACAGAGGGTATTTGTTCTGCAAAAAAGAGTATTGAGAATAATTTTCAATTTGGGGTACCGAGATTCTTGTCGTAGTACTTTTAAAAATAATAAAATTCTCACAGTTACGTGCATTTACTTATATAAATTATTTATATATATCTATAATATAAAAAATAGCTTATCAACCCACGGTGATAAACACGAATATAATACAAGAAACCGTAATAATGTATATGTTAATAATTTCAATTTAGCCCTATATAAAAAATCACCTATATATGCTGGAAGCTATTTATTTAATAAATTGCCCCCAAACGTTAGACTGGTCAAGAATTTAACCGAATTCAAATCTAAATTATTTAGATTTTTATCTAACAATGGTTTTTACTCTCTTCATGAATTTGAACATTTTAGTTAATAGAAAAAAACTCATTTAAATGGTCACTTTTAAATATCCTAAGACTCGTTGTTTTAGTTAATTTTTTTAATTTGATGTCTGTTTCTAATTTTAGTTATTTGTAAATTGTACCTGCTTGTGTTATTATTGTTTATACGTATGTATTTATAAGGTTCGTAAATAATGTTCGTATATTATTGTAAAATATTTGTAATTTATTGTATTTACTTGACATATTCTATCCAATTTTTGTAATTGGCGCACAGAATTAAATAAATCTATCTATCTATCTATCTATCTATTCAATGATACCGCCACGCGGACTCCTTTGACGGGAATTTTTTATGTGACTTAGAAATATGAAGGCAACTTTATCTATTACGTCTACTATATATAGTTCTCTTCGTATATTTAAAGCAAATAAAAAATGTCGGAGTATTTGATCTTTACCGCAAAGTCAAAGGCGACGACACTTTTTATGTGTCTTAAGTATACGAAGAGTACATTTTTTTATAATTTCTTTTGTTTGCACACCAGGCTAGGCGCTGTGCGATGTGCGATATGCGATGGGCGATTTCCTTGAGTATTACGGCGTTATTCTGGATGTGGATAGTAAACGAAATACATATAGTGACATGAAGAAGCAAAAAGAGCGGCGGCGTGCTTTGTCAGGTTTAACTGTTTTATCGGCGCGCCTTTGATGGCGTCACTATATCTCTTTCGTCTGCTGTATAGTTGCCTTCATATTTCAAGGCTCATAAAAAATTCCCGTCAAAGGGGTCCGCGCGGCGGTATCATTGAATAGGTAAAGATGCCGCCTGCCCGCTTTGTAGTTACCGCATTTTTTACATGCCTTAAAATTATGAAGACGATCAGCAAACAGATTTTTTTTTATTACGGCAATGTCAAAGATTAAGGAATTAACAAGATACGACAGCCGGCGGAAAACCTGCTATCTTTTAGCAATGGCGCCATTGACCTCGATATTTAAATTGGAGTTCTCGCGCAGTTGCCACTATGTAACAATCAGACGGGGAAGGTAACATTAGAAAGAGAGGCCAATAGTGAAAAATGGACAACACTGTCCTGATAGAACTACCGAACTCAGCTGGCTGTCAGTAACGAAGGTCACTAAAAAAACAGGTTGCTTTGTAATATATGTCACATGAAGTATTTCTATGTTTATATGTAAGGTATCTATTTGGTTAGGATAGAATTGTACATTGAAAGAATAATTTTGAATCTTGTTTCTATAAAATGAGGAAAAAACAGCCACATGCAGCTGTCATCGAGGTCTATACGTAACGTAGCACTTGTTGATTTTAATTTTAATGAGCCAACCTATCTTTTAGTAAGCTTGGTCAACGTCGTTTAATGCGTAACCGACAAATCCCGAAACCGTTTCCGCTGGATGTCGTGTCCCTTTATTTGGAGTACACAACTGTCTTCGTCTATTTCGTCTTCTCCGTCCGACTGTCCTATCTTGTTAGTTCTCTAATCTTTGGCAATGTCTGGTCAATGATCACAAATTTTCGGCAAGTCTCACATAAGTGTAATAGTAATAACATCATTAGTGTTGGCAATTTTTTTTATTTTAGAAGGGTCGTATAGGCTAAAATCATATACCTTAGTTAATATGTAGGATGGCTAAAATACATACAATTTACCGATATTTGTTATGTATTGCTATTTACTGCTTGGAAAAATCAATTAAGCGCATTGATTGACAGAGATTGATGCCACTTTTATAATTTGTCTGCAATCAAAGTACGTGAAGGATGAAAACAGCTGAAGAGCCATTACATTACTGGATATTCAATCAAGTGATAGACTGCTTGACCTTCGTAATCTCGTTCGTAATTATTGTGTACAAAAGAAGTCTGTTTTCATAAAAATCATTTTCGCCCATATTTTGCATTTTAATACAGAATTTGGTATAGGTAATTTGTAATTTCTACGGTGGAGCAATAAATGTATAGAATGCTCGTAAATACATTTTAAAAGGAATAGGTAGGTATTTGGAACGACGTTGCTTTGAAATAATGACACAAAGTTCTCCTATATTTCAACTTGCAAACAAAAACAGCAAGCATTATCCGAGGCATTATCAAGATATCTTAACTAGAATAAGCCTTTAAGTGGATCAAATTAGATCTGGAAAGGTGAATCATGTTCACTAGTGAAGAATGGTGAGCATTATATATCATTATTCCAATATATCACGTGTTATATGCAGAAATCTGTGATCTTTTAGTCAATTTGGCAGAACTTCCTTAATAAAAATACTTATTATAAATTATTTAATAGAGAAATTGTTTTCGACTGTTCTAAATTATGCAATTAATTATGAGAGAAACCCGAGGTGAAATTCAAAACTTTTGTGTTAATTTTTTTTCTGTTAATTAGAAATTATTTTACACTGAATAGTTCGAACATTATGAACTTGGTAATATAGTAATTCACGTCCATTCAATTCTTAAGAGAGTTGTCACGGTCGATTTTTTAATTATTGTTTATGCAAAAATCTATATACACAGATATGGGGCCATTCAAATAAGTTCGCTAAAATGGGCCATTTTTGGCCCTCTTTCCCCCTTTATAACAATTTGTAACATTTATGAGACACGAACGTTCGTTTGCGAAGTCCCACTCCCCTCTACACTAGAAGATAGAAAATTACACTTTCTTAAAAAATACTCTGTTGATTATATGAGAATGTTCGCTTTTTGTGAACCCTCTTGTCGTTCACTTTGTCTCATTTTTGGTAAAAAAGAAACCGACTCTGACTCAAATTTATTATTTTTCCGCATTTTGACTGATAATATGCTATTTTACTAAATTCAAAATCGTTTAATAAACATGAACATGTCACTTTAATATATAGTAAATGTTAATGTTAATAAAAACAGTTTGACAGAAAATTCTTTATTTAAACATTGGAAACATTGTTATATATATTAAAAGTACAGTTATTCAAATTTGAAAAGTTAACACCACGATATTTATTCAGTTCCAATTGTTCTTCTTGAAAAATATTAAAATTCTCTTTCTGCATTCCTGAATGATCTTGAGGTGCCACTAGTTCTTGCTTAGTACAAGCAAATTAACAATTTAGGGTAACAAAAATTAATAAAAGGATCATCTCTGGGATTTAAGTAGGTAATAACCTGGAGAATGATTTGATGCATTCTTTGCACCAAGTTCCGGGAAAACTCTTTGATTTTCGTTTTTTTTGCTCTAGCGGCCAAAATAATGAAAATAGGGAAAGAGCTCGTCTTTTTCTCTACAAAAAAGGTTTTACAAATGTTTGTCTTATTTAAGCCGTTTAGAAGATAAATCGAGTTTTCCATTTATAAATATAGTTTTAAGCCGCTTCGAAATGCGCGAAAAATGAGAATTCTCCAGGAGTTTCGTACGACCGGGCTCATCGATCGATAATTCTTATTATTCAGAGCCCCTAAAAGAATGAAAATAACATAAAATGTAGAGAAAAGTGTCAGCTTTAATGTGGAACTAATCACAAAATTCATAAAAAAATTTATCAAAGAGAGAAAGTGTCAGAAGATGGCTTAGTTGATCCCAGACCACAGATTAATTCATGTCTTTTCCGAGAGTCGTTAGAATGATATTTCATTTTGCTTGTATATTCTTATATGATGATATATGAATCCAATTAACATTTTGTTTCAATTACTTTTGTTGGAAAAATATGCCTTGCGATCAAAGTAGAGGGTATATTTCTCATCGATCAATCACCTCCAAATTTTGGAGTTCAATTCGCTATATCTTAAGTAATAATAATAGCACAGTCTTAATTTTTGGATTATAAGTACAATAAAACATATTCTTTCGAATGACTTTAGAGTTTTTTAAATGCGCTTTTTGGATTTGTCTACATTATTCATACACGTTCAGAAAATGCACAATTATGCAGTAAAACATATTCAACTTATTTGTTTCTTAATATTCTTCAATGAAATTTTCACGAAATATAGATTAAAGTGCGTGGAATCGAATCCATGCAGTCAAGAAGCACCCATTATTACGGGAGAAATAGGCAGGATGCGTAAAACTCAAAGATGTGAATAAATCAACTGTATAAAGTTTACTAAGCCATCTTCTAACACTTTTTTCTCTATGATAAAAATTTGTATGAATTTTGTGATTAGTTCCACATTAAAGCTGAGACTTTTCTCTACAGTTTACATTGTTTTCATTTTTTTAGCGGCTCTGAATAGTAATAATTATCGATCGATATGTCCGGTCGTACGAAACTCCCAGAGAATTCTCATTTTCCGCGCATTTCGGAGCGGCTCAAAACTCGTAAGTGGAAAACTGGATTTATCTCCTAAACGGATTAAGTAAGACAAAAATTGGTAAAGATCTATTTTGTAGAGAAAGAGACGAACTACAAATTTTGTTGAAAACTTTTGTCTTCATTATTTTAGCCGTTATAGCAAAAAAACCGAAAATCAAAAAGTTTTTCCAAATTTTTTTGAATTTTTCCGGAACTTGGAAATGCAAAGAATGCATCATTCCATTCTACAGGTTATTAACTACTTATATCCCAGAGATGATTATTTTATTAACTTTTGCGAGGTTTTTACATTTTGCCTTCATTGCCTGTACTAGCTGATGAAATATACTTTTTGAAATTTTCTGTTATTATTAAAATAAACAAAGCCGCGTCAGTTACCAGGTTACTGCGGAAATCCTACACAAGTACCTACTATGAAATTTTTTAAATTTCAAACTTTATAATGCTTTTATATCTATCACTATTTGCTTATAATTACCTATTAACACAAAATGTAACGTTTTTAGCGTATATAGTACAATTATAAACAAAAAACGGAAGAGATGAGGATATTGCGTTCACTTGTCGTGTCATTGATATGGATTTTACACTGTTGCCTCTGCCAATTCCAAATTTACCTAAAAACTAGAAAAATCAAATACATTGACAACACTGTATGATTACTAAACGGCAGAATAGCCTACAATTAAATAAGTCAATGCCGAAAAACACATCAAATGTCTCTTTGAGCTGCCGATGCCGACAACGATGACATTTTTTAAAGAATGACAGCAACATTTACCGGTCGGGTTAGTTCAAAAAAAGCAGTTTTTGTGCCAACATACTGCCATGCAAAATATTTGTAACTGTTCACCAGACACCTTGTATTAGTCAACTGCAATTGGGGCAGATGAATAGATAAGTTTAAATTCACTATTTTCGTGAAATTAAAACGATTTTTTCACTTGCACCTGCCCAACTGCACTTAAAAGCTGGGCAGCTGAAAAGGATTTGGCTAATATTACTTTATGATTAACATATGGTGAGCTGCAGTTCTTTTGCTCTTAGATAAATGTAACAAAAGGTTAAACATAATGTTTATTTCATCTTTTTTAATTTTCGCCCTTGTTAAAGGTTAATTGTTATAATAAACGTAAATTGCAAATTGATCCTGTGAATTTTTTTTTTTTTTGAGAGCTGGGCAAATTACTTTCATAAAGTAATTATTTACAAATTGCCTATGTTAAAAAGTAATTTGATTACCATGTAATTAAATTACTAATTATTTGGTAATGGCATTTGAATACATGAATTATTTTAGTTAATTAGAAGTGTTGTGTAATCAGTAAATTATTAAATAAAGTGCGAGATAAAGTGTTAATGGTTACCCCTTGTTAAAATTATTAAGAACCCACGGAGTCATACAGAGTGTTTCCTAAGGGCGGAAACACGTAAAAATATATTATAGTTACCTCCTGATTTTTTGTGCATCTAACTATTCACATACCCATAAAAAATAACTTTAAATATTCTTTGACCGATTTTCAAGAATAACTTTTCTGTAAAGTTGATATTTTCAATGTTATATATTTTTTTTTAAGTAAAAAATCGCCAATTTCTCGTTTTTTGACGCTTCATAAGTATAATAAAACATGTTTTTTTACAATAAATATTTTTTTATATATTTAGTCCTTGCATATGAACTTCCAAAAAATGGAATTGACGATTTTTAATTTTATATCTTATAGCGACCACTTCGACGGTTTTTGAAAATAAAAATTGTCATGGATTTCAGCGTGTAAGTAATTGATTGCTGAAATGTTTTAAATCGAAACATACAGGGGTACAAAATTGAACCTAGATCTACAGAATGTTTTCCACGATTATTCAAATTATTATATTTTTAAACTCAATTTTTTCAAATGGAACACCCTGTATGTTTTGACTTAAACTGCTTCAGGAATCAATCACCTTCACGCTGAAATTCATAGATGGATATAATGATTGCTACCATGGTATATTATAGAAAATAATCTAATTGGATGAGATCCGGCAAGCTTGGTGGCCATTAAATAGTTCTGCGTCTTCCAATCTACCTATTTGGAAAAACTAAATACAAGCATAATCGAGCAGCTTCTGTATAACGTGGAGTTGCACCATCTTGTGGATACCCTAAGTTTCTTGAAGAATTCCAGGACAGTCTACTCATGCTGGTCATGCTGCCTATTGAAATGTGTTCATATTGCATAAGACAAGAACAGAACTATTTTTAATGACGTTAGGCAAAGAAGTAACAACACGGATGTCACACAGAGAATTATATAAGCTTAAAAAAAGAATCTGTCAGTGTGATATCTTTGTCTAATATTCAAAATAATTATGTTCTGGTCTTATGCATTGTAAACACATTTCAATAGGTAACATGGCCAGCAAGGTATATCACAATAAAAGTTAATTAGAGTAGGCACTTGAGGTATTCATGTAAGAACTGAAGATATCTTGATCTCTTCATATTGTCATAAAAGGTGGGATGCAATAATCTTATTTCCAACAATTACCGCCGAAACATTTATCATTTTGTCGATACCGTGTGTGCTGATCTCGCATCCAACGAGGGCTGTCCTTTCCTTAGTATCTATGTCATTGGAAAAATACAATTTTTTATTTGACGAGAATTAATTAATCTTATAAGATATCCAAAGTCAGTTTGAAATTGGTAAATAAAGACCGACAAAGGAATAGTTCATAATCATAAGTTAGCACCAGCGATGCCATAAGCGCCGATCGTCAATTTTTACTACATACTACTTTATTATATATTATATACTATTTATAATAAATAATGTTAGTTTAATGAACTCCATAAATGATTCAATAAAAGTAATTAAATATCATTTAACCTACGGCTATGCTATCGGCAATTATATGAATAAACTAAATCAGGCAGCGGGTTTGTAATGGTGAGCCAAGTAAACAATCGACTACTTTCGTTTGAGGTAAACGCATAACATATCTGGGAACTATGTTCGTATTATATACGGACATCTTTTGCAATATTCAAGTACGCGGTCTCGGGTCTTATTCTACAAACATGCTTTGTAATGAGTAGTAATGAGTTATCCTGGTAGTAACGCTTTAGACTGAATTTCCAAATTAATAATAGAAATACTATAACATTACCTTGAATTTCCAATATTCCTTAAACATTTTCGTGTTATTTTTAAAGATACCTAATTTCAAAATTTTTGTGTTTCCCCCCTCTGTCTCTTTGCATGTTTGTTTTACCAGACGATCAACATGTTTTGATAAAATTTTGTACACGTGTAGATAACTCGAGATATAAAGTAATCTATAATATTGGTATATGATATGATAAATCCTATATGATCTGTAATATGATATGTGATATGATATGTGATATGATATTATATGATACGATGTGATATATGATATTATATGATCTGATATAACAGTGTAAATACTATATGTTGCCAATATATTTCGAAATATTTGAGAACTTAAACCTACCTTAAACAGACATTTTGCCACTATGTAAATATTTATTTATTTCATAACTCGGGAATGCAACCGAAATGCAATATTTTAATAAACATTACTGCTGATCGACGCGTAGGAATCGTGTCATGAGAAAAATTTGTTAAACCTGATAGGATCGTTCCTTGGACCTAAAAAATAAGATCGTCAAGGTCTGTATATCAAAATTGCCCCCTCTGCCCAAGAGAGGGCCCACTTCAGTTTTTATTTTTTTACAATGGAATCAATTTAAAATTCTGAAAAAAATCATTGGTATAGTAATCCCAAAGACCTATAGCCTCAATTTGTTGGGACTCTATTGGGCCCCACTAAGGCCCTCAAAAATATTTTAAAATTTTTTAAAGTCGAATATTTTTGTTATGATAAAGAGGTGCGGAAAATTTTATTTCATCACATTATTTGTGACTAAATAACGCAATTTTTAAGGTAGTTTAGAAATTTTCAAACCCCGTGCGTCAGGCCCAAAATTCAATTTTTCATTCTTTTAACGAAAACTCACGTTAATTAGATATGAGGAATAGCTTTTAAAGCTTGGGTAATGAATGAACCCCTGGGGCAAAGGACACTCCCCTGGAATCAATAGGTAACCCGTTGGGTTGACCCCCTGGGGCCAAAAGACCACCTTCTTTAGTAAAAAGTTTCCCTCTTGGGATCAAAAGTCATCCGGTATGAGAGAATGGTCTCCTAAGGTGCAAGAAGACACGCACTGGGCAAATACCCCCCCCCCCCCTTCAGGTAAGTATTCATTATGATCAAAATAGTTCAACACTAAAGATATATCTAAATATTCAAAGATATATGTACATTGTTTACGCATACATTTTCTAAATTGAGAACTTGAGTTAATTTGATTATTAGTTATTGCCTCCTCATAAACGTGAAATTAATATTTCAAAAAATAAAAATATAATTAATGTTGTGGTGATAATCCCTGTTTGAATATAGCAATACAACTTACAATATTGTAAAGTTACCTTGCTTGCTACACTACTATATGAATATTGACCCCAGAAGTTACTATTTACCAATCTCCGGACGACTTCTTACCTCGGGGGGGAAGCTTCTTTAGGTGACCTTTAACACCAGGAGATCCCTTTTGACCTCTGCTTACCTTTTTGCTCTCTGGGAGACTATTCAACCGTGCCAGGTCACTTTTGATCCCAACCGGATAAAAATTTGGGCCACAGGGGGTTTCATTTTACCCGTGGGGTAAAGCATATATTTTCTTAGAATTTTAAATTGATCCCATTTTTGTAAAAAAAATAAAAACTGAAGTGGGTCCTCTCTTGGACAGGGGGGGCAATTTTGATATACGGACTGTGTTGACCTTATTATTTAGGCCCAAGAAACGATCCTACCAGGTTTATTAAAAAATACGCGTTAGGGGGCATTTCACCTATCTTATCCCGAGGTAGCCTTAGCTCCAACTTTTTATTTAAGATTGTCAGTCCAAGCAAATGCTAAACTTTAAAAAAAGAGAAAATTGTGGTGCCAGTTATGAAATGAAGTAAGAATGGAATGCCAGAAAATATTAGAGGATTTGTTCCGGAAGATCATTTTAATGTAATTAACTTAATAATAAATAAAATACATTATGTAATAATTATTGTGGGAACATTTCAACTCTGTCCGCTCTTCTTTTGTGATGTACCTACTCAAATTAAAATAATAATAATTACATGTATAATCAGTAATTATTATATTGCAAATTTATTTATAAATTTATATGTATTCACGCGCGAGCATATACTAGTATAAATACTCTACCTGATTTACTTACATTATAAATATTTCTATTGTCATCAATTTACTATTATAGATATACAATATATACATACATACATTACTCAGCGTTTAATAATGAATTGTTAATTATTTGTACTTAAAGTAAATAAATCATGCATCAAGATGACTATTATTATAATATTAGTTTAAGTATATGTGTATCGAAGGTAAAATATTATTTTTGGTTCTTCTTCCAATAACTGTTATGATTTTATATCAAATATATTCAATGGTTCGGGGAAGAAATTAGTTATTTGAGTAATTTTACTTCAGTTGCGGCTTCACTCCTAATTTCAGCGCCGTTAAAGTATTCGTTTGAATGGATAACTCCACAACATGAACAAATTAGCACTAGCTATATTAATATTTTTCCGAAATCGTTTTTTGCCTTATGATGTTTAGAAAACATTTATTATTAACTAAGTACTGTTCTACTTAACCTCAATATTCGTTAAGGGCGCCATGTTCGCAAAAGAGAACAACCTCGACAACGTCATAGAAAAGGGTAGTCGTTAACCATCCGTTAAGTGGTGGTACCTAGCGGGTAGCGGACGAATCATTTACTATAGATGTTTATTCGTGAAAATTCAATAAAGAATCCTATAAACTCATCCAGTTGTCAACATTACTTCGCTTGAGCAATCCAAATAACAAGTGTTCCAAATCGAAATAATGTAAACAACAAAAACATCTATCTACCTGCTTTTAACCGCATGCCGATCCCCTTTCCCCCCTTCCATATCGAAACCCATGGGTCGAAATATATTTCTCATTATTTTACTGGATTTTAATTTATAGGTCAAAGGTACATTTGAATGTTATTCTGGATCCAGAAGAACTTTCATGTGAAATATTGGCATTTATAATTATTATATTATTACATATATCTATTATATTACAATTTATTTATAATATCTACTGTAATGAGACTCGAACAAAAATATACAGGGTGGACCGTCTAAAGGGAATAGATAATGAAAAAAATTTTTTTCGCTCAAATTTAAAATTTCCACGTTTCATGTCATTGTAAAAAAAGAGAAACTGACAATTTTCCACTACTATACTTCCACTCCACTACGTGCATGTACAACTAAAAATGTGACCGATGGCAATAATATTTGGCATATAGTTAACAGAATTGTCACCTTTTATTTAATATTGAATTTTTGCTGTCCGATGAGCACTCTGTATATTTTCTTGGCCAAAAGTTATCAGGTTACCTTTGTAATAATAGTGATACCTACAGTCCGATTATTATTCTCATATGTCGTTTCGTAGTTAATAATTTTTTAGAACGACCGCCCTGTATAAATAAAGTTTTTTTTCCTTAAAAAATCCCCTTGGAAATCATTAAAAAATTTTAAAATGTAAAAAAATATATACTGAAAGAAACCCCAAAGTATTTCAAACATATTCATTGGACTACGGTTTAGAGCAATTATTTGTATGAAATCTAATAAGATGGCGATGGTCAAGAGAGGGACATTCCATACATAAATATTTATTATTTTTGGCAATAACTTTTTTACTTGGTAACGTATATTTAAAAAAGAACTATAATATTACCTAAGTATAAAAATAACCAGTTGAGTGAAGTGAATGAAAAGTCATAGTAATATTCTTATGTTTTTTTTTAAATATACGTAGTACGAAAGAATGTTATGGCCAAAAATGATTTCCCCATCCCATGTCCCTTTATTTGGCCACCTATTGAGAAGCCAGTATATATTTTGTTCAAATTTGGTGAAAATGGGTTTTTGATGGTAGTGAATACAAATCTAAAATAAGAATTTCTATAAAAAAGTCGAAAATATTTTTTCTTCAAATTTTCCTTAAAGTAACGCCACACTGTAATGAGCGATATCAAAGTTCACTACTTCAATGCAATCACATTTTCAGTCTGCACGTACCGCCTAAATTTGAAATAAATCCCGCTCCTAATTCGTGAAATATATACTCATGAAAAGCGGATGACAGTGTAATTTTTTCAAACATCTCTATTGAAAACTCCCTAAAAAAATATCGGTCGCCTCTATGGGATAGTACTAAGATAGAAACTCTTTCAAGCCACTTTAATTTTTACAAACTAATATGTTCATAGCCTGTACAATAGATAAAGATAAACGCAAAAAATCCGTAATATTGACATTTGACCATAAATTCAAGGTAAAAAATTAAGATAATAAAATGAAGACATAACACATCTTAGTACTTCATTTAAGGTGGCCATTCCCTAGAAAGCGACATCCGATAGGGATATATTTATTATTTTTGCTCATAACTTTTATATCTTTTAGTACATATATTTTAAAAAACTATAAGATACCTAAGTAAAACTATAACAAGACTACTACTATGAATATTCACTCAATAATTTCAGTGGTTTGCAAAATACCTAGATTCAAAACTACGAAATAGGGAGATTGACATAATTCTTAAATTTAAATCTAGCTATTTTGCAAACCGCGGAAATTATTGAGTGAAAATTCATAGTAACAGTCTTGTTATGGTTCTACTTAGGTGCTCTTATAATTGTAATAAATATATGTACTAAGAAAAAAAAGTTATGGCCAAAAATAATAAATATTTCCCTATTGGAGGTCTAGGGAATGGCCACCTTAAGCTTAATTTAAGTATGTTTCAAACAACCTGCACAAAATGGCTACGGGAAGACACAATACAAGTTACTACACTATATAGTATTTGTAAATTTATTTGAATAATAAATATTATGAACATTTCATAAATTATATAATGTAAACAAGGTGCACATACTTTAATGGGGAAGATGCATAAATTTTAAAAATGGTTTAATTATTTTGCCATAATAGTATTATACCACCTTATAAACTTTTTAAATTTTATCCAATTTGAACAAAATTTCTAAATAATAAACTGAAAAAACTAAAAAAAAATTAAATGAAAATTGTTTAGAACTACACAAAATGATTAAATCCAAAGTTTCATGAAATTTAAGATATTGATTGTAGAATTTTCAGAATACACAAAAAGCAAAAATAAATTTACAAACTACTTCTCAATTCACTGAACTGAACTTGTGGTAGGTTCCTTGTGAAACATCTTGAAAATAATTGTTAATAAATTAAACACTGCTTTTAGATGAATCAATCAATATATTATAAATACTCTACATATGTTTCGGCTTATTAGGCCTTTATCAAGAGTATTACAAGAGTATTACATAGTATAGAGTATTACATATTACATAAGTATTACATAGTGAATACTGTGAATACAGTATTCACTATGTAATACTCTTGATAAAGGCCTAATAAGCCGAAACATATGTAGAGTATTTATAATATATTGATTGATTCATCTAAAAGCAGTGTTTAATTTATTAACAATTACTTCTCAATTACTTGACAGTTCAGGTTACATTAGTAAAATTTACGAATAAAAGATGCTTAATATGCTTTTTTCATTTTTTTAGTACATATAGTCATAAGTAGATCCTACCATGTTGTATCTTTGAGTAAAATTTGATTCAAATCGGGAAAAATTAAAGTTAAGTTTTACACTATAACAAAAAAAAGTCACAAAAGACGATTCTTAAATATATGAAATTCGAATTTTTATGTAACGAAAACCATGTGACTGAGAACAGTACAATGTTGACCTATATTATGGATGACTGACGTCAGCTAGATGCACAGAGCTTCAATTACTTGTTCTACGGCTACCTCAAAAACATGCTTTTGTTTATTGTAATAACGCTCGTACCACAACTCGTAAGAAATTTGCATTATTCTGCACTTTCGCAAAATATGCTATATATTCTAAATAATTATTATAACCCATCACTTTTGACAAAACATAAAAAAAAAAGAAAATACGATTGAGCATATTGTTGTTTTCGTCGATCAATCTGTCATCTGTGAAATCGTGCTTGTCACTGAATAATAAAACCTTCTGTTCTGTACTGAAGATGTGTGAGGGCCGATTTATCAATGCGTGGATAAGTAGTGTCATCCTATAGTGAAATAATAGTTTAATAATATAGTAGGACACTTCCCCTACCGAGTTAGTTATCGCGTCGATAGCAGGAGTGAGGCTATCACTGTCAGAGGAAGTGACCCTACCGTATTATTACAAACTGTGCTTTAACTATAGGATAACTTGTTATCCTCGCATTGATATAGCGGCACTTGCTTATTTTCTTCTGTGATATTAGTGATACTGTTATTACAATTTCATTAATATTATCAGTACCTACCTAGTACGTCATATATACTTTGTATCCTAGTAAGATATTTTATAAATATGTACAGATAATATAATATTGTATAATATATTTGGCACTTTTTACTTATTAATTATTCTGGAGATTATTATTTTCTTCTTTTACCACATTGTATACTTTATCTAATTTTAAAGTTATAACAGGTTCTCTTTCTTAAAGAGCGTCAACTATATTCCACTTACGTATACTCATTATGCTTCCCTGTCACATTTCTTTTATGTTTTGGTGTCCACCCTGTGTATAAAGTATTATTTGGTTTGATTCTTGTCAGTTATTATAACGAAATGTCATGTTTTTTCATAAAATAGTTTTATAAATATAGCGCTAACAGATCGACATAATTGAAATATATTAATTCTTGTAATCGATATAATCTGAAATATGAAAAATCGAATAAATGCCGGAGCGAATGCTTGTTTCACGAATACAACAAGTATAGTTTACCTTCGGTAACATTAAGTCAGTAAAGAAATGGGATCTCACGACTCTACCACACAAGGTTTTTAGCTCATCAGATTTCTTTACTTCTCGAACATTTACCAAAACAATTTATCCTAATAGCGGTTGCATTCAATATAAGTATAAACAAATAACCGTTTTTTGTCCATATTAAAATAATATATTTTTACCGTAATTCATCCAAAACAAAGAAATTTACGTTAGTGCACGAAAACATAAACAGTATGTCATTATTGTAGGTATTATTAAACATCGGAAGTTTCCTAAAGAGCCTATACATTTTCAAATTTCACATTTGTAAGTGCAGAACAGCTACAAACTTTAAAACTTAATAAATGTTTAAAACCAAGAATAAATGTGAAATATGACTTTTTTAGAGTAGATGTTTTAAAAAAATAACTGTGGGGAATAATGATTATTAACGATTATATCGATTTATATTGGATCCATTTTATTGATTTTTTTGTCCACCCTATATAAAAATATAAAATTCAGATAATTCCCTTTTTCTGTTGCGTCATCTATGAGACAGTAACCGAACTAAGACAACAACTTTTAGCTGAAAAATCTTATAAAATTCCATTCTATGAAAAATAAATATGTCAGAATATCAGTAAACATGTGAAAAGTGCACCGCAAAATTTAATTCGAGCTTTCTAGTACATGAAGGGTCTAATGAGACTTTTTCTTGTTTCATAATATGGGTGAATGTTTAAGTTAGGACTTGTCTGTACTGGTTTTCCCTATTTTTGAGTTTATCTAGTGCAAAATAATTATTGAAGTGGCGAGCTGACATCGTTTCTAAGGTACATGTTAAGCATTTTTTTTATCTATGAAAATATTACTTTTTAACAATATAAAAGCACACGTTTCCTAAGTTAAAGTTTCTAGTTTCCGTTTATGTGCAACTTTTAGAAATATGACCTATACTTTTTAAAATAGCTCGCTTTAAAATCATGTGATTATACCCACAATTTAGCACATAAATATGGCCACCTTAAAACGTTGGGCGCCAATATTCTTGACTGTAGTTTTCGGTCTCGGATGATTAGGGGTCGAGCTTGAGCTCTTTGCCCCAATCATCGCTGGAGCCTGCCAGTTGGTAGTTTCTTCTGGCGCTCTTCTGTCTTGGTTTTCTTTCTTCGCTGGCATGTCGGCTCCCGGGAGCGTCTTTCGTCTGTCGTGAGAGGAATTGACTGGACTGTTGCCGAGACCTCTTGGAGTTTGGAAGGAGGTTTGGGGTGTTTAACTAGTGGGAAGCCCAGGGTGGGGTGTAGGCCAGGTCTCTGAAGATGTCGGCGTTTCTGACAAACCATGCTACATCCACGGCACACCTAAGTGGGACGTTTTCCACGGTTTGTATCCTCTTCAGGTAGGTGTCTGCTTGGTATCCCCAGGCAACGGAGGCGTAGGTCAGAACAGGTGCAATGGAGGTCCTGATAAGCGTGAGCTTGTTCCTCAGGTTGACTTGGCTCTGTCTCCCTATCATAAGATAGAGTAGAGTCCTCCTCGTCCTTGATTTCTGTATTATCGCTTTCGCGTTCTGTTTCCACGTGAGGCTTCGATCCATGATAACGCTAAGGTACTTGACGGTATCGTGCCATTGGATGTTCTCACCGTTCATGGAAACGTGTCCAGTAGGAGTTTGTTTCCTGACTCTCTTGAAGAGGATGGCTTTGCTATTCTCCGCGTTGACTTTCCACTTGTCGCACCATTCTTCCAGAACGGATGCTGTTTTCTGGAGGTTGCGGGTGGCAAGTCTTGCACTCCGTGATCTTGCGATTATGGCCGTGTCGTCTGCGTAGAGCGCCAAAGAAGTCCTCGCGGTTCTTGGCAATGGCATGTCGGAGGTGTAGATGACGAACAGGTGGGGGAGAGTACCGATCCCTGCGGTACTCCTGCTTCCATTGGCCTGTAGTTCGATAATTTGTTAGCAATCTTCACACAGAGTTGCCCCCGATGAAGGTCGGATCTCATTAACTTGACGATGCCAACGGAATAACCCATCGACAGCATCTTCGCCAGGAGACCGTGCCAAACCCTATCGAAGACCTTGGCTACATCTAAGAAGATCGCTCCTGTGGCTTGTCGATGGTTGAAACCTTCCGTGATGTACTCCGTTAGACGAAGTACTTGGAGCTCGGTGGAATGTTCTGTTCGGTAGGCGAACTGCTCATCTGAGATGATCTGTAGCTCGTCGGTCAGGGTTTTCAGTCTCTTCAGGATGATTCTCTCTGCCACTTTACTCATCGCCGGTAGAATACTGATGGGCTTGTAACTAGAAGGAAAGGTTAGATTCTTACCTGGTTTGGGAATCATGATGATGTTTGCTTTCTTCCACTTGGTGGGGAAATAACGTAGTCTCAAGATGGCGTTGATGATGTTCACCATTGCTGCTAGAAAATAAAAAACTTTGGGCTGAGGCCACCAAAGAGTTAATGGGAAAGAGCTTTCGTGAGGCCGCGCGTCTAACAGGTAGCCGTGATAGTTTAAACAAATCTGAAACGTGTTCATACTTGTTAAAAGTTAAATAAGTAGTAATGATATACGTTCAAAGAATATCTAGAATACATTACACTTTTTGTCGATTTATTGCACTTAACATATAATTGTTACCACCGCAGACTGGTAAATCCTTTGCGATATACCAAAAATCTATATTTAAATACAATTGTTACCACAAGTCAGGGATGATTATCCCATTTTAGGGTCGTTTTTTTCGCCCTTACTCAAAATTTTGAGCGTACATGAACTTTTCTGAGATCGGATTCGAACTTAAACTCAACAAGTTCAAAACCCCGAAAAACATAACTTCAGATTCTAAATAACATATTTTTTTCAACTTTTTATTTCTACACCCCTTTCAACCCCTAATTTACTTTATTTTATTTTTAACCTAAGAATAAATTCTAGGCTTTTGGCATGTTGAAATTTGGAATTAGCAACCTCAAAAACCCCTAAATATATAGTTTTGGAATGAAAATTACGTATTTTGTCAAATTTTCATTTTTCACCCAATCCAACCCCTATTTCACTCGATTTTCATAAGAAGAATTTCCGTTCTAAGAATAAATTTTTGGCTTTTGGCATGTCGAAATTTGAAATCTTAAAACCTCAAAAACCCCTAGAAATATAAGTTTAGAATGAAAATCACGCATTTTGTCAAATTTTCATTTTTACACCCCTTTTAAACCCTATTTTATTCGATTCTTACCCTAAGAATCAATTTTGGCGTTGAAATTTGAAACCAGCAACCTCAAAAACCCCTAGAAATAAACTGTTAGAATGAATATCACGCATTTTGTCAAGTTTTCATTTTTACATTCATTTCAACCCCTATTCTATTCGATTTTCATCCTATGAATCGATTTTTGACTTTTGGCATGTTGAAATTTGAACTCAGCAACCTCAGAAACCCCTAGAAATAAACTTTTTACTCGATTTTCACCCTACGAATTAATTTTTGGCTTTCGGCATTTTAAAATTTGAAATCAGCAAACTCAAAAACCCTAGGATTGTACATTAGGAGTAGGCGATTTTTCCCTATTCTAAGGGTGGTTTTTTCGCTCTAGCTCAAAATTTTGAGGATGTTTGGGCTTTTCTGAGGTCAGATTCGAATTCAGCGTCGACAAATACATTCCGCTCGGGTCAAGTTCCAGGATCAGGACATTTTTGTGGCTGGCTTATTTTATTGAATTTTTCATCTTTTTTTCTTCTGGCTCATATTTTTAAGTCGCCATATTGAAAGAAAAAAATCTGCAGCAAAACTGAATTTAGCATATCCAACTATTAACTGTACCAAGTTTCTTAAATTGGCTTGGTTACCGATCTTTGACGCCTGTTCAGCGTTCGGTATTTTTTGCGATTTTATCGAAGAAAAAATGGTTCAAATGAGAAAGTTAACTCTATCCTATGTCTATATAGTTTATATCAGACTTATTCTGGGTATAAAAAGTGTCGGCGTCTTTAATAGAGCGGTGAAGAACAAAGATACCGATATTTTTATACCGACAATAAGTTTGGGATCAAGTATACCTCTATCTCTTCTCGATATATTCAGTATCTATTTGAAAACATAAAAAGCTTCCCGCTTGCCATAGTCACCCTTGTAAATTCTCACATTTTATGAATACAACCTTAGAAAGAAATTCATATCTTCTGCATTTATTAAAGTTTGATCTTCATATGTACACATTTTGTTAACAAATATATATAGGGATATAGTAAAAAATTTAAACCAATTGATTGCTGCGTTTATCTGCTAGAGTGTGTTAAATTAAATTATTACTACTACTAAATTATTACTATTAATATGGGAATGGAAGACATGGTACATGAAAACTGCGTCTACACACGAAAACTTTTGAATTTGTTTAGTGCACATAAAAAAGAGCATAAAAACAGTCCATCAACACATCAAAATCGGTGCTAACAAGGTACCTACTACAGAGACAAATTTTTGCGTATTAGAATGAACAAAATAATACTAGAGATTTAAAAATCGTGTTTTCGGCAGAAATTTGAAGACATTCCTGGTAAATTAAAAAATCTTACTCTGTTTTGCGCCAAGATAGGAATATCTTGGTGGGCGCATTGCCCGTCCGTCGTTCTAGTTAGGGGTGATTTGCGTAACTATATCTCAGCAGTTGAAATTTTAATTAAAAGACGCTTGTTTCCGTTTATTTCTTATCTCGAGCATGCCAGAACATACTTTATATACAAGTAAT
Organism: Stenurella melanura; assembly: GCA_963583905.1. Lineage (NCBI taxonomy): Eukaryota > Metazoa > Arthropoda > Insecta > Coleoptera > Cerambycidae > Stenurella > Stenurella melanura. Next base: position 102,641,794 of record OY757312.1, read on the forward strand.
AATGTTTTATATATTAAGTAATACATTATGTTTATTATTTAACGAACTATAGAAAAATAAAGCATGCTCTGGTCTCCCTTTGTATTAGCTCGGTTGACAGCTTTGAGATTTTTATGTGCCGTGTAAATATGTAGTCAACTTTTTTATACACATTTGGGTGTAGAACTTGACATTCGCCTGTACACTATAATCGAAGAATGATTATAAATAAGTCTATAAAATTCCAGTCCGTGGAAAGTGAAATGATTCTTGACGCGAATTTTTCTATTGATGTGTGTAATTAAATACAGATGAAAATTAAAACTAAACATTCTTCTTAGGAATCACGTGGTAATTACATAGTTTCAGTCTACCAGAAGACTGAAATAGAATTTAAGTGTTTGAGTATTATACGTCATTTTAGACTAGAACTAAAATATCATGAGGATACTTGTTACGTCGTTTACTGTATACAACATTTATTAGCGGAAAACTTGTAAAGACGGTCTACAATTTCCCAATAAATAATTCCATATAATTAAATATGTAAGGGAAGAGCTAAATATACAGTTAAACGCCGAGTTATCTACTTGTAATAATTGGTTGAAATATATTCATCATGTCATTATGATTTTAATGGTACAGGCTAAAAAGGGCGAGAGCCACAAAATATTAGTTTCCATAAAAATGAATTTTAAAACTTAAAACCTCATATTCTTTAAACTTCAAATATTACCGACTTTGATCAAATTTTCAGTGAAGGATATGTGTATTCTACACAAGCCACTAATTATTTATATGGTTTCAACATAGACGTACGGAATGAAATTGAAAAGGGGGTATGCACGTTTAGACAGGGAAAAAGGATATAGGTCCAAATAGTAATGTTATGAAATAGCAGGCACTGACTTGCTTAACTTCTAATAACTCGTGAGTCTCATCTCTGTTACTCTGTACAGTTAGGTATAAGGAAACTCTAGATGTCTGGCTATATTTTAGCGTACCCTTCATTTGTATTCAGACTATTAAACTTCGCTCGCGAAATCATTTTTTCCGGACAAGTATTTTCAGACTTCAATGATAACTCAAGATAGGCGTTAGTAATGAAAGTAACCAAATATTTTTGAATCCCAAATCCCAATTTTATGTTGACGTTTCATTTGCTTGAATCCAAACAACCCCCCACCAAATATATGGGACTTTGCATTTCGGTGGATTTTGATGGAACAAGAGGCATTCGACAGATTATGTCTTCCTGATTAAAATTTCATATGGGTGAGAAGCCCCTTATTCAATATTTTCGGAGCTACAGAGAGCAGCAGTGGCTAATTTTCGGTATTCAGACATTCAGAAGCACCTTTTCTTGTATATACTGAAACAAGTCACTCGACAGATTATGGCTTCCTGGTTGAAAGTCCTTGTGGGCGCCGAAGTCCGTTATTCAATATTTTCGATGTACTTATGTTATATATTTATAATAATAATAATAATAGCAGCAAGAACTAGAAAGGTGTAATGAAAGACTTAGATCTCAACAACTTTCATAAGCGAGTTATCCAGAAAGCGGCATTACTTGGAACAGCAAAATAAGGAAAGTTCTAGACCTTTGATCACCTCGTCTTAGTGAGCCAAGCACTGTTATTGAGAAACTAAATGAAAGGAAAATAATAATATTAATAATAATACCTTTATTTTCATACGACGCGACATATTTTACATGCATAGAATACTGTCAACAGAAGAATTTATACATTAAACATATATCAAGCAAGCTTACCATTATACTCTTCGCCGATTTACTGCACTGTATATACCGGGTGAGTTACGAATTGCGCTCACCCCGATATTTCCTAAAATATTTGGAATAGAAAATAGAAATTTGGAGGCCTTATTACACGACTAAAATGCCATCTTTTCAATAAAAAATCAAGTTTGGTGCACATCCGGTTTGACCGGAAATGCCCACAACTTTCGATTTTTAAATGGAACACCCTATATATTTTTACATTTTTGGCATCTAGAGGAAATTTCAAAATTCTTGTTCTACTCTGGCAAACAAGTGTCTGCTTGGATGACGTCTGTTGGGATATCGTTGCTGATACAGTTCTGCAGCTGCAGTTGAATTTTTGAGACGCTTTCCATATATCAGTAACATATCGACCTTTTCATTTCTACTAAAATTATTCATTTTCTTTAATTTTTACTCAAAGAGATTTCCGCAACGCTTTATTTTGTATCTGTCTGACAGCTGATATTGTTTTATTACATTCAATGGCTACTATGATTTTTCCAATGTTATTAGGTTACCAGATTTACACAGAAATGTGCCATTTTAGTTTCCAAAGCCCACTAATCTATTATCTATTAGCCGCATGTTTCTAAAAGCTTGGTTGCATTGTATTTTGGCTGAAATCTCAAATATTTCTGAGCGGATTTTCAAAATTTTGGTGTCATTAGATTGGTATGAAAATGAGGTATTTAAAAATGTTGGTGAACGATTAAATTCCCATTTAAAAAAACCGAGTTAGTGGATAAAAATCACATTAAAAAATTTTAAACGCCTCTAGAGAATTAAGTAATGCAATCATATTGCTCTTTTTATTTTTATAGTAACGTAGCACACAAACTAAATTATTATTTCTTCTCAGCATAGACTTAAACGGTTTTCCGTTCGTTAACTGCAATGCATTTTATCGACATGGTTTTTGAAAAAAAAAACATATTTTTCACAATTATTAAAATTTGACCTTCATATTATCACAGTTCATATTCATATTATCACAGTTCATTAATAAATATGATGACATAGACTGAGATCCATTAATGTTTTCATTTTTTGAATTATGGCAAGTTAAACAAAAAGATAATTGTTTTCTAGTTTAAATTATTATTGTTATGCATCCAATAGACGCCGAGAATAAGAGAAATGGTTCGCAAAAAGTTAGTGATAAGTAATTATTTATAATCATTAAACTATTCAACAGAGCATTATGAAACTCAGTAGTTGTCTATCGAGGGGTAAACCACCGTCGGCACTCGTTCTCCGAATTTTAGGCAGGCTGTCGGAAGCCATGGCAGTGGCGGTAATATAATTGAAAGCCCCGCAAGTGCGTCTGGTTGGGGTTACGCAGGCGCCGCATTCAAGGCAGTCTCGGCAGTTCTTGCAATTTCTACAAGTGGTTGACCTCTCAGGTACTGTTTTGATAGTCTTTCTAGGAGTAGTAGTTCTCGACAAAATCACATATCAAGGGATTTGACCAATAAACTAGTGTTATATACTTAGCACATATCACATATATTAGCACATATTATATAAAATAACTTGCCTGGTGTACACTTTTAGTTTTACCAACTATTATTCATATTTTCTTAAAAAAAATATGTGGATGCGGGAGAACTTATAAATTTGCTTTTATAGTAGGCAAACGTTTAATGGATGTTTTAAACTAAACCCCGCATCAAAATATCATTAAAAACTTTAGACATAATAGGTTATTTCTCAAAAATATGGATATCTCTGGTTTTACTGGTCAGATTTAAAAAAACCAAAGTCTCAATTATTTGTTTCAATGAAATTTAATAGTGCATTTTTTAAAAACACGAATGACAGAGTGGTAAAATTTTCAAAGTAAAAGAAGATGGCCATAATTTGTATTCAAAAATATTTTCTCTACAAATTTTGAAAGCAGATATAAAAACCTGCAACTTGAGTCTTACAACGTCCACATTGATGCGCGATCTCAAAAAGAAAATATTGTTGCGTATTTTCCACCTTTTAGGAAACACACTGTATGAATTCGTGGGTTCTAAATAATTTCAACAAGAGCCAACCACTAACACTTTATTTAACAATTTACTGACTATAAGTACAATATTTTGTTTATTTAATATTTAACCTCACTTTTCACTTTTCAACTTGTTCACCTTTATAAACTGCCTTCATAATAAAACTTCATGTTAGTAAACTTCTCCTTTCGCGCTGGTAATCGCGCCTTATATACTCCGAATTTGACTCTCTAGGTCCATCTAGAAGCAATCAGGAATCTTCTCTTACCACATTCCCGAAAAGCCCATTTCTTTCTGATAGCTTCCAATCACAATTAGTAGGCATAGGCGTATCATCTCCAGTTCCAAGGGGTGTAATTCATAACAATATTTTCAAAATCGGTCACATCACCTTCTGGACAATACTTTTAGCTCTGATTTGTTAAATATTCACGAAGGTTGCTTTTTCTCGAAAATATTTTCGGGTTTATAGGAGTAAGTTGGTTTCTCTGTTTCTTTTTAAATTTTGAGCCTAGATTTCATTATTTTAACAGACTGATAGATAACTTTACTGCCCACAATTTTTATCCCAAACATTTCTTTCTATTTTTCCAAGAAATAAAAGTTATGACGAAAAATCCGGTTTTTTCAAAATTCTCTTGGCTGTAGGTTCTTATTCATCTAAATTTGTCGCAATTAGGGCTGTTTTCGTCTCTGGCGCTTGGTCTATTAATGCAACAAACTAATATGTGTGACTTGACGAGAAAATGGGGAAAATGTGCGCTTTAGTTTTGTGTTTCTAACTCCTTTCAATGCAAATCGCATTGCCCCTTATAATTCTATATTCATGTGTTTACTACAAGAAGCCATATTTAAAAATTAATATCAATTGTATTGCCCAATAAATGTTTTCAAATATACCAGCATACCACCATTTTAAAAAGAAGAATTTAAATTCAAATTAAACATTATTGTTAGTGCATGGGTGACTACATATAACTAGTTACAATATTGTTATAATTCGGTGCTTGTAGTATAATCAAAGAGTAGTTAAGTATAATAGTAAATTAATTTAATTTGGTATTTTATTGGGCGTGTTATTAGAAATGGTTTGGTTTAATTTCTTATTTCGTTCCCTCGTTATATTTTCTCATTCACAAAATAATTCTGGGTGAAGGGCGGAGCTTAAACTACAATATATCCGGAGGGAGCTCGTATCAGTGTAACATTTGTTGCAAAATGTGCGTTCCGTGCTATACATGTTTTTGCAAAAAGTATTATGTTTTTTGGAAAAACAAAAATAGTGCGATACACAGAAAACATGAATGAAGGTTTGTATCGAGTCCTTTTTCTCATATTTTGATTCTAAATATTTTTTTAAAAATCATGAAATCTCGCAATTTCCTGCTAATTAAAACAAATCTTATTAATTAATACCAAATTTTTTCAAAATATTAAAACGATACAAACCTAGATTGATATGTTTTCTTCTATTTTTCGCTTGTACAAATTGCAGTGGTCTAATTATAATCTGTCGGGGACGCGGACGGTGCGGCGTTTTAAACTAACTTATTTCTGATTTTTAGACGGCATACCCACTCAAAACACGCAAAATTACTGTGCACTCACCCCACCGACATCCTTTAGGCATACCGACCATTCCTTCTTTGGGGAGATCTAAACTAACATTTTAGCATATTTCCAGCCCCCTTTTTTTTTTTTGCATTGGATTTCTCGATTAGCCAGATACATATTATGTATTTACTGCTTTACTCATACGTTATAACTAACCTAACACGAACGACGACCCAACCATACGATATATACAGGATGATAGTTCACAAGGACACTCTCTTCATTTCCAGCCTTGTGAAAATGGGTATGTATATATATATTAAGTATCTAAATTGTATTTTTTCTTTTGCTTTATTAATTTAATAATATAGGTTAATATAATTCTTAAAAATTGATTATAATAGCTATTTCCGTACAATTGCCACGGTTAATGTACTGTACACCAGCCACGTTCATACATATATTATACGTATGGAACAATTTATTTCCGGATAAAATTACATGTAAAAATTCAGCAAATGAAACCTGCGCTTCATTTGCATGTAACAAGTGTGCGTTTATAAATAGAAGATTTCCGTATAAACTTTTTTAATACTTAATCTAAAAGTTACTGGAAAGGTCAACCTGAATTTCTTATAAACATTAAATTTAAACTTACCTTGGCGTTTTAGTGGTCATAGAATATTTATGTTCATGTTATTTACTCATGGAAAAAATTATAAATATTAGTTTATTTGGCTATGTCTAATATTCATATTTCATAACAACAACATAACTAGTGATTATTACATTCAGATGCTGTAAACTGCGAATGTAATTTACTACTTATTAGGATTTTACTCAGATATAAGCAGGGTTCGAATGTCAGAGCTAGTCTAATTTACAAGTTAAAAAAGGTGTTAATTCTTGAAATAGCTCCTAAAAATATGAGCGATAGCTCATTGGATTTGGAGTGATGTCTAGAAAAATGTGTTAGAATGTTTTATTAGCACATAAAAAATTACAAAAGTTATAAACAAATTAAGATGAAAAAAAAAGGCATTTAGTTTTTCGCTTTAAATCAAAAACTATAAGCGATAACGGAAATCGGAAAGAAGATTCTTAAAGAGGAGGAAATTTCCAATAAAAAAGTCCCAACTCTATCTCCATTATTTATCATTTTAATTTAACTCTGAAAATAGGATTCCGCGCGGCCGCTGCAGGATGTGAGCGCCGCCTCATAAGAGAGTACATCACATAAAATCACTTCTTTATAGTATTAAATATCAATTAAAACATTTGAAAAAATTATTGTGTATTCGCAACACTTCAAAAAATAAAGTCCCGTTTGAAAAAAACGTTAAAATTTATTTTTCAACAAGTGAGGCCATTGTTAACTAACGAAATTTTATGGGACCTCAGTTATCATTGGAGACAATTATTTTTTTTTTTTTAATAATTCGCCTATAAAATGTTCGCTTCTTGAGCCCTTATAGATATACTTAACAAGTTCACATTATAAAAGTTTTTAAAAATTGTTTATTTTGTTTATTATAATTTTTTAAAGTAAACAGAAAATTGAAAACCAAATTAAAGTTGTAAACATTTTTTTTTTCAAATTCGCTATCATATTACTATTTTTACATTGATGAAAGGCATTCACTAACGTTTAAAAAAATTTTTACGTCGTTTGTTTAGAAGTTGTTTATAAACAAATTGACTAGTTTTATATTTAAAACATTTTTTTTTACAATTTTGTTGCCTTGAGAATATTATGATTTTTAAATATTTTTTTTTTCTTAAAAACATTATCTTATTGGTAACAATCGTTTTTTTTTAAATATCCATTATTTGAATAATTAGTTAAGAAATAATTTTTTTCTTAAAAATCATAATTGACAATCCTCAATAAAGTAACAAAAAGAAAAAAATATGTCAACAATTTCATTGTTTATTAATTTAACAATTTGTTATAAACAAATTCTGACAATTCTATTTTTTTCTAAATATTAAAAAAATTACAAAACCAGCCATATGCAACAACATATTAAAAATAATTTGTTTGTATTTTTTATAGCGTTTTTCAATATTACACGATACAGAAGTTGAAACGGGCACTTGATTTGTCAACTAAAACACTGATATAACTTTTAAATTATTAGAGATATCACAATAGACATTCAGGTCGTTTTTATAGAGGATTAATTAATCTTTAAATGAGTTGACTTCTAAGTTTGTAACTATTATTAATCAGTTATTAGGCGCATTTGTTTATAAAAATTAAATGCATTTTCCATTTATTTTTAAATAAACAATTGCAACTTTCAGATATTTTATCAAATTTTGTCAAATTGCCTTGAAGGTCCATTGCCGTATCTGCATTACTTGATAAGCTAGAAGTCATAAAAGATTCAAAAATGTCGAAAACACATTTAATTTTTATAAACAAATGCGCGTAATACTTAATTAATAATAGTTACAAACTTGGAAGTCAACACATTTAAAGAATAATTAATCCTGTATAAAAACGACCTGAATGTCTATTGTGATATCTTTAATAGTTTAAAAGTTCTATCAGTGTTTTAGTTGACAAATCAAGTGCCCGTTTCAACTTCTGGATCGTGTAATATTGAAAAACGCTATAAAAAATACAAACAATTTTTTTTCAATGTGTTGTTGCATATGGCTGCTTTTATAATTTTTTTAAGATTTAGAAAAAAAATATTAGAATTGCCAGAAGTTGTTTAACAAATTGTTAAATTAATAAACAATGAAATTGTTGATTTTTTTTCTTTTTGTTGCTTTATTGAGGATTGCCAATTATGATTTTTAAGAAAAAAATACTTTCTTAACTAATTATTCAAATGATGGATAATTAAAAAAAAACGATTATAAACAATAAGATAATGTTTTTAAGAAATAAATTTTTATATAAAAATCATAATATTCTCACAACAATATTGTAGAAAAACAATGTTTTAAATATAAAACTAGCCAATTTGTTTATAAACAACTTATAAACAAATGGCTTAAACATTTTTTTTAACGTTAATGAATGCCTTTCTTCAATGTAAAAATAGTAATATGATAACGAATTTGAAAAACATTTTTTTACAACTTTACTTTGGCCTTCAATTTTCTGTTTAAAAAATTATAATAAACAAAATAAACAATTTTTAAAAACTTTTATAATGTGATCTTGTTAATATATCTATAAGAAGGGCTCCAAGAAGCGAAAATTTCATAGGCCAATTATTTTAAAAAAAAATTATCTCCAATGATAACGGAGGTCCCATAAAATTTCGTTAGTTAACAATGGCCTGGCCCCACTTGTTGAAAAATAAACTTTAACATTTTTGTCAAACGGGACCTTATTTTTCGAAGTGTTGCGAATACACCATAATTTTTTCAAATTTTTTAATTGATATTTAATACTATGAAAAATTATTGTATGTGATGTGCTCTCTTTTGAGGCGGCGCTCGCATCCTGTAGCGGTCGCGCGGAATCCTATTTTCAGCGTTAAATTAAAATGATAAATAATGGAGATAGAGTTCCGGGAGTTGGGACTTTCGTATTGGAAATTTCCTCCTCTTTAAGAATCTTTTTTCCGATTTCCGTTATCACTTATAGTTTTTGAGTTATAAGCGAAAAAGTAAATGCCTTTTCGTTTTCGTTTTAATTTGTTTATAACTTTTGCAATTTTTTATGTGCTAATAAAACATTTTAATGCATTTTTCTAGACGTCATTCCGAATCCAATGAGCTATCGCTCATATTTTTAGGAGCTATTTCAAGAATTAACCTTTTTGAACTTGTGAATTAGACTAAGCACCTTTTCACCATTTATGAGGGGCGTACTCAGATGCGTTTGTAAGAATGATTTATATTTACGTATTTCATGTGCATAAATGATAGAGTCATTCATATCTTGTCAATGTAATGATGCTAAAACTTGGTGGCATATACACAGTACAACACTTAGGACATCAAAACTATTAATTCGCGGTGGTACAATAGTACAAGTTAATAAGGTAGAGTTTAAATGTCGAATACACCAACATATAGTTTATCCTTCTCGCCGATATCGCAGGAACGCGCTGATGCAAATTTGCACGAATTCCCTAAGAAGCGGATTGTTTACAATATGTATACTTTTTCCAGGGAATATTACATTCGACCATCATTTTCAATAAATCTAAGTTAAGTGTTGCCTTTAGTCCACTTTAGGTGTGCCTAAGATAACTTGTCTTGTTACGTGATTTTTTTTAACAAAATTTATTAAATTATTTAGGTATGCATGAATATCACAAATATACTCTAAAATATACCAGTTTGTCGATATTCTTGTTTCCCCGAATCTTCGCAACGATATATGATTGTGGATCCCGTATCTCAGCGAATGCTTCGATAAACGTATTTCCATTGTTGAATTGTATTGCGCGAGTGATGGTGGAGTTTGCCTTGCCACTGTCTGTATTACAACACAGACGATTACTTGTAGGTACGCGTCAAATTAGAATAGCATTCAGTCAACGGTAGAGATGAGAAAAATGGATCAACTCATTTAGCGTTGCAAGCGTGGTCCCTTCAAAAGCAATATATAAACGAAAAAACGATAATTTTGTTCCACGAGGTAGATGCAGACCACTGAACTCTATCATCCCATTAGGGTTCAGTGACACAGCTATTCATACGAACGAAAAGTATTTGCGGTATTCGACAAAATTTCTCAAAATCTTCCTTCATATCATTACCCAATAAATACATTGTGCTCTAACAAATAATGCGGAGAGATGCTTTCTTCAAAATTATTCTTTAAAAGTAAAGATCCTAGACAGGATCTTCGAAGTTAGGCAATGGCGAGCGCGGTTAATACTTACATGGCTGACCTGAAAAACGTGACATTTCTTAAAATTTAGACGACTGAGCGTTGCCGAGCTGCATTACAACAAGAGATCGAAACTCCGAAAAAAAAAAAGAGTTCATAGAATTTTATTAATTAGTTTAGGGTGAAAGAAGCGTTTTAGAGAAAAACGCCAATAGCCAAAAGTTGTTTATTTTTGTTCAAAGAACACGCCTGCCGGTTTTCAGAATTACTTAGACAAAAATAATTTCTACCAAGAATTTCCTAGATTTTTATTTTTTTCTACTTCAGAAAGATTCCAACATATTCAGGCATATTCTTTAGGTGAAAATAATCAACTTACGCCCCCCCCCCCCCAACTTTTTCTTCAAAGTGCCTTCCTTTTCCCGCAAATAGAATTTAAAAAAATTGTTTTTGTTTGTAATTTTTTTACGGGAGAAGGAATCACTTTGAAAAAAAACACCAAGAGACAAAAGATGCTTATTTTTCTCCAAAAAATGAACCTGAATATTTTCAGAACATTTGGAACATTTAAGCAGACCTTCGCAGATGTTCGGTTTTTTAATCGCCTTTAGATTAAAAAATCGAATTAGGTCGGACTGGTGGTCAAAGAGAATTTTAATCAGGGAGCCCAGGAGAACATTTCCCCAAGTTTCAGAACAATCGACTGAAACCCATTTTTACTATAAAAAACTGCGGGGTCCTTTTCACATTTTATCGACATAGCCAGCCTCAGAAAATAAATTATGTGCGTAGTGAAATGACGGTAAAAATTGAGACCAATTCATTGTTCCGTTTTTGAGTTAGGGCGAGTCAAATGAAAAAATAATTGTTTATTTTATTTTTAAATATTCATCCAAAATCCGAGAGAAATGGTCCGCGAAATCGGTGTTCAATAAGTTTTTATAATAATAATTAAACTACTCGACGAATTATTATGAAATTCAATAGAGTTTTATTCTAACAGTAGACGGAGCGATTACAAATGCAAGTGAATATCTCAACCTTATTTTAACAACTCTTTTAATAATGGAGTGGGGGTGGTGGGGGAATTAAAGAATATTGTAAAAAGATCATAGGCCTTGTCTGTCTTCTAGTATATACGCCATATCCCAAGTTTCTGCACTCTTACCAGCTCGCTTTACTTATTTCCCCCTATTTAACCGCTAACCCTTCAACGGAATCATCAAAATATAATCTAGTTCCAGATGTCGTTATAATACATACGTGTACCAAATTTCAAGTGAATATCTCAATTTTATTTTATCAACCCCTATTTCGGGTCAAATTCCTCTGCCTGATGTTCGACCAAATATGTCTCGAGCATCATAAAATCTCTAACATGCTTGATGACTGTGTACTTCTCGTAGGCTTAAGATATTTAACTTTACCTCAAGTATAGTAGGCGTAATAGATACAGGGTGTAATTAGTTTCATGTCATTAAAAAAACCTATGACCGTTTTCTCTAGGGGCACTTTGAAAAAAACTGACCTGGGTTTACATTTCTAATGTTAAGGTAGGAAAGATTTGTGAACCACTGTTTTTCAGGGTCAATGGATGTTATAGTTCCGAATATTAGAAATAATAAAAAACTGTAATACCCGACTTGTGTTCCCTTCGGTAGAAGTGCGGCACTTTGATGGGATTATTTATATCGAACTTTTTATACCACTAATTATGAAAATGTAAATAATTCCTTTTCTTTCGGCACGACGCAAGCATAGCGTGGCCGCAGGGGTTTAAATAGGATTTGCTTATATGTGTTTTTTAATTTGGAACAAAGCTATTGTAGCTTTTATTGTCGTTTATAAGAATTTATAAAATTTAAAAGTGGTTTATTAACATTTGTAACATTGTGTTAAAAGCTTAAAAAATTAGTAATTGTTTTATGAAATTGGAAAACGAACAGTTAGACGTCCGAGATACGATAACAGAAAATAGTTGTGTATTTTAAGTTAGGAAAAAATCTGATTTTTTTAACGAATTGAGCGCATAATTTTTCCCGATCAGGTATCGAAAACTAAAAATCGAGTCTTTGGTCTCTATGAAAATCAATGTAAACAATAATAAACAGATAAAAATAAGACAACGAATACTAATAATAATAATCATACCTTTAATGCCCAATAGGTAACACCCAATAACTGAACAATCCTGTTGAATTTTGTACTAAAATTGTTCGAAATGACCTCCATCTCCACGTATACACATTTCGGTACGTCGAACTAATACTAATACTTACTCCGTTCAACCATTCCATATCCGCGAGCTCTGGATAAGTGTAATCTCCCATAATGTCCAAAATCTGCGTTTTAAAACACCACACTAAACTGTGAATTAACGTTATCAATAAAGAAAACAAAAAGAAAAACTTGGTCCAAAATCCAAAAAGTAACACAAAAAGCACGAACGAGAAGTAGTGTCTTACGTAACCAAGTACTAACGGCTTGAACCATAAGTCAATAAAATAAATCTTAACAATCGTGGTACAAAATTCAAAAAGAAAAGCAACAGACAAAACCAAGGAACGGGTACGTCGCGTCATGCGTACGTTCTTTACCAAGTAAGGACAAAACTGAAATTATTAGGTACTTGAGAATATTACAAGTGAGAGTATAGCACGCCTAATAGGATAATTGTCCGCGAAGAATTGCAGGAATGTCAGAGTATCTCGTGCGACAAGACGCGAGGCAATAAAATCTACCCCAATATGCCAGCAGTTTTCAAACTAGGTTATTAATTATTTTGGAAATTTTTGTTTATATTTTTTCTCCAAAACTATGAGCTTTAGACCCCATGTTATATATAGTTTTTTTGTTTGTCTTGTCGTTCCCTACCACCAGTTTTTTTAATGACATGAAACTAATTACACCCTGTATAAGTATTTCCTCTTAGTAAATATCAAAAGCGCCGGGTACAGCCAGGTATGCCGACAAATGAATTAGCCAGCGCGTACAAAGGGTTTTGCGTCTTGCGTCCAACCCGCCGGCCGAATTTCGTTTGCGTGTACTATACTTAACAATATAATAGAAAAACGATATTTTCTAGGTTTGTTACAATTATGTAAGTAATGGTAATCATAGCAAAAAGTTTCTATCATCTTTGCGTTTTGAAGTCGAAGCGAGTTCAGTATACTTCTCTTCATGTATTTAAAGCAAATAAAAAATGTCGGGGTATTTGATCTTTATCGCAAAGTCACAGGCGCCGACACTTTTTATGTGCTAAGTATATGAAGAGAACTTTATCTATAAAAATTTACGCTTACCGATTAAGTACTAACTTTTACATCGTTCTCTGCGTAATTTTATATCCTTGAAAAAAGTTTTATATAAAAAAAGTTTCTTCATTCTTTGTCTTTATTTTTTTTTCGATATACTTTGTATCTATTTCAAAAGATAAAAAAGTTTCCTGCTTGCAATACTTACCCCTGCAAAGTTGCACATTTTTTCAACATGTATAGCTTTGAAAAAACACTCCGTATTTTCTATACGCTTATCATTTGATCTTCATGTTAATAGCACATTCAATTAACAATTATGCAGTGGTAACATAACATACATTGAGACCATTCATTGTTCTTTGCTTTTCCGCATATAACGTCAATGTCTACATCCTGTTTGTTAAAATATTGCCATTGTTTGTTAATAACTATCTATTTTTTTTTTTTAAGTAAACAGTAAAGCGATTGCGTTTGTCATTTCTTATCCTTCATTAACTGTTTTCATCTCCACTTCATCTGTTCACGACATTTCAAACGTGCCGACAATGATTTCTGCACAGATCAAACGTTGGTGCATTTGAATGTCTATAAATTGATGAAATAGCGATGAGACGAACTATAACTGCTATCTAACCGTACTTGGCGACTACGAAGTGTATGGGTATGCACATTTATGCACAAACCACTAAATAACACACTACACATAATAGAAATGGACTATACAATATGTATGCCTACAAAAATTCCTTATTCACAGCTTATGCTTTAAGCTGTGATTACGGAATTTTAGAAGTCTACCATAGGCGGAGTAGTAACTTTAGGTGAAAATAAATTTTTTTCTTACTTGTTTTCCACGTACTTATGTTACACTTGCTGTTGCTGTTTACCTATTGTATTTATTTTTGCGCTTGGTACCGATGCAGTGAGAAACCTGAACCAAACAAATCAGGACGAGATGCAGAAAAATCACCACATAGAAACAGTACCATAGGCGTACTCGATAATTAATTACTTTCTCGTTATTGGACTGATGTTAAGACATGAATTTTATAAGATCTAAAGATGCGTACAGACTCCGAGGAGTCCGAGGCTGACAGTTTGAAAATGTCTTAAAATGTTTCGGTGTAATTTGGCAGATGCATAGGAAGAAGACAAAACAAACAGAATAAAAAAACGTGTCAGTCTATCTGTATGTAATCACGAGAACATGAGCGTTTTTTTTTCCTATAAATTATGTTATAGCCAGTATAGGGGAGTCAATTGTAGAAGCGTAGGTATAGTACAGGAAAATGAAATTATGCCCCGACGGGTGAGACGCAAGACGTAAAATCCTTTGTACGCACCGGCTATTCCTTTGTCGGCATACCCGGCGCTTTTGATATTTACTAAGAGGAAATACCTAATATCTATTACGTCTACTATGCCTTAGAATTCAACCTCAAAATACGTTTCACAAAATTTTAGTCTGGATTACATTAAAATAGATTTAAACATGATTTTGGTGCGTGGATCGGCCACATGTTATCTGATCTGTTGTCAGTGAAATCTTTGAAATTTTGGTAAAAAAATACTATTTTTTTGTTGAATGTGTAAATAGTGTATATTATAAAAATTTCCCTTTGTAATATAACCCATAAATAGGTAGTATACGTAAAATAAAACCGTTAAGGTGGCCATTCCCTAGAAGAGACATCCGATAGGGAAGTATTTATTATTTTTAGCCATAACTTTTTTTTCTAAGTACGTATATTTAAAAACTATAAGAGTACCTAAGTAGAACCATAACAAGACTATTACTATGAATTTGCACTCAATAATTTCTGTGGTTTGCAAAATAGCTAGATTTACATTTAAATATTATGTTAATCTTAATATTTCGTAGTTTTAAATCTAGCTATTTTGCAAACTACTGAAATTATTGAGTGACTATTCATAGTAATAGTCTTGTTATGGTTCTACGTAGGTACTCTTATAGTTTCTTCGAAAAGAAGCTAGACAGCTGCAGTTTTTGAAAACTTGTCAACTTCTATTCATATTTAAACTACAGAATATTTTTTAAACAATCGGTATAATAACTGTTTAAATAAACTTAATTTTAATTATTCGCATTTATTTGACGAAATATCGACAAAAGCAAAAGAATGTACAGAAAAATATTCAATCCCCAATTAATGATCTATAAAAATGGTGAACAATATTAAATAACTAACTTGTGTTGAATTATAAAAATGTGGCAGTGTTACAAATTTCTAGCAAAATGTAATGGTTTAAATAAATTATAATTATAAATATAAACAAAAATTGGAATATGACTAAATTAAAACAATTTTTGCAAAAAGAATCGCAGATAAATATTAATAATCGTCAATAATATCTGATGTTCTACTTTTGCCTTTATGAATTTTGGGGCCCAACTGTTCTTATGAGGGTTTAATTTGAAAAACAATTATTAATTCGTGGTCTTTGGACAATTATAACATTAAAACAAGCTAACAATTATACTCTTCGCCTATATACAGCACTATTAATATAATTGTTGCATATTCTATAGGATACTCTTCGCAGTTGTTTTGTAAATAACATTTGTTTTAGACATTCTTTGTTTCATTTTAAACAATAAAAAAAATGACTAAAACATTTAATTTTTTTTTTATTTTTTGAACGATTATGTTAAAAAACCCGCTGCCTACGGAATCACTACTTCCACATCCAGATTTTCCCTCCAAGTCTTATTAAAGATAAACTTCTTGACTATATTTGCACTCTGGTATGTGGAAATAATTGGTCATAGAATTTTAATAATATTTGGGGCAGATGTGATAAAAAATTTTACAGTTGCAACTTAGCAAACTTCGTTAAGACATTTTCAAAATTTTATTAAGCTGCAAAAATTTGCCAATAATTCACTTAACATCGAAATTATAAATCCTTTAATACACAAAACCAATCCCAACATCCCACCTAAAAGAATATTCCCTACACAATCAATTTACGAATCCCTTATATTGCTACGTAGTGACTAATATTATTAATTTAATTTTCTCATACACATAAACATCTACTTATACATAATATGTAATTTTTTTTTTTGTAAGACTAATAGTTGTACAAAATCAATGTGACTGTAAAATAATGTATTGTACATAGGCTGGAAGACCTCGGTCGTTAGCCAATTGGAATTTCCAATAAAGCTGTATACTACTATTAAGCTGCGGATAAAAATTAAAAAAGTTATACAACTCGGAGTAATTGTAATACGCTTTACATTAATATTCCATAAAAAATGGGTTTGGTAAAAATCTAGGTATCAAAATTTATCAAATACACAAGTTGTACAAAAACGATGCCAGGCGTCGGTCGGCGTCGAGATGTAAAAATGCAAGAGTAAGAATCTGGGTACACGTACTAAGAAAAACAGTTATTGGCAAAAATAATAAATATTTCCCTATTGGATGTCTCTTTCTAGGGAATGGCCACCTTAGTATTGGCCTTGGTATTGATATTCAATAGCGCCCTAGGTTAATTGGAAATAATATTTATGATACGAATGAGTACTCGAGTAGTAAGTAAATGCTCGAAGAAGAAGAAATGTTCGGAAACCGCTAGTTATATACGCAAACACCCCTTGACTGTCAGCTGAATATAGCACCTTTCTAATAGAAGCATTTTTACAAACTCTGTTATCTTCTGTCAAATACTAACGATTTTGTGAAAAAAAAAATTCTCGAAAAAAAATAGTTCATTTTTAAGTGACTCGGGTAGAATTTTTTTTATATTAAGGTACAGAAACTTGACCACCTATTAGAAGAATTTGTCTATTTAATGCAGATTCCGATACGCTACAATACAGAGTTATTCAGAAAATATTTTTTTATCAATTTTTCTATAATTTAGTTAGTCGTGTTTGTTGAAAAATACCTTTTACAAAATTTCGAAAGTAAGATAGCTGGCGCGTCAAAACAAAATGAGTAAGATAATAATTATTATTACTTTTTATAGCACATGATCGGCATTGCTTTCAGTTAGTTTGTAAGAACGCCCATTCAGTATTACTAGTAGTAGGAGAGCTACCGGTCGGTCCGAGTAATGTGCTTAGCACAAGGCTAAAGATTGGTAAATCAATGTTTTAGTATCAGTTAATTAAGAAAGAAATGACCTGCCAAGCGTCCTCCCGCGGTTGCGTCATCATGCCCGGAATTTTTGACAATGTAAAAGAAACAGTAAAATAAATGTGCTTCTACAAAGCTACAATTTTAATATGTTCCAGTTTACATATGTATAAATGTAAAAACAAAATGGCAGGCGATTTGAAGGGTTGTAAGTACGTGGCAGGCGACTGTAAAGTTGTCATGGGGATGGCAGTTTTTAACATGCTTCTACAAAGCTGTAATTTTGAGGGAATATTCTATAAATTGTTTTAAGAACATGTAACATTAAAATTGTAGCTTTGTAGAAGCACATTCATTTTACTATTTTTCTTTACTTTTACACTCGCCTACCGGGCATTTGCAACCGCCAAAGTCGCCTGCTCTTAACATACATTCTTAAAATAGTTTATAGAATATTCCCTCAAAATTCAGCATCCAACTTTCCCATCGCCTGCCACGTACTTGCAACCCTTCAAATCGCTTGCTTTTATGTAATTTACATTTATACATATATGTAAGTTGAAACATATTAGAATTGTAGCTTTGTAGAAGTACATTTATTTTACTATTTGTTTTACAGTTTCAAAAATTTAGGGGATGATGACGCATCCGCGGGACGCATGGCAGGTCATTGCTTTCTTAATTAACTGGTACTAAAACATTAATTTACAAATTTTTAGCTTTGTGCTAAGCAGGTTACTCGGACCGACCGATAGCTCTTAGACTATATAATTGCATTGGTCGCTTCTCTTATTTCTTGCCGCAGCTCTTGTTCCACATTCCTTCGCGTAGACCAGTTCTTCAAAGTAACCCCATTAAAATAAATCTAAGGAACTGAGGTCAGGCGATCGCGGTGAGATATATCTCCATGTACCAAAATTCATGTAATCTTCAAAAGTTATACAACCATGGCACATGCCATTTTCAAATTTTAACTTTTGGCATCAGACTTTGTATCAACTACTCGTTCGCTGTATTGTCATATAGAAAAAATCGTGGCTGAATTTTTTTTGCCGCTCTTCGACCATAATCTTTATATGTATTTTTGTCTCAAATGTTTAACCATGAAACACAGGTAAAGTATCGTGTCACTGAAATATCTTTCTATGTTGGCCCGAAATTAGCGATGTGGCGATAAATATACGGAGCCAATCTTAAAATCACTTGTTGACATTTTCTGCTATATAGTCAATAAAAATCCTTTACTTTTAAAATTTCTCGTAACTGTTTTTTGTATTCTATTCCACAATATACTTATAAATCTAAAAATAGTTATTTATCAAAATCAACACAATTATTTATTACTTTATTAATAAATAACCTATATCTTCTTTGGTGCTGATTATTTTTATAACATGTATTAATTTCTCCACTTATTTCAATTCATTATTTGATTGACACATCGTTGTTCGTATTTTCTGTGGTGTATGTTTTGTTTTAGCTTTTACTGTACTATATACAGGGTATAATCAGTTTCATGTCATTAAAAAAAAAACTGGTAATGGGGACCGATTAGACAAACAAAAAACCTTTATGACTTTTCTTTTTCCCTCTAGGGGCACTTTGAAAAACTCTGATCTAGGTTAACATATTTAATATTATGGTAGACAACTATTGAGAACCATTGCTTTTCTTGGTCGATGGACTTGTATTTCCCAATTATACAACTTTTAAATTTCACCACTTATTTCAATTCATTATTTGATTAACACATCGTTGTTCGTATTTTCTGTGGTGTATGTTTTGTTTTAGCTTTTACTGTACTATATACAGGGTATAATCAGTTTCATGTCATTTAAAAAAACTGGTAATGGGGACCGATTAGACAAACAAAAAACCTTTATGACTTTTCCTTTTCCCTCTAGAGGCACTTTGAAAAACCCTGATTTATTTACGTGTGTGTTTTTTAATTTGGAACAAATTGTTGGATTGTTTTTTTTTTAGAAAATGTAAATGTGGTTTATTAACATTTGTAACATAAATGAGTGTCCTGGGTTAAAAGCTTACTACCTACCTAAATGATTCAAAATCTCTGCATTTGTATCAATACACAGTTCGGTACGTCGAATTAAGTACATACGCACTTCGTTCAACACTAAACTATCAACTAACGTTGTCAATAAAGAAAAATAAAATAAAAACTTGGTACAAAAACCAAAAAGGAATAGAAAAAGAACGAACAAGTAAGTTGTGTCTGTGCGTAATCAAGAATTTGACAACTTGAACAGTAAGTCAATAAAATAAATCTTAACTACAAATACACAATGACGCGAAATTAAAAATAACAAAAACAACGAACGGCGGGTTGGACGTGTGTACATAACGAAACACCGACAGTAACTAAAATATTGCACAAGGGAGAGTTAGAGTATAGTTTTCTTCAGATTAGATCTAGATCTAAACCTACCTCAATATTCCAGCAGTTCTCAAAAAATTTTATTGAAAATTTGCGAAATTTTTGTTTATTTTTTCTCTCTCCAAAACTGTGAGCTTTAGACCCCATGTTATATAAGGTTTTATTGTTTGTCTTGTCGTTCCCTACCACCAGTTTTTTTTAATGGCATGAAACTAATGACACCCTGTATTTAATATTTCATGTAATTTTCTGATTTATGTCTTTCATGGAAGCTAATTCATAAATAATAAATAAACAAGCTAACCACTATGCCTATTTTTCGCCGATTTATCGCACTTTTTATATAATTGTTGCACATTCTATAGGATACTCTTCGCAGTTTTTTTTTGTAAATAATATTAGTTTTAGACACTTTTAGTTTTATTACAAAACATTACTTTTTTTTATTTAAGAAATTGCCTAATAACTTTTTATTTATTGATAGATTTTGTTCAAAAACAATAGGGTTCTTCTTCTAGCTAACAGTAACTTACTGTTCAAGTTTCAATACAATCGGAGTTTTCGTTCTTAAGTTATCGTGCTTACAAGAAACGTGACGGACAGACGGACATTTTGAAAGTTGTTCAGAATTCGATCACCAACACAGTGATATGAAAATTTTTCTCTACGTGCAATATTACCTACCGGTTTTAGAAATGTGCCGATCGAATGAACTTTTCGTTTTGTATTTTAACGTCCTGGTCCTGGTCACCCATCCAAGTGATGGACTTGACCAACGTGACTTAATTTTGCCGATCGAGATCTCGCAACTGAAACCGGTACAGCACCTCACCTCAAATGTGGCATATATTATTTATATTTACAAGGAACTATACGCAAAGAGAAAGTAATCGACTTTAAAATAGTGTTATTTTAGAGCATGCCAACTGGTTAATTTGAAAACTGTCATAATATATAAAAATAATTAGGCATACCTAAAGAATTTTCGGTGTAGAAATTAACAATAACAAGAAATCGCTGCCTAAGGAATCACTATCTCCACGTACAAATTTCCCATCCAAATCTCTTTAAACGAAAACATTTTGATACAATATTTGCACTCTAGTACGTGGAAATAATTGTAACATGAATTTTTGACGTAACATTACTATAGCGCGCCTCTGCATGAAAAATACCTACTCTTGCGACTTGGGTTGGTTAATTGGATTAATACCTGTTGAATGGTTTCATAAGTTAAGGAAAAATAACACAAGACAAGATGAGACAGAATAAGACAAGACGAGACAGAATGAGACAACATAAGATAAGACAAGATATTTACGTCTATTGAGCCTCCAACCCTTCAATGGAGTAATCTAATTTCCAGATCTCGTTATAGCATATACGTGTACCAAATTTCAAGTCAACATCTTAATTTATTTCGCTAACCTCTTTAATAATGTGGTGGGGGTGGTGGTGAGAGTGGCAGATGTCATAAAAAAATTTGAGCCCTTGGTTTCTAGTATATACAATTTCATGACAATCTAAACCCATTTCAACAAAAAGAAAATGAAAATATTTTTTCTATTACATATTATACTTCCACTCAACTACATGGATGTGGAAGTAATTGAACGTATTTTAACTGACCTCAATGTCGATATTAAAGGTTCAAACGACGTGACGTTGAAATTTTATTTAAATTTTTGATGACGGTTTTTGAAATGGTGGTTTAATTTTTTTTGTGTGTGTGTAATTAAGAGATCTGTCAGAGATCTGTTTTTTCTAACATTCCGTGAAAGATGAAATAAGTTGCATGTTTTAAGAAACCATTTAGATAATGCCAAGTTATCATCTCTTAAAAACAACCCTTGGTGCGCAACTTATCGCAAAAAGTTTTCTACATTTTTTATATAATTCTGAAAGCATTTAATGAAAGAGACTGTTACTTGCTATGTTTTGTTAAACAGTTAATATGTCAGTTAATATAATAACAATATCGGTGTACTTTCTATCGCCACTTGAAACATAATGACGAAAAAAACTGTCAGTAATAATGAACATGTAAGGTGCGAAAAATAATGACAGGGAAATTTTTAGTAATGATGTTTCTGTAATGATCTGCTGGAATGACATTACTAGAGTCGGGTCAAGTTTAAAAAGACCGATGTATGAATTAATATTGCCCATACGTTTTCACTATCTCTTGCACACAAACTTAAAGCCATAGCCTAAAGACATTGTCAATGTATGTCTACCAAGATTCTTTCCCACCTCTTTTGAGGCGGAAATATGAAATGTACACTGAGGAGTGACAAACATAGTCATAATCTCAGTGATTCTTAAACTGCGTGATTTAACGACGAATACTATTTATTTCCTTGAACTAACACCACTCTAAATATGGAAAACGTCTTTATATGAAATGTTTAAGTTATTTTTAGTGGTAAATAGTGGATATTCATCCGTCAAACGAACAATGTCAAACCACCAAGTCTTACAATTTTCTAGTACGTAGATATATTACACGTTTTAGAGTAGAATAAACACGATCGCGTAGCTCAATCGGTAATATGCTCGAACAGCGATAAATATAAATGGAGTTGTTGCGAGATCGATCCCCAAGCACTTCCACTTTTTTTATTTGATTAATTATTAAAAGTTAATAATTTTCCTTCTAAAATTTTTATTTTATTAAACTGCGCCGCGAGTTTTGTTAAAACTTTATTTTCCCCAAAAATGTGTCTTATTACTACTAGCGCGTGTTTATCTCTAATAAAATCTACTTTCTTGCGTTATATATTAATACACGAATGGTGAAACGTACCTCGAGTAGATAAATTATTCAAGTGTGGTGTTTTAGTGTTTATGAAAACGTGTCAATGCGTTGTTCTTTCAGAATTGTTTTAATTTATTTGTTTTAAAATTATTGTTAATTTTTTTAAAATGCATAAAGTTTTTGTCGAAACTAATCAAATATTTGTGAAATAGACACAAGAGTTTATGATAATCGATGGTAGGTAAAATTTGCACTTTTTTATTTTCCTCATCTCTGCTTCAAAATTGATATATGGGGTCCTTGTTGTATTCTATATGCACTTTTTCTTCATAAAATTTTTCGATATTCCTACAATTTGACCTACTTTTCGGTACCACGGTCAACTATTTTTTACAGTCCTGCCAAACCGGTGATCACATAACATGTGTCAAAATGTAATGTTTTGTTGTTGGACATGCATATACGAACCCCCAATAGAGTTTTTTAGAAATGTCAAAAATACAATTTTTTCCCATATGTAGCACGTAACCGTATTTGATTATATTTCTTTTTTTTTATAATATCCTTGTACGAAGTGAGATAATCGCAAAATATCGAATGTTTTAACTTCTGACATTTAATATTTTTTAATGCCGCGCCAACGCGATCTCACTCTCGAGTTTTAATATATTGTTTAAAACGACAAAATAACACGATTGAAACCAAAAAAGTTCTGATTTTTTTTTAACAATCCGTATTCATGACTAAAGTAACTGGACTATTTGTACCAACAACACTATTAAACTTTGGTCCGATTCCCACAACATCAATTAATTATATGAAATAAAATGTGCAAATACAATGTTATGGACACTGTATAATCAGAATTCCACTAAAATTATGAAATTACTAAATTAATAATCTTAAATTTTATGATAATATCGTTCCTATTTTTTAAAAATTATTTAGCGACATCATTGCTGAAAACTGTTTGAGAACTACTGGCATTTCGTATGCATCAAATAAAATCTTAGTTCAGACGTTTTAACGGCCATGACACAAGTCACAAGTCAGTTTAAATTGTACCCGACTCTATTACTGAACGTGTAAGGTGCCCCTTTATAGATATTACTGCTTCGAGCTCTTGCTCGTCGCGTCGTCCCCTTTAATCAGTTGATAGTTAATCTTTTTAGAAGTGTTTTTATATACTGAATTCCTCGTAAACATAACATTGTATTTGCACATTTTATTTCATATAATTAATTGATGTTGTGGGAATCGGACCAAAGTTTAATAGTGTTGTTGGTACAAATAGTCCAGTTACTTTAGTCATGAATACGGATTGTTAAAAAAAAATCAGAACTTTTTTGGTTTCAATCGTGTTATTTTGTCGTTTTAAACAATATATTAAAACTCGAGAGTGAGATCGCGTTGGCGCGGCATTAAAAAATATTAAATGTCAGAAGTTAAAACATTCGATATTTTGCGATTATCTCACTTCGTACAAGGATATTATAAAAAAAAAGAAATATAATCAAATACGGTTAATGAATATAACCTTATTTGATTATATTTATTTTAGTTTACGTACAACGAATCGTTTAGAAACAAAAAAATGCAACGAAGTTTCCGCGCAAGACTTATGCTCCATTCCTTATAGACGATGCATAGATAGAATTAGTGCTATAAATTGAAAAATGCAAAATAATTTATTCATTTATTTATTGAGAATCGTCCTGATTTAGCTTTATTGCAGAATTTTGCATTAAGAACATTGTTCTCAACCGAGAATTAGAGAATGGAGTACCCATAATTTTGGCGATGCATGAAGCCCATATGTCGCAAAATTCTCTTGATAACCGTCGACATTTAAATTTTACGAAGTCGGCTTCAATATTACTTTAAATTTACCATATTTTCCACCTACAACGGCTCAACAACATCGGTACTGTTTATATTACCAGGTCCAAACCTGACTAATATAAGAAAGATATAAATCCACACAACAATGGAGGTACATCTTAAATAATTATTGTTTGGAGTCCGTCAGGACATTATTACTACCTGAGCCGGACAGTATTCTTAATACTGTAATATTTTTGATAAATTGGCTTGTTCGGCTTTTTTTTTCTATTTCATAAATCAAAAGTGCAAGTATAAAATAATGGATCTGCAAAAATTTAGAATTTTATTCGCACGTTTAGTGTCTTAAAAACAATTACAAACCTCCACCTCGCCAAAATGGCACTACGTCACTATACGCCTAGACTCGACGATCTCAGTTGACTCGATGCTTTTTAGTTGTTTTTATAGGTGTTTTAAGAGTATTGTCTGTGTTGCGTACTTCTTGTTTGATTCGGTATAAGTACAGATAAAAAGAATGTTAAGTATTGTATAGTTCCAGAATGCACAAATACAAGTACGAATGCTCCAGAAAATTATTTGTTTGTTTACCATACGACCAAAAGCTAAGAAGAGCGTGGCCTTTCGAAGGGTCGGTTCTTCGGGACGGGACTGGTACCGTTCGGTTCGGGAGTTAATTGCGATTGTGTTAGGATGAACTCGGAGGAGGTATTTCTGATGGTTTTTCCGCAATTAACATGCAAAAGTCGGCTATGCCTCTGGCCTCTCATTTTTAGGAACGGTCATTGGAGGGACTGTAGAGAAGTACTAGTTGGCGAAATGTCAAAAAATTACAATTTTCTCTCGCTCATCTCGGGTCGAATTTTCGATTCTGATCCTGCAATACACGATGCTGATTCATCGCCGACCTTCCTCTTTCCGTAGAGACACAGAACGAGCTTCCACTCGACGTATTTATTTAGTTACGAGCGTTTGAGGATCCATGTTTTTCGACTTTTTAGGTTAAATTTGAAATGCCCCAGAGCCACTTTTCTCTCGCTCGCGTCGAGCGGAATTTTCGATTGAGCCCGTACAGCTTGTTATCAGGATAAAGCTCCAACCTTCCTCTTTTCATAGAGACGTCGCGAGCCCTTTCACTCCAAGTATTTATTTAGTTATTAATTTTAAAAGCACGGACGGTTTTCCATTTTTACGAAAATAGACATTTTTGAAATTTACGGTGTCGATAAAACGCTAATCTTCCTCTTTCCATAGATATCTAAAACGACTTTCAACTCCACGTATTATTACTAAACGGCTGTTAGTGTATTTACACAGTGGAGCGACGAGGGTAGAGGCACGCGTCGAGGGAAGCGGTACCGTGCGAGATACATTTCTAAAATAATCCTTTAAATATTTCCATTTTGCTACTACTTTTTTAACTGTAAAAGACAAAATTTCGACAATAATTCCGAATTTTATCTCGCCCCTTGACGCGCCTCTAGACTCGTCAGTTAACTCTGCGAAAACCTCTCTACTATATTTCGTTACATAACAATATATAATATACCTCTACCCTCGCCGCTCCACTGTGTAGATACCCTTAGTGGCCTCCGAGTTCAAAGTTGCGTATAGTAACGTCACAAACGGGCGCACTGTTTTTGCAACTATTACTAATTTTAACCCCTTATATCTCAAGAACGGGAAAAGTTAATAATATGAAATTTTAAGTGCATAATAAGAATATCGAGTACTATATAAAAACGTATAAAAATCATATAAAAAGAATATCATGGAACAAGCCTATTGCGCAAAAACTGTGGATGCAGAGAAATCAGATGATATTCCATTATTTGACAATTGTTGTGGACAATCATGTCTTAAGACCACACCTGCCGCTTCTGTCGTTGATTCTTTCTATAATTTTTACATTTAGGATGATGAGATTAATCCCATTGATCTATTGGTAGCAAATATAAGTAAAGATTATAAACATAGTGAAGGTGAAGAACTAAAGATAATAACGGCGAAATACAGATTCATGACATTGACAGAGACGAAACGAGACATCATTTTTTAACACTAAACATGGATTAGATCTACTGGGAAACAATGTATAAAAACGTCCGTCGTATCTACGGATACGTTTTACACATAATTCGCTCTATAGGTTCGCTGTTCGTAAAAAATAAGCATAGCATATTATTTTATCCGAAATTTGATTATCTTTAATTTTTATAATAACATTAATTGACTGTCGAGTCATAGGAAGTGCAAAAAACGAATTTATTTACGTTAACCATTAATATTTTTTACCACTGGATTTTATATTATTATATATTATTTAAAAAGACAACATACAGTAACTAAAACCAAACAATAATTCGGATTTTTTTCTTTAAAACAGAAAACCCTAATTTTCCTGGATTAAAACATTTCTGGAAATTTTTATTGACGATGCAACTTTATTATTACAGCAGATGCAAGTCTACTGTTATAAAGTTACAGTACAACTTAATTCACAACAACTTTATTGTTGTTATTAAGCAATATTAAATATTTTTGCACAAAAGTAAATTTTGTGGGTTAGTAAGCCGTTGTTTTTCGTTGACAATTTAAACACGTCTGATATATCTAGGTCAGTACTTAGAAAGAATTGTTTATATACTTGTCAGTTAATTAAGGTTCCCTAATGCAATTCAGCAATGAAAATATTGTAATACGGTGATCATATTTTTCCTGAGTTTTACCTAAATAAAAATTGTCAGGTGTTACCAATAAATTAAGAATTAAATAATTACGTTTAGGTACTTACAGGTGGGAAATATAACTATTAATTTTTGCAAATATTCGTTTAGAAGAACGCAGAAAAACATCCCTGGAAGTATAGTTCTAGTGTGGATGCAAAATCTGTTAATGTTGATGTGAATATTGATAGTATGAGAGGCAGGCACGGTTTCTGCAACGATTAGGACGACTGCATGGATTTATGTCTGTGTCTTAGGTCCAATTTTCAGACAGAGAAGACGTGACGTAGACGTCGGGCGCAGGCGGTCATGGCGCGTTTTCGAGGCTCCTCCATGTGAACAAATGACTCAGTGCAGACTAAGATGACGAGGTGAGGACGCGCCATTTCTGAGGGGGCAATAAAATGGCCATTTCCAAGAAAGAGACATCCGATATAATAGGGAAATATTTATTACTTTTAGCCATACAACTTATATTTGAAAAAAACTATAAGACTAGAACCATAACAAGACTATTACTATGAATTTCCACTCAATAATTTCAGTTGTTTGCAAAATAGCCAGATTTAAAGCTACGAAATAGGAAGATTAGCATAATCTTTTATTTTGCAAACAACTGAAATTATTGAGTGAAATAGTAATAGTCCTGTTATGGTTCTACTTAGGTAATCTTATAATTATTTTTAAAATAAGTAGTAAGGAAGAAAGTTATGGCCATAAATAATAAATATTTCCCTATCGTTTGTCTCTTTCTTGGAAATGGACACCTTAAATAACCGACGGCGATCTATTTAGTGTACTTGCACCTTTTACGTGTTTGCCAAATGTTGCAATTCTGTGTATCAAATAATTTAACTCAACATTCAAAGCTAACCTAAAAAGTCGATACATATTTATTTCGTGCTCGTGGTGTGAATATGGAAACCGGGTGTGTAAAAGTATGTAAGAGAAGATGTATTGGCGTAAATTTGTTGTATTTATATGTAATTTTGATTGAACAGTGGAGTATAAGTAATTTTGAACAGTGGAACGATGTTTTGTTGGCAAAATTTGGGGTAGGCCAGGGTCGTCCGTTGAAAGTCAGTAGGTGGTTTCCAAGAAGCGCAAGGAACTTTTGCGCCGTATTCGCAATTTGTTTTCAGTTGCAAAAACGGCGCAAATATTCCTTGCCCTTCTCGGATAACACCTACTGACTTTGAACGGGCGACTTTCTCTCTTCTTTCATACCCACCCAGCACCTCTAATCGCTCCACGATACTGTAAGATTGTAGGAGTATTGGACATTTGCACATTATTTCATTACTCATAAAGTACTTCCGAGAGTACTTCTAATAGTGTCTACTACATATTGTGTCGGCGATCTATTTAAAACACATAACCGGCAGTGATCTATTTATTTATTTGTATTTTGACAAATTATGGCAATACTGCAAAAATGGTCGCACATGCGTTTTAAATTGATCGCCGTCGGTTATTTAATGCCTCCTCATTTCTGTACCCGCACCACGTCCCACGTCCATTGTCAGTTTCTAGTGGCGTATTGAGTGACCTGTCATCAGAGCTGATACAAAAATACATGGCGATATTGAATTTAATACCAAATTTTGTGAATAAAAGTATGCGTTAATATCAGTTGTTTAGACATTCTAAAAAATTGTGGAAGCAATCAGGCTACATATTTAATTCTTTCATTGCAACTTTGTTATATTTTCTTTCCTTTTTCAAAGACAAAGGGTGTAAAGAATATCTTCTCTGCCCCCGAATATTAGCCAGTAGTACCAGAAGACAGGTGAATATATCTATGTTTCTTCTGTATACCGCACATGCGCCCGACCTCCGCGCAACGTTTTTTATGCTCGAATCGGTGACCTTATAGAAACTGGCGTCTACATCCAAAGCGTAAACAAATAATCCCGCATGCGCATTAGTGCTGCTGCGGCGGACGAATAACGGTTGGTTATTGTATCGCCTTATCAGCTGGATGGTTGGCAACGTTCTCGCTTAGGGTGCAAAGCGAGAGGTCTCGGGTTCAGTTTCTGGACAAGCCGAACTTTTCTTTTAAAATTTTGTAACGATTAATGTATTTTTTTTCAAATTCAGGTTTGATTTGACGGCAGAAATAATTCCTTTTTTTAGGTTAGTTAGGTATTTTTATTTTGCTATCTAATTGTTAATAATTATCAGCGCCGCAGGCAGGATTAGCGTCGCAGACAAAGAAAGAGGGTGCGGGGTGTCCCCCGATTAGATTCTTGTCTTAGAATACTTTTCGCTGTGAAATGGTATTGGTTTGTCTGCACTAGGTGTCGGCGTTTCAGGGATATGGCGCCTAAAAGGTGCACTATGGTTGCGAAAAATGAACGATAAGTAGGATAGCTGAATTTATCTCTATAGATCGTAGTATTTCCGCCTTGTGAATGATGTTGATCTGCCTGTTCTAGGTTGCGTTTTAGTGATATGGCGCCTAAAAAACGCATTATGATGGCAAGAAATAAATGATAAGTAGGGGGTTGAGAATGGTATATTGTGAATTATATAAAAACTGAACAAATGCCCTGCCATGCCTGCTTTTAGTAGCTACGGCTGACGCGTTACTGTTGCAAAAAAGAGCCAATATATTCTTATGTATTTTAAACGGCTGAACACGAATTTGAGGTCCAAATAATATTTTTTAAGTCGCGAAAAATATATCTAATGGCTGAATATGATTAAAGCTGCATCGGCCAGATACGGATTGGTTTGAGAACCTCCTCCTGTATAAAATGTTTTGAAGTCGGTTAAATATATATATAGTTCTCTTCATATATTTAAAGCAAATAAAAAATGTCGGGTATTTGATCTTTACCGCAAAGTCAAAGGCGCCGACACTTTTTATGTGCCTTAAGTATATGAAGAGAACTATAACAAAATTAAGTTATTTAGAAAACTGCGGTGTATCCTATAGAATGTTTAACAATTAAGTATTTAAAAATCTCAATAAACCTGCAAAAATTATAGCTTACATTTAGTTTGTTAATTTATTTTAATAGAGATGTTTTTATTACAAGAAAATATATACATGAAAACAATAACATAGATACACTGAAGTTCATTAATACATGTTAATAAATAAAAGCTGTGAAAAGTAATTAATTATCGTTAATTTATAACTCTAAATAACAAAATATTGCTACAGTATAATTGCCAAGTGTAAGAGATAAGTAAATAACACGACAGTAGCATACAGTAGCGTACCAACAATAACACAGGCACACACATACAAAACGCAAATCTATAATTTTACCGGATGACTCATTATCTGTAGCAGGTTTTTCTTTCTTTTCCCTGTGTGTTTGGAATATAACTTCTTAAATTACTCAGCTAATAATTGGTATATCGGGAATTATTTCAATTTTCTTATGAAAAACGTAGCAAAGTTAACGCATATACTATTGGGAATGTGCATTAGTATCAACTCTATCATAAACGTATCTTCGGGTCCCCTGGTCTAAGATCGACCCAGCATATTATATGAACTAATATTGTACAATCAAATACATAAGTTCCTAGAATAAGATACGTATTATCAAAACATAGATAAATAAAATAAAAAATGTTAAAATGGAATGGATGGCACTCACAAAAAAAAGTGGTCTTCTCCTGGGACTTTATTGGGTAATCCCTATGTATTTCGACGCGTTGAATATGATTCCGTTGTCCGTTTAGCTCCATCATCCACAAATTTTGAGTAAATCGCGAAAATAACAAAAAAAAGTGTTTTTTTTTAGGTTATTTTTGCGACTTACTAGCAATTGATGGGTGTTGGAGCTAAAGGGACACGGATTTGTGTTCAGAGCATCGAAATACATACGCGTTGCCCAGTTCATTTCTACTTGTAATGTAAAAAAATCTTTTACTTATATTTTCTATAAAATTATCTAGTAAATCAATTTCATGAGGCAAAATTGCAAAACATCTTCAACATATCAACACAGATAACCGATTTGTATATAGAATTTTGAACCAGTCTAGTCTCAAAATCCTCCGGTTATCTGATGATCTGAGAAATGTTGTCGATAAGTAACATAATTGAAACGAAAACAAACGCACACTAGCAAATACTTAAATTTTAATTATAATAATTCGATGCATGTTAAAAGGGATGTTATAAAATGGTAATCTGATAGGGCCAAAATAATTTATTTATTAATAAAATATTAAATAATGACAAACATCTATCGTCTTCTGTGGCGAGAGGTATTAGCTGTTTTGACTATAAGCGGTATCGGTATCGACCTGTGGTTAATAAGTTAATAATAGTATATATTAAACGGAATTAATTATTATCGAAGTTGTTTTAGTGTCGTTGAATAAGTTATAAATTACGTATTCTTTTTTATCGCAGAGTAAATTGTGATAAACCCACTCATTTTCATGTAATTTGCCAATGATTTCAGCGATGAAAAAAGATTTTTTTTCTCGTAATTTTGCCGTAGTTGTAGATTGAACGGAACTATAGACAAAAGTATTCATAACAAAACAATGTCGAATATTACGCGTATTTATTAGAATGCATTAATCTGGCCGCCATGTTGATGAGACTCGCAAAGTGGGGACACAATATAGTATATTGTATTGTATTTTATTATATTAATATTATATCAATATATTATTAACATTCTGTTCACGTAAACCATTGATAATTGTGATGGGCATGTTTGCTACTATATTTCTCAGTTTGTTCTGAGCTTTAGAGTATCACACTGACGAGACAAATGTCGAAACACGTGTCTGTGGAAGATTTAAAGTGCTATTTTAGTAGGTGCTTTTGTTGTGTTGGTTTTTAGTTTCATTCAACAGAATACTTTAGATTAAAAATAACACGATATCAATTGTACTGTAGGTAATGCACATATTTTCTTATAATTGTATAAGATTGTTTGTTATATATTTTATACTTATCTTTATAAATAAATTTTTGTGTAAGTTAAAATAATGACTAGTTTTGTCTGGTAATATATTTGTGAAATTTCTGGCTGCTAGGCAAATATATCCAATTCACTGCAATGAGTTTCATAACTAGTACAGATATTAAACAGAGGAGAAAACTTGAATACGTTAGATCTAGGAGTGGATAAATAAAAGCTATGAGAACGACGAGAAATAATCCGTGGGACAAAAAAGTTCAGTTATCTTAATATTTCACTACAATCTATTTTATTATGCATTATTTTATCTAGAAAACGCAAGCAAAGGACTCACGCCTTTCGGAAAGACTGGTAATATCAAATTTTTCAAGTAATTGATTTTCAGAAGCTCTAATTGGTGGGTATGTACCTTCAGATTTAAAGTTTAAAAATTTGAGGAAATGGCGCTGAATATTTTCCAATTTATCGTTATGAGTGTTATACCCAGAATGCCAGACAAGTGAAGCATACTCCAGTTCAGATCGAAAGAAAGCAAAATAAAGCATCTTTAAGGTTTTCGCATCATTAAAATCATAGCTGTTACGCAAAATGATGCCTAATATTCTGTATGCATGCGAAATTACAGCATCAATATGGTTAGTAAAGGTTAATTTATTATCAAAAGTTACACCTAGATCCTTGAACGTAGGTGGTCAGCATGTCGCCATTAACGTTATAATTATATATAAGTGGGGACTTGGTTGTATAACTCATAACATTGCACTTGCCAACATTTAGGTGAAAAGCACTTTCATCGCACCAAACCGATGACTTAGAAAAGTTGTTTTGAAGTTTTCGCAGTCATTAAAATCATCAATCACGTCTAAATGATCACTGATGTCGTTAATAAAAATATTAAAGAAAAGGGGTCCAAGTATTGATCCCTGGAGTACTCCAGACGTGGCTCGGTATTCAACAGATTTATATCCTTTATAAGATACGAATTGAACTCTATCAGTCAAGTAACTCTCAAGAAATTGAAGTAAACTGTCAGATAATTCCAATTTGTAAAGTTTACAGAGAAGTATCCCATGGTTCAGTCCGTCAAACGTCTTAGAAAAGTCAGTATAGACTGAGTCTACCTGTATGTGGGAATCAATTGATTCAGCAGTGTACTGAGTAGCGTAGACTACGGTGGGGCGACCTTTCATAAAACCTTGTTGCGTAGATATTTTCAGTTGAACATGTGCATAAATGTTATCATGCAGTAGGATTTCGAAAGCTTTACCAAAGCTACATATGATTGTTCTCGGTCTATAATTAATAACATCATTTCTTTCACCTTTTTTATACACAGGGCACACTTTGTGGAGTATTTCCAAATATCAGGAAAATAGCATTTCCCTAAGACAAAAATTAAAAATTATGCAGAGAGGATATGCAAAAATGCTGGCACAGTCTTTCAGTAGAAATGCTGGAATTGCATGTGGTTTAGATTTAATTCTTATTAACGCCGTGCAAACTTCAGCCTCGGAAAAGCGTTTAATGTCCAAACATTCAAACGAAAGATTATTAGATTTAGTTACTGGGCGTCCGAGATGTTAAGGAAGTAAGATTGCTCGAAAAAGTTAGCAAATGCATCGATGATATTATTAGGGGTCTCCAGAGGTTCAATGCTATAGGTCATGTCTTTAGGTATGCTAATTTTCCATTTTCTTCCCCATTGATGTAAGCCCAGAATTTATTGGGTTTAGATGTGATATTATTTTCAATTCGATTTGTATAAATTTGAAATGCAATTTTAATATCGTGTCAAGGAGTGTGTTGTCTCACTCGGCCCCTTAACTGGGTTTACCGTGGTGAGTTGACATACACCAGGGACGGTTGACGCGAACATAGTGCTTTGGCCCTAGCCTATCACCGTCCAAGACCGTCCGCCAGCTTCACCAATGCCCCTTCGGAGGTGCTGGTAAGCATGTGGTGAAGAACCACACCCTGCACGAGGTGACACTGCTTAAACAAAAGGCGGCGGATCTAGACCGGGAGGTCAATAAATATCCCCCAAGCCAAGGTGTAAGCCATCGTGCCGAGGGCTGAATGGTACTGGGGTGATGGTACCTCAAACGATGCCTATGGGAAACCGGGCGACCTCTCATAGTATTTAGCCTTGCTCCCGTAACAGGCTCTGCGGGGGTCGACCACATTTCCTGTTCACTCGTGGGTTCAAAAATGAATTCCCAAAACAATAAAAACCTTTCTGAGGAGTGCTCTGATCACAGGGCCTCCTCTCCCACCTCTTCCGGGGAAGATTCCTTTGCAGGGATCTCCCCCCTCCTTAGAAAGGGTGGCTCCAGAAATGGGGCAACCCTATCCCGTGGCACCGGAGAAGGCTCCTCACGGGGGGCCTTCCCCAATCCCACACCTCCCACACAAGAGGGAATCTCCGTTTCGGGGGCTCCCTCTATTTCGGACGTCGCTGGAGGGCTCAACCCTACGGATGGGCAACCCAAGCGACGTAATCGCAGCGGCGCGGCTCGAAAGAGAGCCAGGAAATTGCGGGTGGAGAGGACTTCTGGGGAGGGTACACCTCGGGTAAACGTTCCCAAAAGGGGACGGCCCGAGGAAGAGACCCCCCCCAGCATCTCTAAACCTACAAAAAGAGCTAGGCCTGACCTTTCATACAGTCAGGTGGCAAGCAAAGGGGTCAAGGTGGCGGTGGCCGCAGCTGGTTTTCCAGAAGAGCGGCTAACGGCTGCCCTGACCGACAGTTTGCAAGAAGCCCTCGATACTCGGATGGATGGGCTCCCCTCAGGGGGGCCTCTCCCCGAGTTTGACGGCTTCAGGCTAACTGAGCAAGGAGTGGTGCAGCTGTTCTGCGGGAACGAGATGTCGCTGTCATGGCTTAGATCGGCCATAGGCGGCATCTCTCCCGTTGACGGCGTGTCACTCCAGCTCCTGGAAGGGGACAAGCTCCCCAAATACAAGAAGATGGTGGCTACGGTCCCAGGAAAACCCATGGACCAGGCCACCATCTTCAGTAGGCTGACGCGGCATAACCCGGAGCTCCGGACAGAGCTGTGGAAGGTCCACGGCACTCAGGTTGTCGAGGCCAAGGGGCTTCGACTCATTCTGGGCGTCGATGAGGCCTCCGCAGCGAAGATTGCGAGCCTGGGTTACCGCGCTCAGGCGGGGGTGATTAAGGTGTCCTTTTGGGACCCAAAACATCCCCGGGGGGAAGTAGCAGAGGCCGGCCCAAGCGGCGGCAACAACGCGCCTCCGAGCATGACGGACACAGCGATGGAGGGGCTGTCGGGCTCGGAGGAAAAGTAGAGTAGTAGGAGTAGTTAAGGAAAAAAAAAAAAAAAAGAAAAGGAAAGGAAAAAAAAAAATGGAAATACTCCAAATCAATCTGCAACACAGTGAGCCGTCCTCCGCATTAGTAGGACGATAGGCCGCTGCGGGACAGATACACATTGCCCTGATTCAGGAGCCTTGGGTTCGCCATGGCTCCATTCGAGGTTTAGACAGGCGGCACGGAGCCATTTTCTCCTCCGCACACAACATACCTAGAGTATGCATATATGTCTCGAAGGAGATAAAAGCAACAACAATTCCCGAACTTTGTTCCAGGGACGCGGTTGCTATTAAGGTGAGCCTTAGGGAGGAAACCGACAGAGCAGAAATCGTCTTCGGCTCTGTCTACCTTCCCTACGACTCGCCAACACCGCCACCTTCAACCGAACTGGAGAAGATGGTTCAATTCTGTACTGATAGACGACTGCCTCTCATCATAGGATGTGACGCCAATGCTCACCATATCTGCTGGGGCAGCACAGGGGTCAATCCTAGAGGCAGTAGTCTATTACAGTACCTGTACACTACCGATTTAGAGATAATAAATCGGGGCAACACTCCAACCTTCGTTACCCAACGGAGGCAGGAGGTCATCGACGTCACACTGGGATCCAGACTAGCGGTCCCCCTGTTTAAAAATTGGTACGTATCAACGGAACCCTCATTGTCGGATCACCGACACATCAGGTTCAAACTGGACTGCGCTCCCTCCTCAGAGGAGAGCTGGTACAGGAACCCCAGAGATACCGACTGGGACGCCTATAGACGAGCCCTCTCGGACAAAATAAACAGGGTTATTATACCCAGAAACACAGAGGAGATAGAATCCTCTGTCAAACTTCTCAATGGAGCGATCAATGCCTCATACGAGAGCAGCTGTCCTCTAAAAAGAAGCAAGGGAAAGAATAAAGTTCCCTGGTGGAACAGGGAACTTTTGAACCTACGCAAGGAGACACGCAGGCTCCTTAACAGGGCTATGCGCACTCAACTCCCGGAGGACTGGGACGACTACAAACGATCCCAACGCCTCTACAAAAGCCACATTCGTAGCAATAAGAGGGCAGCCTGGAGGAAATTCTGCGAAAGCATTGAAGATCTTCCAGAAGCCGCTAGGCTTTGCAAAGCCCTTAAGAAAGATAAACCTTCACAGCTGGAGGACTTGAGGCTTCCTTCCGGTAGACTAACGTCTACCAATGAGGAGCGCCTCAAGCATCTATTAGCAACTCATTTCCCCGAATCCGTAGTGGAGACGGAGGAAGCACCACCCCCTCGGCCCCCCCGCGCTGCGGTCACGGCAGCGGATTGGAGGACAGCCTCGAGGGTGGTAACAGTGGAAAGGGTCAGGTGGGCTATTTCCACGTTTGAGCCGTTCAAAAGCCCAGGACCGGATGGAGTGTTTCCGGCACTTCTGCAAGAGGGGACAGAGACACTCATCCGTCCGGTCTATCATTTGTTGAGAACCTGCCTGGCCACGGGGTATATTCCTATACCCTGGAGGGCCGTCAAGGTGGTTTTCATACCTAAAGCAGGACGTACGTCGTACGACACTGCCAACTCCTACAGAGCTATCAGCCTAACATCCTTCCTTCTCAAAACTTTAGAGAGGTTGGTTGAAAGGTACGTCAAAGACGGAGCACTGACCTCAGTACCTCTGCATCCGTCACAACATGCTTACCAGGCCGGTAAGTCAGTGGAAACGGCCCTTCATCCGATCGTTTTGAGGATCGAGAAGGCGCTGCAACACAAAGAACTTGCGGCCGGAGCCTTCTTAGATATCGAAGGAGCCTTTGACCATACCTCCTTCGATTCAATCTGCGCCGCCGCTGCCTATCATGGCATCGAAGACACCATCATTAGATGGTTGAGGGCCATGTTGGCGGGAAGGCAAATAACAGCTGCCAATGAGGATACGGCAGTTAAAGTTTCAGTAAGGAGAGGCTGCCCACAAGGGGGCGTCCTATCTCCTCTGCTATGGAACCTCGTTCTCGATGGCCTATTACAGGAACTCGAGAACGAGGATCTTTTTGCGCAAGGTTACGCAGATGACCTTGCAATCATCATCTCGGGAAAATTCCCAAATACGGTCAGCGGACTCTTACAAAGGGCCTTGCAGATCGTACAAAGATGGTGCAATGACCAGGGCCTTAGAGTCAATCCCTCAAAGGCGCAAATGGTCATCTTTACTAGGAGACGCAGGCTAGACGGTTTCGTCGAACCCGTACTCTACAACACTACTCTAACGATCTCAAGGACAGTGAAGTATCTAGGGGTCATCCTGGACTCTAAGCTGACCTGGAGAGATCATATAGAGAGACAAGTACAAAGGGCCACTACAACCCTATGGGTATGTAGAAGAACCTTTGGCAAAACATGGGGGCTAAACCCCAGGGTGGCTATGTGGTACTATACTGTCATAGTTAGACCAATGATTACGTATGCCTCTCTTGTCTGGTGGCCTGCCACAACCAGGTCAACCATACGACAGAAGCTAACACAACTCCAAAGACTTGCCTGCTTAGGAGTCACAGGAGCAATACGCACGACCCCCACAGCAGCTCTGGAGGTCCTTCTGGACCTTGCGCCCCTTCACCTAGTGATTGTGGCCGAGGCTCGGAAAGCGGCTTACAGACTGGAATGCGGAGGTCAGTGGAAGAAAGGAGGAGAACAATCAGGTCACACAAGGGCCCTAGCTGATGCGATAGGAGCCCACTCACTTCTGGAGGCCAGGAGTGACGACGTGATGCCTTCCTTCTCCTTCGCACAACCCTTCGAGGTAGTCTTCCCGAAAAGGGAAGACTGGAGACAACTCGAGGACATACTCAGGCCTGCAGATATTGTCTGGTTCACAGACGGATCGAGGCTAGAGGAAAGTACTGGAGCGGGTATATTTGGGGAAAGGCCCAGGGCTGAGCTTTCCTATGCCCTGGGCAAATTCGCCACGGTATTCCAGACCGAGATCTTCGCTATTTTGGTCTGCGCACAGGAGAACATCCGAAGGAAATACTCCAATAAACACATATATATATGTAGCGATAGCCAAGCGGCCCTCAAGGCCCTTGCATCGAATCGGACCAAGTCAAAACTGGTCCAAAACTGTAAACAGGCCCTCTGTGAACTTGGCTCATCAAACTGGGTCAGGCTTCTCTGGGTGCCTGGACACAGCAACATTGAGGGTAACGAGCGGGCCGATGCTCTGGCCAGAAGGGGCTCTCGTGAACCTCTGCTCGGTCCGGAGCCGGCTCTCGGTTACCCTAGATCCCAAGCCAAGAGGTTGATAGATAACTGGACTCGCTCCCAGTTCATTGACCTCTGGGATTCCTATCCAGGACTCCGGCAAGCGAAGCTCCTTATCTCAGGACCCTTGCCGGAGAGAACAAAGCAATTTCTGCGTCTAAGCAGAAAGCAAATTAGAGCCGTAACAGGCCTCCTGACCGGACATGGCTCTTTTAGGAAACACCTACACACAATGGGGGTGGTTGACCACCCCGATTGCAGGTTCTGTGAGGACGAGGAGGAGACTTCCATCCACGTTCTCACTTCTTGCCCAGGACTGATGAACCTGAGGCACAAGCACTTCGGCGCTGGCTTTCCAGTGCTGGAGGAAATAAGGAGTTCTCCCGTGGGAAGGATTTCAGCCTTTGGGCTGGAATCCGGTCTGTACGGGGGAGCTCCTTAATTTGTTAGCGGTAGCACAATGGGCCACAAGGCCTGAGTGCGGCGACCTCCAGGCGCCCCGCTAAAAGAAGAAGAAGAATATCCGACTTGATTTGTGATCTTTTTTTTTTTTAATCACTTATTTAACGTCGGCCTATTTCCGCTACCAAGGCCAATCACCGACGCCAGGAGACGAGCTACCCCCAACCTGGAAATTTTGCCGAACCTCTTCTCTATCGAAGAGTAGGGATCTTTTACGTGCCTAACATTTAATAGACAAGGGACCGACTGCTTTACATCCCCTCCGAAGGATGGTATATCCACTATGTAACCCCCGCCTAAAGTTACATACCTTCTACGCATGCGCTGATATACAAGCCGTTAGAAGACGGAGCGAGAACGCTGTGTTTCCCTGGAGAGGCTCACCCATCCAAGTACTAACCGCGCCCGACGTTGCTGCATTTGCGTATCGAAATACGTGTATATGCAGACGTCTCTACGCTCGCTCCGATTTGTGATCTAAGTCTACGAAATTCAGTTAGAGATTCATTATTACCATGGCGTTTAAATATTAATTTCTTATGCTTTAGCTTTATATTTTTTATAATTTCGCCGTTAAACCAAGGGGGAAATGTCTTTTATTTTTTGGAGTTTTGAACTTGGGTATATTCTCATTAGAAATTTCAGTTAGTTTCTTATAAAATAAGTCAAGTTGTGAAGGTATGGAGCAACCAAATGTTGTATGCAAGTGACAATTTGAAATAGTTGTAAATATCCTGCAGCGGTGAGGTTTCCTTCGATAAAGAAGGTCCTATTAATTGGTGACCACAAATCCCAGCCTCAAACATTTAATTTCTGAGATCGCTGCATATGCCTTTCTCCCTTCGAATTGAGATTTTCATCAGACCAATACTTGTAGTTATGACGATTCACGTTACTATTTAACATGAATGATGATTAATTAGAGAGAAAACTTTAAAGTTACAAAAGTCTTTCATCAAAACGCGTCATCATTTCGTCGCAAAACTGCACCCTTCTATTAAAGTCGTCCTCAGCAGCCAGGTCTTGTACCAAATAAATGTTATACGGATGATTATTATGTTTTTTGAAAATTATGAGAACCGATGTTTGAGAAATATCTTGCTGTTGTACTATTTTTGGTATCGAATTTTGGAGATTTTGACTATTGGAGAACTTTCAACTTTTATCATCATTAGTTGCAAAAGTCTTAGGTCTTCCCGACTACTGCCAATCTTTCACCATTTCAGTTTCTTCAAGACGTGATACTACTGCCGTCTTAACTGTGATCTTACAAATATCTGCAGGATCAAAAAATGTATTATTGAATAAATTTACAACATCGTTGTAAGCTTTAATACGATCCCCGTATCCTCGCATCATACATAAGCACGATTATTATTTTCTTTCATTTAAGTTCATTTGAATAAATTTACGAAGTTGTACTTCTCTGGCATTTATAAGAAAACGTCATTGAAATAGAGATCAAGGTAATTTTTATTTATTATTATCCTGGATAAGGAGTTAGGTAAAATAGTAAATGTAAGTACAAACGGATAAAACTATTTTTTGAGTTTAGCTTATAATAATTATGATCATTATTTTATTAATGAGATGCATTCATGTAAACTTAAGCTAATGATTAAAGAGTTATCAAATTTAGTAGTTGTATAGAAGAAAATTAAATTAGCAGTTTTTTAACACGCTTTTATTAGATTCACCTGTATCTATCAATCTATCAATGTAACGGAATCTTTCAACGTAATTTTCACCCACTTCTTATTGTTGTATCATCATGAAACTTGGCAGCTGTGTGTAGCTCCGATGACAATACAATATGCTCAATTTTATAATATGTTCAAAATGGCCGCCGCCCCAATGGCGGATTATCATTTTCTTTACAACCCCCTTGATATGGGTATCAAAGGAAAAGGCTTGACAGCTAGAAAACAAATGTCATCAAAACTTAAAAATTCAAAATGGCGGCGTCAACATGGCGGATAGGTTTATCAATTATCGTTGGATTCGACTGAATATCGGTATCTGTGGGTTATTGAGGCTCCAGATTAGAATTATCTGGTCCAAATTTTTAAGACTAAAAAATAAATAATAGTTTAAAGAAACTAAAAAAACAATATAGCAAACCGAACTAAAAAGTAAAAAATAATACAATACAATACAAAAAAGCGTGGGGTGCTTGATATCAACAGGTATAAATATTTCATAGTAATAAGCACCCCACGCTTTTTGTATTGTATTGTATTATTTTTTACTTTTTAGTTCGGTTTGCTATTAAAGCGTGTTTTTTAGTTTTTTTAACACTTTTTGTATTATTACTTTGCACTGTAGGTTGTTAATTTCATATCGGGTTGCACTAGGCTTATTAAAGTCAATTTCAGCGCTTGCTGCAGCAAACCATTACCATGATAAACTTAAGGTATCTCTTATTCAGGTAGATCTTGGAGATGAGCGTAGATACGTTTGCTTATACTCCTTATTTCGATACGAAAATGCAGCAACGTCAAGCGCGGTTAGTACTTGGCCGGATGATCCACTGTAGGGAAATTCAGCATTCTCGCTCCATCTTCTTACGGCTTGTCTATCAACGCATACATAGAAGAATGTAACTTTAGGCGGGGGTTACGTGGCGGATATACCATCCTTCGGAGGGGATGTAAAGCAGTGGGTCCCTCGTCTATTAAATGTTAGGTAAGTAAAAAGTCCATACTCTTTGAAGAGAAGGGGTTCGGCAAAATTTCCAGGTTGGGGGTAACTCGTCTTCTGGCGTCGGTGACAGGCCTTAGTAGCGGAAATAGGCCGAGGTTAAATAAGTGAGTAAAAAAACTAGATCTTTTAGATCAAGTTGAATATTTCCGTAACTATCATTTTCAGGGTTTTAATGTTCAAATGACTTCTATCTAGAATGAGATGGTCTTTCAGATTCCAAAATAAAAAACCGCTGCCTAAGGAATCACTACTTCCACATCCAGATTCTTCATCCAAGTCGTTTTAAAGGAAACATCTTGACTATATTTGCACTCTAGTATGTGGAAATTATTGGTCATAGAATTTTAATAATATTTGGGGCAGATGTCATAGAAAAGTTTGAGGAGTTGGTTTCTACCATATACGTTAAAAATGAAGTTTTTAGTTCACCCTACTTATTTTCTACTATTCACCTCCCACCCCTTCAATGGAGGCATCTCAATCAGATGTCACTACAATACATACGTGTACTAATCTCAAGTGAATATCTCAATTTGATGTTATCAATCCCATTAATAATGAAGCGGAGGTGGTGGAGTTTGAAAAATATTAGAAAGAAATCTGAGGCCTTGGTTTCTAGTATATACACCGAATCCCAAATTTCTGTAGTCTTACCAGCTTGCTTTACTTATTTTCCCCTATTTGCCCCTATTTAACCCCCAACCCTTCAACGACATCATCTCAAAGTATGATCTAGTTTCAGACGTCGTTATAATACATACGTGTACCAAATTTCAAATGAATATCTCAATTTTATTTTATCAACCCTTTTCATATTGGAGTAGGGGTGGTTGGGTTGAAAAATATTATAAGAAAATCTGACGCTGTGGCTTCTAGTACATACACCGAATTTCAAGTTTCTGTAGTCTTACCAACGTTTTACTTATATTCCTCTAATTACCCCAAATTAACCCCCAACCCTTCAACGGAATCATCTCAAAATATAAACTAATTCCAGACGTCGTTATAATACATACGTGTACGAAATTTCAAATGAATATCTCAACTTTATTTTGTCAACCCCATTAATGGGGTAGGGGTGGTGGGGGGGTTGAAAAATATTATAAAATAATCTGAGGCCTTAACTTCTTGTACATACACCGAATTTCAAGTTTCTGTACTCATACCAGCTTGCTTTACTTATTTCCCCCTATTGACTCCTAAATAACCCCCAACCCTTCAACGGAATCATCTCAAAGTATAATCTAGTTCCAGATGTCGTTATAATTCATACGTGTACCAAATTTCAAATGAATATCTCGATTTTATTTTATCAACCCTTTTAATAATGAAGTAGGGGTGGTGGGGGTTGAAAAATATTATAAATAATCTGAGACCTTGGCTT
This sequence comes from Stenurella melanura, assembly GCA_963583905.1. Classification (NCBI taxonomy): domain Eukaryota; kingdom Metazoa; phylum Arthropoda; class Insecta; order Coleoptera; family Cerambycidae; genus Stenurella; species Stenurella melanura. The sequence continues at coordinate 102,685,027 of OY757312.1, forward strand.
CTAGTACATACACCGAATTTCAAGTTTCTGTAGTCTTACCAGCTTGCTTTATTTATTTTCTCCTATTTACCCCTATTTAACCCCCAACCCTTCAACGGAATTATCTCAAAATATAATCTAGTTCCAGATGTCGTTATAATACATACGTGTAGAAAATTTCAAATGAATATCTCAATTTTATTTTATCAACCCTTTTCAAATTGGAGTAGGGGTGGTGGGGGTTGAAAAATATTATTAAAAAATCTGATGCTTTGGCTTCTAGTACATACACCGAATTTCAAGTTTCTGTACTCTTACCAACTTGTTTTACTTATATTCCTCTATTTACCCCAAATTAACCCCCAACCCTTCAACGGAATCGTCCCAAAATATAATCTAATTCTAGACATCGTTATAATACATAAGTGTACGAAATTTCAAATGAATATCTCAACTTTATTTTATCAACCCCTTTAATGGGGTAGGGGTGGTGGGGGGTTGAAAAATATTACAAAAAAATCTGAGGCCTTAACTTCTAGTACATACACCGAATTTCAAGTTTCTGTACTCTTACAAGCTTGCTTTACTTATTTCCCCCTATTTACCCCTATTTAACCCCCAACCCTTCACCGGATTTCCTCAAAAAACAATCCAGTTCCAGATCTCGTTATAATATATACGTGTACAAAATTTCAGGTCAATATCTTAAACCGTTCCGGAGAAAGCGTGCGGACAAAAAAAGTTACAGACAGACCGACAGACAGACCGACAGACAGACAGACAGACCGACAGACAGAAAATTTTTTTTCGCTCAAATTTAAAATCTCGACGTTTCATGACATTCTAAACCTATTTCACGAATAAAAATTTTTGAAAATTTTTTTGCGATTACTATACTTCCAATCCACTACGTGGATGTGGAAGTAAAATACACTCTTCCATTTATAAAACACAAGATGACCTTGAGGTTATATTGAAATTAATAATATCTCCATCTAGTATATTACAAAACCTGTAAAACTTTTATACGAATCATTTTTCTATAACTTGTAGTTTTCGAAAAAAATCGTCCGATTCCAGACTTTTGGAGGACCCTGTATAAAAACAAAATCCAGATTTTTTTTTTTTTTCGTAATTAGTTGCAGTGAAATGCACTGCTTGCCTGAACTATATTTATAATCGGTGAATCAGCTGACACCCCAGCACGCATATTTGTTGAGCCGAATGATGAACAATAAGCCTATTATTGTCTCGTTCCGTGAAAGTTGTAGTCATTGTGTTTATCTTTATACGAGTACACCTTATCTGTATATCTCTGTTAGCAATACATCCCTTCACCCTTCAAGGGCCTCTGTCTTAGTGACATCACTTAACTATTGGACGATCGTGCCTCTCCCGAACGAAACCGAGCCAGTGGCGTCAGCCAAGATGCGCGTCAGGCAGAATATAATATACCCTTGTCAATGAAGTACGCATGGCAATAAATTCGTACTAAATTGTGGTTTTTAGTCTTATTTGGGGTTGAAACCCTACAAACGCTAACATCAGAAGTGGGATGCTATCCAATGTGCCAGTGAAAGAATAATAAGTTGTACGAACTGTTAATTTTATTTGTTGTTACGTTGTGATGTGGAAAATACCGAACATGACAGTGATAGTAATGTGAACACGTACAGGAAGAGCAGGAGATCTCATTACCAAAAAGTGTAAAGTTGCAGTGGCAAAACATGTTAATGGTTGTAGTAGCAACCCAACAGCAACAATTTTCAGAATTATTGTGCAATACAAAGATGGCGGTGAAGGCAACGCCCGAGCTGAACGAGAATGATTCTATTTGCGCAAGTGTCAACGTCATTCTCTACGTCCTTCCGCTTATATGCGCAAGCGTCAACGTCTTTCTCTGTCTTTCCGCTAAGTAGAATTTGACCCTGGTACGAGCACTGAATGGCGGCATGACTGAAAGACGTTGAAAGATGATTGTAACGTATTACCGGCGAAATCCGTAAGAAAAAGCCGAATCAACACAACACCACTCGTTTGTACCATTGCAAGAAGATCGAACATACCGAAAATTTATTGTTGGTATAAAAATAAAACAAAATACCGACTCACAACAAGGACGTGACCTAGCCATAGCCACGTCACCAATAGGTAGCTACTTTGTTGGGCAAGAATCAAACAATTTTCATTCACATATTGTATCAATAGTGGAGCTGACTCAGCAACACCGCTGTTGAGAGATTCCGTGCAGTGATCCAACCCGATGCACGTGCTTTATTGGAATTTGAATTGACTCTTTGACTAATGACAGAAATTTATTAACTGTTATGACCTATCCAATATTTTAAAGTTGCTGTCAATAAAGAATAACGGTAGCCTAGAAATTAATCTGTCAGGACTGGACGAGCTTTAAAATCAGGCAACTACGACAGTTGTTGATTGTAAACCAAAAGAAAACACGGACCGATTATTTTGTTAACCCTGAAAAACTGTCGTTGTAACATGGTTGCAAATGAAACGCAATGCTGATAAGTAAACTCAATAGCAAAATGTACAACTTCACTGACTTGTTACTGGTGTTACTGGTAATTTACTGCGAGCAATCCTCACAGGAGAGAACGAAAAGATATGGATAAAAGTATTACCTAAAATTGAAAAGATTAACACTACGGTGCATTTATCGACTAGTTTATTGGCGCACTGTATTATGGTTTGGGACAAATCTGAAATTACAGCTACTCAGCAGTTTTTAGCCGACATACCGATGATTAACTCTGTTGACCCTGACGAGGCCGTTCAAACCCAAATACAGCTGGCATAAGTACATCGAAAACAAGCGAGCTAAGCAATCTGTAGTTTCGTTAAGAAGCAAAATTGTTTTTCATCGGCGATATAGTTGCCGTAGAGGATTCACAAGAAGTGAATGGAGGAAAATAAAACGAAGGTAGATAGGACCATCCACTGTACTGTTTTAAAGGTCCTTCCAAATGAACGCTGTCTCCTTGGTAAGAAAGGTAGAAGCTCAAGAAGAGCTGTGTCTTTGTTACATGGGTATAAAATAAACAAATCTAAGACTACTGTAAGTATTATAATAATATAATAAACTTGGCCTTTAATTTATAATGTGTAATGGTTGCATTTTACTTACACTGTGTTGATTAATGGATGATTACAATATAAAGTCGCACATATGATATTATTTAATAATGAGATATAGTAAAACTAATGCAGTGAATTTTGTCGCTGAATTTTTGTAATCATTTTGACTTGTTGCATGTTATTGAGTAGATTTCAAGGTAAAGACGTGGCATCCCCACGTAATGTGTAAAGACGTGGCAACCCCACGCAATGTGTAAAGACGTGGCAACCCCACGCAATGTGTAAAGACGTGGCAACCCCACGCAATGTGTAAAGACGTGGCAACCCCACGCAATGTGAGTAGACGTGGCATCCCCACGCAATGTAAGCAAGGATGTGGCGATCCCACACGACATGACAAGTTATATTACACACTGTGACGATTCCACAATATGTGAAAAGAGCGTATGTGGCAGACCCACATTACTTAATCTATGTCGTGACAATCTCATGACAAAAACATGTGTGACAATTTATGTTTTAGTGCCAATCTGGATGAGGTGTCCATCATTCTGCATGTCACCCAATTATAGTCAAAGTTGCGTAAGTCAGCACCATCAAATCAACAGTTGCTTTCTACAGCAACAAGTGGCTGGTAGAGGTAAACTGAAACCAAGGTGTAAAGATCCCTTCAGGTAAACTGAATCATGGTATAAGTAATGATCCCTTCTTTATTTCGTCGTTTTATTCCACTGAAAGGTAAAATAAAAATAACAATAATAATAAAAGTCGGTGGGAGTACCACTCGTAAAACAGGGGAATACGAGAGTATCGTACTGAACCGAAAACGGGAGCACCGTTCAGACAATCAGATATGATATTGACATTAAATAAAATGCGAGAGGATCGCAGACGTTCTAGAACAGAAAACGGGAGTACCGTTCAGAAAATACACGAGAGTATCGTGGTAATAAGCTTGAATAAAATACGGGAGTACCGTTCAGAAAATACACGAGAGTATCGTGGTAATAAGCTTGAATAAAATACGGGAGTACCGTTCAGAAAATACACGAGAGTATCGTGGTAATAAGCTTGAATAAAATACGGGAGTACCGGTGAGCTATAACAGCAATTCATGGAAAGATAAATGTTGTGGTAGTCCCACATAAACAAATGCTTTTTACAGCCGCTGAAATAATAAACAAACTATAGAGACCTCAATCAAGGTTAACAGTTGACATTGCGGGAACACTACATGAACACGTAATTGTCAAAGCAAAGAAAATGTGAAATCTGAGCTGGGTTACAATATAAACAAATTATTGTCATGTCAAATGAAATTTGAATCATGGTTTTCATATGCGGTCTTTCATAAAATCATAAGCAAATGTTTTGGAACTTATATGATAGAATATGAGTACCTATTTTGTTTTCACAGAAAGATCTCTACAATTTCAATCAACGTTATTATAACGTTGTACTAGAGCAGCCGACTCTTTGCTTTGTTTTGTTACATTCTAGGTGTGTGGTAGTTTAATTCCGGTGCGAGGACGCACCTTTTGCAGAATGGCCGTGTTAGCAATACATCCCTTCACCCTTCAAGGGCCTCTGTCTTAGTGACATCACTTAACTATTGGACGATCGTGCCTCTCCCGAACGAAACCGAGCCAGTGGCGTCAGCCAAGATGCGCGTCAGGCAGAATATAATATACCCTTGTCAATGAAGTACGCATGGCAATAAATTCGTACTAAATTGTGGTTTTTAGTCTTATTTGGGGTTGAAACCCTACAAACGCTAACATCTCTACGTATCGTATAATATGCGTTATATGATCGGAATTTTCATTTTAATTATCAAGATTGCAATATAATTATCCACAGATGACCCAATTACTTTAACTAGGCTGAAATAAAACATTGATATCTCTCCCAAATATTTGAATTAGTCGTATAAAACAGCACAAAAAGTGCAAGTGACAATGGATCATCGTAGCTATAATGTTTCAGGTGCTGAATTATATTAGCAATAAAGAGATAGTCTGTTCGGATCTCGGTTCGGATTTACCAGTTTAGAAAATTGGTGTAAGACTCTCCCAAGGTCTAAATAATTTTTGCAAATGTCACCTCTTAAGCAATGTTATAATCTTTTAGGAGCTTTTATTAAAGTTATGACGTATAGTCGATAATTTCCTTTAATGAAAATCTATACAGGGTGTTTGCAAAAGCGGTGCCGATCCTGAGCAGAGAAGTATAGGAGGCCATTTGGCATTTATGTGATGAAGTATACCTATATGAAAAATGCTAGTTTTTTCTATAAAGCCCATTTTATACTTTTTGTTTTTTCACCATTTATGTATTTGGCACTTAGTTTGACTTTTGATAATTTGAAACTTTTTCTCGTTATCTGAACTGACAAATAAACTTTCAATAACAAAAAAATACATTTATGGAAAAAGACATTGGTAGTTTAAGGCGTCGAATTTGAGAGTTTAATAAAACACTTTTAAGTGATTGTCTTGGTGTTACCATTGTTTTGGAATCTCCAGTTTATCCGGTATTATCATACATACTGTTAACATTTACTAATTACTAAACAAGGACACAATAATACCAATCGGCAATTTTTTTTATTTAATCAAAATTTAAATATGTGAAGTATTTCAACAAACAAAACCAAGGCTATCATTTCAATAGCTTTATTTGAAAGATCACACAATTATAATTTTTTGTGTTCTAAATGAGATCCATTACTGCTAATGTATTTCCGTGCTTGTTTTTATTCTTTTCGCATATACAAAACGAAGAGTGGTATATTGCATTTAATCGGCACATTTTTAAAACCGGGTATACCGCTCGTAGAGAAATAATTTTCACATCACACTCTGTTACTGATCGAACTCTGAACAAGTTTCAAAATGTCCGTTCGTCTGTTTGCCTGTCGGTCTATCTGTTTGTCGATGTGTCTGTCCGTCCGTCAGTATGTCTGTCGATTCGTCCGTCACGTTTTTGTAAGCACGATAGCTTAAGAAAGAAAGACAATTTGGAAAGCAAATTAGTGTTAGCTAGAGAAAGAACCCCCATTGTTTTTGAACAAAATCATCAGTAAATAAAAAAGTAATTAATTATTTAAATTAAAAATTATGTTTTGTAATTAAACAAAAAATGTCTAAAACTAACATTATTTACCATAAAACTGCGGAGAGTATACCATAGAATGTGTAACAATTATATAAAAAGTTCAATAAATCAACAAAAAGAGCATAATGTTTACTCTAGTTTTTCTTATTTTAACCATTAGCCGCGGTTAGTCTTATCCCTAGTAGCACCAATATTGCACCAATATATAATCATATAGGACCAATATTCATCTATTGGTCCTATATGGATTATATATTGGTCCAATATGTTGTGCTACGAGGGATTTCTTTTCATAATTATAGGGCAGCCTGCTCTATTTTTGCTATCAGTTGTTCATGACTGAATTTTTACTTCCCTCGCATACCGAAGGGAAGTATTGTATTCGAGAAAAAATCACCCTCCGAGATTTTTTCGGATTTTGACGTTTCAGAACACGTAGATTCCGAAAATATAGGTTTTTCAATTCCGTCAGTCTGTCTGTCTGTCTGTCTGTTGGTGCATTAACTAAAAAACTACTTGACGGAGAGCAGTCAAATTTGGTAGGTAGTTAACCCTACTGCCAGCGAAGAACTGGTAGAATTTTCACTGAAAAATATACAGGGTGGACCGTCTAAACGGAATAAATAGTGAAAAAAATTTTTTTTTGCTCAAATTTAAAATTTCGACGTTTCATGACGCGCTAAACCTATTTCAGGAAAAACAAATCATTTTTGAAAAAATTTTTACCACTAAAAAAAAATTTTTTCTTTGTTCAAATTTAAAATTTCTACGTTTCATGGCATTCTAAACCTATTTATTTTCCAATGTAGAAGTTCTTTCATCGTACTCCATACGTAAAAGTCCAACGTTGTTAAATCTGGAGAGCCTGAGAGCCATAGAAGCATGTGAGCTAACAGCTCGTCAATAACAGACTAAAGTCTAACAAACAAATAATGAAATGAATCAGCACGAAACACGCACCAGAAATCAGCAAAACTATCCGAAAGTATTAGGTGCTCGTCTCTCACAAGACTACTTGTCTGAGACCTTGGGTGGTTACGTACGATTCCGCTCTTCACGCAGATTACTAATTTCATTATTTTTTTGCGAGATGTTAACAAATAAATGACTCGTTCTTTATCTACACATTTTTCCTTGAACTTATGTTAAAGTTAATCCAACTCTTGTAAGATTAAGGTATAAAAAAAACAAGCTAACCATTATGCTCCTTGCCGATATACTGCACTTCTTTTTTGTAAATAATATTAGTTTTAGACACTTTTTGTTTAATTACAAAACATAATGTTTTATCTTAAATTTAAATCATTAATAACTTTTTTATTTATTGACAGATTTTGTTCAAAAGGGGGTTCTTCCTCTAGCTAACAGTAACTTACTGTCCAAATTTAAATGCAATCGTACTTTTCGTTCTTAAGTTATCGTGCTTACAACAACCAAGACGGACGGACAAACAGACGCACAGACGGACGGACACTTTGAAAGTTGTTCACAATTCGATCACCAACATAGTAATATGATTTTTTTTTTCTCTACGAGCAATATTATCGGTTTTACAAATGTGCCGGCCGATCGAATCCAATATAAGCATAGTTCTCTTCATATATTTAAAGCAAATAAAAAATGTTGGGGTATTTGATCTTTACAGCAAAGTCAAAGGCGCCGACACTTTTTGTGTGCCGAAGTATATGAATAGAACTATACCTACTCTTCGTTTAGTATTTGCGAAAAGTAATTAATAAACCTTCAATCATTGCATTATTCATTGCCGTTGAATACGGTTTTTGAGTCAGGAATATGAGGTATCTAGTAACAGCGCTAGATAGCGTGATAACCGAATGCATAATACCATGGGTACATAATGTCTTAGACCACAGGCCAGTCTAATATAGTTTTTAACGTTTTTTTGCACCCTCAGGTGATTTGACACCTTTACTGATTTGATTAAGATATTTGTAAGTGACGTTTACAAATTAGTGATCGGTATGTCATTACTTACCGATCACTAAGGAGGCGGTAAGTAAACTAATAAATACAGAAATTTAAAGATATATTTTTATTAAAAATAAAATTAAAATTTACTCCTTGGGAATTATGGCTGAGCATCCTACTTGCCAATCGTTTTAGAAGTCTGAATCGTCACTGTCTTGAATCATAACAACTGACTTACAAGAAGCTTAGCTTGTGGCAAATATCTTATCTTTTAGAAATTCATAATGACAGCAGATGTCACTTGACAATAAATATTCAGTCTCATAGCAACCAAAGCGAAAACTTGTACGACTTGTTTGTTTTAAAATATTAATTTTTTTTTTAGTTTTAATTGAATTTAAACTAGTCATTAAGTGTATTACTGGTTTCGGATGTTTTGGAGATCGAAACAAAGTCGAGATCAACCTCAACCATATCCTCAACCAGTAAAGAACACTTACTGACCTTAATAATAATAATAATAATAATAATAATAATAATAATAATAATAATGATAATAATAATCATTTATTCATGTCAATACACAATAAAAAATGTTTACACAAGTCAACTGGTACAGTAGAATAGATTTGGATAAACAAATAAAATGTAGCTAGGTAAAATGAGTAGCTTAAAATACAATACACAAATAGATATGGTAAAATACATTAAAGAAATCGAAATGTAATAAATATACTTAATATTTAATATACTTGCTATGTTGTTTTCTGGATTGTCACGTCAATCGCTACGTTATATTTAAAATATGGCGAATCTGTCGATATATATAGGTTTCTGCAGCTGCTTTGGTAAATATTTATACCTACCTACTTTGTTTTTTACTGGATGAGTGGCTGTTGTGGAAACTTCAACTATTTCTTATTTCTGTCGTATCTCTATTGAATATACGTATGCTACACGATCAGTGTCAAAAAGTTGCCTTTAATCAATTTAAAAGCTAGTAGGTGTGTCAAAAATGGATGTGACAACAGTCAACTAGAACAATAATTGTTGAAGCTAAAAAAATATGCTACAATTTAAATAATTGTTTGTAAGCCTGTGCAAACTGTGTCTTTCTACTGAAAGAAGGTTTAACTAGAGACAAAAGGTTAGTGGTGACCTGAGGCTGCATTTGCATTGACATCCAATAGTTGATTTGGATTTATGTTGAACTTCTGGAATTAATAAAGAATAAATTGTTGTGAATATTGTAAGACCTACTTCTAAAGAAAACAAACTGCTGCTGTAGGTTTAAATTGGTAGCTTTCGAAGCATGTTGTAAGGGATTTACAACCTCCCATCAACAGTCACTTTAGAAATACATGGTTGTCATGGTTATGTGACATAAATGATGTAATTGAAAAAAATGGTTAGTAAATACAAAAAATGCTAAGAAAGCATCTGGAAGCTACAACCTAATATTAAAAATGTGTTTTATGTGTTTCATGAATTTATTCGTGAAACATTATTGTCCATAAATATCACTCGTGCTTTAAAACGGTCTCCATAATTTTTTTTTTCACGCAAATAATTCGTGCAAATTGACAGTTCGTTATGGAATGTTAAATCAGATAATAAACTAATAAACTGCCCTTTATATTATAGTACAGAAGCCCATCGGACAAAAGTGGCTTCGGGCACCACAGTTGCGGCTGCTTGGTACCACTCCCAACGGCAGCTTCGAGAGGGAGGTAAAAACAAAGGGCACACATTTTTTGTGCAAAAGCATCTTTTGTCTCGTGGTGTTTTCTTTCCAAAGTGCTCCCTTCTCCCGGATAAAAAATAACGAACTAATTTAAGAAAAAAGTTTTACTGGAGAATGAAGCGCTTTGAAGAAAAAGATTAAACTGCAAAAGTTGTTTATTCCTGTCTAAATAATATGCCTGAATTTTTTTGGATTTTTCTGAAGAAAAAAAAAATGTAGGGAAATTCTTGGCCGAAATTATTTTTGTCTAAAAAATTCTGAAAGACGCCTGCAGGCGTGGACAAACATAAGCAACTTTTGGCTCTTGGAGTTCCCTCTGAAACGCTTCCTTTGCCTTAAACTAATTAATAAAGTTCTATGAATTCTGTTTTTAAATGTTTTTCCGGGAGAAGTAAGCACTTTGGGAAAAAACACCAAGAGATAAAATATGCTTAGTTTTGCCCAAAAAAATTGTCGAATTCCCCTCTAGGCGTTGATTCTAATAGCAAAACTAGTAACAACATTTCCTATAAACATGTGTTCGGAAATGCTTTCTAAGGGAGCTATTGCCCTCTGAGAATATAGCATTAATGTATGTTTTTGCTTATTACTTCGAAAGTACATTGTAGTCCAGACGAATTAGCGGAGCAGTCGAACAGTGCTTATTCAGGCGTGAAAAACAATTCCCCTCCCCCATTTCTGCGATGGGTCCGGGGGTCGAGTAATTATGCCTCCACTCCTATTGGTCAACAACTACCTCCCAACGGCAGCTTCGAGAGGGAGGTAAAAACAAAGGGCACACATTTTTTGTGCAAAAATAAGCATATTTTGTTTCGTGGTGTTTTCTTTCCAAAGTGCTCCCTTCTCCCGGATAAAAAATAACGAACTAATTTAAGAAAAAAGTTTTACTGGAGAATGAAGCGCTTTGAAGAAAAAGATTAAACTGCAAAAGTTGTTTATTCCTGTCTAAATAGTATGCCTGAATTTTTTGGGATTTTTCTGAAGAAAAAAAAATGTAGGGAAATTCTTGGCCGAAATTATTTTTGTCTAAAAAATTCTGAAAGACGCCTGCAGGCGTGGACAAAAATAAGCAACTTTTGGCTCTTGGAGTTTCCCTCTGAAACGCTTCCTTTGCCTTAAACTAATTAATAAAGTTCTATGAATTCTGTTTTTAAATGTTTTTCCGGGAGAAGTAAGCACTTTGGGAAAAAACACCAAGAGATAAAATATGCTCAGTTTTGCCCAAAAAAATCTGCCTGAATTTTTTCAGAAATTTTTTGCCAACATGGTGCCTAAAACATCTCCACCAAGCGGCGCCAACTGCGGTGCCCGAAGCTACTTTTGGCGATGGGCTCCCATACTATTAGTGGGCAACTACGCTTTCGAAAAAATTTTACTAATAAAATTCTAAGCACTAGTGATATTACATACGATAATACTTCTCTAGACACTAGATTTACTAATACTAATGACTTTTGATCAGTGTAGTGATCCCAAAAAATGGCATTTCATTGGCCGTGTTAATGAGTTAAATAATCGTTAAAACTTGTTCTTCTTTAATAGACGATAAAACTTTCAATTTATTAATATTCAAATGAAGTTTACTCAATATACGTCAGTCTTGTAACTTAAGTTCCGGTTGTATAGCTGCCATCACTGTTCTCCTCAGAATTAATAGTATTGAATATTTTAAGATTATCGCCAAAACAAGTTTGGTACAATTAATATGGTAATATGTTTAGCTTTAATTGCTGCGAAAAATACTTGACTGAATTAATTGTGATATAATAATTATATACCATGTTGTTTGTATTCATTAAATGAAGAAACATCAAAGCATATAATTTATTTGCAGTTATAGACACATTATACTTTTCCGTGTTTTGACATATTGTAGGTAATCTACATAAAGGGTTTATTAATTAGTGGACTGTATGTTAAATTAATTGGTCTTTGTTTACTTACACTCTATATTTACAATTTATACACTTGATATCACAATTGATTAATACTAACTTAAACGTTACACTGTACGCAACTGGATGCCAATAAGGCAGGGCACAATTTAATTAACACTAATATAATGCCACAAAGGCAGAGCACAATATATAAAAATTAACTTATTAAAACCTATGTGAAATAATGCTTACGTAAGACTGAGGGTGAGTTGAGGGTGTTAAATAGATACACTTAACTTACGGTACCAACCATGTGGACAAAAAATATGCATGTGTTGCCAATACAGGGGCATAGCAAAAATTACATAATATCTGTTTATTATTAATTAATTATAATTATAATTTGTTGGATATGTTTCCAACACATATTTTTAATCATTCATAGAATATTCTAGTTAGATTCCTTGGCTCTATGTCAATCACACTATTTGTCGCGTATCGTATTCTACACTAAACGAAATACTTATCCTGAAAAATTCAGCCATATAACATTTAGTGACGCCTTAAATCCCCTGACGGGCTATATAGCTTGACAAATTAACACTTGAAACAAGTAAACATGAAAGTTACTAATTTTACTCTCAGCTTCAATCAGGAATAACGGCATAAACTTAGTAATCTGTTCCATTTGGAATTTTTTATTAGGTATCGTGTGTTCTATTATCAAGTAAAGGACTGTTTCTTATAAGAGCAGCTCTTGTCTCTACATTTTGATACACGTTCTAACCCGATTTAGGCATATTAGTATCCTGTACTTGTCTTTCTGAAAGAAGGGGTGGGGGGCGTAAAAACTTTTCGTTTCACCTGGAAATGAGCTATTTTTGTTCACAAAGCCTAAAGAAATCGAATTCACTTATTTTCGTCAAAACTTAAGAGGACCGAAGACCAGCGTTAGGGACTCTCCTTCTTTAAATAATTAATAACTATTTTATTTATTCATCGATTTTGTTCAAAAAGGTTCTTCCTCAAGCTAACACTAACTTACTATCCAAATTTCAATACAATTGGACTTTTCGTTCTTAAGTTATCGTTACCTTACAAGAAACGTGACGGACTGACAGACGGACGGACATTTTGAAAGTTATTCAGAATTCGATCACCAACACAGTGATATGATAATGTTTTCTCTACGAGCGATATTACCGTTTTTAGAAATGTGCCGTGTAATGAAGCATCCTAAAGTCATACCTCATTACTAAGAAGTTTCAGTGTAGTGCCGTGTGCACATTTGCCACACGACGGCGATTCATACTCGATATACTAAATTTGCACACCGCCCGACACCGACCGCCTCAAAAAGGAGGGATAGTTTCGTGTATAAAAGCCCAGCCGCGGATCGAGAAGAGCACTTGCTGATTTATGCACCAAGTGACGTGACTCTCCGGAGCGAATATATCTTGACCTAGAAAAGTTCTACGGCGCGTTGAACCGAAGAACGGACCTTGTGCCAAATGTTATTTAGTCCAGCGATGTCCCGTCGTCCCGACGAAACCGACACGGAGCAAATATAAATTAACAGGGGAGTGACCCGGCGAGTTGAGCCGATCGCTTGCTCGGGTTGACGGTTATTAGCCCGCCGCCGTTTCCGCCGTCAAAATCCCTACTCGTCGTATCACTGCATTACACTCGTCGTCTCTCTCGCTCATACGATTTAAATGTCACCTGATTACCAATAACCGTAAAAGATACGGACCTGAAAACCGATAACCTGTAACTATTGTATATTATGTAAACCTGCATATTTTACCTGTTGAAGATAATAAAATTGTTAATTTTGATTGGGTTGTCTTATTAAACTAATCTGGATCCTGAACTAATCTCCGACTCCAGCTACCCAGAGCAAAACACCGTTACATAATTTGGCGCCCGAGCAGATTTTAAGACATTAGTTCATTCCGGATAACCCAAAAGGTGACATTTACAGACGAGAGATAGACAAATAGGAAGAGTGTAACATAATTTAACACCCGAAACAGATTTTAAAAGGTAGATTTACTCCAGACAACCCAAAAGGATACATTTATACTAAGAGAGAGATATTAAAATATTTAGAGGGAGACACAAAATATTCCAAGCCATAGAAATGAGTTTGTCAGACACAGATGGTGCTTATGGACTAGAAGTCGCAGATACCACAGTAGGATGAATATATAAATTAAAGAAAGATGAACTGCTAGTAGAATTATCCAAGTACGGCGCAATTACAACTGGAACAGTGGAAGAACTCCGAAGTAGACTAAAAAGTTATTTACATAGCGAGGCAGCCAAGAAAGTTGATGCCACGCCCACCCAAATAAATCCTACAATACCAGACATGTCATACATTATACCAACACCCATGGGTACGGTTTTAACTGAAGTTCGCAAATGGAACGTTCGTTTCGACGGCAGAAAAGACGTTTTCTCATTTTTTTTTCACCCGACGAACGAGGGGAGTGTAATGAAGCATCCTAAAGTCATACCTCATTACTAAGAAGTTTCAGTGTAGTGCCGTGTGCACATTTGCCACACGACGGCGATTCATACTCGATATACTAAATTTGCACACCGCCCGACACCGACCGTCTCAAAAAGGAGGGATAATTTCGTGTATAAAAGCCCAGCCGCGGATCGAGAAGAGCACTGGGTGCATCTCTCCGTAAACTGCCGATGGCGCGCTGAGCCGAAGACACTTTGCTGATTTATGCACCAAGTGACGTGACTCTCCAGAGCGAATATATCTTGACCTAGAAAAGGGAGTGACCCGGCGAGTTGAGCCGATCGCTTGCTCGGGTTGACGGTTATTAGCCCGCCGCCGTTTCCGCCGTCAAAATCCCTACTCGTCGTATCACTGCATTACACTCTCGTCGTCTCTCTCACTCATACGATTTAAATGTCACCTGATTACCAATAACCGTAAAAGATACGGACCTGAAAACCGATAACCTGTAACTATTGTATATTATGTAAACCTGCATATTTTACCTGTTGAAGATAATAAAATTGTTAATTTTGATTGGGTTGTCTTATTAAACTAATCTGGATCCTGAACTAATCTCCGACTCCAGCTACCCAGAGCAAAACACCGTTACAGCCGTTCGAATGTAATATACTCTTCGTTTTGTATTTGCGAAGAGTATAATAACATACATTCTGAAATTGTCGAATTCCCCTCTAGGTGTTGATTCTAATAGCAAAACTATTAACAACATTTCCTATAAACATGTGTCCGGAAATACTTTCTAAGGGAGCTATTGCCCTCTGAGAATATCGCATAAATGTATGTTTTTGCTTATTACTTCGAAAGTACATTGTAGTCCAGACGAATTAGCGGAACAGTCGAACAGTGCTTATTCAGACCTGAAAAACAATTCCCCTCCCCCATTTCTGCGATGGGTCCGGGGGTCGAGTAATTATGCCTCCACTCCTATTGGTCAACAACTACCTTCAATTGGGTTTTTTTGGAGTATAGCGAGTGAAGGCGGGTGTTACAGCGAAAATTTTGTTGTTCGTTGGGACCATAAAGGGGAAGGTTAGTAATATGAGGCAAATATCGACCCAGATTCTTTTCTGTCGGGTCTTTTCGAGATAACTGGGATGGGAGATAGTCAAAAGGGATAAATCGCCTCAGTACTCATATCTATCCACCCCTCGAACACCAGAAAACTACCCCCTTGAAGAGAATACCGGATTCGTTCGATTTCTCTCACGTTTTTTGGCGACAATCCGGTTAGGAGGAGGTCGAAAGGGGTAAATTGGACTCATTACTCATCCACCCACCCCTCAAGTGCCTACCTGACAAGAGATTATCGAACAAGTAATGAGTAAACGGAGGTGGGGATGTTTCTCAACCCTGGATCAACACCGTTGGACTGTTTTGCTAATTCGCCCGGACTAATTATGACAACTAATTGTGCAAAAGTAATAGAAATAGGTGTCATTTAAATTAATGTACATGACAAGCATAATTTGAAAAATCAACGTACATTACCAAACAAATCGTCAAAATCTCATTTAAGCCGCTTTCCCTTGAAAACGGTTCGTCGTACTGCGAATTGTCAAGGGGACTTTTTTAAGCAATATTAGCAGTAGAATCTTAATCGTAAGTTTTAAACTACTAAAAATGTATATTAGACAAATAATTTAGAAACAGGACAATATCCCTCGTTTCTCTGGTTATGAATAAAATTTTGGTTGGTACTATATACAAATAATAAGCCTTAATAATATAAAATCGTTAACGAAGTCTCATGAAGTTGTCCTAGAGTATTTTCGAGATAGTCAATAAAAATATATATTTTTGTTGTTTAGGCGCCATACTCAGAGGGCCCCGTGTAGGGCCTCTTAATAACATTTCCGGACAAACGTTTATATGAACTTTTCTTTCTATTTAGAAGTATAAAGAGAAATGCGGACATTTTGGGACACCCTGTATAATAATATTTTATGTATGTAAAATGGTCTAATATTAAAAAAAAATTAAAGCAGGAGGTTGTCAATTCAATCCAAATGTATTGCGTTTTTTAATATCCAATCATATCTGTGCGAAATGGATGAAGCATTGTTGGGTATGACTTCGCGGTATGCCCCCATCGCCCAACCGCCCCCTAAGTTCATTAAGTATATTTTATTTCTCATTCTCCACATAGTTACACACCACATTAACGCCTTCTCGACCATTTTTGCTTTGTTTTAAATTCACATTTCACAACCGCCCGAAAATCAATAAGATTTCTTATAATTCCAAATTTCAATTTTTGTAGATAGAAAGCAAACATGGAATTCATAAATACATAAAATTGTATGCATATGTGGTACTCAGTATTCAACAAACACTCCACTATGGCAAA
Organism: Stenurella melanura; assembly: GCA_963583905.1. NCBI lineage: Eukaryota > Metazoa > Arthropoda > Insecta > Coleoptera > Cerambycidae > Stenurella > Stenurella melanura. The sequence goes on from OY757312.1 coordinate 102,701,661, forward strand.
CATGTTTGTAGATTAAATATTAGTATTTAAAATATTAAACTGTTGTATTTATATATTTTTATTATATTATTGTCATTACACTTGTTTAAAGCATTTTTTATACCCATGTCAGATATGTGTATGGTATCCTTGTACTAAATTCCTGAAAAAAATCTACGCAACCATCGGTGGACATTTGCTCTTTCTGTGACAGTTGTTTTGAATGCAAGTTTATATGCAATTTATTTCAGTGTCATGTTTTTGCAAGGAAAATGTATGTTGTTATTAAAATTGCAAAGGTACATAACCTGATATGTATTTAATTACTTAATTGTCCTTAAACAATTTTTACATGCTTTCGAACAAGACAAATGTATTAGTGTTAATATTTCTAACATGATCAAATTGAAATGTCTATCGTCTGATATATATATACGCTTTTGTAAATTGATGATTTCAGTTCATTATACCAGTGATTGCAGTGTGAGTATGTTTTAAATGTTTTTTTAAAATGTGCTGCATTTCTTCAAGAAATAGAAGTCAAGTGAAATTTTGAAACGCATTAGGTTCTATTAATCGCATTTTATTTTGGGAATACATTCCAAATTTTAAAACTCTGTTAGTCCAAACATAAAGGGGTCGGAATTCATAGTTAAATTTGCTTTAAGAGATAATTTCATATTTCGACGATTTCTCATGTATCCCTAAACCTATTCAAAACAGTTTTTCGCAGTGTTTTAGAAAACAGCTTTATCTGAAAGCCTATAAAAATTGTTTGAATCGGTTTTGGGGTCTAGGAGAAATTGTCGAAATACCTCTTTTTTCAACAATTTGGTCTGAAAAAACTCCCTAGACCGATGCAAACAATCATTTACGGACTTTTAGAAAACACTGTAAAAAAATGTCTGAATCGATTTAGGGATGTAGGAGAAGTCGGCGAAATACGAGGTTATCTTTTAAAGCAAATTTAATATTAGATTCTTTTGCCTGACATGGACTGATCTCAATGACAAAAGAGGTACCCCATTAAACACCTCAATTTAAAAGGTGAAAATGGTTACAAAACTTGTAAAAAGCATGTTACGGCCGCCAGACTAGTATAAAATTGTTAATTGTTATTTTTTGAGTTTTTGAATTTAGCCAGAAAAGGATTCTACTTTTTCAAAACTCTTGCTTGAAATTTTCGCAAGTTGTGGTAAATAATGAACCATTTAAAAAAAAATGTCTGTCTGACAGTGTTTGTTATTAACTTCTGACAGACCTTTTGATATAAATTATTTTTTTTTCTGAAAGTGCACTTCATAACACCTTGATTTTTATTTTAAGATCTCTCCTGTCTATTACAACTTATCTGGCTGTTAATTTTTGTTAATTAATTTGTGAGACGATTTATTAAAACACTTATTTTGTTTCTTACCACTGTAATTTATTGTAACTTAACACTACTATAGTTTTGATACTTCAACGTATCATGTTCAAAGCGACTCAAGTAAATGAATGAACACAAAAGAAAACCTAAGCTATTTATAATTTACATTATTTACCTAGTTTTATTACTAAGGTGTAGGAGATTTAAAATTAACAGAACTAGATAGAAAGTAATATATAGGTCCAACTGGTCATTAAGTAAGTAATTACCTGGGGTTTTGTTTGATTAGAAAATATCTAATGATTTTAATAAATTTAATTTAAAATCTTTATTTTGTACGTGTAATATCTCAAAAGTATTTATATCTGGAAAATGATGATTTGATTCTAACAAATGGTTTGAAAAAGTGGAGTCTGTTTTTATAGTCTGAAAGAGCGTAGATGTTCTTTGTATCGTGCTTCAAAGGACCTACTAGCTTGACCTATATAGAAGGCATTACAGCCCGAACATGACAATTTATAAACTCCTAAGTTTTGAATTTTTCTATTTTATCTTTTGCATTATATAATAAATGTGACACTTTTGTTGGTGGTTTAAAGGCAACCTTAAGATTATTTTTGCATTATTTTTTCTTGGAACCCGTCGTTAATTGCTATTGTTTTTATGACTTTTAGTTCTTTTTCTAAGGTGTCTTGTGAGAGAGGTAACGACAAAGCCCTATGTATGATTGACACCTTAGAAAAACAACTAAAAGTCATAAAAACAATAGCAATTAACAACGGGTTCCAAGAAAAACAATACAAAATTCAATTAACAAAAAGCAGTACAAATTAGCCTGTAGCAGCATCTATCCCCCTTTTAAAGAATGTGAAAGTAAATTTGTATCTTTGACATATTACGGTAACATTTCACAAGAAATTGCAGGTATATTGTCACATCATAATCTTAAGGTTGCCTTTAAACCACTAACAAAAGTGTCACATTTATTATATAATGTAAAAGATAAAATAGAAAAATTCGAAAATTCAGAAATTTATAAATTGTCATTCATGTTCGGACTTTAATGCCTTCTATATAGGTCAAATTGGTCGGTCCTTTGAAGCACGATACAAAGGACATCTACGGTCTTTCGGACTCCAAAAAACATACTCCACTTTTTCAAACCATTTGTTAGAATCAAATCATCATTTTCCAGATATAAATACTCTTGATATATTACACGTATAAAATAAAGGTTTTTAATTAAATTTATTAGAATCATTATAAATTCAAAACAAATCAAACAAAACCCCAGGTAATTACTTAATTAATGAACAGTTGGACCTATATAACACACCCCTCTTTAATATATTTATTTCACAATCCTTTAATTCCTTTATTACTTTCTATCTAGTTCTGTTAATATCTCGTACACCGTAGTAATAAAACTAGGTAAAAAATGTAAGTTATAAATAGCTTAGGTTTTCTCTTGTATTCATTCGTTTACTTGAGTCGCTTTGAAGATGATACGTTGAAGTATCGAAACTATAGTAGCGTTAAATTACAATAAAATACAGTGGTAGGAACAAAATAAGTGTTTAAATAAATCAATATGATCGACTACCACGAAGTAATGGCCAAATCGATCAATTTTTTAATTGGTGCGACTTAATTTTGAATGCGCAGCATCGATATAATAGAATAAATCACTGGCATCTCAAAGCACCTGCTTAAAAGAAGAACTACTGAAGTATAAGATCTCCTCTATCCATACAGAGTTGTCCGTCATTGAAAAAATGTTTTTTTTGTTTTCCAACATGTTAGACATTGTTAAAAAATGAAATCTTCGTAGTGAAAAATATTTTTTCGCTGACTGATCATTTTTTATGCATAAAAGAGCGTTAAAGAGATCTCAAACTTAATTACAGAAAAACATTAAGGTGGTGTTTTGACACGGCCGTTGTAAAAGCTTATTAAAAAAACATCACGGCGTTTAAAAATTAATCTGACATGGTGAAAAACAGTTTTTCAATGACAGACCAATTTTTATGCACAGAGATCTTAACTTGTTTTTTTTTAAGGAGGTGTTATGAGATGCCAGTGATTGATCCTGACGTATTGATGCTGCGCATTCAAAATTAAGTCTGACAAATTAATTAACAACTGTCAGCCAGACAGGTTTAGATAGAAGAGATATTAAACTTCATTTTAAAATAAATATCAAGATGTTATGAAGTGCTCTTGCATAAAAAAAATAATTTATAACAAAAGGTCTGTCAGAAGATAAATAACAAAAATGGTTAATTATTTACCACAATTTGCGGAAATGTCAAGCAGGTGTTTTGAAAAGTAGAATCTTCTTTTTACTCAAATTAAAACATTCATAAAAAATATCTTTTTACTAGACTGGCGGGAGTAACATGATTTTTACATGTTTGGCAACCATATTCACCTTTTAAATTTGAGGTGTTCGATGAGGTACCTTTTTTGTCATGGAAGCTCGGTCTATTAGTCTTTACACACGGTTCGTAGCGTCTGGGAAGACCGGGAAAAGTAAGGGATTTTAAATTGTCTGTTAAAAGTCCGGGAAATGTCAGGAAATTTTAAAGATAGTTGGGAAAGTCAGAGATTTTCACTAATTATCTGGAAATTTTAAATAAAAATGCAGCACATACCAATTATTGACCATTAGCGGGTGCAACATTTTTTTTTTTTATCACTTATTTAACGTCGGCCTATTTCCGCTACCAAGGCCAATCACCGACGCCAGGTGTCGAGCTACCCCTAACCTGGAAATTTTGCCGAACCTCTTCTCTTTCGAAGAGTAGGGATTTTTTACTTGCCTAACACATTTAATAGACAAGGGACCGACTGTTTTACATCCCCTCCGAAGGATGGTATATCCGCTATGTAACCCCCGACCAAAGTTACATACCTTCTACGCATGCGCTGATATACAAGCCGTTAGAAGATGGAGCGAGAACGCTGTGTTTCCCTGGACACCCATCCAAGTACTAACCGCGCTTGACGTTGCTTAACTTTCAGTATCGAAATACAGAACAGTCAAGGCGCCTTCCACGCTCGCCCCCGGGTGCAACATTATAAATATAAATATTTAATGGCAGTTGCTTCTAGTTGCTGCATTTATAACTGAAATTGAAACTGTCCCCGATGAAACACATCACCGAGGAAAACTGTTATTAATAATAGTTCATTTATAGTGTAAATATAAGATGTATTATAGTTTATCTCAGATTTTTTCTGGGTGTAAAAAATGTCGGCGCCTTTGATAGAGCGGTAAAGAACAAAGATCCCGACATTTTTATACCGACAATAAGTTTGGGATAAAGTTTTTTTTATACTATGGAAATAAACGACTCTTTATAATATAATATTTTCTAAAAATACTATAAAACTGAGCATGTTAGTAATACTATACATTAACAAAAAACAGCATTGCCTTAATTTTTATTCTCCGGCCAATAGCAGCAGTAATCTTTTTTTTCTAAAAAATGATAGTTGAGATTTAAACTTACAAGCTCAAGCGCCATTTTTAAACTGCTAGAACTATTCATTGTACAAAAATGAAGCAAAAACTAAATATTTGTCACTTCATAATCTTCTTTTTAGGCCGTATCACTTTTTCATTAAACGTAACACTTTTTGAGCTATTTACGAAAAACAAAAACGAGGTACCAGTTCTCCAATACTACAATCGCAATGTTCAAATCATTATAACTGGGAAAATGCGAATTCTTATGAACAATTGCATACCACCTTTTTTTATTACAATTTCAGTCTGGATCAGATCCTGTAGTTAGTTTTTAGTTTTGTGCTCACCTTCCCAGAGGGGTTGGGAACCACCCCCTATTATTAAAGTAAATAATTCGCAGCAATTTTTAACCTGTAAAGGTTTTAATATTTTTTTATTCCTGATATGAATATGAACCCTCTTGTGTAATAAAGTAGTAATATTAGTCTCGACAACTTGAAAAATCTCTAACATTAATACTGTCTAGTGCAATTAGGTATTAACCTCGGAACCCAGTTATAATGAATAGATTTTCATGATTTCGTTTGCAATAGTTTCTAATATTGAGTACAAAAAAGTTTACCCTTTAAAAACTGCCGCTTTTTACTTGGGGGTGGACAAAAAGTAAAATAATAACCACCGAATCTGATATAGAATCAAATTGTAAGAGAAAAAGGTGGTTTACAGTTTTTCATGAAAATTTATTATTTCCAAGTTATAACGATATGAAGATTACGATTTTAACTTTAAAAAATTGATACCTTGAGACTCCTTCGTAAATAACTCACAAGTCTTACATGTATGGAACAAGTGGTATGGTAGAAAAAATAAGATTATGAAAGTATTTTATTTTTGTTTTTTTCATATACAATGAATTGAAAATTTTTTTACGATTTTACAGAAAAAAATTCTTTTTTCATAAATAACTCCAAAATAATTGCATTAAGGAAAATATGACACTATAGAAAAAATGAAGCTTAACAAGTGATATATTATCTTGTTTTTTAAAATATTTGTAGAATTAATAGTTTCGGAAATATGACTTTTCAAATGAGAGGCTTGAACTTTTAGCGACAAAGAAATACATTTAAATCTCATATTTCTTCAAAATTTTAGATAAATTGAAGCTCTCAAAATCAGAGCATGCCGATAATATTATATATTAATAAAAACTTCTAAATTTTTTATTTAAAAAAATTACAATACACTCATTGTTTTGCACATAACATCGTTATTTTTCAAGCTGTATGGATGGAAAAAAATCATATCAAAGAGTACTTTACAAGTACACGCCCTTTAATTTCTGTTACATGTATTTTTAATAATAATAATAATAATTTTCCATAAAGACAAGATTACAATTGTATAGGAATAGTCAAGTTACAACATATACCTTAAAAACTAGGTAAAAAATCGCAAACAGTGTAAAAACATTTAGACAGCAAAAGCAATTTTAACTTAGTTTTAAAATTCAGTAAGTTTGTAGCTACTTTACATTCAGAGGGTAAGTTGTTAAACAATTTTGGTGCCATGTAATTTGGAGAATTGTAGGTTAAATTAAGTCTTGCATATAGTGTTCGAAACTCGTCCTTGCTACGCGTATTTGCATTATGAATATTTTTGTTCGCAGTAAACATATTCTTGTTTCGATAAGCATAAACACACATTTCGAAAATGTATAAGTATGGTAAAGTTAATATATTATATTCTCTAAAGATCTCTTTGCAAGAGTGGGTACTAGAAACACGAGCTATACAACGCATTATCCGTTTTTGAGCAATGAAAACATTCTGTGATAGAGTGGCGATCCCCCAGAAACAGACACCATATCTTAATCTAGACTCCACTTGGGCATAATATAAATTAACTAATTGCGCCCTGGTAAGCACGGTTTAAATATTATTAAATAAAAATGAAATTGATACTAGCTTGGAAATTAGATGTTCACAAAGGTGATTTCCAAGTCAGGTACTCGTCGATATGTAAACCCAAACATTTTATACTCTCATGGGTACTCGTTATAATCGACTCACTGACCTGAAAATAAATAGACTCGCATTTTTTCTGCCTAGTATGAGACAGAGTTAACTGAGTTTTATCTGCATTTAAGTACAACCATTGATTAAGTAGAAATAGATACTTAACCAAAGAATTTGTACTGTTAGTTCCGGTCTTAAATTCATAGATGTCGTGTGACTTTTCGAGTCGAAGTTCAAGCTGGTCTTTGCAAGGCGGGTAAATTAATTCATGAATGAAATGAAAGGTTGGGCGGGCGGGCCCGTGGGGTGTGGAGGGAGCTAAACGACCTAGCAACTAAGACAGCAGTGCAAGCAGCGTTGCCACCTACTCGCAGAAAATTATTCGATTTTGTAAGAAATTATCAATTCTTGGCGTTTTGTACTTTTAAAAATAGCATGGAAAATAGTTACATGTGTATATATTGCTTATAATACTATAATCGACTAAAAACATTATGTTTGATTAGTCTTAGAAATTATTTTACGAAGAGCTTTTTTATTGTTTTGTCTTTATGCAAAAAGAATAGGTAAGTAGGTATATGAAATTTATTTAATAGGAATGAATAAAAGTTTTTTTTTTCAAGAAAATACCAGGAAGAAAATAAAATATGTTTTATATATATAAAAGAAATATAAATACAATAACAAAATCACAAATATTTGGCAGACATCACCATTTGTTGTATAGCTATAGTGTTTATTCCAAATGTACCCCGAAACGAAAAATGAAACATACTTCACGTATAAAAATTGACTCATGTAAAAGAGGCCAAGAATATTGAATATCATGCTTTGGCAACACTTTTTATTTAGTGCCACATTGTTTAAATAATTCGCAAAGTTGAGAAAATCAGTTCTTCGTAAATACCCAAAAAATGAAGAATTTTAGAAAATAATGTTTTACATGACAAATGTTGCTACTAAAAAGACCTACAAAACCCAATAATAAATTTTCCAATAGGTTAATTTGTTTATCTGCAAAATAAAAAAAAAACATCAAAATTGCCTCTTATTTCAATTATTAATAACTTATGATAAATTAAGCCTTGTGACATCGAAATTATCGGAAGTTGTACGTCCCAATTTATATACTTTAAAAATGCTAAAAATTTCAAATCGATATCTTTTAAGGTTTTTTGCAAAAAGTTATTTGTTTATTGAAAACTTGCTTTCGTAAAATTGTCGTAATTTTTTTTTAGACATTTTAGAGTTACGGATCAAAGTGGATTCACATTTTGACAAGTTGTACTATCATATACATATCAAATTTAATTGATTTTCGCAAATTTCTTTGTTTAAAATTGAGTTCGAAAAACACGTGCGTTTTAAAGTTATAAACAAATTGAATTATTTATTTATTTTTAAGGGTACGTCGTTCGGGCTAGGATCATTTTAAAGCTACGATTTTTCTGCGAATTTAAAAAGAATAATAAATGCTCCAAGTCACTTGGGAACTGAGATAATTTTTTTGTAAAATTCTTAGTTTTTTGGTATTTACGAAAAACTGATTTTCTCAACTTTGCGAATTATTTAAACAATGTAGCATTAAATAAAAAGTGTTGCCAAAGCATGATATTCAATTTTTTTTGGCCTCTTTTACATGAGCCAATTTTTATACATTTGGAATAAATCTATTACACTAATGTAAATTTTTGTCGCATCGGTAATTTAGCTCAACATGTTGGAGCGCTCGGACGTAGTTGTACGGTTGGCTCCGAGTCTCGATCCGGGGAGGCAATTTCTTGTATTAAAAGAACTAAATAAATTTGTTATGATGATGACATAAATCCGAGGGTCGGGGGATCGATTCCTACCCAACACGACTTTTTTTTTCCTTAAAAATATATAAATATTGTCATATAATTAAACTGCATCATATATTCATTTGAAATTGTCACACAATGCAGAGCAGGTCTTGATCTACTTAATGTGTTGATTTTAAATACAAATGCCAATAAGTGAATCAGCTATATGAGTAAAAGAAATATAAAAAATTATCTCAGCTCACAAGCGGCTTAAACATTCTTTTTTCTTTTAAAATTCGCAGAAAAATCGTAGCTTTCAAATGGTCCTAGTCCCAATGGAGTACGATTAAAAATAGTTGAGTTAGTCTATTTGTTTATAACGTGAAAATGTACGTGTTTTTCTAACCCGATTTTAAACAATTAAATCTGCGAAAATCAATTAATTTTAAAATGTACATGATGGTACAACTTAGAGAGAGTATCCATTTTTGGTCATTAGTCTACGGTGCCAAAAAAAAAATTTGGACAATTTTACGAAAGCACATTTTTAATAAACAAATTACTTTTTGCAAAAACCTTAAAAGATATCCATTTGAAATTTTCAGAGTTTTTTAAGTAAATTGATACGTACAACTTCCGATAATTTCAAAGTCACAAGGCTTAATTTATCATTAGTTAATAACGTTGAAATAACATGCCATTTTGACAGTTTTCTTGATTTTGCAGATAAACAACCGATTTGAAAATTTCTTACTGGGTTTTGTAGGTATTTTTACTAGCTACATTTGTTATATAAAACATTATTTTCGAAAGTTCTTAGTGTTTTCGTTATTTACAAAAAATTGATTTTCTCAACTTTGCGAATTATTTAAACAATGTGGCACTAAATAAAAAGTGTTGCCAAAGCATGATATTCAATATTCTTGGCATCTTTTACAAGAATCAATTTTTATTCATGAAGTATCTTTCATTTTTCGATCAAATCCTAATTCGATTACACTATACTAGGAGCAGTTAACAAAACACTAGGGAGATTTTAGGCCACTTAAATTATGAACGTTATACGTTATCCGCTATACTGCTCATGCGTAGTTGTTCAAAAATAAGGGAATACGTTATTAACCGATAAAGTTTTACCTTATTTGCGTAAGAATAAGGTACGCTTAATAACGTTTAATGTTTTACAGGGTTGCCCCGTAGAGAACATTCACATCTATTTATACATATAATTTATGAATCTTAATATTTATATTTAAAATATATAACTCCCGGCTCTATTTAGTACACTTTTTATATATTTTTTTAATTGTGCTCATAAAATGTAATAAAATGATTGCATGTAAATCAATCCTTGGCAACGTTGCCATTTTTGTCACAGGGTGTATACGTAACCTGACTTTTTCATATTTGTTTGTTATTATAACTAAATGCTTCAAAAGAAATATTCGTAGTTGTCCGATCCTGCCATAATACAAACTTCAGATAAATTAACAAAAGTAACACGAAATATTTCAAAGTAAACAAAGAGTGAGGTTATATATTAGGTACGTCACTTAACGTGAACAAAGATGGTTTCAAAAGCTCAAAAGGTGTCAAAACCATAATGACGAAATCCCCTATTTTCCAGCTAATGCGCATATGCAGTATAACGTTTTACGTTTAACGTATTGGCAAATTTAAGTGGCCTAAAATCTCCCTAATGAATATATATAATAGTACATTATACACTAAGGGAGAGAAACGTCTTATTTTTCCTGAGGTGTAATTTGAGGCCCGAGGGCGAAGCCTGATCGAGGGCAACAAATACATCGAGGGAAAAATGGCGGTCTCTCCCGAGGTGTATATTTAACAATATTCTGAGTTCAAAGTCGGAATATAACAAAATTCCGACTTCAAACTCGGAATTTAACAAAATTCCGAGTTTGAAGTCGGAATTTAAGAAAATAAAATATAAAATTTATTGTGGCCCTTCTACGCTTTTATGATATACTATTCCTAGATGCCTACATTAATTTTAATATTTGAAAATATAATAATCCAATAATGTTTTTTCTTTGATGTAAGCTTTGTTGAACTTAAGTTCAAAAGTTACAATAAATTTAGTGTAGCGCGTCTGAGGCTGCCCACGCTACGCGGGCGTATACTGATGTCGTGTCGCCGCGTCGTGCGTTAAAGAAAATAATGTGGAGCCTAAATTTTTGATCGTAGGAAGAACTTCGAACTTCATACTTTCGAATGGCGCTATTAGTTTTTTTTAAGAAAAAAATATTTTAAGCAATTTTTGACAAAAAATAATTTGCAACTAATTTGTTTAACCAATGAAGGTCAAGGATTATTGTTGGTAACTTTTATGTTGTCCCTGGACATGTTCAGAGATGTTTTCTCAAAAGTTACCGCTTCCCGGAATTTTTCCGAAGTGAAAACCTCTATCGATTCCACTACACTTAATTCTGTAAAAGAACAAAAAAATAGTTTCATGTAGTAAGTAACTAGATGAAAATATTCGATCGACCTAATTTATAATCACTTGAAAATTATTTTACTCAAAGGCAGCTTTTTACTGTAAATATAAATATGTTTTGACATATGCCATCTTCTGATTATATATACCCTATGTACCTATTTACATGTTTAAATTTATACACAGAAATTGATGAAAAATACGTTTTAAATAATATACTTACCATTAATCAATACAGAACCAATATGATTATCACACGCTTACTCCCTAATTGTATTGATTTAATGTAAGTAGGTTGTTTTTGTTTTTAGTAATAAAAACTTAAAATACATTGGACTTATTTGGTTATTTGTTAATATTTGATGTACCTAGATGTAAAAAATTGCTCAATGTCAATATAATTCCTTTAGCAGAAAATCAAAAATATTGACGAAATTAACTAAAATACATGTAAACATCAAGTCTATTTTTGTTGTTAAATTGATTACTTTAAGAAATTATCATAAATATAAGCAGCAAGTACAAGTTTTATAAACCGTTTGTAGGTATACATTTATTTGTGAAAATCGCTGAACAGTGATCACTTGACGCTAAGAAGACAGACACGTCTCTCTCTTCCTCTCTGTGATGAGCGTCCACTGGATGTTTTCAAAGATTAGTGAAAGTATTGATAATTATTGAATTATCAATGGTAGCAAGACGTGGCAAGAACGTAATATCGCGTACTACGGTAGGCGGGGCTTACCCGAGGTCGGCGCTAAGACGTTAGCGGTAGAGTAGAACGAAATTGAACTGTTCTGCCGAGTGCCACATTATTATGGGATTACGTTGCTTCGGACATTCATCGATAGGTACCGCCACTCTCCAATAATTACGGGAATAATTATCTATTACTACTTAATCAATGGTACAACTGATGTTGATTGAAAAACGAAGATACCTTTTACAACATTATTACATTTATCATAGAAAGGTCATTAGCATATATTAAAAAGAAATTATTACATAAAGCCCAGTCGAGCTCATTAATATATAATATGAATAACACGGAGCCCAATATTGATCCCTGTGGAACTCCCATACTTAAAAACGAACATTCAGAATTGGCTCTGTATACCATATTTTCAAAAACATGTTGTATACTCACATACTGTCGACGATTGGTTAAAAATAAATTAATCCAGTTTAGTGGTTGTCCAATAGATAAGATTTTAAAAGAAATTTTGGTTTAACAAAAGTTTGAAACAAGTCTAAAAACTTCTTACTCAACATAAAATATAAAATATAGTAAGTATAGTAAAGTAATTATTTTAAAATAAAATTAAACATATATAAGTATCTGCTACAGGACAAGCTTACTTTACCTTTAATATAACATGTAGACCAGTATAGAGTTTACAAATAGCTAAAATTGATGAGCGTTAGTTAAGTGAAAGAAATTCACTAACAGTGTATGGCTCAGCATCACGGATATATTTAAAAAGCTCTGATTTAAAGGATTTAATATTGTTTATATTTGTTATTCGTTCGGGAAGATGATTATAAAAATAAATACATGAGTAGTAACTACTGATTTTTTCTGGCATATTTGAGATTTAAACATTATATCTCGACTGATAATCGTTCGAGCGCCATTTCTAAACTATCGTATTTTTAAAACTATTCATCGTACAAAAATAAACATAAAATAAAACAGTTTTGTAAGCCTTATGAGTCATTTATGAAGAACACTCTCAAGGTGCCATTTTTTTAAAGCTAAAATCGTAATCTTCCAATCGTTATAATTTGCAAAATATAAATTTTCATGAATAATTGTAAATCACTTTTCTCTTACAAAATGATTCTATATCAGATTCAGTGGTTGCTGCTTTACTTTTTTGCCAACCAGTGTAATCAGCCTGAATGAACCATCTACGACTGCACTAGTTTAAAGATAATAAAACGGAAAGGTCCACTGCATAAAAAAAAAAATTGTAAATCGTTTCTCAACAATCAACGTGTACTTGTGAGATGTGCTGTCATTGGCCTGGGTTTGAGGACGGCTGGCACCCGGGTATTCCTTAGTCCGATTGGTCGGTTGATGTTTGAGTTATATCAATCATTAGTCAACGTGGACTCGATATTTCTCCAGTGCAGTGTGAAAAATGGTTTTCAGAACAGCTTTTTTTTCCAGGGCTCGTCTGTTAGTAGAAAACTCCAAGGGCACTGCAGCCTCCTGGGCTCATTGTGCTCTCCCTGCCATGCTTCACTCCGCCCACTCCAGTACCCCTATACCTCTAATCAGATGATACAGGTCTATGGTCGGACGGGTGCTGATAAGTTCCGGGTCTGTTCGTGTTTGCCCGTAGATGCTATATCTTCTGCGAGCCAGTGCCTCGCAGTAAAATATGATGTGGTCGACCGTTTCCGGCTCCTTGCTGCATAGCCTGCAGACTAGGTTGCCGTCAAATTTGCCGATTGTATTCAGGTACTTCTTTACAGGAAAGTGTCCCGTCAGAAGTCTTGTTATTAGTCTTAACTGCGTCCTGTTCATTGTGAGCAGTTCTTTAGTTTGTTTTGCACATGGACCTTTAATAAGTGTTTTTCCATGTCGATTTCCTGGAATATTCCTCCAGTGGTTCTTGTGTTTACTTTTGACCCAGTCTTTAATTGCCAATCTGGGTGAGCTTTTAGAAATGCCCAGCGCGGGTTCTGGGCCATAGAATATGGTAGCTGCCCCTTGTTTAGCAAGTTTATCAGCTTTTTCATTGCCGTCAATTCTGGGGTGTCCTGGCACCCAGAGTAGTTTGACCCTGTTCTGCTCGCCCAGAATTTTCAGCTCTTCATGGCAGTCCCATACCAGTCGGGTAGACAATTTGTTAGAGGCTAGTGCTCTAAGTGCTGCCTGACTGTCTGATGCAATGGAGATCTGCTGGTTCACATATTGTCGGTTTGCATTCTCGCGTACACATTCAAGTATAGCCAGAATTTCTGACTGGAATACAGTGGCGTGTTGCCCAAGGGAAAGACTTATACTTGCCCTGGGTCTTTCACCATGTATTCCAGTTCCAGCTCCTGTGTTTGCCCTAGACCGTCAGTATACCAGGTTAGCCCCTTTCGTAGTATGTCAGGAGCTTCTGTTGACCAGTCCTTCCTATCTCCGATGGTGATATTGAAGGGCTTGTTAAAGATGATTTTGATTTTTGGTACCATATAGTCTCAGACCTCATATTCAATAGGGGGTCTTCTACAGTGTTTATTATCCTCAAATGTCCTCCCGATCTTAGATTAGGGGTATTTGAGTTTTGCTTTATACCAAAGATTCCGCCTAATTCGGTAATTGTATTAGATAATGCTTCTTATCACTCGCGAATATTAAATAAAGTACCAAACACCAGTACAAGGAAAACATTTTAAAATTCATGAGAGAAAAAAATATGGAAATTCCTGTAAAAGTTCCAATAAAGTGTGAGTTACTGAAATGAATAAAAGAACAGAATTTCAAAAGAGAATATGTTATTGATAACTTATCCAATATACATGGTCATACACTTTTGCGGTTACCTCCGTACTATGCATATTTAATCCTATCGAGATGGTTTGAGCAACTTTAAAAGATCGTTTGCGAAAATGTAATGACTCTCCAACGTTATGCGCGGTAGTAGTTGATTATATCAGAGCAGTATTAAATGACCTCGACAATACTGATTTATGGAAAAATTGCGTTAAGCATGTAATTAAAAAATAAAATCAATATCCAATACTACCCCCCATTGCGCCGATTATAATTCAACCGGATAATGATTCCTCTTCAGAAAGTGAAGATTCCGACTCGTCATCTTTTAGCATTTAACTTTTTTAATATATATTTTCAGAACAAAATATTTAGTTATTATATTAGGTATGAAGTTTACTTTTTTATTGTTACAATTCTTGGAATATATTTTATTTAGTTGACAAGAAATTTTAATTTAAGTTACTTTATTCTAGAGACAAATTTTAATTTTGTTTTTATTTATGTTTTATCTATACAAGTATTTATTTTTGTTGTACTAATTCTTTACTTTGGTTAAGAAACTTACATTTTTATTTTAGAAGAAACTTAAATTTTATTTCTACTATTTAACATCCTTGCCCCTCGCCAATCTAACCTGTCCCATTCCCCCATCCCGGCAAGGATATGTTCATACCTTCTCGTTGTTCCTTGCTGAGCAATAACATATTTCAATATAGTATGGGATAACTTTAAAACTAAACCCAATAAATTTAAATATTTAGACTTTATATCTAAAACTGATATAATACGTCAAAAATATATTATTGGATAAATGATCAAAAATAGCCTATCTAATAAACAAAAGATAATAAAAATTAATACAATTTTCAAAAAAGTATAACATTTTCTTATGACAAGCATTTCTATTTACCTCCGCCCATGTACAATAAAGAGTTGCCGACTGTTTTTGCCGGATTTTAGTTTTTATACGATTTCAATTGTGCTCGTATACACTTTATAATATACCTACGACACTTTCCCAACCGGTTTCAAGTCGCGGATCGAGGGTGCAAAAACAGGTGAGATTTGGGCTATTATTGCGGTTTACTCTTTCTCGAGACGTTTTTTTCGTTGTTCACTTACCATTAACATTAACATTAAGGGTACTTGCCCTTAACATTATAGTAAACATTTTTGATATCAGGAGCGGCTCTAACGACTGCTTAAATACAAACATAACGATATGCAATTATTAATTTCCCCGGAAAATGAAACATAAGGATGGGATGGGGTGATAAAAAAAAATGTTTCCAGTCACGCGAAAGAATAAGCAATGTGGCCGTTTTATTTAATTTTAATATATTATTATGTAATTAAGTAATTGCATATTCTTGTAGCACATAAATATTATTTATAATACTGCATACACATTTTGACAATTAAAATTTGAGAAAATGTATATTTAATTATATTAAATGAACTTCCATAACGCAAATGTATTGCATGTTATATAAATAATAAATAGTTTAATGAATTGTGGTCACTGTTATTTTCAATAACAACTATTAGACGAGCCTATATGGGCGCATGAGTATCGAATACATTTTGGACGCAGTTTTTTGCTTAAATCAGTTCAGGAGGCACTACCGATTATGAAAATCCATGTTACCAGACGGTAACCTGATCTGGATATTGTTTAAAACAATATTGTTTATAACAAGAGGAAATATTAATTTTTTTCGATAAAACAATTTTTTTAATATTTTTTGACCGATTTCCAACAAGAAATGTTCGATAACCTTTTGAAAAGTTGATATTTTCCATGTAATTCATTTCTAATAATTGAGAAATCGCCTATTTCTCGTTTATTGGTGGTCTAAAAGTATAATAAAAAATGTTTTTTTACAGTACCTATATATTTTTTTTATAGTATCTTTAGAATTTGCATATGAATTTCCATAAAGTGAAATTGACTATTGTTAATTTTATACCTCATAGCAACCACTTTTCTTCGACAGTTTTTGAAAAATTGTCGTATGGATTTCAGTGTGTGGGCAATTGATTCCTGAAACATTTTAACTCAAAGCATACAGTGTGTTCCATTTGAAAATTTTTATTTATGGCAGTTTAAAACTATAGTATTTGAATAATCGTGTAGAACTGTAGAACTGGGTTCAACTTTGTACCCCTGTATGTTTTGACTTTAAATGTTTCAGTGATCAAATACCTATACGCTGAAACCAATGTGACAATTTTTCTTTAACATAAATTTTTGAAGAATTTTTAAAGAAGCGGTAAAAACCCCGCTAAATTCGAAAAAATGTGAGCCACCGGTGGATCGAGAAGTGAAGCGCCTTAATAGAAAACAGAGTTTATATGGAATTAATAATTACTTGTACAGTGTTTTTAATAGTATCGAATAAAGCAGACAAGTGCAAGTGCAGTCTCTCCACCTATCCAAAACGGTCGTCTTGAAGACCCTTTTTAAGTGGTGTATTGCGATAAAGAAAGCTGGGCAATAAATGTTGTCAAAATGTGACACATGTATTTACAAGGCAATATAGACATGCTAGCTGTATTCTGATTTAAAGTAATTGTGTACAATGGAGGGTTTTCAAGTGGACGACATCAACCCAAGAAAGGAAAGAGAATGATGCAGCAATCACAGGACCAGACGCTACAGAGAGATAAAGCTATACATTATTTTATTTTATTCTATTCTGTTCTTTCTGGTTACTTTAATAACTTTACCAACTTAATTTCTATCAACTTAATGTATTAATTCAAAACATAAGTTTTAAACAGTTTCTTATTAGTCTCAAAAATGAACCTGCGCAGAAACGTATAAAAAATATTTTCGGATCGCTCTCATTTGCAACTCGCTAGTGTATTAGAACAAAATTAAAAGTAAATTTGAAAAGGCATTAAACATGAAATAAAAAAATTCCCGGAATTGGAAAGCGGCTGTTGAAACTAATTACTACAAAAACCAACTAATATACAGGGTTTACAAAATATTCTCTGGAACCTCTTTCTCATAACCCGCTGTAAAAAGGTCCTTTTTACCGCAAGACAGGGCACTTCCTTGCACGTTCACCGTAAATGGATATTTACCTGTGGAACGGTTAATAAATAAAGGCTCCTTGTGGCAAGCTAATGTAGATATGTCTTGGCAGACTAACGAAGTGGACGCACTAATGCAGGACGTTGAAGGTGCATACTGCTAGATTCGCAAACAGAAGAAACAGAAAACTTAGGAGAAGAATAAATAAGGAGATGATAAATGGAAACTTAAAGAAGCGTGAAAACTAAAAAGAAGCATGGAAACTTAAATGAAGCATCTCGCAAACATCCACACTTCCCATCCTATATTCCTACCCCATGCGTCATGTGGCTCTCGCTGCTCGCAACAAGCATGTCCCATGTCCAACCCAGCTTATGCAGCCGGTCCGGCGGTATATAAAAGCATCCAAGGTTTGTTCCGGCTCGCAGTTTGGTCGTCCGTTGGGCGGTCGGGTGGATCCGCCCAGTCATGGGCATGAATATGTCACGGTGAGTGAAGGATGCAATAATGGACAACTGGGAGACTGCATTTGGCCGTTTGGCGGAATGGAATATAGATAACTTTACGAAAAAAAAGTTATCGAACAATTTCTCGTTGGAAATCGAAAGAAAATTTGTTTAATTGAAATAATTTAATATTTCCTTTTGTTATAAACAATATCAGGAAAGGTTTACGTCTGGTAACATGGATTTTCAAAATCTGTAGTATCTCTTGAACTGATTCCAGCAAAAGAACTGCATCCGAATTGTATTCGATACTCATGCGCCCATATAAGGCTGGTCACCTACACCTTTATTATACTCTTCGTAATGTTCGTAAATACAAAACGAAGAGTATATTGCATTCGATCGGAACATTTCTAAAACCTTTCACTGTGTTGGTGATCGCATTCTGAACAATTTTCAAAATGTCCGTCTGTCTGTCTGTCTGTCGGTCCGTCCGTCCGTCCGTCCGTCCGTCCGTCCGTTCGTCACATTTCTTGTAAGTACGATAACTTAAGAACGAAAAGTCCGATTGTATTGAAATTTGGACAGTAAGTTAGTGTTAGCCAGAAGAAGAACCCTATTGTTTCTGAATAAAATCGATCAATAAATAAAAAAGTTATACATTTTTTAAATAAAACAAAAAAAAATCATATTTTTTTTGTGTTTTGTAATTAAATTAAGAAGAGTATAAGGGTTGGCTTGTTTTGTTTTTACTTTGTTAAAGAATCACGACATTATAAAGTTCCTAGAATAAATTCGAATACATAATTTTTATAAATTGTTTTCAGAAAGTTATAGTTTCTGTTACCATTTGTTGGAAAGTTACTTGTAGTGTTAGAACAATATATTTGACAGTAAATATAGTTACTATTTTCATAAGAGTTTGCGGGCGCCATACGAAAAGTAATTTTTCATATTTTTAATTAAAATATGTAATTAAGTAATTGCGTATTCTTGTGACACATGGTAATGTAATAATGCATATTCGTTTAGGTAATTAAAATTTGAAAAAGCATAACTATATTTAATTACATTAAACTAATTTCTAATAAATAATTTAATGAATTGTGGTTAAAATTACCTGTGTATTTAATTTTTTTGTTTAAAAAAATGTCTTCTGTGATTACACGCATACTAACGTTATGATGAGGTTCTATTAAATTTGAATAAATATTTTAATTTTAAATTGCAGTTTACGACCGTTAATGACATCACTTGTAACACTAAGAAATCCAAACTAGATAACATTGAAAGATTTAGTTTTTGTCTTGAGAAAAAATATTTTACAGCACTCAGGTCTGGTTGGCTCATTGTGCATTCGCGACGTGCAGGATCTCTTAGTAAAGACCAGTATCCTCCACGAAGGATAGCAGTCCATTCCAGGGTAGATTCCATAGCTCCTCCGGCTGTAAAAATTGCGTTTGGAAATATCCAATACCTTGACTCACCTAATAGTGCACAGCTGCATAGAATGTGAGTGATGATTTTATCCTCCACTCCACATATCCGACAAATAGCAGAGTTCCTCCATTATGTGAAAATGATGATTCGGAGGACAACTGGTCCTGTTATCAAGCCTACCAATCTTTCTCTCTCGAGCCAAAGCAACCATTTTACGGTTGAGTCAGCTGACGCGACGCGCGACAGCCCCTTTACCCCTGAATCCGGGGTCTTAATTCTTGGTTCCAATAGTTCTTAAACTGTGCCGCGGTGCAGTCTCGTAGTTCTGATGCAATCAGACCTTTTGGCAGATCGAAGTTTGGGTCAGGGTCAGGGAAAGAAGTTTTGGCTCCTTCTTCAGCCAGACGGTCTGCTTCTTCGTTGCTCTCCACACCACTATGTCCGGCACCCATATAAGTTTGAGTTGTGTTCACATAGCTCAGTCAAAATATTTCGACAGTTCAAAGAAATGGTTCTCAATTTTACATTTTTTTGTACATCTGTAAATTGCTGATGTAAACTTTAAGAAATATTAATCAAATAGAGGTTTGTTGTCTACCACACCCGACTGCATCTACTCGCATTTAGTTTATAATCGTAAAATTATGTACTTTATTTCCTCGAGTATTAGGTTAAAGATAAGTAATATTCATAATGAAACATATTCTTTATAGAAATCTGCAAACAACAGAAAAAACATCTATGAGAAGTAAAAGAAAAACTATCTGTAAAAATATTAATGAAATCTGAGCGTTCTTTCGATAACCTGAATTCTGGTTATGCTAACAATTAAAATCCTAAAATGAATTTGTATATTTCTTATTTGACAATTGTCTTTGTAACACTAGTATCCTTATAGTCCCCTACAGCCATGCGGATTAAACTAGTGTCTACATAACCCCGTACGTCCATAAAGGTTCAGTTAAAAATGAGAACTAAGGCCTAAAATAAATTTATTTATCTACCTTGTCTTAAAAAAATTTCGTTCTAATGGATTACATTTTCATGAAATCGATCATTCTGTTTCTTTTAGTTCTCATAGTTTTTTCTGCTGTTTGCAAAATGCTATAAAGAATATGTTTCATCACAATTTTAAACAAACAAGTAATAATTCACGTGACGCGACAGCCCTTATTGATATCTTTGGTGCCACCAATTTTATTGGAACTTATTCATCCGATTAGTTTTTTTTTAAACCTGAAAATAATAAAAACACTTTTTGTTAAATCCATATAATAGATCAGTAAGTAATTTATGCATATTCTCTTTATCATATGAACGACGAATTACATTTTTTAGGTTTCCCAAATGTAGTATGTTGTAAACTTGAAAATATTGTAAAAAAACGTTTGCCTAAAAATAAACGAATAAACGAAACATACCTACTAAAATTTTGTACATTTCAAAGACTGTAACATAATTTTTTCCTAAAGTTTTCAAAAAAAGTTAATCAAAAAAAGAAAATTTTGGGTAATTTGTGTTTTTTTATAATTAATATTACATTCTATTTTAAAGTTTAAAAGTGATATATACCAATTTCCCACTTTACTTCAAAAAAATTTGTCTTTGAAACATATTTGGTTCTAGTATTTAATTGTGGCCGATCTAAAATGTACGGCATTGTGATTGTTTATCAACTTTTGCTATTTTCAATAATATTTTGCAAACGTCGTACGGTATCTAATGACCATTAAGGCTCGTGTAAATCGCACGAATAACGTAATCTAGTGTATAAAATCCCAACAATGAAAATGTACGGCATGGACACATTTGCATTCTTTTATAGTTAAGGAAAGGAAAAACGATGTAAAGTAGAAAATCTATCCATTGTATTAAAAAATAGAGAATTTTTTAATTTGCATAATTTTTAAAAAATTTCTCTTCTTTTGCAATGTTCTAATTTTATTATTGTTAATTATTTTTGTACGGCTACTAAATGAAATAAAAATTCTAACCTATATTAATCCAAAAAATAAATGGCCGTACAGTATCAAATAAACTTACCCTAGAAAATGTAAATTTTTCCCTTTCTCGGGGGAGATTTGTTTATTTACGTTGATAATACCCATTTTTTTTTAGACGGGTTATGTTTTTTTAAAGATTTTAAATGTCGTATAATCTTTTGGAATTGATGCCGTACAGGGTCAAATCACCACCCTTGATAGAGGTCTAGGACGGGGGTTGATCTCGCGTTTGTCACCCCATGTTCCAACCGATTTGTACGGCATAGCAAAAAAATGTATCCTTGTTAATATAAAAACCGAATTTCATAATAGCCGTACGGTGTCATATCACCTTAGTACATAGAGGTAACTTTTCGGAAAACGAAAATTTTTCCTGTACTTCTGTCCTATTATTTTTGTACGGCATTTTCTTTTTAAGAGTCACAGGTATAAATACAGTCCAAATAAACGTAAGCCGTACAGTGTCATTTGAAAAAAATGCAACTCCGCGGGTTACGATTTTCACTTTTCCGCGGCTTTCCCATGTCCCACCTAAAATGTACGGCATAGGGCTCAAAGCGATTTATTTTTGTAGGACTACACAAATTATACCTTTTCGAGAGGTGTCATATGACCCCCTAAAAATTTAGCATGGGCTTGTCGTCTATTAGCGATTATTGTCCCTAGTACTGAATAGTCATGGGTGCCTTTCTGTTTAGAGAAACAGCGTTTTTTTCAGTTGTATTGATAGTTTGATTTCTGTTTGTTGCATCTGATAATTTTGTGCCTTTCGACATTTCTGTTTTGAGTGCCCCATTAGAATTTAAAGAATTAACATTTTTGTATGACTTATTTGCTTCCGTCTAGTAAATATCTCTTTCTGTCTATCCTTTAACTCTTTGGACGATTTGCTTTTCTATATTAGTTTGCTCTTTCTTATCTCACAAGTATTGTTGTAATTTTCGTACGCATGTTTATAATAGTATGTTCTTTCGGATATTTTTATCGCTTTATAGATGATAACAATTCGCAAAATCAATTTTTGGCGAGGCACCTCCCGTCTGGTACATCACCGTATTTCACAGTGTAATCCTGATTACACAAATTATAAATTTTACTTGTAAAATATTTCATACCAAAAATAAACATAGATATTATATAAGTGTTTGATCTAAGTAGAAAAATCAAAATCAGAAATAGCTTAAAATCCCCAGCCATTCCATCGGCGGCCGAGGTGTTGTGGCTATTTTTCAATAGTAAAAACACCTCGTGTAAAAATATTGCATACTATACTATTATTTTAAGCTCTGAATTGTATTATAGCTAAACAAAATAAAAATAATTAAAATGGAAAAATGGTACATCACCGGTTGACAAAGTGGTAAAAATAAGAAGGGAGAAAACTAGCCACTTGTTACATTAAGTAATTCCCCATCTTTTAATATACAGTGAGCACGTAAAGGTGGGAATAAATTCATTAAAATAGTTACAATACAAGTGACAAGAATTCGCTCAAAATCGACGATTTTTAAATACATTTCTCAATCTGTTTATTTAAAAAAAAAAGTGCTGCAATTTTTTTAAGTTATGACGCCATCGTCATTTTTTTAAAATGGCAACCCCCATTTTTAATATGTCATTTGAAAGAGCACATTTTTCTGCATGCAGTACGTTAAATTCTAGGGAGTATTGCATTGCAACCTTTACGTGCTCACTGTATATATTTATCATTGTAAATAATAAATAATAACGAGCAAACTGAGACAATAGTAGACAAGCAAATGATTTGGGTACTGATGACTGAAATGTTCAACAGAAAAAGGGCTATTATCAAATTTAACTCCCACTACGGTTTATCTGATTCAAATTAAAAAAATGTTTGGATTTTCAAAATGGGAGGGCCAATTTCACGGGTCAAGAAGAGAACAAAATATTAAATCAAAAATACTTATAAATTTCTAACAGCCAACCTCAATAAATATATTTTCAAAATTACTGTTGGCTTTCATTTATAAAGTCTGCGATCATTTGTCTACTTGATGGCATCCAACTATAGGTAGAGAGCCGGCTGTATAGATTTCCTATGAATAAGATACATGGAAATCTTTATGTGAGTGAGTGAGTACTACCACAGACATACAGGGAGCCACTTTTTACTTTTGCAAATTTTGCCATCGTCATGGAATTCTGACGTAACTTCTTGTCACGAATACTTTGTGTCATCGAATACACGAATAAAATTAACGTCAAAATGTAGATTTTGAGGTATACAATGAGACTGTAGTGGACTGCCAGGCTTAATTTGCCCACAACCCTGAGACACCCTCGATTACAGTATTTTTCTGTTTTCTTGAATCATCGAATACGTGAATAATTTTTTTTTTAAGTTAAAGTACAAGCCCTCTAGTTATTAAAAAAATAGGCTGCAGCTTATTTGCTTGCATCCTCTCATTTTGACGTCACTTCCGGTAAAATTCCAAGACGCGGGCAAAATTCGCTTATATGGCTGTATGTCAGCGGTAGTACTTTCTCACATAAAGTTTTTCATTTTTTGTTCATGGTTTTATTCACTGTGTTTTTTTTTCTTTTTTTATTCTTTCTTCATGTTGTCCTTAAGAGAACTGTTCTTTGTGATTTATTCATAATTTTGTTCTGTTATCGAAGAGCAAAGTATTTGTTCTCGTCTTGTTTCCTTCCCGACAGTAAAAACAAGAGTGGAACATAATTATATTCTTAGTACCAGAAATTTTATATGATGTACTGCGGCCTTGTTTTAACTCCATCTACAGACTCCTGAATCATTGACATCAATTCCTGATATGGTACAATTCAAAGTATAAAGTAGATTTTATCAAAATGCTCGTATGTTCATGATTATTATTATCTAATCTCCAGTTCATTTTTTTATTATATAATTTTAATTTTATCTGATACCATTACATGATGAATTATTAGGTATACAGGGAGTAATTAGTTTCATATCATTAAAAAAAACTGGTGGTAGGGAATGACAAGACAAACAAGAAAACCTTATATAACATGGGGTCTAAAGCTTATAGTTTTGGAGAAAAAAATAAACAAAAATTTCGCAAATTTTCAATAAAATCTTTTGAGAACTGCTGGAATATTGAGGTAGGTTTAGATCGTCGCGCGTGTCTTTGCCTTATACTCTGACTCTCCCTTGTGCAATATTTTAGTTACTATGGGCGTTTCGTTATGTACACACGTCCAACCCGCCCCGCCGTTCGTTGTTTTTGTTATTTTTGAATTTCGGGTCACTGTGTATTTATAGTTAAGATTTATTTTATTGACTTACCGTTCAAGTCGTTAAATTCTTGATTACGTACAGACACAACTTACTTGTTCGTTCTTTTTGTATTTCATTTTGGATTTTGGACCAAGTTTTTCTTTTATTTTTCTATATATGACAACGTTAGTTGATAGTTTATTGTTTAGTGTTGAACGGAGTACGTATGTCCTTAACTCGACGTACCGAACTGTGTATTGATACAGATGCAGAGATTTCGAATGATTTACTTAGGTACGCTTTTAACCCAGGACACTCATTTATGTTACAAACGTTAATAAATCACATTTAAATATTCTAAATTATCAACATTAATCCAATATTTTGTTCCAAATTAAAAGACACACATGTAAAGAAATGCTCTGTTTAAACTTCTATGGCCATTATTTGCTTGCAGTTCTACAGGAAAAGATAACGAATTATTTACCTCTTTATAATTGCCTTCGGTTTAGGCGGTCCATCAAAGGCGGTCGATGATCCAAACAAAGCCTTTTCTTTGACACCGCGTGTGACGCCGAGGACTGCACTTTTTTATGACAATTTAAAAGTTGTATAATTGGGAACTACAAGTCCTTTGACCAAGAAAAACAGCGGTTCTCAATTATTGTCTACATTAATATTAAAAAAATATTTAATATGTTAACCCAGGTCAGTTTTTTTCAAAGTGCCCCTAGAGGGAAAAGTCATAAAGATTTTTTGTTTGTCTAGTCGGTCCCCATTACCAGTTTTTTTAAATGACCTGAAACTGATTAAACCCTGTATTTTTAACCGAATTCGAAACATTTTCAAGATTAGGAGATTCCCGGTTTAATTCCTGTTTTTTTCATGGTTGTTTGCTCATGCTTTGATATATTTTGCAAATGTAGGTCCCAGCAAAAACTGAAAACAAGTTTTCTAGTCATTATTGCATGGTGGTGATCCCATTATAGTTTCTTCATCATGCTACGCCCAGTGCACCACGGACCAGACCCTTATTGGTAGTTAGGTATATTCGGAGTATTCGTTACCGAATCTGAGTCTGATATAAAAAATTTAAAAAGCGGACCTAGTGCTGCCTTCATTGCAAAATTTGGAGATAACGTGAGATACATGTGAATTTAGAATCCGCTGATACCGAGTCTGAAGTTTAAATTTAACAATTGAAAATGACAATGACGGATATTGACCCTATAGAAGTATATAAAAGATAAATAAAAAGCATGGGATTTTTTTATAGAAAAAACGTAATCTTGAAATTTTATTTCGTATTTTTTTTTAAATCGTGTTTTCTTGAGGCGGTTAATTTTTTTGAAAAATATTCATACTCATAAAGGAATATAAAATACCTACATAATACACATTCCAACATAGCTAAGTAACTTGGAGGCAGGGTGTCTACTAATCTGAAAAACCTGGAAAACCTGGGATTGTCGGGGAATTTATTTTACTCAGGAGAAACCTGGAAGTAACAGGGAATTTACTGAAATAAGCATTATAACCTGGAATTTTTACTATCAGATAATTATTATTAATACAAATTATTGAATCTGTTAGAAATGTCTCGCAGATGAAGATTATGAACTTGAATAGATTTTTTATTTGTACTGTTTCACTATTCCTATGTTTTTTTTTATTGATTATTCTGATTAATTTAAAAAAGTGAAACTTCTTTAAAGACTAAAAAACAATAATAATTAATCTTTGCAGAAATAATTCAGCTTGTAATTGCGTTTACTTATTGTGCCATAGAATTTATTTATAACTTTTTTGAGGTGAAAGTTTCATATTTGTTCGAGTGTAGGAAGTTAAAAACCTGGAATTTGGATAAAATGTTACCTGGAAAACCTATGAAATTCAGGGAATTTTAAGATTCAGATTTAGTAGACACCCTGTTGGAGGTTACCTACCTTTTTTAAAAGGCAGTTTTAAGATGATTTTCGAATACACATTGTGTTACTAATTATCATTTTGTTTGTTGAATTATTTTTCTATTATAATAAACAGTTAAACTGACTTTCCCTTGTCAATTATTAATTGAACTTGGACACTTTGTAGGTTTACTCTCTCAATAATAATTATTTAAATCAGACTAGAGATAGAGTTACGTTACGCTACTGGAAAACTAAACATATTGACGAGGTAATTTGTTACCAAATTAAAATTTATATTAGTTAACACATATAGTATGTAATTTTTCAAGCATACTTATTCTGACATGTATGTGCATATTGTGCATATCACAACCGTGTATGCAAAGTTATCAATTTCTACATCAACCTTTTTGTTTTTATATTTTCTTATGAGTTTTATTATGTGCATTGTTTTTTATAATATATAAATATAGTAATACACGTAGTGCACTTTAATAAAACTATCACTAGTTAATTTTAAATGTATTTATTATAGTTTAATTGGCATCACATGCAACAACTGAAGTTGATCTTTAGTTGACAATGATCTTCGTAGCCAACTATCATGTTAGTGTTGCAAACTATGCCTAAAATTCCTATTATTAAACTTTCCCCTTTACTAAAAATACAAATATTTTAATAAACAACATAATCTGATAACTTGGAAGGCAGTTCTCTCCCTAGTTGGCCTATCACTTTCTGACTTATTTTTAGAATCGCTATTTTCATTAACAGTCTGACTCAAGCTAATATCTAAATTACAGTCATTGCTTGACGCGTTACTGTCTTTCATAGGCACATTCGGTAAACATTTAAATTGAAGTCGTCCATCTTATGCCCACTAAATGATTTTCTTATATCGCACTATTCCTTCTTAAGATATTAGCTCCATGATGTATCAGATATGAACGAGGAGACTTATGTTTGGCAACTAGTCGCAGGATGCCACTAGTTATTTCTTTTATACACAATATTCTCCTCTTTTTCAAATTCTGGTCTCTCCCTTACCTGCTTATCATAATATTTTTTATAAATTTGTGTTTTTCTTTCTAAGTCTGTCTTGAATTTCTTAATTTAACAATTCTGATTATCAGTAATAGGTAATTTTGTCTTTAACTTTCTAGAAAGTAACAATTCTGCAGGAGATCTTTTAAGACCCGTAATTGGAGCGTTGCGGTACTCCAAAAGAGCAATATTTAAATCGGAAGATTTTTGGCGGTCTGGACAAATCGCTTGGCAAGCCCAGTAGATCTAGTACACCTAGGACTACTCGTTCTAAATTCAAAATCATATTCTTTTGCAAAACGTTTGCATTCGAAGAACGAGTACGGCATATTATCCGAAATGACGATACCAGGTATTCCATGAGTTGCAAAGATTTTTTTAAAAGTATCTATAACATCAGTACTTTGTTTACCCTTGAGTGGCAAAATCGCTAGCCGTTTAGTTAAGTAGTTTACCATAACTAGATACGGCTTACCTTCAAAATCAAGAATATCAGAACCAATTTTTTGAAAAGGTAATTCAGGTAGCTCATGCAAAACCAATGGCTCCTTGACATATTTGCGTAGCCAGGTAAATGAAGAGAAAACGGACAGAATTTTTTGGTAAATTAGCAGAGACGCAATGTTTTTGCAGAATGACTGTGAGAGAGTCAATGGGAGAGACTTCTCATTTCGTAAGTCAAAAAATTTCATTTGCATAATCATTTTTATCAACAATTAAAGTAGATAATCAGTTTTCTTAAAATACTGGAAAATCTATCGGCCGTAGAGAAAAGTGAAGAATGGATGATTTGTGTACAGTATGAGACTTTTCGAATTATAATCGCTCCAGCGGTAGAAAAGTTATTGCAAAAAACCTGTAATATATTAATTTTTTAATTATCATCATAACTTTTTAATTTGTTGTTGAAATTTGATAAAACTTTCGTGTGTTCTATAGTACTTTATAAGTGTGCAAAAGATGGGTGGTGTTGGTGCAGTAGTTTTTGAACAATCCTAATTTGTGTTATCCCACTGAGGGAAAAAATGGACAACTTTGGCTTCCCTGGGAGTTCGCAATTTTCATCTAAAATTGATTCACAAAACATTTTTGTAATATTCAAAATCTAATTAATCTTTTTGCAAAAACGAGCAACCAATTTTTGCAAGGCATTGCTGTAAATTATTACCTTAAAAAATGCTTGATTTTCGCTAATAAACAAAAGGTGTATATACTTTTTTGCTTTCTTGCAAATTAAAATGTAGATTTACGTTCTTTTAGTAACTTTAAATTAATAATTCATCTTTTATGTTGCTATTTGCTATTAGATATATTTTATTTTGATCATGTTACGTACCTAACAGAAAATTTATTCATTTTTAAAGAAATAAAAAAAAACTATCTATTTTATCACCAATGGGATACCTAACTTAAAAAAAGAAGTACTTAGGGTAGGGACGTTCCAATGCTACCTTTTGTACTCGATACTTTTCTTCCGATACGATACCAATATCGATACTTTTCGTTCGATACTAAGTAGTTGTGTAGTCGATACTTTTCTTTCGATACGATACCGGTATTGATACTTTTTAGTTGATATAGGTATTACTAAAATAAAAAGAAAATAAAGTGTGGAAGAGTTTTTTTTGTAAGAAAATGTCCTCCTCCTGCTCTTCAACAATTTCCAGAGAAGCATCGATACTTTTTTGTCGATATGATACCAGTATTGATACTTTTCATTCGATACCAGTAGCGTTAGAAGTATCGATACTTGTGAGGTATTGGAACGTTCCTACTTAGGGGATGGGCATGTAAAAAAAACATATTATAAAAAATTTGATATGTGGCCCTCAAGGCAATTTGCCCGGTAGGCCCTCTTTGTCCCAGTCCGACACTGTTCCTGACTATCATAGTCACAAGACTATTAGTTTTTTGAGGTCGCTGAAATAATGATCGAAAGGCTCATTTACACCCTGTTTTCGACAATTAAACACAAATCTAAGTTCTATTTTTTCTGCGTGAACAGTATTTCCTGAACTCACTGACAACAGACGCATATTTTTCTTTATCTGCTGGTTCTGCGAACTTAAAAGTATTGCATATTTCAACCCCTTCGCTGCCTATTGTATTTTGCAAAAACATTTTTGGTTTCATTTAATTTTCCTTCAAATTTCATAGAATCCGGTAGTCTTCCCGCGCTTTCCATGATGGATGTTCTAACCTCATTTTATTTCTTTCACTTTCTATCACTAGTTAATTTTAAATGTAAGTTGATATCTAATTGACAATGATCTTCGTTGCCAACTATCATGTTAGTGTTGCAAACTACGTTTGCCTAATATCCCTATTATTACAATAAAATTGTAGGTATTACACAATTATTAAGAAAAAATTTACATACCTTGCATCTTACACAAGTGTCAATGGCGTATTCAAAATACCTGATATTGAAATATAAGGGTGAACTATAAGTTGTATTTTAGACTCCTATATAAATTCGGCATATCTCGCTTCGTTTGTATCTAAACTCGGTATAAACTTCATAAAAGACGCGCGAACGGCAAATTTTTAACACAACGCATAAACCTTTTAGGCTTTTGCAGCACGTAGCACATCGTCTCATTGAATTTTTATACAGAATTGACGATAAGGTCGTTACTCGTTTTAAAGGAAATTTAATGCTCTACTGTGAGGACATTGCTGTAAAACTAGATACTGAGGCGCTAGAAGGCAAAGATTGTCGAAAAGCGTGAGGCAACAAAGCGTAGTAACAATCTTACAGGAAATTTTGTCAGCTTTAATTTTGAATAGATTAATATTTTAGCTACGATGCACCGTTTTCGAGATATCGACGAAAAGCCAAAAATGTGACCTTCAATGTGCCCACCTGCACCCCGCTCACCTCGTAGATTCGGGGACTTAGTATGTTTACCTCCTAACTACTCCAAACATAGCCCTGAAGTAAAAAATTCTGTTCCAGACCATGTCCTCTACAACCAGTTCATTGACTGGACTAATAATAAATAAATATAAGATGTTTGAGTTGTAGGTTCATAACAATAATCCAATCTGGGCCATTCTAAACAGTGACTCTAAAGATGATTCGTTATTATAAGTTAAAAGCCATTTTTATTGAGAACCTAAATACTAAAAAAAAAAATTAAAAATTCGTCCGTTTGAACAAAGTTTATGAAGATTTCTTAGAACCAAGCAATCAATACAGCTCAAACCTAAAATGTATAACTGAGATACAGAATAATATAAAATAATCCGCTGACGAATCTTAATCACCTCAGTAAATGCTATGAATACATGGAATATATAATTTGCCATTCTGGCTCTGATCCAAACTCTTTGCGTAGGCAATTGAATTGTCGGGAATTCAGGCTAATCCATCCATTCACTGAGTAATTTCTCGATGAGTGGTAGAATCTGTTCAGTAGTAGGTACTCAGTTTCTCCATTTAATAATTTCAGGAGCGCGAATCTCATTCCCATAATTATTAAAAACCCATTACTGGAATATAGTCGGATAACTGGAGGAGAACTTCAATCATAGTGTGTGCACTCGAAGATAATTTTGAAAATGTATGTACGTTATCTGGAATGACCTGGCGTATCTAAATATAGTGCGCCGTTGGTTGCAAAAGAGAAAAAAAAAACGTCCGAATGTTTTAGTGTTACTGAAAAATGGATAAATTTTATATTTACATCGTATTTGCAAGCTTATTTTTTAACTTGTTTTAATAATTTTCAAACCAATCCAGAGCTCAGTCTTTCTAGATTTGTACCTGTAAAGCGCAGTATAGATTTCAGCATCGCGGCATTTTTAAAAATGTTGCAGATAGATGTATGTATACTTCGATGATATGAAATCTGCAGAAAATAATGGAGTAATTTTTAGTGAAAGAATTGTCTGAATTGCTTCATTGTTATAAAAAATGTGAATATTTTTGTACAGCATTTTGTTGCTCCCCGCTGCCGTTTTATATGTATACGTTTAACGCGTTCTGGCCGATCGCACCACGTTAACTGAACTGCAAAACATGTATATGCTTTTTTAAAGTTAATTACTTCCACATCCATAGTACTTAGTGGATTGGAAGTAAAAAAAAAATCATTTTTTATTCTTGAAATAGGTTTAGAATGTCGTGGAACGTCGAGATTTTAAATTTGGACAAAAAAAAAAAATTGTCTGTCTGTCTGTCTGTCTGTAACTTTTTTTTTTTTTTTGTTCACACGTTCTCTCCGGAACGGTTTGAGATATTGTCATGAAATTTTGTACACATATATATTATAACGAGATCTGGAACTGGATTTATTTTTTTAACATATCCGGTGAAGGGTTGGGGGGTAAATAGGGGAAAATAAATAAAGCAAGCTGGTAAGAGTACATAAACATGACATTTTGTGTATGTACTAGAAGCCGAAGCGTCAAATTTTTTTATAACATTTTCCAACTCAATTATTAAAGGGGTTGATAAAATAAAATTGAGATATTCACTTGAAATTTCGTATACGTATATATTAGAATGGCATCTGGAACCAGATTGTATTTTGGGATTATTCCGTTGAAGGGTTGGGGGTTAAATAGAGGTAAATAGGGGAAAATAAGTAAAGCAAGCTGGTAAGAGTACAGAAACTTGAAATTCTGTGTATGTACTAGAAGCCAAGACCTCAGATTTTTTTATAATATTTTTCAACCCCCCTCCTCCATTATTAAATGGGTTGATATAATAAAATTGAGATATTGACTTGAAATTTGACACACGTATACATTATAACGGCATCTGGAACTAGATTAAATTTTGAAATGGTTCCGTTGAAGGGTTGGGGGTTAAATAGGGGTAAATAGGGGAAAAGTAAAGCAACCTGGTAAGAGTACAGAAATTTGGGGTTTGGTGTATATGCTAGAAGCGAAGGCCCCAAGTTTTTTGCAATATTTTCCATCCCCCCTTATTAAAAGAGTTGATAAAATTAAATTGAGATTTTCACTTGAAATTTGGTACACATATGTATTATAACGACATCTGAAACTAGATTATATTTTGACTTGATTCCGTTGAAGGAGTGTGGGGAAAGTAGAGGTAGATAGGGAAAAATAAGTAAAGCAAGCTGGTAAGAGTACAGAAACTTGGGGTTTGGTGTATATACTACAATTCTTTCTAATATTTTTCAATATCATATTTTCGTAAAGTTGACCGTTTCCGACTTATAAACAATTTAATGTTTGAAAAAACGCAAAGGTGGCCATTTTCAAGGTTGAAATGAATGAAAATGAATTTTTTGAGTTCGCCAAAATTCTTATACAATCTTTAAACATCCATTAACAAAATCCTGAAGAGTAAGTGCAGATTTTTTCATTCTAAAGCTTACATTTTTAATTGTTAAATAAATGTTTTTAGTCGGGCGTTTATAAGGAAACGAGACCTATTTTGTTTCGAATGACTAAAAAAACCTAAACAAACAAAAAATTATTCGGGTCAAGAAAAGCGATTTTTACAATTTGTTTAAAAAAAATAGTTTAAACAAATTGTTACCAGATTTTCGTCCGGCAAACTCTTGATCCTTATTTGAAAAATGCTTTTTGCTAGGATTAACAATTTTTGAAAAACTTCGAAAGAAAATTGCATCTGAAAATAAGAAATTTTTTACCAATCAACTAATATTATTCGCATAGCATTTATTGGATAAAATAATTTGCAGAGTGTGCCTTTTCTGGTTTTACCAACGATTGTTATTCTATGCAGATATATTTAAGTTCATCCATAACATCATTTTATTAATGTTGACCTGGCCTGAAAGCTTCATGCGATATGTACAGTAAAACAAGTTAACCATTATACTCTTAGCCGATTTACTGCATTTTTTATATAATTGTTGCATATTCCATAGGATACTCTTCGCAGTATTTTGTAAATAATATTAGTTTTAAAAATTTTTTAATTACGAAGCAAGAAAAATTGATTTTTAAAATTTAAATAATTAATAACTTTTTTATTTATTAGTCGATTTTGTTCAAAGGCAAGGGTTCTTCCTCTAGCTAACACTAACTTACTGCTTTTCATTCTTAAGTTATCGTCCTTACAAGAAACGTGATGGACATTTTGAAAGTTGAAAAGAATTGGATCATCAATACAGTGATATGAAATTTTTTTCTCTACGAGCAATATTTCCGGTTTTAGAAATGTGCCGATCAAATGCAATATACTCTTCGTTTTGTATTTGTGACGAGTATAATAACCTTATTTTTGTCGAACTAAATACTTATGAACTTCCCGCAACAAGTTTTTAGGTCAATCATCAACACTGATAAATTGTAAATTATATTTGTTTCAATCGATAATGTTTAACTTACCTTTGTTAACATCGACTCATGTGTACTGGGTCCTCTTAGTAAACTGCTACCCTGCCCAATCCGTCCGTCCGTCCGTCACGTTTCTTGTAAGCACGATAACTTAAGAATGTAAAGAACGACTGTATTGAAATGTGGACTGCCAGTTAATGTTAGCTAGAGGAAGAACTCTATTTTTGAAACAAAATCGATCAGTAAATAAAAAAGTTATTTTTAAATCTTTTTAAAAATCTATTTTTATGTTTTGTAATTAAAGAAAAAATGTCTAAAACTAATATTATTTACAAGCGGAACTGCGAAAAGTAGTATCCTATAGAATGTGCAACAATTATATAATAAATACAGTAAATCGGCGAAGTATAATGGTTAGCTTGTTTATTATTTTGTCTTCTTTATTTGCAAATAAAATATGTCTCTATAACAACTATACTTCGTTTTACCAATGTGTATTGTTATTATACTCTTCGCAAATACAAAACGATATTGCATTCGATCGGCACATTTCTAAATCTATTTTTTTTATGTTATGTAATTATTAAACAAAGAATATCCAAAACTTATATTATTTACAAAAAAAATGCGAAGGGTATTCTACAGAATCTGCAATAATTATATAAAAAGTGCAGTTAATCGGCGAAGAGTATAATGGTTGGCTTGTTTTATTTGTATTTTGCCAGATGAAAGCGGTTGAGGAGGTACTGACCATCCACGCACCAGTAACTCACCCGGTATACTTACACCAAAAATGTACCTAATGTACGTTGTATAATACACCACAATTATGGTAATGTGCGTTGCTTGCGTGGATTCATACGTAGCGATTTTAAAAATAACACTGTTCGACGTTTTTTGTACACCTTGTGAGCACGAAGTTTCATAAAGACTGAAAAAACCTTTACTTTACGAAATACTACAACCTTAACTACTAGAAAAAAAAGTTTTGCTATTTCTTTGTGGATACAAAAATAAGCATTTACTTTAAAGAGAATTCAAGGAAAAAGTCATTTGCGTTTCTTAGTGCTCATTGTACCCTTTTGATTTTTATTTCGACGAATTTAAAACGATTTAAGTAATGATTCGTGAAAAACATTAGCATTTATTTTGAAGTAAATAAATAAGCCGAATATGTAATAATGCGTATACAAGGTCGAGCTACATGATAAAAATGCATAATTTATATTTCCAGCAAAAAATAATCATTCTGGGTTTTTATTTAAAGTGAAATACAAAATTATGTTGTTGAAGAGTAAAAGTTACACATGAGTAAAATCTACAGTATGCGTATATGCAGTTGTAGAATTAAAATTAAATAGTAATAAATTAAAATAATATCATATCATTAAATACATTGCATAAATTATGTGACATCGCCAGGTTTAATTCACTCTATTCACGCCTTTTCCTCATTATTTAAAAAAAATTGAAGGCATGTTATGACATACCTATGATTATTTAAGGATTTTCACAATCTTGCTAGCAGATTGGTATTATGTGTTATTATCGGTGTTATTTTTCTTTAAATGGATCATTAAGTGTCCATGTCGGTAAATTTTTATATGTGCAAAATGTGCATATACCTACATACACATCGGGTCAAAAATCTTATATACGGGTGTTGCATCATGAGAGGGACATAGCTTAATAGGAGGTAGAGAACATCAGTGGTAACCGGAACCTCCCATAGAAATGTCTCATTGGGCCTTCACTACGAAATTACAGGGTGTTAAATAATTTTTGGCCAAACCTGTTTTTTGTCATAACTTTGACAGGAAATGAAATAACGGATTCATATTTGGTACGGCTAATGTACAAACGAGCCCCAAGAGGTATATGTATAAAAAAAAATATATCCAGGTCCGGACTCACTATAATTTATGTTTCTTCTTTGCATCAATAAAACATCACCCTGTATATATTTTTTTGAAATTTCGATACGATATTCGAAAAGAGCAAGAAAAAACAAACAAAATGGCCTATTTCATTTTTTTGTTACACCTTTGTGGTTATTTAAATACGTTGTTAAATGTGCAAGAAAATGAATTACAGAACCCTATTAAATGAGAGGCACGTGAAATAAATAGTTTTATAACTAAAATTTGCAAAAATTCTATTGAGCCTAGGTGGTCTGGGTGAATCCTAATTCCGGCACGTTGTAAAGGTCCATTTTGGTAAAAAACTGTGGTCCTAATAAGTAATCGGGTATGAAATAACAAGATTTTTAATCAATCACAGTAGGCTTGTTCAAAGAATAAAAGTGACAGATAATTTAAACCATTTAGGCCTAAGCAACCAGTTACTTTGATCAAGAAAATCATCAACATTTTATACTTAATAAAAATTGGAAGAGAACAAACTAAAATCTAAATAAATAAAATATTTTCCATTCAATTAACAATAAATAACAAAACAATAACTAAATGTGTTTAAAAATAAAACGTAATTGACACTAAAGTAAATTTTCAAAATGTCCTCCCCCAAATTCTGTGCATTTTCTTGCGCGTTTAGAAAGGTCACCAATTGCTCGACGTATCATTTCTGGATTATTCCGTATTTCGTCGCAGGTTGTAACGATGCGCTGGATTAAATGTTGTCTACTTTCAATTTCAATGCTATAAACCTCGTTTTTTAAGTGGCCCCATAAAAAGTAATCACAAGGGTTACAATCAGGAGATCTTGGTGGCCATTCATGTGGACCCCCGCGTCCAATCCATCTATTAGGATACACATTGTTTAAGTGTTCTCTTACTTGAAGGTTAAAATGTGGTGGGGCCCCATCATGCTGAAACAACATGCCTCTTATACCGATATTTTCTAACATATTCGGTAAAATGTTTTGAAGAAAATCAAAGTAAATTTCACCATTCAATCTTTCTTCAAAAAAATGTGGCCCTATCAAATGTCTATTCACAAGTCCGACCCAAACATTTACAGAAAACCTGTGTTGCGAACGGCGTTGGCGTACCGCATGTGGGTTTTCCTGTGCCCATTTATGATTATTTCGTGAATTGTTTACTCCATCCCTTGTAAATTGTGCCTCATCCGTAAATAAGGTTCTGTAAATGACTGGGCGATGATTAGACAACCAACGACAAAATGCCAGGCGGGGGATATCGTCGCCTTGTTGAAGACGCTGTACCTGCTGGATATGATATGGATGGTAACGTTCTCTTTTTAGGGTTCTCCATACTCGCCAATGAGGAATACCAGTTGCCAAACTGATTCGTCTAGTGCTGATATTTGGGTTTTCTTGAACTACGTTTATAATATTGTTTTGTTCCTGCACACCTTGTTGTAAAACACGCTCCACAACTGCAGAAGTAGGAAACTTTCCGTGTTGTCTTGCATACTGGAACACCGTACTAAAGGTTTTATGATTAGGGCATCGACGACCAGGAAAACGCAGCCGATATTATCTTTCCGCCGACCTACCATTTCCATTACAGAAACCATAGATGAATATTATGTCAGCATATTCCCCGTTTCTAAATTTTACTGGCATAGTTAAAATATTTTCACAAGTTTTCACTAACTAAATGCGGATTATTGACACATTAAATTACTAACAAACAATTATTCAACTGTTTAGGAGATTTCTTTTTATTATCTGTCACTTTGAACAAGCCTACTGTGATTGATTAAAAATTTTGTTATTTCATACCCGATTACTTATTAGGACCACAGTTTTTTTACCAAAATGGACCTTTAAAACGTGCCGGAATTAGGATTCACCCAGACCACCTAGGCTCAATAGAATTTTTGCAAATTTTAGTTATAAAACTATTTATTTCACGTGCCTCTCATTTAATAGGGTTCTGTAATCAATTTTCTTGCACATTTAACAACGTATTTAAATAACCACGAAGGTGTAACAAAAAAATGAAATAGGCCATTTTGTTTGTTTTTTCTTGCTCTTTTCGAATATCGTATCGAAATTTCAAAAAAATATATACAGGGTGATATTGATGCAAAGAAGAAACATAAATTATAGTGAGTCCGGACCTGGATATATTTTTTTTATACATGTACCTCTTGGGGCTCGTTTGTACATTAGCCGTACCAAATATGAATCCGTTATTTTATTTCCTGTCAAAGTTATGACAAAAAACAGGTTTGGCCAAAAATTATTTAACACCCTGTAATTTCGTAGTGAAGGCCCAATGAGACATTTCTATGGGAGGTTCCGGTTACCACTGATGTTCTCTACCTCCTATTAAGCTATGTCCCTCTCATGATGCAACACCCTGTATATGAACTAAGAAATCGGTTATGGAAGCTCATGAAAATACTAGTGAAACAAATGAATTCCCAATGGGGACGTATTAGAGAAATAAAAAATGTATTTACAAAATTTCACAAACTTGCCAGTACAGTGTATTTTCAAATGCATACAAAAAATAATTGATATTCTAACTTGGCGGTGTAATAGTGCAAAATGTACCGTACTGACTTTAATACTATATCTAACTGAATTTCTTATGTAAATTCCTACTCCACCACTTCTCCCTTCTCTTTCTATGTGCCTGTCTCTTTTAATAAAATTGTAATCTAGATTACATTTGTGAAAATTTTTGCAATTCGCCATGTTTCACTGACAGCGATTCTGTCATAATCCAAAGTGAAAAAATACTCTAATAATTCTATAAAATATGGTGTCAAAGACCTTAAATTTAGGTGATATATTTTTATAATTATTTGACATTGATGTTATTTATATGATGTGTATATTTTAAATGGTTTGCTGGCGGGCGTAATTGTACACTATTCAAATTCTATTACAATCAATGTTTGGAACTTGAACTGAACCCGAAAATGAGCAACAACACTTCCTCAAGAATGTAACACCCTGTGTAACCAAAATAGTTCTAAAAAATGTGATGAAAAAATGTTTGGATCTGTACCTAGTACAGGAAACATTTGTTCGATTATATAAAAATACATGGTTACCTAAAACTTTGCAGTCTTATGGGTGGGTATTAAGGTTAAAGCCCAGTTAATAAAGACGAAAAATTGCTCAATACTCAGATAAGAATGCCTAAAATTCGGCACACGGTTATTTTCAAAGTACATTACTTACAAAAAAGCAAATGTTTAGTTCTCTGTAGGGGGCGCTTCACTGAAGAAATTGAGTTTAAACTTTGAAATCCCGTTTTTCTTAAGTATCTCGAGAAATATTGATCCGCCCAAAAAAAATTAAATTCTTTTTTGATGGAGCGATGTAAAAGAAAAAATGTCTCAGGTAAACAGTTTTCGAGTAAAATTAATATAAACATAAAATGTTTACAAATGTTTTATATTTTCTAGTTTAAAGGTGAATTAACATGAGTAAGTGCTGATGGTGCTGATCAACAACGGCAACGCGCGCAATATTGCAGCAGGCAAGTGCATGTCACTCACGACGCCTTTTCTTAATGCACCTGAAGTTTAGAACGGTCACTTGAACGAATTTCATTATTAATTAACTATCGATCCTGCGAATAAAAATCGTATGATATTTCTCTCTCTAAATATCCTCATCTTTAAAAAAATTATTTTTGGACGGTAAATGTTTCTGAGATAAGAAATTGTTAAAGATACAGACACAGAACTTCCCTTTTTATTTATACAAGGGGATTAGTCTAAAAAATTAATATTAATTAAGAAATGACATATGAGAATAATAATCAGAATGTAGTTATCACTCTTTACAAAGAAAACGTGATAACTTTTAATGAAAAAATCTACATAGTACAAATTTCCATCATAGTTCAATTATTTCTTAGGATGACCACCCTGTACATTTTTTAATAAAACTATAATAGGTGTCCTCCTTGCTAATTATGTTACTATATACTAAATATTATTGCCATCTGTCACATTTTTAATTCCACAACCACGTAGTGGATGGTAAACATAAAAAAATCAATTCTGTTTTGAACTAGGTTTAGTATGCCATGAAACGTGGATATTTCAAATTTTAGCGAAAAAAAATTTCCATTATATCTTTAGCCCGTCCACCCTATATATTTTCCAACGATAGTCTACCCATTTCTTCGCTGGCAGAGCATCACCCAAATAACAATTATAGTTTTAAAATTAAATTATCCTAAAAACTTATTTCCAAGACTACTTATAAACGTAAATAGTTTGAAAGGACTCTAGAAAGCCGATTTAAAACCTTTATATGAATACAGGGGCCCATCTAGAGAGGGGCCTACATCCTTCATTCTTCTTTTTTAAACTACTATTAAAACTTTCAAGTTTCAATGAATTATCTAAAGCTTTACTCAGAGAGTATCTGAAGAGTGTTATAAAACCATGCTTGGTTTAGGCTAGGCACTATATCAAAACTTAAAAGACACACACAAATGCTTTGAGTGGACTTTTTGTATTTAATGAAGTAAAAATAAATGCAAATAAATCTATTTTACAAACACTATGAGCCGCTATAAATATTTATATATAAGTTATAAAATGGACAATTGGCGACTACTAAGAACAGTTCAGAA
Organism: Stenurella melanura; assembly: GCA_963583905.1. Classification (NCBI taxonomy): domain Eukaryota; kingdom Metazoa; phylum Arthropoda; class Insecta; order Coleoptera; family Cerambycidae; genus Stenurella; species Stenurella melanura. The sequence goes on from OY757312.1 coordinate 102,742,170, forward strand.
AAACAGTTAAAGATCGACTACTTGTAATGAATTGATGGGACTACTTACAGTGGGCTAAAATTATCAACGAGGCTAAAGTTTACTGTAAAACATGTATTAGATAGTTCTTAAAAATTCGTGCGCTTCCTATAAACACAATTTTAAAAAAATATATAAACACTTATTTTTTTGTGACTTAAAAAGTAAAGAGTTTTAACATCTGCCCATAATATGGTTTAGTATATGTAAATTGTTTTTATAAAACATTTCTATTAGATATAAATTACATTTTTATGTTCAATCTGTGACATTCCCAATCTAGTTGACCGTTATATTCGTCGACGGCTGGAAATAAAATGGCGACTGTATGTATAAACTCTATAAGCTGTGAATAATTCCACTTCAAACATGTTTTGTCTTAAAATGCCTATTACATTACCAATTGCATATATACCAAAGCATATTTTAAGCCTCATTAGTCTTAATATATTTTTTGAAACTTGTAGGCTTTTAAAACCAATTTAAAACCATTGGAGCACATAACACAATCGCTTTAAAACTTAGAAGAATTAGTGATGCTCGGATAATGTAACCTAAAAAGTCAATTTTCCGAAAGGCTATGTCCACTAAATGCCTCAAAATGCCGACGAATATGTATATATCATATCACAGTTTTAAAAATGCCTATTTTCAAACATTATAGCCTGAGCAAAGGTAAACCAAATCCTTTTATGTTTAAGACTTATTTATTACTACAAATGTTTGTTTGCTCCATTAAAACTATAGCAAGCAGTTGGTTTTATGAAGGTTCGACCTGAAACTTGTGTGATTTCAAAGCATATTAGATTTATAGCCCAACATTAACAACCACCTGCTTTGCAACATTTGCTTAATCTCTATAAAACTTGATCCTCTTAACTTGAACTTAACAGCTAGAAAGTTTTAATGAAGGCTTGACAAATAGCTTGAGTCAATCATAAGCCAATAAAGACCTAAAGATAATTTAGTTTTAGTAAGTTCTTGAAGACCTTTTTAAAACTTTCTTTAAGGCAAAACTATCTTTAAGTGCATTTGGCATTTAATAAATCTGGCATACATCAGTGGTTTATGAGCTGGCCATTATAAAACACTGATAAAACCTAAATAAATCTAAAAAGCATTTAAATTGTTACTTGGGCAATTGCCTATTAAATTTGACTGTTCTCTTTCAAGTAGTTCCTTATTTACAGTGCCAACAGACCGATAGACAGACAGACTGACGGAATTGAAAGACCATCATTTTCATAATCGTCTGAAAATAGGAAGAAATCTTGGAGGGTGATTTTTTCACGAATACAATACTTCCCTTCATTAAACGAGGGAAGTAAAAACAGAATTTTCAAAATTCAAACTTAATTGTTTCAATGAAGTGAATGTACAGGGGTGCAAAGTTGAACCTAATTCTACAGGGTGTTTTCCACGATTATTCAAATTATATTTTTAGACTATCATAACTCAATTTTTTCGAATGGAACACACCCGGTATGTTTTATCTTAAAATGTTTCAGTCAATTACCTACACACTGAAATCCATATGTCAATTTTTTTTCGACATGTTCTTTTACAAGGTATTTATAAAAAATATGTATCGCAAACAAAAATTTTTTTATTGTATTTTTAGAGCGCCAAAAATGAGAAATTGGCTCTTTTTCAATTTTAAAAAATTAATAACATTGAGAATATCAATTTTACGAAAAAGTTTTATCGAATATTTCTTGTTAGAGACAGGCCAAAAAATATTGAAAAACTGTATTTGAATGAAAAATGTAATATTTCCTTTTGTTATAGACAAAATTATTTTAAACAATATCAGACCAGATTACCGTCTGGTAACATGGATTTTCATCATCGGTAGTGTTTCCTGTTCTGATTCCAGCAAAAAAAACTGCGTCTGAAATGTATTCGATACTGATGCGCCCATACAGCCTGCTCTATATGTATAAATTCATATTGTGTTAAAAATAATATTAAAAAAGTGCAAACCAGAGCATAAAATATTACAAAATAATTGCATACATTTCTCCGAAATCTTCCATTGTTAACGATAAAATACCTACTCCGGATGCCGAATCCCGTTACAGATAAACAAGTCTAATAATAAATCTAATATAATTTACAATGTTATTCGGATACTTTTACTTCTTTCGTAGTTAAAATAATAAATATAATAAAAACATACTGAGAATGGAGAAAGTAGATTTTTTAATTCATCTAAGTTGTTACTTACATAATATTATTATGGAGATCGGTTTCATGAAATAACTGTGATTAAACAATAATTACTGCTTTTGTTTTGCATATTGTTGATGTATTGATCTGTAGTGAATGCTTACACACAATCCCAAATTTTTTTTATTTTTCTAGTTTATGCAGAAGTTTAAATGGATAACTTATTTTATTTCAGTCATAAAATTATCACTTTACTTCACCGATATTAGTGCAGTACGGTTGGCAGGATTATTTTTGCATTAAGTTGCCGGAGCTTCAAAATACATTTTTTGTTACCATTGGATTCAGCTGAATGGGACTAGTATCTAAGTACTTTTAGAGCTTCTCAATTGGTTTAAACAATAGGTCCATTTAGCAATTTTTGTATTACACATTTTGAAAGAGTTTGATGAGTATAGTAGATATGCCAAAAACTAAAATTTTCCGACTGCTCCTGCATGTATAAAAACACTATTGAAGTCAACGTTTTCAAAAACACTAGATAGTCTAGTAGTCGAGTTGTGGCGTCACAGCCCCAACTGCCTAGAGAACACGGCTAGTGACAATTAGTCGAGAAAATTTAATACAAAAATAGTCCAAACTATCGAAAACCTGTGCAGTAAGACGTATCAAAATGCTGTTTTTTTGCATGACTCCTTGATGCATTTATTCAATTTGTTACCTATTGTTACGTATTTCCACCTCTTAGGAAACACCCTGTATGAATCCGTGGGTTCTAAAATAATTTCAACAAGAGATAAACACTAGCACTTTATTTAATAATTTACTGACTATACAATACTTCAAAATAACCTGTACACTTTGTTTACTTGATATCTAACCTCACTTTTTCGCTATCAATTTCACTTTAATAAAACTTCACTTTAGTAAACTTCTCCTTCTGCGCCGGTAATCGCGCCATATATACTCTGAAATAGCTTCTAGATCCATCCAGAAACAATCAAGAATCTTCCCCACAGTCTATAAAACTATCTCTTTCTACAAGTTTCCAGTCACTATTAGTCATAGGCGTATCATCTCCAGTTTCAAGGGGGTGTAATACATAACACTATTTTAATCTTATACAAATCAGAAATTGCACTAGTGCATCGAAATAATGCATTTTTCGAGTGCAGTTTTTGAGGTAATTAAAAAAATCATTATTCGGTCATCTATGGTGGAAATTAGCCCAATTTGGTTCCTTCGGGGTTTTTGGGGTCGCTGATCATGAATATAATGTTTGAGAAGTTCCTCGATGTACCTGGAGCCTCAAAAATGTTCCTCGATTGGTATGCAGATAAGGGCGTTCTTGTTGTCTAGGTCATCTCCGTAACTTTATTATAATGAATTTTTGTATCTATTTCATTTCTATTACATATTGTTATCATTGATTTCCAACCTGATTATAATATATCATTATTTAAAATTGTTAGTGACAAAATTTGATGCGTTTCAATGAAAACTCGCATAAATGTCCAAGAGATGGCCTAGACGACCAGGACGCCCTCACCTCCAGGTATATAGGGAAAGATGTTGAACATCAAAATCGTGATCGGCGGCCTCCAAAACCCCCGCGTAAAGATTGTGGTTGGATTTCAGAGCAAATTTAGAGGAAAACTACGGGGATGAGTCTCACACTAGGATGCCCTGGTCTCCAGGTACATCAAGGAAATTCTTGAACATTATATTCATGATCAGCTACCCCAAAAACCCCCTAGTAACCAAAGTGGGAATGTGGGAGATGGTGGGGATCTACGCGAGTGGAGCCAAACTATTTAAATCTAAAAGTAGCTATTACAGTAGTTGTACACTTTTGTTAAATACATTTAAAAAAATTGAAAACGAATTAAATAAATAAATACACATTTTAGACACCCATGAAAATACTTTATACATGTCTCCATTAGGAGTGATTTAAATGCTCTTTTCCCTGTTTTCATTAACATTCACCTTAAAACTGTACATTCATTGACCAAATACTTTGATTGTATAGACCCATATTATAAGATTTAAAATACAGTAATATATTTTTTGTATACTCCCGTTCGTGTTTATTTACTTTTTTGGTTTTCTCAACCATAATTGTAATCATCTTAATAATTTGTTGTCAATACATATATGTTAGCGTTAGTAGGGTTTCTACCCCAAATAAGATTAAAAACCACAATTTAGTACGAATTTATTGCCATGCGTACTTCATTGACAAGGGTATATTCTATTCTGCCTGACGCGCATCTTGGCTGACGCCACTGGCTCGGTTTCGTTCGGGAGAGGCACGATCGTCCAATAGTTAAGTGATGTCACTAAGACAGAGGCCCCTGAAGGGTGAAGGGATGTATTGCTAACACGGCCATTCTGCAAAAGGTGCGTCCTCGCACCGGAATTAAACTACCACACACCTAGAATGAAACAAAACAAAGCAAAGAGTCGGCTGCTCTAGTACAACGTTATAATAACGTTGATTGAAATTGTAGAGATCTTTCTGTGAAAACAAAATAGGTACTTATATTCTATCATATAAGTTCCAAAACATTTGCTTATGATTTTATGAAAGACCGCATATGAAAACTATGATTCAAATTTCATTTGACATGACAATAATTTGTTTATATTGTAACTCAGCTCAGATTTCACATTTTCTTTGCTTTGGCAATTACGTGTTCATGTAGTGTTCCCGCAATGTCATCTGTTAACCTTGATTGAGGTCTCCATAGTTTGTTTATGATTTCAGCGGCTGTAAAAAGCATTTGTTTATGTGGGACAACATTTATTTTCCATGAATTGCTGTTATAGCTCACCGGTACTCCCGTATTTTATTCAAGCTTATTACCACGATACTCTCGTGTATTTTCTGAACGGTACTCCCGTTTTCTGTTCTAAAACGCCTGCGATCCTCTCGCATTTTATTTAATGTCATTTTCGAACGTCTTTAATATCATATCTGATTGTCTGAACGGTGCTCCCGTTTTCGGTTCAGTACGATACTCTCGTATTCCCCTGTTTTACGAGTGGTACTCCCACCGACTTTTATTATTATTGTTATTTTTATTTTACCTTTCAGTGGAATAAAACGACGAAATAAAGAAGGGATCATTACTTATACCTTGATTCAGTTTACCTGAAGGGATCTTTACACCTCGGTTTCAGTTTACCTCTACCAGCCACTTGTTGCTGAAGAAGACTACGGCAACTATTGATTTGATGGTGCTGACTTACGTAACTTTGACCATAATTGGGAGACGTGCAGAATGATGTACACCTCATCCAGATTGGCACTAAAACATAAATTGTCACACATGTTTTTGTCATGAGATTGTCACGACATAGATTAAGTAATGTGGGTCTGCCACATACCCTATTTTCACATATTGTGGAATCGTCACAGTGTGTAATATAACTTGTCAATTGTCATGTGGGATCGCCACATCCTTCTTTCACATATTGTGGGAGCGCCACAGTATGTAGTCCAACCTGTCAAACGTCATGTGGGATTGCCACATCCTTCTTTCACATATTGTGGGAGCGCCACAGTATGCAGTCCAACCTGTCAAATGTCATGTGGGATTGCCACATCCTTCTTTCACATATTGTGGGAGCGCCACAGTATGTAGTACAACCTGTCAATTCTCATGTGGGATTGCCACATCCTTCTTTCACATATTGTGGGAGCGCCACAGTATGTAGTACAACCTGTCAAATGTCATGTGGGATTGCCACATCCTTCTTTCACATATTGTAGGATTTTATTTTATTTTTTATTTTATTCATACACCATCTAACAGTACAAGACCATTTACAAGATGGGAAACAACACATACATCGTACAAAAATTACTTAAATTTACTAGCGTACATTTCAGTAAAGATACATAACAGATACATAACAAAAGAAAATATAAATATTAAAGAGAATAAAGAGTTGAATTTATTTACAATAAAAAGAGAAAATAAAAAATACATATATGATTTAGACAGAATCTCCTATTTATTAAAGATGTCGATATCACGCTGACTGTGGTTATAGCTAGAGCACATGCTGTAGATTGGTGAAAACTTTAAAGTATTAGTCCGGGCTATAGGAAGGTAGAAAGTTTGGTTTTGTCTTGAATTTATTCGCGGAATATGGAAATTAAGTCTCTGGAGTATCTCACTACAGTCAATATCATAATGAATCACCTTTTTTAAGAAATTTATGGCAAATTCGTTGCGTCTTTCAGATAGGCTACGCATTGAAAACATTTGAAGTAAATCACTTTGTGGAAAGCCAATTGGTGGATATATACCATGAGATTTTAGATGTAGAAATTTAAGAAAGTGGCGTTGCACGTTTTCTAATTTAAGACTATGAGTGTTATAGTAGGGCTGCCAAACAAGAGATGCATACTCTAGTTTAGATCGCAAAAAAGAAAAATATAATAGTTTTAACGTTGAAATATTAGAGAAATCACGCCCATTGCGAATAATAAAACCAAGTGTTCTATTTACGTCGCAAATTAACGTGTCTATATGATTGACAAAGCTGAGTTTTTTGTCAAAAATTACTCCAAGGTCTTTAAACGAGGACGGTCGAGTTAATGGTTCGTTTTCTAGACAGTAGTTAGGTAGGATTGCTACTAATACAATTTAATTCAATTTATTTCAGGCAGGATCATTGCCACTCTTTTATTTCACAAAGCATACTTCTCATTTATCTAGGAGGTATAAAAAGTGTCGGCGCCCATGATAATGCGGTAAAGAACAAAGACTACGACACTTCCTATATCAACAATAAGTTTGCAGTAAAGTACACAATTTAATTCAATTTAATTTACTTGCAGGATTGCTGCAATTCTCTTATTTAATTGTGGGATTGCCACGACATTGTTTTTACAACTACTCATTCACATGCAACAACTCGAAATGATTACAAAAATATAACAAGAAAACCAATCCACTGCATTAGTTTTACTATATCTCATTATTATAATATCGTATGTGCGACTTTATATTTTTGTACTATAGTGTACTATTATTATTGTAATCATCCATTAATCAACAAAGTGTAAGAGAAATGCAACTATTACACATTATAATAAAATTAGAAGGCCAAGTTTATTATCATAGTACTTACAGTAGTCTTTGATTTGTTTATTCTATACCCATGTAACAAAGACACAGCTGTTCTTGAGCTGCTACCTTTCTTACCAAGGAGACATCGTTCATTTGGAAAGACCTTTAAAACAGTACAGTGGATGGTCCTATCTACCTTCGTTTTATTTTCCTCCATTCACTTCTTGTGAATCCTCTACGGCAACTATATCGCCGATGAAAAACAATTTTGCTTCTTAACGAGACTACAAATTGCTTAACTCGCTTGTTTTCGATGTACTTATGCCAGCTGTATTTGTGCTTGAACGGCCTCGTGAGGGTCAACAGAGCTAAAAACTGCTGAGTAGCTGTAATTTCTGATTTATCCCAAACACATAATACAGTGCGCCAAACCAGTCGATAAATGCACCGTAGTGTTAATATTTTCAATTTTAGGTAATACTTTTATCCACATCTTTTCGTTCTCTCTTGTGATGATTGTTCGCAGTAAATTAAATACAGCACGTATTACGCACTTAACCACTGCCGCGTGGCATACCAGTAACAAGTCAGTGAAGTTGTACATTTTGCTATTGACCTTACTTATCAGCATTGCGTTTCATTTGCAACCATGTTACAATGACAGTTTTTCAGGGTTAACAAAATAATCGGTCGGTGTTTTCTTTTGGTTTAAAATCAACAACTGTCGTAGTTGCCTAATTTTAAAGCTCGTCCAGTCCTGACAGATTAATTTCTAGGCTATCGTTATTCTTGAATGTCAGCAACTTTAAAATATTGGATAGGTCATAAACAGTTAATAAATTTCTGTCATTAGCCAAAGAGTCAATTCAAATTCCAATAAAGCACGTGCATCGGGTTGGATGACTACACGGAATCTCTCGACAGCGGTGTTGCTTAGATTGATGAATCAGCTCCACTATTGATACAATGTGTGAATAAAATGGTTTGATTCTTGCACAACAAAGTAGCTATTGGTGACGTGGCTACGGCTAGGTCACGTCCTTGTTGCGCGTCGGTATTTTGTTTTATTTTTATACCAACAATAATTTTCGGAATGTTCGATTTTCTTGCAATGGTACAAACGAGTGGTGTTGATTCGGATTTTTCTTACGGATTTCGCCGGTAATACGTTACAATCATCTTTTAACCTTGTGACGTCGTCTTTCAGCCATTCCGCCATTCAGTGCTCGAACCAGGGCCAAATTCTACTAAGCAAAAAGACAGAGAACGACACTGACGCTTGCGCAAATAAGCGGAAGGCGCCGGAAGGACGTAGACAATGACGTTGACACTTGCGCAAATAGAATCATCCACGTTCAGCACGGGCGTTGACTTCGCGGACTCGCAGCCATCTTTGTATTGCACAATAATTATGAAAATTGTTGCTGTTGGGTTGCTACTACAACTATTAACATGTTTTGCCACTGCAACTTTACACTGTTTGGTAATGAGATCTCCTGCTCTTCCTGTACGTGTTCACATTACTATCACTGTCATGTTCGGTATTTTCCACATCACAACGTAACAACAAATAAAATTAACAGTTCGTACAACTTATTATTCTTTCACTGGCACATTGGATAGCATCCCACTTCTGATGTTAGCGTTAGTAGGGTTTCTACCCCAAATAAGACTAAAAACCACAATTTAGTACGAATTTATTGCCATGCGTACTTCATTGACAAGGGTATATTCTATTCTGCCTGACGCGCATCTTGGCTGACGCCACTGGCTCGGTTTCGTTCGGGAGAGGCACGATCGTCCAATAGTTAAGTGATGTCACTAAGACAGAGGCCCCTGAAGGGTGAAGGGATGTATTGCTAACATATATGTTTTTTATATTAAACAAAATTACAATGGCGAATTTTCAATCAATAATTTTAGTTAATTAAATCAATTAAACGTCAGTACCAGTGTAAGTTTCTGTATCTAATAATTTTAAGATTACTTAGAACTGTTGTAAATAAACCACCTTCATTTTGGCTTAATGCTTTAAAACTAATACTTAGAAAGAGACAAAGCTAGAACTTAACCGTTAGACCTTCATCCGTTATATCAAAACCTTTCAATGTTTGAATATAATGTTTCTAGCGGAAAGTCATATTTCAATGGTGGGATATTTGTTACATTATAATCAAATATTTATTGGTAAAATGTATAAATAAATTATAAGAAATAACATTTCACAGGATTTCTATTAAATTATAAAATATAAAATTAAAAGGGAAACAATAGCTTTAAATTCAAATAATTAATCAATTTTTTATTTACTGATTGATTTTAGTTCTTCCTTCAGCTAACACAGTGTCCAAACAATACAAATGAACTATTTCTTAAGAGACGTGACGAACGAAGGGACAGACAGACGTATGGACATTTTGAACATTGTTCAGAATTCAATCACTAACAAACAATACGAATTTTCAAAGGCAGTATACTCTTCGGTTTCGTATTTGAGAAGAGTAACTAATTACACTTCCATTTTTCTGAATAATACGTGAATTCGTTTTAATCCTCGTCGCCAAGTTGTAATGTATTAAACCAGTAAAGAGTAAGTTTGCAGTATTGCTGATTAACAGGTTTTATTCAATTGTTACTAGCCTAATTACAAATACAAAAACCGCTGCCTAAGGAATCACTACTTCCACATCCAGATTATTCGTTCAAGTCACTTTAAAGGAAACATCTTGACTATATTTGCACTCTAGTATGTGGAAATTATTGGTCATAGAATTTTAATAATATTTGGGGTAGATGTCATAGAAAAGTTTGAGGAGGTGGTTTCTACCATATACGTTAAAAATGAAGTTTCTAGTTTACCGTACTTATTTTCCACTATTTACAACCTACCACCTCAATGGAGTCATCTCAAGCAGATGTCACTACAATAGATACGTGTACTAACTTTCAAGTGAGTATCTCAATTTGATGTTATCAATCCCATTAATAATGAAGCGGAGGTGGTAGAGTTTGAAAAATATTAGAAAGAAATCTGAGGCTTTGGTTTCTAGTATATACACCGAATCCCAAATTTCTGTAGTCTTACCAGCTTGCTTTACTTATTTTCCCCTATTTGCCCCTATTTAACCCCCAACCCTTCAACGGCATCATCTCAAATTATGATCTAGTTTCAGACGTCCTTATAATACATACGTGTACCAAATTTCAAATTAATATCTCAATTCTATTTTATCAACCCTTTTCATATTGGAGTAGGGGTGGTTGGGTTGAAAAATATTATAAGAAAATCTGACGCTGTGGCTCGCTAGTACATATACCGAATTTCAAGTTTCTGTAGTCTTACCAACGTTTTACTTATATTCCTCTATTTACCCCAAATTAACCCCCAACCCTTCAACGGAATCATCTCAAAATATAAACTAATTCCAGACGTCGTTATAATACATACGTGTACGAAATTTCAAATGAATATCTCAACTTTATTTTGTCAATCCCATTAATGGGGTAGGGGTGGTGGGGGGGTTGAAAAATATTATAAAAAAATCTGAGGCCTTAACTTCTTGTACATACAATGAATTTCAAGTTTCTGTACACATACCAGCTTGCTTTACTTATTTCCCCCTATTAACCCCTAAATAACCCCAACCCTTCAACGGAATCATCTCAAAGTGTAATCTAGTTCCAGATGTCGTTATAATTCATACGTGTACCAAATTTCAAATGAATATCTCGATTTTATTTTATCAACCCTTTTAATAATGAAGTAGGGGTGGTGGGGGTTGAAAAATATTATAAATAATTTGAGACCTTGGCTTCTAGTACATACACCGAATTTCAAGTTTCTGTAGTCTTACCAGCTTGCTTTATTTATTTTCCCCTATTTACCCCTATTTAACCCCCAACCCTTCAACGGAATTATCTCAAAATATAATCTAGTTCCAGATGTCGTTATAATACATACGTGTAGAAAATTTCAAATGAATATCTCAATTTTATTTTATCACCCCTTTTCAAATTGGAGTAGGGGTGGTGGGGGTTGAAAAATATTATTAAAAAATCTGACGCTTTGGCTTCTAGTACATACACCGAATTTCAAGTTTCTGTACTCTTACCAACTTGTTTTACTTATATTCCTCTATTTACCCCAAATTAACCCCCAACCCTTCAACGGAATCATCCCAAAATATAATCTAATTCTAGACATCGTTATAATACATACGTGTACGAAATTTCAAATGAATATCTCAACTTTATTTTATCAACCCCTTTAATGGGGTAGGGGTGGTGGGGGGTTGAAAAATATTATAAAAAAATCTGAGGCCTTAACTTCTAGTACATACACCGAATTTCAAGTTTCTGTACTCTTACAAGCTTGCTTTACTTATTTCCCCCTATTTACCCCTATTTAACCCCCAACCCTTCACCGGATTTCCTCAAAAAACAATCCAGTTCCAGATCTCGTTATAATATATACGTGTACAAAATTTCAGGTCAATATCTTAAATCGTTCCGGAGAAAGCGTGCGGACAAAAAAAGTTACAGACAGACCGACAGACCGACAGACCGACAGACAGACCGACAGACAGAAAATTTTTTTTCGCTCAAATTTAAAATCTCGACGTTTCATGACATTCTAAACCTATTTCACGAATAAAAATTTTTGAAATATTTTTTGCGATTACTATACTTCCAATCCACTACGTGGATGTGGAAGTAATATGTGAGGTGTCATCGGAGAATGCTTATATATAACAAATAACAATGGCGTGCCTTCCGGGAAGGGATATCCACTTTATGTGTCTATTAATTATTATTAATCTATAACCTAATATTCTACAAGATATAATAAAACGCAAGAGAACTATAACAGTTGTAAAATAAAACCATGCCAAATTATGCTCCAGCGTCAGTCAGTAAGAAAAAACACAAAAGCTTATTTGTATTACTTACAGACTCAAACTAACGGAAAAATATTGCGGCAAGAAAGAAAACTTGTAAATCTTTTTTCATATCAAAGCAACGTGTTAGTCAACTTCCTCCTACGTTACAAGATCCGGTTGCTATTCACGGTTTTAATGTACATAAATGCTGTTGCTACTGACTAGAATATTGTAAACCCGGCAGTATAAACAATTAAATAAATCTATTACATGTTTATAAATTATTTGTTTTATTTTCAGATATAAAAATGGCTCATCTAGTTACCAGTGTGGTAGACAAATATCACGACATATTAGAAAATAAAAGTGGTAAGTCTTGTCTTGTTTATAACAATATTTTAATTCATGATCAGATCTCGGATGAGGTATCTTCCTTCTCCCGCATTTATTTAAACCTAAGAGACTATGCTTAAACTTGAAAGATCCAGTATATAAATACATGGACATAAAGATGATTTTTAAACCGTATATTTCATAAATATCTCTTCTTACTTAAGATAATCTTCCTCGCCTCTCTAGAGTTGAAGATGTTATGCAATGGTTTTTAAATTCTTTAAGTAGTATCAATGATATTAGTGTTTCTAAAACAACTTGCACAAGCGACACAGTCGAATCATTAACAATTATACACAGCTGTTGTAAGATTTTCTTTGTACACTTTGTGTACACGATGTGGGAAATACATCGTAGCGTATTATTCAAGTATTTTAATAAACACTTGTATTTTTTGTGCATTCACTAGCTGCAGAACTTGAAACAAAATCGTTTTCAGAAAGCTTAACATACAAGGGTGAGTCACTAGTCCGTGAACTGTCAATGATATCGTCTCAACTTTTTGAAATTTGAAAAAATGCCTTGGTGATCAAGACAGGCATATTTTAAAATTATTTTTAAATCTACAGGATGTTTCACAAAAAGTGTATTCACGGATGGCTGAGACTAACAAATATGCGTGATTGCCTCGTGGTCGTGACGTGTTCCATCCCCATTAGTTGCATTTTTCAGGAGAATGTCACCGGTTTTCTCGACTTCAGTTGTCTGTAATTTGCGTAAAGTGTATTTACATTTATTCGAACATTTGAATTATTATAACTCATAAACGGTTTAGTGAATCCATTTGAAGTTTATGGTAGTGTATAATCAAGTTTAAAAGAACAATATTCTAATATCCAATCGTTCTAAAACCGATCAGGAAACTCCTTGTGTATTTTTAATAATTTTACGCACGAAGGGCTCTGGTGAACTAAGCGCACGTGAACAGCGCATGTATTTGTTTTAACGCGGTGTCAGCGGTCTGTCAATATACTATAGAGTCGGGTACAATTTTAGCTGACTTGCGTCATGGCCGCTAACACGTCTGAACTGAGATTTTATTTGATACATAAGAAATGCCAGTAGTTCTCAAACAGTTCTTTCCTGTAATAGTAATGATGTCGATAAATAATTATAAAAAAATAGGAAAGATGTCATAAAGTATTAAGATTATTAATTTAATAACTTCGTCATTTTAGTAGAATTCTGGTTATACAGTGTCCGCCATAAAGTTGGCCACATATGGGAAAGAATTGTATTATTGACATTTCTAAAAAACTCTATTGGTGTTCGTTTATGCATGTCCAACAACAAAAAATTACATTTTGACACATGTCATGTGATCACCGGTATGGCAGGATTGTAAAAAAAAAGGTTGACGGTGGTACCAAAAAATGGGTCAAACTGTTAAGATATCGAAAAATTTTATTAAGAAAAAGTGCATAGAATACAACAAAGTCCCCATATATCAATTTTGAAGCAGATATGAGGAAAAGAAAAAAGTGCAAATTTTACCCCTACCATTAATTACTATATGAAAAATCATAAATTCTTGAGTCTATTTCATAAATATTTGATTAATTTCGACAAAAACTTTATGTATTTTAGTTGAATAAAGGTATTTGCATGTAAAAAAAGAAACGAACCCCCAACATAGTATTTTTTAGAAATCTCAATAAATTTTTCCCATATGTAGCCAACTTTAAGGCGGGCACTGTAGGGACAGAGATACCCATTTAATAGCGGGGCACATTTATAACTTTTTTCTTTTTTGTCCGACTTGAACCAAATTTTACCAAAAGATAGAACAAATTATGATCTACTTATGACCAAAAAACATTGACGTGTTACAAATGCAAAGCCACCAAAATAAACGGAAAAATAAAGAAATCATATTAGGCATTTTTTTATCGAAAAACTTTATTAATGAAACTTCAGAATTGTCCAAAAACCCAGAGTCCAAGATTTCAGCAATATTAAAAAATATTGAATTTTCCAAAATTTCGACAAAATTTAAAAAAATACAGATCACTTGACCTGGCAGTTTACGTTTAATTTCAAACAAAATTGTCATAGCACAATTTTCTAAAGAAAAAAACAATTAAAATGATATTTTCGGACTCGGACATTGTTTTAAACAAAATTTCAATAGGTTACTATTGATTTTTTGCACAGCGCCCTCATAATCCTTAGCATAGAAAGAATAAAAGATTTGAGTGTCGTCCGCACACGTGTGAACCGAACAAGATTTAACAAAATATACAAATTGTGATGTATAGATTGTGAATAATAGGGGTCCTAAAATAGAGCCCTGTAGAACACATTTACTGATCGCTCTTGATTTAAAAAGTTTATAGAATATTCTTACAATTTGTGAACGTTCCTCGAGATATGATTGAAGCAGCTTACAACTTTTGTCATCAATGCCACATGATTTTAATATTGCCAAGAGCAGTGCGTGGTCTACAGTGTAGAAAGCCTTACTGAAGTCCAATAGTATCAAGATGGTACATTTGCCTTGTTCGGTGGTCTCGACAATGTCGTCCATTATATGGGTTAAAGCTGTAGAACAACTATAACCAGCACGAAAACCTGATTGATCCCTTGATCCCTAAGCTGAATCTGAATTATTTTTTCGGCGAACTATGTCCTAAACTATTTATGCCTATGTACCAAATATCTGTCAAATCTAACTTTTCTAATTAATTTTGTGTGATGTCATAACATTCAATTTAAATGTATCGTTTTTTCTGATACGCAGATGGCATTTGCTATATCTGTGCAAACATATGATTCTAATTATTTATCGCTGATTGTCAAGTTGATCATTATTTTAACAATGAGTCTTTCGGTTACCTAATATAAAGAATTGAAATTTTGATATTATTAGGAAGTGGTGATAAAACAAGAACGCAGAAGCAGGTATGCAAAATCCTCAAGAATAAGTATCCTGACCGTCGCATTTCTCAGTCTACGGTTAGTAGAGTAGAAAATAAATTTCGTGAATTTGGAAATACCACAGACATTCCTAAATATGGTAGAAAACGCATTTTAGACGATGAAAAGTAATTGGATATACCTATTGTTAGATGTTCAAGTTAATCCACATAAACCCACAAGACAAGTTGCCGCCGATAATAATGTTAGTAAAACGTCCATATTGCGTCTTCTAAAAAATAAAAATACCGCCAATATAAAATTCATTTGGCTCAAGAACTTGACGACGATGACCCTGATCGCCGATTGGAATTTTGCGAAATCATGGCAAATAGATGCCAAGATGATTCGTTATTTATAAAAAAACATTCTTTTTTCTAAAGAGGCAACATCCGTCTTAAAGGGAACAGTCAACAAATAGAACTGTAGATGCTGGCGTACAGAAAATCCACATTGGATGATGGAGGCCAAATACTCAATATCCTAGGAAGGTGAACGTTTCGGCTGGAAATATAAATTCTCAAATGGGCTTGTTCGGCATTTTTTTTTTATTTCATAAATCGAAAGTGCAAGTATAAATTAATGGATCTGCAAAAAATCAGAATCTTATTCGCACGTTTAGTATCTTAAAAACTACTACAAATTTCAATCTCGCGAAAATGGGGCGTGGCCGTCACTATACGCATAGACACGGCGATCTCAATAGACTTGATGCTCCTTATTGGTTATAATTATAAGTGTTTTCGAAGTATTGTTTATTTTTCTTACTACTTGACAGTAGGGGAGTACAATTTGGTGAAATGTCAAAAAATTACAATTTTCTCTAGCTCCTACCGGAACGAATTTTCGATTTCGACACTGCAATTTACGATTAGAATTCATCGCTGACCTTCTCCTTTCCGTAGATACATAGAACGAACTTCCACTCGACGTATTTATTTAGTTACCAGCGTTTAAAAATTCCATGTTTTTCGACTTTTCACGTTAAATGTGAAAGGTCCCAGAAAGCCATCTTACGTCACTTGCGTATAGTGACGTCACAAATGAGCGCTCGGTTTTTGCAAGTATTACTAAATTCAACACTTTATATCTCGAGAACGGAAAAAGTAAATAATACGAAATTTTAAGTGTATAATGAGAATATCGAGTACTATATGAAAAAGTATAAAAACCATATAAGAAGAATATCATGGAACAAGCCCATTTCAGCAACGCTTCCATTATACTCAAGAAGCAACGAGCGCCCAGTTTGAATAGTTGATTTAAACTGTTTCATGTTCTTTTGTTTACTTAGTAACGTTAAAAATGTAATATTTCTCAATAAAAAATTAGAGAAATTAAACAAATCTTATATTGCTGGATAGAGAATTAAAAACCCTCTCAAATGACCTATCACACGTACCCTCGCTCCATTTAAAAAAATTGAAAGGGGTAGCTGTCACTCCAAGGGGTTGAAGGAGGTATAAAATTATACTCAAAAAATGTCATTTTAGAATTAAAAATTGACGTGTTTTAGGATTTTACTCATAAATTGAAAATTACGTAGATAATGAATTTATCCATTTTACCATTTAACTATTCTTTAACTATTGTATACTTAAAGCTAGGGTACTGTATTAGTATTTCAATACAATTATAATCTCATCATATTTATTTTATTACAAAAATAAAAATAAACATAACAAGGGCCGATGGTATGGCTGGGGGGCCTTAGCAAGTATATTATAATTACTGTACTGCAATCAAACATTTATATTATATCAATGCCTATTTTATTTAATGTATTTTCAATGAAATTAAAATAATGAGTTAGTACGGGAGTGTTGCGGCGGAACGAGAATAATCTTTATGATTTTAGAGGAAAATATTTAATAAAAACCTGTTCAACTAAAATGGTTTCATGACTACAAACTATATATAAATTATTTTTTATGTTTTATGCAAATGGAAATTAATTTTTTTCTATGGTGTCAGCGGATTAGAGGGCTAATGAATATATCCGTTACTTATGGACCTCACTGTATATGATTTTTAATTTTCTGTCCAGAAGTGTGTCATTATTGGACTTGCGCTGCGGCGGTGGCGGCGGCGTTGCCACGGTATTCTACCTTTTCCGATAAAAATGCATTCGTAGCGGTCAAGAGTAAAATACGCAAAAAAATCTTAAAAATTTGACTGTCTGGTTGTTAACTTTGAATGTTAAACAAAGCCTTGTATAAATTTCCAGGCCTCTCAAAAGTCAAGCTTAATTCTACAGGGTGTTCTCCACGATTATTCAAATTTTTACATGTATAAACTCATAACTTAATTTTTTCGGGTGAAAAACCCTGTATGTTTTTACTTAAAATGTTTCAGCAATCAATTACATACACACTGGTGTCCATAGTGAGTTACTATTTTTCGACTTGAATTTTTCAAAAACCGTCGAAAAGTGGAATAACGGGGTCACGCACAGTGTAAATTCAAAAATGATATACCTATGTCTAGATAGAGAGATAATTAAGAGTCAAATATAAGTACATAAAGAATGTTGACTATTCTAAATAAAAACTTCAAGTATTTTCATGCCACAATTATGTGATATTAACTGTAAATTTAAAGCTAATTTTTGCCGAAAATTTTCATATTTAATTTAAATTTTATACGGTTCAATTTTGCTATTAGACTTGATTTACAGATTTCTTAAATAATTTTCCCTCTCTATGTGTATTGTTGACATCCCACTTAGTAGAGGGTCCACACCTTCGAAAGTCGTCTAAATCGCCAAGTAACCCATTCCAGCAAGGTAAATGAATTTTGAGCTCGCATATCGAAAGAGGGTCCTAATGGGCATCCGAAATGGCTTGTTGGACTTTTTTTGGCGCTTGCACAACTTCTCCACAAGAAAAAAAGATGGCGGAACGTTATTTCAAGAATTTGTGTTTTTAAATATATACCTCTCGCTAGAAAATTAACTACGTACGATATTGATGTGATTTTTTATATTTGTATACTACTGACATGAGCGCATATATCTGTACTGTTAGAATTTCAAAATCACTTACCATTTTTTTCTAAATAAATCCTAAATCACAGGAAGCAAATTTGTGTGTTTGAATTTTCGACGTGCGATCAACTATATTAAATGTTTAATTTTTTTATATATTATATGCGAATGAAATATGATCTAAAGATCAAAAAAGTTTTTGCAAAAAAAATTAGCTCCATATCTTTTACAATTTTTGAGTTACAGACTTTTCAAATTAAACCATAATTTAGGTTGTGATACTCCTATTACCATGCGGCTATTATCTCACGTACTGCTATGTGGTTAATTGTAATGCATCAAGATAGTAAGCCAATACATTTTTGATATTGTGTTATTATTATTTATAATTTTACAAAAATATTAATATGTAAAATGAAACTCATTTGGCATAGTACTTATTAGATATATAGGTTATGAAGGTGTTGTATATGGAGATATTTATTATATATACCATCATTATACAATATAGAAATAAAATATAAACACGTACACAAAACGTGTAATTTATAAGTAATAATAATAATAATAATAATAATGCATAATTATACACAGCTCAGTAAGCATCGACAAAGCACTACTAGACTAGTAAGAATTACTATCTGTTAAACACTGCTCTGTATTATTTCTGCCCTTAAAACAATTGTAGGTAAGGCCACATGCACATACAACAGAACATCAACATTTTTAGTCACACTCTACTTTACAATTCCATTTTTTGCTTTTTTTTAACCACTTGTGGTTTTTTGTCATCATTTGTGGGTTTATTTGGTAATTCTCTATCAAATATTCTGGAAGAGTGTGATGTGTTTTCTTAACCGTTTTTCAAGTCACCGAGGTAATTTGTTTAAAATCCAGAATTTTGTGTTAGGTAAGGAAAGTATAGGAGAATCTAAACCACTTCTTGTGAATAATTTTTACAATTAAAATTATTTTGCAGTAAGCAGGGTTTGACCCTGCTTCGCTAAGTACTTCAGTTGTAAGCTAAGCTAAGCATACCAAACTACTGGACTTAATGACCGTTTCAAATGCAGTAAGTAAGCTCTCTTGTAGGACTTAGCGAAAGTATGTCTAATAACTTTATGAATAATAAATGCTACCTTGGTGAATCTAATTAAACTCACTATGGCCATACAGATTCACATCATAGGTCTTACGACCATCTTCAATGACACGATCACCAATTGCATCGCAGTTATCTCCAAGATTAGTCAAACTGTTTAGATGGCCTGTTTGATTTAAGGCAACTGTAACTGCTCACTTTTTCCCCTTCCGAAAGAATAACTGGCAGGTCACACAATACATAGACTGCCAATAAACAATATTTACAATATTTTCTTCTTCATGTTTTTCACCTAATTATTTATTGGTTTCGTGAATACTATAAAATACCCTTTGTTGTTGTATACTCACAAAACTTTTGTAGTTTTTCAATTTTGGAAAAATTAAACATACCTCTAGTAAATATTATTGTGTTCGTTTGTTCATGGCTGCACTTCAGATTTTAAGCTAGGCATGAGGAATCCAAGTTCACATTGTAGGACAACATTTGTCCTTATTTACACCAATATTCAGGGCTTGTTTTCTTAAGTCATATCGTACTTTTTTAAATCCGAAGTTTAGGTCAATTTTTATTTTTAAACTCAATTTATTAAAACTTGTTAACGATTTCGTACTCTATTTGCAAGTCTAGATATACTGTCCTAAACCAAAATGACGTAATTTAAAATTTCCTAAGCAAACTGGACGTACTTCAAAGTTTCCTTGTTAAATGACCGACTTTTTTCAATAATCAATAAACCATTATTTTTGCATCTGCCTCATAGAACTAAATTCAAAAATAGAATGAAACTATTTAAAAAAATAAGATGTGCTGAGATTAGCGGCATAAAATGTCAAATATCTCAAGAAGAGCGTATAATGAAGTACGTCATTTTGGCATAGGACGGCAGTATATTACATGTAACAAATTATCATAATTTAAAACCACGTATTTATTGCACCGAAATAATTGTTTAATAATTTTCAGACAATGAGTGATCTAATGATCAAGAATAATATAACACCTAAATCAAATTAGGTATTAGACTAATATTATGATCTATCCACAATTGCACAGAACGAGCCCTGCCGTAGCTGTCACGTTGCGCGCTAATAACAAGACATTATTACGGTCGAATTTAAAAATCCGTATCTCGAAAACTGTATAAGATATCGAGCTAATTTTTTTTGCAAAAACTTTTTTGATCTTTAGACCATATTTCATTAGTATGTAATAGATACAAAATTCGAATATTTAATATAGTTGCCCGCACGTCGAAATTTCAAACACACAAAATTCGTTCATGTGATTTTGGATTTATTTAGAAAAAAACCGTAAGTGATTTTGAAGGTCTATTAGTACAGATAGATGCGCTCGTGTTTGTAGTATATAGATATAAAAAATCAGATGGATATCGCAAGTAGTTAATTTTTTAGGAAGAGGTAAACGTTTAAAAACACAAATTCTTGAAATAACATTCGGCCATGTTTTTTTCTTGTGGAGAAGTTGCGCAAGCGCCAACAAAAGTCCAACAAGCCATTTCTGATGCCCCTTCAGGAAGAGGGTCCCTCTTCCTGAATTCGCTTCCAAAAATCATTTACCTTGTTGGAATGGGTCATTTCAATTTTTAAAGCTTTGGACCCCTTACTAACTGGTTACCGATTCGTCTAAAACCGATTCAGACCGTGTTATCCTACGGTTGTTGCAACGGCAGCCGGAACAACGAACTCGTCGCCGCATCGTCTGTTTACAAGTTCCTGTTTAAAATGAATACTTTACTATAATTTCTGGCGATGCCGGTAGCGGTCTTGTCGGGCCGGTCAAAACTGTACAACGCAGTGCATTTAATAAATACAACCCCAAGACAGAAGTAGAATCCCGGGATGTCGGTATTGAAAATAAGTATACCTGAATCCCGGTATTTATCTAGACGCGAAACTACTTTGAAAATATAGTATGCTTTGAGATTCATTAAATAAAAACATTACATTGAAGTACTTGTATCTCACATGTAATAAAATTATAAATATATTAGCTAACCAGTGGATTGTAATAAATTACGCGAAACACTTAACACTTCTAACTTCGAGGGCCGACTTACCTAACGTAGTTGCGCGAAATAAAAGCGCTCTCAGCACCAGGCCGAACGCAAAAACCTACGGCAGTGATATTTAGTTCGCATCTCATAATGAAGTTTGATCCTTACAATCCCGGGATCTTGACTGTCGCGCCCCGTGAATGCCGGGATCAAAAAATTAGCCGGAGTTCCGCGATATTGTGAGTCAGGATCTTAGGATTGTATTTATTAGCTCCTTCCTTAAATGAATATGCCACCAATATGGGAGTCAATTTAAAAAAATACTGATTTCAAAACCATACCTCAAATAGAAAACAAGGTACAAGCCAATAGAAGACAACCGAGCATTATAAAATTGTATCTTGCTTGTAGATTGTAAATTGTTTAAGGAGTCGGTCGAGCTCTCAGCCATTCTTCTCATCGATGTAAAAGATCTTTCGTGAATTACCCTTCAATTAATTGTTGCACAGGCCTCCCAAGATTTCTACGAAATTTATGATTTTCCTGGGAACTAATTATCTATGTGTTCAGACGTTTCCTTTTCTAGGTACTAGGCCTAATACGGACTCATAACATCATACATTCGCCGTTTCTATTGCAGTATCACAGTATCTGCATGTGTAATTCTCTGCCTTGCCCATGCCCATATTCTTAAGACGATATCTCAAGGGACAATAGTCTGCATTCCCAGACAATTTTAGACTCAAAGGTAATGCCTGAGAGCCTTTAACGCTTCCTGAAAGTACTTTGTCCGTCCCTGCACCAGATGAGTGATCCTTTCTCCGATCGCAGGACTTGTGACCTTGCTCGTTTGACGACTCTCAATTAGCACATCAAACGGACAATCAAAGTCCCGCTTGATTGGCATTGAGCCAGTGGGTTTGGTCATGGATTCCAGTTGAATTAGCTCCAGAATCCTTAAGTGACCAACCAGATCGCCTGATTTGAAAGATGGTACATGCCTCAGGCTTAGAGCATTAAGTACTGCCTTCTTCCTTACCTACAGGTGTAGATGAAGTCGATCTAGCATTGCTTCCATAGCTTCTGTGAGCCAGGGGTACATTGCTCCAGTAATCCCGAAACAGGCAAGGCGTTGAAAGTTCTACAACTTTACTCCTTGTGTTGATTTTTCTTCCGTTTTTGGCCTTCCTTCACATGATGCATAGATTACCATGGGCCTCACAACCGAAAAATAAAACCAGTAGATCATTTTCGGTTTCAGATCCCAAGTCCTACCAAACATCCTGCGTCCAAATAGCCGCAGGAAGTAGCTTTAGTAAATGTTCTTTCTAGATATGAGTACCAGGTAAGTTTTTGATTCAAAATTACTCCTAAGTATTTAACTTCACAAAAAAAGTTCAGTACTGTTCCATTTAACATAGGAATTCTTAAACTTAGTGCTCTCTCCCTTTGGTAAATAAACAGTAACTGTTTTGCTCGGAATGACATTGAGATCCTCCCCGATGAGCACCATTTGGATATTGTATTTATGGCGATTTGTATGAGGCTGTAATTTGTAAAATTATCACAGTTGTTTAATTTTACAAGTAATTTATTTAGTTTTGTTGATTGGGAATGCCAATGGAACCTGGAAATTATTTAAACAATTTATTATTGTCTATTACCATTTTTTTTAGATTAGAGCTTTAGGCGTTGTAATTTTTAAAAGCTCTTTAACTTTTCCTTGACTTTCTACTCTTATTTAAATTACAGAACATTCTTTAAACAATCGTATAAACAATTATCTACTGTTTATCGATTAAATGTTCTCTATTTTTTAAATTTAAACAGAGAGTGAATCCAAAAATGCATACAACTCTCTAGCTTCAAGCCTTAGCTGAAAAAGATGCTAATAAAGACTATTAAATCATTATAACAAAATATATTAGTTTAAATAAATGATAACGGCTTAAACAACTAGGAAAATATTAAAATGTTGACATAAACTAGAATCTGACTAAATAATAGTTTGTGCTAACTAAGTCTCCAAATAAACAACAATTCTGAAGATAGGGCTTGTGTGCGATTACATGGTCACGTATAAATCAACTGATTCGTCTCATTTCTGGAGATAATGTTTTGGGGATTTCGGAAAACTAATCAGTTAAAACAGTTAAAAGACAATCGGGTGCCCAACCTAGTACATAATATAAAAAACACTCGAAATGAAGATGAGATCGTATAAGAGTAACAAGTAGAAATGTGCAAAGAGTTAAGATAGTGTTAAAAGGAGAAAATATAAACCCTAAACCGCTGCCTAACGAAACACTCCTTCTACCTCAAAATTTCCCATCCAAAGCTCTTAATACTATATTGGAATGGGAAAATAATTTCCCATAGAATTTTAATAATATGATATTTGAAATTGTCTGCCCCAAAACCCAAAAAACGATTTATTTATTTATTTATTTATTTATTTATTTATTTATTTATTTATTTATTAGCTATTAGACACATTGAGAATTTATGGTAAATATATAAACATATATACGTATATGCATATACGGGCATATAAATATAAAATATATAAATCATACATACTTTAACTCACAAACAAGCATCTAGTCTATTTACGTAGTCTATCGACTCTGAGGTCGCCAGCAGGAAGTCCTCGTGTCTACCATTATATGATCTTATGGGGCATTCTTCTATAATAAGTCTGATGGTCAGGGTTTCCCCACACTCACAAAGTGAAGACGGTTGCACGCTTCATTTGTGTAAGTAGTATGCACACCTGCCATGTTGTGTTCTGATTCTGTTAAGCGTGGACCATGTTTTACGTGGTAAGTCAAAACCAGGTTATTTTGGGGTTACGCATATGTTATAGTCTGTTGTTTGCGATCCATTCTTCGCTCCATGCGTTAGTAAGGTTGAAATAGTTTTCCTCCATAATCCTTGCCGTTTTTGTTGGCGGCCGTCTAACACGGAGTCGATTGTAGTTGGCATCTTCGATGCCTTGATGAATTGGTAGGCTTCTATTGACCATGATCTTTTTGTACTCCCTTGTGAGGGCAATTGAAGGGGTGGAATAGGACTTAGCATTAGTAGCCAGCTCGTGGGAGTTGAATTGATTCATTGTCATGGTATTGTTAAGCTGGATATCTATCTTTTGTACAGCCACACTGGAACGCAGTATTCAGTAGTTGAGAAGACAAGCCCCAGGGCTGAAGAGCGCAGGATGGAGGCCGATGCTCCCCAGGTTGTGCCGCACAGCCTTTGGATGATGTTATTTCTTGCTTTCAGTTTTTCAGCGGTCTTTGTTAAGTGTTCTCTGAACGATAGTGTTCTATCGAGGTATTTTGATGTTTTATTGTAGGTGAATATAGTGTTTTCAAACTGTATGTTAAGTTCTCTTCTAGCAAGTTTGTTGTTTAGGTGAAAACAAGTTACTTCAGTTTTGGTGGCGTTTGGTTGAAATCACCATTTGCGAAAATACTTTCCCACTATTTCTAGGTCTGCCGTTAGAATTTCTTCTGACCGTTCGATTGAGCTGCACCTTGTCATGAGTGCCCAGTCGTCATCGCTGCCGAACTTTTTTTTATTTTGTTTCCGGCATATCTGAGGCGTACAGACTGAAGAGGAGTGGGGCAAGGACTGACCCCTTTAAAACCACATACCCCATAAAACGATATGGCACTTCAATACCTGTTCGACCGGTGGACCGACCGGCCATTCGACTGATCGTCTAACTGACCGTTAGACTGACTGACGTCTACCACATCGGCAGTATCTAATAAATAAGGTAGGACATTTCATTTTTGTAAATAATGGGGAGGGGATGGTAATGGGAATGGATAATGCCAAAAGAATGTTCGAGAACTTAGAACTTTTGCTCTCGTATACACACGCGTATAAATAAAAATTCTGTTTTGTTAACCCCGTCAATAATGGAGTGTAAGTGGTAGATGTCATAAAAAATTTTAGATTTTGGCTTCTAGTATAGGTATACACCAAATCCCAAGTTTCTGGACTCTGCTATTTACCACTATTTACCCCCCAATCATTCACCGGAAGAATAAGCTCAAAATATAATTTAGTTCTAGATCTTGTTGTAGATACATACGTGTACTATATTTTAAGTCAATATCTCTAACCGTTCTAGAGTAATCGTGTTTACAAAAAAAGCTACAGACTGAAATGTCTTCTCTCGAATTTAAAATCTCCACGTTTCATGAAATTAGGTCTAGAATTTCAATTAAAAGAAGAAAATATTTTTTTACGATTGCTGTACTGCCACTCCACGTGGAAGTGGAAGTATAGCATATATAAAAGCTGAAAGCTAGAAAATGATGTGGTGAGCGTAACCTCGTAACAAAATCAACTTGATTTTACGAAACATATGAAATATCTACATTAATTCGAAAAATAACTATTTATTTTTATTTTTCATTTGATAATTGCTGTTACCACTGAGTAAATTCTATTAAGTTATGCTTGCTAGGACAAATGCAAAAATTTAATTATATGTAATTTAACAATTTAGATAAATAAATAATATATACATGCAAGAATTGTACACGACTGCATTGCTAGAACTAGATAATAAAAGCAACACTAATACAATTTATGCAGACATAGTTGGGTAAGTAGATGAGTATGAAAATACTAATTAAGACATACGTAATATCTCTGCTAAATTACAACGTTGCAAGTAATGTTATATAAATAATATATTATTATTGAATAAACTGACTGCAATTAATATGCAAATATAATATTAGTTCTTCAAGTTACACATTTTTGTTTCAGTTAAATTAAAGACACTGGTACAAATTGAGGAGATTTTGTGATTTGAAAAAATTTGTAGGTACCGGAATATTGAATAGCGTAGAAAAAACAATTACCCCATTCTAATGATTATTTGATTTGAACGATTAATTTGTCTCGTATTTTTCAGTGCACAAAAATATGCGTTTCTCTATTACTATTTCAGAAACTACACACAACTAAAAATTGTGTCGGAACAAGTATCATTCCAACACTCAATTCTCGAGTTCACACGGAATAAACCGTGCACGGGCGGAAACCATGTGTTTCATTTCGCATGCGAATTACATGAATCCATAAAAATAAAACGTCCCAAGTGATGTAGCATGTAAATATTTTGACGTGTAAATAGTAAACTCTACATAAGTATCTTAGTTTCTATCAAATGTATATAGTTAAAGAGAATAAAAAAAATTGAAATGGAAACAATGGTAAGAGAAATGCTTTGCAAGCGCGAGATCAGGAGTTCGAATTCCGCCGCCGGAAAAATGTTTAACTTTTTTTTTTAGATTCTCGGCTTTAATTTTTTGCTTAGATATTACCTACAAATCACGTCTGTAACTAATGTTCGATTTTTTAGATTTTAAATATTTTTGCTTAATCCAACAAAAATGTATGTTTTCAGCTCTTCGTCGCTAAACGACATTTCCTCCCAATTGTTTATGGCTTGAAAAATTATATGTTCGTCCAAGTCCATTTTATAACTGTTGTGAACTTCCAATCTATAAATAAAATATTGACACCTAACCTCTATGTTAAACACGATGTAAGACCAAGGAATTCGTGAATTTTATAAGAAAACAATTGAATAAATGCAATGCAACAAATAATAAATGAATGTAGAATGAGCATTATCTTGAAGAAAATATTCAAATTTATTAATTTAAGAGACACTGCAGAAGTTTGTAATATTACAATAAAAATATTTTTTATTTTGATAGAGAACGGCAGAAAAGAGCATATTGGACACGCACGCGATAGGGTTCCGTAGCCATACTCACTAACATCACTTTAACTTTATGCTATATACCTACCTACGTATCTTGACAAATTGGTTCCTTCCCTAAAAACTGTGGTTTCAAAATTGTTCAGAAAGTACTTTTGCTACAGCGTCCGTTACAATGGTCGTTAAAGGTACTAACTAAAAGCTACATTGGGAATTTTTTTAGATTTTTTGCATCGATAGATTAGAAATCAGAGGAGGGCGGGGCGATGCGTTGATAACGACTTCCAATGCGAAATTTCTCGTGAAGGGTTAAAATTATAAGGTATCTACTATATTATTTTGTATTATACTTCAGGAGGCCTATCTAACAGCACCCCACTTGATGAGGTAACTAAAAAAAAAATTTGTTCGCTTTTCACTGTACGGTATGGTGTCCAAAACATTTTTTTCTCAAAAATTCCTTCATTTCTATTTTTGGGTCATCAATTTACGTCTGTATACCAAATGTCATCTCAATATGTATAAAAATGGGAGAGTGGGAGAGCTGCGACATACAGGCCGATGAATGGACGGACAGACATACCGAAACTATAATGGTTTCTACGGAACCCTAAACACGCAACATATGAAACTTTAAACTTAACTTCACATAGTTATTCTTAAAACACTTAATCACATGCAAACCTAATCATCTTATTATCTCCTAGCCAATATACAGGGTGTAATTAGTTTCATGTCATTAAAAAAAACTGGTGGTAGGTAACGACAAGACAAACAAAAAAACCTTATATAACATGGGGTCTAAAGCTCATAGTTTTGGAGAAAAAAAATAAACAAAAATTTCGCAAATTTTCAATAAAATCTTTTGAGAACTGCTGGAATATTGAGGCAGGTTTAGATCGTCGCGCGTGTCTACCTATGATACTCAATATTTGTGTAGATAGCTATAAAATGTCGGCGGTCTTTAGCGGTGCGGTAAATAAGATAAAAGACGTCAGCGTTTTCTGAGTGTTTAGTAGATCTGATCTGAAGAAAACTATACTCTGACTATCCCTTGTGCAATATTTTAGTTTCTGTGGGTGTTTCTTTATGTACACACGTCTAACCCGCTGTTAGATGTTTTTGTTATTTTTGAATTTCGGGTCGCTGTGTATTTATAGTGAAGATTTATTTTATTGACTTTACCGTTCAAGTCGTTAAATTCCTACAGACACAACTTACTTGTTCGTTCTTTTTGTATTCCGTTTTGGATTTTGGACCAAGTTTTTCTTTTATTTTTCTTTATTGACAACGTTAGTTGATAGTTTATTGTTTAGTGTTGAACGGAGTACGTATGTCCTTAATTCGACGTAGAGAACTGTGTATTGATGCAGATGCAGAATTCGAATAATTTATTTAGGTGTTAAGCTTTTAACCCAGGACACTCATTTATGTTACAAACGTTAATAAATCACATTTAAATATTCTATATTATGAACATTAATCCAATATTTTGTTCCAAATTAAAAGACACACATGTAAAGAAATCCTCTGTTTAAACTTCTACAGCCATTATTTGCTTGCAGTTGTGCAGGAAAAGATAACGAATTATTTACCTCTTTATAATTGCTTCAGTTCGGTTGAGGCGGTCCATCAAAGGCGGTCGATGATCCAAGGCCTTTGCACTTTTTTATGACAATGTAAAAGTTGTATAATTGGGAACTACAAGTTCATTGACCAAGAAAAGCAGTGGTTCTCAATTATTTTCTACATTAATATTAAAAAATATTAAAAAAGTTCACCTAGGTCAGTTTTTTTCAAAGTGCCCCTAAAGGGAAAAGTCATAAAGGTTTTTTTGTCTAGTCGGTCCCCATTACCAGTTTTTTTTTAATGACATGAAACTGATTACACCCTGTATTTCGATGGAGACGGGCCATTGTAATGACATTTTAATTATTAATATTTCTATTTTTATGTAATTTACAATTTTAAAAAATGGAAATAAGGGATCTGAAAGTAAACAATGCAAAAACCTTCCACAACAGATTTTAATTGAAAATATTAATCAAAAATGCATTTTATATATGTTTCCCTTTAGTGTGCAATGACCCGCATATTTTCTCAAAACTGTATCTTGAGTCGTGGATTTGACATGTTGGAGCGTCTTTTGAGAAGCTAGATTTTCGGCGATATGGTAGTCAGTTATTTTTTTAATTATATTCTTTATTTACATTAGTTAATTTTAGTAGGTGTCTAATTTAAAGTATCGCATTTATTTTGCATAATTTTATCGTGTAAATAAATAATTATTCGCACGTAAAACATAACCAACTTTCTTCGCGCAGAACATTCCACGAGATTGTTACGTAAAGGTAAAACAAATAAGGTTACATTAAACAACCGCAAGATACGGTGCTAGCATATTTCTCAAGAACTTTCGTGCTGCCAAGTCAGGGCGGTAAATTTCTGCCCGTCGCGCGTCGTTGTCCACTTTCATTTTTCATCCGTCTACGGCGTGCTTCAGGACCGGCTTGGTTAGCGGTCGAGGACGTTACGTTTCGCGCGGCTAGCCTAGAAAACTGGGTTGTGGGAAGTTCAAAGTTATGTTAAAGGAGGTTGCAATTTCCGATAGAATTTTACGCTAAGTTCATGTTTAAACTTTTAATAGGGATTTTAAACTTACCTATGCTATGCATTCTGCACTACTGCATAAATAAAAACAAAAGTAACGCATGGAAAAAATACAGTGTTTTACTATGCTTAAAGAAGTTCACTATATTTTGGAAGCACCGGAGTGTGACCGCGATTTCGTAGCTTCACTACATTATCAAACACACATTGTGTGTGTTTCCAAAGTAACGGGCACTTCGATTAAATTCCAAAAACAACTATTTTTATTCAGTCGTTTCCGTTCAAAACGATGTACTTTTACACTAATGAGCAAAATTATCCGAAAGTGTAAAACATAATTTTAGTTCTGTTAATTCAGTTTTACTTGCCTTATTAGTTATAAGCTCGCGTGCATTTTTTCATAAGAATTAATTAAAATGCATCTGTAGGTTTTAGTATTTATGAAAACTTTTTAAATTTTCTCCATATACAAAATTCTATCTTCTGTTATCATTATCTGTTGGCTCGAAATCTAAAAACTAGAGCAAAATAATAGTTGCCATGTAGTATGACACTATTGCATGAAAGAAGAGCTATACTTTGAAATAGACTTCATCTACTTGCTTACTTGCAAGTTAATTAGGTTAAGCTGTATAGTATACTGCCCTGTTAAGCATATAAGTCGTAACTGACAAAAACCTCATTTCGAGATATTATGTATTTTAGTTAATTTGATGTGCCATCAAATTTGAAATTTTTAGTAAAAATTGAATTTAACATATTTACATTGTTGTACATCAGATTCTAACAGACCAGATCGTTATTTTGTGAAATAATTAGAAATGAGATTTTTTATGGATATGAATGACATTTAGTATTGACATATAAAGTGTTTGAAAAACAATAAAAACAGCGTATCTACACAAAACTTTTATATAATTATTTATTCATAGACATTTTGAAAGAGACCACATCTAATACTTTTACTCTTCATCTATAATACCAAGGGTTTCTGTTGAAATAGGAATGTCCTGCCAAAATTTTTGCCTACTTTGTGGCATTGTTCTGCACATATTTGATAATATCAAGTCTTTTCTCTCTGCAGTTATACCTCTGGGAAGGCATTTAGGTGAAGGCTTCAAGAAGCCTTGTTTCGCCATCTTGGCATTTATAAAATTTAACTCCTTTTCTACTGGTAAGAGTTTTCTTCCCTCCAACAAAATTGACTTGCACCATCTCATTAAGATAAGGCCGAGGAGTTATTTTATTAAGTTTGTATTGTGACGTGCCGTTTTGCCAATTAAAAGTCACCTATTTTCATATTAATTGTTTTAACGTAAGCATTTCTAACTGCATCAATGAAGTGTTTAAAATCGTATACTTACCCTTCTGCGTCAGAGATCGTTCCACCTGATGGTGAAATGAATCAGCCACTATGAAGGTATGACCTAGTTCAAAATATTTCACATTAAGGGATTCAAGTGCAACCTCTTCTGAATTCACAATATGAACAAAGAAAGTAAAGAAAGTCCAGTTCTTATTTTGAACTGCGCAATTATCCAACCACAGAATAACATGTCTTACATCTCGAATTGATAATAAGAAGGCATAAATCGTGCTGGTAATATCTATAGTAGGTCGCCCGAATATCGCCTCATGCCAAATTACTGCTGTTGGAAACGTTTGCTCTTTACCAGTTGAAACTTTCATTGAACGCGATTATTCTAGGTGTAAAAATTACCTCCTTAAACATTTCCATTCTAGGAAGCATTTTGACCTACAAAAAAATTACTTTGGTATAAAATTAGTTTCGTATAATTAATGGCAATCTACCTTTTGTAGGTTTGCTGATACAACTACCAGTTCATTTGTGATGGTTTTAATGGAGGAACTGACTTGATATTGTTTTCGTGCAGAAGCATATTTTATTTGATGGGCTGGAAATTAGCTGCATTCGTTGCAGTTGCCGTCCAAGGTATCCCGTATTCCTGTACATTCATGCTGCTGACTACCTCTCGATATAAATAGTATGAAAATTGAATATTTGGATACTTTGTTTTAAAGTTTATTTTACATCATTGTGATGTTAATATCACTGGGAAGGTATTGCCTGTGGTGCGTGTTCTCGACGGTAATGTGCAATAGTGTGTCTGAAGGATTCTACATGTTGAATTATTATATCTCGATCAATTTTCGTCTTCCTTTATTTTCCTTGTTGACTGGGTTTAGCTGTTACTCCTGAATTGGTGCATTTCTAACTACTCTATCATTTTTACTTTCATTTCCCAAAGTTCCAAGAAAAAGTACTTTACACACAATTTGCTTACAACATCCAGGATCTTTTAAAAAGTAAAAAGAAGTATTGGATCTTCGTGAAGTAGAATCACGTGTGGTTTTTCTTTTCGAATACCTACTAGTTAGCTAATAGATAGGTGAAGATCTGTTGTTTTTTATCAATCAATGTCAAATATAAATATTTCATACTTATTCATGGATATTGCCTTGGTTTTGCATGAAACATCGTTATGAATGGCTTTGTGCTTTTTTGATGAGCTCAGAATAAGGGCGAAGAACGTTTCAAAGGCTAATCATTTCCAAGAATCTGAATGAGAGATTTTATGAAAATGTAATCCATTAGAATGAAAAAATTTTAAAGACAAGGTAGGTAAATAAATAAATTCATTTTAGGCCTTTGTTCTCATTTTGAACTGAATCTTCATACCGTAGGGGGTGTAGATACTAGTTTGTTCTGCTTAGCCGTAGGGGGCTATGTTGGATGCTAGTGTTATGGTGAGAATGTCAAATAAGAAATTGGACAAATTTATTTTAGAATTTTGATTTGCTGACATAACCAGAAGGTTATCGAAAGAATGCAAAGATTTCATTAATAATTTTACTTATAGTTTTTCTTTTAGTTCTCATAGATAATTTTCTTCCGCTGTTTGCAAAATCCTATCAAGAATATGTTTCATTAATATAAGCAAACAAATAATAAATAATTCGCTTATAAATGTGCATATAGTAAATAGTCTCCAATACTAGTTAGGTAATAGATAGGTGAAGATCTGTTGTTTTTTGTCAGTCAATGTCAAATATAAATATTTCATACTTAATTCATGAATATTGCTTTGGTTTTCCAAGAAACATCGTTATGAGTGGCTTTGTGCCTTTCTGATGAGCTCAGAATAAGTGCGAAAAACGTTCAAAGGCTAAGCATTTCTAAGAAACTGAATGTGAGATTTTATGAAAATGTAATCCATTAGAATGAAAAAAAATTTAAGACAAGGTAGGTAAATAAATAAATTCATTTTAGACCTTTGCTCTCATTTTTAACTTAATCTTCACACCGTAGGGGGTCATGTAGATACTAGTTTGATCTGCATAGCCGTAGGGGACTATATTGGATGCTAGTGTTCTAGAGAATATATATGAGAATGTCAAATAAGAAATTGAACAAATTTATTTTAGAATTTTAATTTGCTAGCAAAACCAGAAGTCAGGTTATCGAAAGAATGCAAAGATTTCATTAATATTTTTAAATATAGTTTTTCTTTTAGTTCTCATAGATAGTTTTCTTCCACCGTTTGCAAAATCCTGTAAAGAATATGTTTCATTACTATAAGCAAACAAATAATAAATAATTCACTTCTAAACAAGATTTACATAATAACTGAAACTTATTTTCAAACTGGTATGCTAGTTTTGGATTCTGTCAGTCAGAATTTATATTTGGGCGATTTTCAGTAGCACTTTTCACGCTTAGCAGTAATATCAAAGAATTTTTATGCGTGTGTCATTAATTGTGTTGGTGTATTTCGCGAAACTGGCTGTGTGACTCACAGACAAAGTGCTGGTAGGCCAACCGTTCGTACAGAAGTCCTTAATGAGGTTTATCAACGAATGGCACGAAAGCTTGTAAAATCTTTGAGACGTCTCTTTCAGGAAAATCGAACTTTCTTATGGAACATGTCTTGAAGACAGACCATCCCAGTTGTCTTGCGTACTGCCAGTGGTTTGTCAATAATTTAATGAATACCAATCTGCTAAACTGATAATCCGCATATTTATGTTGAATCTCTACAACATCCTCAAAAGGTTGGTGTTTGGAGGCAGTTTCCGATAGGAGATTATGGGTCCGTTTTTTTTTTCTATTTCGCCGTCAATGCTGAGAGATACAGAAACATTTTGTCTGTTTTTGATCAACAACTGCACAATTATAAACTTCAGCATGGTTATTTTCAGCAGAACAGAGCAACAGCACATACGGCGAGTGAAAATATAGCTCTTCTTCGCGAGTTCCTTAATAATCGGTGTACACACACAAGTTAAGTTTCCTTCAAGGTCACCTTGTTTGACATTATGGACTATTTTGTTATCCCATACTTAAAAAAATGGAATTTTCAGAACTCCTGTATCTAACATGCAAGAACTGGAACAAAGAATTGTTGAAGAATGTTCTTAACGTCGTTACTGTTGCAGAATGTTTTCGTAGGAGGTGCGTACACTTGGTCATAGAACATGGCGGGACC
Organism: Stenurella melanura; assembly: GCA_963583905.1. Taxonomy (NCBI): domain Eukaryota; kingdom Metazoa; phylum Arthropoda; class Insecta; order Coleoptera; family Cerambycidae; genus Stenurella; species Stenurella melanura. The sequence continues at coordinate 102,776,608 of OY757312.1, forward strand.
CACGTCACGGCTGTATTGCAGAATATTTAAAAAAAGTGAAAATTTATATTTATACGCCGTACTTCAGGAATCATAGTTTTCCGAGATTTTCAAAATATTTTGACAATAGTGTTAGATAGAATATTACAAATCAAACAGTACAGTGAAAAATATATTGTACATAATAACAATGGTCGCGAATTTTTGGTAACACAAAATCAAATAAATAACTAAAAACAGAATAACAAATTGTCGAAAATCAAACAAAAAGGCCACCAAAATCACCAAACCACCGTGTAAGCGTTGTAGACTCGTTAACAATTATCAAATGGCTTTTGACAGACATATACCTAATCACTATGGCAACTATGAACAAATTTGGTCCCGCTGCAAAGGCTAACTTTCGCTTATGTATAGTTCCTGTCTTCTGTGGAATACTGTGAATGGGATTTTAAAAATCTGTATTCTACATCAAATAACAGCAGGGAAAAAAAAGAGATAAAACATTATTTGTCTCGCACATAACTTTGTTATGTTTAAAGCTACGGGGTATAAAAAGATATGAGAAAAATAAGAGAATTTCAAGAGTTTCTATTATATGTATTTTTAACGTCAGACTGATTATTATTTTTGACATATTTGAGATTTAAGTATAGCTCGGCTTATAAACGCTCGAGCGCCATTTTTAAAAGACCATACCCTTCACTGTATATAAATTAGGGAAGAACCAAAGTATTTGTCATTTTGCAGTCTTCCTTTTTGTGCTATACCATTTCCTCCAGTATATGTAACACTTTTTGAGTTATTTACGAAAGATAGTTTCGAAATACCAATTTTTCAATGGTCAAATCGCAAATCGCTGTAACTTGGAAAATATCCATTTTCATGAAAAAATTCTGTTAGTTATATAAAGTCCCTGCAATCTGTTGGTAAATAATAAATGTGTTATTAGTATTATTATGGTTAGGCCTTCATCTCGCTCTAGGAAAATATAATTTAAAAATTCGTTTCAATGTTATATCTCTTTACATGTGAGTAAAAAATTTTGCCCAAGGGTGCCAGGCTGGCACCCGCCAAAACTAATACACCCTGATAACCAATAATCCGCAGAGAAACTTTAAACATATATCACATAACAAAGTTGGCTCATAAAGGACCCCGCACCATTAGCATTGAAAAAGTCATTTCGGTGGAATTTTCTTCAAACTTTGGGGACATGTCATTTGCTCTCACTGCCAAGCCCACTGTAAACACACAAGTTGAATCAAACAACTAAAATGTCAAACCAGAGCTTACTAAGGATTGCATTTTTTTAAGCTGCAGCTAGTCGTATCTATTATTTGCACTCATTAATGTAAATTGCATGCAATCAATTATTGTAATTATAATAATAATTTGATATACCTAACCAATTATGTTTTTATAGGTCATTACAGTCGGAATACTTTTATTACTTCGTTATGTCTAAATACTTTATAGTAACGTTTTAGCAATGAATATGTATGTATGGAATTACGCTATTAACGATAATATTTTGCATAATTAATTATTATAATTATTACAAACGTACATAAAGCAGTAAAAATGACAATGGCTAGACGGGTTATTAGTCTAGTAAACAGAGATATCCTCGTACTGCGGCTGTGCAATTATTTAACTATTCATCAACGGCCTTTATGTTATTATAATAATAATAACAGTAATAATTATTATTCAATGATGAGATATTACACATGAAAGGGCGAAGTTCAGCTTAGCACAGTAGCCCAATCAACCTTTCACGGCCTGTTGTTAAATTTACCAAAACCGGAAACAAAAAATACGGTTGTATAGAAAGAAAAATCTAAGAAAGATTTGTGTTTCCATGGATGCGATCTGTAGCGAACTTAACCTAAAAAATTTTGAAAAGTTGATAAAACAGTTTTGCTCCACGGAGGGTTCTACAGTAACGATGTTGGCCTCATCATCTTTATAAAGAGTTGTACTATCATGCTTTGAAAGAATTGTAACGGTTTTATTAATTTTAAAGGCAAATAAATGCCTGTAAAATAATCGCAATTTTAGGTTAGGTTTTTTTTTATATCATTTTGCTAATTTCTGGGCTTCAGAAAGTCGTAGGACTTATTTTTTTAAATCCGTTAAGAAATGTCAGTAATCGATTCCCGTGTAAGTTATTCTGTAAAATTGAAATTGGTAAAGTAATTTAAAAAAAATACCTATGAAAGTTCAATTATTTTAAAGCCATTAAAATTAATAAAACCGTTACAATTTTTTCGCAGCATGATAGTACAACTCTTTATAAAGAAACTGAGCCCAAGATCGTTACTGTAGACCCTCCGTGGAGCAAGTCTATCCTATTTTTCAGAACGTCTCTTTTTTCGAAAAATCGATATATCTCGAAAAACAGAAGATATGTTTTAATTTTGCAAAAACGTACTTTTTCATGAGCTATACTTATGGTTAATAGTAAGGATTTAAATGTAAGTTTGAAAAGATACAGCGAAAGACGGTTTTTTCGATATATCTCGAAAAGTGTTATCACAACTCATACTTAAAGAACTAGCAATCGAAAGGTCTTTTAGCACCTACAACTTTCTTATTCAATTTTCTTCGATTAGAGTCATAGTTTTTTTTTATTTACGAAAAACTGTTCTTTTCAACTTTTCAAATTTTTTAGGTTAAGTTCGCCACTTCAGATCGCGTCCATCGAATCACAAATCTTTCTTAGATTTTTTTTTCTATACAGCCATATTTTTTGTTTCCGGGTATGAATTTTGGCATACACTTCTACCAATTGATTGGGCTACAGCACAGCCGCTATAAAGGCTGCACTTCCCCCAAAAAAAGGCAACTTTTAAATATAGAAAGACACGTACATAACTTACTTATTCCATATAAATACACATGTATGTACTTAGTTTTTTTATTTCTCTTGCAGAATTTTAGAATACTTTTCATCGCCAAGGTATCAAAGCTTTATGAGAGATAAGAAATTAGTTTAAAATGTTTGGTTTCATTTTTCATACAGCATTCTAATAAAATAATACTTTTTATATGAAGTGTTGTTGTGCTTTCGGCAGTTTTCCCGCGTAGTTGATAGGCTCCTGTAGGAGCTACAGTTGTCCAAACGATGTTTCGGCAGAATCTAATCTGCCATCATTAGGTTCTCGCTGAAAGCTGCATTCTGTTGCCCCTCGTTGCTCCAGCTGAACTTCAGTTCAGTTCGAGCAACGAAATGAAATTTACAGTGAAGTCTTTTTATTTTGTATGAAAGTATGAATCAAATTTTGTTATTAATAAACGGTACATTTATTTTTATTGTGTACATTAGAAATGACTATCTGGCGCATTACAGTTTCCGTATCTGAAGTTAATCCAGAACTTTATAAATTATGATGTAAAATTCCTAACGACTTAAAATGCTATAAATATTCTATAGATGAATTCGAGAATGAATCAACGATATTAATTATGACATAAATTACAAACAAGATGTTTCGGTTTTCACTTATTATTCTTCCCAAGATTTTTAACTCATCTTTTTTGCATGATAAACTCGAATAAATAACATAATTGTACATAATCTGATAGTATTTTCATTACTGGGCGTAATTGGCGACTTCCACAAATTCATCTCGACAAAATGTAGGTGGAAAACATGTAATTTTGTTACCCAAACATACATACGCCTTATAATTTAGTCCGACCCTGATCTTACGTAACATCGCCTACGTTCAGTTAGGTTAGGTCAGCGTGCTGCACAACTTTTTATATTTTTATACATCACATCATCAGTTTATCTGTGTCAATGAGTAAGGAACAAATTAGAACACAATTAGTAAGGATGTAACTTCACAGTGCCACAAAAATTTAAGTGGATCAAGAAATATCTCTAATTTTGTTGTTACATGTTACCTATAAAATTTATTTTGAGAGATGTTAGTAAGAAAATTCCATAATAATGATGATTCTGATTTGAATTATTTTAGACACCGATGATCAGTTCAGGAAGTACGTACGAACGAACTTATCACGTTTCTAATAATAGTAATAATAATGCAGAAAAATACGTCAATAATGAGCAAAATGCATAATTTTTTTAAACATCACAGATGAATAGATCACTAAAAAACATTATTTTTCCAGTATTTTATTTTTGTTTTATGTTCTAATTAAAGGTTAAAAAAATTATTTACTGCAGCTGTCAATTTAACTGCGTTTAAATGGAGAAGTTTCCGCGCTACTTGTGTGTGACGTCATCGGGCACATCGCACTGAGAGAAAACGTATTGTGATTGCGAATGTGTACACATTATTTATGTTGTGTTATGAAAAATACAAAGAAAAGTAGCTATAAATATTGCATTGTGCCCAAATGTACAAATACTACAATAAAAACTCCAGAAAAGTTATTTTTTAATGTGCCTAGACGCGATAAAGTTCGGAAAGAATGGTGCAGAGCTATGAGACGAGACGACCGAAATGCAGAATTATCGTCATCCTCAAGATTATATTGCTGCCAGGATCATTTTGATATAAATTTACCCATTAAAAGTAATTATTTTATAATAATATGAAAATATGTACCTAACCCTAATATTATTGTGATCATTTGTTTACTATCATGGTGAATTTGGTCACTTTCCTATTTATAGGAATACAAAAGTTTACTAACTTCTGTTAATAGGAACCTTGAATTAAAATGTATAAATGTATAAGAACGGTGGGAATAATGTAACTTCTCGACGTTCTGCATTTTATCCAGTTATATATTTATATATACCTATGTATGTCAACAGTTATTTTTACTATTAATGCACCTACATCCCTAAAGTGCGTACTTAATAAGTGAAGGGGGGTATTTATTATATAAAAAAGTAAAGCATTCTAAGATGAAAAATATTAATTAATATAACATTAAAACATTGCCTTGTTTACCTATTTTGAGGTTAGGTACATAAATAATTTGTTATATTTAACTACAGTAAAAGGATAAAAATGGACACAATTGAATTAATGTTTAGAATAATGAATGACACATACCTTGTTGCTTTAGTACCTCCAATTTCTGTACTAATAAAATCGGTATTAGTAGCAAAAAAGTTTGTCATCATAAACACATCAACAACGGGCAAATTGTCACTCTGGCCCCGTAAAAACCCACTGTACGTCATTTTTACCACTTAATAATTAAAATAAATAAATAAATGAATGATTTCTTTTATGAAAATATCAATACACATTTACAAAACACAAAACAATTTACGATTTAACCCCTTGGCAGATAGACGACCATTAGACATTATGCCGAATGACGTCAGGCGGTGCTATGGGAATCTGCAAAATATATCACAATTAACCAGTATGTTACTGGTAAAAAACCTCTACGCCTGTGACGTTTACGTCAAAGGATCAGTTAAAGGTTGTTTTTTTTTATAAATAAACAACACAAATAAGTTGAATTTAATAAAAACAAGCTAACCATTATAGTTTTTTTTTTGTAAATAATATTAGGTTTAGACATTCTTTATTTAATTAAAAAACAAAAAAGTTCTTTTTTTTAATTCAAACCATTAATAACTTTTTTATGTATTGATCAATTTTGTTCAAAAATATTAAAGCTACATTCTTCCTTTACCTAACACTGACTTACTATTCAAATTTCAGTACGATCGGACTTTTCATTCTTAAGTTATCATATTTACAAGAACGTTGTGTCCAGAAATTGAAATATTTTGTGAAAAAAGGCGGGGGACAACCGCCTTTCTCTGCCTGCGACGCTAATACTGCCTGCGGCGCTGAAAATTATTAATTTATTAGTTAGATAGCAAAATAAAAACTAACCACCGAACCTTAAAAAAATTACATGAAAGAATGATATTATTAATGGAAAAAGCAGAAAAACATTATTTCTGCCGTCAAATCAAACCTGAATTTGTGAAAAAATACTTTAATCGTTACAAAATAAAAAAAAAGTTCAGTGGGTCTAGGAATTGAATCGGGGACCACTCGCATGCTAAGCGAGAACATTACGCATAATCCAACTATCCACCGGGCAATCAATGCTATAGCATTTAGATTTACGTAAAGTTACCGTGTACCTAGACACATTGTTACAACAAACGCGACGGATGCAATATGCTCTTCGTTTTCGTAGTTGCGAGGAGTATAATAATGAAACCGTGTGCATAATAATATGAGTAATTAAAAAATTAATGGTCCCAATACGCTCCCCTGAGGAATTTCAATATTTATGTGTCGTATGTATCAGACTCGGCATCTTTCATCTTAACAATTGTTTTTCTTTGCGATAAAAAAGATCTTATATAAATATTTATAGGTCCACGTAAACCCATATCATAAATTTTTTCACATACAAATGTTTTGTCTATGGTATCAAATACCCTTGTGAGATCAAACAAGATAGCTACTACGTAATGGTTTTCATCCATTTTACTAATTACATGTTGAATTAAATCAACAGTTTTTGGTTCAGTTGAGAACCCTTGTCTGAAGCCATGTTGGGAACTTGTAAAAATATTGTTCTCGTTTAGAAACATTAAAATTCTATTATAGACTACTTTTTTCAAGATTTTGGAGAAAAGACTCAACAATACTACTGTAACGATATAGGAGACGATAATTTTCGACATCAGTCCGGTTACCTTTTCTAAAAAACAGAATAAGTTACCTTTTTTAAGAGTGAACACTACCTAAGGTCAGTGAGGAGGGGGATAAAGCGCCAAATGAAGAGATGTCTCCCTAATAATCAAATGTTAGCCAAAATAGTCTTCAACAATCCTGCAGTATTTATTATACACTTCGCAAATACAAAACGCAGAGTATATTGCATTCTATCGGCACAAACCGGTAATATTGCCGGCAGAGAAAAATTTTACATCGCTGTGTTGGTGATCGAATTCTGAACAGCTTTCAAAATATCCGTCCGTCTGTCTGTCCGTCCGTCCGTCGGTCAGTCCGTCCGTCTGTCCGTCCGTCCGTCTGTCTGTCCGTTCGTCGCGTTTTTTTAAGCACGATAACTTAAGAACAAAAAGTCCGATTGTATTGAAATTTGGGAAGTAAGTTAGTGTTAGCTAGAGGAAGAAACTTATTGTTTTTGATCCATATCGATCAATAAATAAAAAAGTTATTAATTATTTAAATTTGAAAAAAATGTATTCTTTGTAATTAAACAAAAAATGTCTAAAACTAATATTATTTGCAAAAAAAGCTGCGACGAGTATCCTATAGAATGTGCAACAATTATATAAACAGTGCAGTAAATCGGCGAAGAGTATAATGGTTAGCTTGTTTATGTACAACTTACACTTATTTTCAGTTAAATAACATCACCTAATTTGCAAAAAACAGCTCATTGTTAATCATTAAAATTATGATTAACAATAAGTTGTTTTTTACAAATTGGGTGATGTTATTTAACTGAAAATAACTAAGTTGTACATAAATACTACGAGATTGTTGAAGACTATTTTTGGCTAAAATTTGATTATTAGAGAGATATCGCCTCGTTGAGCGCTTTATCCCCCTCCCCGCTAACCATACGTAATATTCACTCCTAAGGAATCAGGAGATATTCCCCTTGAAAGTGGTAAATTAATTAAATCGGCGCGGAGATAACTTCTGCTAATTCGCTACTGCATTCTTTTATTAATATTTCATCCAGGCCTGTAGTCTTTTTATTCGGTAATTTCTTAATCAGTTTGATTTCATTTTTACTAATTGGGGTGAAGAACAAGGTTTTAGAAATGAATGTAGGTGATGTGCAAATTGTTGAGACGTTCTTATCAAAATGCATTTTAAGTTTTTTTGTTGATAATATTTGATAAGTATTCACCGAAAGTATAGCAATTTTTAGTGGTTCATTATTCACTGCATTTTCGACTGTTGTTGGAGAATTATTATTATCAAAAGGTGTTTGTTTTAATTTATTAACAAGATTCCATACATTTTTCATCTTATGAGAATTCTCAATGATGGTATTATAATACGCCACCTTTTCATTACGAATATCATCAATCTTTTATGTTTATACTTTAGAAGTTCCTCTACGATGGTTTTTTGATCCAGTTCATTTTTTTTCTACATCGCATCGTTCAGTAATTTTTGTGAGAATTTTATTTTACTTCTTACTTGCTTCATGTTAGAGCTGGTTTTATAACTGTATGATGTATTGAAACACTAGATAAAATGGTAAAAAAAGTCGTAAGACATCAATATACTTATTATTATTCAGCAAGAAGTTTTTAAATAAGAATTTAAATTCTTTAATCGAATGACTATAGATTTTTCTAAAATATTTGGTAGCTGCTTTAGGGCAAACCCAGAGTCCTATTTTCTTAATAGAAGCCAGTTCGTACAATACCAGGGTCACAGGTCTATCGAGTCAAATTCTCAATCAGGAGTCCCACAAGGGTCGGTATTAGGCCCATTATTGTTTATCATTTTCAATAACGATATCGCCATCGATCTCAGCTGTACATTCCTCTTATATGCTGACGGCCTGAAGATATACTATAAGATCAGCAACGAATCAGAAGACTGCATTAAACCGCAGACGGCTTCAAGCAAAATTCACGAGTTGTGTAACAAATTTAGACTGTCTCTGAACAAAAATAAATGCAATGTAGTCTCATTTACAAGGAAACTAAATAAAATAAAATATGAGTATATTGTTAATGGGGCTAATCTGACACGTCGTAATAGTTTTAAAGAACTAGGCCTAACATTTGACTCTCATCTTTCCTTTATGGAACACACAAGGAACATAGTTCCATCATCTTTCAAAATGCTAGGTTTTCTCATACGAAGTGCTCGCGACTTTCAAAATATAAGTGCCATTAAAACCTTATATAACACCTTGGTGCGACCCAGACCAGAATACGCGAGCGTGTACGATGTACATACAACAATATTGAAGGCATTCAAAGACCTTTCTTAAAATTCCTGGCATTTACATCGACATATCCACCCATTGGATATGACCGCTCATTACTACTGAATCGTACAAACAGTTCTATGAAGCAGCGGAGAGAGATGCAAAGCGTTATATTTTTATACAAACTTCTATACAACATGATCGGCTGTCCGCAATTACTTGAACACATCAGCTTTAGAGCACCTACCAGGTCAACCAGATCTACACCATTGTTTTGCTTCCCTAACACTCACACGAATGTTTTAACCTTTTCCCCTCTATATTCTATCTGCGATAACCACGAAGTTATCAAAAATGATAGCGACATTCTTAAACCAGATTAAGCCAAATTAAGTCAAGTTTATCTTAGTTCTTTTTTATGTTTTTTGTTTTTTTGTTTTTTTTTTCATCCTATTTTATTATTCGTTTTTTAATGTTTGTAATGTTGTCCTCTCCATATTTTCCTTATGTATGTATGTATGTATGTACATGTGTCTGCATGAATATGTTGGATATATGTTTATGTATTCACCCAGATTAGTCACAGAAATTGTTAATAATTACAATAGTAGGAATTCGCTTAGTAGTTTATAGCAACCTGTGTTACAGACATATTCATATATTATATTCTATTACTTTTACTCTATATCATGTTTAGCATCTATCTGTCTGTAAGCCTCGGACCCTGTACATGGAATGTAAATTCTGTTGGGTTCTAGGCTGGGTTCGTCTATGTAAATAAATAAATAAACAAATGATCCGCTAACGCGGGCTTTAATTATTTATAACAAATTAGTTACTTACATTTAAGGCGTCATATTTTACATATCTTTCTTACATTTTTGAAGATTTTTATGCAATAAAAAAAATGTGCAAGTTCCCGATTGTATCCCTTACATCCATTTTCCTTGCCTCCACCTAGTCCATAGATTTTCTATTTTTCTTTCCAGAGCCACAGTAGTATTTGGGACGGGTTTCCTTACAAATCCGTCCGCATACAAATACCCAATGCATTAGAGATACTCTAAAAGAAATTTTACTTTATAAACTTTATATCTGCCACGTTTAATTTGCAATTCACCTCATGGACCTCTTGCAAAGGTAAAAAAGGGGACCTCCGTTGCATTTTTCCTGATTGAAGTACTCAACTAATTTCACCACCATATCTCTGGCGACTCCATTCTGTCTTTTGCCGGGCATTTTTGATATTCGTTTCTTTACAAACACTCAAACTAAGCACACACAAATTTACATAATTACAGGAAACTTAAAACATCACAGTTAAAAACACTACAACCATATAAATAGCGAGAGTTAATAGAAAATCATTAAATTTGACAAATGCGCCAACTGCACGCCACTGAACTGACAAAATGCTGAACGTTGGTTGCGGCTACAGCAAGCGGTTGTAATATTCATCTCTAAAACGCATCGTTACTCTTGGAACTGCTATCGTAGCTCCGGCAGACATGACTCTGTTATTTAGGTTGTAATGCGCTAGTATTTAAGCTGATAGAAAAATCTCATGTCTTTGATAAGTACATAAATTGATGACGTGAACCACAACATTCTTGATTTGAACTATATCTTTCTTAGCAAATATAGCTGTGCCACCATGTAGATGTTATTTACGACAATAATTGTTCACTAAGATGTAATCGTTAGTATAAGTGGCGTGTAACTTTTCTCTGGATTGCCAATGTTTACTCAGGCATAAAGACTAGGGTTATGTTTGCTAGGAAACACTTCTAATAAATTTAATTTGTGCAGTACAATTTTTCTAAGATGACACTATCGGCAATAAAACGCCAGACGAAGAGAAATACATATCTCACCTTTTCTCGCGCCTATTCGAGCAGAGAACGATTGCAGCCCCGCCTGTAAGTTTGTAGGTACACGTGGCTTCATTTCTTGTCTTGCTCTTGCTCAAGAATTAAATAAGGATAACTTCTGAAAGTGTAAAGACAAAACACTTTAAATCCCGACCTGTACTTGCACCAATTTTATATTTACACTTTCAGAAGTTATCCTTATTTAATTCTTGAGCAAGAGCAAGACAAGAAATGAAACCACGTGCATGTACAAACTTAGGGGCGGGGCTGCAATCGTTCTCTGCTCGAATAGACGCGAGAAAAGGTGAGATATGCATTTCTCTTCGTCTGGCGTTTTATTGCCGATAGTGTCATCTTAGAAAAATTATGCTTTATACTGTATATTAATGTGGAAAATACTCCACATTTCGTCGTGAAGTACTACTTCATGTTAGGATTAAGGAGTTGGCTGAGACGTCAAGGCTGGTTAGTGGAAATTTTTAACTAAGTAACCCGTCTCACACATCCACCATATTCTTATAAATTATGGCGCAGTTGATTTTACTTTAACGTATGCAACTTTCATTCAGTTTGCTGTGGTGGAACCAGGTGAAAGATATCCGTGGTACCTGATACGACGCACAGAGTAGCAGAATGGACAAAATTCGCTGAGGCTCAATTTTTGAGATACTTATCGACTTTTTTTTAATACTCAGAAAGGTGTTTGAAATAGGGAATCACTGCGACTTTTTTGAAATTTTTTATTTATATGGATGGGTTAAGGCCATTCAAGGTCAGATTCATATTTTTATTGCAAATTCGAATTGTCTGACGAAAAATAGACTGCTTTTGCTCGAAACGTTTTTTCTAAAATTGTCATTTTTTTCAGTTATCCGGCGAGGAAAAATCAAAATTTTAGAACTTTGCGCGATTTTTTTACTCGAAAAAGAAGAAGTTTGGAAAACAATTGCACGAGGCAAAAATAGTTTGGAATCATCCCGGGAATGTTCTCAATTTTTTTCGGAATTGTCCAATGCCCTTTGTAGAAAAGAGCATTGTGGAGTTTTCAAGTGCATGAAAAAGGGCATTGGAAAATTCCGAAAAAAATGAGAATATTCCAGGGATAATTCTAAACTCTTTTTGCCTCTTGCAATTTTTGTCCAAACTTCTCTTTCGAGTAAAAATATCGCAAAGTTCGCCGGATAACTGAAAAAAATGTCAATTTCAGAAAAAAACATTTCGAGCAAAAGTAGTCTATTTTACTCTGTAAAACTGTGTGAAAATATACTTTGGTTCTATTTGAAAAAAATTAGTATTTGGCGTTTGAACTTAAACGATGTTAGACTGAAAATAAAATACCCTGTATGATATTGTAAAAATATAAGAAAAGTTTAATTAGATCGTAGGGTACTTGTATGAGTGTGAAAAGAAAACCTCTAAATCGGCTACGTGATAGAATTTATCGATTTTTTTTTTAAAGAGTAGGAACCGTCAAAAATCTCGAAAAATATTAATTATCTCGAAAACTGGTAGGTTGAAGAGTGTGTTATGGCATACAAACCCAAGCTAAAATTTTATGAGGAATCCAAGTAAGAATAAAATATTAGGGTGTTCCATCTAGAACAAAGTTAGATGATACATTCGGTGTAAGCGGAAGTAACAAAATATTTTTGTTAGATCCGCCTTATCCAAAAACCGCGTTATACCAATTTTCAAATTTCTAAACTCGACAGATCCCAAGAAACATCTAATACCCGCTTTCCGTGAATAACCCTGTATGTGTGTGCTTATTTAAAAAAATATTATCTTACAATTTACTTAATCTTGTTCACTGTCTTAATCGATAGTTGGGCTGTCAAATATATTAGTGCGGTGGATTTGTGCCGGTTTTATAATTTGCGATTTGAATTTGGCATTAGATGATTAGTATATTATAGTTCCATCTTGAGAGCAACTGCCTTCTGTTCTGGCTCCATTTGAACACATGAGGTAATGTCTCTTGATGTTGCAATTAGGCTCATAATTCGTGAGTATGTCGTAGGTATATCTCTTTTCTTTTATGTCTAGACTTGGTGCAAATCCGAAAAATGTCTGTTGCGTTTTTTTTGCGTATTCTGTATTGATTGATCGATCTGATATAAGAAGTTACAACCAACAGCACCGGCTCAATGGCGCAATGCTAAGGCGTTTGACTTGCGACCACGGAGCCCCGGGTTCGAATCCTGGCCAGGGTATGGATGTTTAGTGGCGTTTTTAATGTGTTACCGACATGGTGGCAGTGGACTGGACCGCTGTTGGGTGGTACAACATATCTAGTCGCTGTTATCTATCCTGAGTTCGAGTCTCAGCTGCGGTAGATGGTAATATCGCAGGGAGTGGTTGTTGTGTTGATGTCTATGTGTACGTGTCCTGGTTGAGTGATGGAATAGATTTAGCTAAAACTCCGCGAGGACGTTAATATAAATAAGACGATTAAATAAATAAATAAATAAAAATTCAGTGTGTATCACCAAAGATGTCTTTAACTGCTTTTGAGCCAACTCTGGAAAATCCAACAAATCGCTGTCATACTATTGTACAAAATTAAATTTCTTTCGTAACCACCCATTTGTTTCGAATTAGATTTACCAGTGAGCACTACTAATGGATAAATTATGAGAAAATGTTCGTTTAGGTATGGCAATAGAAGCAAGCGAGAGCGAAGCAACTAGGCTATTCTTGTTTATCGTATAACACATCACCTGCTTTCCCCACCACATGTGCGTGGGCAGCTCTGTCTGCGGCATGTCAATTTGTTTCCGTATTTATTTACATTTTAGTGCAATACCAAAACAAACCCTTTCCGAATCTGTGGATATGCCTGTCTTATTAATAGTAATCGTTCTATCTTCTAGCAGTATCATGATGTTAGGCAGGAAGAAAATTTCTACTATTCTATATAGGAAAGATTCGGCAAAATTTTAAAGGGGAAAATCGTTTCCTGGCATCGGTAATTGGTCTCAGTAGCGAAAATAGGTCTATATACGTTACATAAACAAATTTCAAAAAAACTTTGTCTATGAACTTTAAATAAATAATATTTCATTGGTCACTATCCGAGTTTCCAGAACTTGAACCGATATTTACATTAATAATATTTGGACTGATAGGTGATAATATAGAATATTCATCTTCCTTTTCTATCACATCAGATACACACTTCACCCATATATCGCTTTTGCCTATTTCGTCTACTATTATCTTTATATTCTTTAAGACAGACTCACTTAATTGTGGGGATTGATTATATTGACGTCTTGTTTTTACATCAGCCCACACCATTTCAATGGGGTTGAAAACGCAATAATATGGAGGCAAACGTAAAATAGCATGATCGTGTGCTTTAAAAATTTTTTCAACTGCATGTGCCTTTTTAAAATTTTGTTTTCGAATCAGTTCTAATAAAGTCTTTTTGTGTTTTTTTTTTTCTGGTATTTCCAGGCCTTTACCTTCCTTTCATAAATTCAATGGTATCGCCTTTTCTTGTCTTGGTGTTCGGAATTTTTGTGTGTTGTCGCGAATGGTATGACGCATTGTCCATAACAATTACAGAATTTGGTGGAATATTTGGTAACAGCTGTTCCTTTGCCCACTTCTCAAATAATTCGGCTGTCGTATTCTCACGGTAGTCGGCAGAGGATTGCTTGATATTTTTAGCAGACAAAAACAACGCATTTGGAATAAACCGTTTTTACTTCCAGCATGTAGAATTATAATTCGTTTTCCCCTAGAACATGGAGCGCTTAAATTACACTTTTTTGGTGTTATCTACCCAACCGTATTGAACTACATCATGGTTGTCAAACCATGTTTCGTCAAGATAAATTGTGTCTCTATTTGCATCTCTGTATTCTTTTATTTTACGCAGGTACTCGTGTCGATGATCAACGAAGCGTGCTGATTCCATAACTATCATTCGTTTGTCCAATTTTTTGTACCTAAAACCGCAGTCGAGCAAAACGTTTCGCAAAGTATCTGATGATTTGTAGTTATAATCTGGATAGTCGCGTAATTTATCCCTAATCATTTCTAATGTAGGCACCTTCTGTTCATTGTAAAAGCCATACACAAATCGACGAATTACATCTTTGTACGCATTATCAAGTTTTTTATGTTTTTGTCCAACTCTTTTCCGTTTAATAGAATGATCAACTAATCCCCGGCTCTAATAATCCTATAAATTGTAGTACGGCTAAATTTGGTTAATTCACAAATCCTCTTCAAAATATGATTAGGTATATGAAGAATCAATATTTTCGCCTTTTAAACACGAGTAAATATTCAAAATAAGGTGTAAGTCTTTCTTTTCAAATTCCGCCTGTATAGGCTCTGTATCAGAAACGTCCGTTTCGTTGTGACTACTATCGAAAGGCCCCCAAAATGCCATTTCAAACAATTAATTGCAAAAAATTACTCAAACACAGTAATAAAACTAATAATTTGTTCAAATATTCACTAGAATTAAGTAATTTATAACGCTGCCTGCCTGTGCTGCACTGCCTCGTACAGCTCATACGATACAAATAGTTCATACGTATTTTTTGTTTTATATATTATGGCATGCAAAAATTCTGAACAAGGTTAGTGTTGACAAATCAAATTCGCTAAGCATCTAATCCCACCTATATTTCTATGTGACAGGCGGATCAAGTCCACGTGGACTGTAGACGAGGAGTGGTGAATATAAATCTGTAAAATTCTGTGCTCTCTCATTTAATGTGAAGCGATATATTGACAATACCCCGTAAGATCCTCTAGTTCCGTGCTGTTCCAATGAGTTCGTAAATACTATACATGGCTTACTTATTGTTTTGTATTGTAAAATTGTAAAACCAACACATATGCTCACTAATAGATTTGACTGCCCAACTATTGAAAAAGACAGTGAACAAGATTAGCTGTTTATTTATACGAAAATTATGTACATTGTAAGCTAATATTTTTTTAAATAAGTTTACATGTACAGTACGTCATAATGTGATATGAATTTCAATTAATTCAATATTTTATGTAGGTTATGTAAATTGTACGCTAATATTTTTTTAAATAAGTCTACATATATAGTATGTCCTAATGTGATATGGATCTCAATTAATTAAATATTTACTTTACAATAGACTAGAACGCTCATAGTTTTATTTACCTCGTATTGTAGACATACGGCGCACAGTGGGAAAAAATGTGCCCTTTTTTGGACAAGAATCTGCCGGCAGTAGATATATCAATCCCTTTGAACATAAAAAAATGGAAAACACCTTTAAGATACTGTAGTTTAGAGTAATGCTGCTGCAAAGTGGCTTTGAGTAAACCTAACCTAAAAATCGCAAATGAATGATTAGGGTTAAAACTTTTAAGTTTAATTTTTTTCATCCTGTTTCACCACAGCAAACTAAATGAAATTTGCACGTGTTGAAGTTAAACCAGCCATACATATTTGATTAGAATATGGTGGGTGTGCCAGAAGGAATACTTACCCTTAAGGGGGTGCACATTATTTTATGTTTCTGTTGGGGTTGGAGTGGTCGCAAAGGGCTCCTAATTTTTGTCACTTAATAGCATAGAATATGTGTACCACATTTCAATTAAAATTATAGGGAAAAAATGACAGTTTAGGGATAAAGCGGTCATTTTAACCACTTGAGCAATCACATGGGAACGAAATTTTTATTTGCGAAAGTAATCTCCGCAATATTAGGGCACCATTCTACTTCCATAAGTGCGGGAACACTTTTCAGTGGCTTATCCTGCTATGACCTTAACGCTGCACGTTTCGGGGACGCTTTATTTAAACAATTTCTGTAGCATTTGTTAATAACAATTTCGAAAATAATTTGGCGAGGTTCAAAGTGTATCGAATTCGGTGACAGACGCGTGTTTCGTGGCTCCTACAAGATCTCGAAATAAATCCGGAACAAGCGGCAACAAAACGTCGAAATTGTATTGAATTAAAGCGTAAACAATTCTGCATTGATTGATAGAAATTAGTAGGAGTCTGGCTATTTCATATAGTGGATATTTGATTAAATTACGTTGGTTGAATAAATCAACACAGAAGAATGTATACAAACAACCCGAAAAAGTGTATTGCTTGACCGTAAAATCTATACCTGGATGGATGCGGCCCCTTTTTCAAGTGGGTGATATAAAATAAGCAACAGCCAGCCAGATATGGATGTGAATGAAACAGATACGTTTTTGTTTACTTTACTTTTAATTTAGTTTAGCTCATTAATGAAGTCTATTTCTTTATTTAAAATGAAAAATTAGAAATTAAAATAGAAAAAATATTTATTGGTTTATCCTTGTCACAGGACAGTTTATTAAACAACTGAAAAAAAATTAGGTAATGAAATAGAAAATACCCGGAATTGGAAGGCGGCAGTTGAAAATAATTACCTACTGTAAATTGAAACCGGTTATTTCAAAGAAACGACATACCTGCAGGGTAAGCAAACTATCCCTTTGGACCTTTTCTCATAACGCGCAAAAAATATTGTTACCGCGAGGTAGGGCCCTTCCCAGCAACTCCACTGTAAATGGATATTTACCTGTGGAACGGTTGAAAAATAATAATAATAATAATAAAAAGCTGCGAGATTCAGAAACAGAAGAAACAGAAAACAGAAGAAGAAAAATAAGGAGATCACGATAGATGGAAACTTAAAAGAAGCGTGGAAACTGAAAAGAAGCATCTCGCAAACACTTGCACACCCCAGCCTATTGATGACAGATGGAAACTTAAAAGAAGCATCTCATAAACACCTACAGTGCCCATCCTGTATCCCCACCCCATGCGTCATTCGGCTCTCGATGCTGACAACAAGCATGTCCAGTGTCCAACCCGGCGTATGCAGCCGGTCCGGCGGTATATAAAACATCCGAGATTTGGTTCTGGCACGCGGTTTGGCCGGCCTTTAGGCGTGTTCGACGGACGACCAAGCTGCGTGTTGGAACGAACCTCCATGGATGCCCGGAATCGGCAGCAATGCTCACCTTACGCTGGCAAATCAATCAATCAACGATTTCGAAAATAATTTGGTAACACCTGAATCTAGAAGTAATAAGCTTTCCATTGGTTTCAAAACCATTAAGAAATGTTCTCAAAAGCGTAAATGCGGTGTAAACGTAAAAAACAGCTGCCTAAAGAATCACTAATTCCACATCCAGATTTCTCATCCAAGTCTCGTTAAACGAAAACATCTTGATATTATTTGCACTCCAGTGTGGAAATAATAGTTCATAAAATTAAATTAATGCGATATTTTAAATTATCTGCCCCAAGGTGGTAATGAGGGTGGTTGATGCCAGATAATAATATTTGAGAACTTTTGTTCTTTAATAATGAGTCGGGGGTGGCAGATGTCATTAAAAAAAATGAAACCTTGGCTTCTAGTATATACACCAAACTCCAAGTTTGTGGACTCTTACTAGCTTGCCTTACTTATTTATCCGTAATTACTCCCAACCCTTCAACGGAATAAGCTCAAAATATAATCTAGTTCCAGATCTCGCTATAATACATATGTGTACCAAATTTCAAATCAATATCTTAGTTTTATTTTATTATTTAATAATTCAGTCAGGACGACGGATGTACACGAAATCCAAAGTTTCTGAACTTTTACTAGCTTGCTTTACTTATTTACCCCTATTTATCCCTACAACCTTTCAACAGAATAAGCTAAAAGTACCTCATAGTACAGTAGATATATGCAAAATATAAGCGATAGGTGGAACTAATTACCACACAGACGGGATTTAATTTTTTTAGTTCGTTGTTATCTTTTTGACATACTAAAAGTCTAGAAAAATCTGAGTGTGCAAAATGAGGTTTTTTGGCCGCCATCTTGAATTCTCTTTTAAAATCATAAAATTTTATGTGTGGTATCAAATTACAGAAAATTTCATGCTGAAATAGGTTATGATAATGGTCCTAAAAAATAAAAATAACGCACTAAAAGTCTATACGCCAGTCAATTTATACACAAAACTACTTGCAAGGGGTCCATGTAGTTCTAACTTTTTAATATGACTTATGTTAATAATAAGAAACCAAGTTTGCAGCTTCGAAAGGCATGTGGGAGCTGCTCAATACCCAGAAAACTGATATTTTTGCATTTGTTTCTGTTTTTCCTGAGTATCTCCTGAGTATGCTGTCATCGGCGTCGGCGTCGCGAACAAGTTATGACTTGTCTAGCGCGCTGTGCTCATGTTTTAGTCTTCTGCCGAAACAGAAGTCATTTGAGCACAAAAAATAGTCTTCTGCCGAAGCAGAAGTCATTTGAGCACAAAAAAGTCTATATAAGAAAACACTTTTTCTCAGCGAGCAAGTAGTGATCGATCCTTCAAGTAGTAATGTTCCAGCCTTCAGCAACTAATAGTCTTCTGCCGAAACAGAAGTCATTTGAGCACAGACGCCAACGCCAATGCTGATGAGGTTATCCCTTCCTCTTGTGTTGTAACCAGACAGTGTGTTTTAATTGAGTTTTATTGTGTTGAGTGTCAAGTGGCAATGCATACCCGGAGTGGCAAGGCAGTAGGCACTGGGGTCGAGAGCGACGTCTCCACGTCGGCCCCCCCTCACTGCACGACGCCCCTCACAGCATCTGACCACGAAGTGCTCCGCCAACACGACGCCCTGACAAGGGGTACGGGGGTCACGCCCGACGTCTCCACGACGGTGGCCCCACACTGCACAGCAAGCAACATAGCAACCCGGCTCGGCGAGGTAAGCATGTCCTCTGATTTTTCCACAGGCACAAGTGCTA
This sequence comes from Stenurella melanura, assembly GCA_963583905.1. Classification (NCBI taxonomy): domain Eukaryota; kingdom Metazoa; phylum Arthropoda; class Insecta; order Coleoptera; family Cerambycidae; genus Stenurella; species Stenurella melanura. The sequence goes on from OY757312.1 coordinate 102,796,139, forward strand.
CGCATGGCGTCGCGACGACGGCGCCCCAATACTGTGCGTCGCCGGGCTCAGCACCCAGGCATAGCGAGGCAGGACTCGCCACCAACATAGGACACGACACTGGGGTCACGCATGACGTCATCACGACGATGCCCCCTCGCTGCATGGCACGCAGCGCAGCCACCTGGCATGAAGCCCAGGCAACAAATATGGAATGGAGTAGCAACGATTCTCAGGCGATGCCCCATTACTGCATGGAGCGCAACGCAGCATCGTGGCATGGAAACTCGGCGATGGAACAGAGATTGGGTGGTGATGATGATATGGTGATGCCCCCTCGCTGTATGGTGGACCCAACAGCATCCCGGGCCAACGACGATTCCTCGACGCTGGGAGATCGCCGCTTCGCTGGATTCGCTTCCACACATGGGGAAGCCTCCCACTCTAGCTCAGGGCTGCCCAGCGGTCAGTACACCATTGCTGCCACACCCGACTGGCCCCAACTCTTCAGCGACGCCTCGCTGACACCGCGCCGCCAGCTGGCCACCCCTCACTGCATGGTACCACCAACAGCAACCAGCCCAAGTCCAAGCACGCCGCCCAACGCACAGTACTTCGTCACGCCTACCTCGTCGGCCGGCGCCTACCACGTCACCCCGCCGTACCAGACGGCAAGACCTAGTGCTACGCCCCAAAGACAAATAGTGCTCCAAAACCAAACGACTGGAACGATCCCAGTCCCCTCTGCCGCCATAACGGACCAACCCCAACCGAGCTTGGGACTACCCAGCTATGAACAATTAGCGCAACTCCTGGCTCTGACCACTTCAAACCTAGCCTCCATTACCCGGCAGCAAGAAAATTGCCGGCCACCCATTACTGCACGTAACGAATCACAGCCGTACGCCACGGAAAAGGCTTACTTACGTGGACAATGCATTGTAGAGAAAATTGTATTACTCCATTTTTAAAGTAGATAAATTTTCTACAATTCAAGCTCAAATAGAGTTTCATACGCCCAGAACTTTTCGAGATACAGCTCTTCAAAAATTAGCTATTGTCTCGAGAAAGTGAAAAATATTCATTTTGGTCATTTATCTTGCCAAATATCGGGAAAAGTACTCATCCCATGAGGAAAGTAATACATAATGGATTTTTAGGAAAGAAATTTACCTCAAAATCATTACCTATGACTTTCATCGTTGGATAAGTACTTTTCCCGATATTTGGCAAGATACATGACCAATACGAATTTTTTTCAGTTTTTGGAGACATTTACCAATTTTTGAGAAGCTGTATCTCGGAAAGTTCTGAACGGACGGAACTCTATTTTGGGCATGAATTATAGCAAATTTGATTAAAAATTTAATTACTTTAAAAAAGGAGTAACAACATTTTCTGTAAAGTGCAAACATTTCACTGTTTTCTGGGTATTGCGCAGCTCGCACAGTTCTTTCGAAGCCTGAAACTTGGTTTCTTACTATTGGCACAGGTAATAACAACATATTAAAAAATTAGAACTATATGACCTTTTGCAAGGTCGAACCGTTTTTTTGATTGATTGATTAATTGATCGATTGATTTGCCAGCGTAAGGTGAGCATCGCTGCCGGTTCCGGGCATCCATGGAGGTTCGTTCCAACACGCAGCTTGGTCCTCCGTAGAACACGCCCAACGGACGGCCAAACCGCATGCCGGAACAAAATTCCGGATGTTTTATATACCGCCGGACCGGCTGCATACGCTGGACATGAGACATGCTTGTTTTCAGCAGCGAGAGCCACATGACGCATGGGGTAGGAATGTAGGATGGGAAGTGTAGGTGTTTGTGAGATGCTTCTTTTAAAATTCCGTACTTCTTTTTTAGTTTCCAACTGTCATCATCGGACGAGAAGTGTAGGAGTTTGCAAGATGCTTCTTTTAAGTTTCCATCTATCATCTCTCCTTATTTATTCTTCCTCCAAGTCTTCTGTTTCTGCTTCTGCCCGCTTGCGTTCACTTTGTGTGCCAAGACATACATGCATTCGCCATTCGCTCGCCACCGGGAGTTTTTTTTATTAACCGCTCCACAGGTAAATATTCATTTACGGTGGAAATGCCCTATCTCGCGATAAAAAAAGCTTTTTATGGCGGGTTGGTTATGAGAAAAAGGCCCGAGAGTATATTTTGCACACCCTGTATGTAAGTTTATTTCTACAGTAATTACCTTCAACTGTCGCTTTCTAATTCCGGTTATTTCATTAGCTATATTTACTACCTTAGCTATATTTAATACCTTTTCATTTTTACTTTAAAAATTTTCTTTGTTGTGTAATAAACTGTCCTGTGACAATGATTGATAAACCAATAAATAGAACTTAAAAATAAATAAAAATAAAACTTATCTTTCATCCTTTTCCTATGTTACTACTTCCACTCGTTAGATACCAGTCCGTTGCTTTTCACTGATGGTGTATGATGTTACCAGATGTTTACTTTGCACAACCACTTGAGAAAGCATAGGTATTAGGCACTTACACTTGCTTTATTTGATACGATTTAAAAAACTGTACTCGTAATTATTAATTCCATATGAACTTTGTTTTTCTATTATGGCGCCTCACTTCGCGCAGAACTTCTTGATGTATCGGTGGCTTAAATTTTATCGAGTTTAAGGTGGCCATTCCCTAGAAAGAGACATCCGATAGGGAAATATTTATTATTTTTAGCTATAACTTTTATTTATTAGTACGTATATTTAAAAAACTGAAAGAGTACCTAAGTAGAACCATAACAAGACTATTACTATGAATTTTCACTCAATAATTTTAGTGGTTTGCAAAATAGCTCGATTTAAATTTAAAATTTGTGTTAATCTTCCTATTTCGTAGCTTTAAATCGAGCTATCTTGCAAACCACTGAAATTATTGAGTCAAAATTCAAAGTAATAGTCTTGTTATAGTTCTAGTTAGGTACTCTTATATATTTTTTTAAATAAGTTATAAGTTACTAAGAAAAAAAGTTATGTGCAAAAATAATAAAAATTTCCCGATCGGATGTCTATTTCTAGGGAATGGCCACCTTAACGTGGTCTTTACCGCTTTTTTAGAGCTTTCTTTCGAGAGCGGGTCTTTCAGCACGTCTATACACGAGGCTAGTCCAACGCGAAATTCCCCAAGGTCGAAGCCTTTTTTTTATGTATAAATTGGCTTTTAATGTGTTATTTATTTTTGTTTCAAAACCAATATCATAAACTTTTTCAGCATGGAATTTTCTGTAATTTGAAACCACATACTAGTTTTTATGATTAAAAAAAAAAAATCAAGGTGGCGGGTAAAAAAATGCATTTTGCACACTCAGAATTTTCTAGACTTGGTATGTCAAAGAGATACCAACAACGAACTAAAAAATTCAAACCTCGTCCTTGTGGGAATTACTTCCACCCAAACACCTATATCTACTGTACTAGTAATCTAGTGCCAGATCTCATTATAATACATACGTGTACCAAATGAATGTGAATATCTTCTTTTTGTTTTGTTAACTTATTTAATAATGGAGTGGAGGTGTGGTGAGGGTGGCAGATGTCATCAAACAATTTAAGACATTCTCTTCTAGTATATGCACCAAATCCCAAGTTTCTGCGCTCTTACTAGCTTGTTTTACTTATTATACTCTTCGCAAATACAAAGCAGTATATTGCATTCGATTGGCACATTTCTAAAACCGGTAATATTGCTCGTAGGGAAAAATTTTTCATATCACTGTGTGGGTGATCGAATTCTGAACAACATTCAAAATGTCCGTCGGTCCGTCTCTCTGTCCGTCCGTCACGTTTCTTGTAAGCACGATAACTTAACAACGAAAATTTGGACAGTAAATTAGTGTTAGCTAGAGGAAGAGCCCTAATGTTTTTGAGTAAAATCGATCGATAAATAAAAAAGTTATAAATTTTTTTAAATAAAAACAAAAATTACATAACTTTTTTTGTTTTGTACTTAAACTAAAAATATCTAAAGCTAATATTATTAACAAAAAACTGCGAAGAGTATCCTACAGAATGTGTAACAATTATATAAAAAGTGCAGTAAATCGGTGAAGAGTGTAACGGTTAGCTTGTTTACCTCTATTTACCCCAACCCTTCAATGAAATAAGCTCAAAATATAATGTGGTCCAAATCCCAAGTATCTGGACTCTATTAGCTTGCTTTACTTATGTACCCCTGTTTATCTCCAACCGTTCAAACGATTAGGTTCAAAATATAATCTTTTTCCAGATTTTGGTACTTTAATATATACGTGTACGTGTCCAAAGTCAATATCTAAATTTTATTTTGTTAACCCCTTTAATATCTGGTGATGATGGTGGCAGATGTCATGAAAAAAAAATTGTGACCTTGACTTCTAGTTTCTATACCAAATCCCTAGTTTCTGGACTCTTACTAGCATGCTTTACTTATTTACTGCAATTTGCCCCCAATCCTTTAACGTAATAAGCTCAAAATATTCTGTAGTATAATGCATACGTGTATCAAGTTTCAGGTCATCTCAAATCGTTCGAGAGTAATCGTGTGCACAATAAAATTTATATACAGACCAACAGAAATTTTCTTTCACTTAAATTTAAAATCTACACATTTCATGGCATTCCAAACATATTTCACCAAAAAACAAGTTAACCATTATACTCTTCGCCGATTTACTGCACTTTTTATGTAATTGTTGCACATTCTATAAGATACTCTTTGCAGTTTCTTTTGTAAATAATATTAGTTTTAAACATGTTTTGTTTAATTACAAAACATAAATAATTAATAACTTTTTTATTTATTGAACGATTTTGTTAAAAAACAATAGGGTTCTTCCTCTAGCTAATACTAACTAAATAGGCATAACACTCTGGGCAATTTTAAAATTTTCAGCGCTTTTAAACGCTGTCATACAAAATATTAACAGTAAAGTATTTATTTGTACGCATTAGTCCGTAAGGTGAGATAATAAGATAGCAATGTAGGACTCACTATACACACGCTGTGTAGTGCGTAAAGTTTAACTTTTTCACACTAGAGTAAAGTAGAAAATAAAACACTTCTAATGTAACAAATATATGTGGGCGGCCATGTAACAACTGCCTTTTTATCTTATCACTTCATTTTTTCTCACTCGTGCGAAAAATTAAATGCTTCACGCACTAGTGCGTAAAGTGGATTGTTTTTATTTTAATTGATACAAATGTTTTTTTTATAACAATTTTGGTAGTAGAAAAAGTATTGTATGCAACTTGTGTTTAATGTGATATTTTTTCATCAGAATTGTCAAAATTGACAAAATTCTCTTATGTGAAAAATGTATCTTTTTACATACATGCATAAATAACTACTACAGACGATAGCGGAAGTTAAGTATAGTAGTTGTTGCAGTACCGCCTAGATATGGTTATTATGCGAAGACTTTTTACTTTACGTACTACACAACGTGTGTAATAGTATATTATGTAATAAGTATTGTAAGGAGCATATTACGCACGAATGGAAAAGCCGCACTGGAATTATGCATTTTTATTTGATTACTATTATATTTATTGAAATTAAAAGACAATTTTGTATATTTTTACCATTCGACATTACCTTATATTATTCAACAAATATTGTCAGTTTTAACAATGTTTGAAAATTAAGTAGGCGCATCTGTATTTCTTAAACCCGCGTCAGCGATATAAGCCTTCTATGCTCCGTGTTCCGTGCATTTTGTTTACAGTGTATAAAATTCAACTTAATGTATGGCAGTAGTGCGCCTTTCACTATTTATAGTAGCGTTTGTAGGTAATAGTATACCTATTACATAATGAGTGTTGTAAGAAGCATATTACGCACGAATGGAAACATTAAACGCGTAGCTGCTAGTGCGTACTCCCATGAGTATGTAATTGCTTTACGACTCGAATTATGTACTATACTTTGCCTATGAGCATATTCATTAAAAGACAACCTTGTATATTTTTACAATTCAACAAATATGTCAGCTTTGACAGCGTTTGAAAGTTAAGTAGGCGCATAATATTATATAACAAATCTTGTCAGTTTTGACAGCATTTGAAAATTAAGTAGGCGCATTTGTATTTTACTTCCACATCCACGTAGTGGATTGGAAGTATAGTAATCGTAAAAAAAAATTCAATTTTTTTTTTTTTTGAAATCGGTTTAGAATGACATGAAACGTCGAGATTTTAAATTTGACCGAAACAAAATTTCCTGTCTGTCGGTCTGTCTGTAACTTTTTTTGTCCGCACGCTTTCTCCGGAACGGTTTAAGATATTGACTTGAAATTTTATACACGTATATATTATAATGAGATCTGGAACTGGATTGTTTTTTGAAGATATCCGGTGAAGGGTTGGGGGGTAAATAGGGGTAAATATGGGGAAATATGTAAAGCAAGCTGGTAAGAGTACAGAAACTTGAAATTTGATGTATGTACTACAGGCCAAGGCCTCAGATTTTTTTATAATGTTTTTCAACCCCCCCCCCCCCCCCCCCCCCCGCCCGCCACCCCTTCTTCATTGTTAAAGGGGTAAATAAAATTGAGATATTCTTTTGAAATTTGGTACACGTATGTAACGACATCTGGAACTAGATCATATTTTGAAATTATTCCATTGAAGGGTTGGGGGTTAAATAGGGGTAAATATGGGAAAATAAGTAAAGCAAGCTGGTAAGAGTACAGAAACTTGAAATTCGGTGTATGTGCTAAAAGCCAAGGTCTTCGAATAGTTATATTATTTTTCAACCCCCACCACCCCCTACTCAATTATTAAAGGGGTTGATAAAATAAAATTGAAATATTCACTTGAAATTTGGTACACGTATGTATTATAACGACATCTGGAACTAGATTATATTTTGAGAAGCTACCGTTGAATGGTTGGGGGTTAAATATTGTAAAATAGGGAAAATAAGTTGGTATAAGTACAGAAACTTGAAATTCAGCGTATGTACTAGAAGTTAAAGACTCATTTTTTTAAAATATTTTTCAACCCCCCCGCCACCCCTACTCCACTATTAAAGGAGTTGATAAAATAAAATTGAGATATTCATTTGAAATTTTGTACACGTATGTATTATAACGACATCTGGAACTAGATTATACTTTGAGATGATTCCGTTGAAGGGTTGAGGGTTAAATAGGGGTAAATAGCGGAAAATAAGTAAAGCAAGTTGATAAGAGTACAAAAGCTTGAAATTCGGTGTATGTACTAGAAGGTCTCAGATTATTTATATTATTTTTCAACCCCCACCATCCCTACTCCAGTATTAAAGGGGTTGATAAAATGAAATTGAAATGTTCACTTGAAATTTGGTACACGTATGTATCATAACGACATCTGGAACTAGATTATATTTTGAAAAGCTTCCGTAGAAGGGTTGGGGGTTACCTAAATAGGGGAAAATAAGTAAAGCAAGCTGATCAGAGTACAGAAACTTGAAATTCCGTGTATGTACTAGAAGCCAAGTTCTCGGATTATTTATATTATTTTTCAACCCCCACCACCCCTACTCCATTATTAAAGAGGTTGATAAAATAAAATTGATATATTCACTTGAAATTTTTTAGGCGTATATATTATAACGACATCTGGAACTAGATTATATTTTGACATGATTGCGTTGAACGAGTGGGGGTAATTGGTGGTAAATAGGGAAAAATAAGTAAAGCAAGTTGATAAATGTACAGAAACTTGAAATTCGGCGTATGTCCTAGAAACCAAGGCCTCATATTTTTTAATAATATTTTTCAACCCCCACCACCTTTAATCCATTATTAAAGGGGTTTATAAAATGAAATCGAGATATTCACTTGAAATTTGGGACACGTATAACGACAACTGGAACTAGATTATATTTTAAGATGATTCCGTTGAATGGTTGAGGGTTGAATAGGAGTAAATAGGGGAAAATAAGTAAATCATGCTGGTAAGAGTACATAAATATGGTATTTGGTGTATATACTAGAAACCAAGGCCCCAGATTTCTTTCTAATACTATTCAAACACCACCATCTCGGCTCCATTTTTAATGGGTTTGATAACATAAAGTTGAGATATTTACTTGATAGTACACGGATGTATTGTAATAACATCTGATTGAGATGATTCCATTGAAGGGGTGGGTCGTGGTAGGTTGTGAATAGGGGAAAATAAGTAGGGTAAACTTCTTTAGTTTACCCTACTTATTTTCCCCTATTGAAGTTTTTCTTCATTTTTAACGTATTTGGTAGACACCAACGCTTCAAACTTTTCTATGACATCTGCTCCAAATATTATTAAAATTCTTTGACCAATAATTTTCACATACTAGAGTGTAAATCTAGTCAAGACGTTTCCTTGACTTTGATGAAAAATCTGGATGTGGAAGTAGTGATTCCTTAGGCAGCGGTTTTTTAAACCCACGTCAGCGAAATAAGCCTCCACTTATAATTACTCTATGTTCCGTGCGTTTTCTAAAGTACGTTAGTGTTTGCAAAGCGTAATATTCAACTTACATGGAAGATAGTATGCTTTTTAGTATTTACAGTAGTGATCATATACCAAAGCTGGTATTGTAGTTAAAAGCACACTACCTGCGATCTATGCAAGTAAAATTGTAAACACAAACGTACTGTATGTAAGCCCAACGCACACTAAGCAAACCGTACACATACTGTTTAGGTAGAGAGCCGGCTGTATAGATTTCCTATGAATAAGATATATAAAAAACTTCGTATGAGTAAATACTACCACAGACCTACAGGGAGCCACTTTTCATATAAGCAAATTTTGCCCGCGTCATGGAATTTTACGTCAAAATGGGAGGATGCGGGCAAATAAGAAGAGTCGACCTATTTTTTTTAATAACTAGAAGGCTTGTACTTCAACTTTTAAAAAAATAATTCATGTATTCGATGACTTAAGTAAACACACAAAAAAAGGCTTTAATCGAGGGTGTCTCAGGGTTGCGGGCAAATTAAGCCTGGCACCCCACTACAGTCTTATTGTATACCTTAAGACCTACATTTTGACGTAAGTTTTATTCATGTATTCAATGACACAAAAAATCGTGACCGGAAGTGACGCCGGCAAAATTTGCAAAAATGAAAAGTGGCTCTCTGTATGTCTGTGGTAGTACTTACTCACACACATAAAGATTATGTATCTTATTCGTAGGAAATCTATACAGCCGGCTCTCCACCTAGTTGATATTGTTCTGACATACGTTTATGTTAGGAAAACAATACGCGTTTAATCGTTCTCCTTACCTACTACATTGAGTGAATATGACAAGTTTTCTTTAGGATCGTAGGACAAATATTTTTACAAACCTGATTGTCAGTTGCAGGGGCTGCAAGTGACATAGGAGTATGTATATCGTGTGCTGGCTCGCTAAAAAATATATTTATTACATTTATGAAGAGAGAGGTAATTTTGTTGATTTGATTTTAAGAATTTGGTGTGGGTGCAATATGCGCCCAACTATCAGGTTAGGGTCATTATCATTGATTACACATGACATGATATTTTCTGTAAACATGGATAAATTCCCATTATGTTGTAACATGATTAATATGAAATTTTCCAGACAATTCTTTCTTGCTTAGTAAATTAAATTACACTTATACGTATTTGGTAATTTGACTTACACCGAGAATTGTACAAATTAAATACAGTTATAATCAGTTTTATTGTAGTTATGCGCAAGTTAGTTTACATGTAATGAATGTTTTTATTAAAAGTTACCGTTTTAATTTTCGAACAAAATACGCTTTAAAGAATTGATATTTAAGTATATTTGGCTTGTTCATTTCACCCACTAAATCTCCATTTGATTTACGGTTATAAACCGTACAATAACTTATAGATTAACTTAGTCGGTAGTCTAAATCACATTTTCAAGCATATACGAACACAAAAAACAAAGTAATCCAAAAATAGTATATTATAGATGCCATCTTTATTTAGCAATTATTCTGAATATTAGTAATTATTATTCAGGTGTTATATAACTAATTTAATTTAATAACGATGAAAGTAAAAGATCTTGAATGAAAAGCAGTGTCACGCTAGAGTCATAGAGCAACTGTGTTACGGGTGACGTATAAGTCACGGAGAGTTCAAGGAAAATTCATAATTGTTTTGTTTTGTTTCTTTTTTCGTTTTAAAATATTATTTATGGAATGCTGTATCATGTAAGTGGCAGTTGTTGGCCTCAGTCCAGTCTCCCAACGTTCCAATTTTTTAAAAGACATTAACGTCCTGGCAGATTTCAAAAATAGTTCTTCCACCACTCGACCAGGACACATACACATAGACAACATAACACCCACTCCCTGCGGCATTACCATCTGCCGACTCGAACTCAGGAGAGATAACAGCGACTAGACATGTTATACCACCCAGCAGCGGTCTAGCCCCTTGCTACCGTCTCAATAACACATTAGAAGACGCCACGCCACATTCATTTACCCCAGCTGGGATTTGAAAACGGGACTCGCCAACCCCACTCGCAAATGTGAGCGGAGTGAGTGATGTCGGCAGACCTCCCCTAGACCTCCCCTGAGCCCTGCCGGCTGGGCCGCCTCTTCTGGCGCTCCTCTTTCTTCGCCGGCATATCTGTCGTGAAATGGAACGACTGTTGCCATCCCCTTTCTGGAATTTTTGGAAAATGTGGTTTTGACAAGCCGGTTTCCAGGATGCCAAAGGGCATCGTGCGTTCTAGTTCGTCGGTAGGAAGGATGAATTGTGTAGCTTAGGAAATGCGTGGCTTGGACGCTTTCTTTGGCGTCTTCGGCCGGCACAGAACTAGGGTAAGGATATCGAGCTACTTGTTTGCTTGGTACCTCCGGGATCAGGTGTGTGGGCGTTTTGTTGTTGTCTCTTGGTGGTTTAATGATTGGGCTGAAAAGGAACGGATTAGTTATACTTACCCGATATCGAGGATCTGGAACCCCGACCCCTTGTGCCTCAGAGCGTCAGTTGGGTCGTAGTCAGTTGCTTTCCTGACCAGCGCATTCGCGTGCTGTGCCGCATGGGCGTTCCTTGAGAGTTCCAGTTACTGGGGTGTAATCTAGGTCTCTGAAGATGTCGGCGTCTTGGACACCGAAGTGCAACGTTTTCCATGGCTTGTATTCTCTTGAGGTAGGATGCTGCTTGATAGCCCCGGACTACGAAGGCATATGTCAGTTGAGGTCTTATAAGTGTCCTGATAAGCGTTAGCTTGTTTCTCAGGTTGAGCTAGCTATGTCTACCCACCATCGAGTAGATTAACGCCCGCATCCTCTTCGCCTTTTTGACTATTTCTTCGGTCCATGATCATGCCAAGGTACTTGACGGTATCGTGCCATTGGATGTCCTCGCCATTCATGGTTACGTGCCCTGTGGGTATCTACTTCCTCACTTGCCTAAGGAGTATGGCCTTACTCTTTTCGGCGTTGCCTTTCCACTTGTTGCACCATTCTTCCTGAAGGGGTGTGGCTTCCTGAAGGTAGCGGGTGGTCAGTCCTGCTCGACAGGATGTAGCGACGATTGCCATGTCGTCGGCGTAGGGCGCCAGGGAGGTCGTTTCGGTCCTTGGTGAATATGGTAAACATGTGGGGAGAAAGTACCGACCCCTGCGGTACGCCTGCTTCCATGGGCCTATAGGTTGACAGTTTGTCTGCTATCTTCAGTCGAAGTTCCCTCCGGTGGAGATAGCAGATCTCATCAGCTTGACAAAACCAGTGGGTAACGCATTGCCATCATCTTCAATGGTTAAATTATACAATAAGTTACGTACGGAAATTATAATATCAATAATTACCGAAGTATTTTATGATATGTGACGTTCATTACACTGGACTAATGAAATCGGATAAAAAAATCTGTGTCCAGACACAGATTTTGAAGTCGAGCGATTTTGCGATCGTTCATGTGCGTTCTCCGTATATAAAGTACAATTCTAACTGCACGATTGATTAATCGTCCAATCGTGAAATCGTCCATGCGCGCCTGGCCTTAGCATTTTTATCTTTATATATATATTTATCTTTAAAATTGTTTAATAAAAAAACTGGGTTCTTAAGACCGGTTACGAAGTTTACGGGTTAATTGAAGAATTAAGTAAAAATAAACATAAACATTTTAAATTGTTTATATAACCTACATGTTTTACAGTCTACTATATGTACGATGTAAAGATTTTATAACTTAAATAAGGGAACCTGCGTTTTTTTATATATAAATATTATGTCAATGTTAAGTGTACCAGTCTGAAACGATTTAAGAGAGTTTAAAATCACTTCCACATCCACGTAGTGGATTGGAACTTGAATGTATAGTAATCGTAAAAAAAAAAAATTGAAAATGAAAATTTTTTGTTGAAATAGGTTTAGATGTCATGAAACGTCGAGATTTTAAATTTGACATCAGATCAATTGTTTAAAATGTTTGATCATTCCGCGTCGGTTAGATATTGGGATATTCTTATTACATTTACTTTTCAAAGGAGGGAACACAACTAGTATAGTTGGGTCAAACTTGACCCAAATGCTGTCTACCACCGAAACTACCAATGCTAACTGAATTGGTCACATGGCACTGGGAACTATGTAATACTCTCGAGGAATACCTGGAGCTACGGAGAGTTACCCCCTCTACCTACTTAACTATAGGCGTTTTAAAAGTGCTCTAAATCAGCTAAGACCCCACTATACCAGTTGAGGATTAAAACCGGTAATATCGCTCGTAGAGAAAACATTTTCATGTCACTGTGTCGGTGAACACATTCTTTTAAAATGTCCGTCCGTCTGTCTGCCCGTATGCCTGTCTGTCTGCCTGTCTGTCTGCTGTCTTCCTGCCCGCCCATCTATCCGCCACGTTTCTTGTAAGCACGATAACTTAAGAACCAAAAGTCCGATTGTATTGAAATTTGGACAGCGTAGCATGTTACTATTAGCTAGAGGAAGAAAGAACCCTATTGTTTTTGAACAAAATCGATCTATAAAGTCATTTATTTAAATTTATTAAATTCATTATTAACATAATATTGCTACATTGCAAAACCGGCTAATTAGCCAATAGTCCCTAATGTTTATCAAAATGTACCAATAAATCTGTCACAAATGCGATAATATTATGGACCAAGTTTTATCGGCTTAAATTCATCTCACTAATACAAACACACATTATTTTTTATTTACGATAAAATGCGGAGAGTATACTGTAGAATGTTCAACAATTAAATAAAAAGTACAGTGAATCGGCGAAGAGTATAATAAGCTTGTTCCTCTTTACCAGTATTGTTGATAATACAAATTAAATTGACCGATAAAGTTTTACAAGTTTGCTATTAATACCATTGTATGTGTTAGTTACCATGTTATTTAATTAAAATTGTTTATTGTGATTATTGTCGATTCTGATTTGTTTTTTAGAGCAAATTAATAGTCATTAAAGATTTGCAATAATTACATCAAACAATAAGGTATGGGAATAGTGGGAATTTAGTTGGGGAATTAAATTCAAATCTGTTTGAGAAGCTTATTAAACAGAATTTTATATTCGTAGAATATCGCAAATGTTCTATACATGAGAGCTTAATATCATTAGATGCTACAATTGTGCTACAAATGTCAAATCATTGCAAAAAATATGATCCTTACGTCTTGTTTAGTCGAAGAAATGAAGCAGGAAAAAAGCCTAAACCCCAACTGAGACTCCGCCTCACATGATTTTTATGCAAGACGGTGCAAAATGTTCCTAAAGATGTATAGAACAAAGTCAGAGTAATGGGAAACTGGGGCTTTTTCGATTTCCTGACCTATGCTTCGACAGAAGTGTGCTATTTCTGCTCACCAAAAATTGTTTCTAAGTTGAAAAAAGACCATTAGATTTTATATTTTGGACAATTCTAAGCATTTTTTTTATTCCTAACATATTTTATCTAACCTCACTCTTCTCGAGATATAAGCGTTTAAAAGAAACGTGTATTTAGGCATTTTTTTCAAAAATCTAGTATTTGCGATTATTTTTGAGCGGTTGTTATTAATTAAAACATTTTATATAAACGCCCATGAATAATCGTAAATATTAGTTTTTTGAAGAAAAAAAAAATGGTAATTAATTAAATGTACTTACGTTCTTCTTGTAACGTTCATGTCTCGAAAAGGGCGAGGTTAAGTAAAAAATGTCAAGAGTCAAAAAATGCTTAAAGTGGTCCAAAATACTAACTTTATTCTATACATCTTTAGGGACATTTTTGCACCGTCTCACATAAAAGTCAGGTTGGGCGGAGTCTCATGTTGGGGTTAAATGCTTCAATTCCTCGACTAGTTCTCTCGCAAAATTATACAATTGTAAACTGCCCAAGAACATAAAAAAAAATTATGAATGTTGTAAGTTACAACAATCATTTTAACACAAACATTGATGCAAATCGTTCCTCAAATGATGCTGGATGCCCAGCGTATTTAAGACAAGTCGAGTCTGAAAATCAAAAAGCTATAAAGATAATATAGCTATTAAAATCAAGTTACAAGGTAGCATGTGAGAAGAATCCAAGAATAATCTTACACTGTTATATCAAAATTTACGATACATTAAAATTTTGACTGACATAAATCTAATTTTCTTGAATAATAAATTAATGCTATCGAATTATAGCACAGTCACTTGGTGCCAAAAAACACCCAAACTTCGGACTAATTCTATAGCGGCTTGGAATATTTTTTGCGGATTATTAAACTTTAGGGTGTCAACTTCAAATATTAAAAGGAAATAGATGTGCTTTTACCCCTAAGAGGGTAAAAACTACCCCGAAATTTCAAAATGTAATACTGACTGAAGTATTAATAGTTATTTATTGAAAATATTCATGTATATGTTTTTGAGATTGCTGATTACGAATCTTAAGTCAGAGTTTTAAAATTCGCGATTACACCCCTAATATGACCGATATAATAGGAGTATAATGGAAAAATTATCCATGTTTTGTGGGTATTGAGCAAGTAGAACTCTTTTCCAAGTTCCTTTATTTTAAGACATAAAACTTATATCCTTATAAGAAAAATAATTGCTTTCACCCCCAAGGCGTCACCCGAGGTACTGAGAATGAATTAATAAAACTTATATTATGTTTTTGGGGTCGTTTATCACAAATGTGAAGTCATAAATTAAGACCCTCAACATGGCCGATATAAAAGGGGTAAAATGGATGAATTAATTATTTTTTTAGCTCTAATTAATGAAAACCCGTCATTAGGTAAAATTGTACTGGACTTCCTATATTTGATAAGAGTTAAACTATAGATTGGCGTAGGTTTAAAGTTGTATCCTATTGTTTAACCTTATGTTGTGAATACCTACCAACCCACCAACCGTGGTCTCCAATTTTGTGTGTTTATAAAAAGTCGCCTTGAAAGACCCCTGGGCGTGAAGAGTGTGTCCTTGTTTATCCCTTGATTGTTTCTCTTCTTTTTCTCTTTCTCATTCTCGATTAGGTTAGAATAGACATAATGACTTTCGCAATACCCACAATTCTCGTGGCTATACGGGCTACGTTCCCAAAGCCATTTCCTTAGGGAAAAAATATATATATTTTTTGTTTATTTTGAAAAATTGGGACTTTCTTAGCAGATGCTTACATTTTGAGACATAAAACTCATCCCTTAATAAGAAAAATAATTGCTCTTACTCCTAACTAAGAGGGTGAAAACCACCCTGATGATAAAAAATAAGTATACCTAAAGGAAGAGTACTGGGAATTTATTAATGAAGTTAACATTATTTATGTTTTTGGGGTTGCTGATTACAAATTTGGATCGGGTTTCTGTGTTAAGGTATAGGAAAATAATATTTTCCAATTTAATACAGATGATTTTATAAGTATATTTGTACGTCATATTTAAAATTGTTCATCACCTGTAGTACATTATAAGTGTAACATAAGCTTGTAATATACATATTTACACAAATACATACATGCATGAGATGTCCAACGACTTAAGAAATGTGCGACAATATCAAAAAGTATAAAAATTGTGATTATTTCTTTATAATTGAAGATATTATGAGATTTTACCACCAAACCAACAATATCGTAAGTTTCTAAAACAAGGCGCGCTCCTTATTTCGGTCATATCTCATTTGTAATTAACGCTAAAAATCATCCAAAAAGAGCATTTTGAAGGTCTTTTAATTCTCTTTAGGGTCTGGTAGGTGAAGACAGTACAGTTTTTCTATATTCATCTTAAATGCGTCAATTTAAAGAGAAAGAAACGTTAAGAGTTAACGTCTGACACTGCTATCTCCTAATCTATTATGTGTATAAAAAAATAGAAAAAGAAGCATTTTCCTCAGTTTATTGCCATAATTTTTTGTCTCTAGTAACATTCAACTAAGATGGTTCCCTGCTAAGTTATTTAACCTTAAAGCCAAAAAACTTAATTTTTCCAATAATTTCCAAATGTATCTTTTGATCTTTTTGGTAATGCATCCATCGTGGTTAAAAATTTTAGCATATGCATAATAGTTAGGACTAACAGAGAACATGATTTGAATTTTTTTTCCAATTTGGAATTTAGTGGAACCTAAACAGGGGCATTTTCTTGTGTAAAAAATCAAAATTTTACCGTTATTTTCCTTGTATCATTTCTAATTTTGCAGATATCAAAATTTGCCAAACGACAATTTTAAGCTACTGTAATAAGCTTTAATTTGATTCGAGGTACATGTTAATAGGTTTTTTTTAGCCAGAGTTATAATTGAAGAGCGTGACTATTTCAGGGCTACGTTCAAATGCACCTAACATTAACTGTGTCTCGGCAACGATGAGCCTAATAGGTGGAGAGCCGGCCGTTCAGATTTTCTATGAATAAGATACATGAAAAACAGACATACAGGGAGCCACTTTTCATATAAGCAAATTTTGCCCGCGTCATGGAATTTTGACGTCACTTCCGGTCACGATTTTTTGTGTCATCGAATACATGAATAAAACTTACGTCGAAATGTATGTTTTGAGATATACAATGAGATTGTAATCAGGTGCCAGGCTTAATTTGCCCGCAACCCTGAGACACCCTCGATTAAAGTTTTTTTTTGTGTTTTCTTAATTTGTCCGCAGCCCTGAGACACCCTCGATTAAAGTTTTTTTGTGTGTTTTCTTAAGTCATCGAATACATGAATGATTTTTAACATTGGAAATGTTTATGTTCGTATAAGGAGGTCGAGTTACCAGTTTTCGTTCAAGGTCAAAAGACAGCGGTGTCACGGTCGAGTGAGACTGTTGCATATGCAACAGCTGATATATGCAAATGTAATATGGGTTGCATATATGACAGGGGGTCAGTTACCAGTTTTCATTTGCCGAGTCCGGAAAAAGTTTGTTTTATGTATGGTGTTATCATTTCCAATGTCCCGATGGTTACAAGAATTGCGAAATCTGTGATTAAAAAAAAATTAAAGTACAACCCTTCTAGTTATTAAAAAAAATAAGGTGTCTCTTCTTATTTGCCCGCATCCTCCCATTTTGAAAGTGGCTCCCTGTAGGTCTGTGGTAATACTTACTCATACAAAGTTTTTCATGTATCTTGTTCATAGGAAATCTGTGTACAGCGGGCTCTCTACCTATAGCCAAATGTTTATTTCATGGATTATTTTTGTCATTTCGTAAGCTAATTTTTTTGTTATCACAAACTTTCTCGAAAATATAGTCCTCTTTGAGTAATTTGCTTTTAAAACCTTTGAAAAATCAGTTAAGTGTTTTTTACTTAAAAATCAACGTTTTCAACCCCCTGTAGCTCGGTGAGTATTAAAACAAAAATAACGTTTAGGGTTTTTTGGGGTACAATTCGACGATCTACGCGTTTCGATAGTCACTTTTTTATTGAAATTCCTAAGTTGGGGTGAAACTCACTCACCCCAATGAAAAAGCACCCTTGTTTCTTTTTAATATTTCATATTTGATCCATTTTGAATCAAACTATCCGAAAATATTTGAATTTAATACGGCTATAGAATTAGTCCGAAGTGAGATCACCAAGTAACTGTACTATTATCAGTGGAACGGATATAATAAAGTGCACTTGTAAACCATACTTTTGTGAAACTATAATAAAAAAGTATTTATTACCGCAAAATTAAAATTAAGGTTTTAAGATATTACGAAAGTTCATAAGCACATTAAATTATTTTTATGTTTTGAAATTTCAAATAAAAATGTTGCTAAATTATGTAGTTTATGAGTGGCAGTAAAAAAAACAACAAATTGTTATATCTATTTGATAGTACGTTCGTAATGAAATAAATAATAGATTTTAACCTGGCATTTATTGGCTCAGTGCTGTGTCGAACAATGGCGTGCCTTTTCCCACAGACGACCGGACTACTAAGTCACTATGATATAGTTGATAAAATAGACCTGCTTCGGTCACTATCTGTTGAATGATATGTAAAACCACATAAGAACTGTACCAGAAGCGACACTCGGCGAAACCTTTAATGTTTCTTTAGTAAATTGAGGGACTTTCCGCCATCTTTGTGGTGGTACTTTAAGAGGAACATTTAAATGTCCCATCTATCTTTCGCAAATATTCGCACGAGATAATATCTTTTTTCTGCTTGAACTGCCACAAACAAAACGCACTCCTTTTGTACCCAACGCAACGTAACAAATGCAGAATAATATAATAGTTATTAAGTAATTAAACTGCGAACTTTGCGACAAGAAAATTATAGGTTGACAATAAGATCAAAAAGATGGCCGCCTCACACATGAGAACAAACGTTCTATTTCGGCGGGAAACTAGATAGTTTCTTTTGTGTATAGGTTTTCTGAGGTAAAACTGTGAGTTTATTGTATTTACGATGTGAGCACTTTAAGGATTCCCAACCCCATGACAAAGTGGGTTCGACAAAATTTTCAGGTCAAAAGTGCTGATGTTTACTCTCCATGGAAAATGGACCAACGTTACATAAGACGTTAAAAGAAACAATTTTTATTAAGTAAACAATTATAAGAAAAAAGTACGATCATTTTATCACATCAGAAACTAGAGATTGAAAAAGAGTTTGTCTATGTGTATAACTGTACTTATGTAGTTGTAGACAATTATAAAAATTGCGATTATTTTTTGCCCGACTGCGCTAGGAGACGTATAGTGGTAGTTCTAATGTACATATGGTTGTACGTATAGTTATTCCTCGATAACTTCACGATAACCATTTGTGATGATTCTGGTGTCAATTAAAGAAGAAGAACAACATGGCGAACACTGGACGAAATTTCGAAAATCGATTTTTTTTAAACCCGTCAAGTGCGATATCGTTTTATGGACTTTAGCAAAGCAATTCCAAAAATGTATAGAACTTTTATGATAAAAAGAAAGAGAAATTAAGTCAAGAAAGCTGAAAACAGCGAGCACTGTTTTTTGCTCAAAGACGTTTGCTACGTTCTATTTAAATGACGCATATGATGTAAATAAATAAATAATTAAAAAAATTAAAAAACACGCTTTTGAAAACAAACTGAAACTGTTCAAAGTGCACTAAAATGAAGAAAATAAAGTTAATAATACCAATAATTATGTTAAGAGACGTAAAAGCGTGGGGCGCCAGATGAGTAAAATTTTCTGTTTCTCTTTTTACTTTTTTAAAATTATTTGTTTATTTTCTTTTTAGTTTTATTCCAATTTGTTCGATACAATTTCTTAACTATAAATAACAAAACCTATTCGTGATCCTGAAGCCGCCATTTTGAATTCTTGAATTTCGACTAAATATTTATAATCTGCGACTTCGATAATCCCCAGATACCAATTTTCATATGAATCAGATCCTAGAATACAAAACTTATGGGCCATTTTAACGCCGTCATTTTGAATTGTTAAATTGGGACCAGATAATCGTAATCTGCAACCTCAATACCCTCAGATACCGATTTATCAGTCGAATCAGACGATAAATGATAAAACTTATCCGCCATATTGATGCTGCCATTTTGAATTTTTGAGTTTTGATAGTACTTGTAATCTGTGGCCTCAAAAATCCCGATAAAATAATACATTTTTTGTTTTGTGTCGTTTTTTACATAGTTGGTAGTAGATATGATTCCACAGTTTTGTGAGGTTAGGTCGGGTTTTTTTGAGCTTTAAGGCGCCTGGCGGAAGTTAGGGCTCACGGAAAGTGTCTGGCAATAATGAATGTTGGTTTTTAACAGTATTCTGTCAAACATATATGAAAACCAGCTGTCATACTTTAACGTAGGTTAGTAAGGTTTTTGTACCTTTTGTATCTTTAATCTGTAAAAGGGCCCGGCTTTCAAGCTAGCGAATATGCACACGTTCTTAACTCAATATCACACTATTTATTGTCATAATATTAGCTTTGCTAAAATGACGTAGGTCTGGCGGCTCTGGGATCTTGGTCTATTAGTTTTATTCCACTAGAGCAGAAATTTAATCATTTGATTTTCAGACGACATCTTGAATCTGTCGTAATGAAATGTCAAAACAGAATCAGATTGCAATGAAACTGAAATTGAATAAGTATAGGATATCCAAAGTCAGTCTGAAATCATAAAAAAAGACCGACAAAGGAATACTTCGTAACACCAGTGATGGTCACGAGCGTGAACCTACAATTTTTAGATAAACGTTTTAATTATTGAAAATATTGTTTTACTACTTTATATTAATTGAATAGGCATGATGTAATTTATTTATTTATAATAAATAATGTTAGTTTAATGAACAACTCCATAAATGATTCAATAAAAGTAAATATCATTTAACCTACGGCTATGCTACCGGCATAAATCAAATCAGGCAGCAGGCCTGTAATAATGAGCCAGGTAAACAATCCACTTCTTTCGTTTGAGGTAAGCGCATAACATATTTGGTGAACTATATTTTTATACGGATATCGTTTGCAATATTCCAGTACGCGATTTCGCGTGTTATTCTATCACGAATAGGCTTTGTAATGACTTATCCTGGTAGCAACGCTTTAGACTGAATTTCCAAATTAATAATAGAAATGTTATACCTACCTTAGTACTTCTAATACAAATATTGTGGAATTTTGTATCTGTCTTCTTGAAATATCTAGAAATTTCTCTTGTTAATTATTTTAAAATTTTTAAGTCTTTTTTTTATTCTTTATACCTTGTAATGTACCCCCGCCTATGTATTATTGTTAGTCAGGTATGAATAAATATTATGAAACATAAACACTTAAAGAAACCTGCTGATTCACTAGTTTATGGATTTGTTATTTTTCGCAATTTGGCCTATAAATGTACTTCGGACTTTTTATATTTACATATGCTTGTATTAATTACAATATGTTTTATATAAATTACGCGAGTTGATCTATATATTTAATTATACAAACAAATAATAAAATGAATAGGAAGGAGACTGTGTTTGAATAATAAAATTAGGTAATGGGATATTTTGAAGTAATAATAAAAATAAGATAATTAATTACAAGTAATTTGCATGTGATACAAGAACTGTCTACACTGATGGTGAACACGTTGTAGATTTATATATTTTTTTATAAAAAATGTCTTCTGAAACCGGACTCAACTACGCATCCTTTTAAACATGTAAAAAATATATGTATCTTCAAGTCTGGCTATACTCGCATTTCGATACAAAAGACAGCAACTTAGTACTTAGATGGGGGTCCAGGGAAATACAGCGTTCTCGCTCCACCTTCTAACGGCTTGTACGACGCATACGTAGAAGGTATGCAACTTTAGGCGGGAGTTGCATAGCTTATATACCATCCTTCGGAGGGATGTAAAGCAGTCGGTCCCTTGTCTATTAAATGTTAGGGAAGTAAAAAATCTATACTCTTCGATAGAGAAGAGGTTCGGCAACATTTTCAGGTTGGGGGTAAGTCATCTGGCGTTGATGATTGACCTTATTAAATAAGTTAAAAATGTATGCTATATGGATAAAAGTCAGGTTGCCTCGTGAAAATCGGTAAGTACTACGTCACGTGTAGGCCTCGATGACAGACACGTGTGGCCGTTTCTTCTTCATTTTAGAAATTAAATTATAGAAAAAAAGTTTCAAAATTATTCTGTCTATGAATAATTTTATACTAATTAAATATATACCTAATATATGGACATAGAAATACCGAAGGCTTCATGTAACGTATGTTACCTGTTTCTTTAGTAATCTTAGATTCTTGCAATCGACTGCGTTCGGTCGTTTTATTAGGAGAGTGTTGTCGATTTTTCACAATTGACCCCTCTAATTTTACATTTTCCGTGGCTGTATAACTTCAATATAAATGTCGAGGTCAATGGCGCCACTACTAAAAGATCAAAGGTTTTTTGCTGGCTGTCTTATCTTGTTAATTCTTTAATCTTTGGTATCTTGAACTAACACCACATAAGACAGGAACCATACAGAAGCGAAAGTTTACCGCGGTACCTTTGATATCGGGTGTCTGATTTCTGTGACCTCGAAGTGACAGTAATATGTCTTACTACACTCAGAGAAATAAAAAACATATGAAAATTTCGTCCAATACTGTGTACACTGGGAAAACTGTCTTGTTTTATATTTAATACATCACGGAAACGGGTCAGGGGAGTGATTTATCGACGGGTTATACTTGAAAGAACATGGAAGAGGTTTTAAAGTAAGTGGAATCCAGACAGCAGGCCTAGGGGATTGGTTGATTAAATTAAGATTAAAAAGATTTTCCATGGAAAATCTTTAAATGATTTGGTTCAAACGTATATCAGTCCGTTCTCGGGATCGCTGATCGCGGGAAAGACATTCATTTTTAGCTGCACGTTTGAGGGTTGGCCCTCAAACGTGCAGAAACCACCCCTCACTCACCAGAAACCATGCTATCCGGGATTTATAGGTTTTTCGGCACATGATCGTTATTTCTGTGCATGTCTCTTCAGTTTTTACGGAAGAGAAGGTGGTAGTGACCTCGAGGGTTGCTTCAACCCTTCAAAGGGGTGTAAAATTCATTAATCACACTTTGGATCGTCAATACGTCCTCCATCGTTTTCGCAGGCGCTGATCACGATAAAAATAAGCACCTTCCTTCATCTCCGACTCTCCTCAACCCCTATAATGGATGGAAACTTACCCTCATCCACCATTTATCGCTGGGGCGATGATTGTGTCGGTTGCTAAGTAGGGTATAATGATTTCTTCGTCGGGGAGTAATGAATAATAAATTTTGTGGTCAATGGCAATGTTGTGTTTACTCAAACGGCGGATGAAGAAGAAGAGATCGCATACGATGTGCATTTTGAGGAATATGAGGGTTGTAATGCTATTTGTAAACGACCTAGGTTTTTTTTAAATTAATTGTAAGCAAATAATTTTACATCCCTTGGAAGTGTTGAAGCAACCCCCGAGGTCGCTACCACCTTTTCTTCCGCGAAAACTGAAGGAATATGCACAGGAATAACGATCATGTGGCGGAAGAACCTGTAAGTCCTGAGTGAGGGGTGGTTTCTGCCCATTTGAGGGATGAAGAGGGGTTGGAGCTGAAACTGAATATTTTTCCCGTGATCAGCAACCCCGAAAACGGGAACATACGCGTTTTAACCAAATAATTTGGAAAACAATGATTTTCCACCCCTCGAGAGGGTTTAATCAACCCCTACGTCTATAGTCTGGATTCTGTTTGCTCTATAACCCCCTTCCATGTTATTTCAAGTATAACCCGTCGATTAATCACTCCCCAGACCCGTTTATATATGAAAACATAAAGGCATCCAAAAAAGGGGGTGGTTTTTTACCGTTTCAGAGGGTTGCGGCGGTTAAAAACTTCTTCCATCATTTACATCGTATTCAGCTCCCTCGAAAACAGGGGGTAGGTAATCTCGTCTGCACGAAATATTTCGTCTTGTTTCATTACATAAACTACAGTTCCTGTCTTCTGTGCCAACAATAGAATGTGACAGGACTGGATCAAACACGCCCAATTTCAAGCCGAATAATGGATCCGATTACAAACATTTTTTATACTTATTAATTATTTTTAGTACCTCTTTTTTCAAAAATAATATTTAATGTGTTTCCACTTCGTAATTTTTATTGGTTAATTTATGTATGTCATATGTATATTTTTTAATTATCAAGAAAAAGCAAAAGATTCAATTGTTTTTATTATTTTAGAAAGTCCCATTGTTGTTATTATATGCTTTCTAAGTTTGATGCCAACTTAATTTCTCATCTCCAACAATAAACCACGTTTAATTAAATTGTAAAATCATACCAAGGAATATTTTAAACTTTAGTCACTTATCTATCAGTGCTACGACCAGTATTACTGTAACAGACTAAATTGATGATCAAAATCTTTAAAATATTGTTTTAAAAATAATTAAAATTAAGGACATCCCATATACCTTAAACTTATAAATCTCAATTCCTCTATAAATATTTGTTTAATGACAATTTACATGAGATAATTATAATCTTCACAAGGTTATAAAACGTAACTATATTAATAATTCCTCGCAACGCGACAGTAGCTTTAATGAGTAATGCGTGTGAAAAAAATGTATAAATATTCAGTAATAAAATCGCTTACTGTTTTTCCTATAAATCTCGTTCTTTATATCTTGACAAATTATCCAAATAATCTAATCGTAAACCACTCAATAATTTATTTTCCGTATATCAGATGAACCGTACAGAATAAACTATTTTGCGAGAAATAATTGAATTATAGTTCACCCCATATTTATACTGCACATAAGAAACTCAAAGCAGCCGACCGAGCCTATGTAAAGGGAGACCGGGGTATGCTTTATTTTTCTACACTTTATTAAGTAATAAATATAATGTAATTTACTTGATAGATATACATTACTCATATGTAAAGTATGTTCTGGCATGATTAACATAAGAAATGAAAGGAAACACTGCTCTTTTAATTGAGATTTCTAACTTGTGATATACTTACTCGAATCCTAACTAGAACGTTATACCCAGGGAACAGATAAACAGAACCGTACTTTTAGGCTAGACAGCAAGGAGGAAAAAATGTTAAAAAATAAATTTTTGGCCCATGGGCGAGATTATTGTTGGAATCGCTTCGTTTTAGGGTGTAGTTGAACACCCTAAGTTTGCTTATAAATTAGTGAACCGCTTGATTTTATAATTAGCAATTAGTGAGTAGGAGTTCAAAGTGTGTCGAATTCGGTGACAGACGCATGTTTCGTGGCTCCTACAAGATCTCGAGATAAATCCGGATAAAACGGCAACAAAACGTCGAAAATTTATTTAATTATGTTGGTTGAATAAATCAACACAAAAGAGTGTATATAAACAACCCGAGAAAGTGTACTGCTTGACCGAAAAATCTATACCTGGATGGATGCGGTCCCTTTTTCGTGATATAAAATAAGCAACATTCAGCCAGATGTGAATGTAAATGAAATAGATAAGTTTTTGTTTACTTTACTTTTAATTTACTTTGAAGTCTATTTTTTTATTTAAATTGAAAAATTAGAAATTAAAATTGAAAAGATTTATTGGTTTATTAATCCTTGTCACAGGACAGTTTATTAAACAGAGAAAAAAAATTTAGGTAATGAAATAGAAAATACCCGGAATTGGAAGGCGGCAGTTGAAAATAATTACTGTAAATTGAAACTGATTGTTTCAAAGAAACGACATACCTACAGGGTGAGCAAACTACTATCCCTTTGGACCTTTTTTCTCATAACGCGTAAAAAAATATTGTTACCGCGAGATAGGGCCCTTCCCAGCAACTCCACAGTAAATGGATATTTACCTGTGGAACGGTTAATAAATAAAAACAAACAAAAAAAAGCTGCCAGATTCATAAACAGAAGAAACAGAAAACTTAGAAGAAGAAAAATAAGGAGATGACGATAGATGGAAACTTAAAAGAAGCATGGAAACTGAAAAGCATCTCGCAAACACCTGCACACCCCAGCCGATGATGACAGATGGAGTCTTAATAGAAGCATGGAAACTTAAAAGAAGCATCTCACAAACACCTACACTTCCCATCCTCTATTGCCACCCCATGCGTCATGCGGCTCTCGCTGCTGACAACAAGCATGTCCAATGTCCAACCCGGCGCGGCGGCGTATGCAGCCGGTCCGGCGGTATATAAAACATCCGAGATTTGGTTCTGGCACGCGGTTTGGTCGTCCGTTGGACGTGTTCGACGGACGACCAAGCTGCGTGTTGGAACGAACCTTCATGGATGCCCGGAACGGGCAGCAGCAATGCCCACCTTACACTGGCAAATCAATCAGTCAGCAATTAGTGAGTAAACTATGCCCCTTTTCTATAATTCCTTAAATATCTCCGTTTCTGCTAATTTTTAGTACAACATATGCATTAGGAAAATTGTTCATTATGAAATTCTATAAAAAATGAGCACCGATTGAGGTAGCTAGGTGCAATTGTTAACTTGCAAATGGCGTCCAAAGCTATCATAACCTGTTATTTCCACTACTTCTTTACTCGAAAACAACTGCACATAGAGTGCTAAAAAAAGATCGCGTCTATGTTGTCCCGATAATGTACAAAAGATTTCAGCAAGATCGGTTTATTGCTTTCTGAGTAATTAACGATCAATTTTTTTTAAATCCTTAGTTAACAATTGTGCCAATTTTTGTAAAATCCATTTATAATTGGGAAACTCATTTAGAAAATTCAAAAACTATTGAAAAATGATATCGCCAAAGTTGCGATTCTTCAAAAATTCCAACGGGATATAATTTTTCAGTAGTTCTTTGAATTTTCTAAATGAGTTTCCCAATTGTAAACGGATTTTACAAAAAATGGCACAATCGTCAATTATGGATTTAAAAAAAAATAGATCGTTAATTACTCAAAAAGTAATAAACCAATCCTGCTGAAATTTTTTATACAATATCAAGACAACATAGACACCATCTTCAAGATTTTTAGCCCTCTAGTGCAGTTGTTTTCGAGTAAGGAAATAATGAAAATAACGTGTTTTGAAAGATTTGGAAGACATTTGCAAGTTAACAATTGCACCTAGCGACCTCCATATGTGCTCATTTTTTAGAGCATTTCATAACGAACAATTTTCCTAATGCGTATGTTATACTAAAAGTTAGCAGGAACGGAGATATTTAAAGAAATAGAGATATTTATTAGATAGATAGATAGATATTTTACTCACTAATTGTTAATTATAAAATCAAGCGGTTCACTAATGTGTAAGCAAACTTAAGGTGTTCAACTACACCCTAGAACGAAGCGATTCCAACAATAATCTCGCCCAAAAATCTCTCGCCATCTGGCTTATTTGAATTTATTCCTCAATATCGCAGTCGACGAGCAATGCTTCCACCAATGCTTAAGATATTTCTACCTTGATATAAAACAGAGTAAGATTTTTAATTTACCAAACTCTAACATTATTTTGTTTATTCTAATACGCAAACATTTGAAATGCGGCTCTGTTTTACCTTGTCAGCATGTATAGTATTTCTACTGTCAATTTGAAAATTCAGTCTAAAGCGTTGCTACCAGGATGTCATTACAAAGCATGATGTGATAGAATAAGATGCAAGACCGTGCTTGAATATTGCAAACTATATCCGTATACGAAATAGTTAACGAGATTTATGTCCTTACCTCAAACGAAAGTAGTCGAATATTTACCTGGCTCACCATTACAAGTCCGTTATCTACTTTTGGTTCATTCTTAATATGGCCGGTAGCATAGCCGTAGGTTAAATGATATTTATTTACTTTTATTGAATCATTTATGGAGTTGTTCATTAAACTAACATTATTCATTATAAATAAATAACTTACGTTATGCCCATCAATTAATATAAAGTAGTAAAAGAATATTTACAATAATTAAAAAGTTATTCTAAAAATTGTTATATGAAGTATTCCTTTGTCGGTCTTTTATGATTTTTAAACTGACTTTGGATAATGTATAATAGCCGCTGACTTTGATATTTTGATGCCTGGTTTTTATGGCCTTTTTCATATGCACTAAACAAATGGAGACAACTATAACTAATTAATGAGTTGCAACAGTTATTCTGGTAGAACAAAAAACTGAACTTGATTAATGCTTTAAGCAAAAGGTGTGGCCATGTTAAAAATGTTTAATTATTGATAATAAAATTCCTTCTAAAATTTAAACCTAATTTGATCGTAAAAAAAATCGTGTGTTGTGTTTTCTACTCAGTGGCGTCACTAGTTTTCAATGGAATCCGTTGCAAAATGTGAAGCGGGTTCTTAATAATTGTAAGTAGACAATTTTGACATATTTGTAAAATAGAAATTATTCAGGTTAATAATAAAGTAAATGAAGTGTCGATTCTCCAGGATGGTACTCTGCATATCCAACTTACGTTACATAGAAGACACAATTTTCAAATTCATTGAAAGAGATACAAAAGAAATACTTTTGTAATTTCTTATTGTCAATGTCAATCAAAACATAAGAAATGATCTTGTTACTACATTTTGAAAAAAAATGTAGTATACGTTTAGCATTTTTCTGGTGGACCGTCGAAACCCGAAAAAAACGTCGGATCGATGTGAAAGTCATACTATCGATTCGAGAGCGAATTTAGAAAATTCCGTCCATCGGTCAGTCGGTCGGTCTGTCTGTCTGTCTGTCTGTCTGTCTGTCGGTCTGTCACGCCCAGCCCCCCTAATCCGTTTTCGGATTGCGATGTAACTTGGGTGGTTAACAGGAGGTCTTTAGAAAACCTTAACGCCGGAAGCTCGGCTCCGTTCGGAAACCGGAAGTACCCGATATAGACGTTTCGAGTTTTTCGGGAAAAATTGAATAACTCGATAACGGGTAGTCGGATCGAGATATTTCAAAAAAGAAATAGTGCCGCTGGTAAAGCTCTACAAATAAGTATACCAGAGACTATGTCGAAAAACAAACGAAAATTAATTTTTTTGCAAAAAACTGGTTTTCTCGAAATCGGGCTAGGAAGCACGATAACTGTCCAGAATATTGATGAAACTTGGTGGGATCACAGGTACACGGCCACAAATGAAGCCTATTGCTGGCGGCCCGAATCAGTTGACCGCAAGTATGCTTTCCAGGGCCGAGTATGATTTTTCAAAGAAATTGATAATTCCCGAACCGAAGGTCCGATTTTGATTTTCAAAAATGGCAATTGTAGGGCTTATTAGTTGACGTTTGTGAGAAATTTGACAAAACAAAAGCGAATCTACAAATCCTGGAGAACTTGATTTTTTTTATAAATTCTACAAATTCCGAACAGTTTCCTAATAAAACTCGAAAATTAACTATTCCGTCGATCGATCTCTATAACCAGTATAAGGCATGGACCTTTTTGGATAAAAAATCTAAGATAGAGTTTTTTCGAAAAACTTAAAATAAACGAGTTATTTACGAAAATGCACTTGATAGAATTATTTAAAAAAATATTACAAATTGATAAATTCTCCGTGCGATATAGATGTAAGAAATAATGTAATGTTATATTTAAAATTTCATAATTCATTTCCTTATTTTCATTTACTAAATAAAAATAGAACCGATGCGCTTTCCGTGTTTCAAAATGTAGTTAGCCTTTACTTTAGTCAAAGCAAAAAGAAAACAAAAAAAAAAAGAAAATAAAACATGTCACAGCACTGAGTCATCTTGCGACCCTCTGCTGAAAATGTAATGAATCATGTCAACAACAAATTGGATAAAAAGAATATCAAAATATAGTTTTTTTAGCTTGTTTTATCTGGTTGTATTAATTTATTTGCAATTTTAGAAGAAAATTTTGTATGACAAAAAAGGAGTTTATTTAAAAAAAAAAAATATTATAACAGCATATGTTGGACAGCAGGGCCGGATTAACTTGAATGGGGGCCTCTAGGCAAAATTATGGTGGGGGCCTGTAGACAGAGGCAGAGTTATGGTGGAGGCCTACTTAAGGCCAGCGGTATCGGAAATTCAAGGCAAATAGAGGGTTTTCAATGAATTCAATCAATGATGCTTTTTTAAATCTATGTAATATTTAGTAAAAATGTTCATTATTTCTATATAACACTTAAAATTGACTGGCTTTTTTTAAAACTGGGGTGCCAGGGCCGTCGAGAGAAAATCGGGGCCCGGGGGTAGTAACATACAACTACCAGCAATCTTCAATATAAATTTCGAAGAGTGGGGGGTGGCAACTATTTATCTCAATAAAAACTTCGAGAAGAACAGCGTAGAGGTGATATTCTATAAAATTGAATATTTACCTCGATCGCAATTTAAAAAAAGCGGGGGGGGGGTGATACTCCTTACAACTGAATATTTACCTCGATAGCAATTTTATTTTTGAAGAGCGCGGGGGGGATCCTTAGGGCTACTGAATATTTATCTCGGTCAAAATTGTAAAGGGCGGGGGGGGGGGAAATTTCATATTTATCTCATTCTAAACAGTAAGTCATTCGGAACTCATTTTTCCAGATATGAGCCTCGGGAAGCGGTAAACAAATTCGATTTTCACCTTCCGAATACTTCGAGCGGCCATATCTCGAACACCGAGGCACGCATCGATCTCAGATTTTTGCTAACTTTCATTTGCCAGAAATATCCCTCGAAATTGGGCCGATATCTCGCTTAAAAAGTTCCGGAAGTATATCGTGCCCTACATCATTGGATTGGAAATTTAATTTGCAATCAATCTAGTACAAAAAAGATGGGGTCATTTTTGTCTAGAAAAAGTTACAGCGATTTATGTGAAAAGATGTTGAAATCGATTAAATTATGGATTTTTTTGAGGTTATGGCAAAATCCTGACGTGATGGAGTTAAACATAATTCGGATTCAGCGACTCCAAAAACATACAATGAGCATGGTCAGATCCCAGACCAGAAAAAAAAAATTGTATGGCTGTGTTATCATCTTTCCTCTATAGATGTTTATGAAGTAGTGGGAAATTATGAACTTCTTCTGGACAGAGCTCGCCCGACAACTGAAAAAATACATAGAAAGGTGGTCGCTACAATTTAAAAAAAAGGTGACACCGTTACAAATTTATGACAAAATGTAGTTGTTTAAATAAATTGTAATTGTTCAATCAATTTGAAAAACATTAATATATCAACACAAGCTGAAATGTGACTAATTAAAAATAATTTCTGTATTGTCAAATAAGTAATAATAAATGTCAAAAATACGTGATACTCTACTTTTGCCCGCATGAGGTCATTTTGAAGTTCAATAGTTCTTATGAGGTATAGTTTGAAAAGTAATTACTAATATACGATTCAAATGTATTGACCCCTCACTTTAACCGCGAATATCTCAAAAACGTAGGAGCGGAAAAAAATGAAAAAATTATGTGTTCATCATGTATCTATTCTAAATCATTCACTGGAATTTGAATAATGTACATTGGACGGTTTTGAAGTTGTGCTAAGTTATATTGAAAAATGTCCTACTTTTTAAAGAAATTTTGACCATACCAGTTTTAAATCCATTATATCTTAGAAAACATGCCTACTATGTAAACAATATTTTAGACACTGATTAAGCACAGTATTTTTTATACGAGGAAATTTTTTCATAATTTTTTATTCTAAAATTTTGCAGTTATTCTCAAAAATGTGACCTCATGTTTGTTCGGTTATTTATCAAGGTATCTAAAATTTTTTCGATAAAATGGTTGATGACATAAATTGTTAACATTTTCAGAAAAAATAATTTGGGTATATCAAGTATTAATTGAGTTATTAAACCCCATAGATAATATTAATGTGAGAGAGAGTTGCAGATAAATAGCGAGGCCGACAGTCAGTCTAAAGCAGTAAATAACTAAACCCCGGTGTACTGCACCTCACCTCTTGGAATCGAATAATTTCCTTCTCTGTTTACTTACTTCAAACGCTATAATTAAATAACAATTTGTATTTTTTAATTTTTGTTCGGAATAACTGTTTATTTTACTTTTTGCCAAGTTAAATTGGTAATGCGTTGCTGGCAACGCGTTGCTAACTTCACTTAAGTCGTAGAACGTGTTTTTGACAGATTGTAGATTGACATATATGATGAGTGATGTCACATATGTATAGGATATAGGTTTGCCCTTTTTGGTGGCGAATATTTAATTCAAAACTAAATTTCTTTTAAAATTACTTAACAACTTTTTTTTTGTCGAAAAATTGTTTCAGCTATACTAAATACCATGAGTACTTTATAATTTTCGATTAATAAAAAATAGTGCACACCTATTGTTTCAACATTTTTTTTTCTAAATCACTCTGTATGAATATTTAAAGGCCTTAAAGATATATACAATTTGATGTGCGAACACGGTCGTAGCTTAAAAAATAAGGAAGTTAAGAGTCTGGGGAGTTTTAAGTGGCAGACCCTGTATATGAAACTCGATAATAATTACTTCTATCATTTTACTATTTTCAGAAAACGTTTCAATATAGTACAAAGCGATTTTGAACCGGAGGAGGAAATACCATACATATTGTCAGAAACTGTAATTATTGATTAGGAAGTATATTGAACCAATAACAATTTCATAACGCATTCACAACAAAACGTCTAATTAAAATTAATGCAAATCAGGAACCCCGTTGCAGTTTCCTATTAGTTTTACAAACTGTATGATTACCGTTCCTTCAAATGTGGTGTAAAATGTATCTATAATTTCTAGAGCTAGGCAAGTTCGTAATGTAAAATTTTAATGTGTCTCGTAAGTTTACTGTTAGTTCCTGTCCACATACCGACACGTATTTTAAGGAGACCCAGTAAAATAGAAAACGTAATCGAACCCACTCACTTACATTTTTTATGTATCTCTGTCGTTGGAATTTTTATTTTTAACACTATAAAAAGCAGAATATTTATTTCTTTAGACTGAAAACTGTTTTTATTTATATTCAGTTTGGTACTCGACAAGATACAGTCCATTGAAATGTTACAAAAAGCCGAACCTTGCATTTTGACTAGTACAAGATTTTTTTCTTGATGTGTAGGGGGTTTCGGTACGAAGTATAAGCCAGAATTGAATTCTCTACAATCTTGGTCTAGTAGATACTTCTTACAGTAAAACTGAAAAAGAAAAAGACAATTTTCAAGGAAAAATCAATTGAGGGTTATAATTTTTTTTTCTATTAATTTTATTGAAAAAAACACATGAGATGTTTTTTGTGGATCATTTTATTGCGAACAATTTTCTCTACTCCTTTTGTAAATTTCTTTTCTTTGGAGGTGTGTAAGGACGCTGCAAATGGCACAAACCAAGTACTCCATTCAAAACGCGCCAATCAATCAATCAATCAAAACATATTTATTTAACATTAAAAGATACATTGCCTCCCCGGACCGCGATCCGGAGCCAACCAGACAACCACGGCACATGACGCCGTGGCGGACGCGAGGTTGGGCGGGTCGTGGCCGGTTCGGCTTAATAAAATTGATAACAAAATTAAAACTCCTGCCACTTTTAGCGGCTTAAAATTAATATTAAAATTACCATTGTTTTATAAAACATTAAAATAATTAAAATTAAAAATATTTAAAATTATCATTTGCACTTCACTGAATTTTGATCTGTTGATGCGGGAAAAAACTCAACGAAAAAACCCGTTCGAGATAATTGGCTTTCCAGCGGTCTGCCTGCCGCTAGGAGAAGTTTATTATTTTTAGAGATTTAGATTTCTTAAATTTTTCGGCCTAAATGGAATTTATAACAAAAAATGACAAAAGAACAAAAAAGACAAAAAGACAAAAACGAAAACAAGTGAAAAGAGAGGAGAGAGATAGAACAGAAAAGATTTGAAAGATACAGTGTAGGGTTGAAGAAAGTTATGGTTAATAGGAGTTTGGCTAGAGAGGTTGCCGGAAGATAGGCAACGCCTGGTATGGTAGGGGGTGTTTTATCTGGAATGGGGCATTATGCATTCTGATTTGGGTTATGTTGCGTGTTAGCGGATTGTCGCCCAGGCGAAAGGAATAAAATTTTTGTGATATTTCCCGGACGTAATCCGCTCGTGGCGTTATGTCGTTGCAACGATCATACAAATCTCTGAGGGAGGTGTACCTGCTCGAGTCTGAAATGAGGCGCATAAATTTGTGTTCTAAGACTCTAAGTTTTCTCATTGTCGTGGCCGGGATGCTGCACCACACCGGCGCCGCGTATGTGATGGCCGGCCTGATCACCGCCGTGTACAATAATTTTTTATTTTGTCTGTTGAGTCCGCTACCCCTTGCCATGAGTGGATACAGACTCATGGACGTGAAGTAGACCTTACGTATCGTCTCGTTAATGTGTGTATTAAACGTCAGTCGTTTGTCCAAGTTAACCCCCAGATACTTCACGCACCTTTTGATTGGAATTTGCTGACCCTGGATCGAAATTGGCGTTAATATGCGGTTCTCTGTGAACCGGCGCGTGAAGACTATGGCCTCCGACTTCGCGACGTTGACCCGGATCTTCCACTTGTCGTAATACGCCGTGGCGCGGGCCATGTGCGCCTTGAGCAGCATGTTCGCCGCTTGTGCGTTATGCGAGTGCGCATACATGGCCGTGTCGTCGGCGTACTTGGCAAGCTTAGTATTCGGGAACTCCGGGAAGTCGGATACATACAGATTGTACAACTTTGGTGACAGGCACGACCCCTGGGGGACGCCCGCGCGAATGTCCCGCCGTGTTGAGAGTTTATTGTTCACCCTGACCTGTAGCGACCTGTCCGTCAAGAAAGAGTGAATCAGTTTGGTTATGTGTACTGGAAAGTTCAGTGCGTTCAGTTTGTGTATAAGACCCGGGATCCAGACAGTATCGAACGCCTTCTCAACATCGAGGAGCACCATGACGGTGCTCTTCCCGAGGTTGCATTGCACTTTGACGTCGTTCACGATCCTGACGACCTGATGCGTCGTGCTCCTGCCCTTTCTGAAGCCGAACTGGCACTCGTCGTCGATGTGAAGCTCATCCTGAGCAGCGTCTAGTCTGATCAGGATGACCTTCTCCACCAACTTGGAGATCGTCGACAGTAACGAGATGGGTCGATAACTGCCGACGAGCTTCGCGTTCTTGTTCGGCTTCAGGATGGGCACGACCACGGCGCACTTCCACTGGCTCGGCCAGTGTTGCAACCGCAGGATCGCATTAACGATATACGTCAATTGCACAATGCCTTTCCTCGGGAGATGTTTGAGAAGCTTGTATTCGATAGCGTCCTTCCCCGGGGCTTTGTCGTTTGGTAAGGTCCTGACAATGCCAGCCATTTCCGAGGGCTTGGTCATGACTTTTTGAAATTCTCGTCTAGTCAATGGAATGTCATGACCAATTAACTCGTTCACGTCATTTTCTATGCGGTCCTGTTCAACGTTGTTGGGTACGTCCGTGTTATGTATTGTCTGAAAATACAAAGCTATGTCATTCGCTTTTTGTGCGTCCGTCAAAGTCGTCCGTCCGTTTGCGTTGGTCAAGGCGGGTAGTGGCTCCCGTGTATTTTTCATAGCTCTCGCCAGCTTCCACAGCGAGTTGTTTTGAGGATTCAGCGCTTCCAGCCTATCCCGCCATATCCGGTTTTTTGCGGTGCTGATGGCGGTCCTGATCTGCCGTTGCAGCCTGATCATCTCGGCCTTGGCGTCGGCATCGCCATTTCGCTGCCAAAGCCGTCTCTGTCTGTTCTTTTCCCTTATGTCTTGTGCGACCGCAGCGTTGAGTCGGTCTTTGTAGGGGTTTACAGTTATGGTTGTTGCAACACTCCGCTTGGCGTCCTGCAGCGTCCTCGTAAACTCGTCCACTACATTTTCCAGTTCGGCGGCTGTAGCGATTTCGTTTACTAGTGTCAGGTTTGTGTTAATGTGTGCCTTATAGAGATGCCAGTTGGCATCCCTATAGGAGGTGAATTTGCGTGTTATGTCTTCCCTCGACATATTATCCAATTCCAGAAGTATTGGATTATGGTCCGATGTGAGCTCCTCCAGCGCCACCGGCTGCGTGGAGTTTCTCACACCCTTGTTGACCACTATGTCAAGGGTGGAGGGTGTTGTACCGTTGTCTGGAAAATGCGTGGGGCCGTCCGAATACTGCACGACGACATTATGATTACTCACGTAATCAAACAGAGTGTTGCCGTTCGTGTTGTTGCGTTGGCAGTTCCATGCGTTATGCCGTGCGTTAAAGTCGCCTATGACCAGGCAGCGCGGGCTTGCGTTGAGTAAATTCTCGAGACAACCCGCTGTGAAGCCGTTCGTGGGCTTATTATACACGGCCACGATGCTCATGCCGCCATCTAGCGTCACACACACGTTCTCCACGGAGGTATTCCGTATAGAACGATGCGTGTGGGCTATGTTTGACTTTATGAGCACGGCCACGCCGCCTCCCCTGTTAATGTCATCCCTATCTTTTCTGATGGTCGTGTACCCTCGGACGCGGAGCTTGTCCCGTCTGTTGAGTTTTGTTTCGTTCAGAAGCATAATGTCGATTTTATGCCTCGTTAAATAATTGATTAAAAAAGAAATTTTGTTACCAATACCATTAGCGTTCCAGGAAGAGAGTTTAAGCCTAAAAGGCATCGGCAGGTAGGCCGTTGAAGAAACCCACCACCACCTGGAACTTAGCCAGGGAGGTGGTGCACCTCTCGAGCTCATCATTGAGCTCCTTCATCCGCATCAATAGCATGTCGAGATTTACTAAGGACGATAGCCGCTCCGTTTGTTCCCTTAGCTGGCGGAGCTGATCCATTCCTGAATCTAGGCTGTTGTTGGTTGGTCGGCTCCACTGGCTTGGTCCTGTCGTGGGCGGCGTCGTCCTCTCCATTCTGGTTGGGGGTAGGGACGGTGGGGATCTGGAAGTCTGTGTTCTTCGTGCTTCCCACGCGTTGGTTGCCGGAGGTGGAGCCGCCACATATCTAGTCTGAGGCGGTGGAGGAACTCTTTTATTTTTTAGGTCAATGGCTTCCATCTTCCTTCTGTATACCTTACAGTCGACTGAGTTAGCGGGATGGTCTTCCCCGCAGTTGATGCACTTCGCCGGTAGGTCACGCGATTTGGTGCATATCTTGGTTAGATGTCCACCGGCGCACTTGAGGCAGTTGGGGGCAGCTCTGCAGTTTGAGGTTGCATGTCCCCATTGCTGGCACCGGTGACATTGAATGATGCCTTTTGTATTAATCTGCCGTTCCCATCTGACGGCAGTATTGTCCAAGCACGCGACCTTATTTTGGATCTCTTTTAAGGTTAGTGCACTATTAGTTATCAGCATATAGGCGGGGTGGGGTGTCTCGTGCCGTTTAAGGTATACAGATTTCTGACCTCTATCTTATGGGTGCCTATGAGTTCGTCTATGAGGTCTTCCTTCTTAACTTCGTGATATATACCCCTGAGCACGAAGGCATGGCTCCTATCGTCTCTAGGGGTATACGTATGATATTGTACATTTGCCTCAGCTAGATATTTATTCATCATGACCCAATCTTGTTTATTTTGCAGCTGCAGCGTCGTGTTGTTGTCCGTGTGCCTCCACATGTGCTCACTCCTCAGTTTGTTTTTTAAAAATATGTTTATATTTTTGTGATTAGCCAACCTCCCATGAATTATTATGGGAGGTGGCTTTCTAGTTGATGGGTGTTGGGGCGCGGTGGAGACACTCTTCTGCTCCAGTTCTGCAGGCTGGGGTGGCGGTTCCACGTCCATGTCTTGGTCCATTCGTACGGGTCTCTCATGTCTGTTTGCTATCTTGACTGGTGCAGGAGGTGTTAACAGTGGTGGTGGTAGCTTGTGTCCTTTGGTTCCCGGATGGGTAAAGCCCGGGTTGCCGTCCTCCTTTATCGCCACTTTTTTAGGGCGAAGGGCGAAAAGTTGTCTGTTATCTTCTTTGGTTGTGTTTGTGTTTTTAATCTTCGCCGGCACCTCTTTTATGCTAGAAATGCTGGCGTCGGAGCCGCTGTCTGCGACTGTTTTTGCTGCCCTTCTCTTCAGTCTTCTACTGACCAGCTTGCTATCTAAGCTGACGCAGGACTGGTCAGTATCATTTCCGGAGACATTATGGGTTCCCGAGAGCGGCGGCCAATCCGTCAGAACGTGGATGGCAGCTACTCTACCCTCTTCTAATTTTTTTAATCTCTCATCCATGGTCCTCGACCGGTTTCAACCAACCGGTCGGGGTGACTATTTAGATTGGTACCTTCTTTGGAGTTGTGGAACGTAGCACAGAAATTTTAAATTTTAGGTTATGTATACCGAAAGTGTTCTTAGGTTAGATTTTAAAAAATTTGTATGATGGTAAAATTGTCAATTTAATTTTAATTGATTAAAATGTCACTGTCACTAAAGGTTTTTAAATTACCTTTTTGGGTTTTTCGAGGGCCAGCTTCCGCTTCCCTTATTCGGTGCACTTGCTGGTGTACTAAACAACCACTTTCGCACTATTACAACTTTTAAAAACTGCCTTTTTTACAAATATTGCTCTCAGCTATAATTTACGACCACTCGTGTCGCTGCGCTCAAGAACTTCAAAACGCGCCAGGGGTGCAGGAATGAACCGGTCTGAGTCGCTGATTACGAAAATCGCGGTCCCGCATTCCTAAAAGTTGGGGAACACCCCTAAAAACGCCAAAAACACGCCTGTTGGGGTTTTTTTCGCGATTATTTCAATAAAAATCAAAACACATCCTATGAAATCCCTCCTTTTAAATATTAATTTGCAAAAGTGAATGATTTATACCAAATATAGCTAAATTATATGGTTAGGGATATCAGAGAGGGTTGAAACCTATTTGGTGAAATGGTGAAAAAAAAATGTATTTTTTTGGTTATGGGTATTTCCGGGCAAAAGTAAATTATTTTCAACCCTTAAGAGGGTAAAACTACCCCCTCCTACCTCTTCATTTAAAGGATGACAATATTTTATTTTTTCCTAAGAGAGCCCATGTATCCAAATTTGAAGCTTAAAGTAAATACATATTTTTTACCAATTTGCCAAATAGGGCTGATTTATCCCCTAGTTTTTACTAGTTTGCTTTCAGAGTGGAATATTCTTCCAGTCTTGGCTATGAATATCATCATAATTGAATTATACAATAAGTGACTGAAAATATCTGTGAAAAATAAATTTCGATTTATTTTTATCTCACCAAGTTTATTCGAAATCCCAAAAGAATGGTCTACAAATTTGAACAAAATCGGTTGATGTTAACACATGCTTCTAAGACCATGAAGTTTTCCATGTGTTTTTATGGGAGAAAAATTTTTTTCCCGTAAATTCCTGTAGAATTATGAAAATGTAATAGGATGGAAATCGCACACAAGTCTCTTCTTCGGAACTGTCCAGATAATACTAGTCAATTTACATCGAAACGTTTTGTTACTGTCGTCACAATCAGAGCCGGATTGGCCCACCGGGAAATCGGGAAGTTCCCGGTAGGCCGCAAGGCAAGGAAATTTAAATAATTAAGTCCAGAGAAAGCTTATTACTATCGGTGATCTCCTGTACTCAATCTGCTGGGGAGATAAAATGTTTGAGTTATTTAAACAAGAAACAAACAAAAGTTTGGATTAGATGTAAAATGGCGTATTGGAAGTGCCATAGATGGTGCAGCAAATATGCAGGGAAAGTATAAGGGATTCAGAGATCACTTGAATCAAGAAGTCCCTGAACAATGTCATATGTATAGTACCATGCTCATGTCTTGAATCTCGTCATAGGTGAAGTGAGTGAACTAGTTCCGGCAGCAATCTGTTTGGACTATTGTGCTATTTTTTTGAGAGAATCTTACAAGAGGATGGATGTTTGACGGTGCCAAAAGACTGGGAAAAAAAGACTTAATCTTATTGGCAAGACCAGATGGTGGGCAAAAGACAAAGCTTTAATTAAGAACCATATTCAATATAGAAAAGCCAGAAAAGCATATGTATTATGTAGCCTTGTTATCAACATTTTCTTAAATCGAGAACTCTCCAGAATTTGATGCAACACACAGATTTGAAGCAAGATCTTTGAAGGAATCTCTGTGTAAATCCGAAACAATATTGACAGCTTTGCTCTACCTACGTATTTTTGAATTTACCACACTCTTATCGAATTATTTACAAGAAGGAAGGCTAGATCTATTTAAGGCACATTCCATGATTTCAGTTACTATTGTATCGTTAAAAAAATATTATGCGAGACTTTGACGGCCTGAAAAATAAATGCGATTCTTTTGTTCAATGGGCCAACGGCAAAATTGATGAAGAGAACTTGGATGTCGAAATTCAAATTCAAATTACATTAGCCGAAGTTCGGAAAAGGAAATGAAAGAAAATGTTCGACGAACTGGCGTTTGACGATCCAGTGATTGGTGCAGACAATTCTTACAGAATTAATGTTTACAACGCGATATTTGACACTGTTATAAATGCTCTTCAGGAACGGTTCAAAAAACAAGAAGATTTATACCTAGAGTTCGCTGCACTGGACCCATACAATTATGATCAGGAAATATCTTCTGATTTCATAAGATTATGCCAAGTTTAAAAAAAAAATTCATAATGATGTTACTTCGGATTCCTTAATATCAGAACTGAAAGATTTTAGAACAAAATGGCCCGTTTTAAAAGTTAATATTGGAGAAGCTCGCATTGAACATGGACAACACCAAGAACAAGACACAAACACAGAAGAGAATGAGAAAGAAATTTTTCGAAGCTGAAAATCATAAAGAACCGATTAAGATCAAGTCTCTCACAGAATCATTTGGATCAACTAATGATT
This sequence comes from Stenurella melanura, assembly GCA_963583905.1. NCBI lineage: Eukaryota > Metazoa > Arthropoda > Insecta > Coleoptera > Cerambycidae > Stenurella > Stenurella melanura. The sequence continues at coordinate 102,836,823 of OY757312.1, forward strand.
GTGGCCACCGAAAAAGCTTTCTTGGCGGACATTTCTAATGAGACAATTATAGACAAACTGTCTTGCAAAACCAGCCTTCTTGCAAAGTTACTTAATTTAATGTTTGTTTCTTCTTATGTAAACACCTAGTATAATACAGTTTTTCACAAAAAATGTTATTGTATTTAACTTTCTGTATCATTAATTTTTTGTACATCAAGTACTTGTAGAGGGGCCGGTGGCCGGACATATTTCCCTGTATGATATTTCCTGCCAATCCGGCCCTGGTCACAATACTGAAATCCACGTAATTTTCAAGTTTTGACGTTTATTTCATCAAAAACAATAAAAATAAAACTGAGGTGCAGTTTTGAAGATTAATACCTAAGCTTCCACCTCCAAAAGGTGGGATTGTCAAAGAAAAGAAAAAAAATTATTTAACTTTGAATTTTACGGCTTATTCGTTGCAAAATTAAAAAATCGTCTTCTTAGTAAAAGACAAGCACGAAAAATCGTCGATCGGGGAATTTTTCGGGTCCTTTCTTTGTCTAATTTGACTTCCCTAGAAATCATAATTTTTCTGTTACATTTGTTTTGCATTATAGTTATCGAATGAAAGCGTGTTAAAGCACAAAATCAAAAATATACAATTTTTTTAATCATGTTTTTTTAATAGTTTTTGGAAAAAAGGTACTGCATTTGGCCTGTTTTTTAGTTTCAGAAGTGAGTTGTTTAATTTTGTTGATTAAGAGTTTGCTAATAGAATCACTTTTGCCGATAAGAAATACATGGGAAATTTCGTAGTCTTGGGGCACGTGTTAATATAGCCCGATTTTGCCCAAATTTGGAAGTTGTAATTTGTTAGGATTTGGAACAAGTCTGGAAGGTGAGACATTATTAATTGTAAAACTGATTTTTTTAACTGCCCTATTATACAGCCTTGGAATGTGGTCCAGAACAAGCACTTGAACACTACGTTTGAATACTATCATCATCACCTGTTTCACCAACTATATTAGCATCATCCGGAAATTAATAAAACTTATTTTGATGTTAAGAGGCGTTAACTATCACCCCGGATGCCGTGTTGCTTTCAAATGGCTATTGTGGTATTCTAGCCGTTATATAATTTTGTTTCGTTCTTTTGATGATGGATTGTTTATATTGTCTGGTTATTTTGTTTATTACTACTACAGAATAATAATTATTATGAGGTTGTTGTTATATCTATGATTTATTTTAAAATATTAAAATATTAGAAGTATATATTTTGATGAATATTAATGAAACATATTTGTTATTGTCTAGTAATACGCCTGATTAAAATTTATGACGTTATTGCTTACAAATTCTAGGTTGAAATTACAAAAAATAACATTAGTAGTATAGGAAATAAAAATAGTTGAATATTAATTTAATATCTACACATTGCCATAAGTCTTCCTTGATTCAATAAAATTTTCCTTGTGTCATGCTTAGTTTATGTTGTTTATACGATGAGCGACGCTTTGTATGTAAAGTTACTAAATTATATTTGTTAATCCTGTGGCATTTGTGATCCTAATGTCTTACGTAGGCACATTATTGCATTGATAATTCTTTGGATGAAATATAATTTAAGATTAAACGACTTAACCTGTAAGGAAGTTCAATCGAAATTATACGAATACTCGCGTCAGCATACATTATGTATTGCATAAACTGCAAGACAGGCACTAATTTTGAAGAACGTTTGGGTGACTCCTCTTGTTCCACCTCACCCGATTCTAATGCTTCATTCTACATTTAGTCCTGTGCAGAGAGCAGGAAAGGGTGGAATTTTAGGGGTGGTTTTACCTAGGCTGACGGAGTATTCGTAGAATTACGATTGAACTTCCTTACAGGTAAGTCGTTAATTATACTTCATACTCCGTCAGCCTAGATAACATATCGTTGTTACTAAAAGTAAAACCGCTGCTTAAGGAATCACTACTTCCACATCCAGATTTCCCATCCACGTCTCTTTAAACGAAAACACCTTGAACATATTTGCACTCTAGTATGTGGAAATAATTAGTCATAGAATTTTAATAATATATTATTTGAGGCACATCTCATAAAAAAATTTGAGACGTTGGCTTCTAGAATATACGCCCAAAGTGAAGCTTCTGGACTCTTATTAGCTTATTTACCCCCCACCCCCGCCCTTCAACGAAATCATCTCAATCAGATAATACAATACATACGTGTACAAAATGAGTGAATATGTCATTTTATTTTATCAGCCCCTGTACTTACCAGCTTACTTTACTTATTTTCTCCTATTTACCCCTACTTACCCCCCAGCCCCTTCACGGAATCAACTTAAAATATAATGTAGTTCCAGATGTCGTTATAACACATACCTGTAACTTTCAAGTGAATATCTCAATTTTATTTTATCATGGAATGGGGGTGGTGGAGATGTTGAAAAATGTTATAAAAAATCTGAGGCCTTGGCTGCTAGTACATACACCAAATTCCAAGTTTTTATTCTCTTACTAACTTGATTTGCATATTTTCCCCTATTTAATCATACCATACCCTATGTAATCCCCAATCCTTCAACGGAATCATTTCGAAATATAATCTAATTCCAGATGTCGTTATACTTAATACATACGTGTACCAAATTTCAAGTGAATGTCTCAGTTTTATTTCATCAGCCCATTGAACCATGGAGTGGGGGTGATGGAGGGGTCAAAAAATATTTTTTAAAAAAATCTCAGGTCTTGGTCTCTAGCATATACAAAATTTTCTGCTTTTACCAACTTGCTTTAGTTATTTTTCCCCTATTTACCCCTTCAACGTAATCATCTCAAAATATAGTCTGGTTCCAGACGTCGCGTCGTAATAATACATACGTATACCTTTCAAGTGAATATCTCAATTTCACTTTCTCAACCCCTTTAATGATGGAGTGGAAGTGGTGGGTAGAGGGGTGTAAAATATCACCAAAAAATCTGATGCCTTGGCTTCTAGTATATACACCAAATCCCAAATTTCTGTACCCTTACCAGCTTGCTTTACCTATTTTCCCTTATTTCCCCCCATTTAAAATTTTTGAAAATATCTTTACGATTACTATACTTCCACTCCACTACGTGGATGTGGAAGTAATTTAGACCTTGGCTTCTAGTATATACACCAAATCCCAAGTTTCTGGAGTTTTGCTAACTTACTCTACACATTCACCCCTATTTACACCCCCCGATCCTTCGACGGAATAAGCTCAACATGGAATCTAATTCCAGATCTCGTTATAATAATGTTACACGGTAGCGCCCCTTAGGGGCTGAAGGCTGATAGGCTCATGAGAAATAGTTGAAATTAAACAATCATGGTTAGGCAACTGTAAAGCCTGTAGTGTGCGCCATCTCTGAGACACTAATAATATGACTGTTCTAGAAATTTATGGAAGATTGAGTTTTCTACATTGTTCTGGACTTTGCTAGGTAGTTTTAGAGGCAATTTGTAGAGTATATATAAGCCAAATGTAAATACAGGAAGAGGTCTTTAATGAATTGAAGGTTAGAAAATACAAAGTAAATACAAAGTGTAAATATCAAGTAATAAACATTGTTAAAGGATATTTTAGTCAGTAAAAGTGTATTTAGTTAAAAAAAGTATTGTTAAGTTCAAAGCAAGTTATTAATTAAAGTATGTTAGTGTTTATCCCTTGCTGTAATTTTTGTAACCCACGAATTTCGAAGGGTGTGTTTCCTAAGGGGTAGAAACACGTTACAATAAAATATACAATTTCAAGTCAGTTTCTTAAACTGTTAGAGTAATCGTTCGCACAAGAAAAGTTACAGACAGATAGATGTACAGACAGACTTTTTTTTTCATTCAAATTTGGAATCTCCACATTTCATTACATTCTACACCTATTTCAACAAAAGAAATTACGATTGTACTTTCACTCCACTACGTGAATGTGGATATAATTAAATTGGGTGAGCATGAAATATGCTCACATCATAATTGTTAAATAAATGTTATAATATGAAAATTAAGTTTAGAACAAAACTGGATTTCCTTACCGGTATCATATGACAAGTACGAAGGTAATCACCTGCAATAACGTTAAATAAAGTGACCTTGACCTCCAAATGCAGCATGATATATGATGTATGTCTGGTAACCTTATTACCCGCCTGTAAAACATAATATCGTAGCTCTAGCGCTGACTGAAAATTATTTCATCAATGATGATCGTCAATTCAAGTTTAGTCCCATACAGATCGAGCTCCCATGACAAAAAAGGTACCTCATCGAACACCTCACATTTAAAAGGTTGAAATGGTTGCAAAAAATGCAAATGAATTTTGGAATTTAGGTTAAAAAATTGATTCTACTTTTCAAAACACCTGCTTGAAATTTTACGCAATTTGTGGTAAATAACGAACCATTTTTGAAAAAAATTTGTTTTGACAATTTTTGTTAATTAACTTCTGACATACCTTTTGTTATTAATTCTTTTTTTTATGAAAATGCACTTATAACACCTCCCTGATTTTTGTTTTGAAATGAAGTTTAAGATCTCTCCTATCTATTACAACTTGTTCGGCTGACAATTTTTGTTAATTAATTTGTCAGACTTAATTTTGAATGCACAGCATCAATACATCAGGATCAATCACTGGCATCTCACACCTTAAAAAAATCAACTGAAGTTTAAGATCTCTTCTATGCATAAACATTTGTCTGTCATTGAAAAAATGTTTTTCACCATGTCAGACATTAAAAAATGTGGAAAGCAATGCCTATTACATGCCAAAATAGAACTCAAATTTAATTATAAGAAATTGTGACTTCTATTTGGTCTAGAAATACAAAATGACATCATTGGCAAGTCACAAAATCTCTGTTTCTTAAAATTTCATAAAAATTGAAATAAAAAAAAATGAGTTAGAATTTAGCATTCATGGATTTCTGTACTCGTTGTGACAGAAGCAAAAACACGTCAGACATTAAAAAATGTGGTCGTGGCACTTACAAAATGAAGTCTGTCCCGGTGAAAAACATTTTTTCGCTGACAGATCAATTTTAATGCATAAAAGAGATCTCAAATTAAATTACAGAAAAAAAAAACGCTGCCTAAGGAATCACTACTTCCACATCCAGATTTTCCATCCTAGTCTCTTTGAAGGAAAACATCTTGACTATATTTGCACTCTAGTATGTGGAAATAAATGGTCATAGAATTTTAATAATAATTAAGGCAGATGTCATAAAAAATTAAAAAGTTGGTTTCTAGCATATACGCCAAAAATGAAGTTTCTTGACTCTTATTAGCTTACTCTCATTGAGTTAGAAGGTAAGGAGAAGACATCCTGTACAAATTTCCTATAGAGAAACGGCATCAGTGGGCGTGGCTAAATGTAGTAACAATATGGTGGTTTTGCCAGACCCGGACTAATTAAAATAATAAGAACTTTGTACCCTGATGAGACGGTCTATCCGGATAACGCAAATAAATGTTCAATTCAATAAATGTAAGAGTTTTAACAGTTTTTATTTACGTTGATATATAAAATGTGCAATGTTATCCTAAAATAAACCATTTGTTTCTATTCTACGAAATATATGACCTGAGTATATTAAAAAAACATTTAATTAGCTGTTTTTTTTAATACGGCTCTATTTGTTGTTTACACTAACTATGAAATGTTATTCCCGTTGATTTCTTCTTGTCAACACCTTCTCTAGAAGAGCAACTTCGTTTAGCACAGGACACCATAGTCCTTTTAATGTTTATTGCCTAAAATTTAACAAACTATCAGTAAAAATCACAATAAATCGCACGGAAAACAAACTGTCACTATTTGACGGAAAAGTAGTAACAAGATGGCGAAATGATGCCGTTTTTGATCACGTGACAGCTTCTCCCTACCTTCTAACTCAATGCTTACTCTACTTATTTTCCCCAATTTAAGTCCCCCCCTACCCCTTCAACGGAATCATTTCAATCAGATGCCATTACAATACATACGTGTACCAAATATCAAGTGAATATCTCAATTTTATTTTATCAATTCCTTTAATATTGGAGTAGTGGTGGTGAGGGCGTTGAAAATTATTATAAAGAAATCTGAGGCCTTGGCTTCTAACATATACACAGAATCTCAAGTTTCTGCACTCTTACCAACTTACTTTACTCATTTTACCCTATTTACCTCTACTTGCCCCCTACCCCTTCTACGGAATCACCTCAATATATCATCTAGTTCCAGATGCCGTCTTAATACATACGTGTACCAATTTTCAAGTGACTATCTCAATTTAATTTTATCAGCCCCTTTAATAGTGGAGTGGTGGAGGGGTTGAAAAAAGTTATAATGTCTGAGGGTTCTTGGCTTCTAGTATATACACCAAATCCCACGTTTCTGTACTCTTACTTGCTTGTTTTACTCATATTCCCCTATTTACCTCTACTTACTCCCACCCCTTCAAGGGAATCATCTCAAAATATAATCTAGTTCAGGTGTCGTTGTAATATATACGTGTACCAAATTTCAAGTGCATATCTTAATTTTATTTTATCATCCCCTTTAATAATTAAGTGGGAGGGGATGGGAAATATTATAAAAAAATCTGAGGCCTTGGCTTCTAGTATATACACCAAATCTTAAATTGTTGCACTCTTACCAGCTTGCTTTACTTATTTTCCGTTACAGGTAAATTTCTTTTTGTGATTGCTGTTTTTTCCAAGATTTTTTTTTACTGTGTTCTAAAAATAAGACAATTTGTATCTAACCCTAACCTCAACATACAATAAATACCTCCTTGACAAAAATAATCATCTTCTGTGAAATGAAGTGAACAAACCTTCATGTACTTTGTTCCAATTTTTATTGTGAAGGCTTATGTTGGAGATTTTTTTGCCGAAGACGAACAGTGAGAAACTGAACAATATTGATTCACATTGTTTTCAATTTTAATTGAATCCAATCGACAATAAACACAACGTAAGTAAAACAATTATGACACAAGCAAACAATAAAAGTTTTCACTTGTCATCTCACACAAAGTAGTTCATAATCGTCACCGTAGGTGGCGCATCGCTTATTTTGAATCCTATTTAATCCCCAACCTTTCACCGGATAAGTTCAAAAAACAATCTGGTTACAGATCTCGTTATAATACGTGTATATTTCAAGTCAATATCTTAACCGTTCCAGAGGCAACGTGCGCTCAAAGGTACAGACAGACAATTTTGTTTGCTCAAATTTAAAATCTCGACGTTTTATGACATCCTAAGCCCATTTCAACCGAAAAAATTTGATTTTTTTTTTACGATTACTATACTTCCTCTCCACTACTTGGATGTGGAAGTAATTAAGGTGGTGTTTTGACGGGACCATTGTAAAAGCTTATTTAAAAAAAACGTAGTCACGGCACTTAAAAATTAATCCTGACATCGTGAAAATCATTTTTTCAATTAACAAAAATTGTCAGCCCGACAAATTGTACTAGATAGAAGAGATCTTAAACTTCATTTTAAAACCAAAATCAAGGTGTTATGAAGTGCACTTTCATAAAAAAAAATTATAACAAAAGGTCCGTCTCTGAAAATTTCAAGCAAGTGTTTTGAAAAGTAGATTTTTTTAGCTAAATTTAAAAATTCATAAAAAATAACAAATTTTTACTAGTCTGTCGGGCGTAACATGATTTTTACATGATTTGCAATCATTTTCACGTTTTAAATTTGAGGTGTTCGATGGGGTACCTTTTTTCTCATGGGAACTCGGTCTAATAATGCTACAGCTTCTTATCATAATTTTGTTCCGTGACAGGGTATTTTATAGCAGGATAGCCACCGAGTAAGGTGTTTTAACAAAACTAAAAATGTATAATAGATTGGTGGTTCAATACTATTAAAATAAGATATCAATTACATGTATATCAATGGCCTAAGCCGGTTGTGACAATAAACCCTTAAATTTTTTTAAATGTTAAATTTGTTTTTAAGGTGCTGTAATAAAGTTTAATATGCTTATATTTTAAAATGCAAACAAACAGACAAACAGACCTTGGTATCTTACGCAAGTATCATAGACATATTGAAAATACCTGACAGAATTGGTTGGTAGGTTTTTAACTGAGAGTTGATAAACATTTTAATTGTAATACCTGAAATATTTTCTTATCTTCTTTCCTCGGGCTCAATTCTCGAACTCACTGGAAAATGTTCCGATGAGAAATACTTTTCCACTAGTAATTTCCCATGAGAAGAACAATTTGGTATTCTCGAGCACTTTAGGAGTGTAATAAACGTTTGTGTTTACAACTATATTGCAATTTTCTATCAATGTTACCATATATCTAGTCCTATATGTTCCTAAGCAATGGAAAACCATTCAATTTCAAAACTAGTAGTTTGTATAGATGTGACGAAAGTAATATATTACCATAGGTTTTTACATATTGATAATTTATCATTTATTAATGTTAAAATTGCTTTCAGAGCAAAATTGTCTATAACCTTCTAGTTTCTCTAACTATATAAGATAAGTTGATTATCCCGTTATATCAATGATATCGATATTAATATACGATTCAAATGTATTGACCCCTCACTTTAACCGCGAATATCTCGGAAACGGAAGAGCGGAAAAATTGAGAAAATTATGTGTTCCTTATGTGTCTATTCTAAACCATTCACTGAAATTTGAATAATGTACATTGGACAGTTTTGACATTCTGCTAAGTTATATTGAAGTATGCCCTTCCTTTTAAGGAAATTTTACCAGTTTTAAATCCATTATATCTTGGAATATATGTAAATAATATTTTAGGTACCGATAAAGCATGGCATTTTTTGTACGAGTTCAAAATTTTTTATTCCAAAACTTTGCAGTTATTCTCAGGAACGTGACCTCATATGACCTCGGTTATTTATCAATGTATTTATTTTTTTAAATAAAATAGTTAATTATACAAAACGTAAACATTTTCAGAAAAAAATATTGATGTAAGTATATCAAATATTATTTTAGTTATCAAGCGCAATAGTTAATATTAGTGCAAGCTTGCAGTAATATTAACTAATATAATCTTCGACTATACACCGTTTTTATGAAAATCGGATTATAGCACCAAAACTGTCCATTTCTTGAGGTCGGGCCAATGAGAACTTTTATTCAGAGAGTGTATTTATTTATTTATTTGATACACTCCGTATTCAACAGATATTCAATTACACATAGGAGATAGGTGAACTAAATTTTAAAAATTCACAGATTTCACAATCCTTGCAACCATCGGGACATTGGAAATGATAACACCATACATAAAACATAAACTTATTCTGGACTCGGCTTCGCCTCGTCCCAAGAAACATGAAGCACGGAAGAAATAGTTGAACAGGCGGTACAATATCGATCGGCGCTGATCGACTACCCGCATCGCTTCCCACATAGCAACAGGCTCTCGCTCAGTATTACATCATCTGACCTCGATACTTTCATGTCGACGGCCTTGGAAAAAACTCGTAACTTTTGTCCCATACGCGAACATTAACATGTTAATAGATTGTCAATTGAGATCTACAACATATTAAATCTTCAGCAAGATCCACCGAAATCCAGTTTCCATAAGAAACATGCTGGGTCCATTAAGGTGAAACCTGATACCCGGCATTTACAAAAATATCCGGTGCATCCCTACTACTATCACTTTGTAGTTTAAAGTTCTCGAGAGATTCTTGGTTGTGCTGTTTGTGAAACAGTGCTAAAATGCCTATGAGAAAATTAATATAAAATTTGAATTAGTCTTTTCAATTACAAACTGATTAAGCAAGTAAAAGTAAAACTATTTTATTATTTTTAAGTGACAGAAATATAGAGATCCTGTGAATGACAGGACAAGCGAGGACAATATCCTTGTCTCTTTCGTCTTCTGTTTATAATTGTACTATCTACGCTGAAAGCATTACCTATTTCCGATTAATTTTAAATTAAAAATAGGTTTGATTTAGAAAAAAGGTGTTTTAAATTCTCTTAGGCCAACATATCGTGCCAAATATTTGTATGTATAAACCGGACACCTTGTATCTATTATGTACCAAATTTTAACATTTTAACTCTCGGAAGATAATTCGACTCTCACCTCCATTTTTCATATGGGATCAATTTACAAAAATATTCTATATAGAACGACGAGAAATGCCGTTGACGTGCCTCAACTCGAAATCCATATTTCAGGATGTATCTATATGTTTATTATAATATATATATTCAATAAGTGTTAATTTTCAGGGTTGCTTACGAGGTCTGAAATCATTAAATTTAATAGTGATAATTGCTTTTTATTAATAATCTTATATTAATCAATCAAACAACCCGTTTATTATTTTTTTTATCAATTAAAATGTTGTTTAAAATTTCCACATTTTGAAAATAAAGCTATATATTTATATTTATTGGTATAGTAATTAGTAGTAATAAACCGAATAATTAAATTCATATATATCTGCTATATTATTTTCTAATACATATTATTTATTATACGTGTTTGATTTAATCAAACAGGTATGTTATAAACATGATTAATAATCACCGGGAAAAAAATGTACAGATATATCGTCGCCCTTATCACGTATGGGCGTAACTAACAAAAAATGCAAAATTGAGTTTCGCCGGTTCTAGGCTTTCCATGGGTGCACTTTTCATCTCACGAAGTGGCGCAACTGTATATCTTATAGTTTCGTCACAAACGATATAATAATTGAGGGCGTATCTGCCAAAGTCTCTACATGGTTTCTCACGTATAGGCGTAAAACAGATAAGTCTGTTCAAAAACTTATCTTTCCTGTCACCCAAGGGGGATCAATGTTCACTATGTGTAACTTTTCGAACAGGAGACGAAAAACAGACAATGCTCATATTGCAGAAAAAACTGCTGTCAGGAAAATTAAATCTAAATGTAAAGAGGAAGCCCAAAAAGATAAAAGCATGTTATATGGAATAGTTGATGTGCAGCAAGTTTTATATCTGCCTATTTCAAAGGAAAGCCCAATTTTTTATAAAAGCCGATTGTTATTAAAAACTTGACAATTTACGATATATTGCTAATAAAGAAGATTTCTACTTTGTCTGGAATAAGGCCATAAGTAAGCGTGGTTCTTCAGAGGTCGCAACCTGTAACGAGAGTTGCTCTATTCTTTCTCATTAGAAGAAATATCTTTATATTTCGAAACTTCACATGGGCACAACGAGGGTGATTCTGCTCATAGTGCAATTTCTTCTGCAGGGGACATATGTATTCCTGCCCAGCTTCACCCTAGTATTTGATTAGTGTGACGGAAACAGCCCTATAGAGAGAGTTATACCAATGAATTATAATGACTTTAAAGATTTCAAGTCTTTTTCAAAGCAATTTAGTATCTTGACAATTAGAGAAACTGATCGAGGCAATGTGATGTAGCCAGATATGATGGAAGTAATGTTTAGAAAGTAGCATATCCAATATGCAACTTCATGCTTTAAATAATGATCCCAAAAATACCTGAATGAAAATATGAAGATTTGTTTTCACTCTGTGTAAAGAATTTTTTAGATCTTTGCGTCATGGCCAACAGTGAATTAATTCATCGTTATTCTTTTCTTTGCAAACATTACAGTCAGCATTACAGAATGTTACATTTTTACTTATAGCAGTATTCTTTTTTGTTAGAACAGTAATGGAATTGAAAAGTAAAGTACACTAGTTGTGTAAAAAGCTATTAAATAAAAAAATCACACTAACTTTCACCGTTTTTTAATGGTTATTTATCGTCTCTATTATAGACCTATCTTACGTAACGAAATAAATATACTTTCACGTAAAGGCGTATCTGCAAATTTAGTCCTCTAAAAAAAAAAGTATGATAAGTACATTAACTATTATTAAATGAGCATAAAATACATATTCTCTGGGTATCAACTCTAAGATATCATTTTAGAATACTGTGAAACAGAAATGATACGGCCATTTAAATGTCACACATTTCTGTTTTTGCTTTCTCCTGTAAAATATTCAGATACGCCCATACGTGATAAGGGCGACGATATGTTTCATAGGTAGGTGAATCGAAATTTCAAATTTAAAAAGTGTTTTGATATATACAGGGTGTAATTAGTTTCATGTCATTAAAGAAAACTGGTGGTAGGGAACGACAAGACAAACAAAAAAACCTTATATAACATGGGGTCTAAAGCTCATAGTTTTGGAGAAAAAAAATCAACAAAAATTTTGCAAATTTTCAATAACATTTTTTGAGAACTGCTGGAATATTGAGGTAGGTTTAGATTTAGATCTGATCTGAAGAAAACTATACTCTAACTCTCCCTTGTGTAATATTTTAGTTACTGTCGGTGCTTCGTTATGTACACACGTCCAACCCCCGCCGTTCGTTGTTTTTGTTATTTTTGAATTTCGCGTCATTGTGTATTTATAGTTAAGATTTATTTTATTGACTTACCGTTCAAGTTGTCAAATTCTTGATTACGTACAGACACAACTTACTTGTTCGTTCTTTTTTGGCCTTTGTACCAAGTTTTTATTTTATTTTTCTTTATTGATAACGTTAGTTGATAGTTTAGTGTTGAACGAAGTGCGTATGTACTTAATTCGACGTACCGAACTGTGTATTGATACAGATGCAGAGATTTTGAATCATTTAGGTAGATAGTAAGCCTTTAACCCAGGACACTCATTTATGTTACAAATGTTAATAAACCACATTTAAATCTTTCTAAATTATAAACAATCCAATATTTTGTTCCAAATAAAAAAATACACATGTAAAGAAATGCTCTGTTTAAACCTCTATGGCCATTATTTGCTTGCAATTGTGCACGAAGAGAAAACGAATTATTTACCTCTTTATACTTGCCTCAGTTCAGTTGAGGCGGTACATCAAAGGCGATCGATGATCCTTTGACACCGCGTGTGCCGACCAGCACTTTTTTATGACAATTTAAAAGTTGTATAATTGGGAAGTACAAGTCCATCGACCAAGAAAAGCAGCGGTTCTCAATAGTTGTCTACCATAATATTAAATATGTTAACCTAGATCGGTGTTTCTCTAAGTGCCTCTAGAGGGAAAAGTCATAAAGGTTTTTTATTTGTCTAGTCGGTCCCCATTACCAGTTTTTTTTAATGACATGAAACTGACTACACCCTGTATATAACACGATAACTTCTGTTAGATATAAAATATGTATCTAGATTATATATTAATTGATGAACTGCTTTTGAACAATTAATAGTATCTATAACTCACTTGTGAGTTACTATAAGTCACTAGGTATAGTGCCAATCAACTTTTCCTTGATGCCTAGCCTGTCCAATCGATGTAACGCACTACGCGAAGGTGGCACTGTCCAAGACAATTTTTTTCCGATAGGGTGAAATAGAATGGACCATTATTATTGTGGGGAGGAAGGTGATTTGACATGTTTGCATAGTTTTGACGTCAAATCAAGTTAAGTAATAATTGTGCCTAAAATGGTGTGAAATCGATTAGTGAAGATGAACTATTATGTTAATATTTATTATTATAATCGTAGATAGAGTATAGTATTCAACTTGCGATAATGGTAATAACTCACTTGATGAATTACAGCACGAGCCGCAGTCGAGTCGCCATAAACTTCATCTGCGTGGGTTATTACCTACATTGTCTCGTTGAATAATATACTATTATTACAAATATGGAACATTGTAAATCAACGTGGTAAACTACTCCCTATTGAAATTGGTCCATATCCGTCATCGAGTGATCGCCAGAATCTTGCAAATTATCATGTTTTGTATAAAGTGTGTTTTATCATAAGTTTTTGAATAGAACACAGAAAAGAAAGATATACAAGATATCGAAACTACAATATAGCTTCTTAATTTCTCAACTGAAGATCAGGATGGACAGGTGATCCGCTTTTTCTATTCCATTAACAGTACAGTTTGTAGTTTCAGTCGATCATGGTATTGTGTGCGGTAGTTGCTAGTAGTGGTTGTGACTTCTAAACAATGTTCAATATATATGATTGTTTGCAAACTATTTCTCAGCCATTATAATAAAAGCAATGTTGAGTAAGGAGGATATTTAGACATATTTTTTTGCTATAAGGACTAAACTACCCTAGTGTCTCAGATTCGAACGAATTTTACTTACATTAGATGATACACAATTATTCCATTTCATTTTTGTTAATGTTAACTTTAATAAAACTATTACGAAACCAATGAAAGTTGCAGTCTGGTATTACTTTGTGGAAGGCTTTTACTGCTTAGGATATGCTGGCGATCTAGTAATAGTAGTCACGGGGCCATTTACGAACACAATATTATCGACGGGCGGTGTAACGAGGAAGAACTCTCCATAAATTCTCAAAAACCACAGTCGTCACTTTTACACGAAAAGGAGCCCTGAGAGGCCTAAAACTCCTAGCATTATGATGAGGTATTTTATTTAGGCGATTTTAACGTAGATATGTTAAGGATGGATTCCCGGGCATCTGTTAAACTCAACACGGTACTTGACACATACAGCCTGGTACAAATCGTAGATTCGCCAACCCGCTTTACTCTCACATCAGCAACTCTTATTGACCTTATAATAACAACAAATAAGAATATTGTAGAAAATGTAGAAGTAATTTCATTAAATCAAATATCCGATCACAAGCTTGTTTGCTGCGAGCTAAGTATTACCCATACAAAAATAAGCCCAGTATACAAAACAAATCGAATTCTGAACAAATTTCACAATGTCCGTCCTTCTGTCTGCCCGTTAAGTTTCTTGTAAGGACGATAATTTGAGAACGAAAAGTTCGATTGTATTGAAATTATTGAACAGTAAATTAGTGTTAGCTAGAGAAGAACTATTGTTTTTTAACCAAATCGATCAATAGATGAAAAGTTATTAATTTTTTAAGTTTTAAAAAATATGTATTTTTTATGCTTTACAAACATTAAATAAAAAATCGCATCTAGTTCATATATTAAAAAATGTCTCTTTTGTTCTAGATCCAAGAGTAAATGGTTGGGCCATGATGTCTAGTCCGTTCCCAACGCTGTTCATATGTATATTTTATGCGTATTTTTCAAAAGTACTAGGACCAAAACTAATGGAAAATAGGAAACCTTTTAATCTTAGGAATATTTTAATTGTTTACAATTTAGTACAAACTATTTTTAGCGCTTGGATATTTTACGAGGTTAGTATAAAAACATATTAAACTTATAACTATGTACGAAAAATGGATATTATTTCTAATGAAAAATCGAAATTTTTGGGACATGAACCAGATAATTTAATTTACATGGTTGCCGATCGAAAAATTGAATTTTAAAACTTTTATAATAACATGCACATACAAAAATGGATTGGCCTGTACCTACCTATACTACACTAGTGGAACCCTATGTATTTCGACACACTGAAACAGAATTTGAGGTCAGAATGGCTAACTATTTCAACATAACCTCAAAAAACAGTTAACGAGTCCAGGAGAGACGTCCGGTACGGCCGTAAACGATTGGAGAATAAAGGGACGGGTGCATCGATTTCGTGGGGACGAGTTCTATACGATGTTGTCGAGTTTTGGGCAGATCTGACGTGCCGCCCCTGGGTTATGTGGGCAGAACCGTGGAGCCAGAATCGAAAGAGATGGGAGGAAACTGACTGCGGGACGTTGCGTTGTCGGGTAGTTGGAGGAGGTTAGGTGAGGGAGGGAGTCGACCGCATATCCATTAAGGGGGAGACGGGGGGGACTTACTGAAATATAGGCGGCGGCGCGATAAACTAGACGAAAATCGTCACGAGGACTATACGACGCTGCCAATCCCGATTTATTTCGCCGGATCGGCGGTTTCCAAGATTAAGGGCTACGTCGAAATGTGAACAAAATGGGGGGATTCGCCTAGGTCGTTCCGTGGGGGCAGGAGGGCGGCGATCGTGATGATTTTCGCTTATAGTGGATTTTGAACCTCTTGACGGAAAGGATACGGAGAGGATGCACGCAAAAAAAATTGGATTGGCCTATATAATACATTAGTCTATCCCTATGTATTTTGATCCGCTGAAACTTATTCTGATTTTAGAATTAGTCAATCGATTAACTATTTCAGGATATCCTCGACAAACGTTAAAAATTCCAGAAAATAGACATTTATGCATATTATATAGGTTAAGACAACGGAAAAAGCGTCATTTGAGGAATGATTGTTTGTACGAGCCCTTGGCTATTAGTACATACACCAAATCTAAAGTTTCTGGACTCTTACTAGCTTATTTTTCCTTATTTACCCCTATTTACCTCCCAACCGTTCAGTGGAATAAGGTTAAAATATAATCTAGTTCCAAATCTCGTTATGGCACATGTGTGTAACAAACAAATTAATATATTAAACCGTTCCAGGGTAATCCTGCGCACAAAAGAAATTACAGACAGACGACCGGCAGACAGAAATTTGTTTATTTGCTTAAATTTAAAATCTCGACGTTCCATGACATTCTAAATCGGTTTCGACAAAAAAAAAATATTAACTTATCCACTATGCTTTGACTGCAGAACAAAATAAGATGATTTAAATGTTTAGTAGTAATAATAATAATATTTGTTACAGTATCTAATGAGCGGATGGTGGGGTAGTTACAGCTTTAGGTGTCAACCTGTGGACTATTCGAATAGTCCAATGGCTTTAAGGGTACGTACTTTTTATTTTTCTTACAAATTACCATTTAATTTTTTCAGATATACAGAGTATTTGGTACATCGATAGAAATTTTTCACTGAGTGATAGTTGGGGTTGTTTGGAACCTAATGACCATATTTACTCTTACGCAATGTCTCACCGTTTTTGAGATATCAGTCGTTTTAGATATTTTTACGAAATAGTGGAGTTGTTACTAATACATGTTATTTTTTATGGTAATGAATACTTTCAGCTTTCTTAAATATTTTTTTAAATAATTATGTTAATCTAATTCAAAATAATAGTGACTATAAATGAGTACCTTGCCGAACACTTCTGTGAATTTATCTCTTATCATTCGTAAATTAAATAAAACAAATCGATAGACTGCCGGCACTGCCGACTAGATGCAGATGCAACTTCCCAAAACTGTAAAAGTTCTATAAAATAGAACCAATTAAACTTATTAGCAGAAAATACTAGTACTTAATTATTTTAACTTTTACAGAAAACTTATCACAGATAGAAAATATATATCATTCTTATATTCTAAGAAAGAATCAATTAGATATCCAAATTAAAAAAAAGACTAACATAATGCATAGTTCTCTATGTTTTTAAGTCCAAGTCTCATACCTCAATTTTAAAAAATTACTGAGGCCATAGGCGTGAAACAGAAATAGAGAGAGTAAAGGGGTCGAGGCAAGGATTAGAGAATTAACAAGGTAGGAGAGTCAGACAGAGAAGATGGAATTGAACGAAGATCGTTGTTAACTCCAAATTAAAGGGACACGACATCCAGCGGAAACAGTTTCGGGATTTGTCTGGTATGCATCAAAAGGATTTGATCAAGATTGCTAAAAGACAGGTTGACTCGTAAGAATCTGCATGTGTTACGTCACGCGTAGCCCTCGATGAAAGCCGCGGGTGACTGTTTTTTCTTTATTTTATAAAATAAATTACTGGATTACTTTCTGTCATTGAATAATCTAATTAAATAGAATGAACGCAGAAATAATACTTGAGGCTTCATGTGAAGTATGTTACCAACCAACCTGTTTCTTTAAGAGTCTTGGGTTTTGACTTGACAATCTGCAGAGTTCGGTCGTTTTGTTAGAAGCGTGTTGTCGAATTTTCACAATTCTCCTCTTTCTCTCTTATTTAAGCGTCTCTGTCTGATTGACACATCGTGGCAACTGCTCGATAGCTTCAATAGCAAAATCCTGCAGCAAAATCAAGAGTAGTAGAGTAGTATTATTATGAGAAGATGCTCGGGGCGGAGCTAACGTGCGCGAATATTTTTACCAGTGACACATCATCTGGGGTAGAAGGATATATAATAATTGTAATCAAATTTTCGAGGTCGAAGAGCTATGCAATGTAGAATATTAAAGCTTGTCACACTCTGGTGTTTGCGATGAAGACATTCTTCACTGAAAGTAAGGTTATATCACTTAATTTAATCAGAAACGGCGAACACAACAAGTATATCGCAGCACAGATCCTGTAACATCAGGTTGACGGTGTCACTGGCTTCGACGTCAAATATGACGCAGTTCGCTCTCATTGGCCTAGAACAATGGAAGCACACAAACTCGTTTCTGCGCATTATTTTTTGCGAGCATCTTCTCATAATAATACTACTCTACGATAAGTAGATAATCTAGAAACTGTTCATTTAAAAATAGATAATAAAAATAATAAAGTAACAAATAATAATATAAAAATAATTTTAAAAAATTAGATCTAATCCTGGAATTTTTAACATCAGAGCCACCGACAGTCCAAAATTCGAAAAATCTATTTATAGAATAACATAAACCTTATAAGAACATACTTATTTAATATCTGATTTCCACTAAAATTGATTTCTGGGGATTCCTGGGGTCGCAGATTACAAACATGTGATCAAAACTCAAAAATTCAAATTGGCGGCGTCTTATCATATTATTTATTTTATCATTTGTCGGAAGATAAATGGTTTTTCGCCGACCTTATTAATTTTCAGAACTTTGGTCGAGGTAAAACCCTGCTTTAATAAAACATCACAAAAAACGCCTTGGAATAAAACCAGACCTTTTCTCGACGCGTGAAGGTCAGTTGTGCAGCGCTAGGTACAAACGTGAACACACAAATTGTGAAATAAAACAAAAATGCGTGTTTCAAATTGAGTTCACAACTATCTTGAATTTTCGATGAAGATGAGAAAACAGATGAAATATAGCCGAACGATGAAGATAAAGAGCATGGGAAAGTTGCCTTATTCTAAATACATCGAGGAAACGGAACACACAGGAGACGTCTTTTTTCTCATTAGATAATTTTAGTTTCAGACACAATATACAAAATGATTTAAAACGTTTCAAAAAAGCAGAACTCAGTTTATAAGAAGAGGACAATGGGACCATCTCTCATAACAATACAACAGAATAAAACTAAACCATCCTTTTCCACCGCATGCCAGATTAAAAATCGCTGCTAAAGAATCACTGCTTCCACGTCCCTATTTCCCATCCAAGCCTCTTTAAACGAAAACTTGATACTCATATATATTTTTACTCCAGTATGTGCATTGGAAAAATCATTTCGGTGAAATTTTCTTCAAACTTTGGGAATAGGTAGTTCAAGGGCTTCCGAACCAAAAAATGTGATATGAAAAAATTGATTTAATTACAGTGACTGGAAGTTATGCATATGCATCTATTCATAACATAATTTTTCAAATATTTTTAACTTCTTACCTTCTTTAACTGATTATTAAACCCACCATTCAGAGAAAAAGCTTCAAGACTATTGAACAAAATACGCTTTATTAATAAAATACAAATAAAAATTTCCCGTCATCAGCATTTCTAATAAAATTTTTAAAATTTTCTTTTGTCAAACATTTACTGCCAAATTAGCCGATTCTTCTATGTCAGATGGAATATCGATATGTGAATCAACCATTCTCAACTTAATGTGCCTAAACAAATTCAGCAGATCGACAAGTAAAGTTTGTTTTTATAGTTCTCTTCATATATTTAAAGCAAATAAAAAATGTCGGGGTATTTGATCTTTACCGCAAAGTCAAAAGCGCCGACACTTTTTATGTGCCTTAAGTATATGAAGAGAACTATACCACTGTTAACCCACAGTTAAAGCTCAGGTAAAATGATAAATATAAAATTTATTTTTAGGACCGCAGGCGTTAGCTATGATTGAAACCGCAAAATGGTATTCAAAATAAATTGCCACTTCTTTTTTTTTATTTTAGAGTGGTCGAGTGTAATTAGACACAAACAGTAAGAAATGACGGAACACAGTTATAATGAATGGATTTGCATGATTTCTTTTTTCATTGAGTTTCTAATACTGAGTACAAAAAGGTTACCCTTTAAAAATTGCCGCTTTTTACTTGGGGGTGGTTTGCACCCCCATTAGATGGGTTGGCAAAAATGCAAAATGGTAACTACCGAATCTGATATAGAATCTTATTATAAAGAGAAAGGTGGTTTACAATTTTTCATCAAAATTTATATTTTCCAAGTTATATCCATTTGAAGATTACGATTTTAGCTTTAAAAATTGGTACCTTGAGGCTGGCAGGAAACAATTGCAGCAACAGCAAATATGAAAAACAGGACAATAATAGTACATCAAGAAGAAGGAGAGCATATAATCTTCCATCCTACTAACCAACAGGGAAGAGAGAACACACCACTAGAGATAGTATATAGGAAGCACTGAAACGAAAGAAATCACTACGATAGCGTGATTATTGCACATGAAAAACATGAAGCAGAACAACCAGAAGAAACATAAGCTCGAACTGGGGCTATAACACCCCGCCCAGAATTAGAAGAAGCAACGCACATAAACATGTACCAAATATCACAAAGAACAGAGGAAGCCAACAGTCAAGAATTACAACACGATGACATCATTCTGGCGACATGGAATGTCAGAGGCTGCATAACGAGAGAGAAAAGAGAAAAAATCGATGAGGCTCTTATGATGGAACACATACACGTTGCATGCATACAAGAGACACACATGATAGACGGAACTGCAGTTACTCAAAACTACAAATGGCATCTAAGTGGAGGAGACAAAGAAAAAACCAGCAGAGGAGTCGCATGGGCAATAAGACGGAACACCCCTATCCAGATAAAGGCAAGAAAAGTAAACGAAAACATAACCATGGCAGACTTACAAATTGGAAAGGAAAAAAAAGGTATACACGACCATCATAATGCCTACGATGATATATGGAGTCAAAAACGCAGCAACGACAAAGGCCAACAGAAGAAGCCTGAGAAGAGCTGAAAGGGACATTATCCAACTGCTAGCAAAAACAGAAAAACCAGAAAAACGGCAGAAAACGTCAACATTACTAGAGAGAAGAACAATAATCAAAAGAATAGATTCATACGCAATGAAATACTGGGGACACGTCCAAAGACGGGACACGACACACCTACTGAAGAAAGCGCTGCGAATGAACAGCAACAAACTGAAAATAAGGAGGCCATGCTACACATGGATTACATCAATCGAGAGGATTATGAATAAGCTAGGAAAGGATTATACACACTGGGAAAAGTTGGCACAACAAAAAATGGAATACAATAAAGAAATATCAAGGATATACGCACTGCCAGACTCAGGAACAGAAGAAACAGAAAACTCAGAAGTAGAATAGGAGAGAAGATTATCACAGACAGAAACTAAGAAGAAGCATATCACAAAAACCTGAAAGTAAAAAGAAGCACGAAAACCTAAAAGAAGCATCTCACAAACGCCTACACTTTCCATCCGATGAAGACAGAAGGAAAACAAGAAGAAACATCTCACCTACACGCTCCATCCTATACTCCTACCCCATGCGTCATGCGGCTCTCGCTGCTGACAACAAGCATGCCCAATGTCCAGTCCAGCGTATGCAGCTGGTCCGGCGGTATATAAAAGCACCGGGGGTTTGTTCCGGCACACGGTGGGATGATCGGTGGGCGATCGGGCTGTGTGGTGGAACAAATCTCCCTGCACCGGAATCGGCAGCAGTGCCCACCTTACGCTGGAAAATCAATCAATCAACTGTATCGCTGCTGATAACAAGCATGTCCCATGTCCAATCCAGCGTCGTATGCATAGATAAACTACACAATAGATAATAGTCCACTCAATGTTAAAATTTTGAATTACAAAACATCAAGTAGCGACATCCCTTGCAGGGACACATTACCATTTGTAAATTTAAATTTGCATTTCTCCCATTTACCTACTACAACTACTAGGTATGATTTTTTCAGAATACTGTAAAAATGGTTCTCACCCACACAAAGCGGCAAATTAAAAAAAATATGCATTTGTACAACGGGTAGCCTTTACCTCGGCAGAAGGTACAATTAGATCTGGTATTTTCATCACCAAATAATTAGGTATTTAGTCGTTACATTCTCTGCCAAATCAACAACTTTCTTATTGTCAATTTGCCAAATAATGTACCGAATAGATAACTAATCGAAGGTAGATGAGACGTCTTTATGTACCTAATTTTACTAAAATAAAGTAATATCCACAAAAAAATTTATTAACTACTTAAAAAAAAACGAATGAAATTTAAAATTTTTATTTAATTTACATGTGTTTTTTAAATTCCTGTGGATTTCACAAAAAATTTCACTCGTTTTGGTCAACAAGTCTTGATTTCTTGGAACACAACAAGGCCTCATTCGGGTAGTTTTTATTTCTGTACGATGAATTGTTCTAAAAATATGACAGTTTAAAAATGGCGTTCGAACGTTTATCAGACGAGATACAAATCTCAAATATGTCAAAAACAATCAATATGATGTTAAAAATACGTATAATAGAAATTAATGGATTTTAAGTACCCTTTGATATGATTTTTTTCTATCCGTACAGCTTGAAAAATAACGATGTTATGTGCAAAACTGCTGTCACTGGCCATATAATAGAAATTCCAAAAATCTGTACCAGCTTTTATTAATATATAGTATTACCAACATGCTCTGAGTTTGAGAGTTCCAATTTATCAAAAGTTTTGAAGAAATATAAGATTTAAAGGTATTTCTTTGCCACTATGGACGTTTAGCTCCACATTTGTTTTGTCATATGTACGAAACTATTAATTCTACAAATATTAAAAAAAAAAAAAATATATCGCTTTTTCAGCTTTATTTTTCTACATTGTCATATTTTCTTTAATGCAATTGTTTTGGAGTTAATTACAGAAAGAAGGAATTTCTTCGGCAAAATCGTAAAATTTCTCTTAATTTGAAGTAGGTATATTTTTATAAACGACTGCTTTAAAAATGCCAAGAAATTAGAGCATATTAGTGATGCTACTACGTATTAAGAGAAACTTGTATAGATTTTTTTAAATTTCCATTATAATGCCAATGACAGCAGAAATATCCTAAATATTTTCTTAACAAAATATTACAAAGCACTCTATCATTATTTTGCACATAACATTATTGTCCTTCAAGCTATAATACGTATATAAAAAATCCAATAAAAGAGTACTTCAAGCCCTTTAATTTCTATTACATGTATTTTTAACATCATACCGATTGTTTCAGACATATTTGAGATTTAAACATTATATCTCGACTGATAAGCGTTCGAGCGCCATTTTTAAACTATCATATTTTTAAAACTATCCATCGTACAGAAATAAACAAAACACAAAATACTTGTAATTTCATAATGTTATTTTTTGTACCATACTACTTTTTCCATAAATTTAAGACTTTTGAGTTATTTACGAAAAACAGTCTCAAGGTAGGGATAGTATAACAAACACTCTTAATAACGAACTTGATATTTTGTACGACTGACTATGTGGTAATAAGCTAAAACTAAATTCGGATAAAACCAAACTTATGGTTATAGGCTCAAAATCTCTATGTAATAAATTCCTAGGTAGCAATATAATTAAAATAAATGAGTGTGTTGTAGAAAAAGTTGACCAAATTAAGTACTTAGGTATTATGTTGGACCCACAACATATTTAGTAATCAGGCTAATTATATGTGTAAAAAGATTGGAATAGAAATAGGCTTCTTTCACAGAATTGCTACTAACTTGTCGCAGTGGAGCAAATTACTTATACACAACACCATAATATATTCTACCAATTTTCTAAAGCTAAAATTGTAATCTTCAAATAATTATAACTTGAAAAGTTTACATTTTCGTGAAAAATTGTAAACTACCTTTTTCTTTTACAATAGGATTCTATATCAGATTCGGTGGTTACTATTTCACTTTTTGTGCACCCCTCTAAAGGGGGTGGGAACCATCCCTAAGCAGAAAGCGGCAATTTTTTAAGGGTAAACTTTTGTGTACGCAGTATTAGAAATCCAATGCAAAAGAAATCATGAAAATCCATTCATTATAACTGGGTTTCGAGGTACAGTACTTCCAAAACTTTGTGAGCCGCGAGATGCGCAAAGGGCGGAGCTTACTCCGCATAAATACATTTTAAAAACATTGACTCAGCTACCATATAAATTTAATAGAACGATTTACTTACATTGTTGGAATTAGATGAATAACCCCGCGCAAAATTCGCTAGTTTCTAAATTAATCTCAAAGGTCCGTGGGAACGGAGATCTGTGGAAAACGACAGCTCGGGATAAAGTGCAAACAATAAATCTGATGTTTTTAGAAAGTTGTGTAGTTGTGACGATCGCCGAAATTATCTATCTGCGCATACCAAGGTCAAAGCTCAAGGTTTTGAAACAGCTCTAAAAACCTAATTGCACTCGACTATAGATAAAATTTTGTACACCTACACTTCCCGTTCTATATTCCTACCCCATGCGTCATGTAGCTCTCGCTGCTGACAACAAGCATATCCCATGTCCAATCCAGCGTCGTATGCAGCAGGTCTGTAGGTGTAGGTATATAAAACATCCAAGGTTTGTTCCGGCACGCGGTTTGGTCGTCCGTTGTGCGGTCGGGTGGGGCCGCCTGGTCGTGGCAATGAATGTCACAGCGAGTGAAGGATGTAATTGTGGTCGGCTGGGCGGCTGCATCTGGCCGTTCGGCGGGTGAACGGGCTGCGTGTTGGAGCGAACCTCCAGACTGGAATCGACAGCAATGCTCACCTTTTACACTGACAAATCAATTAATCAATCAATCAATTTTATTTGACTCGTGTAATTTGCAAAACTCGCTCGCTTCGCTTGTTCGTTTTGGCAAATATTACATTCGTCAACTAAAATTAGTCTTTTCATAAATGGGTACGTAAATAACTATTCCCATTTTTTCCCATTTCTGCATGTTTCTACGAAGGCGTAGAAGGGCCACTTTAAAATTTATTTGTATTAATCTCCAAATTTCGAGTTTTATGTCGAAATTTCGACTTTAATCTCGAAATTTCAACTTTAATGTCGAAATTCCGAGTTTTATGTCGAAGTTTCAACTTAAATGTCAAAATTTCGACTTCAATCTCGAAATTTCAACTTTAATGTCGAAATTTCGAGTATTATGTCGAAGTTTCAACTTATAAGTCGAAATTTCGACTTTAATCTCGAAATTTCAACTTTAATGTTGAATTTTCGACTTTAATCTCGAAATTTCGACTAATCTCGAAATTTCGACTTTAATCTCGAAATTTCGACATTAGTGTTGAAAATACAACTTTATACATGTAGGCTTTATATAATAATTTATAATATCGGGAATTAAAACAAAAAGAAGACATATTAGAAATAGCTAAGGATCTATTTTTCCCTAATGGTGTATCAGTAAAAGGTCGCATTTCAAAATACACAATTGACCTACTGGATTTTAAATGCAATATAGTGGATGATGATATAACAGTTAGTCAAATGTACAAAAGAACTGGCTTAAATAGATTAAGATTCTATTTATCTTCTAAGAAAAAAGTAGCTATAGCAACAATCACTAGCAATTCAGATAATATGAATGAATACGATTCAATAAATCTTGACATTGAGCAGAATGTTCAAGAACTGCCAAATAGTGAATCTGTAAATCTAGAAAATGTGCAATATGTAACTGAATCAGACATTATTGTTCCTTAGTTAAATCTGCCCCTGGATTATTTACCTGAAATTTCGAACGTTCACTTGAACGAATTTCAAATGAAAAGAAAAAATTAATATCAACTGCAAATCGACTTAAGAGTAATTTTTTATTATTATATCGATTGGTACCAATACTCATAATGCTCCCTCAAAGCCTCCCTTACGTCGAACGTATAGCGCACCCCTAAACAACCCCTGACTTAAAAAAATCACTAAAAATGCAAAATGGCCTAGACGTAAAAAATTTCTTTCTAATCTGCTACAAATAATATCCTAAGCATATCCCAAAATCCTCGTTCGGGGATAAGTGGCGGAACACACCCTTAGCCAACCCCTAATCAAAAAAATAAACACCATAAATCCTATCTAGCTTAGACGAAAAATTTTCCTGACTACAAATAATGCCCTAAATATACCTTCAAAGCCTCGTTCACCGCGAAGTGGCGGAACACTCCCTTGGCAACCCTTGTATATAAAAAATCAGAATTAAATGTAATCTGGGTTAAGCATAACATTTTGTAAGCTAAATTTATTATAAATACTACTTTGAACATATTCTCGATGTTTCAATCGCACACAGTGTACTTATGCGCCCCCTGCTTCAACCCTTGATTTTAAAAAATTCGTAAAAAAGTCAAACTGACATAGACCTAAAAGTTTTTTCGTCCTTCTAGTTGCCAACAATACCCCTAACATTCCCTCAAAGCCTTGTTCTCGCCGAACCGGCGGAACACCCCTTTAGCAACCCTTGTTTATAAAAAATCAGCATTAAATGTAATCTGGGTTAAGTATAACATTTTGTAAGGTAAATTTACTATAAATACTACTTTAAACATATTCTCGATATTTCAATCGCACACAGTGTACTTATGCACCCCCTGCTTCAACCTTTGATTTTAAAAAATTCGTAAAAAAGTCAAACTGACATAGACCTAAAAGTTTTTTAAGGATTCTTCAAAAAAGAATCCGTTATCCAAATCCAGGGGCAGATTTAACTGAGGAACAATAATGTCTGATTCAGTTACATATTGCTAATTTTCTAGATTTACAGATTCACTATTTGGCAGTTCTTGAACATTTTGCTCAATGTCAAGATTTATTGAATCGTATTCATTCATATTATCTGAATTGCTAGTGATTGTTGCTATAGCTACTTTTTTCTTAGAAGATAAATAGAATCTTAATCTATTTAAGCCAGTTATTTTGTACATTTCACTAACTGTCATATCATCATCCACTATATTGCATTTAAAATCCAGTAGGTCAATTGTGTATTTTGAAATGCGACCTTTTACTGATATACCATTAGGGAAAAATAGATCCTTAGCTATTTCTAATATGTCTTTTTTGTTTTATTTCCCGATATTATAAATTATTATATAAAGCCTACATGTATAAAGTTGTATTTTCAACACTAATGTAGAAATTTCGAGATTAAAGTCGAAATTTCGTGATTAAAGTCGAAAATTCAACATTAAAGTTGAAATTTCGAGATTAAAGTCGAAATTTCGACATATAAGTTGAAACTTCGACATAAAACTCGGAATTTCGACATTAAAGTTGAAATTTCGAGATTAAAGTCGAAATTTCAACATAAAACTCGAAATTTCGAGATTAATAAAAATAAATTTTAAAGTGGCCCTTCTACGCCTTCGTATGTTTCTGCCTAAACTGCGTATTTTACTTAAGAACAAAAAATAGATCCGGCCTCGAACTATGTTGTCTTCACTTGAAAATCCCAGGGTAAGGTTATTGTACCCATATATTATATAATAAAATAATTTTCAGTTTTATATATTTTTTTTAGCATTTAAATGATATGGCAACTACGAATCTTGAAATTTAACAGATAATAGTCTACTCTAATAGCATTTTAAATTATGTTTGAATGCTAATAAGTTTAAAAAATTAGTAAAAACTAATTGCTTTATTATACAGGGTGGACCGTTAATAAAGGATATAATTCAAGGGTACATTCTTTGGACCAAAATATGAGAATATAGCCAATGATATTTTAGTAAATTGTTGCTGTGGAAAAAGATACAGGGTGTCAAAGTTGTATTTTTTTTTTCTTTTCTTGCAATATTACAACGATCTTCTCCAAAATTGGTAAGGAAACATTTTACTTCCCTCGCATACCAAAGGGAAGTATTGTATTCGAGAAAAAATCACCCTTCGAGATTTTCTTGGATTTTCACGTTTCAGATCACGTAGTCTGTCAGTGCATTAACTAAAAAACTACTTGACGGAGAACAGTCAAATTTAGTAGGTAGCTGACGTTAAGCCACCGAAAAAATGATTAGACTTTTACTGGAAAATATACAGGAAGGATCGTTTTAAGGGATTTAAGGGAACGAAAAAAACTTTTATTGGCTCAAATTTAAAATTTCCACATTTCATGATATTCTAAACTTATTTCAGAAAAAAGAAATTTGAAATTTTTTTACCACTGACTATGATGGAAGAAAAATTTTTTTGCTCAAATTTAAAATTCCCACATTTCATGACATTCTAAACCTAAGTATATATATTTTTTAATTTTTGAAAATTAAAAAAAATGTTCAACTGCTATAGAATAGATGATGGAAAACAAAGTTTTTTTGTCCAAATCTAAAATTTCATGACATTCTAAACCTAGGTATTTAAAAAAATATATTTGAAAATAAAAGAACATTTTGAAAATGTTTGAAAAAAAAATTGCTTTTTTTTTTTATTTTACCACTACTTACTATAGAATAGACAAAAAAAATTGTTTCGCTCGAATTTAAAATTTCCACGTTTCATGACATTCTAAGCCTATTACAAAATTTTTACCACCAGAACAGGTGATAAAAAAATATTTTGCTCAAATTTAAAATTTCCAAGTTTCATGACATTCTAAACCTATTTTTTTTTTAATAATAAAAATTGGAAGTTTTTTAACGACTACTATACATACTTCCACTCCACTACATGTCTGTGGAACTAAAAATGTGACAGATGGCAATTAGTTAATACACTCGTCAAGGAAGACACCCATTATAGTTTTATTGAAAAATATACAGGGTGGTCATTTTAAGAAATAATTCAACCATGGTGAAAATTTGTAAAGATATTCACGCAAGCCTTCCATATTTGGCACATTTTATTTAATTTGAATTTTTGCTGTAAGATGACCACTTGGTATATTTTTTTGACCAAAAGTTATCAGATTTTCTTTGTAATAAGAGTGATAACTACATTCCGTTACGATTAAGTTGTTTCGTAATTAATAACTTTTCAGAGTGACCGCTCTGTAAAAATAAAAAGGGAAGTTCTGTGTGAATACCTTTAATGTTTTTTTTTACGAATTGTGGCACTTTTCTCTAAAAAATCAAGTGCTGAAGTTATTTCTACGTAAATAAGGTACACTTGATAGATAATTCTAACCGTTTTAAAGAAAACTGCCGCAAAATATTTCAAGAATTCTTTGAAAACAAACTCAATTTGAATAAGACAAATTGTATTTATTGAAAAAATTACACAACGTAAATAAAAACTAAAGAGAGACAACTACTCACAAACTTTTTTATGAACTGTTTGCTGCAACTTGGGTAAATTTTCGATGTGGCCTCCACCTACTTCTATGCATTTTCTGACACCCTGTATCTTTTTCCACAGCAACAATTTACTAAAGCATGTTTGATTATATTCTCATATTTTGGTCCAAAGAATGTACACTATATGTACATATCGGGTTATTCACGGAAAGCGGGTATTAGACGTTTCTTGAGATCTGTTGAGTTTAGAAATTAGAAAATTGGTATAAGGGGGTTTTTGAATATGGCGGATTTAACGAAAATATTTTGGTGCATGTGTTACTTCCGCTTACACCGAATGTATTATGAATTACACCCCCTTGAAACTGTAGATTGATACGCCTGTGCCTAATAGTGACTGGAAACTTGTAGAAAGAGATAGGGTTTTCTAGAGTGTGGTGGGAGAACATTCTATATTGTTCTGGAATTGGAAATCTCTGGATGG
This sequence comes from Stenurella melanura, assembly GCA_963583905.1. Lineage (NCBI taxonomy): Eukaryota > Metazoa > Arthropoda > Insecta > Coleoptera > Cerambycidae > Stenurella > Stenurella melanura. Next base: position 102,866,573 of record OY757312.1, read on the forward strand.
ATCTAGAGGCAATTTTGGGATATATAAGGCGAAATCGGCGGCGGAAAAAGGAAGTTTTATAAAAGTGAAGAAATTGAAAAGTGAGGTTAAATAAGAAATAAACAAAGTGTAAAGATTATATTGGTTAATTAAGAAGTATTGTATATCAGTAATTTATTAAATAAAGTGTTAGTGGTTTACCCCCTTGTTAAAATTATTTAGAACCCACGAATTCATACAGGGTGTTTCCCAAAAGGGTGAAAACTCTTAACAGTATCAACTAACTTGGTTATTTTAAACGGAACACTCTATATTTTACTTCATATTTGGATTACTCATAGAAATTTAGCTTGGGTATATGTACCATAATATCCCCTTAAACCTATCAGTTTTCGAGAGAATTAATATTTTTTCCTACCCTTCCGAAAAAAAAAAAAAAAACGATATCTTCTATCATGTAGCCGATTTAGAGGTTTTCTTTTAAAACTCGTATAGGTACCCTATGATCTACCTAAAAGTTGTCTTGTATTTTCACAATATCATACAGGTTATTTTATTTTCACAGCCGAACCTTGTTTCAGTTAATTAGTCTAATTTTTTCAAATCGAACCCCTTGTATATTTTCAGAGAAGTTAATAGAGTGTTGAGTTGTGCATTGATTGGTATTAGCATTCCCTATATCTGTCTCTGTCGGTTTTTTTATTATGTAATATGTAGATATATACAATCAGCACTGTACATACAGCTACATATACAGTGTGTCCCAAATTCGATCCCCACCATTGGGATATCGAAAACTGTAAGAGGTAGAGAATCGGTTAAATTAGCAATGTTGTCGCAATTTTAAGAAATCAAGGCTAACTACGATCGTCTTCGAACTATTTTAAAAAAACTGAAATTTTGTATTTTAGTTTTTGTCAAATATCTTAAAAACGAGCAATCGTACAAAGATAAAACTTTGACTTTCTAAATGCACTTTTTATGAACGTTTTAGTAGTGCCATTAGTTTTTCTCTAAATTGTATAGTTTTTGAGATGCGACCTACAACTTTCAATTTTCTTATATGCGCCATATTGGATTTTTACAGATTTGAAATCTACATAAAATTGTCGTTCTCCTGATGTATAACACTGATGATTTATGATGTTAGTTGGGGCAGCAAACGACAATCTTTGATTTCATGTTAAGTTTATTTACGAATAATAATAATACATCATAATAATAACAACTGATAATACAATAATAACATCAAAGGTATTGTTCAACATGGCCCCCATTGTTATTAATACATTTCATTAGTCGCAAGCGAACGCGATTTGTAGCTTTTCTCAAATGCCCTCTGTTATGATTTCAAATGTTTCAATAACTGGCTCCCTCAGATCATCAATATCGAGAACATATCATAAATTTGGTTCTTGGCATAGCCCCAGAGGTAAAAATAAAGGGGCGTAAAATTGGGCGATCTCGGGAGCCATCTTACAGGTCCATGTGTGGTAATTAATTGTAAATCAAACTGATTGGCAAGATGCTCCTGAACCACACGTGAATTATGTGGTGGGGCACCATCGTGGTGGAACCACATTCTCTGATATTCGGCAAGTGGTATATCATCTATAAAATGTGCATACGCGGATTATTTACTGCCCAGTAATGATGATTATATTTATTGAAAATTCCGTTATTATGAAATCTTGTTTCATCGGTCCAGCAGACATTTAATGGAAAATTCTCTGTATGCTCACACTGAGTAGTGAACAAGTAACAGAACTCAAGGCGGCGTTCGGTGTCTCCGGGTTTTAATTTTTGTACGATCACTGGTTTAAAAAGGTACTTATTATTTTGTAAATGTCTGCGAACAGTTGTTTTTGGCACTAGAGTCCTCCGGCTTAATTCTCGAGTTGAAATTGTGGGTGTTTCGTTAATACTTTCTTCTATATTTAAAATGTCCTCCTGGGTTAAACGACAGGAACCATACTTCTGCCGAGGTGCACAAAAACTTCCATGTTCTTGTAAATTCCTTTGTAATCTAAGAAAAATTGTCTCATCAGGTTGTCGTCTCTCTGGGTACAAATTAGAGTACATTCTGGCTGTTTCTTTACTATTTCTATTCTTTCTGATATAACAGTTGTACATGTCAAATTTTTCAATGTTGGTGTACATCATATTGACACGTTTTACAAAGCACAACTAGCAATTTTTTGTTTCGTAATGTTTTCAAGAATTGTACAACTTGACAAAGTTCACTCCGACTGTGAGTTGCACGTGTTATCACTGGTAGCTGACAACTGAAGTGTCAAGTCGCAGTGCAATTTCACTTATTGTACAGGGTGGGCAACTAAGAATGGAGGTCGGCCATATCTCAGAAACCAAGCATCGCACAAATTTAGGAAAAAAATTACCTTAAGTAAAGTGGCCACGAAAAATCGCTGGAAAATATTTTCGAGTTTCTGAAATGGCCGCTAGGGGGCGTAACAGCCACAACAGAATAGAAAATCAGGTTTTTCTCAGTATTTTGCTCAATTAAGTGGTAATGAAAATACATGCATCGTAATCCTAGGACAATTTTGAATCTTTTCAGTTTTCCATTTTTTTTGTATCTTCAAGAATAAAGTGGTGGGGAGATGCCAAAAATACATTTTTTCAAATGTCGATTACTCCGATTAGCCTTAACGGAATTTAACAAACTTAGTCTCATTGGAAAGTGCTTTTCTTGGTCTATCGAGTGCATGTTGTGCTATTTCCATTTGATTATTACTGTCGCCGCTAGAGGCCGTTATTTGACATGACAACAAATATCGCGCTTTTTCTTAAAAAATTTAAATGGAATGGTATATTTATTTTTACATGGTAAAATAGAGAATTAAAAGCCTCAGATATCAGTGAAAACCGCAACTAGATAGCTTTTCTCTAACGGAAGATATTAGCAAGCAAAGTTGAAATTATGAATTATTATCAGATCTTGCCGACGGGATTTGCAAAGTAGCTGTTGAAAACAAGTAAGCTGTGAAAATGACACAATGAAGAAACAACATATATCAAACATATCGAGTAGAATATATTACATCATATAAAAATTAGTAATTAATAACAGACAACAATTCTAATAATAATAATAACAATATATTTATGTAGACAGTTATGAAAAGACTAATTTTACTTGACGAATGCAATATTTGCAAATTACGCGAGTCAAGTAAAATTACTGTTTCATAACGTTTTTATCTAATCCTGCTCTAAAATAGAAAAGAAATTGCAATTTATATTAAATTTTATTTTGCGGTTTCAAACATTGTTACACCTACAGTGGTACAAATGAATTTTGTGTTTATCGCTGTACCTGAGCATTAGTAGGTATAGGTTGACATTTGTATTAACAAAGTTCAGTTGTCAAGCTGCTGAATTTTTTTAAGCAAATTAAGTCAGAAATTGTTGATTTAGATGTGGATATTCCATCTGATATAAAAGAGTAGCAGTAAATTCAATAATACTTACCTGGTAAATCAAAAAGCATATATGAGGAAGTATAATATACGAAATTTGAAAACTGGTGTCAACAAAAGTGAATAAAAAGATGTATGTGAAAAGATTCTCTTAGCGTATTTCGAAACGATGAAAAATTATAAAGCGTCACGATATGAATATTGAGTAGGAATCAATATTAAAGAATTAAATGCCAAAAGAAACACTGACCATATACCAATATACCATATTAATACCATATTTAAAGAGAAGATCTTCAGGTTACCACGCTAAGAAATTTATTATTTTAACAGAAGAAAACTTTAAATGTTTTGTTAAAAATGCAGATGACGGAATGTTTCTATTTGCATTTTATTCATAAAATGTTTTTTGTGCCTTAATGTCTTTTCTCTAAATGATGGGTTTAATAATAACAGTTTAATTAAAATTCATTACATCACTAGTTATGTAATGAAACTGACAGTTATGAAAATTGGGACGTTTCGTAACTTCAAAAATACATTTAAAATTTCGTAACGATGTCTTCGATACACGGTACACTTCCTTCGTACGAAAACCATGTGCCAGTCAAATAAAAACTTTTTCACTTGGATGACGTCTTTCAGGATATTGCACTGCATAGACTCTGGCAGCAAGAATTGCATGTCTCATGCATTCGAACTAAATCGCTAACATGTCAAATGCTTCATTTGTAAGAATCATTATAATTTGAAAAATTAATTCCAAAACGAAAACAAATTCAAATAAAAAACTAAATACTGCACAAACTAACAATAATGACAAGTTAAATATTGTGACATAATATGTTGTTTCTTCATTGTGTCATTTTCACAGCTTACTTGTTTTCAACAGCTACTTTGCAAATCCCGTCGGCAAGATCTGATAATAATTCATAATTTCAACTTTGTTTGCTAATATCTTCCGTTAGAGAAAAGCTATCTAGTTGCGGTTTTCACTGATATCTGAGGCTTTTAATTCTCTATTTTACCATGTAAAAATAAATATACCATTCCATTTAAATTTTTTAAGAAAAAGCGCGATATTTGTTGTCATGTCAAATAACGGCCTCTAGCGGCGACAGTAATAATCAAATGGAAATAGCACAACATGCACTCGATAGACCAAGAAAAGCACTTTCCAATGAGACTAAGTTTGTTAAATTCCGTTAAGGCTAATCGGAGTAATCGACATTTGAAAAAATGTATTTTTGGCATCTCCCCACCACTTTATTCTTGAAGATACAAAAAAAATGGAAAACTGTAAAGATTCAAAATTGTCCTAGGATTACGATGCATGTATTTTCAATACCACTTAATTGAGCAAAATACTGAGAAAAACCTGATTTTCTATTCTGCTGTGGCTGTTACGCCCCCTAGCGGCCATTTTAGAAACTCGAAAATATTTTCCACCGATTTTTCGTAGCCACTTTACTTAAGGTAATTTTTTCCCTAAATTTGTGCGATGCTTGGTTTCTGAGATATGGCCGACCTCCATTCTTAGTTGCCCACCCTGTACATAGCCTACTTAACATGAAATTAAAAATTGCCATTTGCTGCCCCAATTAACAACATAAACCATTCGTGTTATATATCAGGAGAACGAGAATATTATGTAGATTTCAAATCTGTAAAAATCCAATATGGCGCCCATAAGAAAATTGGAAGTTGCAGGTCGTATCTCAAAAACTATACGCTTTAGAAAAAAACTAATGGCACTACTAAAACGTCCATAAGAAAGTGCCTTTAGAAGGTCAAAGTTTTATCTTTGTACAATTGCTCGTTTTTGAGATATTTGACAAAAACTAAAACACAAAATTTCAGTTTTTTTAAGATAACTCGAAGACGATCGTAGTTAGCCTTGATTTCTCGGATTTAAAATCAGCATAAAAATTGCCACAACTTTGCTAATTTAACCGACTCTCTATCTCTTACAGTTTCCGATATTCCAATGGGGATCGAATTTGGGACACACTGTATAGTAGGCAATAAAAAAATTCAGAATATTTTGTTTTTATCAATATAAATACCATGTTAGTGTTGCCGAGCCGTAGCGATAATATTTGTTTACTTAGATCAGATTTCTGTAAGCATGTGATCATACGTGTTCAAGAGAATCGTGATTTTTTAAAAAAGGATTATTTGTGAAATATTTCCAAAAAAGGAATTCTTAACAGACGAAATGTACACCACTGGGCACAACAACAAAATTCTCATGTGGTGCGAGAATCAAATTTCCAGGAAAAATTTGGTCTTAACGATTCCTGCTTATTAGTAGATAACAAGTTTAAGTATCATATCTAAGAGGAGAATTTAAATAGCAATAAGTAGGTACGTGGAAATTTTGCGAACAGTAGTTAATAGTCGCTTACTGATAATTTGCCCCTAAATATTTATAATTCTATATATTATCAAATTGATGGTTGGGGTCCACGTTATACATGGGAAGTGTATGACGAATTAGTAATATTGTTCGAAGATAGGTAGCCACCCTGATTTGACCCCCTTAGACTTAGATAGATAGATAGATTTATTTTCATGTGAGATAATTACATTATATACCACTCGTCAATTTTTAATATAAAATGCACTATAAATAAAAAGTACAATTAAAGAAAACGACGGGAATAAAACATATTATAAAAGATTGGAACAAAATACCGAAAATATTGTTCATGCCGCCCCGGCTATTACCAAAGAAGATCTGAAGAACAGAGTAGGGGCTGCATTTTAGCAAATAAATTCCCACGAAATGCGCCGAGTCACTGTAAGTGCCGTATATTCTAGGATATTGGCTTGTCTAGAGCAAAGTGGAGGGCATTTTGAACAGTTGTTGCATAAAATATCTATATTCAATGTGTTCATTAATTTTGTTAATTTAGTTCCAAGGTATTTGTTATAAATCTAATATAAAATTATCTCTTGTTTTCGATGTTATTATCTTGATCATAAACAAATAACACAGGTCAACAAAAAAAAAAATAATGTTCCGTTCCAAAAACTAAACCTATCATAATGTCTCAAGTATTTTGGGTGCTGAAACAGAATTTTCTATTTAAAAAATTTTCTACCTCGCAGATTTCGAGTACATCTCGGATTTTACTGTCAAAACCCGTATTTTGGCAATAGAAACGGGAATTTACTCGAAATCTACAAAGTAGAATTTTTTTTTAATTGAAAATTCGGTTTTAGGACATAAAGATACTTAAGGCATGATAGGCTTAGTCCTTGGAACCGAGCTTTTTTTTGTAGATCTGGGCACAGAGTGTCTGTGCACAGATCTACAAAAAAACACGTTTTTAAACAAAAATGATCAATATACAAAAAATCTATTATAAATAAACATTTTTTTAAAAAACATTTGTTTTGTAATGAAACAAATACTGCCTAAAACTAATACTAATTATTTGCAAAAAAACTGCAAAAAGTATTCATAGAATGTGCAAAAATTACATAAAAAGTGCAGTAAATCGGCGAAGAGTATTTTAATATATGTCCTATTTTCCCCCTCTAGTGCATTCTGTAAGTCGGACAGGAATACAATTTTTTTCTAGCCTAACGAGACTATGTGACGCCCCCGTTTTTGAGGATGCTGAACACGATGACGGTGGTTAAATCTCTCTCCGAGGTCACCCCACCCCCCAAATGGCCAAAAACTACCCCCGAAAGGGGTAAACCGCGTATCCGCCGGCTCCTACCAGCCAAACATGTGTTACACCCGTTTTCGAGGAAGCTGAGTACGATGGTGATGTCAAGACCCCCTCATCGATCCCCTCCAACTCCCCAAACGGCCAAAAACCACCCCCGAAAGGGGTGAAACGCGGATAGGTCGTTTTCTTTCTGCTAAATCCGTGTTACTCCCAGTTTTCGAGGATGCTGATCATGATGGTAATGTCGAGACCCCCTCCTCGATTCCCACCAACTCTCCAAACAGCCAAAAACCACCCTCGAAAGGGGTGATACGTGGATAGGCCGTCTCTTCTCGGCTAAATCTGTGTTACCCCCCGTTTTCGAGGATGCTGAGCATGAAAAAAATATCGCGACCTCTCCTCGCTCACCAAACGGACAAAAATATAATTACACTCTTACTTCAGCATCTCCGCGTCGACACTTTTACTGTAGCTGGCCCACGTGCAAGATACCTTCTCTGCGTCCGCTGGTATAAAAACAAGAATTCAGTTACTGTTAATGCCTACACGACTGATCTCGTGAAGATCCAACATCACCATCGAGCTCAGCATCCTCAAAAACGGGGGCAACACAAATTTGGCTGGTGGGAGATGGCCTATCCGCGGTTTACCCCCTCTAGGGGGTGGTTTTTGGCCGTTTAGGGGTTGGCGGGGGTCGAAAAGGGGTCTCGACAATACCATCGTGCTAAGAATCCTCGACAACGGGGGGCTTTGGTGGGTTTAGCCGAGAGAAGACGGCCTATCTGCGTTTCGCCCCTTTGGGGGTAGGTTTTTGGCCGTTTGGGGGGTTCTCGACATCACCATAGTGCTCTGCATCCTTGAAAACGGGGGTGAGACAGGTTTGGCTGGTAGGAGACGGCGGATACGCGGTTTACCCCTTTCGGGGGTAATTTTTGGCCGTTTGGGATGACCTTGGAGAGAGATTTAACCACTGCCGTCGTGTTCAGCATCCTCGATAACGGGGGGAGGACATAGTCTTGTTAGGGTAGAAAATATTTGTGTTTTTCGAGGTTCACCAACTCGCAGAATGCACTATTCTACTAATTGCTGCCTATCCGCACGAGTTTTTATATTTCTTATAATATCCGTACTGCAGTGCAGTTGCATTTGACTTTGTTGTAATATATGAAAAATGTTAGCTTATTATGGAGCCATTCAACTGCGTTTGCAAAAGTTATTTTTACAAACATTTTTTTGAAAAAATTATGATAATCCCTTGAACATGTTTTTACCTAACCTTGCACATGAAATTTGTTAAAGCTGTTTTGATATTGCCTTTAATTAGCTTTAATTTAAGTTATATTACATCTTATGGGAATTTTTTTTTGTTTTCCATAAAAAAACAAAACACATTTTTTTACAAAATAAAAATGTTTGAAAAAAATGTAAGATATGTTGTTTGGCAGTAATGGGTATTCTTACATTTAAAGAACTTAAAAATATCTATAATTTGCTGCGCTGGACATAGTCGTTACTTAAAAAATAAATACGGCCCTAGAACTTTTAATTGGGGGACTCTGTATAGACTATATTCAGGAAAACATGTCAGGAAAAAACCCAACTTTCTTCGACATCGCATCAAGGTTAACATTTTCGGATTGTGATAGTCCGCCAAATCAACCTCAAGTAATTCGACCAACAGGAAAACTTTCGGATCATCGCAGCAATAGAAATCGGGTCAATTTGAATCACAAAGTGATAAAAAATTGCTCTACTAGAACTAAACGTTACTAATATGTAAAACTAATATGTATAGATATATAGAGATGTCCTTTTAGTAAGTTAAAATCTAATATATATTTTAATTTTCAGATGGCGAGAACGTGTTGGTGGTATTATTTCTCAAAATTCACGGAGTTTTTTGATACACTATTTTTCATTTTGCGGAAGAAAAATAGCCATGTGTCGACGCTCCACGTTATACACCATGGATGTATGCCATTTTCGGTTTGGCTGGGTATGAAATTTGCTCCAGGTATGTACATTTTGGCTATGATAGTATTCCTTACTATATTTAAAATATTTGATTCTATTTAATTGTGGTAAATTTCAATAGACCAATCAGAGCTTATTGTTTATCAATGAATCACGGATTAAAACTCGTGTTGCCAATATTAGTGTGATCTGCTGCAAACCAGAAAGAGACAACAAGTATAAGTAGTCTAGTACACTCTCAACCCCTAATTATGGGGTAAAACTTCTCAAAATAATGAATTTTAATGTCTAAAAGGAAACATTGAATTCCTTTTTGAAAAAATAAAATTTTATTGGGTTTTTAGGTACATTTTTTTACCTCTTCAAGAGGACATATTAGGCTGTACTAAAATTTCTTGCGTTAGAAACTTGTATTTTCGGGAATCTAAACCATGTAGGGGAGACCGGGGATGGTTGGCACACTTTTTCTTTAATATCTAATTTATGTAAAGTTTTCAAAATTAGTAGTTTCGTAAATATTTCGAGTAAATAGTAGATGGCCTTATTTTGTTACAAAAATATAGAAAAGTGTCCCCAATCAAACTATAAAAATTTGGTGGCACCTTAAATGACCTTGTGTCTAGTGTGTCAACATACCCCGAACGTGGGGGTTGGTTGGCACAAATCTAAAAAATGTTCTATTAATGGAAAAACTTACCAAATAAGAACTTCTATCATTCTAAAGGTACCTATTTAGATAAACAAACAACTGTGATACTTGACAAAACTGAAAATTAAATTTATTAGCCCATGTTTAACAGACAGAAGTTTACTTCAAACTTAAAATATAACTGGAGTCTCTTCGTTCCCCCAGCAAATGAAGGTTGAGGGAGAATTAATTTTATTTCTTCTCGGCTAACAGTTGCTAGGTCTTCCACGAGAGGGAAAACAAAACTGCCTGCGTTTTTCTGACTTGCCCTGAGGAAAGGAACTTCCCATTCTTCATTTCCATTCGATTTGCTAATAACTTTAGCAATAAAATATTTCTCTTTGCCTTTTGCCGTTAATTTAACTAAAACAAACTCATTTTCATTAGGTTCTCGCTCCAGTTCTTCAAAATTATAAGGATCTACAGCTTCTGGGCAGTCTACATCTTCATCACAGCTACTTCCACTTTCCCACTCTTTCTCTTCGTCAGTCTCTTATTCATCTTGTGTGTCTACTACTTTTCTTTTAACTTGTTTGGTCTTCTGTTCTAGCTTTCTATTCTTGACAGCTTTCTCCTCCTCCAACGCATCTTTTACTGGGGTATTGGTCAATATCGCAGTTTCCCTTTTCTTTCTTCGAATTGCTTTTGTCTTTCTTGGCGGGGCGCTGGGCAATGGCCGGAGTTCTTCGAGCGGTGACAATAAACAGCTAAATGATGTGGTAGATGTAAGAGAGGTTGCTATTTTATTAAGCTCTTGCACAGTTTGTGAAGCCTGCAACGTCGAGGGAGACCCGTTAGGAGTCTTCTGCATCTGTTCAGTTGGTGGTAATCTGTCTGTTACAGTGCTAGGCATAAACTCGCATTCTGGAAAGATATCCCGATTAAATGAGAAGATACCTGATACTCTGAATCCAGATCTAATGTTAGTTGGACTTGTAGCCAAGGGCAATGCAGTCTCCACAATGGGCTTGTTCGGCATTTTTTTTTTATTTCATAAATCGAAAGTGCAAGTATAAATTAATGGATCTGCAAAAAATCAGAATCTTATTCGCACGTTTAGTATCTTAAAAACTATTACAAATTTCCATCTCGCGAAAATGGGGCGTGGCCAGGAGCTACGTCACTATACGCATAGACTCGGCGATCTCAATAGATTTTATGCTTCTTATTGGTTATAATTATAAGTGTTTTCGAAGCATTGTTTGTTTTGCTTACTACTTGACAGTAGGGGAGTACAATTTGGTGAAATGTCAAAAAATTACAATTTTCTTTCGCTCCTGCCAGAACGAATTTTCGATTTCGACCCTGCAATTTACGATTATAGTTCATCGCCGACCTTCTCCTTTCCGTAGACACATAGAATGAACTTCCACTCGACGTATTTATTTAGTTACCAGCGTTTAAAAATTCCATGTTTTTCGACTTTTCCGGTTAAATTTGAAAGGTCCCAGAAAGCCATTTTTCTTACGTCACTTGCGTATAGTGACGTCACAAATGAGCGCTCGGTTTTTGCAACTATTACTAAGTTCAACTCCTTATATCTCGAGAACGGAAAAAGTTAATAATACGAAATTTTAAGTGTATAATGAGAATATCGAGTACTATATGAAAAAGTATAAAAACCATATAAAAGGAATATCATGGAACAAGCCCATTCCGGGTATATAAATTGTCATAGTTGCCCCCGGATGATTAGTCATCCAAGCATCACAGGCTGTATTGACATATTTTTTAAGAGGTCCATATACACTCCGATCTAAGGGTTGTAGCTTGTGGCTACAATGCGGTGGAAATGATAAGACACACACACACCACTGTCTTTTAGAAAATTTAAAGCATCAATGAACAAGTGTGAATCATGGTTGTCCAATAATAATAACACTCGCTGCTCTTTACTGCATTTGACGTTCCTCACGAAGTGTTTGGCAAACTGAAGAAAATGCTCTTCCTTCATCCAGCCAGAGGGGTTTGCACATCCAGCACTTCCTGGTGTTGCGGCGTTTAGGAAATGATTTTTGAAGTGCACTCTTGGAGATTTAAAAAAAAAGGAGGTGTTGAGTTTCCTGTGGCTGACACTGATAGAGCCATGGCCACTAGAGTGCCCCTTTCAGCAGATGTTACTCTCCCAATTTGCTTAAATCCTCTTCTAGCAACTACTCAGTCAGGTTTCTGAACCGTCGTAATGCCAGTTTCATCCATGTTCCAAATATCGCATGGTTGAAACTGGTAACGATCCATGAGTGTCTGTAGGTTATCAAAAAATTTTTTCACATTGTGAATGTTGAATGCAGAAGCTCTGGCCAAGCTAGTGGCTTCGGGGGTACGAATTGATAAGGTAGTATTTCGCTTTAAAAAAGAAGTAAACCAGTCAGGTCCCGCCATTTCTGACCGTCTCCATGATTCAGGAGTTGGCCTTTTTAAATATGTAGCATACTGGTAAGCAAACTTACGAACCTCCTTTAGGGAAAGCCCAAAATATACGTCAGATGACTTTTTCAAATAGTTACCAAGTTCGGTCTATTCAGTGGTGGAGAAAACCTAGAAACAAAGAAAACCCTAATTGTGTAACCCTATAATTTCCGGAATAAGTTACTCAAGAGCAAAGTTAGTATTTCACGTTACACCTACTTTTCTGTTTGCACGATAGCTAAATTCATAGTCGGATGTTCCGGTATTTGTAAGTTCATCATCAGGAATTTTGGTACAATATCTTGCTAAAGAACGATAGGGAATTTCATACTTTTTTGCAGTAGATCTAATGCTCTTGTTTCCGTTTTTACATTCTTTTACACCATCAACACACTCTGCAGCACAACATAAAATGAAAAACAGGCTAATGTAGTATCTTTTGTCGGGTCCGTGCTGCCCTCTAGTGATTATTGCATAAATATAAAGCATTGTTCCAACCATCCCCGGTCTCCCCTACCCTAAGTTAAATATAAATGTAGGTACTGAAAAATTGCGAATTTATCCAAAATACACGAATAATTATTATTAATTGGTTTTAAGGCATAGATGAAATTTATTCACGTGACTGTTAATAATATTAAAAGTGTGAAAAAAGCAATCAGCAAGGTGTATAGCGGTATCACTATCCAAAACGCAACGCTGCCTCCCCGACTAGAAGATATTGAAGTGGCAGGCAATGAAATAAACATTTGCAAACATTTAGGAACCAGGAGGGATTACCCAGAAATTATATTTTAATAATGAATGCTCACACTGATTATGGATAATTTAATAACTGCATAACAGTTATTGTAATGCTCCTAATATTTTGCATTTCATTTGTCATTAAAATCAGAATGATTTATAAAAGAATTAAATATATGGTTTGTTTATTTATTCATAAAATTATAGTCATTAGAATTGATTTATGGAATTATGCATGTAGAGAAGAAATTTGACCTCTTAGTATTGAACTTCATATTTGTAAAAAAGTAATTTTCCATGACAATAAATTACGCAGTACAAATCAGTATAATAGTAGAGAGTAATTAGATATAGCGTTTGTTAATTTCATTAATGCATTTTTAATGAATTTATTAAAACATTTCCATTATTTAACGTATATGGTGATGACATAAATGAACTTGTAATAACATCGACTGACGGTCAAGAACTGTGGCCTTACCATGAGTCTTACGTTCATTGCACACAATATGTACCACAGTAGTAAGACTTCCATTTTAATGCTCCAATACACTAGGATGGTTTTTAATTTCGATTTTGTGTTCAGAACATCTGCCCTTATTTTAGTCAAGAAAATAACGTGTGTACATTTATAATTAGTTCAGAAAACGAGACTATAAATTAAAAATATATATTATATTATCTAAATGTTAGCTGTGCATTTCCTTAATTTTTCTGTTTTTCAGCCACATATATATTCATTTCTAAAAATAAGGTTCGTGGAATATACAAAATAATACAATTATGCAGTATATAATTGAAAAATAACTATACATGTGACTTTTACATCAAATGAACATGTATAAGCTGTTTTCTTTTATAAATGATGTACGAACAAAAATATGAAAATATTGTATTTTGCTGACATTTCGGAAATCTAATTGGTTTTATTTATAACTTTATTAGAAAATGTGCCATGCATATTAAATATACAGCTTTAAGAACGGTATTATGATTGTGTTATATTTAACATCCATAAATACTTATTACTTAGAAAGAGTTATCGATATAGTTAGTTTTATTTTAAACAATGTTAAATTTGTTCAGTTGCTCTTTTAGTGTTGGTAACCAGGTTGTACAGACATATGCAATACTAATTTACATTATGGTCCGGTAGGTGACTTATTACAGTACAAGTTGTTTTACGGAATATTGTAATGCATTGTAATGAGACCTACTGGACGTATATCGTGTAATATTTTATTTCAGACTGTCTTTATAATTATTCTTAAAATAAATAAGACGTTATATTTTAAATTTAAAAAATATTAGTAACGTAATCTAACATTCGCATGATGTTATAGCTATTGTTTTTCATAGCTAATTATAATTGTCTTTAGCTTGTCACTATGAAATAAAAATAAATAAAAGTGTAAACTAAATAATATGCATATTTGCTCCAATTAAAATAGAGAATACTAACTTTATTTGTTCAAAATAATAAAAAATTAGTAAAGAGAAGCATTTTTTATTGTTTACCATTTCTTATTGACTAAAGTTGGTAGAAACCTATATTTTAAAAGTAGAGTTATCTATATAAATACTTAACAGTATTAATATATGTATTATATAGCTCCAACTTAAATAAAAATTATCAATTTTAGTTAAGTAAAATATTTAAATTGTTGTAAGGAGGAGCCTATTCTATAGTTACCTAACTTTATTTACTAAAGTCGGTAGAAAGGTAATTGTTATAATTAGTGGTAGGGGTCAAACTGCTTACTGCACAATAGTATTAAAATGAATTAATATAAGTTGAAATAAAATGGACATTACTAACTTTAGTTAAACAAATATTATAAATTTTGTAGTAGAAGGCTAATTTATAGTTAGTTATTTACTAACGATGGTAGAAAATATTCTTATAGTAAAAAAGACGCTATATAGCGGTGATTTTTTTTAATAAAACACTTCTCGGGATGCATTTTATAGTTGGCTATGATTCTGCCATTCTTATGTATTTTTTTGAATCATGACAGTTATTTTTTTATTTGAAAATAGTGTTAATAAATAATTGTTGCAGATAGTTTAAAAATAAACGTTTCATGTATTAAATAATTGCTGAAACTGTGTATTTAAACGTTTTATTTCGTTAATTTTTAAGTGAAAAAGTCAAAAGTCATAACTAAAAAATAATTGCTTACTAATAACAATAATATGCTAGTGTTGCTAGGTAACACATTGCAGTATCAGATACTGTAATGTACCCAGGTAACACATTACGGTATCAGATACTGTAAAGTTCCATTTACCGGCCACAAATGAGTCAAGGAAATAGTCATATACTGAACAGTATGAAATAAAACAATTTAACATTCATTATCTACACAAGATTATTACTGATTATTTAATTCTTTTTTGCCATTGGCCTCTTTTATTAAAACCTTTATAATAGACTGGGACTTGTCCCAGTCTATTGTCCGCTCTCCCAAGCATGTTTCCAAATCTTCAATCTCTGAATTTTAGCATTCTTCCTAATGTATTTCTTATATACACCCAATCTTACAGTCTGGATGACCCACTCATAAATATTTGTTATATTCACTGTTAATGGAGTTATTTGTATTTTGCTTATAGTTTAGGAAGTATTTCAAATGACTTAGTGGAAAAGAGTACATTACACAATACTTTCCCTACTATCGAAATGGTTAGCAAACAATATATGTAAATTAAAATCTATTTTATGCACTAGTGTGTAATGTGAAATAATAGGTAGCAAGGTAATTGGTAATTATTGAATAACGCTGCATTCTGCCAAGACCCACTTGCTATGTAAAAATATCTTTATTTTACTACTTTACCTACGAGTGTGTAAAGTAGGGTGTCTCTTTATACTTGTAATAATAAATTTCATTTTTTTTTTGCCTCACCCCAAATTTGAGAAAAATCGGTTGATATCTAACGGTAAATTCGCCCACCAGCTGGTGACGCGTTACATTGACACTCGAGCTTTGGCTGTTGGTTGACGGTAAGGACGGAATGCGGAAAGCTTGGGCGCTAGTTCCTTTTTTTGTGGAACCAATTACCCTCAAAGCCGGTTAAGTAGGGATTGGGTAGCTACAGTGAAGAAACGGTAATGTTCAATGGGTCTAAGGATTAGTTAGACTTTGTATACACCACAGTAAAAAGCATGATTCAGATTATATAACAGTATTATCTTAGAATTTACAATACTACTTAATACTATGACTAGTATTACCCAATGGACAACCAAGATCTTAAGATAAAGTGACGCTACGGTAAACAAAACTAATGTAAAAACGGTGATGATACGGTGATAAAAATGGTAAGGCGGGTAATGTGATGATGGATATAAACAGTTAGTGAGTGGTGGCAACCGTCAAAAGCGGTAAAAACGGACGGTAATACAGCCAAGGCGACAACGGATACCAAGCGGGTGGAACCAGTCATCAAAACTCATGCAATGCAACTATATAGGAATGACTTAGCTAATGCGCAGTACCCTACAGCTCAATGCACAAATATAAATACTCATAAATAAGAAAATCCTTCCCTGGCTACATGAGAAACTACCATAGCACTGAATTACACTCCCAGCTTTGGGCGCAAGATATCACAGGCAGTAAATTAAGCGTCCAATGGCTCAACATGATCGTAATATGTGAGGAATTACTGCAGCCCTAAATCACGTGCCCACTTTTCAGCTCAAGATATACCTGTAATAAATTAAGCTTCCAAGGGCTTACATAATTCTCCCCTTAGTTAAAAATAAAACACATCAAGGCGCCTTCAGCTACCTCCCTGGCTACGGAACCTGGGGCCAACGATCCACTCCCTAGCAAAGGTCGGGACATTGCAGAGTGGCAGTGGGTGTGGTGCTGAAAAGTAAGGTATGATTAGTAAATGGGGTACCTAACACCAGCCAAGTCGATGCTTAATACTATCTTTGTCTTACTTACTTCCTTACTGTCAGATATCCTCCTCATCTGGGCACAGTGTTGCTGGCAGTTTCGGAGTCGACTGTTAATGGTGGACGGTCGGTGTGAACTGAATGCTGGCTTGCAGAAACTGAAATAGACATAAAGCTGCTAGAGTGGGGTACGGCGTAGTCGGATTGCGCACCAGTTTCGGACTCATAGGAAAATATGATCGATCTTACCTATACGTTCATTTACTTGCTTGCACTGGTACACATCTATCAGTGCAGACGGTGGAACGCCAACTAAATTCTCCAACAAACTGTGCGCTGCTTGACGGGAACAGCAGACTGGTTCTGCGCAGGTGCACGTTTGCAGGCGGTGGTAGAAGAATGAACTGCCCGCGGTGAGTCTCTATACAGACTAAATAACTAACTGAAATAAATGCTAGTATATGATACATGGCAAACCACATTGCGCATGCCTTTTGCACTTTAAATATTTTCATTGAACGCTAGCTTTTCCAATTCCATGCAATAAAATACAAATATATAACATACTTAATATTAGGCAAACTGAGATTAGGGGTGCAATTTCCTTAATGAAAAATGCTTCGTTACCATTAACACGTGCCTCAAGGACCATGAAATTGTCCGTGTATTTCTTATGGAAAATTTACATTTTTTCATAAAATTGCGATATAATCGTAAAAACAATTAAATAAAAGTTTCATACACTTTTCAAAGGATACGAATTAATAATCCCTTTTTAAATTAATCATCCATAAGGCCTTTTTAAAGAGATCTTGGAATCTTATAATAGGGCCTCATGAGAGTTTAATTTAAAGAGAAGTTATGAATTTATATTTTCTGAACATTTCTGAAAGAGGGGACCTTGTAACAATTTTTATTTCACTACATTTTAACGATTCTAACGCAAGATTTATGATAAAATGTATTTTACTCATAAAAGATACATGAGAAATTTTATGGTCTCAGAGGCATGTGTTAATATTACCTGCTTTTACTCAAATTTGGAGGAGATAATTTTTTAGGATTTAAAACAAATCTAAAGAGTGAGGCAAAAATATATAAACTTGATTTTTGAGCTACTGCTAAAGTAAAGTTTAACTTTACATACTACATAGTGTGTAGTAAGTACTTTATGCAGAGTAGTAATTTTAAAAAAAATGTTTGTTTCATTTCCGTAGCAACATATATTCTATCTTGTATTGTCATATAATTAAGACAACTAGACTGATAGTTGTAGATCAGTATACACAACCAGAAGCACTGTAATTTGAATTTGAATCAGTCACTTCTCAAGTCGCCCTTATGTCGCAGAGAACCCAGTATAGCATGAACTTGTCTCATCTTTTGGCCAATGAGAAGCTAGTAAATAATAGCCTCCTGTCTAAAGCAAAAGCTTCATTCTTAAATTGAATGGACTGGCTAATCTAATAATTTTATTTACTAATTTGTGGAATTTTTTTAGCGCAGTTCGATTTCTCTCAGAATATATGTTTATTTTTAACTTAAGCTCTGTGTTCTGTTAATTAGCTACGCAACACATAATTTTGTGAACCAAGTTTCTTATTACGTTACACCACAAACCCCTAAATTCTTGCTAAATTGAACCTTTAATAGCATAACATTCAATAATTCAGAAAATTATTTTATTTTTTAGGTGGCCATAGTACATTCTTTGCCTTGCTCAATACTTTTGTACACATCATCATGTATTTCTATTATATGGTAGCTGCAATGGGACCTCAATACCAAAAATATATATGGTGGAAAAAATATCTTACAACTTTCCAAATGGTAAGTTACTTAGGAAATAGGCTAATCAAATAAGACTTCTTTTACTATATGAAAAAGAATGATTGTAAGAAGGCGAAACGGCTAGTGCGCTACCTCAATTTCAGATTAAGGTACTCGTTGATATCTGAATATCATGATTTTTATATTTTTAAGTACTTCAGTATTTTGACTTTCTGCTTAAAAATGAAATGGCCCATTTAATTCGAATTAATGTAAATCTCAGCTGAATGTCTGGATATGGTTTTATTTAAAGGTACTTCACATGCTAAATATAACACCATTAGAAATGATTAGGAGAAAAATGTTGCAGATATCACAAAATTCTTCTGTTAATACGTTGAACCCTGGGTGGCATCTAAGCGATGCCTCGCTACCACACACTTCAGGGACCGCGAGGTACCAACTTAATGCCACACAGCTTAGATGTTGTTGGAACTGCGTAAGATTAACATGGTGCCTCTTAGCAATGAAATCTAAATGGAAATAGAAAGAGTGCGGTCCAACAAGAACACTGCTAGTAGTGGGTTAGGTATAGCTACATTTATGTGGAATATATTTCAATGTAAATTTGTGAAACTTAAAAATATGACACAATTGTAAAAAAAAATGATTATATGTCTCAAACAATAGACAGTTTTCATACAGTTCAGTTTATAGGGGTAGCCTTATGTTGTTCAAAAAAACAAGATAAGCAATAATTATGTTTCCAAATATTACACTGGTATTTATCTCTAGACGACTTGTTTTGGACTTCTTTTCTACCATACCCTTCCTTCATTTTCGCATAACACACCACATATCTATTTTTCTTTGTTTCTGTCAAAATACGAGGTTCGGGATCATGATTATCGAATTGCAACAGGAATAGACCGGATTGTTATGAGGTAATACATTGATACCACACTGTCCACAAGAGACAATTTCCTTATTCCGTCCGCAAGGCATCAATGTGACGCCTCATTTTTTTTTCTCAAAAATAGCAAAAAAAAGGTTTTTTTCGAAATTTTAAAACATAGAAATAAGGACCGTTACAAATATGATATTTAATATGAATATGATATTTAATAAGAAAATCAAGATCCGGTCTGAACGAACCAAAAAAATTTGTATACAGCGCGGCTCAATGTGTTAATAAAGTGAATTCCTATACACTAGTTTGCATTCGATTTGTCATTTCAAGTTTTGTGGTATTAGGTTATGTCAACCACTTCTCCACTCAATAAAAATAATCAGAAGGCAATAAAATTCCAGCGTAAAGGAAATTCTGCTTCTTGCTATTATAGTTCTATTGTTAAAAATTTCACATGCATTACTTCATCTGTTAATATTTCAAGTAGCACAGGACTATAAAAACGCTGTGGCAACAGATATTAGCGGTTATTTTGCTATAACATCTACTGCAAATAGTTTATCATAGATAAAATTATACATCAAAAGTCATATACATCATTTAATTTCGGTGTACAGAGCCATATTGCTCAGTGTCTAGTCTGGTTTATCACCAGCTAAAATAGCTACAGTTAAAATAGCTAGTGACACAATTGCTTTGAAAACATTGCTACAGATTTTTAACTGAAGCCACTTGGATGGTTATGAACCAAACTGATGTTTTGAACTCCATTTATTATAAATATAATTAAGGCAATTAATGCAGCTACTGTAAAATAAATACATTACGATTGTATAAAACTTCATAGATTACTAACCACGTTAACTTAAGACTGAAAAGTCCGATTGTATTTGGACAATAAGTTAGTGTCAGCTAGAGGAAGAATCCTATTATTTTTTAACAAAATCGATCAATAAAAAAGTTATAAAGTTTTGAAATCAATTTTTTTTACTTATTTTTTTATGCTTTGTAATTAAATTAAAAATGTCTCAAACTAATATTATTTACAAAAAAAACTGCGAAGAGTATCCTATAGAATGTGCAACAATTATATAAGTGCAGTAAATCAGTGAAGAGTATAACGGTTAGCTTATTTCAATTTAAAAATGTTAAAAATTTGTTTAATACGTCATTAATAGGTTGTAAAAATGTATGCTTTATTTATGGCTTACAGCTTGTGTCAAAAATATCTATGAGAGCGAATTGAAAATAGATAAATAGTTTTTATTGGTGCCATTACATATTGTAATATTTACACAAGTTCATATTATATACCTACAATAACAAAATATGTAAAAACAAACAAAAGATAATAGCAGAAATAAATTAATGAGCATATTTAAATAGATATTTCTTGTCACAGTTTTATAACTATCATATTCTTTTCGAATATCATCTGCCAATATAAAAAAATATAGCATAATAACCTGAACCATTTCTAGTTTTGAAAAAAATCATAGAGAGTTATGGTTTATTTTCTTGTTATTTCTCTTTAAATAAGAATACATCGTGTGATGCCACACATATCTATCCTGACTTTAATGTAAAGGAGGTATTACGTAACATAGGGTGTTAAATATTAGTATGGAGTTTCTTAAAAATACTCTACTCTACACCTGCTGTCACCCTTATTTATCGCTTTTCTTTGCACGAATAAAATGATCATAGTACATACAGAACGTATGCATGCTAAAATTGCATGAGTGAATAATCAGCCCAAGGTAGGCTGTCGGAAGTTGTGTGAGTGGCGGTATTTGCCTAACTGTATGGTAAAGATTGCTAGAATTTTTTTTATAAACAAATTATATGACTTTTCCAGCACAAATTGCTGTCTAAGTTGACCAATAAAAACTTTTTTGTTGTCAAGCAAATTAATGTGCATTGTATGATATGTATTAGCTACAACTTGTTCATCTAAAATATTTTATTTTTAAGACTCGTATTTAATTATTTACATTTGCAGGTACAATTTGTGGCTATATTTGCTCATCAGTTCCAGCTCCTATTCACAGACTGCAACTATCCAAAAGAATTTATGATATGGATCGCACTTCATGGTGTTATGTTCTTATTCTTGTTTTCTGACTTTTATAAAGTTAGATATAATAACGACAGGAAAGCTAGGAAAAATAATAACAATGGTGCTTGTATGGTAAGTTAATTACAAATTTAGTTTCTTATATTCAACTTAGAATTATTTATGTGTGTTTGAAAAAGAAAAATAATCATTACACAAGTAAAAAATATTACGTAAAATTCAATAAAACATTACGAAAATTAACATACAATGCAATAATAAAAATAATAAAATACAATTATAAAAGGGAAATATGTGTGTGTCTAATTAATCATAATAAAGCAACATAGGATGTCAGAACTGACAA
Organism: Stenurella melanura; assembly: GCA_963583905.1. Lineage (NCBI taxonomy): Eukaryota > Metazoa > Arthropoda > Insecta > Coleoptera > Cerambycidae > Stenurella > Stenurella melanura. Next base: position 102,888,506 of record OY757312.1, read on the forward strand.
CTGTATATAGAGAAAGTTTGACTACACATCACTCTCTAGGAATTCATTCAAACTATAGAATGTGGAAGCTACTAGGATTGTTTAATTTTTATTTTAAATAGATTTAGGGACAGCATTTTTAGATAAAGAGGTAATTTGTTATAAAATATGGGACCATAATAGTTTTAAAGAATTACATAGGAACCATTGTTTTGCATCATACTTTGATTTTGCCATAGCTTGGGTGAGAGCTTGATAATTAGTATCGACATTTATGATTGTAGCATCATCAGCAAACATAACACATAGTCACATTTGCTGCCAGGTCCAACAGTTGGTAAATTGTTTATATAGATTAAGAACAGTATTGGACCAAGTAGTGAGCCTTGAGCTACCCCGTATTTAATTCTTTGAGCTTCTGAATATTTATTGTTTAAAAGTTTCTTGATAGCGCTCAGACAGATAACTTGTCATTAAGCAAATGGCATTTGGTAAAAATCCATAGTGCTCTAATCTGTTGAGTAATATTTCATGAGATACACAAACAAATGCCTTAACAATTAATAATAATAACTTAACAATTATTTAGGTCTTTCAAACATCCTCAACACTTTCACTACCGCATAAAAGTATATGTTCCGTCCCAGGAGCCAGCATGTATTTTTTATTTAATTTGGGAAAATATATCAAATTAAGTTATATTTCATGTGTTTAGTGGAGTATATAAGTGTTATAAAGCAATTACATCGAGAGCAGCACTGACCACAATTTCGGTTGAAATATTAGTGCCAGGAGCCGGCGGCTCCATACTGGGACTCATTGCAAAAATGCACTACGAACATTTTTTATTGAAAATATAAGAGTATGAGTACAAAATATTAATTAAACTCTAAATATGCATATATTTTACAAAACTGAACATCAGTAAATAAAAGCTAAGAACACAAGAAATTTATAATAAACTATGATATGTATCAAAACATTGTACGCACAGCCCTGGCTTTTCTTCACATTCATTGCACTGGTACATAGTTCGCTTTCTTCCTTTTCCTTCTTTGGTACACTGGTGATACCTTTTTTGTTTTATTCTATTGTAATTGTTTATTCCCAGAATATGCATTATATAATTGCCAAGCGTTCTGCATAAGAAGTTGCACTGTGCGAATAAACAGTTTTTTATACCATCTAATGGTTTTTCTCGCAGGGGTAATAAGATAGAAGTTGGTCTTGATGATCGATTCCGGACATATACTTGTTATATTCCACAATTATTGCCCGAAGGTTTTTGACTTCTTTTTTGTTTGTAAAAGTTTCAAATTGATGTTGTATACATGACATCACGTTTTTCTTTCCATTTGCCTACATGTATTCCATCCTTGAATGCAGACACATTTTCTCCTCTTTTGAGCTTTTTCTTTGCTACTCCCTGAGGATTTCCTTTAGGTTAGCTCTCATCGTTCCAGTACTGTAAGTTTTCCTATCAAGAAGAGCCGCAGAAAGAGCACAGCTATTATAATAGTTGTCCATGTACAAAGCATGGCCATTGTCTAATAAACCCTGTATTAGCTTTATCACAACTTTTGTAGCATGCCCTGTTCCACTTAGCTCTTGATTACTTGCCCCTGTGTTAGAGTGGAATCGAATAACTGTTCCATTTGACTCCGTCAACTTATATAACTTTATTCCGTACTTGTGGTGTTTGTTTTTTATATATTGACGAAAACCCAATCGGCCTCACTACAACATCATGCTTTCATCCAAAGAAAGTTCCATTCTAGGATAATATACACTTTCCATTTTGTTGTTAAAGTAATCTAAGGCTCATCTGATTTTTCTTAGCACATCTTTATTAGGTTCACCAGCCCCATCCACTTTGGAAAAAAATGCAAGCATTTCAAAATTAGTAAGAATCGATTTCTACTCATCTGTTCACGAAATAAAGGTAAATTGAATAATCTATCTGTTTTCCAATAATCCGGAATTCTTGATAATTGAATTGTTCCCACGAGATACACAATACTAGGAAATATTCTGAATTCGTCAACTGTTAATGCTTTCCATGCAGTAATTCGCGATCGCTCCAAAGTACTCGTAGATAAGACTGTAACAGCATTTTTATTTGTCTTTTCAACAATAAAATTCATGAAATCGTCAAATAATAAAGAAAAAAAAAAATCAAATTATTTGGCACTTGTGAATTATCTGCCCAATTCGTAGCAATAGTTACATTGGGTGAGTTTTGTTGTGCAACATTGGTTTGCACTAAGGGCGGGTTTATCAGTGCAGGGTTAAATGTTACTGTTACGTAGCTGCTAGTCAACTATAAATGGCTATTAAAGTCACTGTTAAATTAAAAAGTGTTTATCCTGCCTTCAGTCAACTGGCAGTTAGAAATCCGAAAGCTATATAAAATGTAAATTTGGCAGCAGAGTTCTAGTCAGATGATATGTAGACAATGTTGCCGGAATTACTAATTTGTAGTATATTTAATGAGTAAGTACCTGTTCCTGTTGTGTTTTATGTATTATACAAAGAAAATTATTTAAAAAGGTTAAAAACAATACTTATAATAAATTATTTTGTGAGTTGAAATACATTATTAAATTCCGTAACTGAAAATAAATTTAAATGTAAACGTGATAAACCACTAAAGAAATAGATATTTGTGAACAGGCAATAACGTAAATTCGTAATTTCTAACCCAACATTTACGGATTTTTTGTCTGCATATGATGTCTGTGGGTACTCTGTTTGTTATAATGGAAAATAGCAATAAAAAACTAAAAAGATCGGCTAATTTCAGTTTTTTCGAACAAACTTTGTTCATTAAAGTTGTAAAATATAAAGCCGTGGTTGAGATAAAAAAAACAGATGCCATAACTTGACGCCAGAAAGAAGAAGTGTGAAAGCTAGTATGACAATGATGGATTTGCTGGTACATAAGGAATTATTATGTAGATAGGAGTTTATTCTAAAGCTGTTCGGGTCGATCGACAAGTTCATATCTCGTTCAAGATGAAACGCTCATTGGCTAGTTGATGGAAAATCCTTTCAAACAGCAGGAGACTCTGCGTTCAACATCAAGCTCAACAGCTAGCGGAAGGATAGAAAAATCGGAATTAAAAAACTATACAAGTGCTAAGAAGACCATATTAACAGAAGAACAGAAGCAAACCAGTATTCTGTTTTATTTAAATTATGTCGTTAGAGTTTTGCATAATCTGTGTGTTTATTTAAATACAATAATTTAGGCAAATTTAAATTATATCTTAATTTCTATAATACTTATTAAAATTGACTGTTATTTGGACGGCATTAAACAGAAAGGAGCCAACCCACAAAATCTTTAAATATTGTTTCTTAATTTATTTAAATGTAGAATATCGTAATGTGTGTTCAGCTGAAAAAGTCCAACTCATTTTCCATATAAGAATTTAATGGTGTAGTTTCAATATTGTAATTAAGATGCAAAACCTTTCTTTGCAAGCTTGTTTCTTGATTTTAGCTGAGGGTGTTGGATCCTCTCTGTTTAATGCTGTCCATTTGGAGGTATGTTTTTGTTTGAATTTGTGTTATTAATAGTATTAATAGTATTAGGTTTATATTTAAAAACAATAAATAAGTAAAAATTGAAAACAAGCACTACTTAATTTCGATCTATTCAAAATGCATTTAACAAGTTTTACATTTTCATAACACGCCCGAACATACGGTTTATATAACCTTACTTTATATCTGTCAACATCGACAACATTAACCTCCAGCTATCTCCTTAGCCGTGACTTTGTATTATGGTTTGGATTAACTGAAACATGAATAAACAGTTTGACATTAATATGACCGGCAGCTAATACTTGACAAACTGCTAAAGTAGATAACCATGCACTGATAAACCAGCCCTAAATCTTCATCATCTGCTGACTATTGTAAGTCTCCTTCATCTTCAGAATCTGAATTAGAAAGCTCAAACTCTGATCCGCTAGAAAACAAAAGATTCGTCTCACTGGAAGAACGATTCTCTTCAAATTCAAGTTCCTGTTGCGTAAGAAGTTGTTTACTAGTACACGAAGTTCTTTGCAGGTGCGCCCGTTCTGGTTGCAACATCAATGTTTCACCTTCTGAACTCATTATTTGTATGTAATAATCGTCTAGACTAAATGAAAACACTAAATTTGACCAGTTTCATATAAAAAACCAAGTTCGCTAAGCCGGAAACAATTAAGTATGGTGCAACAAAACAAGAGGCAATCTTGATATGTAGTTTTAACAGAGTTATTCAGGCTAATTAATAACAATGAAATCTAAATGCTTGAAAATTAGTTTTTATAAGTTAAAAATATTTTTTGGGTGTTTCATATGAAGTAAATATGTTTCAAAATAATACAGTTCAAATATTAGCCAAGAATAGGCATTTGTTAATTAACAATTGGCCAAAATACTAAAAGTTAAATATCTTGAGTTCAGATGGACGAAAATTAACTTTTTTTTTTTATTAAAGTTCTCACGATTCTCTTTCTTTTCTGATAAAAATATTTCAAACAAGTTTTCAAAATGGCCAAGAAAATCTATTTGTTGTCATTTAGTATATAAATAAATGCCAAGAAATTGGCCAAAATGACTTTAAAAGAAATTTTTTGATATCATCGGAAAGCTGGCGTCCAGAACTAAATTTAAAAAAAAAAAAAGATCTATTTTGAACTCATGGTACAAAATGGCGGGTAGTTCAAATTTCCGATAAAAAATTCATTTGTGTCCACAAGTTTCAATATTTGGGCACCAAAATTTCAGGGTGTCTTGTTTTCAACAAAAGATATATTTTCTGAAAGTATAAGCCGATCGGAACTCTAGAATCCCTGGGCGTTAAAATGAAAAAACGTCGCCTTTTATCCAGTTTATTTCATTTTGTACGTACTCAAATGACCCAAAACTAACGCAGATTTGTTTGAATTTTTATTGCGAAGGTATTTGGTTTTTAGTTTGTCCTGATCGGACCTCTAAAAGTAGAGATATTCACCTTTTTACCTAAAATTGTTCTAAAAAAAACGCAATAGGCTTTGGAACTTTAAAACTTAGATATATACTCCTAGTGATACCCCAGAAGGTATAAAATCATAATATTGTTGTTACAAGACTATGCATATCTCATTGTTTATTTGGTCTTTTTTTACTGCACTATTATTACACCCACTTTCACACCCTTTCAAGGCTAGTTTTTACATTTATTGGCTTTCAATCACCTAGCGAAGAAAAGAAACTAATAATTGTATAAATAAATACCCAAACAACTTAATTATTTAAACTTTATTCTTAAATATGTGTTTTGTAAAATACAGAAGTAGCTTACCACATTATTTTATGGGAGGTAGCCACAAAAAAAAAGTTTATAGTATCGGATAGGGTGATAGATGACCAAAATTTTGACACTTTCTGCATTCAATCTGGTCAATTTCACGCAAAGTTCTTGAGGTTGCAAAAAGAGGCGAACTTTGCTGTCACTTTTTCAGCGAGTTCAGAGAATTCCTGAAATAAAAGTCTAAATGTATTCGAATAATACATTTGTTTTGTTTCTTCTTTCATTATTTGACATATTTTTCTTCTCTATTTTGTGAAATAAAAATGCACTAAACCACTAATGTTTTATTACAGCCTCTACTAGAAGATGAAAAACAAAATGGTATCATTAAAAAATCAAATAGCAACGGCACTCTCAACAACACATACATCAAGAGTGAATATTCAGATTCCTATGAAGCCTGCTACTCCAACGGAAGCACAAAGGGATTTGTTACACAAACAATAGTAAAGCACAACGGTAAAAAAATTGAATAGGACAATATAATAGTGTAAATTGTTAAATTGTTTAATTCGGGTACAAAGTTTTAACTTTGTTGTATTTTGTCTTAATTGTAGATAATTATTTATTAGTTACTTAGTTATCTGATACTAATTTTAAATGTTTCCTTAGTAAAATTGTGTATAGTTTACAAATTGTTTTTTATCTTTGTTATTTTTGTCAAAATTTATCTCAGGGCGAACGGTTTTCATTTTGTGAAGTAAATTTGTACATTTCTCGTTCTATATTATTTTAATGTACACTATATATTTTGTAAATATTTCTTTGGCTGCAGGGACCATGCAAAAATGTCTCGTAATGCTTCAACGTGTGTTTTTTAATTTTATTTCTCTGAACCATTAGTGCCTGAAATTTGCAAAATAATAAAATGTTTTTGTTCAAGCAATAATTGTTCTAGCTTAGCTTTTCTATGGTATATTGTTATGAATCGTTGCACATATTTACGTTCTATTATTGGTATTTATTTTGTACTTATGTTGTATGTTAGTCTAGTGATTTGAAAATGAGATTGAATCTTATCAAATGGTCATTTCCAATTGATAATGGCACAAAACTGAATTTTATAGAAGTAGAAAGGAGCATAACATGTAATTAAATGCAGACGATACAAAAAATAACTAGACGGGCAACAGGAAATTTTGAAAGTACATGAAATTCAGAATTTTGCTAATTCATCGCACACAAAAAGTAACTTTTATGTCAAATTCCAAAACAGATCAGTTTTGTTTTGTCATTCAAAAGATGATAACTTCAACAGAGCTAATTATCACAAGGAACACATCTGTCTATGCGTTAAATTAAAAATTAGAAATGGGTGAGGTACCATAAATAATGTGACTACTGTCACATGTTGCTTGGCAAGCGTTAATCTCGAACATTAAATTTTCGACAATTTATAATATTACTTCCACTATGGAGTTCATTAAAAATCATAAACTGAACAACTTTAGGCCGCCACTGAGGTTAGTCCCTACTTGAAAAGTTTTAAGTTAGCATGTCTGGAAGCACCGGGGGATCATCCATTAATTATGTCACACTTTGACGAGGTGTCCATAAAATGTGACAAGAGGGTAGGAGGGGGTCAACTTTTGTGACACCACATTATTTACATCTATGTATACTGTTGTTTTAATTGAATAAAATTTAAAAAAATATAAAATCAGAAAATTTTACCTCAAAATTTAATGCTGTAAAATATGTTACGTCACAATGGAGGCGAGGGGTTGCCTTGAATGTAACAACCTGTGACATAGGGGGTGGGAGGAGTAGAAAAAACATGAAATTTGCGTGAATTAATTAATGTATGGCCTCCAAAAGAATTTATGATGACAAATATAACTTGATAACTTGCATTGCTGCTTATAGTGTAAATATTTTATTGTTGGTTATTACAGCATACAAGCCCACTGTATAATTTAACTAACAGATTTAATACAAAGTGAGGTGAGAAACGGTACCGGTTTCAGTGGCGAGATCTCAATCAGCGAAGTTCAGTGTGGCCGGGCGAGTCCGTTACTTAGATGGCTGACCGTATCTCATCTCGCCATCCAGGTTAAGTGGTGGAATAGTATTAGCTAAACTTCGCCAGGACGTTAATATAAATATGGCGATTGAATTAAAAACAATACAATTTATAACCCATGAATTTCTCAAAATGAACAATATGACATTTGGGCTCCAAATGCTTTGGATCTTAGAATATGTTTTCTGAACTTAGAGTTACATCTCTAGATATTCTTCTATCGAATAATTTTATTTAAAAAAAAATGGCCAAGAGCATGTTGGACATGCACATGATAGGTTCCGTAGCCATACCTACATAATAAGAGCTATTTCACCTCGACTCTGCTCATTTTCTAAAAACAGTGATTTTAAAATTTTTCAAAAAGTACTTTTGTGAATTACAAGGTTCCAAAACATTTTTTGTTGCATTTTAGAAGCCCTACCCAATGGAGTAAGTGTACATTTTTGTTTTGTTTTACTTCACACTGTAAGGAAGGGGAATTCAAACAGCTCTTCATTTCTGTTTTTAAATCATCAATTTACATCTGTATACCAAATTTCATCTCAATAGGTATAAAAATGAGAGAATAGGAGGGCTTGTGACATACAGACGGAGACGTGCCGAAACTAAGGTTTCTTACGAAACCTTAAAAAAATAGAATCATCTGATAATTGTTGTCCTGGAGGGGGCTGAAGCCTTCACTGTGATACGGCCTCTGAAAATGCAGTTTGCACAAACACAAAAACACTTGGACATAACCCTCGATGTGCGTTTCTCCAACCACATTGGCATTATCGGGAGATTAAATCTCAAGACAACTAAGACCATACCTATATTATCTTAAAATATTGTCACGGGTTGAACAAATTCTGTGATTCCTGCCTTGAACTCTATCATGGTTCAACGAAACATGACAGTTAATAAAGCAGACTACTTGGATTTGGTTCTTCGTCCTTTTTTTATAATTGTCAATTTCTAAGCTGTCAACAGCATCCAGAGGTCTATTATTTGGTATATTTATAATTACCGTTACTTTACTGATATCCTTTCTATAATTATTATCATGTTAGGTAACACTAGACTTTTCAGTTCTTTGAATTTTGAAGGGTTAAGGAGAAGAGTATTTTATAACAAACTTCGCCTTTTATAATAAAGACGTTTATTATTATGGTTATTATAATTGGAGGATTATCTAATTGTTGTTACAATATTAATTTTTATTTTCTTCATAGACCACACAGTGGTTTCGTACAATTTACATAAATCTTGCTACTTGAGGATTTTCAAAATCGTTGATCACGAATCTAATATCCAAATAGACACCTATAAAATGCTAAGAAATGATAAAAAAATATATTTTCGTTAAAGTTAATATTGACAACACAAAAAAAATTAAACCTTTGTGTTAGATACTCATTGTATTATTAGCTGATGAAAAAATGGTAATATTACCTATATTAGGATTATGTAAAGCCCAAAATTAATGGAGGGCTAAATCGCATATTTATGATTACGATAATTATGGTCTAGGTTTCCGCGTACAAAAAATTATTTTATACATGTCCTCTTGTAACTTCTTATATGGCTTAATTGCGCCTAATCTACAACTTTTTTCCTTTGAGAAAATTTTCGAAAACGTGTTCCCCCTCCACTTTTTCCAAAAGATTTCCACGTGTCGTAGTGGAAAATTGTGAAATCTGTTTTGTCGGACAATTCGAAAATTGGATTCTACATGTTACTGTTAAGCAATCTTGAAAAAATCAGCTGGTTATCAATAAATTTGTAAAAGTTGTTAATTCCTAATTTTTGTAAAAAAAGTTGTTAATTCCTAATTATTGTAAAAATTCCGAATTAACAACTTTTACAAATTTATTGATAACAAGCTGATTATTCAAAATTGCTTAATAGTAACATGTAAAATCCAATTTTCGAAGTGTCCGACAAAATAAATTTCCCGATTTTCCAGTACGACGCATGGAAATCTTTCTGAAGAAGTGGAGGGGGAACTCCGCATTTTCGAAAATTTTCGCAGAGGATAAAAGTTGTAGATTAGGTGCAATTAAGCCATAAGAATTTACAAAAGGTACAAAAGATAATAGTAGCCATTTTCGCTTTTCAAATTTTACAATCATGCTTAAAAGTAGCCTATTTAGAATGACGCATTTAAATAATTTTTTGATTTCCAATTTGGATCCGCCATCTTGAATTTCTTACTGGAACTTAAAACTGAGATAATTTGAATTTAATAATAGTAATCAGTAAAATTTTTGAAACTTGTCAGTATTAACTCTAACAAATATACTTTTTTATCATTTCTTAGCATTTTATAGTCGCCATATTGCAGGTTGATTCACGGCAACTTGGATATCAGATTTGTGATCAGCAACCTCGAAAACCGCTGATAAGCAAGATTCATGTAAATTAGTTTAAAAAAAATCTTCTGTAAGATTTTTATAAAAAATGGGCATTTAGACACATTAATGGTCTTCAAGTTTTCATATTTCAAAAATCGGTCATGACAGATGAATATTAAAAATACAAATATCCTAATCGGTTGCAATATAAGAGCTCTAGACAATTTTCTACGAAAAAACTTTTTTCTGGACCACTGTGTACTGGTAAATTACAACTCAAAGGGAGTTGATACACATTTTGAAGTCCATTCAGTTTAAAAGCTTGAGGAGTTTCGAAGGGTTTCCTTAAATGTACATCTCCTAATTAGTTTATCAACTAAACTTCCAATTAAGGATATTGCTCAGACAATATACAAAATTAGTTGTGGGTATGTTGGACAAACGAAAATTCCAATTATAACAAGATTTAAAGAACATATGGCCCATTCAAATATGGAAGAACTGAAAAATCTGCCCAATATGCTTTTGATAACAACCATGAATATCAGTAACTAAAGGTTTATTAGAAATATAACAAATAAATAATAGACAGCATTTGAAAACTTGGAAATCGAAAAATGTAAAAATAGTGACAAATGAGGACCAATCCCAAGTAGTATGTTTTATTGGTTAGGTGATAGGGTCGTTGAACCGTGACAGAGTTTTATAAAACGGCTGGGAGATTTCTGGAAACTCCTCAGAATATTTCTTCACATATTACCACATTGCTAAAAAAATACCATTGAATATTGATTGTGGGAAATGTACGTCAATTCTTTAAAAATTAAATATTTATTTTATATAAAATTCTGATAGAAATATTGGTATATTTACCAAACCAGTTCAAACATAAATTTTCAAACTAGAAGCAACATTCCTTTTTCTACTGAAATATGTTGATTTCTGAAGTTATAAATTGTCAGAGAATTAAGATTGATACTTTTTAAATGTTTTAATTTTATAGTAGTTAAGTATATAACATTTTTAAATATATATTAAAGCCGAAATGTATAAAAACATATTATGCATTAATAAGATATCTCTTGTCCATTAGGATTTGGTTATTTTAAAGAGCAAAGATTAATTTAAATGAGGGAAAATGCATGCATCAGAGTCTATTAATATCCCATTGTTAAATCAATGCTAAAAAACATGAATTGGTTTTATGGAATATTTTACTTACAGTAGTAAACAGGAAATTTGTTGAACTAAAGTTAATTGAATATTCTATTAATAGGTCTTTCGGCATGTTATTATAAATTTCCAATTCTGTCTCGATACGGACATATTTATTATTTTTGGTGTTGTACTTAACACATATATCGTCAAAAAACCAGTTTGGCCACCAAAGTAGGACCACAATAAAAGCAAAGTTATAAGCTTGTGTCATGTTTCAGAGTTGCAGTGTTTCATACTACTTTTACATCTATCCATATGACTTCAGGGAGTTTTTGACATACATCCATATATTTTAATTGAGTTCTTATATAATGTGGGGATCAATGCCACTTTTTGAATTAAAAAATTCGAATAAAAGGGCAAAAGATTAGACTCGCCTTTGTCCCTCTAATGGATGCCCTACAATGTAAGTTATTGACTTTTATTACCGCATTGTCAAGTCTACACAAAATGATCAATTTTTAAATAAAACTGGAAATGAAAACACAAAGTTATTTTATTTCATTAAAGTAACAGCCCTCGGTTGAAAGTAGCCAGGCTCTCTTAAATGTAAAGCTGCCATAAAGGTTCGTTCATTCATTAGGAATATGTTCATAAAGTAACGGAGGAACCTAACATGCACTTTCCCCTGCCACACAGTCTATTAAAAACGTAAGAAATAAAATAATTCAGTATACACATTTGACTGCTTCTGTTTACTGGTTGAATTTCTTTTCGAAATCAACACTGGTGAAATAAAAATACTGAACAAGGCACTGAGGATTGGATGCAGAAAGCTCACCACATGGGGGCAGTACCATAGGGCACTTGCATTGTATGACTAACATAACCTCAAATATCACATTTTCGTAAGTTTATAGTCATTTTTAATGTTTGTATTATTTCTAGATTGGTATCTGTGTAACATTAATGCACTTTCTCGGATAGGATACATATAATCTTTTAAATTATTGATTTTTAAAAATACTGATATTTGCAGGTTGGAAATCCAACCTCAAAAAAAATACCTGTAGGGTGACGACTTGTAAAATATTTCTTAACTCACTTCTTTCTCGAATATAGACCCCTGAAGTGAATTTTGTAAGCCACGCCTGTCAGTCAACCAATTGTTTTCTTCAAACCCTGATAATAATTGAAAGGACAAGACAAATAACTTGAGTTTGTTAATGGTATTGGTATATACCGAGCGGTATTATAACATGTTACCGCAAAATTTATTTGATCTTTCATTGAAAAATAGACCAATGCTCTTGCTACTTAAAATTAAATTTTTTTAAATTTCAGTAATAAATCTCTTGTAGGTCATAGCGCCAGCATTAAAATTAGGGCACCTAATCCGTTTTCTTATTATTTAAACTTTATATATTTAAAAAACTATTATTATGATCTGATTTGGAATGTAGAACCTGATATTACTTAAATACCTAGTTTTTGCAAAGTGATAAATGGGCATTATATTAGGTTATGCTCTTTTCTCGTTTATTATTGAAACTGCAATTGATTTTTATACAATTGTTCTAATAATTTGTACACCTTTGTAAATGAATCTATAAATTCTTAAACTTTTACATATTATTCCTTAACAACATAAAACATCCCCACAGCTTCAAGCTCTCTGTACGTACATGTTTTCATATAACCTCGAAAGAAATTCAGGAGAATTTTGATTATGCTAATAAACTTTTTTTCTAAATGTACATACTGACTTGTTGAATAAGTTGAATAGGTTATAAAATTATATAGTATTTTTGTATATAAAAATTTAATAAAATGCTGCATTTCAAACAAAGAGATTTGTTTGCCTTTAATTTTCCAAATTTCAACCTTCATATTGCGTTAGTTAGGTAGAGAGTGCTGGATTTAACCCATCATCTGTGTCCACTGAGTAAAAATCAGGACATTTTAAACGAATGAAAACTTCTCTCTAAGTTGTCGTCACTATCACACAATACATTATTATAGTAGAGTGCTGGTGTTGACGAGATTCGCTTAGTTTTTGATCTTGTTCGCACTTTTAGATAGGGGAGTCAAATTAGACAAAAAAGGACCCAAACTTCGGAAAAATTCCGTGATCGATAATTTTTGTTGGAACGTGTTCAAAAAGGTGTGAAGAACAAAATATCAAAATGCCACAAGAAATTGTGTGGAAAATTTTTTATTAAACAATTTTAAGTGCGAAAATACGATATTTCAAGAATAACTTTTTAAAATCAATTTGTATGAAAAAACTAACAACACCATTGCACAGTGGTTCTGCTCCAATATAAGGGCGGTCATAATTAGTTAGTTTGATGACACGAGTTTTAAACATTTATTTTTAAGATTATTACGGGTGTTTAGGACATGAGACATATTTTGATATCAAAACATTAGTTTTCAAAGGGTTATATACACTTTTTAGAAGAAAATAAGGTAAGTACGAAACAAAACAATAATTATTTAATCAATAATATACTTGTAGATAATTCTAATATAAACGTTATACACAATTTATAGTATTATAACACAATTTACTTATTTTGCAGTCATGTAATATAAATATAAAAAATTGCGCATTACAACAAAAAATATGTCTGGTCACACTTAAAACTAATAATGTAGTTAATTACTTGCGTATTTTAATTATGTAGATGAGTCTGTTAAAAAACATCTAAAAGGCTTATTATTGATATAACGCTGACTGCTTCTTACGAGGCAAGATTCGGAGAGTAGTATTTAATGGATTCGAGTTAAGAAGTCTATGTAGATAGATATATAATATTTATTGGTGCTAAAACAAGAAATGTTATACACAAGTCAAATACATTGATAAAACACAGTAAGAAACAAATTGTCAAAATAAAATGTATACATTCAATAAATTATCTATTGATATTAAAAGCACATTAAAATACATTAAGCTCAAGATAAAATTTTAATTTTCAGTAATTACTAACACATCACAGTCTAAAAATTCATTGATGGTGTAAAAAGCTTGGTTTATTATATAATATAATATTCTCACCGCTTAATTTTTTCCTGAATTTTTGATAAAATATGATTAGAAGATGTACAAGACGTAAGCATCCTGAATCAGCTGGAAGCAGTTTTCGAAAACTGCAATGCGATAATCGTAGAATGACATTTTGTGACTGGAGTACTTAACGAACAAATGAAATGAATTAAAAAACAACATCTGCATTACATTGATTCCAATTTTTTTATACTACCGCACCACACGGGTAGTAAGACATCATCTGGTCGAAACGGTCGATTCCACACTCATATACTTATTATATTCTGCATAGGATAAAGGTTTCTGTTTTTCCTGGCCTCTTCTGTTTCGGGTTTCAACTAACTCAGTTTTAAATTCTGTTGTAATAATTGTCCATGAATAGCTTTTTGACAAAAAATATATTTCTCTATAAAAAAAATTAATTTTACGCAAGGACACACCTGAAGAAGTTGGACAGGCATTCGATCCATCTGAAGTGCTTTTAATTTCTTTTTCTTTCTCAATTTTTCTTCTTAAATATTCCATATTTCTTTTGCTAGTAAAAGTAGAATAGCAATTTCAGTGTCAAACCAAACTGCCAAAATTGTTGTTTTTAGAAATAACATAGATCTTCTCTTTAGTTACTTATTTTTTCACGGAGTTTTAAACAATCAGTAAATATTGCAACCGATTTCTCAAAACCTTTATTTACAGGGCCCGGTTTTATACAAATTAGGCATAGTTTCTTACGACTCTTTTTTAGATTAAATTTTCTTTTTGTCTCAATCTCACTTTCAGAAAGTATTAGTTGAAAGTATCTTGCAAACAGTAAACTAGGGAGTTTCTTATAAATGTGTTAATCTATTACACGAAAATTTTATGTAGGTCCATATAACACTAAATTCGGGGTCGTGGCGGTAAAGACCAATCAGCCAGCTACTCCTTCCTTCCTAAATCTAATCTAACATTGAATTAATATTCAACAAATTCACATATATTTATTCCATAGTAATCGGAAGGCATAGATCAAAATATCATAAACCACGCGAGTTACAGTACACCCATTTGTTTAACGATAGGCCATTGCGAGTGGGTAGCACGGGTTGTTAAAAGAGACTCTTTAAGTCTCTTTTAACAGAAGTTACTTTATAATGGGAGAGCGAGGGAAGTAAAAAATAAAAAAGGATAAGATATTTAAAAAAAGAACTCCTTAATACGATTTACCTAAAAGGATTAACCCCATTTTCACCTCCCTAATCTGCGCATTTATGGAATAAATTAAATAGGTATATGTGCTTCTAGTTAACTTGAAGAGGTGCACAACTTACCCAGGTTTAAAATAAATCAATTTATTAATAACAGTTACGAGGATGTTACCTTGAAAAGTGGAACATTTTTATTACTTTTCAAATTTTTTTTAAATTAAAGTTATTTTTTGAGTTTTACAAAAAGTAAATAACAAAATACATGCAAAAGGTTTTGTTCAAATCTATGTGAAGTTCAAAGTATTTCTGTAATAACACACTTTTTTCATTTGTAGAGTGGCTAGCAAGGTAAGACGGGTCGTCGACAAGCTTGCCGATAAAGCAGTTAAAGAAACATATTCTTTATTGGATTTTGCAAACAGCGGAAAAAAACTATCTATGAGAACTAAAAACTACATGTAAAAAATATTAATGAAATCTTTGCATTCTTTCGATAACCTGTCTTTTTTTATGAAAATCTAATCCATTAGAATGAAAAAATTTTTAAGACAAGGTAGGTAAATAAAGTAAATAAATTTCATGTTAGGCCTTTGTTCTCACTTTTAACTGAATCATCATACCGTAGGGGGTCATGTAGATACTAGTTTAATCTGCTTAGCCGTAGGGGACTATGATGGATGCTAATGTTATAATGAGAATGTCAAATAAGAAATTGGACAAATTTATTTTAGGAATGCAAAGATTTCATTAATATTTTTTGCATGTAGTTTTCCTTTTAGTTCTTATAGATAGTTTTTTTCCGCTGTTTCCAAAATCCTATAAAGAATATGTTTCATTACTATAAGCAAACAAATAATAAATAATTCACTTTTAAAAAAAGCAGTTTAAGCTGACAAAGGGTACCGCTCAACCGTTCTACTATATATATTTCCTCAACTATACATCTATTAACTTGTTTTGACTGCGAAAATAGTAGAGATAATGAAGCATGCTTATGTGCAACTTCTCCACTTCTTTGTATCATAAATCAGATTTGTATAGTTTTCGTATCCAGCAGGATAATCATAGGATTGATTTATACCATCTCTAACTTCTTTCATTTATGGGACCATATTTTATTTCTTTTGGTGCTCTAGTGCTCACTCTAAATAACCAATATAAAATTATCATATTTTGGCATAATTAATGACATGGTAAATTTCGCAAATAGGTGTATTTTTCCCATCCATAATTTCAGATCAGATCATTTTAAGGAATCTTATTTTTCTAGTATATTAGTTTAGGTAAGTACCCACTGTTATTTTTTAAATCGATCAAAAATGAGAATTTTGTAAGCACAAATATTAAGTGAAAAGAACACAACTATGTGAATTTCTAAAATGCCTACTCTATTGCAAGGTGACATTGACATTTATCAAAAAACCTTAAAATATAATAAGAAAAATTGTCAGTCTACTATACACAACACAATTAAAATGGAATCAGCTACAAATTTATTTAAGTCAATACCACCACTACTATGGACTACTGAAACACAAACCACTACTATAGCAGTACTATGTTTTATTGGAGCTTGGGTAATAGTGACAAAGTTTATTCAGTTAATATTCTCAATTATATGGCCTATAATGGCATTAGGAGGAATCATGGTAATGGCACCTAATATTGAAATGGCATGGGTTGCCGGACATTTAACAAAATATACCCAACTTTTGATAAAATGGATGAAAAGGAGTATTAACGAAATGCATAATTCTTCACGAAAGAGTTAAAGAAAAGTATGTTGTAGCTGCTAACCGTGTCAATTGTTGATGTTGACGTCATCTGTAAAACTTAAAATAAATCTGGCGTATAATTTGATTTATAACCGACATAAGAAAAATGAAGATTTGTGAAGATTATATTCATATCAAATGTATTATTTTTATGATTGTGAAAAAAGTGACACTTTTCATATCTATGTTTTGTGACAAGTCTTTATTGCATCCAAGTACAATAAATAAGTGAAAACTGTGTTTATTAACCATATCAACTTGTTAATATATTTACTAAAACAGCTTTATTTCTAATTTTTTCATGAAACACCATTCTCAACATGTTCCGAGTATTTTCAGGTCCCTTTTTACCCCAAAGCTATTTTTCATTTTCAAGCTGTAGTCCGTCATCATATGTTAATGTTCCATCTCCCCTGGTATTTTTTTTATATCTTGATGAGGTTTCTCAAGAATAGGGTGCTATGGCTAATAGTCGAGGAAATGAAGCAGGAAAAAGACCCAAACCCCTACACGAGACTCCGCCCCCACCTGATTCTTATGTGAGACGGTGCAAAATGTTCCTAAAGATGTACAGAACAAAGTCAGGGTCATGGGAACTGATAGTTTTTCGAGTTCCGGTCGTAAACTGGGACAGAAGTTCGCTATATCCGGTCACCAACAAATATTTTTTAAGTTGAAAAATAATTATTTGATTTTATATTTTGGACAATTATAAGCATTTTTTGACTCTTGACATCTTTTACCCTAACCTCATCCTTCTCGAGATATAAGCATTTAAAAGAAAAAAAAGTGTCTAATTTGTATATTTTCTAGAAACTAGTATTTTTAATCTTTAACATGATTTAAAACATGTGGACTCTAAATTTTGAGCAATTCTAAGTTCTTTTTGATTCTTGACATTTTTTACCTAACCTCACCCTTTTCGAGTTATGGGCATTTAAGATTTTTATTCTCAAAAAACTAGTATTTACAATTATTTTTGGGCGTTTATTATGCATTAAAACATATGGACTCTATATTTTGGACAATTTTAAGCATTTTTTTACTCTTGACATTTTTTACCTAACCTCACCCTTATCGAGATATAAGCGTTCAAAATTTTATATCTCGTTAAGGGTAGATAAAAAATGCCAACAGTAAAAAAAATGCTTAAAATTGTTTAAAATATAAAGTCCTATGTCCTAATTGATGATCAAAGCCCAATAATAATTGTTTTTGACAAAAAAATGTACGTTTTTTAAATGTTTAAATACCTATACCTCGAGAAGAGTGAGGTTAGGTAGAATTGTCCAAGATATAAAGTCCACATGTTTCAATCTATAATAAACGTCCATAAATAATCGTAAATACCAGTCTTTTGAAAAATAGAAAGCTTAAATATACATTACTTTTTTTAAACGCTTCTATCTCGAGAACGGTGGGGTTAGGTAAAAATTAACAAAAGTCAAGAAATGCATAGAATTATGCAAAATATAAAGTCCAGTGTTTTAGTTCATAATAAGCGCCCGAAAATACTAGTTTTTTGAAAAGAAAACCCTAAATACACAGTTTTCTTTAAACGCTCGGAAGAGTTGAGCATGTAGTCCACCGGATGCGATGCCGTGCTGAGCTGGGCCGTGCTGCGCTAAGCTAACAAAAGCGGTGGCTTGACCGTTCACTGGTGCTGTGTGATAATATTCTTTCGCAGTGCTTAGTAGACTGTTTAACAATACCATAAAATACAATACCAGTCTTTTTGAAAAATAGAAAGCTTAAATATACATTACTTTTTTTAAACGCTTCTATCTCGAGAACGGTGGGGTTAGGTAAAAATTAACAAAAGTCAAGAAATGCATAGAATTTTATGCAAAATATAAAGTCCAGTGTTTTAGTTCATAATAAGCGCCCGAAAATACTAGTTTTTTGAAAAGAAAACCCTAAATACACAGTTTTCTTTAAACGCTCGGAAGAGTTGAGCATGTAGTCCACCGGATGCGATGCCGTGCTGAGCTGGGCCGTGCTGCGCTAAGCTAACAAAAGCGGTGGCTTGACCGTTCACTGGTGCTGTGTGATAATATTCTTTCGCAGTGCTTAGTAGACTGTTTAACAATACCATAAAATGATTTCAATCCGGATTTCAATACCGAAATCGAAAAGCATCTTTTAGATATTGTATTTTGAGAGTACATATGAGTTAAATAGCAAAATACAGGTTTTATGAGTGAAGTCTTTACTTGATCTAAGAATGAATCCTAATTTCCTATAGCATTCAGAGGTAAGACCTATTATATGACTGTTAAATGAGAAATTATTAGTGAATAAAATGCCAAGGTCTTTAATTTCGTTCATCCTTTCAATCTGTATCTTGTTGATATTATATGTGATTATGACAGGGTCTTTCTTTTTCGTATAGGTTATAATCCTGCATTTTGATTCATTCAAGGCCAGGTCATTGTCCTTAAAAAAGTAGAGATGGCCTCAAGGTCACTTTGTAACCTGTCGTGTCTTTTATGGTGTTGATTTGAAGGAACAATTTTAGGTCATCGCGTACATTAAAAAACATTGCAAAAAGCAAGGGCCTAATATCGAACCTTGTGGTAGTCCAGATGTTGGTATGAATGTATGTGAATAACAGTCATTAAATTTGACATATTGTGGTCGATTAGTAAGATACGATAATAAATATTGCAGTAAGCCGTCCTCAATAGAGAAATGCTGTAGTTTCATTATTAATATGTTATGATTAACTCTATCGAATGCTTTCGACAGGTCATTGTATGTGTGTCAGTGTCTACCTGGGATTTCTCTATTTTATGAGCGACATAATCTGAAAATACACATAAGTTGCTAACAGTAGATCTTTTACTAATAAAACTATGCTGTTGTTCAATAAAGACTGAGGAGACATGAGAATACATTCTATTATATATTACACATTCGAGTATTTTTGACGGGGCTGGTAAGACTGTTGTAGTAGGTCGATAGTTTGTTATAACACGTGTATTTCCTGTTTTATATATGGGAGTGACTCGACCAACCTTGAATTTATCTGGGAATTTGCCTTCGTTTAAAGATGTGTTCATTATTATTTATAGAGGGAGCACCAGTAAATCCACATAAGCTTTATAAAAATATGTTGGTACTTTATCTGCACCTATTGCAGTCTTGGGTTATAGTGATTCTATTGCTTTGCAAATTTCATCTGTCTTTATATTTTTAACAATTAACTTATCAAGGTCATAGTTCTTGTAATTTAAATCAGATGCAGATGGTGCACTGGCACTGTAGACGGATTGAAAATATTCTGCAAAAGCATTGGCAATATCTTCATCATTTTCAAAAATATTATCATTTATGGAGAATCTGTATGCAATGTTTGAATTAGTTCTTTTACTTTGTATATATTCCCAGAATTTTTTAGGATTGTGATTGATATCAGTCTCAATGTTTTTGATATAATTAGCGATAGATGTTTTAATTAGCTGCTTAATAATTTTTGAAGAATACACGTGATTTACTATAACTTTGGTTTTTGAACTTTTTTACGTATAACTCCAAAACTAACGAAGTTAAAAGAGGTTCTAACGTTCTCGTGACTACCCTATATTTGTATGTCTATAATAAATAACTAAAAAAGTCTGCAAAGTTGATTTCCTCTCTGGTATCTTTTTCCTCCCCCGTCCCTCTCTCAATATTTTCTACTCAACTAAGCACCACACGTTAAACTGATGCCAGCCCCGAGCAGGGCCAAAAAGACCTCTTCTTAGTGAGGCTTGTTCACCATTGATTTCTCTCCGCATTTTTCCATCAATATCTATCCGCGTTCCTCCTGACTCAGCAATGTGCAGTTCATTGCTAGAGCAATGCCTTGTAGAAAAACGCCAATAGATATGTGATGGATTGCACAGGCAACGGAAATCTAATGTTACATCTGCTGCCTGTACACTATGCGATCTAGCTACTTTCAATGCATTACATCTTCTCAACAATTTTCGACAAATTCCAATATATTATGACAATATCGAAAAGCATCTTTTAGATATTGTCATAATATATTGGAATTTGTCGAAAATTGTTGAGAAGATGTAATGCATTGAAAGTAGCTAGATCGCATAGTGTACAGGCAGCAGATGTAACATTAGATTTCCGTTGCCTGTGCAATCCATCACATATCTATTGGCGTTTTTCTACAAGGCATTGCTCTAGCAATGAACTGCACATTGCTGAGTCAGGAGGAACGCGGATAGATATTGATGGAAAAATGCGGAGAGAAATCAATGGTGAACAAGCCTCACTAAGAAGAGGTCTTTTTGGCCCTGCTCGGGGCTGGCATCAGTTTAACGTGTGGTGCTTAGTTGAGTAGAAAATATTGAGAGAGGGACGGGGGAGGAAAAAGATACCAGAGAAGAAATCAACTTTGCAGACTTTTTTAGTTATTTATTATAGACATACAAATATAGGGTAGTCACGAGAACGTTAGAACCTCTTTTAACTTCGTTAGTTTTGGAGTTATACGTAAAAAAGTTCAAAAACCAAAGTTATAGTAAATCACGTGTATTCTTCAAAAATTATTAAGCAGCTAATTAAAACATCTATCGCTAATTATATCAAAAACATTGAGACTGATATCAATCACAATCCTAAAAAATTCTGGGAATATATACAAAGTAAAAGAACTAATTCAAACATTGCATACAGATTCTCCATAAATGATAATATTTTTGAAAATGATGAAGATATTGCCAATGCTTTTGCAGAATATTTTCAATCCGTCTACAGTGCCAGTGCACCATCTGCATCTGATTCAAATTACAAGAACTATGACCTTGATAAGTTAATTGTTAAAAATATAAAGACAGATGAAATTTGCAAAGCAATAGAATCACTATAACCCAAGACTGCAATAGGTGCAGATAAAGTACCAACATATTTTTATAAAGCTTATGTGGATTTACTGGTGCTCCCTCTATAAATAATAATGAACACATCTTTAAACGAAGGCAAATTCCCAGATAAATTCAAGGTTGGTCGAGTCACTCCCATATATAAAACAGGAAATACACGTGTTATAACAAACTATCGACCTACTACAACAGTCTTACCAGCCCCGTCAAAAATACTCGAATGTGTAATATATAATAGAATGTATTCTCATGTCTCCTCAGTCTTTATTGAACAACAGCATAGTTTTATTAGTAAAAGATCTACTGTTAGCAACTTATGTGTATTTTCAGATTATGTCGCTCATAAAATAGAGAAATCCCAGGTAGACACTGACACACATACAATGACCTGTCGAAAGCATTCGATAGAGTTAATCATAACATATTAATAATGAAACTACAGCATTTCTCTATTGAGGACGGCTTACTGCAATATTTATTATCGTATCTTACTAATCGACCACAATATGTCAAATTTAATGACTGTTATTCACATACATTCATACCAACATCTGGACTACCACAAGGTTCGATATTAGGCCCTTGCTTTTTGCAATGTTTTTTAATGTACGCGATGACCTAAAATTGTTCCTTCAAATCAACACCATAAAAGACACGACAGGTTACAAAGTGACCTTGAGGCCATCTCTACTTTTTTAAGGACAATGACCTGGCCTTGAATGAATCAAAATGCAGGATTATAACCTATACGAAAAAGAAAGACCCTGTCATAATCACATATAATATCAACAAGATACAGATTGAAAGGATGAACGAAATTAAAGACCTTGGCATTTTATTCACTAATAATTTCTCATTTAACAGTCATATAATAGGTCTTACCTCTGAATGCTATAGGAAATTAGGATTCATTCTTAGATCAAGTAAAGACTTCACTCATAAAACCTGTATTTTGCTATTTAACTCATATGTACTCTCAAAACTTGAATATTGTTGCATTATATGGTCTCCAAGAACGTACCTATACTCTGACATGCTGGAACAAGTCCAAAAGGCGTTTTTAAGATCTATGTATTTTAAGAAACATAGAATATGGCCTTTTTTGATATCTTATCAAAGTCAACTAACCGAATTTAACATAACTGCTCTCAGTAAACGCCGCAAAGACATTCAAATATTGTTTATATTTGACATATTACACAATCAAATATATGCACCTGAAATTTTAGGTGCTTTAAATTTTTATGTACCAGACGCCAGACTAAGACGGAGAAATTGTATGTTTAACGCCTCATATATAAACTCACCTGTTGAAAGGTGTCCTTCAGCAGTTAACAGTATAAGCGATGATGTAGATATGTTCAATATTAATAGAATCAAATTAAAATCAAAACTATTTGTGATAGGAAATACATAAATATTTAGTTTTTTTTGTTATATTTATATACTTATACATTAATATTTTTATTACTGTTTTGCCATTAATGTTCCTTGTATCTCATTTCTCTTTTTTCACTGTATGTATGTAATTAGGGAATACCCTGTTTATATACAGTATAAATAAATAAACAAATTTCAGAAGAACAATTGAAAGTCACGTTTCGAAAATATGAACTTTATTTTAATTTTTTTTTAAATGGAATACCCTACCCCAACCATTTTTACACTGTTTGAAATACTACAAAATTGCGTTTTCATGATATAAGTATAAAGCATAAGACTTACCTTAAAAAATGTTTGTCTAATTTACTATAAATTGACAATTTATCAAATTAGCTGGGTAAAAAAAATAATTTAAAGTAAACAATACGTTAGTTACGTCAAGATATTTGTTGATAACTAATTTCACTTTGTTTTACATAAAATGGAGAATTTCAATTATTGCTATATATTTTTCGGACTATCATGGCATGACTTAATGGGAACAAAATATCAAATTAAATTATACTAGAGTTTTTAGGAAAAATACTATGTTTCATATATCATTAAAAAATATTTTTTATGACCTTTAAAATAGTGTAAAACCAAAGTAATACTCATATCTCCGAAATTCTTTTCTAAGTGACTCCAAAAATAACGAACTTAATTGAGGTTCTAATGCCGCGAAATCCACTCATGTATGAGTGGCTGCAAGTCTAATATTTCCAACTTTCAACGGCACCACACGCTCACGCAGGCGAAGTAAATTTTAGAATCTGTACATTCTACTAAAAGTTTAATAATATTGGAGAACGATTGGATTTTTTTCAAAACATATAATCTATTTGTCAATGCTGGACGTATGGTGCTCAGCACCACCACTTTGTTTTACATGTAGTGCTCGAGCCTGCGAGCACCACGTACTATGGTCGCCGGCCCTGGCCGTGCTTCACACCCGATAATCTCTTTTCTGATCATGCCGCATTCAACGAACCTAATAAAACTTCCCATAAAGACTTGGAACAACAAATTAGGATTCTGGAAAAAGAAGTTAAGAACTTAAAAATCTCTCTTGGTGAGATCCGTGCCAAGCTCCCAAGGCCACTAGAAACTACAAAAACTACTAAAACACCAAACTCTCCAAACACATCCCTGACTGCCGAATCTACCCAGAGACATGGTTTGCAAAAAAAAAGTAAACACGAACCGAAGTACCAACACCGGTCCAAAGCATCTTCCGATTCTCAATACCCAGGCCAAGATAACTAATACAAAAAATGCTACTATCAATGGAATGACGAGGCCAGGAAAACCGAAGATCGCTGCTGCTGTTATTACCCAGAAAACCGCCATTTTCGTTGGAAAAGTATCACGTGATGTCTCCGTAAATGATATACATGAATACCTACAGGACAACTTTAAAGATGAAACCTTTGTTGTTAAAGAACTACCTGCAAGATCCGGGGAATACACTAGCTTTCGCATAGATGCCAAGAAAGACCTCGAAGACGAACTACTAAATCCAGACCTGTGGCCTGACTTGGTCGCCCATAAATTTGAATTTTTTCGATCAAGATCCAATTCATATAAACATTAATAGTAATAAACATGCCATTTTATCTAATATTAACAAGGTCAAACCTAATCACCTTAAACAAAAGATAAATATCTTACACCTTAATATACAGTGCCTGCGCAGTAAAACTATAGGAGTTAGAAGCATATTTAAATGATACTACTCCTAACAATTTCCTTTGCTTAAACGAACATTGACTGAATGAACTAGAACATAACGCAATAAATATTGAGGGCTATAGGCCTGTCTCTGCTTTCTGTAGGTCGAATAAAATTCATGGAGGAGCAAGCATTCTGGCTCAAAATCACCTTAAGTGCTTACCATTACCATTTGACATAAGCAACCTATGCATTGAAGTACACTGTGAGATGGCTGGCTTGATATTTGAGAACTATCAAATTATCACAATATATAGGTCCCCCTTAGGGAACTTTGATATTTTCACTGAAAAAATAACTTTACTTCTAGATAAACTTTCTCTCTCAAATAAAAAAATCATAATTACAGGTGACTTCAACACAAAATTTAACACTAGAGATCCACAGGCACTTCATCTCTGCAATATTTTTCAGTCATACGGGCTCAAACAAACTGTTTTTAACAGTACTAGAGAAACTGCCTGCCTAGACAATATATTCACTAATTGCGATCTAAACACTATTTCTGTCAGAACATGTGATCCCAATCTCTCTGACCACCTTGGAATATCCATGGACATTATAATAACAAAAAATAATAAACTAGGTCATAAAACTAGAATTAATTACAGGCCTATAAATGACTATGGGCTGTCACAATTCCATAAACTAGTTGAACGTATAAACTGGAATTTCATTAATGATCCCAATTTAACAGTCGAAAGTAAGTCCGAAATGTTCCTGCAACACCTAAACAACGCTATTGAACTGTCTTTCCCATTAAAATCTAAACTTGTTGATCCCTCTCGCAGCAGCGCTAAAATACACTGGTATAATGAACATTTACGTGGCATGCGTGAACATCTACACCTTCTCAAAAGCCTACACAAGACTGACCCTAACTTAATAACCAATGAATCCATAAAATTATTCAAAGCGCAATACCGCTCAGAAATATCCAAAGCAAAAAGAAAAGCCTATGACGATCATATTAGAAACTCCCCAAACTCCCAAGCAGCCTTCTGGGATATTATTAAAAATAACAACCCCAACCAAACTAATCATAGTAGCGAATCACTATCTGCCAACGATTTCAATAATTATTTTACTGACATCCCTTTAAATATAATTAGTAACTTGCCCAAAAGCAATACTAATCACATTAATCATTTAACACCTGTCAATAATACGATAAATTTTAGTTTCAGGGAGATAACCCATGATGAAGTCCGCACTATAATAACTAATCTCAAAAATAGTAAAAGCAATGATGCTTACGGTATTAATGTAAAACTTATCAAGTGTATAGTAAACTTAATTATTGACCCCCTTGTTAAACTAATCAATTTGTGTATCGTAAACAATGTCTTTCCTGATGCACTAAAACTGTCAAAGGTTATTCCAATACATAAGAAGGGCTCATATGAAGATCTAAATAACTACCGTCCTATTTCATTGGTACCAATATTAGGCAAAATATTTGAATCGGTACTGAAAAACCAAATCAGTGAATACTTTGAGCTTAACAACTTATTTCACCCTTGCCAATATGGATTTAGGAACAAACGATCGACAACAATGGCAATAAACAATGTCGTACAAACCATCCTTGATACTTTCGAAAGCAAGAAATTCACAACTGCTAGCTTTTACGACCTAACAAAAGCTTTCGATTGTGTATCCCATGAAATTCTCCTAGACAAATTAGTGGCATATAACTTCAATAACGGTAGTGTAACACTCATGAAAACCTACTTAACCAAGGTTGCAGTATGTTAACTATAATTTTTCCACTTCTATAACCAGGAGAATTTCCCATGGTGTACCCCAGGGATCTGTACTAGGTCCGTTACTCTTTACCATTTATATAAATGACCTTGCCAACACCAGTGATGATACTGATTTCACATTGTTCGCTGATGATTTTTAGATTTTAGATGGAGGAGTTGGCGATTGGCCTTGCCTACTGCGACCAGTATAGGTCTATTGTAGTACTCCATTTTATACCTTAGGGCTCCTTATCCAGACATGGTCCTCACAAGACTTCGAGTCTGTTGATAAGGAGCTCCTTGGTAAAGTTATCAGTCCTTGTTTTTATTGTCTCGCCAAGTCGTCTCAGTCCAGCCAAGGCTATTCAGCTCATGACATAGACTGACGTACCTGAATGAGAACTCACCCATCCATGCGCTGGACCCGACCGACGTAGCTTAACTTCGTCGATCGAGTGCCCGCACCTAAACCGGTGACAGTACAAGGAACTGTTGATGATACAACGACACTAAACACGAATACTGTGCTTCGGGAACTGAAACTGAATGTTATCTCGACAAACGAGAGTATTAACGAATGGTTTTTATCCAATCGATTAAAACTAAACGAAGACAAAGCACAAACTCTAAACTTCACTCTACGAAAACTTGACCCAGCAGACCAATTTGTTCAAAGAGATAAAGTGGTAAAATTTTTAGGTGTATATCTGGACTGGAAAGTTAAGTCATTGCCAGGAAGGGTGGTTTTTGAAACAAAGCAGAAAATAAGAGAAAAGTCCCAGGGTGAAGAGCGAAAATAGTTACCTCTCTTCGGCCAGCGAAGTGTAAAGTTCAGCCATTATCCCAGAATGAGGGATAATATATTTATGTAAGCACTGTTCATTAATTTCTCGCTTGTTAATATACATCTTTTTATTATCGCTAAAGTGAGTATTCTTTTCTGGTGTGTGTGTAAGCCTACCACCCTCTCTGCGACGTTAAGTGGATCGACCAGGCCTCTTGCAATTTAAGTCGAGCACCAAGCGAGTACCCCGATAAAAAGGGGGGGCACCCTGGGCTCCACACATGGTGGAAGCGATGGGCATATTTTAATTTTTTTTACCGATCTTTGGTGAAAGCGCTGATCGTTATTTGCTCATTTAGTTTGTTATAACGCCGGGCACATTAAAATTTTTTTGTATGTAAAAGTTAGAACTTGGTTTAATTTTTTTCCGATTTATTATGAATTTGCTGAATTTCGCAAAATTGAGGTTGAAGTGCCAGGCATTTTTTTTGGTTAAAATTTTTGGCATTTTTTTTATTCCTTTTTGGTTGTTCATTTAATTGTAAAATTTAGTGACAAGTGATTTGTGGTACTGACATTTTATCAGGGCCATCGAGAATATCTCAATTAATATCGGTCGTGCAAAAAAATTGTTTCTACGACAATTGTGCCGATTTTTATAAGCTACAAAATGGTTTGAAGACATTTGAAATCCATGGCCTACTTTAAGAGTTATGACGGAAAATATAGAAAATGCGGAATATGTCTAAGTATCTCCGTTATTTGGGGAGATACGACGAAAACTTTGAGGCGAAAATTTTTTGCAAAACATAGTACGTCAACGAGGTTTTGTCCAAATTTTTCCAAATCCGCTGTATTTTGAGATTTACTCTTCAGGGCGTTAATTTTTTTTTTTTAAACTGGCGAGAAGTAGTGGCATTGAATAGAGTATTTTTCTCCCTTTCCAAGGATATATCACATGCCATATTTATTCATTGGAACTAAGCAAGTAAGTATAAAAACATTTTTTAAATCAATAATTTTTCTTAACTAGTATCATACTTGCCGTGGAGAAGTATGATTAAATAAAACGATTAAGAAATTCAGTAAGTTCTTCAAATCTTTACTATAATCAAACATTAACAGAATTAAAAAGAATAAAGTAAATTCAGCTAACAAAAAAGTTCACAATTTACAAGCCGAGGACAAACCAAGAAGGACGACTTTTTGCAGGTGGCTGTTGGAGAAGAAGCGTGCTGAACCATTAATATGTAGTAAGATACCTTGGTCTGACGAGGCAAATTTTTCCAATAATGGATTTTTTATTTGTAATATTCATTACAAATGGACTTCTGAAAATACACACTGGCATAGACCAACTGGGTTTCAAAATCGTTTTTCAATAAATATGTGGTTAGGTATTTTAGGCACCAATTTAATACGTCCTTGTTTTTATGATGGTTACCTCAGTGGCCAACGGTACCTAAACTTTTTGAGGAACGAATTTAATGAATACTAAGATGACGTAACTTTAGTAAATCGACATAAACTTTGAATATTTTCAATAAGATGGAGCTCCTCCCCACAATTCCCGTATTTGCTTAGATTATTAAGACGAAATTTTGCCTCAACATTGGATAGGTAAAAATGGATTTATTCGATGACCCCTCGTTCTCCAGATATAACCCCGATGGATTTCACATATGGGGGCATATTAAAGATGAGACACCGTAAAATGTAGAGAACTTAAAGCTAAAATTCAAAAGGCATGTATACAGTTACTCCCGAAATGATAAGTAATGTTTTGAATGCAGTGCCTCGCCGTGCTCGATTGTGCATAAGATATCGTGGTGGACATTTTGGACACTTGATATGACATTTTAAAATTATTTTGATTATTAGATAAATATATTAATGTTCTGTGTGCTATATTTGTTTTTATTATTAATTTTTTTTGTTAGCTGGATACACTTTATTCTTTTTAATCGTGTTAATGTTTCATTATAGTAAAGATTTGAAGAACTTATTGAATTTTTTAATAGTTTTATTTAATCATGCTTCTCCGCGACAAGTATGACTCTAGTTAAAAAAAAATATTGGTTTAAAAAATGTCTTTATAATTACTTGCTTAGTTCCAATGAATAAATATGGCACGTGATATATTGTTGAAAAGGGAGAAAAATACTCTATTTAATGCCACTATTTCTCGCTAGTTTTAAATTTTTTAACGCTCCTAGTAAATCTCGAAATAAAGCGGATTTGGAAAAACCTAGACAAAAACTCGTTGAAGTACTCTGTTTTGCAAAAAATTTTCGCCATAAAGTTTTCATCGTATCTCTTCAAATAATGGAGATATTTTACTTACATATATTCCGCATTTTCTATATTTTCCATCATAACTCTTAAAGTAGGCCATGGATTTCAAATGTCTTTAAACCATTTTGTAGCTTATAAAAATCGGCACAATTTTCGTTGAAACAATTTTTTTGCACAATTGATATTAAGTGACATATTCTCGATGGCCCTGATAAAATGGACAGCCTGTATATACATTTTTTGTGGTAATAGCTATACTTTCTCTACCACCCGTCTATCTGGCTAGAGACAGTGTGGCAATAATTTTCTTTCTTTGATTTTCTAAAAAATAACTGCTTGGTAAATCTATTCTTTTCCCCAGCCTGGGTTGCAGGCGGGAGAATTGCAGATTTAGTTAGTACACGGTGGTACATTAATACCTTTGATTAGTGCCCGTCTATCTGGCTGATCAAGTTTAATTTCCATCTGTATCCCTGCAGTTGTAGGAAAATGTGTGCCAATTTCTGATATTATTTGTGGAAACAATACCCCAAATTTGGCTTCTTGAGTTGAGATGAAGATGACTCTGGTAATGAATTTGAGGCCTATATTCTAACCAATGTATTGCTCATGGTAGCAAGAACACACTGATGTTGGGTTGCAAAACATTTGAAGGAGAGAAAATTATTCGGAGAATTTCATACTTTGATCCATCATTAAGTGATAAACATTTTTCAATTCTGCACAGCACAGCACAGCACACTGTTCAGCACAGCTCCAATTGGTCACGAAGCGAAATGAAACTGGGTCAGCCAGCCACAGCTTGTCAAAAACGCACAGCCCAGCACAAGTGGACGGTTCGCCCTAAAAATGCGTGTAAACTCGATTACAAGCTGACTCCGCTTCGCACGGCGCAGCACAGCACAGCATCCGGTGGACTACAGCCTTTGGGTTAGGTGCCTAGAGTCGAAAAATGCTTAAAATTATCTAATATATTATGAATTACACCCCCTTGGAACTGGAGATTGATACGCCTATGCCTAATAGTGACTGGAAACTTGTAGAGTTTTCTAGAGTGTGGTGGGAGAAGATTCTTGATTGTGCTCTGGATAGATCTAGAGGCAATTTCAGAGTATATAAGGCATGATTACCGGCGCAGGAGAAGTTTTGCTAAAGTGAAATTTAATAGCGAAAGTGAAGTTATAAATTCGAAGTGTAAATATTGTAAAAGTTAGTTTAGAAGTATTTTATTTTATTCATACACCATCTAACAGTACAAGACCATTTACAAGATGGGAAACAACACATACATCGTACAAAAATTACTTAAATTTACTAGCGTACATTTCAGTAAAGATATATAACAAAAGAAAATATAAATATTAAAGAGAATAAAGAGTTGAATTTATTTACAATAAAAAGAGAAAATAAAAAATACATATATGATTTAGACAGAATCTCCTATTTATTATAGATGTCGATATCACGCTGACTGTGGTTATAGCTAGAGCACATGCTGTAGATTGGTGAAAACTTTAAAGTATTAGTCCGGGCTATAGGAAGGTAGAAAGTTTGGTTTTGTCTTGAATTTATTCGCGGAATATGGAAATTAAGTCTCTGGAGTATCTCACTACAGTCAATATCATAATGAATCACCTTTTTTAAGAAATTTAGGGCAAATTCGTTGCGTCTTTCAGATAGGCTACGTATTGAAAACATTTGAAGTAAATCACTTTGTGGAAAGCCAATTGGTGGATATATACCATGAGATTTTAGATGTAGAAATTTAAGAAAGTGGCGTTGCACGTTTTCTAATTTAAGACTATGAGTGTTATAGCAGGGCTGCCAAACAAGAGACGCATACTCTAGTTTAGATCGCAAAAAAGAAAAATATAATAGTTTTAACGTTGAAATATTAGAGAAATCACGCCCATTGCGAATAATAAAACCAAGTGTTCTATTTACGTCGCAAATGGGCTTGTTCCATGATATTCTTTTTATATGGTTTTTATACTTTTTCATATAGTACTCTATATTCTCATTATACACTTAAAATTTCGTATTATTAACTTTTTCCGTTCTCAAGATATAAGGAGTTGAAATTAGTAATAGTTGCAAAAACCGAGCGCTCATTTGTGACGTCACTATACGCTAGTGACGTAAGAAAAATGGCTTTCTGGGACCTTTCAAATTTAACCTGAAAAGTCGAAAAACATGGAATTTTTAAACGCTGGTATCTAAATAAATACGTCGAGTGGAAGTTCGTTCTATGTGTCTACAGAAAGGAGAAGGTCGGCGACGAATTATAATCGTAAATTGCAGGGTCGAAGTCGAAAACTCGTTCTGGCAGGAGCGAGAGAAAATTGTAATTTTTTGACATTTCACCAAATTGTACTCCCCTACTGTCAAGTAGTAAGCAAAACAAACAATACTTCGAAAACACTTATAATTATAACCAATAAGGAGCATCAAGTCTATTGAGATCGCCGAGTCTATGCGTATAGTGACGTAGCGCCTGGCCACGCCCCATTTTCGCGAGATGGAAATTTGTAATACTTTTTAAGATACTAAACGTGCGAATAAGATTCTGATTTTTTGCAGATCCATTAATTTATACTTGCACTTTCGATTTATGAAATAAAAAAAAAATGCGGAACAAGCCCATTAACGTGTCTATATGATTGACAAAGCTGAGTTTTTTGTCAAAAATTTGTATAATCAGTAAATTATTAAATAGAGTGTTAGTGGTTTACCCCTTGTTAAAATTATTTAGAACCCACGGATTCATACAGGGTGTTTCCTAAAGGGTGGAAAACTCGTAACAATATAAAGTCCACATATTTTAGTTCATAGTGCCTAAAATACTAGTGCTTTGAAAAAAAAACCTGAGTATATCTCGAGAAGAGTGAGGTTAGGTAAAAAATGTCAAGAGTCAAAAAATGCTTAGAATTGTCCAAAATATGAAATACATATGTTTCAGTTCATAATATAAAACTAAATACAATCAAACATTTCTCTTTTAAATGTTCATATCTCGAGAAGAGTGGGGTTAAGTAAAATATGTTGAGTCAAAAAGTGCTTAGAATTGTCCAAAATATAAAATCCAATGATTCCTTTTCAACTTAAAAAAAAAAAAATCGTTGGTGACCGGAAATAACGAATTTCTGTCCCAGTTTACGACCGGAAATCGAGAAAGCACCAGTTCCCATGACCCTGACTCTATTCTATACATCTTTACATTACATTACATTATTATAACTTAAATCCTTAAATTTTTTACAATGTTCTTTTTATTATGTGTTTTATATTTGTACCCTATTTCACATTATTGTTCTTCTTTTTTGACTAGTCAGATAAGTTATATGTTTGTATGGCTTTGTGGATGAATAAATCTTATCTTATCTTATCTTTAGGAACATTTTGCACCATCTCACCTAAAAATCGGGTGGGGCGGAGTCTCATGTTGGGGTTAAATGCTTCATTTCCTCGATAAAGTTTCATTTTTGTGAGCGTTTTCTTTTTAATACGGTATATGGACTTTACTTCTACAATTATATCTCTACGACCTCAACTCAGCAATAACTAATAGCTCAATAATCATAATATAAACTGCCATGAATATATGATGGTTTCGAAAGGAAATTGTACAAAGTGTGATGCAATTATTAGAGAATCTGATAGTCATATAAAATGCTCTGGACAATGTGGTTTTTATTTTCATGCTAAATGTATTAATGTATCAAGTAGAGATTTGCAAATTTTTGAGAATATCAATGGAGCTAAATGGTTCTGTGAGCACTGCATAAAATACTTAGATACCATTCTAAACATAAACAATCAACTTGAAAACCTTAAAAACTATGTAGATAAGGAACTAGATAACTTTAAAAATATTCTAAATATGCATAGTGGGCAGGCCCGTGCGGAGGGTTTTTCAAAGGTGAGGCGATACTTGTAGTTGCCGCCCCAATCCTTACATCAATATTATTAATAAAAACATTAATTTTTTATGTAGGTTTTTAATAGGTATAAAGAAGCAGTAACGCTAATCGAGACATTATTAAACAAAATAAATAAAAAGATTTTCTCAGTAAAGAAACAAATTAAACATTTACAATTTTACAAATTAACTCGTCTAACTTTCTGCTTTGCAAAATTGCTAATCCGATCGAAGTTATTACTGTAGGAGCGTAACTGCAAAAAACGTTCTTCCAATGAATTAAGCTTAACATCTAAGATAAAATTAAAGAAGTTCACTTCAAACTTGTCTTTTTCACTCAAAGGCGCTTCGTCAGGTGCTTCATAAATAAATTGGCGCTTCTTGCGACATGATCTAACAAATAATAATTTAAATTCTGGTTCGATTTCTAATTCTTCAGCCATTTCTCTGGCTGAGACCCTCATTTGCACAAAACCGTTCGATCTATAAGATTTCTAAAACTGTACAATTTTTTCCAGCATCTCTACACATACTGCTATATTCATATTATGTGATTGCATAGGTAATGATATTTTGCTTACTTGAAAGAGAATATAATATCACAAAATTATATTACAAAAAATGTATAAACTTTGACCTTTCTTGCCAAACCCTTGGCTTTATTTTTAGCATCAGCATTTATCACATTATCATCTATAATTGCCACCAATCATAGACTGGACCTATTTGATTCTTAATGCCTTTAAGGCATCGATTCTGCTGGACCACCTTGTGGTACTTAGAGGTTTAAGGGTTAGTTAACTTGAATGAGCCGACAGTTCTTTAATCAGTCCACCTCTTTGGAGATCCAGTGAAAAATACATACAACTCCTGGACAATTGAAGAAGAACCCAAAACTTCTCCGGAACAAACAGCTGCATCGTTGACAACTAAATTCATCGAATCACATGCATAGGGTACAAAAAATGATCTGAGATTTTTCGATAAAATTCTGTTTCGCACACCTTTGCGAACTCCCTTCATATTTGAGCCATTGCCATAATCTTGTTCTCTAATATCTTTAATGTCAAAATGTAATTCTGCAAGATGTTTGGCAATAAGTTCAGCGAGTCCCTCTCCAGTTGTTTCAGTTGCTTCAAAAAATCCGACGAAAAATTCTTCACAACTAAATTGATTAGTAGTGGGATCCAAACATGCTGCTCTCAAAATTAAAGATAATTTCTCATTATAGCTTACATCAGGTGTGCAATCAACTATAATGGAAAAGTACTTTGCTTTTTTAACTTTTCCCGCAATTTTAGCAAGAACTTCCTTTCCCATCAATTGAATCCTACTACTTAGATAAGTTACAGACCATATTTCTGAATGATTTCGAATTCGTCATAGACGTTCGTCCATAACGGGGTCAAACACAGAAAGTAATTCGATAATTTTTAAGAAATTTCCATTGTTTCGCTGAAATAATTGTTCCGTAGATTCGCGAAAAGCTAAGCATTCACCTGCCATCATTCGTATCACGGATATTATTCTTTTTAAAACATTTCTCCAATGTTGAATTTCCAAATCATTCTTTGATATTCATGGTCAATGGTTTTCTTACATTCTAAACGATTATCAAATTCTTTCCATTTTTTAAATGAATTTCTGTGGGGCCTACCACCCTCGTGTGATGAAAGTGCTCTTGTTAAATTTTTCCAGTTTGAGTAGCCACTTTTTGACCAATGTTTACCAGAGGATTGGTCAAATAGCGTACAACAAACGCAAAAAATTGAATCCTTCTTCAGAGAATATGTTAACCACGGTCTTTCTACTAAGGTGCCTTTCTACTGTGGTGAGGTAAGCATTATTATTTCTCGCGGCATTATGACATATTATCAAATTAACGAAAGACCAACAAATTATACAACACTAAACGTGTCAGAACAGCATGCAGACACCTGCTAAAATGCCGCCCCTGAATCGTACCACCTTGGGCGGTCGCCTCGCCGCCTCACCTCACCGCACGGCCCTGATAGTGGGATAAAAGACGATAGCAAACTAAATGAATCTAAAAGCTATGCGAATGTTGCGGCAAATGAAGTGGTAATTATTAAACCCAAAAATAAACAGGATTCCAAAAAAACAAAAGAAGTTATACAAAAAAATTTAAAACCTGCCACACTGGAAGTAGGAATAACTCAGTTAAGGGATATCAAAGAAGGAGGAGTAGTAATAAAATGTAAGAGTAAAGAGGAACAAGAAAAAATAAAAAAAGCTGCTGAAAAGAAATTGCCTAAAACATATCAAGTTAATGCACCTGAATTAAAAAATCCCTGTATCAAAGTGGTGGACATTGAAGACCATTTAAGTGTTGATGACGTAGTAAATAATATTAAAAGACAAAACGCATGTACCCTTCACAGTGAGTCTGAACTCAAAGTTAAAGTTTTAAAAAAAATGAAAACCAAATATATGGCCATAATTGAATGTGACCCAGTAACATACAGGAAGATATTAGAAGAAAAGTACCTATATATTGATTGGGCCAGATGCAGAGTTTTCGACTACGTAAATGTGTTCAGATGTTTTAAGTGTGGTGGTTTCAACCATAACATGGAGAATTGTGAATGTGAAATTATATGTTTAAAATGTGCTTCTAACCACGATACTAAAGATTGTACAAGTGATTATGTCAAATGTGCAAATTGTATTGAGGCGAAAAACAAGTTACAGGTAGATATAGATATTAATCATTCCATATATGATATCACATGTCCAGTATATTTGAAACGCATTGAAAGCCAAAGAAAAAAAAATTAAATATTTACCAAATGAGTCTAGCTCCTCCACTTCTTTTTTACAATCTCAAAAGTAAATTCGAATAATGTTTTGAAAATTTGTCATATAAATGTACAAGGATTACATAATAAACTTGATGAGATTGAATTTCTACTGGCTCAATATGATTTGGATGTTTCATGTATATCAGAACATTGGTTTTTAAATTCAGATGTAGAGAACATTTACTTGCCTGGTTATAAACTCATTTCGCACTTCTCTAGAAACGAACACATACACGGTGGCTCATTAATCTTAACAAAAGATCAAATGTTAGTTACAGATATAATTTCTATAAGTAATCAATCGGTGCAATGTAGCATTGAAGTAAGTGGAGCCAATCTAGTTTTAAATGATATAAATATAGCAATTATTGTGATATATAGACCACCTAGTGGTGATTTTAATATTTTTATAAGTAAACTAACAGAAATTCTAAAATTAGTTGAAAAAAAATTTAGTAACATTATATTGTGTGGTGATCTTAATATAGATTATAGCAAGACAACCCTATATAAAAATATCTTATGTGATGTCCTTAATTCTTTTCAACTAAATATAACCACAAACCAACATACACGCATATTTACAAACGTGAATGGTGATACAACCTCTAGTGCAATTGATTACATGATTACTAACTTACCCCTCGGTGAGTACAAATGTGAAATTATAAATCCTCATATAGCTGATCACTTTGCACACATATTGTCGCTTAGTTTACCGACAGCTTCTACAATAAATAGTCCTGTCAAAGAACACAATTTTGTCACCAGAAACTTAAGTCAATTAAATATTAATCAGTTGATTCATTATCTTAAAAAGATTAATTGGACAATGTTTTACGAACTTATTAATAAAAATGATATAAACAGTGCATGCCATGAGTTCATTGAAAACATTAAGTGGTGTCTAGAAGCATGTTGTCCTTTTGTTACTTATAAGCTTAATTCTGCTGCTCGAAATAAATCGTGGTATAGTGAGGAGCTGAGAGAAATGAGTAATAACCTCAAAAAATTACATTGGAATGCTCTACATAGTAACCAACCGGAGATAAAAGACATATACCGCCAACATAAAAAAGAGTATAAAAAACAAATTGCAATCGCCAAGCAAAAATATTTCAACAACCGGATTGACAAAGCAAACAACAAAATTAAAGAAACATGGTTGATAGTGAATGAGAAACTAGGCAGAATAAAAAAAAGACAAGAAACAATCACATTAAAGGATAAAGATCAGATAATTACCGATAAGAACATAATTGCGGAAACATTTGCAACATGTTTTGCTACAAGTTGCAGCACAGCATTATCAAGGCATTTTGGCCAGAACCTATCATTACCATGCACAGTTTCAGATTATGTAAATAATTCTATGTCAGTTAACCCCATTTCCGAAAATGATGTGTATAAGTTAGTCGCTAACCTAAAAAATAAAAATACTACAGGTAATGACGGAATAAATGCTAAAATTATAAAAATAATTTTCCATTATATATCTACCGCACTAACTAGCCTGATGAACGGCTCTATTCAATCAGGTATTTTTCCTGACATAATGAAAACGGGTTTAGTTATTCCTCTTTATAAAAAGGGTGATGTCCAAATACCTGACAACTATAGACAAATTTCATTATTAACAGAATTCTCGAAAATTTTAGAAAGAATAGTCTATAACTTAATCATTTCTTTTATAGAAGATTATAATTTATTAACAGAATCTCAACACGGTTTCAGATCTAACAAATCTGTGGAAACAGCCTCATACCATCTATTAAATTATGTGTACTCGGAACTTGATCAAGGTAAATATGTTATATCTTTGTTGTTCGATCTTACGAAAGCTTTCGATAGTGTCAATCCAGACGTTCTATTAAAAAAAATGTACAACCTTGGAATAAGAGGTACGATGTTAAATTGGATTAGTTCTTACTTGACTAATAGAAATCTGATTGTAAAAATTGGTCAGCAAACATCCAATCAAGCTGATGTTCTTTTAGGAGTTCCTCAGGGGTCAGTGTTGGGACCATTACTTTTTATGCTTTTTATTAATGATCTACCTGAGTATATCAGTATCGGAAAAGTTACAATGTTTGCAGATGATGTCTCAATCACTGTTTCAGCGGACACTCCAGAGGAACTCCAAACACTAGGTGAACAGGTATGTGATGAATATAGTATATATTGTCAAAGAAATAAGGTTATATTAAATGAATGCAAAACAGTGTGTCTAAACTTCCATTTAAGAAAAGTACTGCCTGTAAATTTTAATATACTTGCCCTTCCGCTTTCTGTAAATACTAAACTTCTTGGAACATTAATCGACTCTGATCTATCATTCCAGTCGCATATAAACCATGTTGGCAATCAGTTAAGCAAAGCTTACTTTGCTATACATCAGATTAAACCATATTTAAATTTGCAAGGCATTCTAAATGTCTACTATGCACTAGCTTATAGCCACATATCGTATAACATTGCCACATGGGGTTCTGCAACGGAAAGTGAAAGGGTTTTTATCGCTCAAAAAAGGATCATTAGATTAATCTTTAATTTAGATTGGCTAGAAACTTGTAAATACACTTTTAAAAATAATAAAATTCTAACAGTACCCTGTATATTTATTTTAAAATGTATCACCTTCACGAAAAGAAATATTGACACTTTCATTAAAGTTAATGAGGAACATGAGCATCACACTAGATATGGTCACTACCTACAACTACCTAAGCACAGAACTTCCGCATATGAGAAATCCCACACACTATAAGTTTGTTTCTTTACATAATGCTCTACCGCCAGAGTATAAAAATATAGAAAATTACAACCACTTCAAAAAAGCAGTTAAAAACTTTCTCCTTGAAGGAGTGTACTATTCTATAAATGAGTTTGTGAATAGGCAGTAAATGACAACGGACTTTTGTAACTCTAAGCAAGTTTTTATACTAATTTTATTATTGTATTGTAATTGTATTATAAGCTAAAAATCGTATATAATTATATTATGTTAGTCTATCGTTCTTTCTTTTTATTATTGTATGTTGTTTTTAATCCAACAGAATTATGTATGTATTAAACTTCACACCTTAAAACTACAACTGTACCTGATAAGTTTCTATTAAATATACTTATTGTTTGTAATCTGTGACATATGTACTTTGTATTCTATTTGGCCAATAAATCTAAATAAATAAATAAATAAATAATAAATTATAAGCAACCCATAGCACCAATATTTCCTGGTAATTAATCCAAATAGGAATTCAGGAAGAGCACCTCCAGGGCCGGATTTAGCATAGTTTGTGTCCTAGGCGCCAATATGTTAAAGCATCCCAGGAAAAATCCTAAGACCTATGGTAGGAATTATATGCCATTATAAGAACTAAATGATTTTATGTGTACTGCAGTTACCCTTCCAGCTGACCGTCAGGGGTTATTTTTATAATCTGATGCCACAAAGGATGTTTTATGCATATGCACAACTTTGTACAAGATATATTTCAGAAATTTATTTCATTAGCATATTTTCGAACTTGAAGTTGAGCTCTTTGTTACTTTCAAGATAATTTGTTACGACTGCTTTGAAAGTTTTACAGGCCTCTTTTTCAATAGCTTCTATTTTTGTTATCAAAAATTCATGTCTTAGCACTTTCCGAATATCAGAATTGATAAAGACTAAAACAAGTTTGATATAAAGTGGAAGCAAGCAAACTTTAACTCTACTAAAATTTCCTGTACATTTTTGTCTCCAAGATAACTAGCCTCCGGCCCCCATCACCAACTTTATTTTAAGAATTGATAAAATGAAAGACAAAACTAATATATATTAAAATATATATGGGCCATTCTCTGGGAAAATGCAATCCCACTTTCTCTAAAATTTGGAGCTTCAAAAATATTGTTGCAGGGCATGAAAAGATCGGGAAAATGTCTTCTTTACGAATCTGAGTGGTGCAAGTTATAATTTTTATGTTTTATGGGTGATTCAGTCCTAAAAACGCAAGAGGGTTCTTCAAAAAAAATTTGACGTTGAATAAAATAATTAAAAAATATGTTTTTCATTTTTGAGACAGCGTCTTATTTTTTGAGTAAAAACAAACAAAAAATGTCTCTTATTTTTTCTAAAAAGTTAACCTTTCTCAATATTAAAACTTTGAGAATTTTTAACTCTAAGGCAACACACTTCATGGAAAAATTTTATAGAACAAAAATTATTTATAAGAGGTCAAGGAATAAGTGTGAATTTTTTCAGAACGTTTTGATCAATTTTTGGGAATTCCTAGCAATAATTGCGATGCAAGAAAAACATCAAAAATCGAAATTTTATAAAAAATTCTGAAAAAATTCACTTATTCTTTGACCTCCTACAAACAATTTTTGTTCTATAAAATTTTGTCATAAAGTGCGTTGTTTTGGAAGTAAATATTCTCAGTTTTAATCTTGAATATTTTTACATACCTCGCATACCGAAGGGAAGTATTCGAGAAAAAATCACCCTCCGAGATTTTTTCGGATTTTGACGTTTCAGATCACGTAGATTGCGAAAATATAGGTTTTTCAATTCCGTCTGTCTGTCTGTTGGTGCGAAGAAATGGTTACACTTTCACTGGAAAATATACAGGGTGGGCCGTTTAAAGGTAATAAATAATGAAACAAATTTTTTTTCCTCAAATTTAAAATTTCCACGTTCCATGACACGCTAAACCTATTTCAGAAAAAAAAAATTGAAAATTTTTTTCACCATAATTTTTGAAAAATTTTTTACCACTAAAATAGAAATTTTTTTTTTCTTTGTTCAAATTTAAAATTTCCACGTTTCCATGGCATTCTAAACCTATTCAAACAAATTTTAAAAAAATCTATTTCTCACTATTTACTATAGAATAGATGAAAAATTTTGTTTGCTCAAATTTAAAATTTCCATGTTTCATGACACGCTAAACCTATTTCAGAAAAAAAAAATTGAAAATTTTTTTCACCATCATTTTTGAAAACATTTTTTCCACTAAAATAGATAGAAAATGTTTTTTCTTTGTTCAAATTTAAAATGTCCACGTTTCCATGGCATTCTAAACCTATTCAAACAAATTTAAAAAATTTTTTTGAAATATTTAAAAAAAATTTTGAAAAACTTTTTTTGCTCAAATCTAAAATTTCCACGTTTCATGACATTCCGAACCTATTTCGGAAAAAAATGTATTTTGTAAAAAAAAATTTTTTTTGCTCAAATTTAAAATTTTCACATTTCATGACATTCTAAACTTATTTCAAAAAAAAAAAAAAAAAAATTGAAAATTTTTTTCAACATTTTTCAAAAATTTTAACACTAAAATAGATGGAAAAATATTTTTTCTTTGCCCAAATTTAAAATTTTCACGTTTCATCGCATTCTAAACCTATTAAAAAAAAAACAAATTACCACTACTACAGAATAGAAGGAAACTTTCCCTTTTCCTCAAATTTAAAATTTCCACGTTTCATGACATTCTAAACCTATTTCAGAAGAAAAAATTTTTTAATTTTTTTATCAACATTTTTGAAAAATTAAAAAAAAAAAACGAAATTATTTAACCACCACTATACTTCCACTCCACTATGTGAATGTTGAATTGAAAATGTGACAGATGGCAATAATATTTGGCATATGCACATATTATACTTTTATTGAAAAATATACAAGGTGGTCATCCAAGAAATAATTCAGTCATGGTGGACATTTGTAAAGGTATTTGCGCAAGCCTTCCATATTTGGCACCTGTTATTTAGTATTGAACTTCTGGTGTTGGATGAGCACTCTCTATATTTTTTTGACCAAAACTTATCAGGTTTTCTTTGTAATAATGGTGATAACTATATTCCGATTATTATTTTCAATGTCATTTCGTAATTATTAATTTTTTAGAGTGACCGCCATGCACAAATAAAGAGGGAAGTTCTGTGTAAATACCTTTTCCGATTTTTTGATCCAATTTTATTTGAAAAAATATCAAGACACTTTTTGTTTGTTTTTACTCAAAAAATAAGATGCCGTCCCAAAAATTAAAATAATTTTTTTATTGTTTTATTCAACATCAAAATTTTTAGGGCTTATGAATAAGAAAAAATGCTTGTCTCAGCAATTTTTGTTGCATGATACTAAGAGTTCGAATATTGTCTAAATGTTATTTGTGGCATTATCTTAATTTTTTTCCTTCTTCAATTCTTTGGGAATTTCACTGCCACATGTATGTTTTCTTTCTAAGCGGTGCTAGGGAAATCTACAAAATATATCACAATTAACCAGTATGTTACTGGTAAAAAAACCTCTACGCCCGTGACGTTTACGTCAAAGGATCAGTTAAAGGTTGGTTTTGATAAATAAACAACACAAATAAGTATAAAAACTTGAAATTAAATATTTCGCCGACGTTTCGGAAATCTAATCTGTTTCCTTTCTCAAGGCTTTTTTTAGAAAAATCTTTTTTGCTGTGTATGACAAATACACAGCTCTAAGAATGTTTGTTATATTCAATATCCATAGATACTTACTATTTACATAGAACTGTTGATATAGTTAACAGTTTTTTAGTTTCTATACAATGTTAAGTTTGTGAAGTTCTTCTTTTAACATTGGCAGCCAAGTTGTACAGACATCTACGGAACAATTCGACACGCAATTATCCTCATTCAATAATATTATCGCGGATTCTTTTATTTTTTTTTTTTTGCTATCTGCCTCTTTTGTTAAAATAGAGAACGGACATAGAATAAACTGGGACTCGGCAAAAATTTTAACAAAAGAGGCAGATAGCAAAAAAAGAAAAATAAAAGAATCCGCGATAATATTATTGAATGAGGATAATTGCGTGTCGAATTGTTCCGTAGATGTCTGTACAACTTGGCTGCCAATGTTAAAAGAAGAACTTCACAAACTTA
Source organism: Stenurella melanura (assembly GCA_963583905.1). Taxonomy (NCBI): domain Eukaryota; kingdom Metazoa; phylum Arthropoda; class Insecta; order Coleoptera; family Cerambycidae; genus Stenurella; species Stenurella melanura. The sequence goes on from OY757312.1 coordinate 102,931,885, forward strand.
ACATTGTATAGAAACTAAAAAACTGTTAACTATATCAACAGTTCTATGTAAATAGTAAGTATCTATGGATATTGAATATAACAAACATTCTTAGAGCTGTGTATTTGTCATACACAGCAAAAAAGATTTTTCTAAAAAAAGCCTTGAGAAAGGAAACAGATTAGATTTCCGAAACGTCGGCGAAATATTTAATTTCAAGTTTTTATACTTATTTGTGTTGTTTATTTATCAAAACCAACCTTTAACTGATCCTTTGACGTAAACGTCACGGGCGTAGAGGTTTTTTTACCAGTAACATACTGGTTAATTGTGATATATTTTGTAGATTTCCCTAGCACCGCTTAGAAAGAAAACATACATGTGGCAGTGAAATTCCCAAAGAATTGAAGAAGGAAAAAAATACTAAGAGTTCCTCTGGATTAAGATCATTATGTAATTCATTCTTTTTTAAAGCTTTTATTTAACTTGCAATGTTAGTGTGTTAGTTTGTTTAGGTCAAATCTTGCAATCAAAATTTCGACTAGTTCTAATTAAGCTAATGTTTTGAAATCTTGCACACACATGTAGGTCCGGTGACAATCTAATATCGTTCTAAATCGAATATGGCGGACGTCCCAAGGTGGCAGATTTCCTTTTACTTCACAACACCCTTGATATGGGTATCAAATGAAACAGTTTGACGAGTAAAATATGATAAACTTTGTGAAGTCATTCTAAATCCAATAAGGCAGACGCACCAGGACGGCGGATTATCTTTTTCTTCACAACCCCCTTGATATGGGTATCAAATGAAAGGGTTTGACGAGTAAAATACGATAAACTTTGTAACGTCATTCTAAATCTAATATGGCGGACGCACCAGGACGGCGGATTATCTTTTTCTACACAACCCTCTTGATATGGATATCAAATGAAAGGGTTTGACGAGTAAAATACGATAAACTGTGTAACGCCATTCTAAATCCAATATGGCTGACACACCAAGGCGGCGGATTATCTTTTTCTTCACAACCCTCTTCATATTGGTATCAAATGATAGGTTTTGACGAGCAAAATACGATAAACCATGTAACGCTATTCTAAATCCAATCTGGCGGACGCACCAAGGCGGCGGATCATCCTTTTCTTCACAACCCCCTTGATATTGGTATCAAATGAAAGGTTTTCAAGGAAGGTTGTCATAAAACACTGTGAATGTATAAGTTCTATTTATTAAGTCTTTACAATTCAAGAGCTTTTTTTATATCTAATATAGGGTCGTGGTGTTGTCGGTATGGTTACAGAAATATTCAGAGAATTAATATGTGTTAAGCATAATAAAAACGTCATCAAAAATAAAGCTGGAGCCTGTTATTGATACATAATTATTTGTTTAGTCTAAGGCAGCTAGAAGTGAATACAGTTTTTGTAATTTAATTTACACCAAAACCAACAGGTTTTGACGAGTAAAATACGATAAACTATGTAACGCCATTCTAAATCCAATATGGCGGACGCACCAAGGCGGCGGATTATCTTTTTCTTCACAACCCCCTTGATATGGGTATCAAATGAAAGGGTTTGGCGAGTAAAATACGATAAACTATGTAATATCACTATAGATCCAATATGGCGGATTGCTTCTTCCTTCGCAACACCCTTGACATGGCGATCAAATAAAAGGGTTTTGTCTGTCGGTAAAATAAGTAGACTAAAAAGTTAAAAATAAAATTATAAATAAAAAAAAAATTTTTTAAAGCCAAGCTTTTATTTAAAAACATGTACTAAAAAGTAAATATAAATTTTAAATTCATACATTTGGAAACTAAAAATTTGGGGGTGGTCAAATGAGCAAAGTAACTGTACAATACTGTTATATGATCACCCCCAAAGCTTTGAATTTAAAAATTATATTTTACGTTTTAGTACATGTTTTTAAACAAAAGCTTTGCTTTTTTTTTTTTTTGTAATTTTATTATACTTAGCTGAAAACACATTGAAAAAATAGGCTCGAAAAGACTATTTACCGTACAAATTGAAAAGTACTAAACCAAATTTCAATTGTTATGGAATTTATGTTCTGTAATAGATGAGTCTGGATGGCAATAAATTTTATCCAATACCATCAGCAGAATTGATGGCATCCGAATCAATCCTCAATTAGTCCTGGAGGGAGTTGTACCCTTACGTGTGACTCTGCATCTAAAGACGAGGTTTTCACAAACATCAAAACTCTTGAACACAGCTATTGACGCTCGCTTTGGCAACCATGTTGGCATCATCAGAAGATGATTAAAAAAGTTGTAATCATTAATACACCAAACCTCTTGAACGCAACACCCGGCGCGCATGTCGCCAACCATGTAATTATTATCAGAAGTTGATTAAAACACACAAAACTCGACATGCATTTCGCTAGCCATGTTGGCATCATCGGGAGACTATTAAATCAATTTTAATCATCTCCCAAAGTGTTGTGCTCGAGAAGTGTTTGGTGTTTGTGGACACTATGTCTTTAGATACAGTCCTGAATTAGTTCATTCAGACAGGTGTAGGCACTACAAAATGTCACTGTAAAAAAACAGGCAAACAATATATACAGAAGCTTATTGTGTGTATAGCAAATATGAGTGCTTTACTATGAATATTTGTAGTAAATGTGACAATTCAGATGTTAGTCAGTCTTTTTAAAATCGATTTGCACATAAGTTAAAATATTCAATAGGTTAGGTTAAGTTGTTGCATGAGTCGGGTTAATATCAGACCCTCCACTTTGTCACTGTTCAATTTCAGACAAATTGTACCCTGCATTATACATCCTCTAGACATAGGCGGACCTGAGTGTTTGTCATCAGTTCCAATATATATAGGTGATGATTAAATCTGCAGGGCCGAGTATACAGGCCAACTAGAGTTATTTTCAGAGTTCGGGAATTTTATCTCTGTGATGTGAAAATCAGGGTTGGCTCTGTCAGCGTGGAAATATTTGTATGCAAGTATGACACAATATATCTTACCTTGGTCAGTTTATTTAACACTCACTCGAAGAGGAGGTATTGGGGGATGTAACATTGAACTATCACACACACACATGCATTTTTCACTACCTTAAAATAACACACACATATGTAATTTGTCAGGACCTACAAGGAATATAAAAGTATATTATTAATATTTGTTCTAAATGTTCTGAAGTTGAACTTCGCCGTATGTCATTAAAAATGCATTTTTAATGAGAAAAGGACCTTCACACTAGGCTTGTAGATACATATGTACATATATATGGATGGATCCGATGGATGTAGGTAAAAGGGGATTCTGTCATAGCAATGTTTCACAACTTCGGTGGTGTCGCCTAATTAAAGAAGATAATAAAACCGCATTAGTAAAAAACATATAAAAGTACCGCCATATACTGGAATCTAATGTTGACACTCGGTCAGGGTCGAATGCCTTCAACATCGCAATTGTAAAAAAGTCAACTACATTTTTAGGTCATTATCAGTACATTTCACAAATGCACTAGATTTCCGATAAAAGTAGTTATTGGCATTAACATTTTAAAATGAAATAAAATTCACTTTATCACGTGTGCATTTGTGATGCACACGGTACATGGCAGTTTTATGCCATTAATCCTTAACTTTGTTATGTACGATTTAATATTAAAACACGCCACATATACTAAACAGAACAGAAAGTATGTGTTTGACTCAAAACTGTCTATTTATTTGCTAGATAACTATTACTTACATGTTTTTGTAAGAACCAGTACTGTTTTTAGGTTAAATTTATTGCCAAAAATATGTCGCAATTGGCAATAATGAATATTTCACCAGTTCGCTGTTTGCCATATAATATTATATCTATATGAGAGCCGTCTCTGGCGCCGAGATAAAATTCCCGAGCCTTGGTTATTAGATTAAACCTGTTTGGCTGGATGAACTAATCTTGGTAATTTTTGGCAACTGATGGTTCTGGACCTCTTTATACTGCACTTTCGTTATATGTACAGCCATATATTACAAATATAGAGAGATAGATATACTGCACCTTCTCTGGCCAAGAAGTCGGCTATTTCTCTAATAGCACATGGTCGCCCCAAAAATGTCCCAAGAACGTACCTACAGGACATGGAAACATACCAAGAACGTACCTGGGGGGTATCGGTATACGGGGTATCCTGAGGACGTCCAACCCAGGACTTATGTGGGACGAATGTAGGTCTAGAGAGGACGTCCTCAAAATGTTGTCAGGACATACTATGCAAAACATATAGGTACCTCCCCCTCCACCACTTTTAAGGTGTATTCATATAGCAGAGGGTATTTGTTTCTTTTTGGGTTTTCTAACCACATGCATTTTTTTCGAAATATTTCGAAGGGAATAAATGTGGTTAGAAAATCCAAAAAGATTAAAAATATGACACAATATATAATTAACATCTAGAAAAATTATTCAAATAGATTGCTTTTAATACTTGGTATTTTTATTTATCAACACCAAACCAAATGACAAATGCGAAAATTTTATTTCTATTGGGCTATTGAAAAATAAGTAGGGATTTAAAAGTTATATATTATAATACGTAGTACAGTATAATATAGTTATATACATATTAAGTTATATTGGATATTATATTATAAGAAAGCCAAGTGTGCAATAAAACGTAAGACAAAGACAAATGTATATCACACCTTCACTTGACGTTTTACTGCACACTTCGCCTTTTTATGATTATCTTAGTTTATATTATTCTCTAATATTCTCTCCATATTTTTTTGACACCCTCTCTGTTCTTTCTTTTGCCCTCTTCAGCCACGACGCAACAGCCATTTCGGTGTCTCTCCAAGACTTTGAAGCGTTAGCGACTTCAGCAGCCTCTGTGTAAATAAAAGAAGAATTAACATTTCAAATGAAATCCTGGCAAAAAACACTAAGACTAATATATGCCACCTGATGGTAAGCTTATACTTAATATAAATTGTTATAATTTCCTTGGTGTCCTATTTAAAAAAAAAACAGTTTAAATGTGAACCATTTTTTTGTTTAACTGACATTTGCATTTTAAAGGTACCTTTGCTCATTTAATAATTTTAAGAGCACCTCTTTATATGAATGATCTATCTACAAATAATACTATAGACCGAGAGAAACAGAAATATAAGTTTTGACTAATGCTACCAGATTAACCCTTTCATATCGGGCGTTTTTTTAGGCCACTGGCCCCACAAACGGGGATTTTTTGCGCTCGCGCAATCGTGCGTCTGCCGTTCATTATTTTCGCACATTAGTGCGCTTCCCGACTTCAAAGGTATGCGCGTTTATATGCGCAAGTTGAAATAAACTAAAATATAAGATAAAATTTGTGAAAAAGTAGGTGTTGATAGCAAAGCATCTTTTGGCCAGTAGTCTACTATCTTTTGCTTCTTTACCTGTGCCGTCAAAAGTGAGAGCTATAAAACAATACATTTCATTGTTAGTCACATCAGTCCATTTTTTATCATGCGTCATGCGTTCTGGTGCATTTTGCTTATAGAATAAATTTGTTTGTTCTGTAATTTTTGTCAATACCTTCTGAAAAGAACAGTTAAAACATTGCAATATTCCAATATCATTCTCTGATGTCACTATCAATATTGTGGTTATCTTGTTCATAATCACTCTCTGAATCACTTTCTGGGTCAAAATCCAATAGTTCGTGTACATCATCAGTATCTGATTCTTCCCAGATTCTTTCAAGCTCGTTATCTGTTAAGTGTTTATTTTTTCTTCTCATTTTGTAAAAAATATAATTTATTTTAAGGCAAATTTGCAGCTGTTTACACACAATATATTGTCTGAGACCCTCAAGAATAAACTGCGGGTGTACAACTGTTTTTCGGACCACAGCTTCTTTGCAACTAAAAAGCTACAACTCGATAAAATGCTTAAAACACATATCAGACCACAATCGTGCGCCTCCCGATTTTAAGTGCTATTCACGGCGTTCGAAAATATGCGTCTCCCGCAGATATGTCAATCAGAAATCTGCGCGTTTTTGCGGCTCCCGTCGAGAAAGGGTTAATAACATTATTATAAGTATAACATTATATTTTTTTGACAATATTATTACAGAATTCAAGTAAAGAATACAGCTATAGGCGTAGATGCATTAGGAATTATGATTAGAAGCAGGTTTATTAAGCTGAACATTGATGATGTATAACAGTTTTTGTACGTATGCGTACAGCATAATTTTAGAAAAAAATCTAATAGGGAAGATAAGTTACAAAATTGTATATTTTCTTCAAAAAAGTATCTTTATTAGTTTTTTTCTTATATTAATTTACGAAAATCCCTAAATATGCTTTACAAGTTTGTTGTTGTTTTCTGGCCAATGTTTTTATTACTCAATGTATCAAACCTTACCTATTACAAGTTTCATCACTTCCACTTGTTCATCAGATGTCGAACCATATTTAACACTTCGTTTAACACACTGAGTATACTTACTTCCTCTTTTCAATTTTTTCTAATGTTTATCCAACAATCTTTTAAGTGAATAAGTTTGTTCCATGATAAACAACTAAAAACTAACATACCCAAGTTCACAGGTGATCTCTCATAGGATTTTAACAGAGCCAAATAAGGTGGGTGGCAGTATATTATTTATCATAGGCTATAACCTACAAATAAGTAGCACCAAATTTATCTAGAATAAAATATCTATCTAAATACTTATGTATTAATAAATCAATTAAATAGGCTTACCTATTTTTGATACTTTTGTAGGCGTTAAAACACAACAACAATCTGAAACATTAATACTAGTATGCGGACGAAATAAAAATGATGCAATAACCATAGGGCTGCCAAATAGCCAAACTGAATTCGCCATAGTTTAACAGCAACTAACCAAAATTCCTCCATCTCAAAAAACACGACGTTTAGCGGAAATTTTAAAATAAAACAGCTTTACATTTTGTTATTCATTTCAGTATTTCCATTTATTTTCATTGCGATATTTTCGTACTAAATAATAGTATAGCGATTTATATGTGGTATAGCACACTATAGTCTGTTTTTAAATCAGGAGGAGTAAACATGAAAGTTCCATTCACACCATAAAAGTAACTAGAAAATACACTAAAACCTTTTTGGCATTTTGGGCAACCAACAATACACGGCTACAGTGTTTTTGTGTGTATTTAATTACATTATATAATGCAGCGACCTCTATTTGACCTCTAGGTATTTTATACAGCATCTATGTCATTTTGATGCAATATAAAGGCCAATGGCGCCAAGTAATTAGCCACTTTTACCTTCAGATTTATACAAAAGGGATTAAAAACTGATATATAATGTGCAAACGATAAAATAGAAATTATAACCAAATAATTTTACATGAAATTAAAACTTTTACAATATGTCAAAATTTACTACTATTGCCTGGTGTAAAACTGGCGAGGGCGTATCCAATCACAGATATATGATTTAGCGCGTTAAATATAAAATATAGAGGATAGTAGTATAATAACTACACTGTATTTTCAAAAAGTACAAATTAATGTGATTTTGCAAGATGAAAAAAATAGTTGAAACGAATATAAGATTTCAGAAATCAGTAAAATAAAATTGACAAAATTTAAATGGATCATAAAAAATGAAAATATTGTTTTATTAAAAAAAATTTGGTAAGTAAAACTTTTTAATGATTTTAATTTCAATTTTAGTTTTTAATTTCCTTTTTCAAATATGTCCTCATCTGCTCAAAAAAAACATCACTCCTGGAGGTTATTTCACAAATGTTTAAATTTGTCTCGACTAGACTCTAGCAGGATGTCCTTAAAGCGTTTAAGCAGAACGTTTTAGGGACGATAGCAAACGGATGTCTTTAAGATGTACCATATAAACCCGGAACGTTCAGACCTAACGAGGACCTAAGTGTATGTCCCGGGGACGTTTGTTGTTATCAGGGTTCATTGCCTTCCATGCCAGAGTGGCCAGGTATTCAGATTTTGAGGAGTAAGGTTCTCAACAAAATTTTTGGCATCAGCTAGCCTTATTACCACCTTGAGGCAGACAATATGAAATATTAATTATATTATTAAAATTCTATGAGCAATCGTTCCCACACACTGGGGCTGTTTTATCCTATCAATATATAAAATAATATAATATTTCGTATTTAATCTGCAAATAAATATCTGAGGAAATAGCTTTAAGAACATTTCACAAGAATTACTCATTTGTCATCGAGCAGGTTACTACCTCAGAGAAAAAAAGATACAAACACAAATATTTCTACAATGCAATTTCATGGTGAAAGGCATTTTTCAGATCCCGTATTGCCTGTAGCAAAATAGATTAATGTTTGTTCATTGGTATAAAAATGAGCTTTACATTTACAAAAAAAATATTAAAAACCCAGGTTTCCTTCACTATTGATAAAAGACATACATTTCAACATTCAGAGCCTTTCTTTATTTTAAATCATGTATTGTAATATTAAGATACCAATCAAAACTCCATCAACCTATCTGATTCGGTAAGAACTTCATTTGTGTGATCGGACTGCTCAGGAATTACATGTTGACTTCCTATTAAACAACCTTTGATCTGACATCCATTCTCTATAGTCACTCCATCACAGACTATACAATTTTCTAAGGCCACTCTAAAAAAAATGTAAAGTACAAAATCTTTCCACATAACAATCAATATATAATTTTACAATAACAACATCATTTAATGAGAGTAAATTTGATAAACAACTACATTTTGTATAGAATTTCATTTCTCATCGGTTGCTAGGCAACAGATACGATATGAACTATTTTGTAATGAGGCCACTGTAAAATGAAGATAAGCTACCCTGATTATACAGATTGTGACATCCAGTGATGGAGTTATCAAATGTCATCAGATTGTTTCAATAAAATGAATGTTTCAAGGATTTAATCAATAGGTAAATGATGTAACATATTTATGTTATGTCATTTACCTATTGACCAACCTTGAAACATTCATTTTATTGAAACAATCTGATGACACCCACCATATGATCTGAAAATATTAATAGTAATTTTAAATTTCTTCTTCAAGTTCGTCTACATGAAACTGAATATTTGATTTAATTTTGTAAAATAAAAACAGTACGGAAAAACACTATTTTACCAAAACATCATATGATGAGATAAGCTGTATCTATTGGCATTAACTTACAAAAACACTTACTTTTCTTTAATAGTAACATTATTCATCACAATACTATTAAACACTCTGCTGAAACTACAAATTTCTGTATTAGCACCAATAATACTATTCTTGAAAGATGTCTTTTCTTTGAGGTTTGCTCCTTCCCAAATAATACATTTGTTATCAACTTGATTGGATGTAATGACTGCCTTTGGATGCTTTAATATTAATTCTTTTCCATTGGTAATTTTGTCCCATTTATCTATGATCTACAAAAAAGTGTTTAACAGATAATAAACTTTCAGTTACAAAACGTTTTCATGAAAGGACCCTGCACCAATTTCAGTGAGTCCTTAAACGTATAGTATTACGAACTCAATTGGAACAGCACGGAACTAGAGGATCTTACGGGGTATTGTCAATATATCGCTTCACATTGAATGAGAGAGTACAGAATTTTACAGATTTATATTCACCACTCTTAGCCTACAGTTCACGTGGACTTGATCCGCCCGTCACATAGAAATATAGGTGACATTAGATGCTTAGCGAATTTGATTTGTCAACACCAACCTTGTTCAGAGTTTTTGCATGCCATAATACATAAAACAAAAAATACGTATGAACTATTTGTATCGCACGATCTCTACGAGGCAGTACACCCAGGCAGCGTTATAAATTATTTAATTCTAGTGAATATTTGAACAAATTATTAGTTTTATTACTGTGTTTGAGTATTTTTTGCAATTAATTGTTTAAAATGGCATTTTGGAGGCCTTTCAATAGTAGTCACAATAAAACTGACGACTTGGATACAGAGCCTATACAAGTGGAATTTGAAAATAAAAACTTACACGTCCAAACTCAAAGGGTTATTTTGAATATTTACTCGTGTTTAAAAGGCGAAAATATTGATTCTTCATATAATCAAATTGTGGAGGGGATTTGCGAATTAACCAAATTTAGCCGTACTACAATTTATAGGGTTATTAGAGCCAGGGATGTAGTTGATCATTCTATTAAACGGAAAAGAGTTGAACAAAAACTTCAAAAACTTGATAACGCGTCCAAAGATGTCATTTGTCGATTTGTGTATGACTTTTACAATGAACAGAAGGTGCCCACATTAGAAATGATTAGGGATAAGTTACACGACTATCCAGATTATAATTATAGATCTTTGCGAAACGTTTTGCTCGATTGCGGTTTTAAGTACAAAAAAATTGGACAAACGAATGGTAGTTATGGAATCAGCACGCATCGTTGATCATCGACATGAGTACCTGCATAAAATAAAAGAATACCGAGATGCAAATAGAGGCATAATTTATCTTAACGAAACATGGTTTGACACCCATGATGTAGTTCAATGCGGTTGGGTAGATAACACCAAAAATTGTAATTTAAGTGCTCCATATTCTAGGGGAAAAAGAATTATAATTCTGCATGCTGAAAGTAAAAACGGTTTTATTCCAAATGCGTTGTTGTTGTCTGTTAAAAATATCAAACACTCATCTGCCAATTATCGCGAGAATATGACAGCCGAATTATTTGAGGAGTGGGCAAAGGAACAGCTGTTACCAAATATTCCACCAAATTCTGTAATTGTTGTGGACAATGCGTCATACCATTCGCGGCAACACACAAAAATTCCACACCAACAGAAGAAAAGGCGATATCATTGAATTTATGAAAGGTAAGGGCTTGGAAATATCAGAAAAAACACAAAAAAAACTTTATTAGAACTGATTGGAAAGCAAAATTTTAAAAAGGTATATGCCGTTGAAAAAATATTTGAAGCACACGATCATACTATTTTACGTCTACCGCCATATTATTGCATTTTCAACCCCATCGAAATGGTGTGGGCTGATGTAAAATCAAGACCAAGCGCGGATCCACCGTTGTGGGCACGGTGGGCATGCCCACAACCCTAATTAAGGTCAATAGGCTAATGTTATATCCAATGCCGTAATAATATATTTTTTTAAAACAATGAACCGTGCGCGAGTGACTTTTTTACTTTGGGTACTAGTCAGTAGTATTCGCGGAAGGCTGAGACAAACAAATATGCGTGATTGCCCTAGTAAGCGCGACGTGTTCCATCCCCATTGGTTGCATCTTCCAGGAGGTTGCCAAAGGTTTTCTCGACTTTGGATGGCGAAATGGAAAAGACAATGTGAAAACAATTCCACCATACCAGACTCGGTAGCTCATCTCATTGATATATGCGACCAAGATTTGTACCCTAACATAAACATTTTCTTACAAATACTGGCGACCCTCCCGGTCAGCGTAGCTACCACGGAGAGATCGTTTTCTACCTTGCGCAGAATAAAATCTTGGTTGCGTTCCTCAATGGCACAGGAAAGATTATCCGCGCTAGCTCTCCTAAATATACACAAAAAAATGTGAGCCTGGATATCGATTAAATTATTAATGTTTTCGCGAAAAAGAAAAGTAAGCTTGAATTTGTTATTTAAGTAAGCTCCTAAATAAAATTATTCAGTGTAAAATCTGATATGCTTTCAAGCTGTAAAAGTTTCATTAAAATCGGTTCAGTAGTTTAGAGTCTAGATGTGATATTGTGATGTGCAAACAGACACACATTTATTTTTGAAATTTTCGTAAGCACACAGACTAACATTTTACAAGTTTATTAATTTACTAGTGTTCGCCCCGCGACTTTGCCCGCGTGGACCTATACACACTATACAAGGTCTTGGCCGAAGCGTCATATTTTGTAAATGTCTCATTTGTAGGAATGCAATGTATCGATCGTGAGTCCGTGTCCAACTCGCACTTGGCCGATTTTCGGGTGGCCGTGCCCACAACCTTTTTTGGGAGCTGGATCCGCGCCTGATCAAGACTACGTCAATATAATCAATCCCCACAATTAAGTGAGTCGATCTTAAGGAATATAAAGACAACAGTAAACGGCAAAATATATTTATGGAGGAAGTGTGTATCTCATGTGTTAAAAAAGGAAAATTAATATTCTATATTACCACCTATTAATCCAATAATTATTAATGTAAATACCGATTCAAGTTCTGAAAACTCGGATAGTGACAATGAAATATTGTTTATTTAAAGTTCATTTTTATTTTTTTTAAATTTGTTTATTTAACATCGACTTATTTCCGCTACCGAGACCAATTACCGATGCCAGGAAACGAGTTCCCTTTTAAAATTTTGCCGAGTCTTTCCTTTATAGAATAGTAGAAATGTTCTACTTGCCTAACATCATGACATCGCAAAGTTCATAGTATCATGGCTTAACATTTAATGAACAAGACAGTCGCTGCTTTACGCTCCTTCGGAAGGATTATATACCACCTATGCAACTCCCGCCTAAGATCACATAACTTTGCCGCTAGAAGACAGAACGAGAGGTAGGTCACTAGACAATATACGCAGTCTTAATATATCATTTATACAACTTATCAAATGTGATAAACATATTTTTTTCATTAACCACTTCTATTTAATAAAGGGATTATAGAAATCCCTTTCTTTAACAATAATTATTTAGTATTTAAAGCATTTTTACATTTCTACCGCCGCCGCCTATGTCCCATAAAGGAGATGCCGACTTAACTCAGAGTTTTCGTTTTTATGCTGTCCCAATTGAGATCATATATACTATAACCACATTTGATTTTAGTTAGAGGCGTCCTCTTTTAGAATGCAAAAGTGGGTCGATTTAAAAAAAAGTACTAGCAATTTCTTTAGAAAAGAACTATAGTAAGAACAATTTTTTTCAACTAAAGATTATTTGTATGTGTAAAACGGATTCCCAAATGAAAAAAATGTGTTCTTGTACTAGTTTGAGTTGATTTAACAACAAAATAATTATTTATTCTCCCATACCATTATTCCAACAAATAATCTTCAACAAAAATCGAAGAAAGCCATTGCAATAACTTTTGTTTTCATAGCTTACTTAAGTCTTTACAGAGGGCGGAGTTACTACTAAATACGAAGCGAGTGCTAGCTTCCGGTGAGTATAGCTATAAATTTTGGACCTTAATTTTTCCATCTGTTCAGTAATAAAAATTGTAATTTGAACGTGAAGAGTCATATTTTAATAGTGTCTTTCGGTTATAAACGAAACATGGTTTCCTTTGTGGAAACATAATCTTAATGAGCAAAGTGGATCAAAGCATTGAAAATTGTCAAATAAGTAAAAGCTGATTTTAATCACAATTTATTCAGAAATTATTGCAGTAAATCTGTAAAAATTATGAAATAGTATTCTCAAACCAAAACAATTATATCCTTTATCCCTTTAAAATCTAAAATTGAAAAAAAGGTCAAATGCATAATTTGTACATACCTTTTATAATATAAGTAATATTAATAATAAGCACAACTACATTAAAAAATATCTTCTTGTATAGTTCTCTAAATGTGACACTTGACAGAAAAATGTAGGCACTATAATGCCTAGACATTACAACTGATACCTCACGAATGTACTGACTTCCATAAGTGTGTAGATATGAGAGTCTTGATTTAGTAAGTCGTACTGTCGTGAGCAAAAAGAAAATAGGACAACAATTTTTTTATAATGTAAATCTGTATCTATTTGAATATGTAATGAGTAGCAGAAATAAAACAGTTAGCAATTTTATAATATTTTTTATTGTAATGCTTTAGTTATTGCTAAAGCAGAAGATGGATTGTTAGTGAGACATACTGCACTGCGTTATAACATTAACAAAAATTCTGTGTTCAACATTTAAAAAATGTTGAGAATGAATGGTATGATTAGTAGAAATCCTGGATCAGGGCAACAAAGGATATCCAACTTAACAAGAAGCTAACTATTAATATTCTGTTATTGCACCATTTCTATTTATAACTTCTATACTTAATTAAGTCTGTTTGGCATAGAATTAAATAAAATTATACAAGAATCATTAGTAATAATATTTTCCCATGCATAATTTACTACTTCCAGTTATTCTTGGGCATTCCGAGGTCTCATGTTTCGTTTTTGGATACTTCTTACGAGTAGTCCCCATACGTCTTCCACAGGGTTAACATCTGGACTATGACTGGGCCAGTTAAGAATATTAATGTTGTTATCTTGAAACCAGTTAGTCACGGTATGAGCAGTATGAACTGAATAATTATGATGTTGAAATATGAAATCATTATTAGGAAATCATTGTGACACAGAAGGGAGCATAATATTGTCCAAAATCCTAATATATTATGTTTTACTATTAAATCGTTCCTCAATATGCCACAAAACACCAGGACCATGTGCCAATATCCAAGCCCACATGTTAACGCAAAATCTACCACTTTTGTCATTGTTAGATATATACTTCTCATCGAATCAAGTATTTGGAGGTCGATAAACACGAATACGAACGCTGTGTGTAGACTGGAAAGTTTTTTAATCTGTAAAATTTACATTGTTCCAAAAATGTATATCATGCACTAAAAATTCAAGCGCAAATGCCAGTTGAGCTTTTTTAGTAGTAGTAGTATACAGCTTTATTGGAAATTCCAATTGGCTAACGACCGAGGTCTTCCAGCCTATGTACAATACATTATTTTACAGTCACATTGATTTTGTACAACAATATAATCTTACAAAAAAAAATATAAAAAATTACATATTATATATAAGTAGTTGTTTATGTGTATGACAAAATTAAATTAATAATATTAGTCACTACGTAGCAATATAAGGGATTCGTAAATTGATTGTGTAGGGAAGAGCTTTTTTATTTTCAGCTTTAAGTAGGTATTTCTGTGCTGCTGGATGACATCGTAACTTCCACTTTTTTAAAATGTTAAACACAGAATTTTTGTTAATATTATAACGCAGTGCAATTTGTCTCATTGATCATCCAGCAATAACTCCAGCTTTAACTAAATCGCTTATATGGGGCATATTAGTTTTGGCACACTTGCAATGAATTTTGACAATTAACTAATAATGTCACAAACATTAAAATTAGATGTACACTTTGTACACAACTAGATTTTAGAAAAAATACGTTATAAGACTTGTCTTTTTTTTTTTGCTCACGACAGTCAAGTACTATAAATTAAAACAAGCTAACCATTACACTATTCGCCGATTTACTGCAATTTTTATATAATTGTTGCACATTCTATAGGATACTCTTCTCAGTGTTATCGTAAATAATGTTAGTTTTTATTTAAGCCGCCAACCCCAGTTCATAATCTTTTCGCATTGGTGACTTTATTACTTTTTAGTTTACAAACATTAGGGGCTATTAGTCGGTGTTGCAACGTAACAATAATTATTTATTCATATCTAAACTTTAAAATTTTCTCAATCCCAGCTCAGAGGGGTGTGATTGTTTTCGTTTTAGACATTTTTTGTTTAATTACAAAACATAAGAAAAATGTTTTTTTATATTGAAATAGTTAATAACTTTTTTATTTACCGATTAATTTTGTTCAAAATCAATAGCGCTCTTCCTCTCGCCAACATTAATTCACTGTTCAAATTTCAATATATGACGGACGGACGAACGGACAGATCAACGGACGGACAGACATTTTGAAAGTTGTTATGAATTCTATCACCAACACAGTGATATGAATTTTTTTTCTCTACGAGCGATATTACCGGTTTTAGAAATGTGCCAATCAAATTCGTTTTGTATTTGCAAATATAAGAAAAAGTAATTTTTGTAAGGAACAAAATAAATACCTTAGCATTAATAGACCAGTAAGCCGACAAAGTATTAACTCTTATTCCAAAAGTATCTTTAGGAGAAATATATGCATAACATCTTATACTATCATTGTGATAAGTGGGTTTCAAATCTCCAAAATGATCATTATAAGAGGAGGCATCTCTAATGGCCAAGTCTAACTCATCTTCCTTGGCAAAGGCAAATATGTCTCCACTGTCCTTAATATTTATAATTGATTCTTTTGTATCCGTTGGTTTTGGAGGTTTAGATAATTGCTTCTTGATAATATGGGGCAGTAATTCACCTTTAATCGACATAAAGTTTTCTTCACTTTTTAAATATCTAATAACCCAGTTCTTCAATACATACACGTGAGAGTCTATTAAATTGCTATACATTTTTATCTTAGTGTGCTTCTTCAAAAGGCTAATTGGAAGTGTCAGTTCACTTTCATAGTCACTGGCTGAGGCTAGGAATACCAATCTATTTGTTTGTTCATCAATGCCAATTAGGTCACGTTCTGAAAAAATTATTTATTAGATATATTGAAAGACATATCATATCCCAATCAGCAGATTTGTTTTATAACTTAAATGTTCTACGATTATTTTGTTTTATTGTTATTTTATTAATGCTTCTAACTGTTCATTGTTTATACTAAAGCTCCAGAAAATATTATTTTGTTGTCTGCAACTGAACTGTTTTATAAATTTATATAGCAAAATTATAAAATACAAAACAGTTAAGAAATTATTTTATAAATGTTTCTATGACTAAGTTATAAGACTAAATTGTTTTATAATGCTTTTTTAATAATGTGTAGCAGCTTTTTCAGCACTGTTAGAAATATAGACATTAGAATTATTTTATAGTTGTTTCTTATCAATTTACAAAACAGTTATATTAAAGGTTATTTGTGATAATTTTGCATTTAAGAATAAATTGTTATTCCAGAGTCTGTTATATAATTAATAGATAGCATTATATTTGCTGTAATATGGAAACAACAACAAAGTAGTTACAAAACAAAATCGTTTACATGAACATAAAAATGCCGTAGCTAACAATACAATAAAATATTCTTGAGATAATTGATTTCCTGTGTTTTAGCTGTGTTTTTATATTTTCTCATAATTAAAGTTTGTTTTTTAATGAAAATTCGTCATAATTATAGCATATTTAAGAAAGAATTACACGATTTTTTCAGTAAATGAATCGTTCTATTTCATGGATGAATTCCTTAAAAAGAAATTTATAATGTATTTTTATGTATTTTATTTATTACTAAATAACAACTTATGTATTTCACCACATTTTTTATCCTGTTTTGTCTTGAATCTCAGTTTTAAATTTAATGTGCATTCTACTAGTGATTTGTGTTTTAGTTTTTAAGTTTCTGTTTTGACTAGTCCGATAATTGGCGTTGTATGTATTAATTTTATAAATAAAGATTCTGATTCTGATGAAGTTTATAGTAAAATTTTTGTTACCAACATTGATAGCGTGGTGCAGATTTTATCAGATCATGTAAAGGTGAAATTAAAAACATCAAATTTATTACAATGGAAAACTTTTAAAGTGGTTATAAAAATATTAGGCACTGTACTAACAGCATGTAATGGTTCTGGCAATAAGACACGGCAGTATAATGAAACATGATGCATTCCACTCAGTGCACTACTAATGTATCAGGTGATATGCTAAAGTACTGATTATGCTTCAACTAGTACAAGAAATAAACCATAAATAAACAAGACTGCAAATAAAGTTATTCACTACCACTAATTTCTAGGTTATATTTATGCAAATTGAACCAATTCTGTTTCCATGGTTGCATTTACAACTCAGGTCCAACAGATTTAATATAAGGGCTGCAAAAGTAGATTCATGTAAAAGTTACAATTACTTTATAGATATTTTATAAGAATCGTCTAATAGTTTAATTATCTTAAAATGCTTGCTTTTAATACAAAAATAGTTTATAGAGGCAAGCCATTTTAAAAGGCCAGCATTCGAGATGGTAAATATGAGAAGATATAAAAAGTTGAAATATCAAATGTCTATTAGAGTTTGTGGAGTTAGAAACGTGTTAATTATTTAGTTAGGACTACTAAAACAAATTGGTTTATCATAGCAAGAAAAAACTGAATTTCGTACAATTGATTTCAATAAAAATTCACAAATTATTAGAAATCATCAATAAACGTGGGGCGCGTTAAAAATGTATTAAATATATGGCCATAGTTCACCGTAAAATTTCCTTCGCATCAAAAATTGCAGTCACTATGAGCCATAAGGGTCATTAATAATTATTATAGGTTATTAGGTACCTAGTATTAAATAACATTGCCATTTACTTTTAAGGGCAAAAACACTTCTTGCAACTTTAAGAAATTATTTTATTTTATTAGTGTGTATAAAGCAGCAATTTTTTTATAACGGCTACTTAAGAGCTCTTTATAAAATAGTCATTTAAGTTGTTTTATAGCAGTAATTTCACAAACACTGAAGTGTATTTTATATTTATAGTGCAATTAAGCGAAGTTTTAATAAAACTATATATTAGATAGTGATGGTACTGAAATTTCATATTGCCTGTGGAAATGTTTATATAATTATTTTTTAACGGTTCTAATAGGCTTTACGAAATATCAACATAATATTTGTGTCAGAAACATTTCTACAACTCTTGCAAAATATCAAATTGCTAGTTGGGATAGACCCTTCAAATTAGAAAATGGTACTGAAAAAATGTTCTACCTCCACGAATCTGTAATTCCTATTTATATAACAGATATCGTACCAATTGTGATTTGCTCGAATAATAATCCTCAATGGTTAAAGCAAAATTTGCCTACGCTATTATTTGTTTGGCTTTGCCAAGTACACCTTTGTCAAACATGATAAACTGCTGAAGACTTCTGTTGGGCTCAAAAATCTTGAATTCAAATTTTGTTCAATAGCTCAGCCAAGCGGTTCCTATATAAATTGGACTGGTAGATAGTGGAGTAAAAAAAGGGCAATGATCCATATAGTTCTGTAACAGCAATATTATGATTTCATACCTTCTGGGCAGGGCCGGTTTTAAGCAATTTTTATGGGGGGGTGTGAAATTGTTATAATGCCGAATGACTTCTTCTCATCTAGTCCTCTGTTTTATTTATATATGAAGGTCATTTCATTTTTGGGACACAAAAAAAATGTAAATCTGATTGAAGAAAAAAAACTTTATTTTTAATCGAAGTGTCCTGTTCCCCTGTTTATTATATTATTACTTTTCCAGCAATTATGACAGGGTACTATAGATGCAGTGTTGCCGATTGGCGGATAATTATAATTATCCGATTTGCGAATAATTTAGGAAGGTGAAGGATAATTTTCTCACCCTGTCAAAAATCGGATAAGAAACGGATAATTTCAATCCAGTTAAGTATATATTATATTAAGGCTGCGGCACCACCGAATCGGACATTTTTGGATATTTTCATGTCAGTCGGCGGATAATCACAGCTAGTATCATCGGCAACACTGTATAGATGCACATATACTCGTGATCAACGCTAGAGGCTAGAACAAGCAGATTTGGCCTCGCTGTTGCGACGTTGCGAGCTACTGTGTTTAGAGGATGATTTTAAGTCAAATACAAGATAGGGGTTGCTCGACAAATAATAATTATTTATGACATTGAGTTTCTATTGTTTTGAGTTTTTCTATGATTTTATGTACATAATTGCCGAACGCTGAAAGTGCCGAATGGTAAACGATTTGCCGAATTGGCTTCAAACTTGGGGGGTGTGACACCCCCCCATACCCCCCCCCCCTATATCCGGCCCTGCTTCTGGGGTATCATCAGGAGTATATATTTGAGTTTTGAAGTTCCAAAAGCCTATTGTGTTTTTTTTTGAAGAACAATTTTGTTTTTTGAAAAGCTTTTTTTTAGGTAAAACGGTGAATATCTCCGGTTCTAGAGGTAGGATTGGGACAAACTAAAAACCAAAAATTTTCGCAATTTAAATCCCAACAAATCTGCATTGGTTTTAGGTCATTTGAGTATGTATATAATGTACAAAATGGAATAAACTCGTTTTCTTCTTTTTCATTTTAATGCCCAGGGATGTTAAGGAGGTTGAGGCGTTACAGTCCCAACCAAAAGTAAGTCGAATTCTAAATCGGAAGTTTTCATTATTACAAAAGGTTATAAGTCGATGATACCAATAATTATTGTCATAAAGGCATAAAGAAATAATTTTTTATTATTATTTAATTATTTAAGTAGATGTAATTATTTTACTTATTGAACTAACTTTTGGATATTTTGTCCAAACTTATTAAATAAAATTAAAAAAATAAATTTATGTAAATATGTGTGTATTACAAATTGGTTTCAGTACATAATTTAAAAAAAAAAATGAGAAGCAAATTAAAATTTAATCATTAAACAGTTGAAAAGTTAGTTAAAAATCATTAACGAAAAAAGAAATTTGACAGTTTACAAACATTTAATTATTTCATTTTATTTATTAAAAGTCTCCTAATTAAATTGGAAACAATATTAAAATATGCG
Source organism: Stenurella melanura (assembly GCA_963583905.1). Taxonomy (NCBI): domain Eukaryota; kingdom Metazoa; phylum Arthropoda; class Insecta; order Coleoptera; family Cerambycidae; genus Stenurella; species Stenurella melanura. The sequence goes on from OY757312.1 coordinate 102,952,303, forward strand.
TAAGACATTAATGATTCACACAGTTAGTTTTGGGAACTGCTGACATTATTTGGTTATTTGCTATAAATTAAAATGTACCGTTTGCATGCTGGGTTGACGTATTTTCCATAAGACTATACATGTAAAAGTTTTTTAAAATTTGTAACTTTATGAGTTTCCTAATAACTTTGGATTTTTTACAGAAAACTGTTATAAAAATCTAATAAAAAAACTTTATTTCAGATCTTTTTAATTATTTTCGTCTAACGCCTCAACCTCCTTAAGAGTTCTGATCGGCTTCAAACTTTCAGAAAATATACTTTTTGTTGAAAACAAAACATCCTGAAATTTTGGTGCCCAAATATTGAACCTTGTGGAAACAAATGAATTTGAATGAAAAGAGAGTTTCGTCCATCAACTCGAGATATTTAACTGTTAGCATTTTGGCCAATTGTTAATTAACGAAAATTAACTTTTTTTTATTAAAGTTCTCGCAATTCTCTTTCTTTTCTGAGAAAATCTATTTGTTGTCATTTGGTTATAAATAAATGCCAAAAAAGTGGCCAAAATGACTTTAACAGAATTTTTTAATATCATCAGAAAGCTGGCGTCCTGAACTATATTTTGAAAAAAAAAAAATCCATTTTAGACTTAATGGCACAAAATGGCAGGCAATTCAAATTTCAGATAAATTCATTTGTGTCCACAAGTTTCAATATTTGGTCACGAAAATTTCAAAAAAAGTATATTTTCTAAAAGTGTGAAGCTGATCATAACTTTTGACGTTCCTGGACACCAAAATGAAAAAAAATCGCGTTTTATCTAGTTTATTCAATTATTTACGTTATGTACGTACTCAAATGATCCAAAACTAATTCAGATTTGTTGGAATTTTAATTGTGAAGGTTTTTGGTTTTTAGTTTGTCCCGATCAGACCTCTAGAACCGGAGAAATTCACCTTGTTACCTAAAAAAAATGCTTTTCAAAAAACAAAATTGATCATAAAAAAAAACGCAATAGGTTTTGGAACTTCAAAACTCAGATATATACTCCTGGTGATACCCCAGAAGGTATGAAATCATAATATTGCTGTTACAAGACTATGCATATCTCATCGTTTATTTGGTCTTTTTTTACTGCACTAAGAGGCATGCAGGGTTATATATTCTATGCAGGTCAAAAAGTAACTTCTTTATTATATACAATACCATAATTAATAGGTGGACTCCATCAAATGTGCAGGCGCGGATCCAGCATTTTGTTGAGAGAGGGGCGACAATTATTAAACGGGTAAAAATAAAATAAATGCATTAAAATAAATTTATTTTTATATCAGGTTTTCTTATCTAAACATTGCTCCAGGGGGGTGGGGACACTCCCATTGCCCCCCCCCCCTGAATCCGCGCCTGCAAATGTGTAGTAATAAATAATTTATAATTCCTGTAGGACCAAAATATCTCTAAGAATATCAAATTTAGGAATGAGCATTTTGTAATATTTTATAATAAATTCAATATACGCACTTTAAATGGTTTATTCTTAGGTTACCAAATGTGGGTATGAAAAATCGAAAACATTAGGTAAAAAGTAAGTTGTAAATTTTACTACAGTTTACTATAAAGTGATTGGAATAATAATGAATATAAAAAATACAATTCTGTAAGACCCATCGATATCCCTGTCAATGATTTAAAATATTATTCTTCTATATTAGCAGGACCACTGACTACTACAATAAATTTATGTTTTTCGACAGATATTTTCCCTAATGCACTGAAAGATGCCTTTATAATACTTATTTATAAGAATGGAAAAAAGGTGAAATTGAAAATTATAGACCTTTGGCCCTGATATCTAACATTTCTAAAATAATAGAAAAAATAGTTTATAATAGAACCATACATTTCTTGGAACAAAAAAGTATATTAACAAATGTACAAAATGAGCTCATAAAAGGTAGGTTGACAACAAGGGTGATATTTCATTTCGCTGAGGAAACAATATACTCCCTAAATTTGGGTGAATATACTGCTGGGGTATTACTGGACCTCTCTAAGGCATTCGACAGCATAGATCATTTAAAAATGCTCTCGGAACTGGTAAGATATAGTTTTCGAGGGTCTAGTTATGGACTCTTAATGTCATATTCACCGATTGGAGACAGTGTATTCGGGTTCCAGACGAGTCCAGTGGAGGGATGAAAATGTTTCAGTATGAATACTTAAAAAGAGGAGTCCCTCAGGGTAGCACACTGGGGCCTTTAACACTTTAACTGTCAGGCGACTTGGATTCATTTGCTCCTAGGCCAAATTTTTCTTCTCTAATTCGGACCAAATTGGTATCTATATGTAATTTCAAATAAAAACTACTTATTTTACCTGTGCATCGATATGATACCCGATAATATTTTATATTAAGTAATCATGTTAAAGGGAAAAAATTGGTAGAATTGCAGCAAGAAATTATAACTGGTAAGTATGTCTTTAGTAAAGGCATACTATTCTCTTAAAATCAATAACTTCTGATATGTGCTAAGAGTGTTGTCTCAGTCAGTCGATTAATCCACAAGTTATTATGCATCCATCCATTCAGTTGTAAGAGATGGAATTATTTTCTGGGAAAATTCCACGGATGCCCACAGAATATTTAAATTATAAAAAAGATGCCGGAGAAGTATTTACACTATTACACTATGAAACCAACAGACACCTACAAACATATCTTTAGTGAAGAGGATATTTACCCTTCACCTGCATCTACATCATAGGAAGTGTCAGTTATACAAAAGAGCATTAAATGAAGTTTCTAAAACATAAACTCACGAGTATGATACACGTAATAAAGACAAATTACGTCATATAAAGACAAATTTAAGTTATAGTAGAAAATTGTGGTTGTCCAACTCAAAAAAATTTATAATCATCTACCTTATTGTATTAAAAGTTTACAAAATAATAAGTTAATATGAAATTGCCAATAAAAAAAACATACTATTCCTAGGAAGTGCAATCTTTGTTACTTTTTTGTTATGTATTTTAAATTTATATTTATTAACTTGTTTTATATGTATATACATTAGGGTGTAGCGAAAAAACAAATTTTTGTATTTTTTGTTCTAATAGTGAAAAAAGTTGTTACTATAGTTCAGTTACTACCATGATTTTTTTCCAAAAAATCCGATATCTTCTGTCCTCTACGCACCCTTAAAATATAAGTAAAACTGAGAAACATTAATTGGCACCAACCGATGGGGAACGAGTTCATAAAGCAACTCTTTGCTTTATAAGGTAAATAATCAACCCAGAATTCACCACGAAAAAGTATCTCCAAAGTGAGTCTCATCCCACCCACCCCCTAACCACTTTACCACTCTGGATTTAAAAGTAACTCTAATAAAGCCATCTCGAACTTCAAAGCCGTTCACATTTTCACAAACCTATGTCATATGTTTCCACTGCCTGAGTATTACAGGGAAAGGGGATGATTTCCACCAATTTTTTACTATTGATTGATTTTTCATTTTCGTCATCGGGAAGATTAGATAAGAATGAGTGGGGTTGTTAATTTAGTAGCTTGCCAATCGATAAATTCGATATAATCGCTTGCTTCAAAATTAATTTTTACAATGATGGATATTCTCTTTGGGGTTCTCTTCGCATATCACACAAGTCATTATAGCCTTTAGTATATGTCTTAATACCAGTTCTTGGATATGTATTCTGTCATTTGGAAGCATACCTATTGATAGGTTTTCGGAGTGAATGAAAAAGTTAATGTGTGCTGCTACGCTAATTATTAACAGACAGAGAAGAACAATAACTGAAGAAAAGGAACAACCTACAACATATGTGTGCTTACCATTCGTCGCCGGAGTCACGGATAGGCTAAGAAAAATTTTATCAAAAAAGAAAATAACATGTTCATCACAATGAAAACCATAAGATCAAATAAGAGAACGTTAGGATATTGGACAGAAGTGCACGTTATTACCCAAGAATGATTAGGGAATCACTGGAAATTATGAAAAATAAGAACAATTTCAACAGATAAGATGGGTATCGACTAAACAATACATGGAGACTGGCTTTGCCAAGTACCAGTAATGTATTCGGTCACGGTCAACGGAGCACGACGGATGTGCAACCAAGCGTAGTAGCGCCTAGATATATAACGAGGAGCAGAACACAACAACTTCAGTCTTTGGAACCCTTCTGAAGAAGCTGACAGCATGATCAGCGAAATGTCAAGTTAAGCTCGACGAGCAAGGCAAAATCCGGAAGAAACTACTTTATTGGACAACAGCCGTGAAAACCTCCATTGTACAGATTCTTTATGCCAATATAAAGTCAAATTATCTAGTTAACCACTTGGAATAAGCAAGTTTATCAGGGTCCATTTCAGATAAATCTAAGGAGCAGTTACCGTTAGAGATTGCAGAACACAGGTACAGATATTTCTGACCTGTATTTAACTCAGAAACAACAACTTCGCGTCGGGAAAACTACAAACAGTAGTCTATAACTGGTGAATTGTGGCATGTTTCCAATTCTTTACTTATTTAGAATGGTAAAAATAAAAATTTCCTCCTATAGTAGCGCTCCACCCTAATATACATATTTGTTTGTCAATTTATGTTTTGTTAGTTGGTCGATAACAGTACAGGAGTTCCCAACCAAAATTGCTTGTTATCCTGATATGGACAAATTAATGAACAATGTTTAGTTTAAGAGAAAATAAGGAATTTTGATATATAAAGTAAAGCTTTACGGCATTGTGGATGTGGTGGAAAAGCATTTTCCGACGGTACAAAAAAACGTCATTTTATATCACCACGTCCATTTTTGATGGAATTTCATTTAAAATGTCAAAAATTCCACCTGCCCGTGAATAATAGAAAGGGTGCGGCAGAATCAGCGTGGTAAAATTGCCCCAAAAGCGTTTCAACCTAATTCAGTGTCAGTAGATCGACAATAGGAAAATAAAAGTTTTCCTCAAGTTGTAGCCCCCTGTTGCCACTTGTAACCCCTGTACCATAATAGATATGGTTTTTCGTATTCATTTCATCTCCACAAGTTGTGCGTTAATTATTATGAAAAAAATTAACGATGTACATGTGATTTAAATGCATCTTGGAAAAAAAAATCAGCTGATTTGGCTGCCTCATTCGAATAAAAAAATTATATAAAAAACATTAGAATATTTATTATTTCATGAAAACAATAATAATAATACAGGAAACAGTACTGTTTATAGACAAGTCATTACAATGATTTATAGTGATGATTATAGTTAATTAATTATGGAATTAAAGTAATAATATGGTTAAGAAAGATAAAACTAAACAATGATAACAAGATAACTGTCGGACGATATTCAAAAGGAACAAAATAAGGAAAGAAGGAAGAACTCACTGTTCTTCTTTCAAGTTAAAATTTCACAAATCACATTTTTAACATTTAAAGTTTCACAATTTAAATTGGTAAATTAAAATTACATATTATTATTTAAAGCATAAGTGTTACAAAATGGATAAAATTCTTGTATATTGTAGGCACTGATTAAAAGTTTCTTTAGTTCGTATTTGAATTTTTTTACACCAAGCACTTTGATATTTATGGGCAGGGCATTATAGAACTTTAGGCCACTGAACTCGGTTTGTTTTAGTCTATAGTGTATGGACAGATTAAATTTTCTTTATGCCTTGTATTGTGGTCATGTACATCACTATATGTTTGGAAATAACTTAAATGTTGTTTTACATAGTAGACATTTTCATAAATTATTAAAGAAAAAACAGTCATTATATTTAATTATTTAAATAATGGTCTACAGGAATCACGGTGACTTTTCTTAAGTATTCCTCAAATCGCTGCTTTCTGCAGAATTAGTACTCTTTGGATATGGATATTCGCTGCAGTTCCCCAGGATAATATTCCGTACTTTATTGTGGAATGAAATATGGCATAGTAACAGGTAAGTGCGGCTTTATGATGGAGGTTATCCTTCTAAGCATGAATACTATAGAGGAGAGTTTTTTACATAAATTGTCTATGTGGCTTGCCCATGATATTGAGGCATCAATATTTACCCCTAAGAATTTGGTAGATTGGTTACAGGAGTTATTTACTGAGAATGACATAACATCCGTTTTGTTTTCATTGAGGAAAAGTTCGTTGTTGTTGAACCACAATTTGTCTGTTGTAAGCACAGTTTCATTGATGTCCTCGAGGTTTGAATATTTCGGTGTTCTGATACTAAAAGTAGTATCATCTGCATACATTAAGTTGTTAAGGTAATATCATTGACTTTCATATTGTCTGGTAAGTCATTGGTGTATATGACAAACAAAAGGGGGCCCAGAATTGATCCCTGGGGGACGCCTCGTTTCATATATAGTGGCGCGCTGTTTGTTCCATGACAGTGTACTACTTGTGGTCTATCTTTTAGGTAAGATTTAAGCAGTTCCAATGATTCGCATACACAAAACAAAATTTTTATCAAAACTACATTGTTATGAGTAGTTTATGGTCGATTTTTTTCAAATTTTTAGAAATGGTGCGCCATAATTAAAAAAAATAAAAAATGTTGCGATGAGTTATATACCAGTTTGATCTATTCGCTTAGCCACTGAAACTTTAATTAATTATCTATCAATATGGTGTCGTCTTCTACTGATAATTATTATTCACTGCACTGACCTTCATTGCAATACAAATGTCACTCAGAGTTAAATATTAACGGTCTTGGAATTTCGACAGCTCCACGATTAAGCCGTACAAAACTAACCCTACATTTATAATAGTCTGAGCTAGTTTTTTTAATTTTAAATATTTACTTACAACTAATTATTACCGGATATTTTGAGAATTATGTAATTCGGTAGCTTTTATTAAATTTATTAAATAAGGAAAAGCCTTTCTTGAAATTCCAAGAGGTTTGCTTGTACCGTAGTTCATGAATTTTTGGGATTCTTATTAGAGAGAGTATTACAAAAAATATAGTGAAACAGAGAGGAGTCATCAAATAGTTTACCGATTAAGTAGCCCAGCCCAAGCTGCCCAAGCCGCCAATGACGCTTACAAACATGCCCACTACCCTCCCCCATATCTACTTTTTTTCCAGTACTATAATTCTGATTAGGTTTTAAAAAACCAATCATTTAACAGTTGCATAGTTGTGTATCATATCAATGTCCATTACTGCTTGAACTTACTTGATTTCGTTAAAGTGTATATAAATATATTTTATCACAGTTGAGATATAAGGAGTAGCATCAGAATTTCACTGGTAAGTTCTAAACATTCTCATCACGAAATATTATTAGTGCTACAACACTATACCATTATTCGTATATTTTCATGATACTAGCACGCCAACTCTGTATGTCCCATATAATTAATTTTTTTTAATTTGACCAAGATAAACAATTTTTTGAATGAGAACGAGAAAAGTATACTCGGTTATCTAGAATTTAATATTTACATGTAATGTAATGTTTGGAGGAACTGAGTTACAACTTCTGCAGACAGGAGTGTTTAATTTATGTCCCTTCATTAAGATATTAATGCAGCATATTACATGTAAAATAACACAATAATCTAATTAGTTACTTTGAGAATTCATATATTGGGGAAAAATTACTGAAATTTGTACATTTGTTTAATTTTTTTTTATTTCTACAGATATTTTGTATCAACGTAATTAACAGAATATGCCACTTGTAGTCAAAGAGATTGTTTTTAAAAATTTTCTTGATAATGGGGCAGTGATGTTTATATTATGATTACTTAACTAACTTTTTGAAGATATTTACTCTTCTGCAGTGGCAGTATCTGAACAAATTAAACGTAAGAGACATGGATACATAAAGTTTCAATGTTTAAGCACCAGTAAACTACTCATAATAATGTATTTTTGGTAAGTTTTCTGTAAGCGAATCATTATTTTGATGAAAAAATAAATTTTTTAATTTTTTAATATGTTTTTCTTATTCGAAGGAGGCAGCCAAACCAGCAATTTTTTTTTTTCTTTCTAAGATGCAATTAAATTACATGTACATTGTTAATTTTATTCATAATAATTAATGCACAACTTGCAGAGATAAAAACTGAAAACGAAAAATTATACTTATTAGGGTACAGGGGTTACCAGTAGCGACAGGGGGCTACAACTCGAGGAAAACATTTCTTCTCCTATTGTCGATCTACTGACGCCGAATTAGGTCCAAATGCTTTTGGGGTCATTTTACCATGCTTATTCCACTACACCCTTAATTACTTGCATAAACCTGATAAATGAAGTATTAGTTGTTAAAAAAAAGACTTGATGAATTACAGCAACATAGCTAAAACCTTTTTTAGATGGTTGCCCTAGACCCTGGTCAACCATCCAACCATCCTAAAAATGTCTAAATTTTTTCCGTGTTGCACGGTTGTAGAAAATTAAATGGAGTTGTTTCTTACGCTGCGTGTTTAGGCCATCAAGTACTTGAGAGGTACGAAGATAACTGACTGTGGGAGAAAGATAAAGATCCAAACGACGCACAGTGGGACAAAAATGTAGTTGTTCCACCTTAGATTTTAAGATAATGAAATTTGAGAACAGTTAAAATTAAAAACACGAATAAGGAAAAATCAGGAGACAATATAAACCAGTAGATAATTTTTCGCTCTTCCCTCACCATTTGGGATCCCTACACCTTACCGATTCGCAGACAGGGTTGATAAATACCGGAGTATAAAATTTTGCTTCAGAAAACTTCAGGTAATATTCGCACTTAGAGACAATGGCAGGAAGGATTGTATATTATCAAGTATATACAAAAAAAGTTCACAGGGGAAAAGTTTGAAGTTTCAACTGAAGGAGTTGCTCTCTTCCCTGCATTATGTTAGGTAGATTTGCCTCTGTATTTTTCCTCCCTATCGACCCTTCTGAATGTAAGTGTGATTATGTGTGTGTGCGTGTCTATTCAAACATCCAAATTACATTCCCAAGATTCCGACAAATTAGAGAACATGAAAACATGAATAATCTCTATTGCAGCTTTTCAACACGACAGAAAATGGTTCTTCTCGAAGGAGCAATGCAGAACATGCCCGTTCAATTTTATTTATGTATATCTAAATCCTATCAATAATTTAATTAAGGAATGTGTCGCGATACTTCGCAGGAACTTAAAAAATTACATTTTACAAGTTCACTCACTCTTACGGGCAACAACCAAATCGACCGTTTTTATTCTTTCATGATTGTTTTGCACGATAATCCTCAAATTACATAGAAAGCAGACGTGTCACGATGAAAAAATGTTTCACTTTAAAATTTATTCTATATTTATATTTCCAATTTTTACTTCACACAACAATTTTAGCCCATTTTTATTTACATGTCCATTATTTTTTTTTTTTTTATATTATTATTATATTTATTAATTAACTCCAAATATTAAATACAAAAATATATATATAATTTTTAGATTAAGATTTATAAAATATGGCTTCTAGAGAATTTCCTTCTTAAGAATATTGCACCTAGATGACTTAACATCCCTATGTGCAGCAACATACAAAAATTAAAACTAAAACTTACACTAAACTAAAAACTTACACTAAATTTAAGGTAAACTATGTAGTTACACTACACAGATTATAATATAGGAGAGACAAGGAAAGACAATGAGAATAACGGTTAGAAAGGGCAATTAGGTCATATGTTAATTATATAGTACATTATAGAAAACATAGGAATTTATTTGGATTGTTATATATGTATTGGGAGCATTCTTGGTTAAATTTTTTTAGGATTGTTATAGATTTTATTTGATTGGGTATTAGATTATAGAATTGGGGAGCTAGATAATTTATAAACCGTTTGTTGATATTAGTATTGCTGTTTGGTATACTTAAATGTTTGTTAATTTTACATCTGGTATTGTGAGAATGCTTAACGAAGGTTTTTATGTTTGAGTTAGTACTCTTATGCACGAATGAACAGACACAGAGAATGTACAGAGACCTAATGTCCAGTAGGTAATTCTTTAGAATACAGTAATCGTGTAGGAAACATTTTATCTTTTTTATTGATGACCTTCAATACATAATTCTGGACAACCCTTAATTGTCTAAGGGAAATATTGTAGAGAGCACCCCAAGCTAGAGCACCATATCTCAACAGGGACTCAACCAAAGCTTTATAAATTGTTACTAATAATTTTTTACATAGGATTTCTCTAAGAGCATAAAATTTAAGAATAAGTCTCCTTATATTATTAGTAAGTCTAGTAACATGCTTATCCCATTTAAGGTGAGAATCAATAATAAGCCCAAGGTATTTGGTAGAGTCAACTTTGTTGAGTTTACTATTTGCGTCATCTAGTTGTAGACAGTTGAAATTGGGACGATTTGCTGAGGTCGATGAGAACGCTATATAATTTGTCTTAGTAATATTCAAGGTTAGTTTGAATATATTAAGCCATTGCATTATCTTCGTAATGCCAATTTCTGGATTTATTTTCACACTGTCCCAGGAGGAGCCACTGAAGACCACTGCAGTATCGTCAGCATAGGAGATCACTAGGCCATTATCGATGTTTATATCTGTTAAGGAGTTTATATAGGTAATAAACAATAGCGGACCTAAAACTGTTGTTTTTCAATCGTTTAACAACCCTGAAAACTTACACCAGAAAAGATTTCTTTCTTGATTTGGGTATAAATCGTCCAAAAAAGTTTGGAATTCTCATGTCGCAATGAGGCTAAAAATCCTGGTCGAGGGCTCCCGTACTATAATAACTATTTTTATAACTAGTCTATATATAGGACTATTTTATTTTATTTTTTTGACTCACTCTGTACCGCAAGGTATCGTTAACCAAAGATGTTTTATAACTATTATTATAATCGATGGTGAAGCCATAGTTTAATATGTCTTCTTCTTCATTTTGTTTCAGAGGTTCACAAAACTAACTGCTGTATCCAGATACACTAACTGTGCTCTTTGATTTTCTTTTCATCATTGTCTCACAAATTGTATAGAATAATAATCATATAATACTTTCCCTATATGCATGTAGGGAAAATATCAAACAAATGGTGCATGCTATTAATTTATTTTAATATTGTGCAATAACTTCCAGATAAGCACAATCTTTACCCACATTTATCTTGAATATTTTATACAAATTCATATAGCGAGATCCATTTGTAACGGATAAATTTATTATCTACATAATTTATAATTTATGAGTAAAATCCTAAAATGTGTCAATTTTTAATTCTAAAATGACATTTTTTGAGCATAGTTTTATACCTCCCCCTTCAACCCCTTTGGAGTGATAGCTACCCTTTTAGAATTTTTAAATGGAACGAGGGTGCATATGAATAGCTCATTTGACAGGGTTTTTAATTCTCTATCAGCAATATCAGGCTGGATATTTTCAATAGGTATATTTGATTTTGCAGACAAGCAAGACCAAGAAACATTATGATGGGAACAAAAAATTAAGTTTATAAGATGGTAATACAGAAAATACAAAGAAGTTGATGCAAAAGCCAATAAATAGTTGGTGGGTACCTTTTGTGTTTTGCGGCTAAAGCTTTATATACAATTACAAAAAAAATTGATTATTCCACATTTTTTTATTTCTAGGCTTATTGGTTGTATAGTTTCCACTAGAAAATACCAACATATGTATTTACCTGGCTTATGTTTAGATTTTGGTCCGGGAACTATAATAGTTTCACTTTGCTGGGGATGTAATAAAAGTGTAGCTATGGATGCATCGTGCGTTCTAAAAATGTCTAATACTCCTCTTAAATTTACATCACTAATAAAATCACAGGAAACTACAAGAGCATCAGACTTCAATTTATCGCCAATTAATCGAAGGCTATCAGCAGTTCCTAAATCTTCATTATCATTAACAGAAACATAGTCTATTCTGATCTCCAGATCGGTCCTTTCTAGTACATTTTGTATTTCCACTTTTTGAGTCTCCAATACTATTAGAATTACATCTAAAATATAATTAGGCTAAAAATTATAATTGTCTAGGTAATTTACCAGTAAAACAAACCACAAAAACCCGCATTTTGTAATTTATATAAAGGGTACCAAACTAAAGGTTTAGATCCAACAGGTAATAGACATTTTGGCTTTCCTGTTGTAATTTCAGACATACGAGAACCTTTACCAGCTGCTAGAACTACAGCTTGAAATTCTGCTTGAAAGGTCATTATGTGGTTTTTCTGAACTAACTTTATAGATTTAAAAGAATAGCTAGAAACAAAATACGAATTTAAAATAAAAAGTTTATAGTTAGTGTGTTTTATTTTCCTTACTATCACATACAAATGTACATTCATTCACAACACGTGAAAAATCAAAAATCAAATTGTCAAATAAGGCAATGTTGCCAGCTGCCATTTTTGAGTTATAGGTTATGTATTCTACACGAATGGACGAATGTCACGAATGTCAAAAAGTAAAGTGGACTATCATCAAGGATATACAGGAAGGATCAATCTTAAGACGATGAACATTTTGTGACGTCATCATTGACAGAATTAATGAATATGGCTGGAAACTGACAGACTGTTTTATGCTTTTAGCGTTTTATGGTACATGTACAAATAATAATAAAAATGGCTATTTTGATGTGATCTCGCTCGCTTTGTATTCAAACAATAAACATTATTAAATATCATTATATGATTTAAATAATATGGGGCGTTTTTTTCAACGTTGAGTCCATCAGGTGGCACCAGTTCCACCAATGTTGTTGTTTTATTGTCTGGTCCATCAAAATTTGTTCTTTTATTTATGATGAATTTCATCTGGTGGCATCACCACAGTAGAAAGAAGACCAGTAGTCCCACTTACTCTTGAGATTTGTTGTACTCGATTTTATTTTTTATGAATCCACTGCGCATCCGATATTTGTATCCCACGGCCATCCACATATACACTGGTCGAGGTAGAAAATACTAATAAACCGGCCAACACTTGCAATGACACTAAATTTTGGTTCGAAGATATTATATCCTTGGCAAATATTTTTTTGGACATTGGATTTAATGTTTACTGATTAATCAATAAGTGACGAATTAAAATTTGACCTACCTTTACTTAAATTTATTACATAACATCCGCGTCTGACGTCACAGACTGAAAATGTATGACTTTATATTATTACCAAGGGGTCAAGCACCTATAAAAATTTGTGTACGGCTGCCGAATAGGCCGTGAACTATCGATTAGGCTGCTGCGCCTGCCAATTACATTAACTGCCATGTCAGGAGATTACTTAAAAGTTGTACAGCGATGCCGACGGTGGAACACAAATGTGTACAGCTTGCTACAAATAGGTGCCTGCTTGCAAATAAATGATGTGTTAGAATTGCAACTAACTGATATAGGTTATTGTCTGTTATACAAATTGAGTAACAATAATAATATCTCCTGTACCAAAACAAAAATAATTTAGTGTGAATGTATGCAACCCGTTTGACAAAATTTGTATAGGTTGTTGCCTATGGCGGCGGCGCTATGCTGGTATCTAAGTGCACTTGGAAATGAATAGGTATAGGTATTGCAAAAATTGCCTCTTTTTTGATGAACACTACTTTTTTTGGTGACTTTTTTCCAGGCTGACTTCCTGGTGAGAGAGCACTTTCTTAGAGATAATTGTCTGGTCAAGTCTGCTAGTTATATACCTTTTTGGTTCTAGTAATAGTTATATATTGCTGAATAATTTTTATTATTGTGCCTGGTCATTTTTATAGGTATGTATATTGTTTAATAAATGTATCTAATCATGTTTGTACTTTTTACTTAAATCTTTTAATATTTTTGTAGCTAACGACTAATAAATCTACTAAAAGAACTGGGAACGTAATTATACGTAATTAATACTAATGACCAGATCCGACTCTAATAATGTATGCATATTTTTTTTTTATTTTTACATCTCTACCTAATAATTGAAGGCTGGAGAGCGGAGTTTTTTAAATAAAACTAGGAAACTAATTAAATAATTTATTCAAGTTAGCCAGTACCAGTACTTTATGAACGTCAAAAATACATACAATTGTACATTACATCATACAAAGTCAAAGTAACAAGCACAAAATCACAAAATAGTATATGATGCAACAGGCACAAAATGATGCTCATCTTGCATGAGTATGGAAGTTTGCAAGAAGAGTCGAGGGTGAATTCTGCAATTGACACTAGGGCAAAGTTACCATTTTGTGTGAGTTGCATACTACAGTTTTTGTACAACATATTGTCTCTGTTTAATATACTACAAACATTGATACAAAGAAATAATTTATTACCTAAAAAAATGCCGTCAGAAACAAACTGTTGACATTTTATCACTCCATCAGTGGACGTGAAAGAGTCATTTGAATTTTCATGAAGTTTGATAGTCGCTGTATAATTGTCATCGAAAACTTTTGAAATTTAATGTAATGTTGGGTTTTCGGACTGCTAATTTTTGTTGTAAGTCTTCCTGATCTGTCGGACTTGTAGGACGTTCAAAGCCAATCATTCCCTCACCTGCCTCGTTACCTAAATAATAAAATTAAAAATTAGTGGAGTTTTTAAATATTTGTAGGTACGATACACATATATATTCACATTTGTATTTTTGTGGAAAAATTTTAAATTTATGTCGGCAGTTAAAGTCCTCTATAAAACAATTACAGATATTCAAAGTTAACAGTATTACTGTGAAGTCTTTGGTGATGATTTAGATCTTGAAATTAATGTGATATCTTCTGGAAATAAGTACTCTAAAACTTAGACCACGTTAACCACTTACAGCCTTCATATTATTCTATTTGGTGCCGTTATGATACATATAAATATTATATACATACCAAAAGCCTCATGTTCATCTTCAAAAGATAATCTCCTAGGATAATATGTTGAGGGACCAGGAGCATCAAGAACATTAATATCTTTTGAAATACTAGCAGGTGTTCTATCCATTAATGTTACTTGTGATAATAATTCTAAAATTGGAAAAGTAGATAAGTGTTGCAAGAGAATTACAAAGTATATAAGTACCTATATCTTCAACATCTCCTGTAGAATCATCATCAGAACTGTTTCTTTGTCCCTCGTATAAAACACTGTTGATTTCAAATATAAATGGAACTGCGTCTCTTTTTAGGCGATTTTCTTGAATACTCAAAATGTAAACTACATATTCTAAAATGTTCATATGTTGCAGTATGTTGAATTGTAATTATTCAAATCTGAATTTTTTACATTTGCTTTCCATAATAAGCACCTAAAATATAAAAATAATACATATAATATGTATATATGGGGTAGGTATGTACTTTAATCACTGATATAGTAGGCATAGTATTAAATCTATAACCCACTAAAAAATATCAATATGCTATGGTCAGAATAAGTTTAATTATTTTATAAGCAAACAGATGGGTATATATATATTCTCCTCTTATTTTGAGCCATAACCGCTAATACCTTATTCTCTTCTTTTTCAAATTTAGTAGGTATATAGTATTTAATTTTTAGAAATCTATTTTTAATTCAGGAAAATAGCAGTTACCTACATAAAATAATGAAATTGCGTTATAAATGTGATATTTAACCATTATAATAAGTAGGGTTACCTAACCTAACGTAACCAAAAACTTTAGGATTCTATGAGCTGCTTTTATTTACAATTTAAATTTGTTGTCACTTATATTTTTTTAAATTTTTTAGTAGGTATACAGAATATGTAACCGCCTAGGAAAAGTATAAAACTTACCTATTTTTGTCCTTAGGAAATCTAAAGAAGGTTATCTCAGGGCATTTCCTGGAATTACGTTTGTATGCAATTTTAATCATTGTTGTAAAACATACAAACACAAAGTAAATATTGTCAGAAAGTAATTAGGCACTTTACTAAAAACAAATACTAGGATGTTAGCATAATTTCAAAACTCAAAAATACAACAATGGCGACTGCTATAGAAATAATATCAACAAACCTTACCACGCCTCCGCTGTTCACTGCGCATCAAGAATTTGTATCCCAGAAGCAGAATAAGCGCACTGTAAATTTTGACCAAGAAAAGGGGAGGAGTCGAACTACTGGTCTTCTTTCTACTGTGGTTATACGTTATCCGCTATACGCTCATGCGTAGTTGTTCAAAAATAAGGGAATACGTTATTAACCGATAAAGTTTTACCTTATTTGCGTAAGAATAAGGTACGCTTAATAACGTTTAATGTTTTACAGGGTTGCCCGGTAGAGAACATTCACATCTATTTATACATATAATTTATGAACCTTAATATTTATATTTAAAATATATAACTCCCGGCCCTATTTAGTTCACTTTTTATATATATTTTTTAATTGTGTTCATAAAATGTAATAAAATGACTGCATGTAAATCAATCCTTGGCAACGTTGCCATTTTTGTCACAGGGTGTATACGTAACCTGACTTTTTCATATTTGCTTGTTATTATATCTAAATGCTTCAAAAGAAATATTCGTAGTTGTCCGATCCTGCCACAATAACACAAACTTCAGATAAACTAGAATGGGCTATCGCCCATTCTAGCTCCTCCGGAGGGGTGACAGCTAAAGCTGTCAATGCGAGTGCTCCGCACTCGATTAGGAAACGCTTGAATCATTGTAGAAAGCTTGAATCATTGTAGAAAGCTTGATTTTTAGTTTCGATTTCAGATTCGTCATCAGCTACCTGAAAAACACCTAGATACCGATTTTCAGTCGAATCGGTCCATAAATGACATATGTTGTCAGTCATTTTGGTTGCCGCCATGTTGAATTTTGTAAATCTGATGTTATATTCGTTATTAGCTACACTAATAACCTGTACATACCGAGTTTCATTTCAATCGGACTGTAAATAAAAAAGTTAGAATAAATGGCTACGGGGGCGCCACCATTTTGAATTCTTTAGCGACGGTCACAGATTTGTGATCTGCAGCCTCGATAACACTCACAGACCTATTTTTGGACGAATGTCACCTTAAATGACAGATTGTGTCCAGAAGTTCGTGCCGCCATTTTGAATTTTTCAATTCCCTAATCATATTCGTTACCAGCTACTCTAATAACCTCTAAATACCGAGTTTCAGATGAATCGGTTGGCAAATAAGAAAGTTACAGTAAATAAAGGATAATAGGCTATGGGGACGCCGCCATTTTGAATTTTTCAATTCCGATGTCATATTCACAATCAGCTGCTTCAGTAAGTTTATAATACCGAGTTTCATTCGAATCGGTTGGAAAATAAGAATGTTATAGTAAGTAATGGATATTAGGCTATGGAGAGGCCGCCATTTTGAATTTTTGAGTTACGATTAGATATTCGTGATCTGTGATCTCGATAACACATACATACTTATTTTCAGATGAATAGCACTGTAAATGACAAAATGTGTCCTGCAACTCGGCCGCCATTTTGAATTTTTTCCATTTCGACGTCACATTCACAATCAGCTACTTCAGTAACTTCAACATCTCGAGTTCCATTCGAATCGGTTGGAAAATAAGAAAGTTATAGTAAATAATTGATATTAGGCTATGGAGACGCCGCCATTTTGAATTTTTCAATGTCGATGTCATATTCACAATCAGCTACTTCAGTAACTTTATAATACCGAGTTTCATTTGAATCGGTTGGAAAATAAGAAAGTTATAGTAAATAATGGATATTAGGGTATCGTCCGCCATATTGGCGTCGCCATTTTGAATTTTGCGATTCTGACGTCATATTCGTGATCAGCGTGGTCGATAACCCCCGAGTACCAAATTTCAGGTCAATCGGATGACGAATTAATTTAATTGCGATTTTCTATGACTTTGGCCAACCCTGGTTACCAAGCTAATGCAAAGTAATCTTTGCGCACCCCTGTAACGCAGAATTCTTAGTATATTGTCATGTACGTTATTTAAAATGGCGGAAGCAAAAACATGGACTTTAAAAACGGTGATTTTACAGGAAATAATGGGAGTTGAGAGGCTTTCTAGGTGTCAAATTAATCGGAAAAGACGATATTTTGTTGTGATAGTGGAGTGTGTGGGCCAAATCGGAAATTCGGCCCGGCACGGGCGTGTGAATGTTGGGTATTTGTGAGAAAGTGAAAAACATCTACGTACAATTAAATTCATAATAAAGCAATTACTTGGAGTAGAAGCTCGTTCTGTGTCTCGATGGAAAGGGGGAGCTTGGCCCTTTCCCGCGATACCAAATTGTATAGGGAAAATCGAAAATTCGGCCTCGCAGGGGCGAGACAAATGTGACAAATTTGAGTGTGTTAAAACGTAACCTAGAAAATTGTAAAACATGAAATCTTAAAACACTCATATTTTAGTTAATACTGGACGGAGAGGCTCGATCTTAGTCTCTATTTGAACACGAAGATTCGCATTTTATTCGTGCAGTACGTGCCCTGGGTTAATTAAAAAATTTAGTGTAGTTCTGTGCGAAATGAGAATGGATATTTTCGTAAAAATCGAAAACCGTAAGTACTTTAAAAATACATCAGTGAATAAAAATCGGGAGTGGAACGGCGTTCGACGTCTCTCTGGAAAAAAGAGGAACGTAGCTTTCTGGCGATACCAAGTTTGACAGGAAAAATGGAAAATTAGGCCCGCGGCGAGCGCGACAAAATTAGCTTTTCTGGAATCTTGTAAATTTAAAATATCACATAATTTCGAAAAATTCTTCCACTTTGACCGCCCGTAGCTCGTTAATCTTTGGAGCTGGAGAAAAATAAAAAAAAAGACTTTTAGATAATTCATTTTTCTACATTTTCGTTAGGGCGAAGTATTTTGCTCTAGGAGGCCCCGTTTAGAAGTTATGGAGGTTTAAAGGTAAAAACGTCAAATTTTCCGCCTTTTTGCACCGCCGCACCTTTCGGCCGATATCTCCGAAACGAAGACACGTACGGAAATTTTGAAGATACCGGAGGAAGCGGAAAGAAACGCTCTTGTCCTTTGAGATTTTTTTATTTTGAGCTAGCTCCGACCGTTTTCGAGTTATAGGCGAAAAACCGAAAAAATGAGACGCGCTTCGGAGCCGAAACAGTGCAAAAACGTGCAATCCTAAAACGTCCGTATTTTTCGAAATACATATTTTTGAGCGCCGTACGGCATCGCGGCGGAACGGGGAGAGATTCTAGTTATAGCTAGCCGCAAACTGCGAGGTCGAAATCGAAAATTAAGCCCGGCAGGAGCGAAAGGAAATCGTACATTTTTGACGTTTACGAAATACCAAATCGCCTTCCCCTATTTTCTCTTTTACCCCTCGACTCCTCATTCCCCAAAAAAGCAGGCGAGAGAGATAGGTGACTTTCGTCCGATTGTAACGGAAAAACCCGGAAAAATACCGGAACCGAGTATAGCCTAAGCACTGTAGGATTCCGTCCCGAACACTTTCGAGCCGGGCACGGACCGGCGAAATGAAGCGCGTCTCGACGGCATGTACCTTAAGATCGCAAAGAGGAAGGGGCTCGCACCAACTGCTCTTTAATATTATGACTAGAATGGGCTATCGCCCATTCTAGCTCCTCCGGAGGGGTGACAGCTAAAGCTGTCAATGCGAGTGCTCCGCACTCGATTAGGTAACGCTTGAATCATTGTAGAAAGCTTGAATCAATGTAGAAAGCTTGGTTTTCAGTTTACATTTCAGATTCGTCATCAGCGACCTGAAAAACATCTAGGTACCGATTTTCAGTCGAATCGGTCCATAAATGACATATGTAGTCAGCCATTTTAGTTGCCGCCATGTTGAATTTTGTAAATCTAATGTTATATTCGTTATCAGCTACACTAATAACCTGTACATACCGAGTTTCATTTGAATCGGACTGTAAATAAAAAAGTTAGAATAAATGGCTATGGGGACGCCACCATTTTGAATTCTTTAACGACGGTCACAGATTCGTGATCTGTAGCCTCGATAACACTCACCGACGTATTTTTGGACGAATGTTACCGTAAATGACAGATTTTATCCAACAATTCGTATCGCCATTTTGAATTTTTCAGTTCCGTAATCATATTCGTTACCATCTACTGCAATAACCTCTAAATACCGAGTTTCATCCAAATCGGTTGCTAAATAAGAAAGTTACAGTAAATAATGGATAATGGGCTATGGGGACGCCGCCATTTTGAATTTTTCAATTTCTATGTCATATTCACAATCAGCTGCTTCAGTAAGTTTATAATACCGAGTTTCATTCGAATCGGTTGGAAAATAAGAATGTTATAGTAAGTAATGGATATTAGGCTATGGAGCGGCCGCCATTTTGAATTTTTGAGTTACGATAACATATTCGTGATCTGTGACCTCGATGACATATACATACCTATTTTCAGACGAATGGCACCGTAAATGGCAAAATGTGTCCAGCAGCTCCGCCGCCATTTTGAATTTTTCAATTTCGATTTCGGATTCGTATTTGGCGACCTCAAAAACCCCCACATACCGATTTTGAGAGGTGTGACGCCAAAATCGACAAACATCGTCCGCCATTTTGGCGCCGCCATCTTGAATTTTGCGATTCTGACGTCATATTCGTGATCAGCGTGGTCGATAATCCCCGAGTACCAAATTTCAGGTCAATCGGACGACAAATAAATTTAATTGCGATTTTCGATGAATTTGGCTCACCCTATATCAGCATTATTTTGCTCACTCTGTAAATTACAAATTACCCAGAATTCCTAGTATATTGTTATGTGCATTAGTTAAAATGGCGGAAGCAAAAACATGGACTTTAAAAACGGTGATTTTACAGGAAATAATGGGAGTTGAGAGGCTTTCTAGGTGTCAAATTAATCGGAAAGGACGATATTTTGTTGTGATAGTGGAGTGTGCGGGCCAAATCAGAAATTCGGCCCGGCACGGGCGTGTGAAAGTTGGGTTTTTTGTGAGAAAGTGAAAAACATCTACGTACATATAAATTCATAATTAAGCAATTACTTGGAATAGAAGCTCGTTCTGTGTCTCGATGGAAAGGGGGAGCTTTGCCCTTTCCCGTGATACCAAATTGTATAGGGAAAATCGAAAATTCGGCCTCGCAGGGGCGAGACAAATGTGACAAATTTGAGTGTGTTAAAACGTAACCTAGAAAATTGTAGAACATGAAATCTTAAAACGCTCATATTTTAGTTAATACTGGACATAGAGGCTCGATCTTGGTCTCTATTTGAACACGAAGATTCGCATTTTATTCGTGCAGTACGTGCCCTGGGTTAATTAAAAATTTAGTGTAGTTCTGTGCGAAATAAGAATGGATATTTTCGTAAAAATCGAAAACCGTAAGTACTTAAAAAATCCATAAGTAAATAAATATCGGGAGTGAAACGGCGTGCGACGTCTCTCTGGAAAGCAGAAGAACGTAGCTTTCCGGCGATACCAAGTTCGAGGGGAAAAATGGAAAATTAGACCCGCGGCGTGCGCGACAAAAGTAGCTTTTCTCGGATATTTTAAATTTAAAATTTCACGTATTTACGAAAAATTCTTCCACTTTGACCGCCCGTAGCTCGTTAATCTTTGGAGCTGGAGAAAAATAAAAAAAAAGACTTTTAGATAATTCGTTTTTCTACATTTTCGTTAGGGCGAAGTATTTTGCTCTAGGAGGCCCCGTTTAGAAGTTATGGAGGTTTAAAGGAAAAAATGTCGTATTTTCCGCCATTCTGCACCGCCGCACATTTCGGGCGATATCTCCGAAACGAAAAATCGTACGTAATTTTTGAACATACCGGAGGGAGCGGAAGGAACCGCTCTTGTCCTTTGAGATTTTTTTATTTTGAGCTAGCTCCAGCCGTTTTCGAGTTATAGGCGAAAAACCGAAAAAATGAGTCTCGCTTCGGATTCGAAACAGCGCAAAAACGTGCAATCTTAAAACGTCCGTATTTTTTGAAATACATATTTTTGAGCGCCGTACGGCGTCGCGGCGGAACGGGGAGAGATTCTAGTTATAGCTAGCCGCAAACTGCGAGGTCGAAATCGAAAATCGAGCCCGACAGTAACGAAAAGAAATCGAACATTTTTGACGTTTACGAAATACCAAAACGACCTCTCCTATTTTCTCTCTTACCCCTCGACTCCTCATTCCCAAAAAAAGCAGGCGAGAGAGATAGCGGACTTTTACTCGTTAATAATTAAAAAACCACGAAAAATACCCGCCCCGGATACGGCCTAAGCGACGGAAAATTCGCAGGCGAATCGAACGACGCCTGACCCGCGCCGAAAAACCTCCTCCCCTCGGAGGAGTTCCTATTGTAAAATCGCAATTTTAGAGGGGTACAGATCAACTCCCTATTCATAATACACACGGCCTCGCGCCGGCCGTGTTGATTAATGATTAACAAAAGTAACACGAAATATTTCAAAGTAAACAAAGAGTGAGGTTATATATTAGGTACGTCACTTAACGTGAACAAAGATGGTTTCAAAAGCTCAAAAGGTGTCAAAACCTTAATGACGAAATCCCCTATTTTCCAGCTAATGCGCATATGCAGTATAACGTTTTACGTTTAACGTATTGGCAAATTTAAGTGGCCTAAAATCTCCCTAGTGATGCCACCCGATGAAATCCATCATAAATAAACAAATTTTGTTCCATCTGGTTAATCCACCAATCAATAAAAGAGCAACATTGGTGGAACTAGTGCCACCTGATGGACTCAATGTTGAAATATGGAAAACGTCCATAATAAATAATATCAACAAACCTTACGCCTCCTATGTTCACTGCGCATCAGGAATTTGTATCCCAGGAGCAGCTGCACAAGCGCATTGTAAATTTTGACCAAGAAAAGGGGAGTCACAGATCAAGAAATAAGCATAGATATTGAAAACAACAAGGAATACTTGAAGGTCTTGAAGCCAGTCTTATTTGTTGTGTTTCTGGTTGTGTTTATTATTTTGTTTACGTTTTTCCGGCTTATGATTGGGCAATTTGAACCACTCGGTCAACGTACTTGATGACAGTTGACATATCAACAAAAGCAATATCCGTTTTATGGTTTGTTTTTAAGTTTATGTTTTTGTCTGATGTGCTTTATAAAGTGTTTAACTTTAACCATTGTCTGTTGATATATGTACTATTTTAACAATGCCTAAAAAGTGCTTTGTGTGAAATGCGTATCAAATGAAATAGGAGGAGAGCCGGCCGTATAGATTTCCTATGAATGATACATGAAAATCTTTATGTGAGTGAGTAAGTACTACAACAGACATACAGGGAGCCACTTTTCATTTTTGCAAATTTTGCCTGCATCATGGAATTTTGACTTCACTTCCGGTCATGATTTTTTGTGTCAACGAATACATGAATAAAACTTACGTCAAAATGTAGGTTTTGCAGTATACAATGATATTGTAGTGGGGTGCCGGCGTGCCGGGCTTAATTTGCCCGCAACTCTATGAGACACCCTCGATTAAAGTTTTTTTTGTGCTTTCTTAAGTCATCGAATACATGAATTTTTTTTCTAAGTTAAAGTACAAGCATTATGTTATTAAAAGAAATGGGCTCTGCCTCTATACTTATTTGCCCACATTCTCGACCATCTCCCCAAGTTTTTCATGTATCTTATTCATAGGAAATCTATACAGCCGGCTCTCTACCTAAAAGAAAATATGCCATCATTTCATAAGGAAGTCAACAGACGCATAGGCGTAGAGGGCGGGTCAAGTAGCCATGTTTATTTTAAGTTCATAAAATTATTATTTAAATCAAAATATGTATTTTCATCTTTCTCATTTTTATATTTTAATGTCTTAGATGACTCAGAAACATTTATATGTAATATACCTAGTGTAATATAACTGTTTCATAAGTACCAAAACATAAAAAACTAATAAGAATCATTAGCTCATAATTAACCCTCTTCAAACGATACGCCTCTGTAGGCGGACTAATGTAAACATAACCCCTCCTTGCCCCTTCTATCACTTTATTGTTTACCTTGGCTTCAATAGCAATACCATTTCTACATTGTTCTTTATCCACACGTCTTTTATTAATCTGTGGGAGGAGTCGAAGTGTTGCACAGTGATGCCACCATCCATCGTATGCCTCTGGTTGGTCTGCCACCAGACAGTAGCACTGGTGCCATCTGGTGGCCTCAACGTTGAAATAAGGAAAACGCCTTGAGTTACCAGTTGCAATTTTTTGACAGTTGACGATTTGTTGTCATTGTGTAAACAAGTTCATTTTCTGTAAATAAATAGTACTCACAGTACTAGTTTTTCATAACAATGGGACGTAGAAAGTCTAAAAGGAAACCAGCACCAAAAAGAAAGGCCATTGAACCCTTGGATATTCAATTTAATTGCCCATTTTGCAATCATGAAAAGTCTTGTGATGTTAAAATGTAAGTAATACCTACCCGATTTTTTTTTCTATTTTTTAGGAAGTTTACCTACATGTAACTTTTAATACATTTTTATTTTTAGGGATAAAGGAAGAAATACGGCACGAATAACATGTAGAGTGTGCTTGGAAGATTTTCAAACAACGATAAACTTTTTATCTGAACCAGTTGACGTTTATAACGATTGGATAGATGCTTGTGAAAGTGCAAATTAAACAATTTCTTTATTAAGTATACACGTTTCTATAATTTTATTATATTGTATTATATAACTTTAGGAGTAGCAAAACAAGTTATTTACTTTATTTTTGTATCACTAGTTTTGCACGTTTAATTTGCATGCAAAAATCTAACATTAACTTTAATTTTCTAAAATGGAGGATCTATTTTGAGCAGACATATATGAAGGAAAAATAAGCCTTTCTGTTTTTGACATATACTTATTTATTTACTATAGTTAACCTAAGGGGTCATCGACTGGGAAAATCGTATACACCATATTACAGATTTCAAGTATTTAATGCCATATGTACGTCTATTTCCATAGCAGGTAGTCCCTCGAGTTATCCTTATGCTAGTAAACGCAATTACAATTGGTTGGTTATTCGATAGAGTAGTAAATGCAAGCACGTATATTATATATTATATTTATGTAATAGTGTAATCGTGGAATTCAAGAATATATCATTAGATAATTGAAAAATATTTTGTTTCTTTTTAGTGAAGATTGAAACAAAATAAATAAAATGAGCTCACAAAGGCAAAATATATATCAAAGATTTGTAGTTTAAATATTGTCGGGTAATGTAATAAATGTAGGTACACTTATTATCGACAATTTTTATAAATGTCATGAATAACAAATAATAAATCAATAATATGATAAATTAGACTTTTATTAAACATTCTAATAAACAAAAGACATTGAAACACATTTTAAAACTACTTAAGTACTAATTATTAAAATCATGAGAATTAAACTTTGAGTATTAAATGGCAATTGAGTCTGGTAGGCTTAATGAAACATTTAAGTCGAGTAAGTAATATACATAATTGATCACTTGATTCAAAGGGCTTCCCCTATTCCTTGCGCAAAGTGGCCCTCAGTTAAATTTGGTAAAAATTTTACGATTTACTGATCAAACGTTATCATGGCCACAATAGGGTCAGAAAATTAAATTTTTTTCAACAGCTGTTTGAAGTATTCTCATTTTACCATTACTCGATGTCAGAAAAAATGTGTTTCTTTTCTATGAATAATAGTACGTTATTAGGTACTGAAGGTGTATTTAGGATTCATTGAACCGCGTTCATAATAGTACTTCATCACATATTATTTTTGAGTTTTTACAAAACTACCGTGTTTGACCAACTTTGACATACGTAACTTTTCAACCGAGTGTCTTACAAAGTTGTTATGCATCAAATAAAGATTACCTATTCGTTGAAGAAAATGATGCTGTTATGTTACTATGTTGCTATGTTTAAACTTCACTGCTTTAAAATGGTATGTTATTTTTTATATAAATAATTACAACAGAACTTAAAAAAATATAATAGACACGCATTTATTTAAAAAAAAATCTTATAGAATTTCATGCTAAGAAAATATATACAAACTATCTAAATATATCTTGATTTAAGCTGAAAAATAAATGTTAGGGAGATGTATCCCTATAACCAAATAAGTATAAACAATTTTAGCACAAATATATCACTACATATAATAAAATAAAAAACCTGATTTATTGATTCACATAATGCCATTCTGTTAAGTATTACATATATTATCTTGGAATTTGTATTTTCCATTTCCTGCATAAACTAATTTAATTGCTGTTTTTATTATTGTATTTAAGATTTAATTTACCTACTTCTAAGAGGGGTCTCCTTTCAAATTAAAATTATTGTAGATAAACTTTTATTTATTGCCTGGGTTTTCTTAGTATGGGTAATTAGAAGGGGTAGCCTTGCAAAACTGGAAAATAAAAAATTAGAATTGTTATCAATACAGCAGCCTAGCTGCCAGCATCGTTTATTCTAACAATCCATTATGTTATTTTTATTCAAGTGATTGTAAATATATTTGTTGAGTTAAAGCTTTGCTGTTTTTTTTTCTTTAATTCTTTGGGACTTCCTGCCACATGTATATGTTTTCTTTTTAAGCGGTGCTCGGGGAATCTACAAAATATCACAATTAACCAGTATGTTACTGGTAAATAACCTGTACGCCTGTGACTTTTACGTCAAAGGATCAGTTAAAGGTTGCTTTTTTTAATAAACAACACAAATAAGTATAAAAACTTGAAATATTTCGCCGACGTTTCGGAAATCTATTCTGTTTCCTTTTTCAATGCTTTTTTTGAAAAATCTTTTTTGCTGTGTATGATAAATGCACAGCTATAAGAATGTTTGTTATATTCAATATATCCATAGATACTTACTATTTACATAGAACTGTTGATATACCCAGTTAACAGTTTTTTTAGTTTTTAGATGTCTATAGTAATTTATTGTTTGTGTTTATCGTGTTTGAATATTCTTGAATATTCATTTTTTTAATCTTTATTCACTATATCACACTGAAAAAATATGTTCGTAATATTAATGAATCGGTTCATCAACTGAAAAGTGATGAATCCGTTTATTAATATAATGTACGTTTACACAGTAACAATAAATGTGTACATTGTATTAATGAACATGTATATACATTATATCAATAAACAGATTCATAAATTCTCAATGAACTTTCATTCATTGATTTTTTGAACATATTTTTTTCAGTGTATTAAAAAAAGATGCAACAGACCAATCTGGCAATTTCTCTGATGTTTCTATAAGTTTCGGCAGTCGGCACGAATCAGCTTTTCGGTATATTTTACATTCATGAAAATAAATCTACTGATAATGATGGTGTGAAAATTCAAGAACCTGAGACAGAACAATCTAGAAAACCCGAGAAAATAACTGAGAAAATTTTGATGTCGAAACCAGAGTGATGAGGATTGCGAAAAGGAAGAACCATTAGGAAACGATTCTAGTGAATCTGGCGATAGAAAAAGAATCTGAAAATAAAGAAAATTTGGAAAAAGAGTAAGACGATGCAAAACAAGCTAAAAATCAGTGCACTGCAATGATCGATGCATTAGTATCAAACCTATAGAGGCGACATAGATTCCGAGCTATCTCCAGATAAATTGCATCATTTTTTATATATGCCGGCTTAAGTCGCCTACTGAAATGTATAAAGGACCCCGCAGTTTTTTATAGTAAAAATGGGTTTCGGTCGATAGTTCTGAAACTTAGGGAAAATGATTAAATCTGCGAAGGTCTACTAAAAATTCTGAAAATATTCAGACTCGTAAAGATAAACATCTTTTGTTTCTTGGTGTTTTTTTCAAAGTGCTTCCTTTTCCCGAAAAAAATAACAAACAGAAAAAAAATATTTTTTTGAATTTTTTTTACGGGAAAAGGAAGCACTTTGAAGAAAAAGTTGCAGGAGCATAACTTCATTATTTTTACCTAAAGAATGTGCCTGAATATTTTGGGATCTTTCTGAAGTAGAAAAAAATAAAATTTTAGGGAAATTCTTGGTCGAAATTATTTTTGTCTAAGAATTTCTGAAAGTACTTCCTTTTTCCGTAAAAAATTACAAAAAATGTTTTTGTTTGTTTGTTATTTTTATCCGGGAGAAGGAAGCACTTTGAAAAAAAAACGCCAAGAGACAAAAGATGCTTATTTTTCTTCAAAAAATGAGCCGGAATATTTTCAGAATTTTTATGGAACATTTACGCAGGAAGATGTTCACAGTTTCAGTCGCCTCTAGATCAAAATATCGAATTCGGTCGGACTGGTGGTCACAGAGAATTTTAATCAGGGGGTCCAGGAGAATATTTTCCCCAAGTTTCAGAACAATCAACTGAAACCTATTCTTACTATAAAAAACTGCACAGTCCTTTATTCTCAATGTATTGCAGGCGACATTTTTTAATGTTGAAACCCTTTTGTGTATTTACTTGACCATTCCGGTCAGTAATCCCTCATGTAAACGCACTTTTTTTTTCGGCGCTCAAAAGAATTAAGAACTACCTACGAAGTACTTCGGGGCAACAGCGACTTCAAAATTTGTTTCTTCTGTATACTGTATCAGAGGAAACACAAAACTGTGATATCAAACGTTCAAATCGACAAGTTTGCCAACATATAAAGCCGGAAAAAAATAGTATCATAATATGTATTTGTAAACATATACTTGCCTTCAAATCTTTAGATCTAATTTTTTTTTTAATAGAGGGGCCCTCAAATCTCAGCGCCTAGGGGCCCAATTTACCTAAACGCGCCCCTGAGTAGACAAGCTAATAGGAGCTGAATTGTTTTAAGAACTTTTAAATATTGGGCAAATTACACTTGGAAAAAACAACCCACATTTGCAAAAAACAAATTTCGGTTGGATATTAGGAGGTAGACTGTACGATCCAATTAATCGTAAAAATCCTAAAATCTTGTTTCTATATCATTAGATTTGCTTGATGCAAATTTAATGAAATTTTGGGAAAGGCCAAACTGTCACAAGATTATTATCGTCATCCGAATTAGAATGTGAAAATCATTTCACACATTCATATCATAGAAATGAAGAAGGCACATTTGTGGTCAGGTGACCGTTTAAAGGTGATGCAATGAAATTAGGCATGTCGAAAGACATGGGACAAGCGACACTTTATTCATTAGAGAGGAAATTTGCAATAAATCCTGATTTAAAGATTCAATATGCAGCTTTCATGAAAGAATTCATGACATTAGGTCATATGGAACCTATATAAACTCTTATGATTGTTTAGAATCTGAGATTTCAAATTCCTATTACCTACCACACTACGCGCTCATTAAAGAGTCCAGTTTAATGACAAAGTTAAGGGTAGTATTTGACGGTTCTGCGAAAACTTCGACAGGTGTAAGTTTAAATAATAATCTTCTAGTAGGTCCCACCATTCAAGAAGAATGATTTTCAATACTACTTAGATTTCGGTCGCACAAATATGTTTTAACCGCGGACATAACAAAAATGTATCGTCAAATACAAGTTGGTCCACTAGACCGTGATTTTCAACGAATTCTCTGGCGTGAAAATTCAACGGAAGAAATTGAGACATACAGATGACTAACCACGGTCACTTATAGTAGAGTAGTATTATTATGAGAAGATGCTCGCAAAAAATAATGCGCAGAAACGAGTTTGTGTGCTTCCATTGTTCTAGGCCAATGAGAGCGAATTGCGTCATATTTGACGTCGAACCCAGTGGCACCGTCAACCTGCTGTCACAGGATCTGTGCGGCGATATACTTGTTGTGTTCGCCGTTTCTGATTGAATTAAGTGATATAACCTTACTTTTAGTGAAGAATGTCTTCATCGTAAACACCAGAGTGTGACAAGCTTTAATATTCTACTTTACACAGCTCTTCGACCTCGAAAATTTGATTACAATTATTATATATCCTTCTACCCCAGATGATGTGTCACTGGTAAAAATATTCGCGCACGTTAGCTCCGCCCCGAGCATCTTCTCATAATAATACTACTCTACGTCGTCAGCATCGCTTTTAGCTATACGATATTTACACCAATTAGCCACTGATGAGCAAACGAATTATGCTTTAGCTCATTCAATCATCACGAGAGATTTTTATGTCGACGACCTATTAACTGGTGCTAACACGGTTGATAATTTACTATAATTCGCGATCAGTTGATTATAGTTTTACTTAAAGGAGGTTTGGAGTTAAGAAAATGGTCTTCAAATAACACACAATTATTACCCAATATTCACAGTCAAAGTCAAAACATAAGCATAAGAATTTCGACACAAAAACTTTGGGTTTGACGTGGAATTGCTAATTAGATTCATTTAAATATTCCTTAAATAATGAAATACCCCATTCGCGGGTTACAAAAAGAATAATTTTATCTATTTCTCAAATATTTGACCCATTAGGTTGAATTGGTCCTATTTTAATTAAGTATAGAATTAAAATCCAATTGGGATGAATCCATTCCATCAGAATTGCACACAATGTGGCTGTAATACCTATATTAATGAATTATCAAAACTAAATGAGATCCAAATACAAAGACAAGTCTTATGTGACAGTCCAATAAATAGATTCACGGGTTTTGTGATGCGTCAACTGCTGCATATGGTGCATGCATCTATTTAAAATCTGTAAATCTTAAAAACGAAACCTACTTATATCCAATTATTATGTGCCAAGTCACGAGTTGCTCCATTAAAAACAATTTCTATACGAATATTAGAATTATGCGGAGCTTTGCTTCTGACTAGTTCTGACACGTCTTTTGTCATTCACGGACAAGGTTTTGCCTTTGTGAGTTGTGTTGTTTATTTACAAAGTTTTAAGTTAATATTAAGAAATCTATGTTACTATTGCTACACGTTATATTGTAAATAAACGTTATTTTTTTTTTTTTTTCGCGTTAGCGATGCTGGACAGTTCTCCCGTGTCTCCGATATTCTCACGGGAGAAGCGCCAGCGAATTATCTACAGCCACTCCCCACATCCCGCAGGGTTAGTGGTTGTAGATTCCAGAATCGTGTGCCCTAAGTAGACGCAGGGACCCCAAGACGACTGCCTTCTGCATTTGGCCTGCCAACAATTCGGCTGATTTTTGGCAGGCTGGTATGGTCTTCAATGCTGAGAGCAGCGTAGGCTTCATCCCACCGATAACGCCGATTATCAGGACGACCATCTTGACCGAGTAGTCTGGGTATAGCGCTCGGAGCTCATACCGGAGATCTTGGTATTTAGTCCGTTTCTCCTCCTCCTTCAAGGTGATGTTTGTCTCGGCAGGTGCCGAGAACTCGATGACATACATCACCTTGGTCTGGTAGTCGAGGAGGACTATGTCAGGCTTGTTGGCTTGAATCAGCCTGACGGTCGGGAACGAGTAGTTCCAATAAATTCGGCACTTCTCGTTCTCGACAACGGACTCGATCTCTCCGGGAACATAAGGCAGCACTGGTGTTCGGTCTACCTCGTACAAGTGCCGAAGATGGAAATATAGAACTCGTAAAGCCGCGTTATGTCTGTGGATGTAGGCCGAAGTCGCGTAAATCGGACATGCAGATAGTAAATGCATGAGCAACTCCGGCGCCTGATGGCAGGTCCTACAATTTAGGTCGGGGACCTCTACACCCATAACACGACTGCGGTAGACCAAGGTGTTAATAACACCATCTTGGCAGGCCACAATGAATCCCTCGGTCTCCGACTTTAGCCCTGCCCACTAAACATGAAACATAACTAAAACATTAAAAAACATTTTTTTAAAGTTACTTTGTCAATGTTTTTTTGTAATATTGTTTTCATGTAATTATAATTTTATTTTAATACATCCAAAAAACATTATTTATTAAAACAGCTATGTTACAAGAAATCAATATTATTTATGTGTTTAAAATATAACATGTATGCCATATTGTTCATAAACACTCCGATAATATTACTGGAATGTAACATAATGCAATATTATTCTATAACAGCTCCATAATGTTATTATGTAATATTTATAAAATTATATTAAAAACACCTGTCATTAACATTGTTGTTAAATTAAAATAACATTTATAGGTTATAATGATAAATGTTATTAAACCAACATTCATCTATAGTCACGTGATACGCCTAAATGCTATTTATTGGCCATTCTAGACCGAACGTAACGGACGCATCCGAGACGGCTAAACAAGAAGAAAAGGAGAATCGTCAGTCCGCGTCAGTCACACGCCATTTTGCCTCGAATTTGTTTGTAAAGATAGCATTATAATACCTAAATAGTTAATAGTGTTCAGTATGTTCGAAAACAAAAGAGTAAGCATATTTTGTGTTCGCGATGACGACTTTATATAATAGTTTAGTCAAAGATTATCTTTGGTTAGTGTTATTCAATACGTCCGAAAACAAAGGGTAAGTAAATAATTGATTATTGTACATGTACTGGATAGTTATTTATTTATGCAACGAATGCGATACTTCTTTTCACAAGGGGGAATTTCCGATAATCCCAGTGAAAAAGGCTCATTAGGTACACTTATTAATATTAGATTTAAGAAAACATAATTTCATATATTCTGCTACAAAACTGTTGCCTTCATCCTAAAGATGTACTGTGCTGCACAGGGTTACTTTGTAATTAAGTTTCAGTAATATTTAACATTTTTTCGAAAGTTCGGTTTCCTTAAAAATCAAGCTTACATTGACAAATTACATTGAGAAGAGATGAAAAATACTTTGGTACTTACCTAGCTAACGATTCACACTTATTGAAAATGTAAAAATGTGTTTTTATGTATATTTGAAATTAATGAACTAATGTTTTAAATCCCTATTTTAGGAAGCAATTAATCTAGATCAAGCAACTCATATAAATTCCAACTCTTACTTGATCTTGGCAACTAAAGCTACGATACAGCGGATTTTAGAAGCAGTAAATGAAAGTGGTGAAACTACTAAAAAGGACTTGTTGAAAGACGACAAAGTTCGATGAATTTCTGCTAGTAAAAGAACTAAAAACAGATAATAACATGGAGAATCGGTAAGTGAAACTAGGATATTTCTTTAATCATATCAAATAAATTTTGATTTTATATATATACATGGAACAATCATTTTAAGGTGGCCGTTCCTTAGAAAGAGACATCTGATAGGGAAATATTTATGATTTTTGGCCATAACGTTTTTTTCTTGGTACGCATATTTAAAAAAAACTATAAAAGTACCTAAGTAGAACCATAACAAGACTATTACTATGAATTTTCATTCAATAATTTCAGCAGGTTGCAAAATAGCTAGATTTAAATTTAAAAATTATGCTAATCTTCCTATTTCGTAGTTTTAAATCGAGCTATTTTGCAAACCACCGAAATTATTGAGCGAAAATTCATAGTAATAGTCTTGTTATGGTTCTACTTAGGTACTCTTATAGTTTTTTTTTAAATATACTTACTAAGAAAAAAAAGTTATGGGCAAAAATAATAAATATTTCCCTATCGGATATCTCTTTCTAGGGAATGGCCACCTTAAGTTTTTATATTGGAAAGTTGTCGGCCAAAATATTTTTTTTTTAATTTTCTGCTTTCCCATTAGTTCTACCCTGAAATTATAGTTATTATCAATATTGTAGGAAACAAAGGTTGCAACTTTTTTTCTCTATTAATATTTTGAAATTTACAACGACTACAAAGGTGAAAATATGTGCTTCACTATAGTTTTTTTTTCTTCATTGCTCCTGCGTATAGTAATTAGTTCGGATCAACTGACAAATTGACTATTAATATTTACTAAAACAAATTAAATAAAAGTTTTTTGATTGCAAGAATGGTATTCCACATTTTTTTAATATACAGTATTATTATTGCATGGTTTAATTTTAAATATTCAACCCCCCTCCCTTCTCCCTTGTAACATTTATGGACCCCCTTCCCCAAACGAGCGTTCGTTTCTAAACTTCCTCCTTCCCATGACACCGAATTTAGAATGTTCCATATACTATCAATAATTTTAACAATTTGCTCTGTTTTAATTTCAGATGCGGTTTAGAGTTGCTTCCCCAATACCACCAAAGAATGTTTCGAAATTTCGAGTGTCTACGATTTTCAAAGCAAAGAATGTCTACACAAAATATTTTATGCTGTTTTCACACAATTTATAAATCAGTGTTTATTTTTTGTATATTAAATAATGCACATTATCTCAAAATACATAATACAAACCAAATTGATTATGATAAAGTCCATCAGAAAAAAAATAGTGTGGTGAATATTATATCATCCGTACTAATAATTTAACCGGGTTTGAATAATAAAGAACATTTATAAACTTCTGCTGGTTTTATTCATAAGCTGGTTCAGAACAGGTAATACACTATGTATTAACGCACAATTACGCATAATTGTGCATTTTCAAATTTTTATTTTATTTTCAATTCAAAAACCTCTAGATATTTCTATTCAGTTGTCGCACAAGTGACCTCTAAGATGTTTCTAATACATGCACTTTATTTGATTTTAAAATTCGAAATGTAACTAAATATATTAAGTAATTCTGGATTTCAAGTAATTAACTAATTTTTTAAATTCACCTATTCTAAACAACATTGAAAGGCACTAAAGTTATATTTGGTGCTTTGTTATTAATAATTAGTGAACAATTTATAAATGCAAGCCGTTTTGAAATGCTAAGTGTATTGTGTCATACATGCACATATAATTGTAATTATGTTTTATAAATTCTCAAATTAATTTTTATGATTCTATGATACAATTTTATATTTTATAATTATTTACAGGGTGGTCTTTAAATGATAGGTACAATAAGATTCTTTCACATAATGCGTTTCTTCTGATTTTTTACTTTTGTTTGGAAATGATTAAATGACATTTACACAATTCTAAAATTGAAGGGATGAAAAGTGAAAATATAAAATCACATTTAAAAATCTAACATCACAAAGTGCAAGGAATGTAATGGCGACTATACTGTACAGTAGCATATTATATTCCTTGCATTTTGAACTATTACATTTTTAAATATGAGCCTACATTTCCACTTTTTATCCATTCAATTTTAAAGTTGTGTAAATGTCATTCAGCCATCTCCAAACCAAAAGTATGAACATAGAGGGGAAGCATCATTAAAGAATCTTGTAGCTATCATTTAAAGATCACCCTGTAAATATTTATAAAATATAAAATTGTATAAATGTTAACAAACAGTACATCAAAAGAACATTATTTAAATATAATTTTCATAATTAAATTATGTTTCTTTTAATATTACTGAAATATTTTGTAGTAATCAAATTAAAACGTTTATTTTGTTACATTTAAAAAATGTAATCATAATGTAGTATTTAAAATATAACATTAAAACATTAATGTAGATATGTTGAGAGGATATTGCTTTAATGTTGTGTTTTTAATAATATAACTTTGTAACCTTGCTGACTGTGACATAATCTATAACATACTTGTTATATAAATGTTAAAATTATCTATTGAATAATGTTACAAAGTAACGATGATACATTACTGTTTTATTTCGGTAATGTTTTCATGTTTAGTGGGTGCTGACCACAGGAATGCGAAGGTCAGCCTTGTCGATAAACTCAGTGTCTCTATGTTGTTGTAGAACACTCCATGCATGGGTTTATCGACGTGCTGCCTGAACAGATTTCTCTGCTCGGCAGCTTTAATTTGGGTTGTCAGGCGATTTGGCGGAAGCTCAGATACTGATTGTGCATCAGCACCTCGCCTGCCTCTTCGCCTGAAGTCGAAAA
The DNA here is from genome assembly GCA_963583905.1 of Stenurella melanura. NCBI lineage: Eukaryota > Metazoa > Arthropoda > Insecta > Coleoptera > Cerambycidae > Stenurella > Stenurella melanura. Next base: position 102,988,032 of record OY757312.1, read on the forward strand.
CGAGCCCGAGATCATCTGCGGCCCTGCGTGCTGTCTTAAATAAAAATCCGCCCACTCCTACGGTTTCATGATCTCTCATTAACCGCAGGAGTGGATCTGGGCTCCTCAAGAGTCAAGATGATACATGCCATACTCAACGCTACTCTGCCATGCATGCACTCCAGGCTCAAGAGTCCTCTGCCCCCCCGTTGACGTGGGAGGTACATTCGAGGAACGAACGATCTAGGATGAATGCTTCTGTGAATATGCATCATCTTGCGGGTATCCCTATCCAATTGATGCAGCTCATCTACTGTCCACTTGACTTATTATTATTATTATTATTATTATTATCTATTATCTAACTAGTATTGGAGCCTATATACTCTATGTATGTTTAAAAGTGAATTATTATCTGTTTGCTTAATTGTATTAAAACATATTCTTTATAGGATTTTGCAAACATCAGAAAAAATAACTATCTATGAGAATAACTAAAAGAAAAGCTATGTCTAAAAATATTAATGAAATCTTTGCATTCTTTCGATAACCTGGCTTCTGGTTATGCTGGCAAATTAAAATTCCAGTAGACAAATAACGGGAAAAACAATCAGAATCTACACTGATAGTAGACAATCACTACTGGTTCTACACAGACACAAAATAACAACAGGGTCAGTATGGGAATGCCATCAAGCATTTGTTGACGCCTCCAGCATAAACAGTGTCATTATATGCTGGGTCACGGTCATGCACAGTGCAGAGGCAACAGGAAAGCTGACAGTTGGCTAAGAAGGCTGCCAATCTAATTATACTTGGACCTGGCCCTTTTAACATACTGCCGACCTCAGCAATAATGCTAATGATTAAAGAAATCACCCACAGAAAATTTAAAAAACTGTGGGATGAAACCCATAGTTGTCAGTTGGCCAGGGATCTGCTTATAGATACCCCGACAAGGATACAACGATGACCTACCTGGCAATGTCCAGGAAGAACCTGATGCGCATCGCGACAGGAATTCTTATTGGTCATTGCCAGCTGAGCAAGCACCTTGATAACATCAAGCTAAACGACACACCCTATGCAGAGGTTGTGAAGAAGAAGACGAGACTGTCCAACATGTACTCTGTATAAGTGCCCGGCAGTCTCCTCTAGCAAATAATCCATTTTGAGAGAACGTTGGCCTACTTTGGCCGACTTGAGGGTTATTTCCCTAGGCAGCATCACCACCTTCTTCACAAAATTAGGTTTGTTGGGGGCCTAGGTGGAATCTTGTATCCCTCGGGAGGATGTACAAGGGGTTCAATGGGGTCTAGGTGCTGCGATCACTCTTTGCGACTGCTCTCCCACAAACTTCAAACTCCATCTCCAGCCCTATCTGGGCCTGCAAAGATGTCACGACATCGTAGACTATCCTAAGATTCAGCGTCGCTAAACTGTTGTCAGTCCGCCTCTGGCGATATTCTTAACACAAAATACGACGGATGTGTAAAAAACACAACATGCTGAACAACTTCACATAAAGTATGCAACAAATGACACAAAAGCAGACACTTTTCCAACACATGTGATAACAATTCATTCTTATATTTGTTATTTCAATCAAATATATACCGCTAACAACTTAAATCAAGCTGTTATTGTAGTTTTTACTCGATTTTTTAGAATACTTAGTAATTTTATAGATGTTTGCCTAATTTTTAAGTCGCGTAACATATGGAAGCAGGAGGTATAGGTATAATAAAAAAAATGTTTTTTTTAAATAAATAATTTTTTATATCTTTAGACTTTACATATGAACTTCCAAAGAATGGAATTGATGATTTTTAATTTTATACCCCATAGCGACCACTTTTCTTTGAGACGGTTTTTGAAAAATTCATGTCGAGGAAAACTTGTCATGAATTTTAGCGTGTAGGTAATTAATTGCTGAAAAACACACAGCAGGAGTACAAAGTTGAACCCAGTAGGGTGTTTTCCACGATTATTCATATTACTATATTTTAAAACTGACGTAACCACTTTTTTCAGATTAATCAATTTAGTCGAGTCAATGAAGGTTTTTACTTCTTAGTCCTCAGGGACAGAGCCAATTTTGATGACTTTTTTAAGATGTGCTTTTGTTAATATTATTCAAAATCAGGAACATCCCAAGTGACGTAAATAATTATTTATATTGTTTAGGGGTGGATGTCACACCCCTTCTCGAAGGAGAAAATTAGTAAAATCAAACTACCCACAGAAATCGATAGGGAGATGAATTCTAAGCAAATTTTTTTCGATAAATCATTATTTCTCGAGTTATTCGCGACTGAAAATTTTGATTTTTCATCCAAAAAATGAATGTTTTAGAGCGATTTTTCACGAGTAACTCGAGAACCTACGTTTTATCAAAAAACACATCAGGAGCAAGAATGAAGCTTATAAAATAACAAATCGATTCGTTTTTCCTTATTTCTCTAGATGCAATAAGAACCGACTTAAGGCTCCTAGAAGGTGACTGTTTGTTTGCCGAATACTGACCTTTTAATTTTAAATAACGGAAGAACGACGAATTTTTGGAGGAAAACTTATGAGATGTTTTCTAAAGTACCTACTTGAAAATATCTTTAAAATGAGCTTTAGTAAAAGTCGTTGGCATAAAAACTTACGGAGTTATGACGAAAATAAATCGGTTGTTTCGTTTTTTCGGAGAAAAAATCACCAATGAAACCAATAGCTTAACCGCAAGAATTGACATTAAACGTACTCCATTCACAATTTACTTTATTTCGATACTGACGATATGTTCTAGAAGTTTGAACGGTTTAAAATGCCTGGATTTGGAAAAAAGTTTGATTCAATTTTGAAATGAATTTTGGAATTATTGAATTTTTTTTTTCTTTTCACAATAATTCAAAAAACTAAAGAAGATACGTAAAAACGCAAGAGTACAAAAATTTAGGTTCCTCTTTCTAAAAAAATGGTGTTTTTTCATTTCTCTAGGATGAAAATTAATTGAGATATCACCATTTCAGTTCACATTTAAGTGCGAGGGCCCTTTAAATTAGAAAATATCAAAAACGAAGGGTTCAAAGAATTTCAACTTTACAGGTCCTTGTAGCCCCCGTAAAATTGTTTTTGAAGCGATTAGATGTCTTAAGAATTAAGGAAGTTATCGTTAAAAAACCAATACGAATATTTTGGTCAAAGCTACTGCAAAGAGCAAGAGAGCGGTCCAACTAAGTGCATTGCCTCCCACAAAAAACTAAGTAGCTGAAAATTTGAAGATGGTCTATTTACAAGTTCAGTTGTGGCCTGGGAATAATATAACAAAATATTTTGAAATCACTTTGTAACTTCCTTAATTCATAAGACATCTAATCGCTCCAAAAACCATTTTAAAGATCTTTTCAAGTATTTTCAAAAAGGTCGGATATGTTTAACTCCAAAAAGTCGTCGTTATTCCGTTATTTAGAGTTGAAAGGTTCGAATTCAGTATTCGGCAAACAAATAGTCACCTTCGATGAGCCATAACTCGGTTCGTAATATCGTAATGCATCTACAGAAATAAGAAGAAAAAGCAATCGAGTTCGTATTTTATAAGATTCATTTTTGCTCCTGATGTTTTTTTGGTAAAAAGTAAGGTTCTCGAGTTATTCGCGAAAAATAGCTTTAAAACATGCATTTTTTGGATGAAATATAACGCCAGTCATCTTAAACACAAATAAAGGCAAAGTTCTCAAAAAATCCGGTAATCTGATTTTTTGATATGTTGTTAGGATTCATATCAGCTGCATAAAATCAAGTTTGCAGTTCGAAAGACTTGTGCTCGCTGCGTGGTGGGGGGAAAACCATGATATATTTGGACTTTTTTTAGTTCTTGGGTTATAACTCGTAAATAATGGATCCTACGTAAAAAAATAATCTTAGCTTATTTCAATCCGATAAAATTTCCCTCATTTAGAGACTAAGTGCAGTTTTGTACGACTAATAGGTTGTGAGATACAGTACTTCAAAAATTTGATTTTTCTCTTTCGAGCAAAACATCAACTATATAACCATATTACAAATAAAATCACGAGTATTATAAGTGTAATGTAGCTCTTTATTAAATTAAGCATTAAACAAAGCATGTAGAGTATCAAGATATTTTATAAATAACATATCAATAACTGGCTAAATCAGATATGTTGCAAAATACCGCCTGAAGATTTGTTGTGTTGTAAATGAGAGTAAAAGGAATAGCACAATGTTATTCTAGTACTTAATTTATATTTATTTTATTTTCCAAAATCAAAAAAATTGTAATTTAATTTATTTTTGTTTATTAAAAATTTAAAATTTGAACCGTTTGGATGGTCCTGGTTTTGGTGGGTCTGATGGTCCCAGCGGAATCACAAAGGGCTCTTGAGGCAGTGTCTCATCATGCCCTCCTTGTTGTCGGACTCCTCTATCTCAATTGTCGGGACATTTTGACATGACTTAACCCGACAGAACTTGCAAAGAGCAGAGCATTTAAGGCCTGCATTTTGGCATGTGCACCCTCTTCCACTGCACCCTTTGCGGCATTTACATATGAAAGCAGTTTAATTAGGGCTTGTGAAGCTGTCTCTTTGGTGGATGTCACGGGTTCCAATCCCCGTGGGCTTTTAATGTAGCCCCAGTCGGTAGCGTTCTTTTTCTCTTCCCAACCACATCTGCACCTATAAATAAATAAACAATGTATATTATACTCGGATTAACCATTTACAGAATATTATACCTGGTGGTATGTGCGATAAGAATGTTGAGCAACAGCCTCTTCAGTTGGCGGCAGACGACCCAGGTGGACCTTGGGGTGTTGGCAGCTGATCGGACAAAGATTTCGTAACGGAGGTCGTATAGTGTGCTGTCGGTTCTTCCTTCATACATAGCCACAAGAAGCTTATTTCCAGCCGAGCTTATCTCTTCAGTGGTGGCATTAGATTGCAGGAAAATGGTAGCTACATTAACTAGCTGTGGATGTTTTTTAAGAACATCTAGCATTTTCATTTTTTCGTGCCAGAAAAGAGCAGAAGTGGTATTAGACTGATCTCCCAATTTTTTAAAAATTAAAAACATTGAAAATATCAACCGTTCCAAAAAAAGTTATCGAACATTTCTCGTTGAAAATTGGTCAAAAAATACAAAGGCACACAAAAAAGGTCATGTATTTTTTAGAAGAGTACAATACCCCCCTGTATTTTATGCCACTGAATCTGATGCCACCGTCAGAATTACTCTACTACATCAGGGTTTTTGCCCTAACCTAAAAAAATTGCTAGGAATCAGTGAAAATCTTAATTAGGAGAGGCTTAGGAAAAATCCTGACGTGATGCAGTAACTCTGACGACGGCATCGGATTCAGTGGCTCAAAATATAGGGTATCATGCTCTTCTCTATGGAAGAGTGTGAAATGAGTACAACAGAAAATTCTCCTATAAATAATTTCTCTGGCACAGATGAGAATTTAGAGAATATTCCAGGTCCAAGTACAGGTACCCTACTACAAAGCGATCCGGGTATGTGGCCAAAAAATATTAGTGATGTTGTAAAAATATTGGTTGAATGAGGTCCCATTAAGGTAATTAATTTTGATTATCCAAGTAATGCTAATGGATGCAAATTCTCGGAAAAATATTATAACCGCCAGCTTGCCAATTGAGAAGAAATTATAAGAGACTGGCTATTATATTCAATTTCTAAAGACTCTGTTTTTTGTTTTTTTTGTAAGATTTTTGGGAAATTTCAGACTAGCCTATCTGATCTAGTTGGCTTTTCTGATTGGCGGCATTTGTCTTTAACGCTTAGAAGGCATGAAACAAGTATAACCCACAATGGAAATATCAAATTATGAATAAGTTTAAATAGTACCTTAAAGACAAATACTGCTATTAACCAGATCCAGCTTCGACTCTTAGATGTAGAAAAGAAACATTGTTATGAGGTTATTGAAAGAATAATTGCAATTATACAATATCTATCCCGCCAATGTCTGGCATTTCGAGGCAAATCCAATAAATTATTCGAATATAACAATGGAAATTTTTTAAAGGCTGTAGAAATGATTTCCAAATTTGATCCGGTAATGCGTGAACATGTTCGTCGTATTCAACATGTTCAAGATAAACATAAACACTTTGTTCATTACTTGGGAGATCAAATTGAAAATGAAATTATAGATTTACTTGGCTCAGCAATAAAAACAAATATTTGAAATATGATCAGAAAATCAAAATATTTTTCTATCATTCTCGACTGTACCCCAGATGTAAGTTATAAAGAGCAAATAACCATTGTATTTATATTTGTTTTAATGAATGACGCCTCTAAGAAGGTCGAAGTACGTGAACACTTTATTGGGTTCTGTCTAATCACAAATTCAACAGGAGAAGGCTTATGTCAATTTTTGGTGGAATTGCTTTCAAAATTAAATTTAAACATTAACAATTTGCGCAGTCAAGGGTATAACAATGGCGCAAATATGCGCGGTAAGCACAGCGGAGTGCAGAAAAGGATATTGGAACTAAATAATCGTGCCTTTTTTATTCCATGTTCAGCCCATAGTTTAAACCTGGTAGTTAATGATGCAGCCAAATGTTCACATGAAACTATAAATGTTTTTGACATCATTCAAGAGTTCTATGTTTTTTCTCTGCTTCAACAAAAAGGTGGGCAATATTTGAAAAGCAAGTTCCAGAATTAAAATTAAAACCTTTAAGCGATACAAGATGGTCGAGCAGAATAGTCTCAATTAATCCATTGCGCTACAATTTGTGTAAAATATTTGATGCCCTTGTTGAAATATCCACAGATTCTTCTTTGGATTTAAATGTTTCCCATAAGGCAAACTCATTAGCACTAAAAATACAAAATTATCAATTTGTGTGTTCAATAATTATTTGGTACAATAGTTCTGTTTAAAATAAATACTTTAAGCAAAATGATGCAAAGTTCCACTATGAATGTTGAAGTATGTTTAGACTATCTTAACAATTTGTTAGAATATTTTACAAAATTTCGTTCAGACGAGGGTTTTAATGGTATTCTTGTCGATGCTAATGAGATTGCATTAGAATTAAACATAGATGCCTGTTTTCCACTCCCTCTAACATTACGTCTAAGAAAAAGGCCAAAAATGTTTGATTATGAGCAAAAAGATGATGTAGTTTTGGACCCTAAAATAAATTTTAAGGTTGAATTATTTTACCGAATTTTGGATCAAACATTATCGTCCCTTCGCAGCAGGTTTGAAGGACTCCAAACATTTAACGATATTTTTGGGTTTCTTACCAAGATGGGAAGTCAATCGGATGAAGACTTGCTGAAATACTGCAAAGATTTACACCTAAAACTTCAAGATCAGTCACGCGAAGAGTCAGACATTGACGGGATTGATTTGTTTAATGCAATAAAGGCTTTTCGTTTACATTCTACAACACAGACATTAAATGACCCTCAAATAATTTTGCAATATATTTTTGAAAATGATCTCATATCAACGTTTCCAAATGTTACCATAGCTTTAAGAATTTTACTTACGTTGCCAGTTTCAGTTGCATCTGGTGAGAGGTCCTTTAGTAAGTTAAAAATAATAAAAAATTATTTGAGGTCCACAATGGTACAACAAAGACTTAGTAATTTGGCCATTATTTTAATCGAGCATGAAATACTGGATACTTTAAACATGCACCAAACTATTTCAGAATTTGCAGCACTCAAAGCAAGAAAATTTCAGTTTCTATAATTTGTTGTACCTATATTAATGTATTTCTTTTTTTTTTATTAGTTATCAGTTAATTAAATGTTTTAGTTTATGTTACCTATAACATATGTACGTATTTTAAAATGGTTGTTTTTGTTTTAATTATGTTTTACGTTATTAATTTCATTCGAAAGTAGGAAATAGGGCGCCAAAAATTTGGTTGCACGCGGGGGCGCACTAAGCTCAAGCAGGGTCCCTGTAAAATCACATCACGCGATGTTTAGTGGTTAACAGCCGAAAAGACTATACATTTCTGTAGACATTGTATTTTATCAATTTTATGGAAAGAAATAAGTATTGATTTTTTGGCTTTTTGCTCATTTGACCGTTTTAATGCGAAATTTTCCTTGTCGTGTTATTTGAATAAATGCTTGGGAAACATGCTTACTACATCTAAATGTAATTTCTGTCAAAGTAAAAAAATGTAAATATGTATTGTCATATAATGTAAGTACATACATAGCTTCTTTTGATATTGACTACACAACTACTTATTAAAACTGCTTTTCACGAAGAACAACTTCGTCATTCACGAATATACGGAGCAACATGGTCAGAAATAGCAGTAACAATGAATCACGTCTATATAAGTAGATTCTCCCTTGTTTTAGTTTAATATAAACAAATTTCGTCGTTATCTAAATAATGACACAATGTTAAAGATTAGAGAATTAACCAATGTTTTCTCTATGAATAACTGCAGTGAGATATCTAAAATATATTTATAAATATTAGTATTATAATTCTCGTTAGGTATATACCTCATAAAGCAAATAACCTTTGGCTGAAGGCTGATAGCTCCCTGATTACAAGTACCTTCATATATAGGTGTACGTGTACCAAGTTGACAAGATGACCTTATTCCTCTGCACTTTGCACTAGATATATTCCGGGAACATACGGACGCTATATAGAATTAATGCATTCTCAATTTTTACTTCTACATCCACGTAGTGAATTGGTAGTATAGTAATCGTAAAAAAAAATTCAACAATTTTTAATTTTGAAATAGGCTTAAAATGTCATGAAACGTCGAGATTTTAAATTTGAGCGAAAGAAAAATTTCTGTCTGTCTGTAACTTTTTTTGCCCGCAAGCATTCTCCGGAACGCAACGGTTTAAGTTATTGACTTGAAATTTTGTACACATACCTATATATTATAGCGAAATCTGGAGATTTCATTAATATTTTTATATATATAGTTTTTCCTTTAGTTCTCATAGATAGCTTTTCTTTCCACTGTTTGCAAAATCCTATAAAGAAAATGTTTCATTACTATAAGCAAACAAATAATAAATAATTCACTTTTAAACATGCATAGAGTATATAGGCTCCAATACTAGTTAGCTAATAGATAGGTGAAGATCTGTTGTTTTTTATCAGTCAATGTCAATTATAATTATTTTATACCATTCATGGAAAATGTCTTAGTTTTGCATGGAACATCGTTATGAGTGGCTTTAGGCTTTTCTGAAGAGTACCCAATAAGGACGAAAAACGTTTCAAAGGCTAAGCATTTCCAAGAAACTGAATGAGATTTTATGCAAATGTAATTCATTTGAATGAAAACATTTTTAAAGACAATTAAGGTACGTAAATAAATTAATTTCAGGCATTTGTTCTCATTTTTAACTGAATTTACATATCGTAGGGGATCATGTAGATACTAGTTTAGCCTGCTTAGCCGTAGGGGACTAGGTTGGATGCTAGTGTTAAAATGAGAATGGCAAATCAGAATTTTACTTGCTAGCATAACCAGAAGTCAGGTTATCGAAAGAATGCAAAGATTTCATTAATATTTTTATATATATAGTTTTTCCTTTAGTTCTCATAGATAGCTTTTCTTTCCACTGTTTGCAAAATCCTATAAAGAAAATGTTTCATTTCTTGGCTAGTTTCTGTGGTGTATCTGGACTGTTTCTATTGCGCTGCTAGAAATATTTCATGTTTCAGTACATTCGTTTCAGAAACATCTCAGAAATAGAAAAATGCTTAGTATGATGGGATAAGGTTTATCATTTATGGTCTGATTTGACTTAGAATCAGTATTTGCTAGTTATCCATGACACAGATTATAAATATTTGATCGAAATTTAACAATTAAAATGGGGAAGTCAGTATGGAGTAGTCTAGTATATTTAGAATAAAGCTTTTGAAAAAATTCACGAATCGAGATTTTTGCTCACAGTGAAAGGGGGACACTAGTTCCCTCTTGTGGGGTCCCAGAAATGACCACACAGGGGCTAAAATAGAATATTGCGTACTTTTAGCGTTTTTATTAATGTTTATTGACCTTTCTTACTTTTTATTGGGTATTTTGACACTGAAAAATATTTAAAAATTTTAATGAAAAAACCTCTGTGCCAAACGGATCAGATCAGAGGTTGGTTCTTGAGTACTTGACTGTTTCAAAAACTCTCACACCTAAAAATATATAAACTAGAACAATGTTATAAACTAAAAACTGAAAATCAAAGCTATAGGTAGTCAACGTTTCGGAAGAGAATCTACTTCGGTCCTCAAAACTTTTTTGGCCGTCAATCATGACAGTTCTTTGTTTATGTATTTCCATAGTCACGTGAGACATTAAATTATATTTATCTTATTTTTACTTACTTCGTCGCTAAGGATGGGCAACCAACTAGTACAAAATCTATTGAATAATTAGAAACGCATCTATCCTCGTTTAATAAAATAATCGCGGATTCCTTAAGTTTTCTTTTAGTTCCGTTGCTCTCTTTTTCCAAAATCTCCGCCGAGTCCCATTTAATTCTATGATTATTATCCCACGCGTGTTCACAAATTTTGGATTTTTCAAATTCTCCCCTTCTAGCGTAATTTCTATGTTCACCAAGCCTTACGTTGAAAGGTCTAGATGATTCACCTACGTAATGTTTTCCGCACTCGCACGGAACACTATAAATACAATTTTTTGAATTTTGAACAATATTTGGAGGTTTGGTTCTTGATAAAACCGATCTTAGCGTGGAGCCCGTTTGAAAAACCGTTCGTACGGAAAACCTATTCCCAATTTTTCGTAATTTATCCGATAAACCATGTATATATGGAATTACTGCCATTGACCTAAATACCTCAGGTTGTGATAGTATATTCTCTCTACTACCAATGTTCAATAACTGACTATCAACAAAACTCTCAGGATATTGATTATTTAATAAGACAGTTTTTATAAATTGTTTTTCGTTCCTTAATATTACATCATTTGAAGAAATAATTTTGGCCCTGTCATACAAACACTTAACAACACCTTTCTTAACACTAATATGTTGATTTGAATTGAAATTTAAGTATTCGTTTGTGTGTGTTTGTTTTCTATACACACTGGTTTGGTATGTGTTATCTAATTTTTTAATTAAAATATCTAAGAAAGGTAATTCATTCTTATTCTCTATTTCTATTGTAAATTTAATTGAAGGTTCTTTTTCGTTAATCTGATTCAAACAATTACTTAAACATTCTTTACTATAAGGCCATATAGCAAAAATATCATCTACATATCTCCACCATACAATGGGTTTATAACCTAGATTATTAATATTACTTTCCTCGAAATTTTCCATGAAAATGTTACTTAATATTGGAGATAATGAAGAACCCATGGCCATCCCAAAGTCTTGTTGATAGAACTCTTACTCGCACAGATTATATTATTTAGTAAGATTCTATCTAATCTGTGTTAATATCTTGTTGTCTAAATTAATTAAACAAGTATGATTTACTTAAATAATTATTATATTTTGCTGCAACGATTTATTATTCTTCATTGCCGTTGTATTCAGAATAAAATTAGAGTTATACCTTGGTTTAAACTTTTAAACTTCTCATCGACTCTGATCAAATTTAGAAAATGCGGAATATTTAATCGAGAAAGAATTGCCGATTGTTTAAAATATCTTGTGTATTTTAAATATGAGTAGTCGAAGAACAATTGACAAATTGAAAAAAAATTCTAAAGAAAGGTAGGAATAAACAATATAAAATTGTTTAAACATGTTCTATTAATAAATAACTTATGAAATTAAAAAAAATTTAACGTCACTTTATAGCAATATATATTTGTTTACATAAATTATAATTATTTAGTCAATTTTTAAAAGCAGTAAAATTTGATACAAACTAGAATGTGCCTAGTTAATAATATTGGTGCAAAACGAATCGCAAATAAACACAATAAACGTGAAAAATATACGATACCCTACTTTTGCCCTCGTGGGGTTGTTTTGAAGTCCTATAAAAGGATCCTATGAGGCTTTGATTTAAAAATAAATAATTGGTTCTTTGTGTAATTTTGAGGAGGGGGGTTATGTGCGATTTATTTCACTACATTTTAGCGATTCTATCTCTACGGAAAAAAGTCTTTTACCCGTATGAATTAAATAAAGTCTCGGAGGCACGTGTGTTAATATCAACAGACTTTGCGAAATTTTGAAAAATCATTTGTTTGAGATTTCGAACAAATCTGAGAGCCAGACCAAAAAAAAATTAACCTGATTTTCTTGGGCATCACTTATATATGTAATAACAGTTTTGACGTACAGTGTGAACCTAAAGAAACGCACAAAATTTATGTCTTTGGTATGTGTCATTTGTCAAAAAAATCCTCAAACAAATCGGTTTTAGTTTTGTAAATGCTACATTTTATCACTATACCAAAATTTATGACGCCATTGGTTTTGGAGTTATGACGTCATTATAATTTTTTTTAATGGAAACACACATTTTTGTTTACTGTTTTTGATGGTATATATTCCTTTAGCTTTCTGGTGATATGAAAAAAATTGATATTACCTAAGCCATTCTTTTGGAAAAAAATATTTTTATTGATTGATACCTTACATAAGTAATTGTAAGAAAAAAATCATCTCCATTGCTCAAATTGCGACTCTCCAACCATTTGGCATTGACCAGGACGTGTGTAGACACTTTGCACGCTGTTCTGAATCATCTCATGGGCAATGCATCTCATCTCCAAGCCCATTCTGTTTTTCAATTCTTCTATGGTATCCGGTCTGTTAAAATACACCCATGACTTTAAGTAACTCCAAAGAAAAAAGTCTAAGGGGGTTAAATCCGGTGAGCGCGGGGGCCACTAAATCGGACCTCGACGACCTGTCCACCTTCCAGTAAAAGTGTCAACTAAAAACTGTCGCACTGCTATCCCAAAATGAGGTGGGGCCCCGTCTTGCTGAAACCAGACGTTTTCAGCAGGAATATCTTCATCTTCATTGTTCGGAAATATAACTGCTAAGGCTGGCACTAACTCAACTCGCAAAAACTGAAGATATCTTACGGCCGTAAGATTTTCTTAAAAAAAAAGGTCCCAATAAACGATCACCAATCATACCTGCCCACACGTTTACTTTGTCACGTCGCTGTGTATGGACTTCTTGAGTCCAATTATGCCGATGTACAGTCCCCTTTGAAGAAAATGTAGCTTCATCAGAAAAAACAATGTTCTTTAAAAAATTTGGGTTTTCATCGCACAAGGTCATCAACTGTTCACAAAACTGTAAGCGCCGATCTGGATCGTCCTCATTCAATTCGTGGATTAATTGCACTTTGTATGGATGGTATTTTTATTTTCTCAATAGACGTACAACAGTTTGACTCACGTTATGATTTAAAGCCAGCTGCCTTGTCGAAAGATGGTGGTTTTCCTCACTTTCTAGAAGAATATTTAATTTGATTTCGTTACTTGTGCTACGGCGTCCAGATCGAGGGAGGTCAGCTACACTGCCAGATTCATCATATTTAGCCACCAATCTACTTAAAGTGGATCTAGAAATTTGCTTTTCGGGATACTTGGCATTGAAAACATCATATGCTTCCTGATGAGTTTTCAGCCTATCACCATATCCAACCATCATCAAAAGTTCTACGCGTTCTCTTTCAATTAAACGTGGCATTGCATCCACTAGTTTTACACTGTCTCAGAAGTGTCACAAAACTGAGGTTCCACACGTGCCGAGAATAAAAAGTTATCGACACTTTACACAAAAAGGCCTGTATCTCTCTGTTGTTACGTTGATTGTTTTTTTATTATTATCTTTCTTTTGTTTTTATGTCAAATGTTTTCATGCTAGTTAAAACAAAAATGTAGACAACAAGATTTATCAGTCCATAACAGTGGCGGCTCGTGATATTGTCTGCAGAGGAGGCTTGATATTCTGAAAGACAACTGATGTGCAATATGACTACAATTTGTACATTTCCCCACCACCCCTGAGGTAGTACAACGACGCGTTACATTTTTTTGCCAGGATACCGATTCACGACTTGAGAGAATAGAACTAATAAAAGAATAGAATGAAAAGGAAATAGAAAATATGATGAGACGAAAAAATCATTCTCATGAAAATCGGTATCCAAAGGAACCCTACTATCCCACTTGTAATTAAATTATATAACTTTTAATAAAAATAAAAATAGTTTTGGTAAAAAAATTAAAGTGTTTTTTTCTACAAACAAAAAATTGTATTCATTATCACTGCCAGGAGTGTAAAATTATAACGTTTAATAAAAATTGAAATAGTTTTGAGAAAGAAGTTATATAAAAAATATATAACTGTGGAACTCTATATTATGGAAAATTAAAAAATATTTCCTAAAAAATAAATAACACAAATAAATATTTTTTCTAAAATAACAACTAGCTATATTAATCTCTGCTTTAGAGCCTAAATATTTTTATAAATGAGTGGTAACCTGCGATTTTCGGAACTAGCAAAATGGTTGATTACTTCATCATAAAATGAATCGCGTTTCTTCAATTCGACAAAAAACGTTTTTCTATTGAAATAAGCGATACATTTGAGAGGCGGTCTTGACTCATTTTGTTTCTAGTAAAAATGTTTTTATGCGTTTGAGTGCTGAAAATCTACCAGCTCTTTGAAATTTCCTTTACTGCACGATTCTCGTTTTTCGTCATGTCCTCGGAATGAATTTTCTTGTGAAGATACATATATAACGGCATCTATTAACCTCTTTAATATTTCCCTATTCTCACGGACCTTTTCATTAAAATTTTCTGTTTCTCTCTTATGTGCAGAATCCAAGAAATTTACAATATTTTGTTTACCAAACATTTCGAATTTAATGCAAGATGAAATGTGCTCCTGGGATTTTTCGTGTCTTTCTAAACGTCGCGACAAATTTTGCAAATTATTAAACCCGGCCCTGCCCCAAATTGAGGATTGATCATTAGTAAATAATAAACATCTCCAACAATATAATTTATTTCTAACTGTTGATGCCGTTAACCACTCGACTTTTTTATAATTGTTATCACAAAACCCTCTGTTTTGTTTACCACTTTTAAAAACTAACGAAGGCATTGCTGGTGTAGGCCTGGCATTTCTTTTAATTCTTACCTTTTCGTCATAAGTAAGAGTAGTAAATCCATTTAATAACAAATAATCCACCACGTCTGGACAACAAGAAATGTTGTTGGGAATATTTTCACCTAGATCACTCATTTCTAGCCCACCTATCAAATGTTTTATGTATTTTTACGTCAAGTTGATCTTAAACCGGCTAAACGCAACTGACATTTCGTTTTCTTTGCGAATGATCTGAACATGCACATGCGCTATGAGATCTGAGGCTAGCCTCATACTTGGCTATTCCAAGTGTTGCTATTTTACACAGCGCAAAGAAATTCAAGGTCATTCATGTTATAAGTAAATGCGTTAAAGTTGGAAGCTAGTTCGTATTAGCCTCCAGCGAACCGCAGTGTTCATTCAATAAAAGACCGGCCGACCGGAAAATATGCATACAAAGACTATCCGGACTGTAACGTTATAGGTATGTTTGTGGAAAGGAAATGCAAAAATTTTATATATACACTGAAAATTAATTAATGAATTATAAACAATAAAAAATATTGAAAATTGAGATATACCTAATAGAAATTTCTTAAGATATTACTTTTGAAGATATGGTGGTTCTTCCAAGGAGGCTGAGCCTCCTCTGCTACCCCTGACGAGCCGCCACTGGTCCATAAGAAAGTGGAACGTTACTTGTGAATTTGCGAAAGGTAAGCTATTTTTACATAAAATGTAATTTTTCAAAAAGAATGACTCAAGTAATATCATTTCTGTTATATCACCAGAAAGCTAGAGGAATATACTACCAAAAACAGTAAACAAAAATGTCTGTTTCCATTAAAAAAAAATTATGATGGTGTCATAACTCAAAAACCAATGATGTCATAAATTTTGGTATAGTGACAAAATGTAGCATTTACAAAACTAAAATCGACCTGTTCGAGGATTTTTTTGAAAAATGACACATACCAAAGATATGAATTTTGTGCGTTCATTTAAGTTCACACTGTATAATGATAATCATCAGTAACTCGTATTCGCACTGGATATTTTGTACTACTAATGTTCGTATAGTGTGCAGGTAAGAATGCGATAAATAAATAAAACAACTTAATATTCAGTAATTTTGCTATAATACGAGCAACAGCATTGATACAAAAATTATATTCTAAAACTATAATAAAGTGTAAATGTCTTAGAAGTAGCAACGTTTTCTAAAATTTCATTACATAAATCGCAAACAAGTTGAAGTAAAATTAATATCCTATATTCTTAAACTAATTAGTATCACATTTTTATTGAGTTTTTGAGGAATTCATTTATCTTTCGTAGGTACTCCCCTTAATTTGATTTAATTGAACAAAAGTTAAGGATCCAGTGTCAAGAACATACTGGTACTATATTATCATGTAAATTCACTGCTGTAGTATTGTTATTATGGTGTTAATATTATATACTACAGCCGATAGTAAATATATTATAAAAAATATATACATAATAGTAACTACACATGTTGAATATATAAAAAATATATCATTGGTTATACATTATATAAATATCAAATAAATAATTTTACAATAATATATTTTATTTTATTTGATCTTAACATCGCCAATTTTTATGAGGCCAAAGAATGATTTGCCTGGCTCAAATAAAGAATATCTTCCATCAGTTACATCCGCCAAGCTAATGTTGTCATTCTCGGATAAATATTCAACTCCTCCAGTATAGCAGGTATTTCCTTTAAGCCTTCTTTCTGTTGAATGTGCCGTTACAGTACATTGGAGTATTATGTCTCCATTTTTGTAAACTCTAAACCCAGTCGTGTCATGCTCGTCCAAATAATAAATCTGAAAAAGAATAGGATATTATGGAATTACATTTTTACACCTTCTTTAACCCATTAGCGCCCAGTGATCTATTTATAGATCACAAGAGACAATTTTTTTTTAACATGACAATAGCATATTTAATTTCGCAAAAACTGATTTAAATTAATACCTATCTATAATTACTAAAACACTAGAAGACCATTTTCTAACAATTTGTCAAATCGGAAGTATTTTTTTTTAATTCTTTAAAATCTTTTGAAAAAAATTGTCGTGTACACTAACAAATTTATTTATTTATAAACAAAAATCTAATGAATATGAAAATATGATATGTCATAATGAGTCCCTGAAATATAAAAGTTTATTATTCCATAACTCATTTTACAATATTTTCTTTATCAGCATGATTGTAAACAACTTTATTTAGCTGATCTATATTTATACCACTGGGCGCATATAATATCATAATATCTAACTGGAACTTGGAGAGTTTATCCGCATCAGATGTGTTAGTTCATTGTTATTATTATCGGTCAATCTTAGTCAGTGTGTGAGATAAAATCTTTAATTGCCATTTTTATTAAATATCACCTGTTTCCGTGGTATTGGTGAAAAATATAATTGGTAAGTAAAGCTTGCGTTGATACAGTCAAACATTTGTAAGTGGAAATTAGATATGATAAAATTATAATATAAAAAATTAAAACATGGTGATGGTTTGAATAATAACAATAATAATTTACTTTTAGAGGACATGGATTCCAAAAGTGGCACTTGTCTATGATAGAAGATAGAAGAAATTATTGCCGATCGTAATTTTTATATTGACGATGATAGTGCTACCCTAGACATTGTTGTTTTACCTCCAGAACCAGATTATGTGACAGATGAAGACGAAGTGGATGATGACATAGCGGAGGTACTATATGTTCCTGGTTAGTTGGAGGTACAATACGGTCATGAAGATCAAGATTCAAAAGACATTGTTGAAGACCAGAGTACCAGTGTCATCTCTAAGCAAAAAGGTTCGAAGAAGCAGATACTTTCTAATTCTCTACCGAAATTGAAAAAGTGCGATCCCAAGTGTACCTTTACCGATACAGACTTTGCTACTATTGAAAAAGAGAAAATAGAGGCACTGATAAAAGAACATGGAGCCCTCACCCCGTTGAAGATTTTTGAGATATTTCTTTCAGGTGATATATCATTAGTAAATATGGAATCTAGATTCGTGGAAAAAAATTATCCTAGCCATTGCTCATTCTTATTCTGGATGTGGCACTAACAAATGCCTGGATTCTATATCGCACCATGCATGGTCGTGAGGCTATCAGCGTCTAGAATTCCGTAGAGCAGTTGCAGTTCCATATATGAAACTCACATCCTCTGCTAAAAGGAAAACCAAAGTTGCAGTGGCCCCCCAAGACTTTCGACTCGATGACCTAAATCATTTTTTGCAATATCGTGATGGTCAGAGACGTCAAAGAAAAGATTGCAAGAGTAGATCTAAAACCTATTGCATCAAATGTTACTCTTTGTGCCAATTGTTTCCTACCTTACCACCAAATACAGCCGTTCAATTTTGCCATTATTATTATAATTTAATGATATTTTACTGATGTTATAATGGTAATATTATTACATATATAAGTAAAGTAAAATAATTATTTCATGTTAAAATATATATTACATCTGCCCAGTGATTTATTTATAGATCACCACTTTTTTGATAAACCACATGATGAATATTTTTTTTGTTATTTTTTACGGTCATTTGGAAGCATTTTGAATATACGTACCGAATATTTTTGCAAAATTCAAAAAAAAGTTGTCTTGGGCGTTAATGGGTTAATTGGTTCTTTATTTTACAACTAATTTGAAATAACAAATAGGTGCCTACGTCAAATTTAAGATACAAAATTTAAAACAAGGTCAAAGATTAGAGAATTAACAGGATAGGACAGCCGGCGAAATACCTTTGATCTACTAGTAATGTCGCCATTGTCGTAATCCCTTTACATTGGAGTTATCGCGCAGTTGCCACAATCTGTCAGTCAGACGGAGAAGGTAAAATTAGAGAGAAAAAATACGCTATAGTCGAAAAAATAATTTTTTAAGTGCTTTTTCAACAATTCTTAATGTATTTAAAAAATACCCAGATCTACAAAAACAGACTGAAAGCTTCTATACGCACTATATTAAACTATAGCATTCTGAGATGTAAAAGTGTCCAGCCAAGCTACGAAATGCCGTCCTCAAGTGAATCTATTTCTTTTACACTGTCGGCGTGCGGGCAATTACTACAACGTCTGTCATTAATCTGTGTACCTCCCTTCGTTTCATTTTAATGCAGCTGTACGACGAAGATAGAGACGTACAACACTGTCGAATGTTTGGCTTGCGCTTTTGGAAGAATTATCTTTCCACCACGGTTTGTTCGGTGACTGAACACCTGCACGTTTAATTTGAAACGCTGTAAAATCCGTTAGAGTTACGAAGAAAATGGACGTATACAATTTTATAGAAAATTAAATTTTCTGTCAAAATGTCAGTGGTAGCATACGTCTATCTTAAATACTTTTGATGAGAAGATGGTTGAAATTCGCGCACTGGACAACTGTAAATTTTGTATTCAACTTTCAGTCACTCTCACGCCTAAAGTATTGAAGATAGACATATGCCATCTGTGACTTTTTTTATAGAAAATTTAATTCTTCATAAAGTTGTTTATATCCAGTTTTTTCATAACTCTAACGGTATTGGCAACGTTTCGAGTCAAAAGTTCAGGCGTCCAATTTTACTCGTGTTTTTTTTTGCACAGTAGCCGACAATTTAGATAATAAGACTTAATTAATAAGAAGTATTCAATAAGACTTCAGCCAATCCAATTTAATCAGCAAGAGAATTTACTTATGTGTCCCCAATTATTTGTAGCCTTGGCGGAAAAGCAAAATTCTAATATTTTAAGTTCTTGTCGAGCAGACGAACGTCATGAGAGGGTTCTCTGTTTTACGACTTAAACTGCTATAAGTTTGTTACGTTCGATATATACGACGCAGTTGCAAACGTGTGTTTGTTCAATGCAAGTAAAAGTTGTATATAAGCACTGTACGGATTTTATCCTAAAAAAAAAAAACGACAAGAATTACCCAGTTTGCGATACCAAGTTTTTACTAATCGCACAAGAAAAACGTCTATTAGCTGCAAATTAGCGATTTTTCCACCAAACAAAAAGGTTGCTGTATAAAACTTATTCGGAGTGTACATACAAGTTCAAAAATAAATGTTTGATAGTGACAAATTGCTGGAAAAATATGGTTGGAAGATGGCCAAATCTGGCTTGACGCCGATCAGTCTGATGAAACAAATTATATGTGGTTGAAAACTGGACGTCAAGTCAAAGCTTGTACCAGGCTTGTACTTGCTCAGATTTATGCAACTGTTGCTTTGGTATAAATTGGTCGAAGACACCGAGTCGAGCAATACAGAGAGACTTGAAGCCGGCGACATTGAAGAACACAAGAGTTTCAAGAAGTTACGGATAACGAAAGTGACCGGTTTTCAATATCATCAGCATCGTCACTCTCTTCTGAGGTCAATATTTATCGATGATGGGGAAATCGCCCAACAAACATTTCTAGTAACGTGCAGTGACCATTAGTTTTATAGAGGGTCTATAAGTGTAACAGGTTTGTATAATCATGTTACGAAGTTTTATACTGTTACTAAATTAGTTGCGGAGTTATATAAGTGTTTTATACCATGACTATTACTTACAGGTCTATAAGATGGTAACAGATATATTTCCGTTACTACATTATAAAACTTAAAGTGGTTGCTACCAAATGGTATATAATAAAGTTATATAAGGGTAACAATTACTACATTGTATAATTATTAATTGTTTAGGTGTATAGTGGTGTTAGTTGTTACAATTATATACATCAGTTGTAGATAGTAACAAGGTGCAACCTTTATATAACTCGAGAGCACCAGTAGATACTATAAAACTTAAAAACTTATTAGTTGATTATAGGTTATGTTTTGTAAAGAAATTGGTAAGAACAAACAAAATGTTTAATAATGAATTTGGCATTACAAAATTGGAAGAAAATAAAATACAGCAGCACATTTCACCGAAAAGTTTAAAAAAACTTTTCAATCCTCTTGAATTCAGTTCCAAAAAATTATACCTTTGAAATTTAAGAAACTGGAAAGAATGAAAGAAATGCAGGACTGGAAGTCAAACGTTCTGGTGGACAATATACAGAAAACGTTCCTTTTCGCAATGAAAAACAGAATAATATCACGGTTGATAATGTTGATAATGACACTGAGGAGGTCACAAGTAAGAAAAAGCGGCATACTGCTGAACAAGAAGAGGTTAATACTGTTGAACATTGTGAAAACAGAGATAAGTGGTTTACTGAACTAGAAGATGATGATGAGTTTTCTCAGTTGCATGATTTGGAAACAGACGATGAGAAAAATGAAAAGATGCGTGACGAATTAAGGATGTGGGCAAATATGTTTAATATAAAGCAGAGCGCTTTAAAAGCACTATGTAACATCTTTAATAAACGTTTGTCAAATGTTTTGCCGAGAGATCCTAGGACATTGCTGCAAACGCCTATGATTGGTTGAAAATTAAACAACAATTGTTTCAGCCAATGGCAGGCCAAATCATTAATTACAAATTAATCTCAAAAAATTGTCTACTGATGGTGTTATAAGATTACCAAGAGTTGCCTAATAAAATTTAAAGACATGTAATATTTCAAACAGTTCTTAAAATACATTAACTGTTGATAATAAAACATCGACCATAAGTTTGGCAGCCATCTTACGGCAATGAGTAATCATTATTTAAAATAAAAAAATGTGTATTAAAAACTTAAAATTTCGTAACAGATGAAGTGTAATTAGTCATAATTGCATGTGCAAAACATATTTCTGTAATATTTTCTAAAAAAACATGTCATTAAAATTTTCAAATATTTTTTTTATTTAATTTTTTTTTAATTGCTTAATATTTTAGAGGCCCACAGTTTTTTCCGAAGTATAAGGGTCATATTTTACAATAATAATTTATTCGCACCAACATTTGATCTTTGTGGATGTCAGAAGCCAATTTAAAAAGTAAATTTAGTAACACGCGCCTTTATCAGTGCAAAATTTCCACTATACCCATGTAAGTACCTACATCATTTAATTTCATTACCACATTATTCTTGTGTCAGTTGGTATAGGATCTCTAGGAAAGAGACGAGACATTATAAATGAGAGAGGGAGAGAGGTGTTAATAACAAGTTTCTTAGTGGTAACGGATATATTTCTATCACCAATATTTATGGAAAATGGTTATATAAAAAAGTGATATAGCAGTTACTGATCTGTTTCTGTTACATACTGTTCTGCAATCTTGAGGTGTATAGCGTGACTAAATATTGGTGCCTGTTACCTTTATATGATTCTCCATTTAAGGGTTATAAGCAGTTTATAGGAGTAACAGAACTATTCCCAGTCTTGCATTATATCACTTGAATGTATATAACTCGGTTTCGGTAATAGGACGGTTACTCTTATAAAACAAAAAATGTTTGTTGGGCGAAGAACCATAAATTGACCCTTTTAATTTTTACACATGTAAATATGATTCATCTGACACTGAAGACCAGTCAGATAATTCAGAAACTAGCAGTAAGAGATTAAAATTACGATAAATTACAGTTGCAAACTATGTTTATTAATTTTGCATATTTATATCATTTCAGTTCAGTTTATGGTCCATGTCTAACTAATCATGATTGTCAGCGTTAACAACGAGTACGTACAAAATTCATGTACTCGTCTCATTTTCAGACTAAGAAGGTATCAAGCGGTGTCTCATAAAATTACAAGTTAAACTGGCTACCTATCTACAAAACAAGATTTTTACAGAGTAGTGCTCTATTTAATAAAATTATTGCGAATCAATTTTCCTCACCAATTTATACAACAAAATACGTTTCAGAACTGATATTCACCATATAAATACACGTCGTAAAGATATTATTATGTATTACACCCTCTTGAAACTGGAGGTTGATACGCCTATGCCTAATAGTGACTGGAAACTTGTAGAAAGAAAAAGAGTTTTCTAGAGTGTGGTGGGAGAAGATTCTTGATTGTGTTCTGGATGGATCTAGAGGCAATATCAGAGTATATATGGCGCCATTACCGGCGCAGGAAAAGAAGTTCTATTACAGTGAAGAAATTGAAAAGTGAAAAGTGAGGTTAGAAGTAAATTATTAAATAAAGTGTTAGTGTTTATCTCCTGTTGAAATTATTTTGAAACCTACGGATTCATACTGGGTGTGTCCTAGGGGCGGAAACACGTAACAATATGTTAACAATCCCACTTCACCACACTTCTTCATATCAGAAGTCTTTTTCATATGCTGTATGCAAAGTTATAAATCTGTTACCTCTAGGGATGAAATTTAAAAAAAAATATATCTTAAACGTAGACTGCTCAATGTCGAGTTAAATATTAATTTTAATGTAAAAGAATGTTATTTATTATTATATAATAATGTAAATTAGTGTTATCGGAAAAAACCGTAAAATAATTTTGTTTCCACAATGGAATACTTTTTCGATAAGCACTTATGACAAGTTACAATTTAAAAAAGAAAATAGTGCTCTATGATGGTGTGTCCAAAACTAGGACTCAAAATACGATTTTCGCACTAACACAGTCTGTGACCGTTCCTCTTAATATTTTCAAAAAAAATGGACTATTATTAATCACTATTAGTACCATTTCTTAATTTAAAGACATGTGTAGGAACAGAATATATGAAGAAAATACAAGAATTTCAGTTGTCGCCATCTTAAATTTTTTTGAGGTTATTTACAGGCTAGGAAAAAAGTCGACGGCACAGGGTTGTAGAAAATTTAATTCGTTTTATTTTGTAAGGAAGCGGAGATTTAAAAAAAAACACAAAAATGGTCGAAAATGGCCATGAAATAGCCAATACGAATGAATGCCTTCCGGCAAGCTGTGGCGTTGGAAAGTTAGCGGGAGAAGTGAGCCTTGCTGTTTACAAAAAAATTAAATCATTATTCCAGCAATTTTTCCTAGGTCACTAAAATTTCGGCTCATGTGACTCCACTATAATGATGTGTAAAATTTACAAAAAATGTTTTAGATATTTTAAGATGCAAGTTATTAATTTCATTATTTGCAATTTAGAGACAACAATACATAATACATAAAGAATAAAAATTAAGTGATAATCTGATAAACAATACGTCTTACGAACGAATGAGGGAGAACAATTTGGATCTGAGTATTTTTTTAGTACTATTGAAAAAATGTATTAATGTTTGTCACTACAGATTCGAATTTTATCTCCTGGTTTGTCTTGAAAGCATTATCGACAATATGTCTTTCCACGCCTAAATGTTTAGCAAAAAAAACATTAAAATATTTTAACGATTAGCAGACCTACGAATGCAATATAATATGTTTTCAAGATGTGAGTTTAGATGAAGTATTGAATTATGAATCAAGGTTCGAATACCAAATATTTTCATGAATTGCTTGAGAGGAATTTTCATCTTTTCCAAGGTCAAATAAACGATGTTTTTGATTAAGTACTTTTTTGTTTACTCGTTATGAATAGTACAGTGGCGTCGTGATAGGGACGGAGAGATGTAGGTCAAAATATCGCCAACTCTCATGGAAATTACGAGAAGAAAATCCTCTTATGTTGTTAAAACATCATATTGTGCAACACATGGAAGGAAAAAGTACAGCAAAAAGAGAACATTTTTCTTGGAAGCGCAGTTAAATCTAACAATCTGATTATTACTAACAAAACTTGAATTATGAATATTTTTAGTCGTTATGGAGAGTGGTTTTCATCCAGTAACAAGAGTTTTAGAAAAAGATACCAATTGACAACTTAGCCATGTATTATTCATTCCAAATGGTAAATTTTTAATTGACTGTGCATGGTGTTTAATAAATCAGTACATATGATGAAAAATAAGGACGAATAAGTCAATCCTGTCTTTTTTGTTTCTTCAAATAATTAATATTTTCATCATAACTAAATGAATTAAGAAAGTAAAAGATATCTAGTGGAGGAAATCGTAATACGTCAACATTTAAAAAAATCAGCACTCTTGCGCCGCCAATTTACAAATAGGGTGGTGTCTTTTTATTTATTTAACTTAGTGTTAGTGCGGCATATGTCAATATAGATGGTGAAAGTCATATAAACTGCAAGATTCGTCAATAAGTACGAAACGTTATTGGAGACATCTGTTAGTAAACTTTTTATACTGTCAAAAATTAACTCAAATAACATGGTCATAGATTTCACTCTTTTGTAATGATTATGTCGATCGCTTTTTGATTGTCAAAATATGAGAAGCAGTTCTGTTGAAGTTTTCGTTCTTTTCTAATCTTAAAATTCGTTTTTGAATTATTTTACTTATGGTTTAGAGGTACGAAGCGGGATAACGTTTTAGTAGAAAATACCGACAGCAAAGGTAAAAAAGTGAGATGCAGCATTTGGACCATGAACCTCATGCAAGTTAAATCTTTCTTTCGCCGCTTCCTGTTTAACGTTAAGTTGAAATACTATTATTCTTGAAATACTATTATTCTTGTGAAGAATGGTAGTCGGGGAACTACCATATGAGAAAAACGCGCGAGTCCTAACACGCGCCATTTCACGAAAAACAGTGGGACTTTTAACTTTAGACCCATTTTATACTAATATACGATTCAAATGTATTGACCCCTCACTTTAACCGCGAATATCTCACAAACGGAGAAGCAAAAAGAATTGAACAATTTATGTGTTTATTATGAGTCTATTCTAAATCAGTCACTGAAATTTGAATAATATACATTGGACACTGTTATATTGAAAAATTTTGACCATGCCAGTTTTAAATCCATTATATCTTGGAAAATATGCCTACTGTGTAAATATTATTTTAGACACCGATAAACCACGGCATTTTTTGTTCGAGAAATTTTTTCATCATTTTTTGATTTAAAATTTTGCAGTTATTCTCAAAAACGTGAAGTCATGTTTATTCGGTTATATATCAATGTATTTAAATTTTTTTGTTAAAATAGTTAATTACATAAAATGTAAGCATGTTCAGAAAAAATAATTGGTATATATCAAATATTAATTTAGTTATCAAGCGTAAAGGATAATATCATTGCAAGTTTGCGAGTATATTATCTATTACGCGTGATAACTAAATTAATATTTGATATATACAAATTATTTTCTCTGAAAATGCTTACATTTTATATGATGAACTGTTTAAAAAAAAAAAAAAATGTAAATACTTTGAAAAACAACCGAACAAACATGACGTCCCGTTTTTGAGAATAACTGCAGAATTTTAGAAGAAAAATTATGAAAAAAATTTCTCGTACAAAAAACGCCGTGCTTTATCGGCCTCTAAAATATTATTTACATAGTAGGCATATTTTCCAAGATATAATGGATTTAACACTGGTATGATCAAAATTTCCTCAAAAAGTAGGACATTTTTCAATATAACTTAGCAGAACTTCAAAAGTGCTCAATGTACACTATTCAGATTTCAGTGATTGATTTAAAATAGACTCGTAATAAACATATAATTTTTTCAATTTTTTTTGCTTCTCCGTTTCTGAGATATTCGCGGTTAAAGTGAGGGGCCAATACATTTGAATCGTATATTAGACCATTTTTGCGAGAGACGAGGCATAGGCTGTCAGTGGGCGTCAGAAAAGTAGAAAAAACGCGAGTCCCAACAACTTAAAAATTGTAAAAATATATTCGTTTTGTGTACTTACCTACTTTTTATAATGAATTTTTTTTGACGCACGATGGACTGCAAAAAAAAGATAACGTTTTTCTCGATTAATATTCTTATTTTATTAACCAATTAAAACGTACATTTTCAAAAAAATCGGCCAATAGGAATCTTTTAAAGTGAGAAAAACGGTTATACAGGAAGGACTATTAATAATAGGCCATAGTGCGGGGGTAGATTGTTTGGGCCAAAATATGAGGATATAACCAAATATGCTTTAGTAAAATGTTGCTATGAAGGTTCATATGTAATGTTAATTAAAACAAAAAACAAAACAAAAATAGAAGTTAGTTCCAAATCAACATCCCTGACAAGTTATTCCTGGCAAATTTCTGGCATTAGGTCAATACTGACAGGACTCTTTATTCCTGGCGAAACGGCAACACTGTATACAAGCAGCTAGAAGATGGAGCGAGGTCGCTGTATTTTCCCGGAGGTCACTCTATTAAATTCCAACCGCGCCTAACGTTAATGCTTATCTTTGATATTAAAATACGAGTAGTTTAGACAAATCTGAGCTCGTATAATTGTCACCAGTTGTTTAAGGCACATAAAAAAGGTAATATAAACCAGCCAATCAACACAGCACTATTACCTACCGACGAGGTACTACAAAATAATACTAGAGATTTAAAAATCGTGTTTTCGGTAGAAACTTAATGACGTTTCTGGTAAATTAAATAATCTTACTCTGCTTTTCATCAAGATAGATGCATTTCATACAGGGTGTCAAAATTTAAATTATTTTTTCGTTTCTTTGCAACAACTCAACAGCCCCTTGACCGATCTTCGCCAAATTTGCTAGAGGAACTTTTTTTGTTCTAAGAAACCATAATTTATGTATTACATCACGATAGATCATAGAGGGCACCGCAGGACCTGTATCTGATGATGAATTTTTTAATTTTTTTTTTAGACGAAACGTTGTGGTACTTCTGACCAGAAAATCTGATGAGGGCGTCATTTCCACGTATAAAAGATACACTTGGTAGAACTTGATAACTCCAACCGTTTTCGCGGAAATTGCCGTTAAACATTTGAATAATTCTTTGAAAGACAAATTCAAATTTAATGAAATATAGTGTATTTATTGAAAAAAATACAAATCGCAAGGGAAAACAAAATCGTAATAAGGACGTAAACTCTTTCTCATGTTCTTATGAACTAATGGAGTACTTTCATGGTATTGAGATAAATACATAAATCAAAAGATTGTGTAAAATAAGGATCTAATCTTATTAGAAGACCAAAAAATAACACAAAAGTTGACTTAATGACATTAGTATTTATTGTATAAACTTCCCCTCCCATGCAAAACCCCATTGCTGCAACTTAGAGTAAATTTTCGATACAGTCTCCACCTACTTCTATGCCTTTTCTAATTCTTTTCATAAAAGATTTTCTTACATTGATGAATACTTTTCCTATCCTCTAATAAAATTATAGGATTATAATCAGGACTCCTTGGTGGCCAAGCAAACTCATTTCCTCGACCGATCCATCTGCGTGGGATAGTCTCATCAAGATAATTCCTGACTTCAATGGCGAAATGAGGGGAAGCTCCATCTTGCAAACCACATTCTGTTCCGTATGTCTAGCATGAAAACATGTAATATATCAGCAAGAGTAAAAGAAAAAACAGATAAGACTGTTCATTTAAATTTGGACGAAGGACAAATGGTCCCAATAACTGACCGCCGATAAAACCACACCAAACGTTAATCTAAATTCGTGCTGAAAATGCATTTCTTTAACGGCATGAGGATTTTCTACTTCCCAGTAATGGGTATTTCTCCAGTTAATAACGCCTTGGCGAGTAAAAGTTGCTTCGTCGGTAACTAAAACGTTCTTAACAAAATTTCGAACCCTGATGTGTTTATTTAGAACAAATTGACAAAATTGTAGCCATTGTGGAAGATCCCTTCGAAGTTTTGCACAGGAGTGAAGTGATATGGGTAGAAGCGTTCTTTGCGTGAGACTCTTGTTTACTCACCCCCGTTGCCGCTGATAAACAACTTGAGCTGACTTGAGGATCTTCATCCACACGAACTAAAATTTAGTAGTTCTTGATCTGGAGTATTTCGTGTCGGTTGTCCTACATCATTTTTATGGCGAAATGAACCCGTGTCTCCCAAACTACGAAACAGATCTTTGAAAATATTGTGGTCTGGCTGTATACTATTTGGATATTGAAATGAGTATCTCTTCGCTGCAGCACGTCCGCTAAAATTTTTTGTACGTAAACACATGTCATATCCCTCATTTCCCTATTTGAAAAAATATGATGTCGAGGCATTTTGAATAAAGAATAATTGTTAATTATAAATTAAACACTGCTTTTAAATGAGCAGTGTTTAACTTATAATTAACAATTATTTTCAAGATGTCTCACAAGGTACCTACCACAAGTTCAGTTCAGTGTATTAAATACAGAAGTTAAAGAAATTAGCTCGAGGAACACAGGAACAAAATAAAATAATTAAATGGTGTACATGACAGAACTAAAACGTAAGCAAAGCACACTTTTCAATAATTACACTTTGTTTCATTAAGTTTGAATTTGTCTTTCAAAAAATTATTCAAATGTTTAATGGCAATTTTCTTGAAAACAGTTGAAGTTATCAAGTTCTACGAAGTGTACCTTTTATACGTGGAAATGACGCCCTATCAGATTTTCTGGTCAGAAGTACCACAACGTTTCGTCCAAAAAAATATGAAAAAAAATCATCATTAGATACAGGTCCTGCGGCGCCCTCTATGATCTATCGTGATGTAATACATAAATTATTGTTTCTTAGAATAAAAAAATTCCTCTAGCAAATTTGGCGATAATCAGTAAAGAGGGCTGTTGAGTTATTGCAAAAAAACTAAAAAATAATTTGAATTTTGACACCCTGTATATTTTTCCACAGCAACATTTTACTAAAGCTAATTTGGTTATGTCTTCACATTTTGGCCCAAAGAATCTACCCCTGTACTATGGCCTGTTATTAATGGTCCACCCTGTACAGTGGAAAATGTTACTTTTTTCATAGTAGCCATGTGTCAAACTAAAAAGTCATTGAAATTATTAAAATCTGACATTTTGAGTTTTCATCTTGAAAAAGATAAGAGTACTGATAAAATATTCGCATATTTTGACTAACATGAAAAAATCGATCGGAGAAGATTATAAAGAAGCTACCGTTAAAACGATGTGAAATGTAACAGCAAAAAATCTTCGAGAAACTTATTTCAAAAAATACAATATGAGTTTTAATCCACTTATTGATTTAGAATTTAAAGACGCGAGGAATACAGAAAATGTCAAGCTATTCCAAAAAAACGCAAACAAAGCTCAAAGCTTAATATTGAAAAATAACGTGTAAATCAAATGATGCAGGTTTGGGATGAAGAAACGCTTGGAGGGTTACAGCAAAACTTTTACCATGTGGCGGTGTTTGAACATGCATGGAGAGGAATTTGTTTTAGATAATATTTTTACTTCCACATCCACGTAGTGGATTGGAAGTATAATAGGCAATCATAAAAAAAACTTCAAACATTATTACTTCCACATCCACCTAGTGGATTGGAAGTATAGTA
Source organism: Stenurella melanura (assembly GCA_963583905.1). Classification (NCBI taxonomy): domain Eukaryota; kingdom Metazoa; phylum Arthropoda; class Insecta; order Coleoptera; family Cerambycidae; genus Stenurella; species Stenurella melanura. The sequence continues at coordinate 103,018,421 of OY757312.1, forward strand.
ATCGCAAAAAAATTTTCAAAAATTTTTATTTGTGAAATAGGTTTAGAATGTCATGAAACGTCGAGATTTTAAATTTGAGCGAAAAAAATTTTTCTGTCTGTCTGTCGGTCTGTCTGTCTGTCTGTCTGTCTGTAACTTTTTTTTGTCCGCACGCTTTCTCGGGAACGGTTTAAGATATTGACCTAAAATTTTGTACACGTATATATTATAACGAGATCTGGAACTGGATTGTTTTTTGAGCAAATCCGGTGAAGGGTTGGGGGTTAAATAGGGGGAAATAAGTAAAGCAAGCTTGTAAGAGTACAGAAACTTGAAATTCGGTGTATGTACTAGAAGTTAAGGCCTCAAATTTTTTTAGAATATTTTTCAACCCCCCACCACCCCTACCCCATTAAAGGGGTTGATAAAATAAAGTTGAGATATTCATTTGAAATTTCGTACACGTATGTATTATAACGATGTCTAGAATTAGATTATATTTTGGGATGATTCCGTTGAAGGGTTGGGGGTTAATTTGGGGTAAATAGAGGAATATAAGTAAAACAAGTTGGTAAGAGTACAGAAACTTGAAATTCGGTGTATGTACTAGAAGCCAAAGCGTCAGATTTTGTAATAATATTTTTCAACCCCTACCACCCCTACTCCAATTTGAAAAGGGTTGATAAAATAAAATTGAGATATTCATTTGAAATTTTCTACACGTATGTATTATAACGACATCTGGAACTAGATTATATTTTGAGATAATTCCGTTGAAGGGTTGGGGGTTAAATAGGGGTAAATAGGGGAAAATAAATAAAGCACGCTGGTAAGACTACAGAAACTTGAAATTCGGTGTATATACTAGAAGCCAAGGACTCAGATTATTTATAATATTTTTCAACCCCCACCACCCCTACTTCATTATTAAAAGGGTTGATAAAATAAAATCGAGATATTCATTTGAAATTTGGTACACGTATGAATTATAACGACATCTGGAACTAGATTATACTTTGAGATGATTCCGTTGAAGGGTTGGGGGTTATTTAGGGGTCAATAGGGGGAAATAAGTAAAGCAAGCTGGTATGAGTACAGAAACTTGAAATTCGGTGTATGTACAAGAAGTTAAGGCCTCAGATTTTTTTATATTTTTCAACCCGCCCACCACCCCTACCCCATTAAAGGGGTAAAATTGTTTTCTGTATGTCGGTCTGTCTGTCTGTAATTTTTTTTTGTCCGCACGTTTTCTCCGGAACGGTTTAAGATATTGACTTAAAATTTTGTACACTTATATATCACAACGAGATCTGGACCTGGATGGTTTTTTAAACATATACGGTGAAGGGTAGGGGGTAAATAGGAGTAAATAAGGGGAAATAACTAAAGCAAGCTGGTAAAAGTAAAGAAACCTGAAATTTGGTGTATGTACTAGAAGCCAAGGCCTCAACATTTTTTATAATAGTTTCCATCCCCCCACCACCACCCCCGCTCCATTATTAAAGAGGTTGATAAAATGAAATTGAGATATTTACTTGTAATTTGGTATACGTATATATTATAATGACATCAGGAATTAGATTATATCTTGGGATTATTCCGTTAGAGAGTTGGGAGTTAAATAGGGGTAAATAGGGGAAAATAAGTAAACCAAGCTGGTAAGAGTAAAGACGCTTGAAATTCGGTGTATGTACTAGAAGCCACGGCCTTAGATTTTTTAATAATATTTTTCAACCCCCCACCACCCCTACTCCATTATTAAAGTGGTTGATAAAATAAAATTAAGATATTCACTTGAAATTTGGTACACGTATGTATTATAATGACATCTGGAACTAGATTATATTTTGAGATGATTCCGTTGAAGGGTTGGGTGTTAAATAGAGGCAAATAGCGGAAAATAAGTAAAGTAAGCTGGCAAAAGTACAGAAACTTGAAATTTGGTGTATGTGCTAGAAGCCAAGGCATCAAAATTTATATATATTTTCCATTCCCCCATCACCCCCCACTCCATTATTAAAGGGGTTGATAAAATAAAATTAAGATATTCACTTGAAATTTGGTATACGTATATATAATGACATCACGAACTTGATTATATTTTGGGATTATTCCGTTGAAGGGTTGGGGGTTCATTGGGGAAAAATAACCAAAGCAAGCTGGTAAGATTACAGAAACTTGAAATTCGGTGTATGTACTAGAAGCCAAGGTATCACATTTTTTTATAATATTTTTCAACGCCCCACCATCACCATTCCATTAATAAAGAGGTTGATGAAATAAATTTGAGACATTCACTTGAAATTTGGTACACGTATATATTTTTTGTTGAAGGAGCGGAGGGGTGTGTGTAAAAATCAGCAGAGTAAAGTGCTAATTATAAGATATATTCTGTAGAAGTGCACCGCTCTACATCAGATTACGACGGAGAGAGCAGACTGTAGCAATAACAGTAAGTATAATTTTGTTTATTTTCGTCTTGGGGAGTCTGAAGGGTAACTTGAATCCCCCTTGTGAGTAGAGTTGATAGATATCGTAGCGAAGACACAGCTCCGGCCTAATTAATATAAAATCCTTGTCGTGGTCATCAGACACGCGATACTAGGTTCGGCTACAGTAACACGTAATTATATATGGTTCACACTATTCCTTCATTCAAAGCCCTGCGGACCAGGAAATAGTTACTTGTGCCCCTGTACTAATTCGCAATTTTCAGAGTACCTACTTACTGGATAACATAACTCGTGCTCTTTTCATTTTACCAACGAGATTAAAATTCGCACTGGGTTTATAAATGTATGAAACGTCTAAATGCCAAAATATTTAGTTTTAATCAGGTCTGTGATATTATAAAGTGCCGTATTAAATAGTTACTACCAAAAAGTTCGAGACTTAACAATTAAAACCAATCAATTACAGCTGTTGTACTTCAATATAACTTAATTGGTTTTAATGAAGCTTATCTTGCCGCTTCCGTTTTTCACAGTAAATTATGTATAATATATAATTGTTACTTTTAGAAGTCAAGAGGAGGATGGTGTTGGGAATGGCGTTAATCATTATTATGAGGGTAACATTTTCCATTTTAGTATCTAAATCAATGGCAATATATTTTTCAACTCTGTTTATGCAAAGGATAGTCGTATAATGTGGAAAATATTTATGAAATAGATAATATAACTTCAAAATCGATGCAATTCGAACAAGTAAACTAATTTATCTAATTGCGACTCTGGTGGTATTCACTTTATGTTTGTAACGTCGCGCGTCGCCGATATCAAGTTATTCAAGCTATGAGCTCATTCGTAATTTTTAAAACAGAATTGATGATTTTTCTTACATTCATGATAATGTTCGTAATAATCTTTTAACCTTTATAGCAAATTTATAATTTATATCCTTATCTCTCATCGTTTTTAATAAAATCACACGTATACGGGGTGATTCTATTTAAACGGAAACTTTTTAAGAGCGTGGTAAAAAACAAGTAGAATACAATGATTGAATATTACTTCCACATCTACGTAGTTGAGAGGAAGTATAGCAATCGTAAATTTTTTAAATTAAGTCCTCTCTGGGCTATGGCCTCTTAAAGTAGCGACATGGAAGTGTCCTCTAACAAAGAATTGAAATAGGAATTAACTTTAACAACTAAATTAAATTTGACAAATACTATCAAATATCTACTTCCTGATGGATGTTCATTTTTCTAGTCCAATCAATTCAATATTTCAATCAGAGTGCATTTTCAAGCAATAGTTTATCTTTTTCTTGGTTGCTTTTGAAGTTGGTAACTTAAGGAACATATTTTACTAGACATTATAATAAAAAAGTGTTATTCTTTAGTCCTAAAAAGATCGTTTTATAAATAAATTGAAAAAATAAATTTAGAAGCATTTTTCGTAACTCTAAAAATTCATTTGTAAATTAATCAATTACTTCCACATTCACGTAGTGGATTGGAAGTAAAGAGTAATCGCAAAAAAAAAATCGTTTTCTTTTTCTTGATATAGGCTTAGAATGTCATGAAATGTCGAGATTTTAAATTTGAGAGAAAATAATTTTCTATCTGTCTATCTGTTTGTAACTTTTTTTGTCGGCACGTTTTCTCCGGATATTGACTTGAAATTTCGTACACGTATATATAACATCGAGATCTGGAACTGGATTGTTTTTGAAGATATCCGGTGAAGGGTTGGGGGTTAAATAGAGATAAATAGAGGAAAATAAGTAAAGCAAGCTGGAAAGAGTACAGAAACTTGAAATTCGGTGTATGTCCTAGAAGCCAAGGCCTGAGATGTTTTAATTATATTTTCCAACCCTTCCACTAACCTTACTCCATTATTAGAGGGGTTGATAAAATAAAACTGAGATATTCACTTGTAATTTGGTAGACGTATATATTATAATGACATCTGGAACTAGATTATATTATGGGATGATTCCGTTGAAGGGTTGGGGGTTAATAGGAGTAAATCAGGGAAAATAAGTAAATCAAGCTGGCAAAAGTACAGACATTTGTAATTTGGTGTATATACTAGAAACCAAGGCCTCAGATTTATTTCTAATATTTTTCAAACCTCACTACCTCTCCATTAAATGGGACTAATAACATAAAATTGAGATTAGTACACGTATGTATTGTAGTGACATCTGATTGAGATGATTCCATTGAAGGGGTGGGAGGTGGTAGGTTGTGAATACAGGAAAATAGGTAGGGTAAACTAGAAACTTCATTTTAAACGTATATGGTAGAAACCAACGCCTCAAACTTTTCTATGACATCTGCCCCAAATTTTATTAAAATTCTATGACCAATAATTTCCATATACTAGAGTGCAAATATAGTCAAGATGACAAGATGTTTCCTTTAAAGTAACTTGGATGAAAAATCTGGATGTAGAAGTAGTGATTCCTTAGGCAGCGGTTTTTTTAAATTCCAATAACATTATACTTATATTTATTTTAATTTACATATAATTTCTTCGACTCTAACGAAGTACTTTTCTCCAACTTAAATTTTTAAAATAAGAAAAGTGGTTCCAAAATTGTTTTATTTAAGAAAACGAAAATTACGATTATAGACGAGCAAATGGTAACCTCCCAGACATTTTAAGGGTAGGCAGATGTCCGGTAGTAAATAAGTTGGAGCGCTTGTTGACAGTATTGACACCTGCAAATATGAGATTCGGTGAGGAATAAAGACGGCAAGATTGGCAACTTGTCAGTTGAACAAAATTTGATATGATATAATTATCACCAAATGTACAATGATCAGACTTGGTAATACCCTAATTATTGTAATGTTTGATTAATTAAAACACTTATTTTGTTTCTACTACTGCATTTTATTGTAACTTAACGCTACAATGATTCATTTACTAGAGTCGCTTTGAAGATGATACGTTGACGTATTGAAACTATAATAGCATTAAGTTACGATAAAATACAGTGGTAGAAACAAAATAAGTGTTTTAATAAATCATTATGATCGACTACCACAAAGTAACGGCTAAATCCATCAATTTTCTATTGTCATCTTTCTTTACACCTCTGGGACATGGGCCGTTGAGAAAGCAGATAGACAACGTATTGATGCGTTCGAGATAGAACTAAGAGCTCAAATCTCCAAGAAATAACTACGTCCCCAAAAGCTACTCTACATCATCGTATTCTCCCCAGTCCTTTCATTTTTTGTCAACCGGAGAGACGATAATAGAGAAAATCAGATCGCAAGAAGTGAGGAGGACATCCTCCAAAATGTTGGTCAATGAGCTGATGGGAAAAGGATAATAACAGGCAACCACGACATATACTGTGATTAAAAGTAAGATAATTAACAAGATAAGAGAGTCAGACAAAGAAGACGAAATACACGAACATCGTTGTAACCTCCAAATTAAAGGGATATGAAATCAAGCGGAAACGGTTCCTCGATTTGTCGGATTCGCATCAAATGGATTTGACCAAGATTACTAAAGGACAGATTGCCCCGTAAGAATCGGCAAGTGGTACGTTACGTATAGGTATAGTCCTTGATCGAAGATACTCGCATATGACTGTTTTTTCTTCATTTTATAAAATAAATAATAGAAAATGTGTCAAAATGATTAGTTTACTTTTTGTCAATGAATAATTTTATACTAATTAAATAGATACCTAATATATGACCGAAGAAATACTTGAGGCTTCATGTGACGTATGTTACCAATCAACCTGTTTCTTTAGTAATCTTGGGTTTTGACAATCAGCTGAGTTCGGTTTTTATATTAGGACAGTTGTCGACTTTTTACAACTGGTTTCTCTAATTTTACCATTTCTGTATGACTGACACATTTTGATAACTGCCGGATAACTCCAATGTAAATGGCGAGTCAATGGCGCTATTACTAAAAGATCAAATATTTTTCGCCCGCTGTCTTACCTTTTTAATTTCTAATGTTTGATGTGATATTGTCAGACGTGCTACATAACACTGGTAGTAACAATATCCGACAGTAAGAAGTGGCATTTAAACCTTTTTTATTGGGTTATCCAATTTTTTAAAGTTTAAAGGTATTGTCAAACTTTCAACGTAACAAACATAACATATACTTAAACATTTATTTTTAAAATACTAAAATTAATCGTTCCGAAAAATATTATTTTATTACTATTCCACATGTAGCAAATTTTGAAATAATTCATGGAAGGAATTGTAGTTATTTTTAATAACGTTACAATTAATTTAATATATTTTTTGCAAAATTTAAATTTAACCTCATAGACCAGTGCAATAATTTTAGTTGTGTTTTAAGTCAAATGCAGTGCCGGTTTTAGATATAAATTGCCCTTAGGCCCAGGTTAGTTTTGCGCCCCCCTTCCCGATGGCTTGCTATCAGTTTATGGGCGCTAACCTCTAAGCAAAAGCGCCCCTCGCAGAGTGGCGCCCCTAGGCCCGGGTCTATGAGACTTAGTCAGGAAACCGGCCCTGCAAATGCCGTTTAAATATTATACATCCAATATAAATATGAACCAGTCTCTCAAAAGGTCTACATTTATAATATGTTTAGACAAGATAATATTTCTCACCTGGGCATAAACGAAATATAATCCAGATTCTTTGATAGTCAAAACGCCTTCATCCATTTTAAAATGTGCATCTAGTCCAGTAGATTTCACCCAATCACTAACTTTCCAATCGACAAAGGTACGCTGAGGATGCTTAAGATGGCCATTACCTGAAGAACGAGACATACATGAATAAAAAGAAATTAAAAAAACAACAAGCATTTGTCACATTAAATTGGTCATCTATACTGTGTAAAACTCCTATGTACTATTTTTTTTCTTACCAATCTGATCATTATTTACAACGCAGTATGGCGAGTAGCCATACTGCCCTGCTAAGCAAAACCCCCGTAAAATCATTTTTTGTTAACAATGAGTTAGAATCAGTTTCTTATAGCTGGTATCAAGATCTACATACTTACTAAGTAAAAATCCAGTAAAATAAATCTAAATGTATGTAACCGTATATTATAATACCCCGTATTTCCTAAAATGCTTCGTAATACTAAAGAGAAACACAGTAAACTATCATTACTAAGCTAAAACACCGCAAAAGAAATATATCGTGTAAAATTCGCCGTGTTTGTACTTAGTTTATTTTTAGACGCGAGGTTTTTCTTTAGTACAACGTTAGATTCTACAAAATATGAAATTCTCAGTACTGCGCAATAGCAGTCTAAGCTGTGATTTATGTGCAATTTAATAATTTCTAAATGTTTTATTGTGAGTAAATGTCATGTTCAATTTGTTGTAAAAAGGGCATTGTGTAAATTTAAGAATTCGACAAACTGTTAAAGTAGTGTAATTGTGCTTTTACCTCGAAAAATCCTATTGCTGCTCCCAATTACTGTAATTTTGCTTAGCAAATATGATACCTTTAAGACCTTAATACTAGATAAGAACACAATTTAAGCACTTAATACAGGAAAATATCACATTAGAACTGCAATTACAATTAGTTAGATCGGTAGATTAAAATATGCAACAAAATTGCTCTATTCGCACACAAAAATTATTACCAGACTTAGCTGGCAGATAACTTGGAAATTAACCTCTTTTATCACGTTGCAGCGATTTTACATTTACGAGGGTTTTGATTATCAGGGCAGCATATTGCAGCCGCCATTTTAAATTTTTTTCATTTAACAAGTTGCAAGTTACTTAAATAAAAGGTTTTAATAATGTAACGAGACCGTACTCGATTTTACATGAGGACGCCTGTGAAATGCACACTTTGTGAGAAAGATAGCAAATCTTACTATTTTTCTTTAATTGAACCATCTTCTGAATAAAATACTAAACACTGTGAAATTAGCTTTCACCACCACCCAGTTAATTGGACCCTATTACTTAATATCAATATTAAAGTCGGTTTAAAATATGCTCGATTTTGTCGTCTGTTCATTATTACATCGACTTTAATATCGATATTTGGTAATAAGGCTCAATTAACTGGACGACACACAGTCGTCCCAAATCGAACTTTTTTTATTAAAAAACGGCTAGAGAGCGCAAGTATTGTCAGAAATTAACAATTTTATTTTAAAATTAAAGCTTACCGAAATTCCACCATATCCTAGGAGCCCGAATTTTGAAAAATAAAACTTTTTTATTATTTTAACTTAAAGACCAAAAAAAAATTATTTTAATATATTATTTATAAATGTACCTCGTAGAGCTAAAAAACTAAACATTGATCAATAAATATTTACTTGAAACATCAAAAACCTTTAATTATTGGAACCGTTTTTACATAATCTTTTGTTATAGCTTAAGAGAGAAATTGTAACTTTTGTACATGGACTCAAACACTTATTACAAATGTAGAAGAGGCATTCATTCGGTTGGATCACGACACATTTTTAATTTGCCGCGCTTTTTCAGCAGGAAAAAATTGTAACTTTTTTTTATCAACTTAGAATTGTACAGACTATCGTATACCGTAGTTGTTAGCAGGTATTCATTCGGTTCAAAAATATGTATTATTCTATGGCCCCGGGCCCAAAATCAAACCACTCTGTGGACTTGTGACCCGGCCTACGGTGATTAGTATAATATTTTTTTCAGCATACCACAATTGTTAGCAGGTATTCAAAATAGTCGATTTTGCACATAAGCAATTATAAATAATGGGTTTTAACATTCTACATCCTTTTTATGTATCTTTTTCTTGTTGTAAACTTGAAATTCTTCAACTTAAAATTAATATAATTACATTAAGAATCGTTAGTAAGCACCTAACAAATTATGCAAATGTCTGATTTCTTTTTTGAAAAAATTAGCAAAAAAATGAAATGAATTTTGGTTATACAGATTCAGAAAGTGTTCGTTTTGGTATGGTAATAATTGGCAATAACAGCAATCGAAAGCGAAGCAACTAGGCTATTATTTTCTATCGTAGTATAATAAATGGTTCAAAGTGCCACGTGTCTTCACCCTTCAGTTCTCGTTTGTCCGTATACAATAGAAAAGAATAACCTAGTTGCATCGCTCTCGCTTGCTCTTATTACGAATTATTGCCATACCAAAACGAACACTTTCTGAATCTGTATAGTCTGAAGTATATAATGATTAATGATATAATTAATCTTTATTTTAGTGATCAATTATTAAAATTTTTCTGCACCTTATTGTTATTTATCAACTTGTTGGGGAGCTGCTTTTTAACCTTTTATTTGAAGATATCTCTCAATATTTGGTATCGGAAATAATATTTCATCAGCTCTTTTCAGAGCTATCTTAGCTATCAAATTGTTTTTCTTAGAAGCAGCTTTTCACCAGCTTCTTTCGGGACTATTTTAGCAAACTTTCTTTTTGAACTATAAATTTACAATTTTAGGTGCAATTTTCTTGCCGCTAGTTACATAAACTTTAGATAATGTGTACTTTGGAAATCCCAAAGCGATGTTATGCAATGCACTTCTTCGTTTGTTAAATGTCAAAGGAAGTATTTTTTTCAAAATTCTGGCTCCGAGGATTTGTTGGAATTTCGGTAAGCTATACTTTAAAAAATGTTCATATCCGGCAAGATCTGCGCTCCCTAGCCATTTTTGAACCAAAAAACTCGACCACTGTGCATTTGTGCAACAGTGAAATTTTATTTCATAATTTTCATTAACCATTGTTTTAAAGAATGTAAGAGACCTCTCATGTAGTTTCTACGAGGTAAAAGAAAATATCCTGTTTTGAATTTTCAGCCTTTAGCATCAGACTCGTTATCAGGCAATCTTCATATCCCATGCAAATCTACATAAATCTTGCACTTATGGCAGCTCGATTGGAATCATCGTTTTGAATTTTTAACTTTTGACTTCAGATTCAGCATCAGCTTCACAGAAAAATCTACCTACTAATTTTAATGAAACTTCGACGAAATCATTTTAAGGTGTCACATTCGTTAAATTTCCGAATAGAAAAAACTTTTCGCTGATTTTTGCTTACCTAATACTTGACATAGATTGATGAAACTACCAACTCTGAGTCGTACATTTCATAGAAATCGTTTAGGCCATCCCAGAGTTGTAATTGCATAAACAATCCATACAAAAAAACTTACATGCAGGTCGTATTGAGAATTTCTTTCTTTTAATTTTTTTCATAAGTTTAATGAATAGGATTATGCGGGTACTATTTGCTCATCATAATACAGGCGATAGAATTACCTACCGGTACAGCAGAGGCCTGGAAAACACCAATTCCTGGTCAAATTAATTGCGTTAATTACTTTAAGAACAAATTGTGTATCCAAAGTTTAAGGATTAAAGGGCATACATATTGCATGTCTGGGCATAATTCGTTGGTTTATAAAGAATTATAATATACATATATTTAAGAATCAAGGCCTGCTTATATTATATAAAAAAAATTGTTTTAATTTTAATTATTGCTTGAGAAACGAGCATGATCAAGGTCTCTTCATTGCTAGAAGATAATTCCACACTCTCTCTATATTATTATGAGCAAATAGTGCCCGCACCTTGTACTTAATAAACAACGATTTTTTGTTTCGAAATTGGAAAGAGTGAATTTTCTTATTTTTGTGGAACAGCCCAAGTTAAAGCTACCAAACAAACAAATATGATTTACTAAAATGTCGACATAACACATGGTGTGTTGTATAACATTATGGACCCTGTGGAAATACTCGACTTTTCACCGTAGGTGAATTTCTTCCCGTTAGTATTAGCTAGACAGAAACTCAAGGATTTGTTGTGGCCTATCAGGATTCAACGCTTGGTCTACCTCAGACCCACGAAGAGCATGAAGGTTTCAAAGATCAAATGTTATAGTTGACGCTAAGCATCGAAATCACCAATCCATTTTATTCATGCCTGCTCTCTTGTACTGCATCAGTCGACATAATGCATTATTACTAGTGCTGTACTAGGGTGGTAGTATACGTTTATTGGAATCACTCCTTCCCACAATCAAGTCCACAAACATGACCGATACTATCTTGATAGTCAAAGTCATGTCATCAAATTTTCGGCACCTGTCGAGACAAATCACTTGAAGAGATTTCTGGCACGATGGTCATCCGAAATCAATACGCTACACACCGGAAGGGTCTACTGGTCTACTTCAAATTGAAAACTATACTGACCTATGAAAAATCATATGGGTAGTTGACATGAGAAAGAATCACTTTATATAATTTGGGCACACGATGTGGTATCTGTCGCTGATTTTACGAAAAATAGGGAGAGGAAGATCATTTAAAAATGTATTACCATTAAAATTTGTATGCTGTCCAACAACATATCTTGAGGTATCTCCGCTATAATGTATGGATGGCAATTTAACTCTTCCAACCCTAGGATGTCCTTCATCAAGATTTTCCAAACCGAGATGCCGTTGTCTAGACCGACGTGGTTCATAGCCATCATCTCGAATTATAGTGAAGTCTGGTCCAGAGGTAGTTTCTTCCTGAAATAAATTCTACTAATGCAATATCTAATACAAAATATGGAAATGTGAAACTTACGACTAGCTCAAATTTTACAGATACGTTCTTAGTTTTGTATACTACTATTTTAAAATTAATGTCATAAAAACTGTTTTACTAAAAAAATGTAACTTTCGAACTATATTTTTAATATATCGGGTGGGGCATTTAAGTTGACAAACGCGAATAATGTTTCAGACAAAAATTTCATCATTTGAAAAGTGGGATCTAACGGTTATGTTTTTTTAAAGTTTGGTGGAGGACTTCAAGGTCATCCGAAGGTAGACTGTCTTTTTACCCTATTACCCCTATTTTTTTTCACATATTCATATTTTGCTCTAAAAAATAAACAACTTTTGTCTTTACCATTTTTACTTCCCTCGCATACCGAAGGGAAGTATTGTATTCGAGAAAAAATCACCCTCCGAGATTTTTTCGGATTCTGACGTTTCAGAACATGTAGATTACGAAAATATATTTTTTCAATTCCGTCAGTCTGTCTGTCTGTTGGTGCATTTACTAAAAAACTACTTGACGGAGAGCAGTCAAATTTGGTAGGTAGTTGACGCTACTGTCAGCGAAGAAATGGTAGAAATTTCACTGGAAAATATACAGGGTGGTCCGTCTAAACGGAATAAATAGCGAAAAAATTATTTTTTGCTCAAATTTAAAATTTCCACGTTTCATGACGCGCTAAACCTATTTCAGAAAAAAAAAATTTTGAAAATTTTTTTCAAACATTTTTGAAAAAATTTTTACCAAGATGAAGAAATTTTTTTTTGCTCAAATTTGAAATTTAAAAATGTTTTTGAAGAATTTTTAAAAAAATTTGAAAACATTTATGTATCACTACTACAGAACAGATGAAAACATTTTTTTGCTCAAATTTAAAATTTCAGCGTTTCATGATATTCCAAACCAATTTAGGAAAAAAAAATTGCAGCATTTTGTTACCAGTTTGGAAAAAAATTTAACACTAGAATGCTCAAATTTAAATGACATTCTAAACCTAGGTATTTCAGAAAAAAAATTTTGAAAATTTTTTTCACCAACATTTTTCAAAAAGTTTTTACCACTAAAATAGATCGAATTTTTTTTGCTCAAATTTAAAATGTTCACGTTTCATAGCATTCTAAACCTATTTTAAAAAATATGTAATTTTTAATTTTTAAACTTTTTTTAGCACTACTATAGAATAGAAGGAAACTTTCCTTTTTGCTTAAATTTAAAATTTCTACGTTTGACATTTTATACCTATTTCAGAAGAAAAAATTTTGAAAATTATTTTACCAACATCTTTTGAAAAATTAAAAAAAAAAATGAAATTTTTTAACCACCACTACTTCCACTCCATTACGTGAATGTTGGATTGAAAATGTGACAGATGGCAATAATATCTGGCATATGCACCTATTATACTTTTATTGAAAAATGTACAGGGTGGTCATCCCAAGAAATAATTCAGTCATGGTGGACATTTGTAAAGGTATTTGCGCAAGCCTGCCATATGCGGCACCTGCTATTTAGTATTGAACTTTTGCTGTTGGATGAGCAATCTGTATATTTTTTTGACCAAAACTTATCAAGTTTTCTTTGTAATAATAGCAATAATTCTATTCCGATTATTATTCTCAAGGTCATTTCGTAATTATGAATTTTTTAGAGTGACTGCCATGCACAAATAACGAGGGAAGTTCTGTGTAAATACCTTTACCGATTTTTTAGTTTGGTTTCACTGTTTGCGAGTAATTAAGCATTAAACTTGGAAGTAGCACATCTCTGTAACTGGGATACAAAACATTTCATGGAAAAGTAATTTTGGAATTATTGTAAATATCCGATGTCTAATGGCAGTAACAATAAAGCAAGAAATAAGGCTTATGTTTATCGAGGTAATTGAGTTTTCGTAAACTTTTTATTTCAGCTATTCCCACAAAAAGAAATCTGGTGAAGTAGAGTCAGGTAATCATGCGGACCAGTGTATTGAACAGTATGATGTTGACGGTCGACCCGAGTAGTTGAAGATTCAATATTTACTAGTTTACTACTGCTTAGAACAGTTATTATAGGGGAATCACGTGAGGGGCAAAGCCCTAGTGCACTGTGAAATCTCCGAGGAGGCCCGTGAGGGGAGTACATATGCAGAGGAGTTTACTGGAGGCTGACATAATCGTGGAGAATAGTGGAAGGATCCCCTGAAGTGATCCGGAATCACTGCGATCCCGACTTTTCAGTTTCATAGTGTTAACTCTGATTGTGGTATTGCTGCTGCTGTGGGGCCATAGAGACATATCCGTAAGTGGATGGACACTAGGGATTGTGTAGTGGTGTTTGGAGATAAGTGTTGGAAGGTGAAGCTTAGAGGAGAGATTTGGACTCAGGAATAGCAGTATAGGTATATAAGTGAAGTGGTCATATGTAGATATTAACCAGAAACTAACATAGGTGAAATATAAAGAATTTACGGAAAAGAGCTCCAAAGGTGCGGTTTTTTGCATGTGAAAAGTGAAAAGAGACATAGAGTTACTAGTGTAGTGAGTAAGAAGAGACAGGACTCAGAAATACCAGTGGCAGGACACTAAAAAGGGGTAAAACTTAGCAAATAATTGAAACTTATTAATATTTTTAGAGAATACGTGTCATTTCTTTTTTGATAAGTTTATGCATGTATTGCACTTGATGCATGCTGCATGACAGACTAGTATTGTGCTTGGAATTAGAAATATCGGACATAGTTGAATGACATTAATATGATGGAAGAAGGAAAAAGTGATAAAAACAAGAGGAAAGAGAGAGAAGACAGCCTCGAAAGGGAGATAAGGAAGCTTGAAAAGGAGTACGAAAGTCAAGGTCAAATAGAGAGGAGGGATTCTATCGCTAGAACCCCACCAGGAGCTGAAGCAAAGAAACCTAGAAAAATGTCCTGCCCAGGAACAATCGGAGACGAACAGGGGCTGGATAAATCCTTCCAGGAAATTCAAAAAGAAACAGAAAGAGCCGAGGCAACTCAGAAAAAAATAAAAGCGATACTACACAAGGGAGAGCCAGAGAAAACAGAAAAAAGACCCAAGCTAACACAGGAAAGAAGGAAGGAAGAAGAGAAAAAGAGAGAAATACAAGACGAAGAAAGAAGGAAAGAAGAATTGAGAAAACTGAAAGAACAGGGGGAACGGAAGAAAGAAGACAACAAGAGGAAACAACTGGAATATGAGAGAAACAAGAGGGAAGAGGAGGCGAAGAGACGAGAAGAAAAGGACAAACAAGAGAGATTAATGAATACGGTTAGGAGTAATATTGAAAATGTGAGGGAGGCAACCAGTAGAGTATCTGGTGGTAAGTTTCAATTTAATAAAAGTGAAAGAGAATGTGTGAATGAAAGTATGAAAGAAATAGAACGGGCATGTATGACTATGTTTAAAGAGTGGATAGAGTGTAAAACAAGACTGGAAGAGGAGATGAAAGGAAAAGGGGAATGGAAAAATAATGCCATGATGTGGATTGAAATGAAAAAAGAAAATGAAAGGGAAAGAAATAAAATAAAAGAGTGGATGAGGGGAATTGAAGAAAAACTGAATAAGGGGAGCATGGGTGGTCCGCCTATGAAAACGCAGAACGAAACAAAAGAGAGGGTGGTTCGAGAGGCGGAACTCACAAGGCAAGTGTCGCAAGGTGCAATAAGTAAGCATCCCATCTGTAAGGAAATAGAGGATGAACCCACAGGCGCAGTGGTTTCAAGGAGCGACACTGAAACGGAGAGAGAGAGAGAGAGTGAAAGTGAGAGCGAGTGGAACACAAAGAGGGTTAAGAGGAATAAGAAAACTTTTGCGGAAGCAGCTAAAGTGGGGGTTAAAGAAAGGCTTGAAAAGGGAACAGGATGGAGGACACCTCCTAAAGAGGAAAAATCAGAGATTATAGTACGAAAGGAGGGTGTGGAAGAAGGTAAAACCGTTTGGGAGGAAGTTAAAAAACAATTAAAAGGAGCTAAAGAAAATACAGGGATGAGAGGGGTCTACATTACAAACGGTGGAGGGGTGGCCTTGGTGCCGCAATCCCGTGAACACGGTCAGAGAATTAGGGAGATTCTCAGGCAGAAGGAGGACTTAAAAGTTAAAGATAGACAAGACTCCTTACCCCAAATTCTTATTACGGGCGTCGAGAGAGGGCTAAAAGAGGAAGAATTCCTCGAACTACTTTTTGAGGAAAATTCCGAACTCAGGGAGAACTTTACTGCACAAGAGCGGAAAAACATAAAAGTTATAGCGAGGAAGAGGTGCAGAAACCCCCAAAAGGAAAACTGGGTGGTCCAGTGTAGCGGTGGAATTGCAAGATATCTGCTTAAGCGTGGATGGGTAAGCGTAGATCTGGTGGTTAGATGCGTGGAAGAGTATGTGGACGTGGCCATGTGTTTCAGGTGCAGTAGGTACGGGCATGTAAGCAAGTATTGCAAGCAGAGTCCGGCCTGTTTCGTCTGCGGTGGTGGTCATGAGGGGAGAACCTGTGAAGGACGACAGGAGGAATGTGTAAACTGTAGAGAGCTGGACAGAGTCTCAAGGGACCACAGGGCAAATGATAGAAGCTGCCCGGTTTTTATCAGGCAAGCCCAGCGTTCTAGGAGAGCTATGAATTACTGTGATGGATAAGCTAACTTTTTTGCAGATAAATCTGGGACGAGGCCGGGTAGCGGCTGAGTTAATGCGGGAGAGGGCGAATGAATGGGAGGTGGATATAGTTCTCGTTCAAGAGCCATATGCAAGAGATATTGAGTGGAAAGGGTATAAACGTTATAGAAAAAATGGGAAAAGTAAAGCCGAGATATGGGTAAATGAAAAAATTCAAGGAGTAACTGGGTGGACGCAAGGAATGAGAGAGAATGTCGCATGTGTGAAAATAAAAATGAAAGATAAAAAAGACGTGATGGTGTTAAGTGTGTATGACGAACCGGGTGGAAGAGAAAATAAGAGAATATTAGAAGTAGAAGAGATATTGAATAATTGGAATAAGGCAGTGATTTTAGGTGGAGATGTGAATGCAAAAAATGAAGCATGGGGCGGGAATGAAACTGATTTACGGGGTGAAAAATTTATGGAATGGATGACCATGAGAGGACTCGTATTGGAGAATGATTCGGCAAGTTTGGCCACATTTTCCAGTACGAGAGGAAATAGCTGGATAGATGTTACTGTGAGTAGGCAAGTGGAAGTGAACGAATGGAGGGTGAATGAGGATGAGTCCATGAGTGATCATCGATACATTCACTTCAACGTAAAAGGGGGTATGAAAGAAGAACGAACAAAATGGCTGTATGATTTTGCAAGAACGGATTGGATAGATTTTAGAAAGGAAATTGCAGAATACGAAGAAGATGATGATCTGACTGAAATTGAACGGGTGGTGGAGAGATTCAGTAATTACTGCCAGAGAGCTTGTAAGAAACATATAAGACGAATTAGAGTGTTTGAAGGAAACGAAAGGTGGTGGAACGGTGAACTAGCAAGCTTGAGAAGGAAAATTAAAAAAATGAGGAAAGAATGGCAAGATGAAAATGATGAGGAGGTGAGAGAGAGGCGAAAGGAAGCATATAAAAGAGAGAGGAAGGTGTATAAGAGAATGATAGAGGAGGAGAGGGAAGGAGCTCTTGAAAGGGAACTGCAGAGGCTTTGTGAGGGGGACCCTTGGGACAAAGTCTGGAAATGGATTAGGAGACCGATAAACGAAGATGGTGAAGGAATGGTGAGAATGGAAAATGGCAGGTACACGACGAGTGTGAGGGAGAAGAATGAATATCTGATTGGGAAATACTTCCCCAGAGTGGAAGAGGTAAAGGAGGAAATGCACAGGAGGATTGAGGACAGAGCAAGAGACTATAATCGGGATGATAGAGAAATCGAAGAATGGGAGGTACAGGAGGTAGTGAAAGAGATGAAAAATGGCAAAGCCGTGGGGGGTGATAGGATTCCGAATGAAGCGATGAAAGAGATTGTGAAAGAGAAGTGCAGTTTCTTAACGAAACTGTACAATGAGTGCATGAGAAAGGGAATTTTTCCCAAGTTATGGAAGAGAGCGACTGTGACCTGGATACCGAAAAGGAATGGCGATCCTCGACCGATCTGCCTGTTACCCACTCTGGGAAGAGTATATGACAGGCTGATCAACGGGAGGGTCCAGCATTTCATGGAGGCTGAAGGGAAGTACGACAGGGAGCAGTATGGATTCCGAAGTGGAAGAGATACGGGGATGGCTGTAAAGAGAATGATTGAAGTGATTGAGCAGAATAAAAGGGAAGGGCGACATAGTATGGTGGTGGCCCTGGACCTGAGCAATGCGTTTAATATGGCATGGGGGCCCTCTATCGACAAGGAAATGGAAAGAATGGGAATGTATGGAAATGTAAGAAGGGTATGTGAGGATTTCTTAGGAAACAGAGTGATTGAAAGTGGGGGAGTGGTTTCCAAAATTGATAGAGGATGTCCACAGGGCTCCAGTTTAGGACCAACGCTATGGCTGATAGTGATGGAAGGATGGTTTAGACGAATGAACAAGCTAAATAGCTTGATGCAAGAGGAGGTAGGAAGAGTGGATCTGGAAGGAGGCAAGGTCTGCCATGCGCAGGCTTTCGCTGACGACCAGATTCTAATACTGAGCGGGGAATCCGTAAAGAAGATTGAAGGTAGATGGGAACGAGCGAAAGAAGAATGCGAGCAGTGGGAGAGGGAAAATCTGCTCCGCTATAATGCGGAAAAAACCGAAGCAATGTTTGTGGGAATGAGAGGAATAATAAGAGAACCACGGATTAGAATGGGAGGCGGGATTGTGGACATGGGAGATGCAGTGAAGGTCCTGGGGATTGTGGTGGACAAGACATTTAGATTCATCGACCATGTTAAGAGTGTGAGGAAAAAAGTGGGAGAGACCTGTACCAGGGTGATTGCGATGCTGAAAAGGAAATACGGAGCGAATGAAAATTTGATAAAAATTATATATGAAAGGGTGATGCGAATGGCAATAATGTATGGTGTTGAGATCTGGGGGAGTAGAGCGAATGACAGCAGAATAGTGAGACACCTAAGGGCCACCCAAAGAATGGTACTTCTTGGTCTCCAGAGGGCTTATAGGACAACTCCTACAGCCGCTCTGGAGGTCCTGAGTGGCATACCGCCGCTTGAGGTACTAGCGGGGGTCCTTCACCTTGACAAAACAGAAGAGATGAAGAGAAAAGAAACACAAGGAGCACTAAGGCCACACCCAGCGTTTAGAGTGAGGACAGAGAGGGTATGGGAGGCACAAATCGAAAATGAGAGTGAGATTGTGGGTTATTCGGACGCGAGTAGAGACGAAGAAGGGAGAGTGGGAATAGCTGGAGTAATTGAGGGAATATTCGGAGAAGGAAGATTTGAAGAAAGAATTGCGGATGGCATCCCCGTGGGAGTGGCGGAAGCCATTGCCATGGGAAAAGCCATCCAGATGATTGAGAGAAGAGTGATTGAGAGAAGAGTGAATGAGGAGGGAATGAGGCCACGAGAGAGAATGCAGGTATCCATCGTCACGGATAGCCTGCAGACTCTCGAGAGGTTGAAGAAAGGAGGGGCGAAAGAAAGAGAGATAGTTGAGATAAAATTGAGTATCGAGAGACTGAATAGGATGAGAGTTGAATGTATTATCATGTGGAGGAGAAAGGGTGAGGAAATAGAAAAAATAAAATGGTGGATGAAAGTGCAAAAAGGGCAAGAATGAGAGAAGAAATAGAAGGGGGAGAAATTTGGATTGATCGGAGAGGGAGAAAAGCAAGAACGAGACAAAGAGTAATAGAGGAATGGCAGAAAAGATGGGAAGATGGAGAAACTGGAAGAACCCTCTTCGGGGTATGTTCGGAAGTGGGTTATACCGCCTTGGGATTATCCTTTAAAGGAGTGCAGATGGCGACAGGACATGGAAATTTTCTGGGATACCTTAAAAGGTTTCGCTTGAGGGATGTAGATGGGGAGTGCGAATGCGGAAGAGGAGAGGAAAATAGTGAGCATGTAAGGTTTGTATGTGAAAGAATGGATAGGGAAGAAGGGAGAAGGTTTGTGAGGAATGAATGGGGTCATCTGGAAGTACAAATGAGAGAAAATAAGGTAGTACAAGAGGAACAAGTGAGGAAATGGAACGAGTGGGCAGAGAGAGTGATGATGACTGAAGAATTGCATGTGTGAGGGTTGCCTTCCAGGTATTATAGATAATGTATATCTGTATATATATGTATATATAAACATTTTATTAGATAGTATTGTAGGATAGAGATTATGTTTGCTCAAAGCCGCAAGGCGGGGGAGCTAATAAAGTAAAGTAAAGTGTATTGAACCACCCAGGGCCGGAGCGAGCGGGGGGAGTCATTTAAAAGGGGGCGCCGCCCGGCACGCGCAAAAATATGAATATCGGTATTCACATATTCACATTTATTCTCATTATTTCTTTCTTCTTAATTTCGATTCAAACCAGTAACTATTTTTGATCATTTACTAATCGCTGAGAGTGTCAACGTAATAAATAACCCGGCCCATCCCCAACTAAAAAAATGCGCAATGCGCCCCCATCCGACGTTAAGTAGCAAGGGTACTATATCGGCCTAGAAGCAAGGGCTTTGCTTTATCTAATACGGAGTATAAATACAGGGTGTAATCAGTTTCATGTCATTAAAAAAAACTGGTAATGGGGACCGACTAGACAAACAAAAAACCTTTATGACTTTTCCCTCTAGGGGCACTTTGAAAAAAACTGACCTAGGTCAACTTCTTTAATATTTTTTTAAATATTAATGCAGAAAATAATTGAGAACCACTGCTTCTCTTGGTCAATGAACTTGTAGTTCCCAATTATATAAGTTTCAAATTGTCATAAAAAAGTGCAAAGGCCTTAGATCATCGACCGCCTTTGATGGACCGCCTTAACCGAACTGAGGCAATTATAAAGAGGTAAATAATTCGTTATCTTTACCTGCACAACTGCAAGCAAATAATGACCGTAGAAGTTTAAACAGAGCATTTCTTTACATGTGTGTCTTTTAATTTGGAACAAAATATTGGATTAATGTTCATAATTTAGAATATTTGAATGTGATTTATTAACGTTTGTAACATAAATGAGTGTCCTGGGTTAAAAGCTTACCACCTAAGTAGGTAAATTATTCGAAATCTGCATCTGCATCAATACACAATACGTCGAATTAATTACATACGTACTCCGTTGAACACTAAACAACAAACTATCAACTAACGTTGTCAATAAAGAAAAATAAAAGAAAAACTTGGTCCAAAATCCAAAACGGAATACAAAAAGAATGAACAAGTAAGTTATGTCTGTACGTAATCAATAATTTAACGACTTGAACGGTAAAGTCAATAAAATAAATCTTCACTATAAATACACAGCGACCCGAAATTCGAAACTAACGAAAACAACGAACGGCGGATTGGACGTGAGTACACATAACGAAACACCCACAGAAACTAAAATATTGCACAATGGAGAGTCAGAGTATAGTTTTCTTCAGATCAGATCTACTAAACATTCAGAAAACGTCGACGTCTTTCATCTTATTTACCGCACCGCTAAAGACCGCCGACATTTTAAGCTATCTACACAAATATTGAATATCATAGGCAAAGACACGCGCGACGATCTAAACCTACCTCAATATTCCAGGAGTTCTCAAAAGATTTTATTAATAATTGGCGATATTCTTGTTTATTATTTTTCTCCAAAACTATGAGTTTTAGACCCCATGTTATATAAGGTTTTTTTTTTGTTTGTCTTGTCGTTCCCTACCACCAGTTTTTTTAATGACATGAAACTAATTACACCCTGTATATACATTTATATTACATTACTTTCTTTGTCTGTTTCGTACAGCGTTTGAATTAAACATTGAACGGGCCGCGGCCAGTTGCATCACTTCAAGATGTTATAGATATACTGACAGCTAAACTTCACATGCTAGCAACGTTACGTATAATACGGGAGCTCATCGACAAAAGTGGATCGGGCACCGCAGCTGCCGCGGCTTGGTGGATTTTCCCTCAACGGCATGTCACGATTAAATTCGGAGAAAATTCAGGCACATTTTTTGGGCAGAAATAAGCATCTTTTGTCTCATGGTGTTTTTTTCCAAAGCACTTTAAAGAAAAGATTTAAGCGACAAAATTTGTTTATTTTTGTCTAAATATGCCTGAATGTTTTGGAATTTTTTTGAAGAAATGAAAAAAAAGAATTTAGGGAAATTCTTGGCCGAAATTATATGTCTAAAAAAATCTGAAAACCGGCAGGTATGTTCTTTCGACAAAAATAAGCCATTTTTGGCTCTTGTACTTTTTCTCTAAAACGCTTCTTTCCCCCTAAACAAATCTAGTCTATGAATTCTTCTTCTTGTTATTTCTCTTTCGGGAGAAGGAAGCACTTTGAGAAAAAATACCAAGAGACAAAAGATGCTTATTTTTTCAGAATTTTTTGGCAACATTTAAGCGGTCCTTCGTCTTTTGCCTCTTTCTCGAAGAGGGCGCGGTTACGTGACATGCCGTTGGAGGGAAATGGTACCTACAGATGCCTACAATATCTCCACCAAGCTGCGGCAACTGCGGTGCCCGATCGACTTTTGTCGATGGGCTCCGTACTAATAATTCAATTTGTTTATGTAATTGCATCTAATGAACGGTCATTTAGCCAACTAAAAATTGTAAAAAATCTACTTAGAACCACTATGAGTGATGATAGACTGAATGATCTTTTATTATTAAAATGTGAAAAAGATTTGGCATATTCCTTGGATCATTCAAAGTTGAAGGAAGGTCGAATTAAAATTAATTAATTTTTAATAAGTGTCTACACAAAACACAAAAATGCAATCCATGTATAATAACTAGCTTTAGATTACCTATATTAAGTTAGATTTTGGGGGCGCTAAAATAGTCACCCCCCCCCCCCCAAAAATGATCGACGTTGCTACGGCTCTGGGACCACCTCGTCCAATCCACCGGTCAGATTTATTTCTGACAATAAAACTTACTTGCCTTGATAAACATAAATCTTATTTTTTGCATTATTAGAATTTTCAATTGTTATTGCCATTACACATTGGATATTTACAATAATTCCTAAATTATTTTTCCATAAAATGTTTTGTTTCCTATATCAGTTACGGAGATGTGCTACTTCCACGTTCAATTCTTAATTACTCTCAAACAGTGAGACCAAATAAAAAATGATAGAAACAAAAGTTGTTTATTTTCTAGAGCAGAAAATTATTCTGTAAAAATAAGGGTAAATAGAATAAAAAACCGAAGTTGACCTTCGAATGACCTTGCAGTTCTCCTCCAAGCTTTAAAAAAATATAGCCATTAGATCCCATTGTTTAGAAGATGAAATATTGCCTGAAACATTTTTCTCCAAAATTCTATATTTTCAAGTTATTCGCGTTTGTCAACTTAAATACCCCACACGGTACCTATAGCTTAAACATATCTGGCAGCAGTGTCTTCTCAAGTTTCAATAAGTAAAACATTTCTGGCGGGAAATGGGACCTTCGAGTAGCCTCCGAAAAAGCAAAACTATTTGAATACAACACTCGACGCACGTTTTGAGAACCACGGAGGCATCATCGAGAGATGATTAAAACTGAAGTACAACTAAAATTATGCCTACATTCGGCGTTTTTCACCGTTCCAATTCAGTGTAGAAGCAAGGGCTTTGCTTTATCAGTGTAGGTGATGATTTATTCTGCAGTGCCCAGTGTATAGACCAATTAGAGTTCTTAGGTGTAGCTATTTAACTCCAATTGTTTCTGCACTATTGACTTCAAGGGGTATGCAATAAACTCCTTTGAGTGATCCTGGTAGTTCCTGCCAGTGCTGGATTCTTTTCAAATCAGGATAGGATAGCAACCTTTGCAGAGTTTGCAGATATGTCAAGTGCCGGTTCTGGTCCTTATTTGGTTGCCGCGCCTTCTCTGGCCAAAAATCAGCAGCTTCATCCATGCCAAAGTGGCCCGGTATCTAGATCAGAGTCAGTTTGCTGTTTCTGCCCTGTCGAGTAAGAGCTTCTTGGCACTTTCAAACCATTTTAGAGTTACAACGGTACGATCCAAGGGCTTTAAGAGCCGCTGTCTGAAAATATTTTTATTGATCTGTTCTAGCCTCAGTGCACGCAACTCCTGGCATGGATTTCTGCTTGAAATATAGTCGCATTATCACCCAGACTCGAAGTTATTCTTACTATTGGTTTGCGACTATATATACCAGCTCCAGTTCCCTCAGGTGTTTTGGAGACGTCTGTGAACCAACAACTGTCTACCCTTTGTAGCTCAGCTTTGTTTCGATCCCATTCGTCTTCCAGGAAGAAGGACTTTAAACGGCAACTCTTGGTTGATCAAGGTAGGTAGTACATCTGAAGGCATTCTCAGGATGCTGTGACAGCATAAGTCGTTCAACAGCCTGTTGTGCACCATGAGCACCATGATGCTAGCCTGCAGCATATTAGTTACCGCTTGATGGATTCTATATGTTGCCCACCTGACTTCTCTCTCGAGGTAAATATGGAGAGGAGGTAGTACCAGAAGGACTTTCAGAGCAGCTGACGGCGTGATACTTATTGCACCAGTTATTGCCAAGCATGCAATCCAGAGAGTTTGGCTTTGGTTGTTTGTTGTAGCCCTATCGACCACCAAACTATTGAGGCATACGCTATCATTGGTCTAATGATTTTCATTTGAAACTTTTTGTATGTGAAAAATATACCGAATGCTGTCGCGATTATTCGATGACACAGTAAATATAGTAATAGACACTGAATGTAAACTGATTTTCGTTTTCGCATCAATGCGCGAGCGGTAGCAGCAATGTATAATGATAGTAGACTATTTCCTCTTATTTAAATTTGTTTTATATAATAATATGAATTTGTTTAACGAATTTCACCAAGTTTTTTTCGTTATCATATAATTTTCTAATAATTTTGTTGACTTATTTATTAACTTTAATTACGTTATTAAAGAAATAACAAACACCCAGAATACAGTGCAGTGCATTTAGATGAACTCCACGGATTTGAACGAAACTTTTTGCAATGTAGTCTGAAAATAACCAATTTAAAAGTTTACCCATTATAAATGTGTGCAAATTAAAATACTTTGAAAAACTCAAAAAAGTTAATGTTTTGTTAAAAAAGAATTGAAACTGTAATGACCATTTCTTCTTCTTCTTCTTCCTTCTTGACTCTAGGCGAATCGCCTGTTTATTTTTCGCCAACTTGCCTATTGCTCTGCTCCTACACTCCTACATCCTAGTGGTGATTTATCACGAGCAATTTTTACTATTCTCCCATCGTCCATCCTATGTGTGCATTCCACTCTTTTTTTCTCTTTGATACCCAGACATTAATGTCTTCTATTTTACACGGATTTCTTACAGTTTCACTTCTTTTCCTGTCTAATAATAATAAAACTTTGGCCGTCGGCGTGATGAAAAGGAATATCATCGCGATTTTGAACATTTTCTTTTGTGTGTGTCAGTGTACCTTCTTATTCAACATCGTCTTCGGCGTCTTATGATGAATAAATTAAAAATGAAATAAGAAAACAATTATTTTCTCGTTTAACTAGTTCTAACTCAAAAATTGGCCAATGAATTTATCTCAAATTTTTATCGTATAGTCACTAAAGTCACTACATATTTGATAATAGAAAATGCTATTAGGAAGGCCAAATTTTGATAAGTGTAGAAAATATGATTTTTTTTAGCTGCCGATAATGCCGAGAATTTGCAGGGGTAAATATGGCTGACGGGAAACTTTCTTATCTGGGAAGAATGGAGGAAACTTTTGTACTTCTTTTCTAGGATAAGCAATATTCGGGATAATCGCAGTGAAAAGATTTTGAAAATTAATTAAAATTATAAGCATAGCTTATGGAATAAAACAACTTGCGGAGTGAGCATAATTTTAGTTGTAGTTTAGTATCAATCATCTCAGAATGATGTCAACATGATTGGCGAAATATGCGGCGAGTGTTAATATCTGAGTGCTACGCTCGACTGT
Source organism: Stenurella melanura (assembly GCA_963583905.1). Classification (NCBI taxonomy): domain Eukaryota; kingdom Metazoa; phylum Arthropoda; class Insecta; order Coleoptera; family Cerambycidae; genus Stenurella; species Stenurella melanura. The sequence continues at coordinate 103,044,456 of OY757312.1, forward strand.
TTGGTAATTGTGGAAATTAATTCAGAGACAGTAAAACATTAACTTTCAGGCGGCAGCTCTAAAAAGCGATGGAACTAAAAGAGGATCAACGAGTAACGGCACGCAGCATCACAGTACGACATTATCTTAATAGATGTCGGCCGATAGAAAAACTCGACGAAGCCATCAGTTTGAAAAAATGTTTGCCACGATATCGACACTGAAATCCAAATATTTAATATTGTGGTGGTAATTTCAAAGACACTCGCTGATGGCACTTAACCAGGTGGAGCTTAAAATACAAAATAGCACAGTTATTTTCAAGCAGGAAGAATTTATAAAATAAGTTGTTCAGGCTGAAAACTTTATTGTGACCACAACTGTACTATGTACAGGGTGGGCCATTAATAATAGGCCATAGTGCAGGGGTAGATTCTTTTGGCCAAAATATGAGGATATAACCTAATATGCTTTAGTAAAATGTTGCCGTGGAAAAAGATACAGGGTGTCAAAATTAAAATTTTTCTTTCGTTTTCTTTGCAATAATTCAATAGCCTCTGACCGATCTTCGCCAAATTTGCTAGAGGGATTTTTTTATTCTAAGAAACAGTAAAAATTTGAATAATTTTTTGAAAGACAAAATTCAAATTTAATGAAACAAAGCGTATTTATTGGAAAGTGTGCTTTGGTTACGTTTTAGTTCTGTGATGTACGTCATTTAATCATTTTATTTTGTTCTTGTGTTCCTCGAGCTAATTTCTTTAATTTCTTTATTTAAAATGCCTCGACATATTAATTTTTCAAATAGGGAAATGGGAGATATGGTGTTTACGTACAAAAAAATTTTAGCGGACGTGCTGCAGCAAGGAGATACTCATTTCAATATCCGACTAGAATACAGGCAGACCATAAGATTTTCAAAGATCTGTTTCGTCGTTTGGGAGAAACGGGTTCATTTCGCCATAGAGATGATGTAGGACGACCGAAACGAATTACTCCAGATTAAGAACTAGAATTTTTAGTTCGTGTGGATGAAGATCCTCAAGTCAGCTTAAGTCGTTTATCAGCGGCAACAATATGTTTCAGGAGTCTTACGCAAATAATGCTTCTACCCATATCACTGCACTCCTGTACACAATTTACTTCGAAGGGATCTTCTACAAAGGCTACAATTTTGTCAATTTGTTCTAAATAAGCATAACAGGGATCGACATTTTGTTAAGAACATTTTATTTACCGACGGAGCAACTTTTACTCGCCGAGGCGTTTTTAACTGGAGAAATACCCATTACTGGGAAGTAGGAAATCCTCATGCCGTTAAAGAAAGGCATTTTCAGCACGAATTTAAGATTAACGTTTGGTGTGTTATTATGGGCGATCAGTTATTGGGACCACTTGTCCTTCCTCTAAATTTAAATGGACAGTCTTATCTGTTTTTTCTTCAAAATACTCTTGCTGATATATCACATTCTTTCATGCTAGATATATGGAACAAAATGTGACTTATGCAAGATGGAGCTCCTCCTCGTTTGTCCATTGAAGTCAGGAATTATCTTGATGAGACTTTCCCACGCAGATGGATCGATCGAGGAAGTGAGTTTGCTTGGCCACCAATGAGTCCTGATTATAATCCTTTGGATTATTATGTGTGGGGACATATGAAGTCATTAGTCTATGCAAATACTATCAATTCAAGAGAAGTACTGTGGGACAAAATACAAAATGCAGCCAATTTTATTAGATCACAGGAAAATGTATTTTTCAATGTAAGAAAATCTTTTATGAAAAGAATTAGAAAAGGCATAGAAGTAGGTGGAGATCATATCCAAAATTTACTCTAGGTTGCAGCAATGAGGATTTTGCATGAGTGGAAAATTTATACAATAAATACTAATGTCATTAAGTCAACTTTTATGTTATTTTACTTCCACATCCACGTAGTGGATTGGAAGTATAGTAATCGCAAAAAAAAATTCAAAAATTTTTATTCGTGAAATAGGTTTAGAATGTCATGAAACGTCGAGATTTTAAATTTGAGCGAAAAAAAAATTTTCTGTCTGTCTGTCTGTCTGTCGATCTGTCTGTCTGTCTGTAACTTTTTTTTGTCCGCACGTTTTCTCCGGAACGGTTTAAGATATTGACTTGAAATTTTGTACACGTATATATTATAACGAGATCTGGAACTGGATTGTTTTTTAAGGATATCCGGTGAAGGGTTGGGGGTTAAATAGGGCTAAATAGGGGAAAATAAGTAAAGCAAGCTTGTAAGAGTACAGAAACTTGAAATTCGGTGTATGTACTAGAAGTTAAGGCCTCATATTTTTTTAATAATATTTTTCAACCCCCCACCACCCCTACCCCATTAATGGGGTTGATAAAATAAAGTTGAGATATTCATTTGAAATTTCGTACACGTATATATTATAACGACGTCTGGAATTAGATTATATTTTGAGATGATTCCGTTGAAGGGTTGGGGGTTAATTTGGGGTAAATAGGAGAATATAAGTAAAACAAGTAACAAACAAGAGTACAGAAACTTGAAATTCGGTGTATGTACTAGAAGCCAAAGCGTCAGATTTTTTTTATAATATTTTTCAACCCCCACCACCCCTACTCCAATATGATAAAATAAAATTGAGATATTCATTTGAAATTTGGTACACGTATCCCACATAGCACGCGATATGAAATGAACATTCAAAACTCATTGTCTACATTCAAACGATATTCAGAACTTCTTTTACATATAGCCGTAATATACGTTTCGCGACGTACTTATATCAATATAGGAAAGATATTGCCAGTACGTTGTACGATATTCCTATATATACCTACAATATACATGAAATAATGTTGATTCTGCGGTATACAGAGAATATTGTACGAATCTTCTCAAAAATTTGCTGATGTGTCAAATATTATATAGATATACAATAGGCAATATTTATGCTACGTACTTAATTCAATCTCTTTACAATTTACAAATGGAATATTTTTACAACATGATATTTTTGTATACTGTAGATATATACAAAAAGCTATATTAATTTTGAAATCTTTAACAAATATCACATAAACATTTAATGGATAATATATGTGTACCATATCATATATACCCTGATAATGTACCAGTCGAACATTTCTGCAACATGAAATTCATGTTTGTATTTTTAATATTCAAAACATTACATTCAAAAGTTGAACACATGTACACTACAGCTGTATGCAATAAAACCCAAATTGAATTTTAGAATGGGGTGTAAACATTTTGAGCCACGTAAATTATGTAAAGCCACCGACAAAGCAGTTTTAGCAACATTGCAACCGAAACTTGAAACAATATAGCCCTATAGTAATATTGCACAGCAATGTTACATTTTGCAAAGGACCAACAAGATTTATGCGGTTTCTGATTGATTTTGACAGCATAATGCTGCATGCATTTGGGCCATATTACATAAAAAAATATGGTAAAGTTAAATATTAATTCTACGGCAGTCTTGTTGAAATATTGCCTTGTGCGGTGTTGGTATAGTACCTATCTACCTCATAACAAAAACAAATATTTCTCTATCTAGTTTTGGTTTAAGTACATTTATAATCATCCCCTGTGGTGAATGGCATACGTTTTATAAATTTTAAATCGTTGGTTAAAATTGTAGATATGAAATATGATTTAAATTTTGAATCCAGACTTTGGACTTGTGATCGTATATTAAATAATAATGAATAATAAAAATGGTAACATATTCATCCCTTTTTCAATTTTCCTACTGTATTTAATTAATTAATAACTATCGGCATTTCTTAAGCAGGTAGTTCGTACTTGAGAAATGATTATTTAATTACATTTTATCGTTATATTTAGATTTCCGTTTTCCATGTCGTTACAATCATCCCCTTGTCGAATTTTTGAAATGCGCGCCACGGTCCTTAGATTAGTGCGCATGCTGTAATTTGCCATCACAGGCCACAAGCTGTCAAATGTCGATTTCAATTTGTTTGTGTTTTGTTTTCCCGTGATTATTAATTATTAGTCCAAGTGTAGGTACCTTAATTATTGTATTGCAGTAAGTATTTTACAATCGTACACAATACAACTACCTACCACATAGTTTTAAGGATGGCCCCCCCCTTGTTGTCATTTTCAGATATTTTATATTCAGATACTAAAGTTTAATGTATCTCTTTGTACTTACCTATATTATAATTGTAGCATACTTTATTAGTTGTTATAATAATGACGGCGTTTGTAGGCACCAATTTCTTGAAAAGAAGCGGAGGTAGTCTAATTCGGAATGGTAACACTCTTCGAAAAGAAAGTTTGGTGGTCATCATTCAAACGGAACCAATTTGACAAATCATTGAAAACCAGGAGAAATCCCAGATGAATCTTGGACACTTTACGGGGTGTTTAAATCTTATTTTTAAGAAGGTAGGTTCGATCTATTTCAATATTAAGATGCTTTTGTTTATTTAAATCACAACCATTGGTTCTAATTACAACATACGAGTTGTTATATTTATTCGTATTAATTTGCTTTATATCTATTTCAGAGGATTATAAAAAGCTGCAATTAGGTAAATGGAAAAGATCAGGAAGCACATCTGATGTACAGAGTGAACAGAAACAAATCAAGGGACTATATGTACAAAAAGCATATTAGTCCTCCGAAAAAATTATTATTGTCAGATGAACATAGTGATATCGAAGAACGTATTGGAAGCCGGCGACTTCCCAAAGTGAAAGAAATGTTGTCCTTACTAGAAGCTGAAAGAGAATATGTTGTTCTTCTAATAACGCTGGTAGGCATTTAAAATCACAAACACAAATATTTCCGAGTTCCAAAAAAATTCATATACCTATGTTTTGTTTTATGATAATATCAATTTGTTTAATTTATTTTTGATTATTTTTATTTTTTTCTGTAAGATGTGTTTATATTTATTAATTTCATCAAGGACAGTTTTTAAAGTGAAATACCTATTCAAATATAATTAATTGTTTTTTCTTTTATAGTTGGAACTAGCTCGTGTATCCCCACCTCCTCTACTCAGGAAAAAAATACCTTCTCCCAAAAATTGGAAAAGCCAAAAGAAAGTATTCAGCCAATAGGAGCAATCACAGGTGATGTGTTAAGAATGCCAAGTGGAGTTTCGCAATTATAAGTAGCACCATCGGCAACACCTGGACACTGGTTTTGAAAATGTAAGCCCTCCAGTTTTTACTATTTTTTACTTACTGGCAAAATATTTTTTATAGTAAAATACGACAGTTTATAAGTAACATTTTTTTTGTTAAAAAAATATCGATCAGTTCATAAGTTGCAAAGCACATTTTTTTTGTTTAAAAAATGTCGATTTAAATTCTTGGCACAATTGTTATTTATTATTGCAATTGCATTTTGTAACAAAAAATAAAAATATATTTAAAGTAACACAACTGTTTTAATTATAACTCTTCCTATTTTATAATTTAAGATACATAATTGTTACGACGATGTAAAGTAGTTAATAGAATAAAGTCATCTTTTGCTCTGAACAATTTAAAACATGATTTGAATTAGATAAAACTTTAAGGCAACATAATATGATTATCAGACTTTCGTAAATAACATGTTAATATGACTATTAAAGCTGAAGTTTTCAGAGTGATAAATGTGTGATTTTAAAATGGTTTATAACAGATCTTATTATTAACGTAAAATTATTTTTTTTGCATATGATATTCTTGGGCCTTTGTAAAGTATTGTTATGGCAAATGCAGTTTTATTGGTATGTTTATTTCGAGGTTTATTTAGCATTTGTGTGCTCCATTCAACAAAATTTGATCAATAAAACATGCTCGAGTTTAACTGAAAAGTAATGGTAAAAACAAATTTTCCATGCAGTGTACATTGTGAGAAGCAATAAATATATATTTCGAAATATCTACAATATTTTTTCAGCATAGATGCAGATCTACAAGACGTATGTGTACGATATGCTGTGGGATGAGAACAACCATTAGTATACAGGGTGTCCCAGTAAAAAGTCTCAGGTCGGATATCTTCTAAACAAATAGAGACGTTTTAATTCTGTAAAAGCCAGTTTGTAGCACATAAATAGTGCTTCAGTTTTGAATATAAATGAATGGTTTTTGAATATATCAATATGTAGATGGCGCTGGGCTCTAAATAAATCTTATTTCTTTGGGAGAAACTTTAAAATCTGGTTTCTAAGTAGATTTTGTTCTTAAGAAAAAAGGCAAATCTAGCCGTTTTTGAGATGTGTCCAAATATTGCCATTTGTTCCTATTGAATAGTTGTAATCTCTGAAAGATTTCTTTAGTCTTTAAAGGGGACAATCTGTATTTCATAAACTATGAAATTTTTATTTATATGAAAGTGCCTTCAATATGCTTTTCTTTTAAAATCACTTAAATAGTGAAATGTTTCGGAAATAATTATTTAACAGGAGCAAATGGCAACGTTTGGATACAAATATCTCAAAAACAGTTGGATTTTTTTTAAAAACAATATTTACTTAGAAATGCATTTCCCTTTACACAAACAACATTTCAAAGTTCCTCCCGTCGAAATATTTCTTGCTCAGTGTCATATATGTATTAAAAATGATTTATATTTAATACTGAAGCACTCTTTATGTACTACAAACTGACTTTTACAGAATTAAAATATCTCTATTCATCTAGAAGATATCCAGCATGGGAGTTTTATTGGGACACCCTGTATAATCTATTTTGAATAAGTATTAAACATTTATTCAATATACTAATGTTTCCTTGCAATATTGAAAGTATACATGGATAATATTGCCTATGTGTAGGGAACACATTTGTGTATATTATAACTATATTGTAAAATAAATGTTTATTTCAGAATATGTTTATAATGTGTCACCAACATGTGTGTGTATATTGCAGAAATATGTATAGTATGTGAAAACCTGTGACAAAACAACCAGTATACAACTTATTTTGAATCAGTATTAAATATTTATTCAATATACCATTGTTGTTTTGCAATATACATTGTATATTGAAAGTATACATGGATAATGTTGCATGTATGTACGGAAAAGGTTTGCGTATATTGTAACTATATTATAGAATGAATGTACATTTCAGAATATGTTTACAACGTGTCAGCAACATACATATGAATATTGCAGGAGTATGTATACAATGTGAAAACCTGTGACAAAACAACCAGTATACAACTTATTTTGAATTAGTTTCAAATATTTATGCAATATACTAATTTTATTTTGGAATATGTATAGTATATCGTAGGAATATGAAAATGCTAATTGGGATGTATTATAACGACATCTGGAACTACATTATAATTTGAGATGATTCCGTAGAAGGGTTGGGGATAACAGGAGGACTAGGGGAAAATGAGTAAATCAAGCTGGTAAGAGTACAGAAATTTGGGATTCGGTGTATATGCTAGAAACCAAGGCCTCAGATTTCTTTCTAATATTTTTCAAACTCCACCACCTCCGCTTCATTATTAATGGGATTGATAACATCAAATTGAGATATTCACTTGAAAGTTAGTACACGTATGTATTGTAGTGACATCTGATTGAGATGACTGCAGTGAAGGGGTGAGAAGTGGTAGGTTGTGTATAGTGGAAAATAAGTAGGGTAAACTAGAAGCTTCATTTTTGACGTATATGATAGAAACCAATTCCTCAAACTTTTCTATGACATCTGCCACAAATATTAAAATTCTATGACCAATAATTTCCACATACTAGAGTGCAAATATAGTCAAGATGTTTCCTGTAAAGTGACTTGGATGAAGAATCTGGATGTGGAAGTAGTGATTCCTTAGGCAGCGGTTTTTTGGTCTTCTAATAAGATTAGATCCTTATTTGACACAATTTCTTGATTTATGTATTTATCTCCATACCATGAAAATAATCCATTAGTTCATAAGAAAGTGAGAAAGAATTTATACTATTATTGCAATTTTGTTTTCCTTTACGTTTTGTCCTTTTTTTCAATAAATACACCTTGTTTCATTAAAGAATTTGTCTTTCAAAACATTATTCAAATGTTTAACGGCAATTTCCTCGAAAACGGTTGGAGTTATCAAGTTCTACCAAGTGTACCTTTTATACGTGGAAATGACGCCCTCATCATATTTTCTGGCCAGAAGTACCACAACGTTTCGTCCAAAAAAATATGAAAAAAAAACATCATCAGATACAGATCCTGGGGCGCCCCCTATGATCTAACGTGATGTAATACATAGATTATTGTTTCTTAGAATGAAAGTTCCTCTAGCAATTTTGGCAAAGATCAGTCAAGAGGCTGTTGAGTTATTGCAAAGAAAATAATTTGAATTTTGATACCCTGTATCTTTTTCCACAGCAACATTTTACTAAAGCATATTTTGTTATATCCTCATATTTTGGCCCAAAGAATCTACCTCTCATTGAATTAGAAGGTAGGGAGAAGCTGTCACGTGATCAAAAACGGCTTCATTTCGCCATCTTGTTACTACTTTTCCGTCAAATAGTGACAGTTTGTTTTCCGTGCGATCTATTGTGATTTTTACTGATAGTTTGTTAAATTTTAGACAATAAACATTAAAAGGAGTATGGTGTCGTGTGCTAAAAGAAGTTGCTCTTCTAGAGATGGCGTTGACAAAAAAAAATTAATGGGAATAACATTTCATAGGTAGTGTAAACAACAAACAGAGCCGTATTAAAAAAAAGCTAAGTAAATGTTTTTTTAATATACTCAGATTATATATTTCGTAGAATAGAAACAAATGGTTTATTTTAGGATTGCACATTTTATATGTATATCAAGGTAAATAAAATTTGTTAAAACTCTTGCATTTATTGAATTGAACATTTATTTACGCTATCCAGATAGACCGTCTCGTCGGGGTACAAAGTTATTATTATTTTAATTGGTCCGGGTCTGGCAAAACCACCATATTGTTACTACATTTAGCCACGCCTACTGATGCCGTTTCTGTATAAAAAATTTGTATAGGATGTCTTCTCCCTACCTTCTAACACAATGCTACATCTGCACGATGGCCTATTATTAATGGTCCACCCTGTATACACGTTACTTTGAGATGAGGTATAAAACTTATATTATTTTGATGCCATTCTTTATATATGAAATTACTTACGTTTAGTGTATCTCCGGATTTTAAGGAAGACTTTTTAACAACCTGACGAAAAGCTTTGGTTCTATCTTCAGTATGCATTACCCTTGATCTTCTTGTAAAAACTGGAGGCGGTGATTTAGTACGATATTTTACTTGTTTACGTACGTAGGGTGACGTAATACGGGATGTGGAAGCGGTGTCAGTATTATGTTGGCGAGGTGATAAGCTGAAATAAAAAATAGTTCATCACCACAAAAATAATCATAACACCGCTCTATTAATACTAATATAAATAAAGTACTTACGCACGGGTGAAATATGATTCAGCGGAAACTGGTATTCCTGAAAATCCATTTCCTGGATGTATTCTGTTTCTTGTCTTATTTTTGGCTCTGCGTTCGGCGTATGATTCTGAATTTATCACAACTCCATCATTTGTCGCGGCAACAATTTCCCTTCTTTTTCTCGATGATACTTCTTCATCAATGGGAGATAATGACCTAATATCGTGAGTGTTAACAAGTTGCTCCATACTGGTATCTATTACACCAGTTTTGTTAAGCGCCTGATCATCATAACTATCATATTCAAAGTAATCAGGTGGTTCATCAGGTTTCACAAGTTCAGGATCGATTTCCATGTCTCCTTCTTGGTCCTCATCGTAGATCTTGAAATAAATTCATAATTACATAAGTATAAACTTTCTTACTGCTACTTCATGAATGGATTTTTTAAATCTACTAATAGTACATGAGCCAACGTGCAATGGCGTGATACATTTGTCATAGCTAGAGACGTGATTAACCCTTTGCCTTAGAGCATGGCAGACAAGAGAAGTTATATGAGAGAATTATCTTCGCGGTGGAAACTTAATTCATTAAAGAAAGTAATTGTTTAAAAAATAGCTTGACATTTAATTATCATGGCTTAAAATCAGACACCTCGCAGGTTTAAAATGTCTACCATCGTACGTCCAACGCCTACATCTGGGCCTCCACTAACAGGGCTGTATCCCGATCATATTTTTACAAAAACTAAGTGGCAATTAATTGATGACAAAAAATCGGCTTAATGCTTCTTTGTCATGCACAGTGACAACGCATAGGTTCAGAATATCTGCTGCTGGACCTCCACTAACCGGGATGCATAGTTTACTGCAGACGTATTGTCCGTAAATATCGGGGTCTTTGATCTTTACCGCAAAGTCAAAAGCGCCGACACTTTTTATACGGATCAGATAGATGAGAAGAAGTATATACCAGTTGTACTTTTGTAATCACTAAGTGGCAAGTAATCGATACGAAAAATATTCGCTTAATACAAATACTTGTAACAATTGTAAGACATTTTGACTTATTTAGTGAAGTTTCCACAATTAAGAAGATTTCTCATATCACTTTCTTTGTCTGCCATGCCCTATTTTTTTTCTGTAGCTTTTTGGCCTTGGAAACTTGTCCTTTAGCCACGTATGTTGTATTTTTCAATTTTGTTTATTATTATTAATTAATTTATTTATCCATTCGTTTATTTATTTTTTTTTATAAACTGTACCTATATACCCTAACAACATCGATATCGGAAGACGAGATGAAGCAACAGGATTTACAACAAAGGTGACACTCTTCTTGCCCAGGGGTCGGTCAGGGCATTTTGAGACATACACAGGTAGACCTCGGATAAATTGGTTATTATTCTACAAAGGTTAGACAGTAGGAGAGACGAAGCTAAGCTATAAATTCCACCAATTGTGCTAAGCGTATTACTTATATTTTAACATTACTTTTATCCAAAAACTCTATGATCAATTTAAATACAAAAAAGTCGTTTGTTATCAATAATATAGAGGGTAGCCACATCGGGTCTATTATTCCTTTTTCTCTTAATTCATTAGAGAGCCACTCGGTACGTACTTAGTTATTTCGACAGTTAAAGAATATATGATTAAGATCACCAAATTTGCCACATATGCAATTAGGGAATTGCAGAAGACCTATTTTATGCAGGTGAGCAGGGAACCTTCCATGATTTGATTTAAGTCTTGCGACTGTAGCTATGATCTTCCTGTTTACTTGGATATACGTGATCCATATGCTTTCCAGTCTTAATTCCATTTTGCTTTTCAATTACTTTTAATGATATGATACACGTCTGTAGGATTATATTGCTGTATGTATTGGCATTGGAAGTCTTGGTAATTTTTTGCAGTATAATCCACTCTCTCATTTCCAGTAATGCCACTATGGGCCTTCACCCATAAAAACTTAACATTGCAATTTTTCTAGTATATCTGTATGAACAGAGACATCATTTCTAGAATGAATGTGTTTACCTTATTTGCCTTTTTCACATGTTTTAAAACTTGAATTACTGACAGAGAGTCCGTACATATGAGAGCATTTTGAATGTTCAGTTCAATAAAAAGAGCTTGTAAGATTGCCACTGCTTCGGCGCTAAAAATTGTGCTGCGTGTGTCCATGAGGTATAATTTTTCTATTTCTAGGCGTGGAATGTATACAGCACAGGCCGTATATTCCTCTGATTTTGAACCATCTGTATAGATAGGTCGATGGTCTGGAAACCTGTCTAAGATTTTCCCGAAACAATTTTTTTCATTATTGTCATAATAAGGTGTAAATTCAATAATTCTCTGACGGGGTTCCCGAAATTAAATAATAGGTCTTTATTATAACGAAAATCGAGTAAAACATTACTATATTTGCACAAAACGTGACTGCAGTTTCAACCCTTTAGGTCATTTTCTAACGATGATTCAACTAAGAATGAAATACAAAAGATTTGGTCCCCATTTAAACATGTTTCTAGAATCCTTTTAAAGAAATATATGCATCTGCTAGGAGAGGGGAATTTTTCTTTGAAAAATATGGAGAGCTTAAGTTTTGTGAGGGTATATTGACAATTCTTACTATCATGGCACCGAGCGTTTGTTTAATGATAAATTTGCTCGCTAAATATTCCCTTCTGAATGCCATGCTCTAAGGAAGAGGATTAATAATGTTTCTAGCTATTACACATGTGTCAGGTAACTGTATACTGGCTCTGGTACTATAAGACAGAGGCTAGAATATTACAAGTAAATTAGGGACATGGTATTTTACAATATGGCTGCCGTTAAAGTGATAAAAATTGCTTTTTTGCGCAGCTGTACCCGAAGTGAGCATTTCGCGTTTTCAAAACAGTCCGTGAAATTCAATTTTAAGGACGTTACCCTTAGTAACGACCGAAAAACTAAAAGTCACTTTGATAATTGACATTTCTAAAATATGACAATAGTCGCGTCATTTTAGCATGAAGAATCTGAAAACCTCTAAAAAAAAGGTACAGGGTCAATTGACTTCATTTTTTCTGCAAAGCGTTCAGAAAGGCATTAAGAAAAAACAGTACCTTTTATTTTTTGGCGGAAATGTTTCGTTTTATTTATTTTTTCCAATAATTGCCCAATATTAATGGCCAATTTAATTAAATTAATTGAAAAATTTATCCTCATACACAGTATTTCATAGAATGAGACGAAAATGCTTACTCGGGGGTTTTTGGGGTCGCTGATCATGAAGTCCAATTTGGAAAATTCAAAACGGCTGACCGGAAATCGGGCCATTTTCCATAAGAAATGAGAATGAATATCTTGGCCTTGAAAATCTGTGCTCTGGGGTTTTGGAGGTCACTGATTATGAATCCGAGGTCTAATTTGGTAAATTCAAAATGGCGGACCGGAAGTAGAGATTTATCAGGAAAAAATCGTGTTTTTTTCGTTCTTGGGGTGAGAATGAGTACTCGGGGGCTTTTGAGGTCGCTGATCATGAATCGGAAGTCCAATATACGAAATTTAAAATAGCGGACCGAAAAAACAGTCATTTTCTCCGGAAAACCTCGTCTTTTTTGCTTTTTTGGACTGGAAGTATGAAAAATACGAGTATTTCCTGAAGAATATACTACTTCCGGTCCGTCATTTTGAATTGCCCCTAATTGGACATCAGATTCGTTATCAGCGATAACGAAAACTTCCGAGTTGCCACTTTCAGCCCAAAAATGAAAAGAATACGAGCTTTCAGGAGGAATAGACTGTCATTTTGGTCCGCCATTTTGAATTTCTTAAACTAGACCTCTGATTCGTGATTAGCGACCTCAGAAACCCAAGAGTACTAATTTTCAGCCCATAAACGAAAAAGATACGAGTTTTTCCTGAGAAATTGACTCTACTTCCAGGCCGCCATTTTGAATTTCCCCTAATTGGACATCAGATCCGTTATCAGCGATAACGTAAACTTCCAAGTTACCACGTTCAGCCCAAGAAAGAAAAGAATACGAGCTTTCCGACGGCCATGATGTCCATTTTCATTTTTTCGGGAAAATGGCTCCATTCCCGGTTCGCCATTTTGAATTTCCCAAATTTGACTTCAGATTCGTGATCAGCGATCCCAAAAAACCCTGAGAAACCATTTTCGTCTAATTCTATGGCATATTGTGTATGATAACAATTTTTTCCATTAATTGAATTAAATTGGCCATTAATATTGGACAATTATTGGACAAAAAAATGAAACCAAAGTTTTCCGCCAAAAAATAAAAGGTACTGTTTTTTTTAAATGCAATTCTGAACTCTTTGTAACAAAAATGAAGGCAATTGATCCTGTACCTTTTTTTAGAGGTAAAATGCCAAAATGACGCGAATACAACCAAAAAGTGTTATTTTTTATCAAACAGAATTAGCATAGTAACTAAGTCGCTGTAACAGTTCTCGTATTGCCACGCTGTTTAGATTTTTCAGGTATTAAATTGGAAAGCGCTGAATTTATAAATGGACTTTTCTAGAATGTGGTCGGAGAAGATTCTTGATTGTTTCTAGATGGATCTAGAGAGTCAAATTCGGAGTATATAAGACGCGATTACCAGCGCGGAAGGGTTTTTATTAAGGCAGTTTATAAAAGTGAACAAGTTGAAAAGTGAGGTTAAATCAAGTAAACAAGGTGTTATTTCGAATTTGTCTAGTCAGTAAATTGCTAAATAAAGTGTTAGTGGTGTTTATCTCTTGTTGAAATTATTTGGAACCCACGGATTCATACAGTGTGTTTCCTAAAAGGTGAATAAACGTAACAATAGCATAAACGGTGGTGTCACTTTCAATCCATACTAACTATAATGGGCTTGTTCCATGATATTCTTTTTAAATGGTTTTTATACTTTTTCATATAGTACTCGATATTCTCATTATACAGGGTGTTTGGTGCATTGTGTGCCAAATGGAAATGGCCGACAGAAAGGATTATCTGCTATCCTTTCAGGCCCCTTAATACTTCCCATGCCCTGCGGGATTTTTCATATCGACATTTTATCTATTTAATGAAAAAAATCCCAAATTCTACATTTAAATTCAAATTATAAAAAAAGTATTAGGCGTAGACTGCGAATTTCATTTTTATTTTGATATGTATTGTTGAAGGGTTCTTTTAAATCCAAAATTACTGGCATTAGTCATCTAGTTGTTTTTTTATTCACTCGCAAACTTTCGGAATAGGTAAAATTTAAATTTAAACTTAGATTTTACATGGCTATAAAAAAAAGCTCAGAGCAACCGGGATCTTCCAACTCCCTCAAAAATTCTCTAGTCTATCCTCTTGCTAGTGATGTGCCACATGTCATAAAAATCTTTTAATAACATTGTGAATTCGCCAAATTAATGAATCGCGTCACATAAGGCTAATATTCAAAATTCGGAATAAAAAATTATTTTTGCTTAAATTATGCATGGGAAGCAGGTAAAATCTGTTATCTCACTCTTGCGAAGTAAAATCTATCTTCTATCTCTTTCTGTTCATTGGTTTTCTTGAAATAAAGAAACAGTTACATTTTTATCATTTATTTCAAAAATTTAAAAATTTTGCTCAAAGTATTGGTCTCTGTTGCGAATGCAGGCCCGACATCTGCTTCGTATTTCGACAGTTGTAAGAAGTCGTATTTCCTCCCTAATTGTACCGAAAGCCGTTTCTATGAGTTGGACAAGAGGACAAGTTCCTCCCTAGTCCCAACCTCCGTCGCGTACGAGATCTTTAGCACGACCTCGGACATAAAATCCAATGGAGTTAGGTCTGGGGAACGTGGAGGCCATTGAATAGGGCCATCCCACCAAATCTACGCATACGCCTATAGTTTTTCAAAATGACGGCTGTCCCACGCACTGGCGATTGATTGTAAGACAATATCTAGACAATGTGTTTCCAAATGCGTGAATTGGGCGGGATGGCCCTATTAAATGGCCTCCACGTTCCCCAGACCTAACTCCATTGGATTTTTATGTCTGGGGACGTGCCAAAGAGCTCGCGTACACGACGGAGGTTGCGACTAGGGTGGAACTTGTCCTCTTGTCCAACGCATAGAAACGGCTTTCGGTACAATTAGGGAGGAAATACGACTTCATACAGCAACTGTCGAAATACGAAGCAGATGTCGGGCCTGTATTCCCAACAGAGACCAATACTTTGAGCAAGATCTTTAAATTTGTTTAATAAATTATAAAAATGTAACTGTTTCTTTATTTCAAGAAAACCAATGAACAGAAAGAGATAGAAGATAGATTTTACTTCGCAATAGTGAGATAACAGATTTTACCTGTTTGCCATGCATAATTTAAGCAAATATAATTTTTTATTCGAAATTTTGAATATTAGCCTTATGTGACCCGATTCATTAATTTAGCGAATTCACGAAGTTATTAAAAAAATTTTATGACATGTGGCACATCATTAGCAAGAGGATAGATTAGAGAATTTTTGAGGGAGTTGGAAGATCTCGGTTGCTCTGAGTTTTTTTTATAGCCGTCTAAAGTCTAAGTTTAAATTTAAATTTTACCTATTCCGAAAGTTTGCGAGTGAATAAAAAAACAACTAGATGACTAATGCCAGTAATTTTGGATTTAAAAGAACCCTTCAACAATACACATCAAAATAAAATTGAAATTCGCAGTCTACGCCTAATACTTTTTTTATAATTTGAATATAAATGTAGAATTTGGGATTTATTTCATTAAAAAGATAGAAGGTCGATATGAAAAATCCCGCAGGGCATGGGAAGTGTTAAGGGGCCTGAAAGGATAGCAGATAACCCTTTCTGTCGGCCATTTCAATTTGGCACACGATGCACCAAACACCCTGTATACTTAAAATTTCGTATTATTAACTTTTTCCGTTCTCGAGATATAAGGAGTTGAAATTAGTAATAGTTGCAAAAACCGAGCGCTCATTTGTGACGTCACTATACGCAAGTGATGTAAGAAATATGGCTTTCTGGGACCTTTCAAATTTAACCTGAAAAGTCGAAAAACATGAAATTTTTAAACGCTGGTAACTAAATAAATACGTCGAGTGGAAGTTCGTTCTATGTGTCCACGGAAAGGAGAAGGTCGGCGATGAATTCTAATCGCAAATTGCAGGGTCGAAATCGAAAATTCGTTCCGGCAGGAGCGAGAGAAAATTGCAATTTTTTGACATTTCACCAAATTGTACTCCCCTACTGTCAAGTAGTAAGCAAAACAAACAATACTTCGAAAACACTTATAATTATAACCAATAAGGAGCATCAAGTCTATTGAGATCGCCGTGTCTATGCGTATAGTGACGTAGCGCCTGGCCACGCCCCATTTTCGCGAGATGGAAATTTGTAGTAGCTTTTAAGATACTAAACGTGCGAATAAGATTCTGATTTTTTGCAGATCCATTAATGGGCTTGTTCAGCATTTTTTTTATTTCACAAATCGAAAGTGCAAGTATAAATTAATGGATCTGCAAAAAATCAGAATCTTATTCGCACGTTTAGTATCTTAAAAACTACTACAAATTTCCATCTCGCGAAAATGGGGCGTGGCCAGGCGCTACGTCACTATACGCATAGACTCGGCGATTTCAATAGACCTGATGCTCCTTATTGGTTATAATTATAAGTGTTTTCGAACTATTGTTTGTTTTGCTTACTACTTGACAGTAGGCGAGTACAATTTGGTGAAATGTCAAAAAATTACAATTTTCTCTCGCTCCTGCCAGAACGAATTTTCGATTTCGACCCTGCAATTTACGATTATAATTCATCGCCGACCTTCTCCTTTTCGTAGACACATAGAACGAACTTCCACTCGACGTATTTATTTAGTTACTAGCGTTTAAAAATTCCATGTTTTTCGACTTTTCAGGTTAAATTTGAAAGGTCCCAGAAAGCCATTTTTCTTACGTCACTTGCGTATAGTGACGTCACAAATGAGCGCTCCGTTTTTGCAACTATTACTAAATTCAACTCCTTATATCTCGAGAACGGAAAAAGTTAATAATACGAAATTTTAAGTGTATAATGAGAATATCGAGTACTATATGAAAAAGTATAAAAACCATATAAAAAGAATATCATGGAAGACGCCTATTTATACTTGCACTTTCGTTTTATGAAATAAAAAAAAAAATGCCGAACAAGCCCATTTACGGTTGCTCGAAAAATAGTGTTTATACCATGGCCGCAAATTTTTTTAGCGCCCTTGAGGTTATAATTTTTCTCTTAGTACGTAAAAGGAATTTCGGTATAAAAATAACTATTTTGTGCAGCCGTGCGCGAAGTGAGTATTTCGCATTCTCAAACACTCGGCGAAATTCAATTTCACGGCCGTTACGGCCGAGAAACTAAAAGTCACTTTTATAATTGACGTTTGAGTACTTCAAAATTGACATTTCTAAAATATGACAACCAAAAATTGTTATTTTTTATTAAACAGAATTAGTAATTATTTCCAAATTCACAAGAAATTGTTCGTATTGCTGTTTACATTTTTCAGGTATTAAATCGGAAAGCGCCGAATTTACGATACTTTTTAGCCCTGGATGAGTGCAAGAAATGGAAATATCATCGTTATCAGGTATTTTTACGATTTCTCAAGAACAGTCAAAATGTTTTGGGAGCTGACGCTTAAAAAATGATATCGTCGTAACTTTCTGCCGTCTAGTATTTAAGCTCTATAATAAATTTGGAGCATTTTTTATTATATAAATATAGGCGGAACCCGAGCTGTGTTGGAGGAGATACGTAAATCGAAAAAAAGTGTCGAGACAACCGCTTGGTTTTGACGGTAAGATTTTATGTACGTATTCCACAGGCCGGAATAAATAGTGGCAGAAAAAGTTCAACGGCGGTATTTCCGTGCGTGAATTAATAAAAAAAAAAGTGAACCGTAACCGGATGAAATATTTTCCTTTCGACGTGTAAATCATTGTAAAAATAGTTACAGAAATTTTGGACGGGCCACTTTGGAGTAATTTGACGTCGAAGTGTCGAAAATTCAACATTTTGACGCAAATTACTCCAAAATGGCCCGTCCAAAATTTCTGCTAATTTTTTTTCCAACAATCTACACGTCGAAAGAAAAATATTTCATTCGGTTACGGTTCACTTCCGTTGACCTTTTTCTGTCACTATTTTTCCTGGCATGTGGAATACGTACATAAAATCTTACCGTCAAAACCAAGCGGTTACCTCGACATTTCTTTTTCGATTTACGTATCTCGAAAACCGCCCTGGTTCCGCCTATATTTCTATAATAAAAAATGCTCCAAATTTATTATAGAGCTTAAATACGAAACGACAGAAAGTTATGACGAGATCGTTTTTACGCGTCAGTTCCCTAACTATGAATGGTGGTGTCGGTTTCACCATCAATCTAACTATAATTTACGTTTGCACAAAAAATAGTGTAGCCTCGGCGATATTTTTTCTCTCGGTATGCAAAAAGGTATTTCGCAGACTTGGTATAAAAACAACTATTTTAGTTCCATCGCTTACGAAGAGATACTGTAATAAGTACAAAGAGTGAAATGACTTCGTTGGTGAATATTTTTAAACATATTTAAAAAAATATTATGGATTTAAAGTTATACCTAGTCAATTATGAAAACTTGACCTTCAACTGCAAAATTATTTCTATGTTCTTTTCAACAGTTTTTCCCTAATTCTTTCTTTTAAATTGTCTAAATAGTAATTGAAAACTATCTTTTGACATTCCATAAGTAAAAATCCACAACAATGAGGTCGCCAATGAATTAGGCCATGAAATTTCCCGTGACTCCACTATATAGCCCAGGCGACAGAGAGAATTTTACTATGTTATTATGACAAGCTCGCCTACCTCGCTGATTTTAATATTGGAAATGTTAATGTTGGCGTATAGCGTATAGGACAAAAGTTATGAGTTTTTTCCAAGGCCGTCGACATGAAAGCATCAAGGTCAGATGATGTATTAATACTGAGCGAGAGCCTGTTACTATATGGGAAGCGATGCGGTGTAGTCGGTCAGCGCCGATCGATATTGTACCGCCTGTTCAACAAAAGGCGGCACGGGGAGAGCAAATTTTGTAGTATCGAGCCGGTACGCATTAGTGCTGCTGCGGCGGACAAATAAAGAAGCATGATATCATTTGTCTCACTATTAATTCGTTGCCCTAATGTTCATCATCACCCTACGGTTGGCGCATAGGTAGTCGTCGCGCTTACGGTGCGAAAGGTTCCGGGTTCAAACTTCTATGCCTGCTGATTTTTTTTTTTGATTAATTTTGTGACGATTAATATATTTTTTCACAAATTCTTTTCTAAGATTTCTTTAGGTTAGGTCAGTAGGTTCTTATTCTGCTTAAAATAAATTCATTCTTTCGTGTGATTTCTTTAGGTTAGGTTAGTAGGTTTTTATTCTGATATCTAATTGTTAATAATTATTAGTGCCGCAGCCCGTATTAGCGTAGCAGACAAAGAAAAGGGGGGTGCGGGAGGTCTCCCCCCGGTTTTTTCCACATAATAACAAAAAATTCACTTGAAATCATTAAAATCACCGTTCGTAACGCGTCGTTAACTTTGGGTCCAACAATGCCGGCTCGGTCCTACAAATATTGCTCTCTCCGTACCGTCTTGTCTATTCAACTATTTCTTCCGTACTATAGCGCTGTTTGTCAACTCCTGGGCACGTCAAATTTTCATTTTATTTTGTAACGATTAATGAATTTTTTCACGAATTCAGGTTTGACTTGACGGCAGAAATAATGTTTTCCTTCTTTTTCCTATAATGATTTCAATCTTTCATGGGATGGTTAGGTGGTTATAGTACAGGCAGCCAAGCAAAATGTTGTGAAAACCTCGCAAAAATTAATAAAAGAATCATCTCTGGGATTTAGGTAGTTAATAGCCTGTAGAATGGAATGATGCATTCTTTGCACTTCCAAGTTCCGGGAAAATTCAAAAAAATTTGTAAAAACTTCTTGATTTTCGTTTTTTTTTGCTCTAACGGCTAAAATAATGAAAATACAGAGAAAAGTTTTCAAGAAAATTTGTAGCTCGTCTCTTTCTCTACAAAATAGGTCTTTACCAATTTTTGTCTTATTTAAGCCGTTTGGGAGATAAATCCAGTTTTCCACTTATAGTTTTGAGCCGCTCCGAAATGCGCGGAAAATGAGAATTCTCTGGGAGTTTCGTATGACCGAACATATCGATCGATAATTATTACTATTCAGAGCCGCCAAAAAAAATGAAAGCAACGTAAAATGTAGAGAGAAGTCTCAGCTTTAATGTGGAACTAATCACAAAATTCATACAATTTTTTATCATAGAAACAAAAGTGTTAGAAGATGGCTTAGTAAACTTTATACAGTTGATTTATTCACATCTTTGAGTTTTATCCTGCCTATTTCTCCCGTAACAATGGGTGCTATTTCACTGCATGGATTCGATTTCACGCACTTTAATCTATATTTCGTGAAAATTTCATTGAAGAATGTTAAGAAACAAATAAGTTGTATATGTTTTACTGTATAATTGTGCATTTTTTGAACGTGTATGAATAATGTAAACAAATTCAAAAAGCACTGCGCACATTTAAACAACTCGAAAGAATATGTTTTATTGTACTTATAATCCTAAAATTAAAACTGTGCTATTATTATTACTTAATATATAGCGAATTGAACTCCAAAATTTGGAGGTGATTGATCGATGAGAAATATACCCTCTACTTTGATCGTAATATTTTTCCAACAAAAGTAATTGCAATAAAATGTTAATTGCATTAGTATATCATAATATAAGAATAGATAAGCAAAATGAATTATCATTCTAACGACTCCCGGCAACGATACCTATGAATAAATTTGTGGATCAACTGTACAAAGTTCACTAAGCCATCTTCTGACACTTTCTCTCCTTGATAATTTTTTTTAATGAATTTTATGATTAGTTCCATATTAAAGCTGAGACTTTTCTCTACATTTCATGTTATTTTCATTTTTTTAGGGGCTCTGAATAGGAAGAATTATCGATCGATGAGCCCATCTTCTAAACGGCTTAAGTAAGACAAAAATTTGTAAAGACCTTTTTTGTAGAGAAAAAGACGAGCTACAACTTTTGTTGGGAACTTCTTTCTCTATTTTCACTATTTTGGCCGTTAGAGCAAAAAAACCGAAAATCAAAAAGTTTTTCCAATTTTTTAAAAATTTTCCCTGAACTTGGAAGTGCAAAGAATGCATCATCTCATTCTCCAGGTTATTACTTACTTAAATCCCTGAGATGATTTTTTTATTAATTTTTGTTACCCCAAATTGTTAATTTGCCCGTACTATTAGGTTAGTTAGGTTCACTTTTATTTTGATATCTAATTGTTAATAACTATCAGCGTCGCAGACAGCATTAGCGTCGCAGACAAAGAAAGTGGGTGCAGGGGGTGTCCGACCGCTTTTTAACATTGAAAATGTTAATGTTCGTATATGGGGCCAAAGTTACGAGTCTCATCCAAGGCTGTCGATATGAAAGAGTCGAGATCAGATGACGTAATATTGAGCAAGTGTGCACAATATGAGTATGCGCGGAGAACATGAAGTTATAATGCAGTTGTGGTCAGCGCCAATCGTAGTCGCCATGGATTCACAAAGTTTGACAAATAGCGAATAGTTATTTTTGTAACAAGTACCTACAATCATATTTTTTGGGACGAAAAAGGTCTAAAAACCTGCTATGCCATGAAAAATGCGTTTTTGGTTCAGAGATGACTGATTTGTTCTGATTTTCAACTGTGTTTTAAAGGATCGACAAAATTTGTAAAATTACTGTCAAAAAATAACGAAAAACAAGCTTGGAAACTTCATTTTTGAGACTTTAACAGCCGCCGCAGTACAAACTTATCTATCAACGTTTTATTTCTTATAACTATTATTTTAGAGAATTTTATGCTCTACCGAAAAGGTACCCCTATACTTATGTCTTAACTAACTTGGTTTGCAAGAAATTGACGAAAAGGTATAAACAAGCGCGGATCCACCGTTGTGGGTACGGTGCGCATGCCCACAACCCTAATTGAGGTTGATAGGCTAATGTTATATCCAATGTCTTAATTAAATTAAAAAAAACAATGAACCGTGTGTGATTTAGAACGCAGCGCATTGTGAGCGAGCATATTGGTACATTTTCATGCTAGTCGCTCAATCACTGCGACCAGCAATAAATGAACCAGGTGATCAAATTTTTGTTGTAGTAGTAGTAAATACATTGAAATGCAAGCGGAGTAGCGACAAATCGCTTCGAATTATACGTTGTTTATTTCTTTTTTTTTATGATCACTGGACGCTGATCAGTGATCATTTTGTTTCTCGTAAATTATTTTATCCCTTCCTATAATAACAAAAAGTTAAAAATGAATCGTAATGTTCTTAATTGTGAAAAAATGGAAAAGCGAGTCCGTAGCTCGACTCGCACTTGGCCGATTATCGGGTGGCCGTGACCACAACTTTTTTAGGGGCTGGATCCGCGCCTGGATATAAAATATCTCGGAAAAACGGGGTTACAAACCTCATAATAGGTACAATCCTCTAAAATATGGCCTAAGTGTACCATATGTTTTCAATAAAAGTAAACATACTTAGTTTCAGCAATTTTTCATAGAATTTTGTTTTAGAAGAAACTAATTTAAATTTAAATCAAAATTTGTAGATAGGTTGGTATGCAATATTTTTCAAACTCATTTTTAACAATTATTTAATCAAAAACAAAGTATATTAAATATAATTATAGTAATATTCTAAAAACAATTTTAGTTATTTATGATTTCCTAAAGGCCTGTCCATTTATCGCTCTTGCATGTGTACGCAAATATGCCATCTGTTTAAGAAATAAACTGTGTCAGATCAACAAACAAAATCATATCATATTTTTATTTTTTACCTATCTGACCTCAAGTCAAGTAGCTTATTCGCAATCAATCGAGTTCAACTATTTTAATTGATAAAGAGTTAACATTAACAAAGGTCAAACATTAAACTGAATCATATTTATTTATCATAAATTACAGCTGCTTACTGAAGGAATTTGTTTAAATTGATAAAATTATTAATAGTATTTATTAGTACACCTGACATAATCTGGAGTAAACGCCTTATTCAGGTACTGAAAAGTTACGTTTCAGATACAAAAAAAGATTTTAAATTCAGCCTACTTGAATTATTTGGCTACGTTATTTTTGATGATTAATAACGTGTGGGTTATATCTATATTACGCTTATGTATGCCATGAATATGTATTTACAAATTGTTTGATATTTATAAAATAACTTGGATAAATTACAAAATTATCTTAAACCAACTTAAATTTATCTATGTTTTTATAATAACATTGATCGATAATAACATTCTGCAATTTTGCAATAACAAAATTGACCCGAAGTTAAAAATATCCTATTTATGTATAAACAGATATTTTGCTATTTCTACCATAATATCCAGTTGAATTTGTTTGAAAATTACCTATTGATCAAATAGAAATGGTTAATCAAATTCAACTAAATTTTATGAGACAATCGACCAGAGGGGTAATAAATTATTAATAGGTTTAATGTTGCCTCAGTTTTAAGAATCTGTTTCTATAGTAATTCCTAACTAAATTATTATTGTTATTTTCAAAAGAAAATGTGCACTTACATCCTCAAATCCTTCTATCTCATTAATGAGATTGTCGTCACGATTTTTCATGTGACCTAAAGTATATTTAAGTCCATCTACTTCAGATTCCAACTTTTTCACTCGGGATAGGGTACACACAATTGTAATAAACAGGGAAATGTTAAGAATAACCAAGAAAATAACACCGGTCAAGGGTAATATTTTTACTGTTAATTTTCGATATTTTTTTACAGACTCTAAATCCACCTTTCCTTCTTCCTTCAAGGGCGGTTTTATTTTCTGACAAGTCATACTGAATACATCAACTGCCGCCACTTAAGCTTATAAATATTACAAACCGGAAATTATATGAACTAAGTGCTTTCTGTCGGAGGATGTTTCTTATTGCTCGAGTTTTAGACACTGACCAACTTGATCTCGAACTTTGTTATTTAAAGAAACAGCGCCTATATGAATGAGAATCTTTGTGTTATCATAGGCGGGCGATGTTTAAATATCATTAATGCTATTCGGGACTAATTGAATTTATTATCTGCTTCTGGGAAACCCTAATTCTAAAGTGATGAGCCATCATTATAATTAATTTTCATCTTAAACTGTGGGTATTGCACAAATAGTCAAATAAGAGTTTTAGAACGCTAGACTGCTAGACGCAACTCAAAGTTCAAACACTAATTGTTATTAAATTGCATTGTCTATTATCGTTGACGGTTAGATAAGAGTAGGGAATATGAGGGTTCAGCGGAATTTTGCATAGATTGATAGATTTCTCCACGGGGTGCTCAAATGTGTCCAGGGGGTGTCGAGGCATCCCCTGGCTATACACCTAGCATAAAGTAATGAAACATAAAAGATACAATACCGAACCATGAACTTTAATAAAATATATGTTACATCACACTCCTGTAGAAATTCAAAAACAATTAGCCAAACAAAGAAATTCAGGTGAAAACAGCGACTCCGATAATAGGAAGTCCGTTTTTTGCTTTCTTTTCAAAATATTAAAAGACTAGGCACTTTGAGAACATCTAGAAAAAGAATTAACACTTATTATTTTCAATTGACACTTGTGATTTGTTTATGTTATCCATTGGAGACTAAAAAGCTTTATATTTTAATGCTAAATAAGCACCAACATTATTTGTGAAGACTTTGCTTAGTCTCTCTCTAACATAAATAAATCACAAGTGGCAATTGAATATAATAAGTGTTAATTCTTTTTCTAGATGTTCTAAAAGTAGTTTTTTAATATTTTGAGAAGAAAGCAAAAAAGGGACTTACTTCTATCGGAGTCGCTGCTTTCACCTGAATTCCTTTGTTTCACTAATTGTTTTTGAATTTCTACAGGGTGTAATGGGGGGCGGCGGAGATGCTCGGTTAATTGTGATCGATCTTCCTTACAGGTACGTCGATTGATCTTACAAATATAAAACATAATGAAAATGTTTTTTTTTATTTAAATAATTAATAACGTTTTTATTTACTGATCTATTTTGTTCAAAATTAACAGAATTCTTCCTTCAGCTAACGCTTTACTCTCCAAATTTCAATACCATCGGACTTTACATAAGAATGAAATTATCGTGCTTACAATAAACGCGACGGACGCAAAGTGGGGCCAAACCGAACTTTTTCAGACAAATTAACTTTCTGAAGGTACTTTATGGCCAAACGAGCTGATTGTTTTAAATACTCAGACTCAAATTCCTAATCGATCCCACCAGGCGGAATTTTAATTTTCACTTATAATATCACAAGAACTTAAATTATTTCCAGGAATAATTTAAGCTTGCGTGGTATTCGGTAAGAAAATTTCACACCACTTAATACCATAATTTGGAAAAAAATTATTAATCCAACCTGACATTTTAAATTAATTTCACTGCTTGTCAAGTTGGCCATCAGGGTATTGTTGTTTTTGACGTATGTTGATTTGTCATTTTTGTTTAACCGGTTTGTCACAAAGCTTAATAATTACTAGTTTAAAAGGTCTGTACGTTGAGCTTAATAAGAGTATAGCGAAATGTCGCGATTTGTAAAGAAAATCAACAAGTAATTAGACAAGAAATTCAAAATATAACACCAGATAACACCCGAAAATCAAAATCAAGTGTATGGAAACAGTTTGTTGAATTTTGTGACGAAAAGTTGTATAATATTTATGAGTGTATGAGTGTAGTACAGGTGGCTACTATACTGGAGGACTACGCATTTAATATGGAAAAGAAAAAATTTGAAGATTATATGGAAAGTGTGGTCAACGTGATGTGGAACTCTACTGCTAAGCAGTTACAAGAAATTTATTACGAAAAATATAATATAAAATTTAATCCGTTGTCTGATGTGGAATTTGCGACCGCCAGACTGCACGCGATGCTAAGCGCAAAAAATTACAGAGAGACCCATTAAAAAGAAAAGTGAGTGCTTCAGCCTTAACCAGCGACGAATGCAAAAAATATATTGAAATGTGGGATGAAAATACTCCAAATGGATTGCAGCGTAAATTTTTTCACATAGTTTCACATGAGCTGGCATGGAGAGGAGGGGTAGGATATTCTGCGTGTATCCAATACTTCAAAGAAGAAACTGATAATTTCGGAAACCCAAAAGGTCGGATAGAATATAATCCAATATTCTCCAAAACCACACAAGGTGGTTCTAAAAAACTGTCGGATAGTAAATGGTTCATTACAAATTTCGATAATCCACAAATGTGTCCGGTTCGTTTGTTTAAGAAGTTGATGGAAAAAAGGGGAAATCTTATTGAGACCGATAGATTATTCTTAACACCAAACCCATACTGGAGTCAACCCAATCCGAAAGGATGGTACAAGAATAGCAGTAAGTGGTCGTGAAATAGGCGACCATGCTTTTGACAGATGAGGTTTATATTGGTAAATTACATTAGGTATAGTAAACCAGCAAACAAAGATATTTTTATGTAAAATATTTCTTGTAAGCATTTGCGTTAAACAATTTGAGAAAAATTAAATGCTTTGAAAAGTACAATTTATGTAAATACTGCAAAGAGTTCAGTCAAGTGCAGATATGTCATCCAAGATTAATATATTTAACGAATTTAATGGAAGATTGCGATCAGGAAGCGTTAGAGTCGAATGGTTTGTTTACGAAAATCCAAGAAAGTCTGCTGCAGATGTCAAGTAAATATGGCCTTTTGCGTAAAAGAGATTTGAACAAAATTGTTTCAAAATATTACATATGTCTTAAAACACAGACATCTAATTAATTCGTCACCTTCCCATTCACCATTAAGAAGAGAGGATGGGTTAGAATTCAAGCAACATTTAAATCTTACTATGTTTGTACATTATGTACATCCTACGTTTTTTGAATTATAAATTGTTAATGCATAATAATTTAACAAATTTGTGTTTTCTGTTTAATGAAACTTTATAGTGAATAATAAATAATAATGTTAATTCAGAAATTTTGCATTATTCACAGGTATATCTACATTATTTAATGGTTGTAGATCATATGTTTACCTTTTCAACTGTCAAAAAATTTTCACTTAAATATCGTGGCGCCTCGAAAAAATTTCCGGAAATTTTTTTAATTGCCATGGTAACTAGTCAAAATTAAGGTATCTTATTGGTTAAAAAGTAGAGGTGTGAAATTTTCATTATAATTTTCAGAACAAAAAGTATTTAATTTTCTTTCACAAAATAGACTTTCTCAGGTAATGTTTAATTTGAGCAATATTGATACTAATTGACCTTCATCTTTCCTGCAAATTTCAATATAAAACCACCCATGCTTCTTAAGATACGCTGATTTAAAATTTTAGTAATTAGGCGTTGATTGCGAAAAAACTCAAATAAAGGTTGCTCTTCTAAAACAGCCACTTCCGGGGAGAAATTCAAAGATCTTTTACTTTGACGATACACTGTACACTTGACAGTAGAGTTGCGAAAATATCGATAGTAGTTATCGATGTATCGATAGTAAGCGCTTTTTATCAATAATATCGATTAATCGATAGGGTGTATTTATCATCGATAGTTTGTGATGTGGTGTTGGTAAGACAAGGCGAGCAAGAAGGTGTGGCGAATTTGTGTAATTGTAATTCGATCACTTCGATCACGTCACATTTCCGACCTGACTTGGGACAGGGAATTGCTCTATCATAGTTGGCCGATTGGCGGCAATGCCGTTTTAAATGGGCTTGTTCGGCATTTTTTTTTATTTCATAAATCGAAAGTGCAGGTATAAAATAATGGATCTGCAAAAAATCAGAATCTTATTCGCACGTTTAGTATCTTAAAAACCATTACAAATCTGCACCTCCGGAAAAAGGGGCGTGGCCAGGCGCTACGTCACTATACGCATAGACTCGGCGATCTCAACAGACTTGATGCTCCTTAGTTGTTATAATTATAAGTGTTTTCGAAGTATTGTTTGTTTTGCTTACTTCTTGACAGTAGGGGAGTACAATTTGGTGAAATGTCAAAAAATTACAATTTTCTCTCGCTCCTGCCAGAACGAATTTTCGATTTCGACCCTGCAATTTACGATTATAATTCATCGCCGACCTTCTCCTTTCCGTAGACACATAGAACGAACTTCCACTCGACGTATTTATTTAGTTACCAGCGTTTAAAAATTCTATGTTTTTCGACTTTTCAGGTTAAATTTGAAAGGTCCCAGAAAGCCATTTTTCTTACGTCACTTGCGTATAGTGACGTCACAAATGAGCGCTCGGTTTTTGCAACTATTACTATTTTCAACTCCTTATATCTCGAGAACGGAAAAAGTTAATGATACGAAATTTTAAGTGCATAATGGGAATATCGAGTACTACATGAAAAAGTATAAAAACCATATAAAAAGAATATCATGGAACAAGCCCATTGAGCTGTAACTGTGTTCTGTTACGGGTCAACCCTCTGCTAGAACAACAACTACGACCGGAGGATACCTCCATTAAGTTCATATTAATTTTTTTTAATTTTACGGAATCATTATTTATTCTTTTATATATCCATGAGAATTTTATTGTATTTTTAATAATAATAAATATATTAGAATATTTACACTATTGTTTAAATTGAAGCCAATAAAATAGGTAATTTATTATTTTGGCTTTCTTTAATCACTCGCCCTTTCCGATAATGAAATCATTCTTGGCACCTAACCTAACTTTATACTAATGATCACATCGATAGTACGATAGCATTTCAGTGTTCGATAGAATAATCGATATATCGATAGTGTGTTAAAGAAACTATCGATGGTGAAGGCTATCGATAGTGTCGCAACTTTACTTGACAGAAGACTTGACAGCTGCCAAGTGTCAAGGTTGCATTATGACATTAGATTTGTGTGATTTGCATCCTTCAAATTCCTAAATACAGGATTATTCCGTTAAATCAGCTTTTTTGTGAAGAAATTCCGTGATTTTGTATTTTGACAGCAGATTTTTCAGCTGCTAAGTCTTATTATTTTGTACCGACATTGAATTCTTGATCATAGTGTCTCAAGAGTTCCTTCTTAAATAGGATTTTTGTTCCTAACTCAAATACCATTGTTCGAGAAATATACAGATTTTGTATTCTGACAGCAGGTAGACAGCTGCCAACTGTCAAAATTAATGAAAATTAAAATTCCTCCTGGAGGGATCGATTAGGAATTTGGTTCTGAGTTAAAAAACATCTGCTCGATTGGCCATAAAGTGCCTTCAGAAAGTTAATTCGTCTGAAAAAGTTCGGTTTGGCCCCACTGTGGGAGGGACGGACGGACGGACGGACAGACAGACGGACGGCGGCCATTTCGAAAGTTGTTCAGAATTCGATCACGAACACAGTGATTTGTTTTCCGCGATATTATTGGCTTTAGAAACGTGCCGATCAAATGCAATATACTGTTGCGTATTTCCACCTTTAGGAAACATCCTGTATAAATCCGTGGGTTCTAAATAATTTCAACAAGAGATAAACACTAACACTTTATTTAATAATTTACTGATTATACAAAACTTCTTAAATAACCTTTACACTTTGTTTACTTTATATTTGACCTCACTTTCTCGCTTTAACTTCACTTTAGTAAACTTCTTTCTTAATAAACTTCTTCTTCCGCGCTAGTAATCGCGCCGTATATACTCCGAAATTACCTCTAGATTAAACCAGAATCTTCTCCAACCACACTCTAGAAAAGTCCATGGCTCTTTCTAGAGTCTTTCCAGTCACTATTAGTAGGTATAGGCGTATCATCTCCAGTTCCAAGGGGTGTAATTCATAACAATACTCTTCGTTTTGTATTTGCGAAGAGTATAATAACCTTTCAAGAAAGTGTAGTAAACAAAAGTACTACATGCCCTTAACTGTAGAAGAATTTAATATTTTCTGTTGAGTGTCTATCGCGTCTCAGATGTATCGTTACTAACAGGTTATTTTTCAGTGGCGTAACAAATACCCCCGCAGAACCCGCACGGCCCGCCCAGCTGGGGGGCCCAAATTGACGGATGGCCGACCCCCATTCATATTCTAAGGCCAGCTTTGCTTCTCACAGATATGTATTTGATTTTATAATTCAATGAATTAAATTCATATGTAGGTAATGTTATTTTTATAATTAAGGAATTATTACATTTTGATTAATAAGAACTTAAAAACCTATAGGTAGTAGATACAACAACGTAAAAGAATTTCGGCGTGTTGATGAGAATTAACAATTCAAAAGAATAAAACATATTGTTGGTTTATGGCGCATAAACCCAAGCCGACAAGCTCATTTCGGAGCTTTAAAAATTCATAAACCTGAACCTATTAGTAATAAAGATAAGAATTATCATTTTCCACTCGCTATAGAGAGGGGGCCCCTTAGAACATTTGCGGGGGGGGGCACTCAGTTTCTGGTACGCCACTGTTATTGTTATTATACTCTTCGCAAATACAAAACGAAGAGTATATTATATTTCTAAAATCGGTAATATCTCTCGTAGAAAAAAAAATCATGTCACTCTGTTGATGATCGAATTATTAATTACTTTTAAAATGTCGTCTATCTGTCTTGCCTGCCTGTCTGTCGGTCCGTCCGTCGGTCCGTCTGTCACGTTTTTGTAAGCACGATGTCTTAAGGTGGAATCGTCCGATTGTATTGAAATTTGGATAGTAAATTAATGTTGTCTAAAGAAAGAGCCCTATTGTCTTTTAGCAAAGTCGATTGATAAATAAAAAAGTTATTAATTATTTAAATTAAAAAATATGAATTTTCCAGTTTTAGATAGATATATAGATAGATAGATTCTTTATTCATTCTTTACGCCAATTACAAAACATTGGATAGAACAAGTCCACTGGTGAGTTACAATAATTACGATTACATTACATGTAAAACAAACAAAGTATTTATATACATTTTAGTCACAAAAAAAGACGTATATATATAAAAAAATAATAAATAAAACATATGTACATATATATACTCACATATACTTACATATACACATATATATGAGAAAAATAAAATTATAAATGGGTATATATATAAAAAAATTTCCATTGAAAAATGGTAATATACATACTAGGAACAATATACGCATACATTTTGTACACACACATATATACATATACATATACACACACATGTACATATACACCGAATATGAACTATATCTTGAAGTATTTGTCTAGTTTGTAAAAAGTTTCATTTAATAAATACAATTTTAAACGTTTCTTAAACAGAATCATGGAGTTACACTTTTTGATGTCTTGAGGTAAATGGTTATAGACTCTTGAGTCCCAAACTGTTAGGCGAATTTAATGCAATATTTAAACTATGAAAAGGTATATGGAAATTATTTTTTTGTCTCGTATTAATACCATGCACATCTTTATTAGATTCGAATTTGTCCTTGTTAATATAAACATATCTACATAATTCATATATAAAAAGACATGGAAGTGTCAATATTCCGTACTCCTTAAAAACATTTTTACAGGTTTCAGTAATTGATAAACCTGCCATGCATCTTATAACACGTTTTTGCGCTATGAAAACATTACATGATAGGGTGGATCCACCCCAGAAGCATATTCCATATCTTAATCGTGAGTCCACTTCAGCATAGTATAATTTCTTTAATTGATCAATATTTAGTACAGTTTTAATGCTTCGAAATTGATAAACAATTGAATTCAGCTTGGAGATAAGGTTTTCACAATGACTTTTCCAAGTTAAACATTCATCTACATATAGACCTAAAAATTTAATATTTTTATTATTTTCGGGGATTGGTCTACTGTCTATTGTCATGCTCAGATTATTGCACATTTTCTGCCTATTATGAAATCTTAAAGCTAGAGTTTTATCAATATTAAGATGAAGAGAGTTCTGGCGAAACCAATCGCTTAATTTCTGTAATAACATATTGCACTTTATTTTTAATGAATCTTCATTTTTTCCTGATATAATGATTGATGTATCGTCAGCATATAGAGCAAAACAAGCTGAGTTTGTTGAGTTTGTTAAGTCAACAATATCGCTCATGTAAAGCATAAAAAGCGCAGGGCCCAGAATAGAGCCCTGCGGCACGCCTCTGTTAATTTCCGTGTATTCTGAATTAATCGTATCCACGGTACTAGTTTCATTATTTATCAGCGAGACATATTGTTTTCGTTTATAGAGAAAACTCTTAACTCAGTCCATTGAATTACCTCTTATGCCATATGTGTAAAGTTTGGAAAGCAACTTCTCATGATCCACGCAGTCGAAAGCCCTGCTAAGATCACAAAATATTCCAACAGGGCACTCTCCTGCTTCAATATAATTAATTACTTTTTCATAAAATGAATGAACAGCAGTTACTGTTGATCTACCAGATAAGAAACCGTGTTGACTATTTGATATTATGTCATTATCATTCACGAAACTTAATAGTCTGTTTAAAAAGCAGTATTCAATAATTTTTGAGAATCCAGTAGGAATGGTTATTGGTCTATAGTTTTCAAGAGCTTGGGTATCATTTTTTTTGTATATCGGTATAACTTTACCAATTTTTAAATGTTCGGGAAATGTACCATTTGAAAATGATAAATTCACCAAATAAACCAGAGGCGGAGCTAATATATCCAAAATTCTCTTTAATAAAAAAACAGGTATTTCATCATATCCGTGGGACTTTTTGTTTTTGAGTTTATTATTTAATAATTCGCACATTTCCGTTACCGTATATGGTTTTAAGAAAATTGTGTTTTGTTGCGGTTTAATATTATTAGAAAATATATCTACGTTGCTATTGTTACTGCTACTTTGTGGAATTTGTTTCAAAATATTAATGGGAGCATTTATGAAATATGTATTAAATGCGGTAGCAACCTCTTGTTGATCTTCGATTAATTCGCCATTATTTATTATTGAAATGGATTTAGAATATTTTTTTCTGTTTGACAGCTCAGCTACTACCTTCCAGTTTTATATTTGAACACAAACGTAAAATTAGAAATGCCAAAAACTAACATTATTTACAAAAAAACCGAACGTGCAAAAATTATGTAAAAAGTTCAATAGATCAGCGAACACACTAATGATAACTCTGTATTTTTTAATAATTTTTTATGTTTCCCAGAAAAAGAAATATCCCATTTAATACTAAATTTTCATTAGAATAATTTCTACATACCAGAAAATGTACGAT
This sequence comes from Stenurella melanura, assembly GCA_963583905.1. Taxonomy (NCBI): domain Eukaryota; kingdom Metazoa; phylum Arthropoda; class Insecta; order Coleoptera; family Cerambycidae; genus Stenurella; species Stenurella melanura. The sequence goes on from OY757312.1 coordinate 103,078,212, forward strand.
TTTATACGAAAAATACGTTTACCTTGACCTATGATGAAACTGACGGGATGTGGAGTAATAAAACAGTATCTATAGAAAATATAAAATTTAGTACAATTTCATAAGACTCTAGTTTACACCACATCCAATAACAAAAATACCTACGACAGGCGTGTTGGATATGCACATTATAGGGTTCCGTAGCTACTCACTTACATTATCTTTAACTTTATGCTACACACCAACGTATTAAGAGCTATTTCACCTTGACGAAGCTCGTTCTCTAAAAACAGTGCTTTCAAAGTTTGTCAGAAAATACTTTTGCCTTTATAATTTTCGTTAAAAGTACTAACTACTATTTAAAAGTTAATTATTTATTCTACTCAGAATAAGGACGAAAAACGTTTCAAAGGCTAAGTATTTCCAAGAAACTGAATGACAGATTTTATGAAAATGTAATCCATTAATGAAAAATTTTTTAAGACAAGATAGGTAAATAAATTCATTTTAGAACTTTGTCATTTTTAACTGAATCTTCATACCGTAGGGGGTCATGTAGATACTAGATTAACCTACTTAGCCGTAGGGGACTATATTGGATGCTAGTGTTATAATGAGAATGTCAAATGAGAAATTGGACAAATTTATTTTAGAATTTTGATTTGCTAGCATAACCAGACGTCAGGTTATCGAAAGAATTCTAAGATTTCAATAATATTTTTACATATTGTTTTTCTTTTAGTTCTTATAGATAGTTATTTTTCCGCTGTTTGCAAAATCCCATAAAGAATATATTTCATTACTAACTACTAGGTATATATATCACCTATTTTGTGCATAAATCTATTGTACTACTAGCAAATATTTAAATTTTAAAGGGAATAAATCTTACAGGATAATAAAATAAATATTTCTATATTATGAAATTTAAATTAAGTAGGTACTTCAAATTGTTTTATTATAATTAATATAATTTTATTAGATAAACATTAATTTATAAAAAGACAAATGACAAAATAATACGCGTGTAATTAAGTAATTGATTAGCCCCAACAGATGTTTAGAAATATAAAACAAAATTTGAAAAAACGATTTGAAATAAAAAGAAAAATGTACAAATGGCACACAGTATAATTAATAAAAAAAAAATGTAAATATCTGTGTATTTTACAAATTTGTTTCAGTAAATAATTTAAAAAAAATGAGAAGCAGTAAAATGTAACATTAAATCATTAAATAATTAAAAACCAGTTAAAAATAATTAACGAAAAGAGAAATTTGATAGTTTACTAATGTTTTTATTTAATAAAGTTTTTATTTATTAAAAGCCTCCTAATTAAATTTGACACAATATTAAAATATGCGTAAGACATCAATGACATCAATTATTTCCGTCTAACGCCTCAACCTCCTTAAATAGGGGCAAAGTTGCGCAATGTAGTACTCAATAATAGGGCACAAAAAGCCCAAAATATTACTATTGCTTCTTGAGATATTGGAAAAAATTCAACTTAAGGATTTAAAATTTTTCGACGTACTTCGGTTATTATTGAACTTATTAAAAATTTAAGAATGCTTTCTGAAAGTACTTTATAATGATACACACTCATAGTATCCGTTTTATTTGGCGACGTTACGTTGCCTCAGGACCATATCATCAACTTCAAAATTTTAAATACGGACCTGGAGTTTTTACATCATCTTTGGAAAGCATTTTGTAATACGAGTTGAATGATAATATGTTGCACTTAATTATTTTTCCGTTTCATTGCACTTAAACCATGACTTATAACAAGTATTAGGTATAATCGCAAATTAGTTAGAGTATAAAGTGTTGTGTGTTCTAGTGTTCTATTGTTCATGTTCAATAAAGTTAGATAATTTAATAGTTAATTAGAAAATACACACAATTTTAAGTTCAAGCAGAAATTAATATTTTCGCCACTAAAAAAATTTGCAACGTGCATTAAATATGTAGGTTACTGTTTAAACCAAAGCACAAAGCACCGATATTATTTTTTAATAGGAAATCACTTATTCAGCGTTTTTATCATATCGGCCGGATGTATATAACAAATATGGCGTAAGCATAATCTCTGTATACGAAAAATTCTGCCTTCTCGAAATATGCGGCGTATTATTATCACCGATTTAAATTCGTACAATGCCTCAATTGTTTGTCGCATGTTAAGTGTGTGACGTCATCTAGTATTGAAAATTGAAATCATGACTTCAGGTGGTACGGAACGATACAGAGATATACATAAGGCGGGTGAGTAAGTTACAGGCAAATCCAGAAGAGGGAACTCATATTAAGATTTGAACTGAATTTAGAAAAAACCGCTGCCTAAGGAATCACTACATCCATATCCAGATTTTCCTTCCAAGTCTCTTTAAAGGCAAACTTCTTGACTATATTTGCAATAATTGGTCATAGAATTTTAATAATATTTGGAGCAGATGTCAAAAGAATTTACAGAAGTTGCAATTTAGCAAACTTCATTAAGACACTGAAACTGAAACTGAACCTGGCTAACTTTTAAGCCTAACACGATATTTACAAAATCTGTAAAATGGACAGGGGATAGAAATAAAGAAACGTTTTAGAAATTTTGAAACTTTTATTAAGCTGCAGATTAAAAATTTAAAAAGCTACACCACTTGGAGTAATTGTAATAGACTTTACATTAATATTCCACAAAAAAATGGGTTCTGTAAAAATGCGAGAAGGTGAATCTGTAGGAATTCAAATTTATCAAATACACAAGTTTTACAAAATCGACACTAGGCGTCGATCTGCGTTGGGACGTAAAAATGGAAGAATATGAATCTAGGTAGGTAACAAAATTTAGCAAATTCAGAAGTTTTACAAAAACCGACGCCAGGCGTCGGTCGGCGTAGAGGCATAAAAAAAATAATTGATTTAGGTATCAAACTGTATCTAATACACAAGTTTTACAAAAACGACGCTAGACGTCGGTCGGCGCCAAGACCTAACAATGCAAGAACATGAATATAGATATCAAAATTAATCAAATACAAGTTTTACAGAAACGACGCGAGGCGTCGATCGGCGTCGAGCCGTAAAAATACAAGAATATGAATCCAGGTATCAAGATTTAACAAATACACAAGTTTTATAAAATCGACGCTAGGAGACGGGCGGCATCGACACGTAAAAATGCAAGAACATTAATTCAGGTATCAAAATTAGTTAAATACACAAGTTTTACAAAATCGCGGCTAGGCGTCGAGACGAACAAATGGAAGATTAGGAATCTAGGTATCAAAATTTATCAAATTCAGAAGTTTTACAAAAACGACGCTAGACGTCGGTCGGCGTCGAGACGAAAAAATGGAAGAATATAAATTTAGATATCAAGGTCTATCAAATACACAAGTTATACAAATGCGAAGCTGGGCGTCGGTCGGCGTCGGTCGGCGTCGAGACGTAAAAATGCAAGAATATGAATCTAGGAATCAACATTTATCAATTATATAAGTTTTACAAAAACGACGCCAGGCGTGGGTCGGCGTCGAGACGAAAAAATGGAAGAATACGAATCCAGGTATCAAAAAATCAATTTCAGAAGGTTTACAAAAACGACGATAGGCGTCGGTCGGAGTCGAGACATAAATATGCAAGAACAGAAATTTGGATATCAAAGTTATACAAATACGACGCTAGGCGTCGGTCGGCGTCGAGACGTAAAAATGAAAGAATATAAATCTCTGAACCCAAATTTATCAAATACACAAGTTTTACAAAAAAACGACGTTAGGCGTCAGTCGGCGTCGAGACGCAAAAATGCAAGAACATGCATTTAAATATAAAAAATTATCAAATACAGCAGTTTAACATACACGACGTTAGGCGTCAGTCAGCGTCGAGATGCAAAAATGCAAGAACACATTTAGATATCAAAATGCGTCAAATACACAAATTTTACAAATACGACGCTAGGCGTCGGTCAGCGCCGAGACGTAAAAATGCAAGAATGTGAATGTAGATATCAAAATGCATCAAAAACACAAATTTTACAAAAACGACCGTAGGCGTCGGTCGGCGCGGCGTTGAGAAGTCAAAATGCAAGAATATGATTCTAGGTATTGTGACGTTTTATTCGTGCGTCACACTTTGACACTCGAGCTTTCGGCACGGTACAGTAGCTCGGGCGCCACCTTTACAATTATTTCAAGTGGGGTAAAGGACCCACAGTAGCCTCTTGACACAGCCTGTTTCAGTAGGGCTGGGATAGCCTCAGAGGAGACACGGTATGTCCAGGGGTCTATAGGGATAGTGGACTTCACACACAACCAAAGCAAAAGGCAAAGTTCAAATTAGCTATATACAAATATTTTATTATGCCTATTATGTACAATGCTAGCTACCTAATATTAGTTACAGGTTAAACTAATACAGAAACAAAACAAAAGCGGGGTGACGGTAACGGTTAGTTAAGCGGAGCAAGAGGGCGGTTATCAACGGTTAAAAATACGATAGGCAACAACGGTAATGCGGCGGGGTATGAGTCGGTGCAGCAACTGGCCAGCAAGCAAAACTACGGTCGGTACAGTACAATCCTTGTTGGGCGGTGACGGCGATGTTTCCTGGGTACTGCGGCAGTGCGCTATCAACGGTTAAAAATACGATAGGCAACAACGGTAATGCGGCGAGGTATGAGTCGGTACAGTACAATCCTTGTTGGGCGGTGACGGCGGTGATCCTCCTAAATCCCTTAAACAGATCCAAGTGAATGGACCTGACGGAATTCAATAATTCACTGGCTTGGCGGAGAGATCGGATAAAGGGAGTCAAATCTGGTCGGTAGTGGGGCACTAGCTCCATCTAGCGGTTTCGCAATGAGTATTCCGCTGGCTTGGCCAAGTGACCGATTACAAGGAACCAAGCCATGCGGCGGTGGGTCACTTGCTTCGCTTAACGGATATTTCTACCTAGAATTAATGCTTATTTCCGAAGCAATAAAATAAAATACCAAGTTGTGCCTTTCAAATAAAGTATAAAATATAATATTAATAGCCTATATTTTAACTACTAAAATAAATCATGAATTAGGAGTGCAATTTCCCTAGCAAATTTTGCTTCATTACAGTATCAAAATTATCAAATTCAAAATCAAATTAGGAACTTTCAAAAAGTAAGCGATATCGCTTTCGTCTCTAAAAAAATAGCCGAATTTCGAAGCGTTTCACAAATCACTACTGGACCCCCGTGTTACCGTTACATCTTCGATTTGTTAAACACTTTCAATTTTAAAAATTAAGCCATTGGTTTCTAGCACATACGCCAAAAATGAAGTTTCTGGACTCTTACTAGCTTGCTCTACTGATTTTTCCCAATTACATCCCCCCCCCTCCGCCCATTCAACAAAAAATACATTTGTGTACCAAATTTCAAGTGAATATCTCAAGTTTATTACATCAATCCCTTTATTAATGGAGTGGTGGTGGTCGGGGGGTTGAAAAATATTATAAAGAAATCTTGGGGCTTGGCTTCTATGTAGTATACGCACCAAACTTCAAGTGTTTGAACTCTACATAGCTTGCTTTATTTAAAAGTATTATAAAAAACCTGATGTGATTGATTACATTCTAAGCAAGTTTTATGATATGAACAATTTTTAAAAATCACCAGTTTTCGGGATATTTGAACTTCATTTTTTTAAGTAAGACAAATGCCATAATTTGTTTAAAATAAGTCCTTTGAAACATTTCTCATAGAAAAAATACTGATTTAGATAGGAATGAAATAAAGGGCATAGCCGGATAAGTAGGGTGAAACGGCCCCCGGCCCTATCTTCATTGAGGGAAGGAATATAGTTAGCAATAAGTGAAGGGAACAATTTTGCAAAATATTAACGCAAAAGGATGGCGCGTTTCACGGGGTGACGAGGGGGATGAAATCCGAAGGATCTATTTTTTGTGCCAAAACGCAGCAACCGAAAATCTTGGAAAAAATATATGTTGGGCACGTATTGGAGGGGATTATCAGAAAAAATTGTCGCTCAATTTGGGAAAGTACTAAGGGCGAGGAGACATCGGTATACTTTTCAAATATTTCTAAGGGTAACTTCCCCTCGTTGCACCACATTCAAAAAATTTTTGTAGCGTCTACTTTCATCCCCATATAACATATTTTTTTCACAGCGTGGTCGGAACATTACGTCATAGTGAAATAAAATCACGTGGTCTTCTGAGACTAGTGGCATACATACGCGTATTAATCGTATGATGTGAAATGTTCGCCTAAAAATAGCACGTATAAGTTGAGAAAATGAGACATTTAGAGCTGCAGCGACCATTTTGAAATGCTAGTTGTTAAATATACACCAGCATAAGGAATTAGTTGTAGCGCCACATTAGTGCCTTGTCGATGAGAAAGTCCTACTATTTACACGTATATACAGTTCTCACTAGTGATGAGCGTCGACTGTCACAATGCTTTCATTTAATAGTCATACGATGAAACTATAATAGTTTTTACAGGCGCTAGTTTTCATCATTGTTAATGGACCAACGCACCTTAGTCAAAAACGAGACTCATTCGCTTCAGTGGTGGTTAATTGTTTTCGCTTTCCTTTAAAAGAAGACACAAAAATTCGATACCTTTTAGCTTCTAGCGACTCTTTGGCATCTCTAAATCCTCGGTCTAGGACGAAAATATCTCCTGTCTGAAGCAATCTTTGGAGACCATTAGGTTCGTCTATAACGTGAAGCATAATTGCGGCATCATTCTGTGTGACTAGAAATGGACCCAGCATATCAAGAATATAACCATCGGTGGTACAAATCGTAAATAGTTCACACAGGGGCACTTTCTTTTGTCCTGAAACCGACTTTCGCTGATATTCATTGTTGGAACTTTTTTGATGTCGAGCGTATGTTCCGTCGCATGTTAGGACTGATCTTCAAGATTATACAGATCTTTTGCGATCACGGTGTGTGTCTGTCGATCAGATCGCTTCTTGTTAATGCGTGTAAGCCAAACCGCTTGGGTAGTACATCCGTTTGAAATGCTGCCAACACTGATGCTGAATGTTCTGACACAAGCAGTTTTCCTTCCAACAGAAGAATTGAAGCAATTATCGCATTAGAGTTGCCAGCTTGAAACAGAAACACCACAATTGCTTGCGTCACCAACCGACTAGAATTGTTACGCATCGACGGCATTATATCTGCTAGTTCTAGTATATTTTCCCATGTGAATTCCGTAAAAGTCCGCATTTGCTCTTCTGAAAGCCCCGTCATTCCTATTCTATTGAATATTGGAGTATCAGATTGCTCCATTATCTGACTAACTTCATTTTCCTTCAGTGATGTGTAATTGGAATACACTTCCAAAGAGCTGAAATCATCTTCATAAAAGCAGTTTTTTATTACATGGGTACGACAGCATCGGTTACCTTTGGGGATATAAATTCTCCTCTTTATGAAAGATTGCTACGGGCTTCGTCAGGTGTTACCATCAATGCCTTCGTATTGTAACAAATACAACAGCGTGTTTGTATGGCGACAGTTCTCTGGAAGTTCCATATACTCAACATCATCCTGTGCTTTTAACTGAACGTGCATTTGCATGGTCGCATCACCTGCACTTGATGACGATAAGGACGTGTCTTCTATTTGTGGCTGTACAGTCGAAGAAAATCCTGGAAGATTTTCTTTTTCCAGCTTTTCAGTAGAGATGTGTTGTGGTTGGACATAACCTCCTTCAGTCTTTAGCTTTCTGTAGTATTTAAGAGGACACACATTACACACGATATCACTAACGTTTACAGGTCGCCTAATGGTCTCCAAAGATTGCTGCAGGCAGGAGATATTTTCGTCCTAGACCGAGAATTTCCAGAGGCCAGAGTCGATTGAAGCTAAAGGGTATCGAATCTTTATGCCTTCTTTTAAAGGATAGCGAAAACAAGTAGTCACCATTGAAGCGAATGAGCCTCGTTTTGTGACTAAGGTGCGTTGGTCCGTTGCCAGTGATGAAGACTAGCGCCTGTAAAAACAGTTGTAGTTTTATCGTGTGACTAATAAATGAAAGCATCGTGACAGTGATGCTCATCACTAGTGAGAACTGTATAAACGTGTAAATAGTAGGACTTTCTCATTGACAAGGCACTAATGTGGCGCTACAATTAATTCCTTACGCTGGTGTATATTTAACAACTAGCATTTCGAAGTAGTCGCTGCGGCTCTAAATGTCTTATTTTCTCAACTTATACGTGCTATTTTTATGCAAACAGTTCACATCATACGGTTAGTACGCGTATGCCACTAATCTCAGAAGACTACAGACAGTATGATTTTTTTTCACTATGACGTAATGTTCCGACCACGCTGTCAAAAAAATATGTTATATGGGGATGAAAGCAGACGCTACAAAAAAATTTTGAATGTGGTGCTACGAGGGGAAGTTACCCTTAGAAATATTTGAAAAGTATACCGATGTCTTCTCGCCCTTAGTTCTTTCCCAAATTGAGCGACAATTTTTTCTGAGAATCCCCTCCAATATGTGCCCAACATATATTTTTTCCAAAATTTTCGGTTGCTGCGTTTTGGCACAAAAAATTGGTCCTTTAGATTTCATCCCCCTCGTCACCCCGTGAAACGCGCCATCCTTTTGCGTTAATATTTTGCAAAATTGTTCCCTTCACTTATTGCTAACTATATTCCTTCTCTCAATTAAGATAGGGCCGGGGGCCGTTTCACCCTACTTATCCGGCTATGCCCTTTATTTCAACTTCGGATTCGATCAGAAATGACGCAAATGATTTATATTATTTATATTTGATGGGACTGGTTGTACACTTTCATCAAAAATTTAAAGAAAATATTATTATCAGCATTTTTTCAAATGTAACCGTACTTCAACAATTGATAATAATTAGGTCAATAAAACAATTGTGTAGATATATTTCCTTAATTTAAAAAAGTTATGACGATTTTTGTTACGTAAAAAAAATTGTATTAAATTGCAATCGATAACTTTCTTGAAAATTGTTCAATCATAAAAGGTGCTTAGAATGCAATACCTGCTTATCACATGCATTTTCTTTCAAGGTTCCTGGGATAGAAAATTTTCTTTGCATTGCACCACCTATCTTAATTTATGGAAAAATATTTTTTACTTAGAACTGACGTCATTTATACCGGGTTTAACAGGAACATGGTACACCCTCATTTTTTCTTTACTAATAAATGACTGAAATTTGTAACATCTTATATTCTTAATAAACGTCACTTTTTGACATACCAATGACTTTTTTTCCACCCCCAATTTCACCTAAAGTGACACCAATTTTTTATTTTCAATTGGACTCATAATTTTCAGCATTCAGTGATACCACCTTTCTAAAGTCTATTTTAATTTAATGTTTAGATTTCCACTTAATGAAACATGACTTCCATGACTGTTCTGATTTTTTTTAATTGACCCGTGTAATGCTAGAATGAATGAAGTAATCAATATGGTTTTTGTGACGAAAAAACAAATTTTTGCCAAATGGTACAGTAGAAACATTTATTAGTACTTGTAATGTTGTAATGTTTTGTGTTCTTTTTTGTATTTCAAATCTATCTTATGTATACCTAGGTAATTATAAGTAATTATAAATAACTTATATTTCTTTATTTTCTCTTAGCTGTAATTTTAATTGTATTTATCTAATAAATTGTACCATGATACCAATATTGTTCCATTTGAAAAAATTGTGTTCTGTCCCAAAAACGGATTTGATGAATTTTATTTACTCATAAATTACACAATTTACTATTTTCTACAGAATTTCGATTTTTCTAGCATTAACTACACGGGTCAGTTAGAATAAATCGGAACAGTCATCGCACACTTAAATGGAAAACTAAAAATCATATTAAAATATTATCGGTTGAAATGTCACTTATCATCGAATTCAGAAAAGTATGTAGAAATCAAAATGCAATATTTCAAAATAAAAAACTTCACTTTCAGTGAAATAAAGTGGAAAAAACTGACATTTATTAAGTATATATGACGTTCAAAATTTCAATCATTTATCTTCACAACTGAAGAAAAATGGGGGTGTACCATGATCGTACTACACCCGGTATATTCTTTTACAGAATTCAAATATCTCTTTCAGTGATCGAGAAAATAATACCTGTAGTTTTAAGTGGGACACCCGCTTCTATACAGAAAAGCGGGGAACACAGGTGGAGGTTTATTCGAGTAAGTGTTCTATCACTTAACCATGTTCTTAACTCTATGTCTACAAAAACCATAGCAAATTATTTCACATGCAAAGGTGGAAAAGGTGATACTGCAATTTCATTCCTTAATTTATATACCTAGGTTTTTTGCTTATTAATTTGTCGAATGGTGTTGATATATTTTTTCGATATTTATGAAAAGAAACATATATTTTTCGTCCTTTCACACTGAGTTCTTCTAACACCAAAACTCTTATTTTCTGACAACTTTAAAAATTATTTTTTTATTCACTCTTAAGATGCCCACTCGGATGCCCATTTGAAGAGCCTATACTAAGGGAGAAGAACATTTCAAAGGCTACGCAGTTTCTAAGAGATGGGATGACGTATTCACTTCAAGTCTGGTCCTCCATGCAAATATTTGAGATAGCTTTTTTTAAATAAATTAATTATACAGCTGTTTATTCACTAATACAATCAAATGAGGCTTATCAAAGAATTACAAAGATTTTAAAAAATTCATCATTCAACAGTAATCATAATTTTTAGTGATCGTTTCATTAATGGAGGTTCAGTTTCCTTCAATTTTTGTTATCACCTTCTTTAGTAGTTTGTAAAATGAAGAAAATCACGTGTTCATTATGTGTCTATTCTAAATCATTCACTGAAATGTGAATAATGTACATTGGAGAGTTTTCAAGTTCTGTTAAGTTATATTGATAAATGTCCTACTTTTTAAGGAAATTTCGACCATACCAGTTTTAAATCCATTATATATTGGAAAATATGCCTTCTATGTAAATAATATTTTAGATACTGATAGAGCACGGCACTTTTTGTACGAAGAAATTTTTTCATATTTTTTTATTCTTAAATTTTGCAGTTATTCTCAAAAACGTGACCTCATGTTTATTCGGTTATATAACAATGTATTTGAAAATTTTTTGATATAATAGTTAATTATATGAAATTTAAGCATTTTCAGAAAAAAAAAATTGTTATAATATTAAATATTAATTTAGTTATCAAGCGCAATGGATAATATCATTGCAAGCTTGCAATAATATCTATTGCGCTTGATAACTAAATTAATATTTTAGATATACCAATACCCTTTTCTGAAAATGCTTATCTTTTATATATTTAACTATTTTATCAAATAATTTTTAATAACTGAATAAACATGAGATAACTTTTTTACTTATTGATAGATATTGTTAAAAAATAATAGTGTTTTTCCTCTAGCTAACAGTAACTTACTGTGCAAATTTCAATACAATCGGACTTTTCGTTCTTAAGTTAACGTGCTTAGAAGAAATGTGACGGACGGACGGACGGGCGGACAGACAGACGGACGGACGGACGGACGGACGGACAGACGGACAGACGGACATTTTGAAAGTTGTTCAGAATTCGATCACTAACATAGTGATATGAAATTTTTTTCTCTACGAGCAATATTACCCGTTTTAGAAATGTACCGATCGAATGCAATATACTCTTCGTTTTGCATTTGCGAAGAGTATTATAATACAGGATGTTATGATATGAGCATCAACACTTCCACAACCACGTAGTGGAGTGGAAGTATAATCGTAAAAAAAATCCAAAAACTGTTTTGTTAAAATAGGTTCAGAATAGAACAACATTCTTTATTAGATTTGGCAAACAGCAGAAAACGTCATCTATGAAAACGAAAAAGAAAAACTATCACTAAAAATATTAATTACCAATCTTTGCATTCTGTCGATAACTTGCATTCTGGTTATGCTAGCAATTAAACATTTTTTAAATTAATTTATCCATTTCTTATTATACTCTTCGTATATTGCATTCTATCGGCACATTTATAAAACCGGTAATATTGCTCGTAGAGGAAAAATCTTCATATCACTGTGTTGGTGATTGAATTTTGAACAATTTTCAAAATTTCTGTACGTCCGTCGCGTTTCTTGTAAGCACGATAACTTAGGAACTCCGATTGTATTGGAATTTGGACAGTAATTTATTGTTAGCTAGTTTGGCATTTCTCGTTGCAAAACTAATATCCACATAGCCCTTACGCATATGAGGAGGAAGGTTAAAATGAGAATTAAATGTTAAAACATAAAAAATAGATTTAAAAGAAAAAATTAAGTAAATAATAACTTTTTATTTATTGATCGATTTTGTTTAAAACTAATAGAGTTCTTTCTCTAGCTAACACTAACTTACTGTCTAAATTTCAATACAGTAGAACTCTTCATAAGTTATCGTCCTGAAAAGAAACGTGACGGACGGACGGACAGACAGGCTGGCAGACAGACATGTTTACTGATGACCTGGCTACCTGTAGTCGGTTTCACTCGCGCAGTAATATTATCTATTGCCTTTGATAACTCAGTTAATATTTGATATACATTTGAACTCTTTTTTCTAAATTTTTTTATAATTTATACTGTTATATGAATTACACCCCCTTGGAACTGGAGATGATACGCTTATGCCTACTAATAGTGACTGGAAAGACTCTAGAAAGAGCTATGGACTTGTCTAGAATGTGGTGGAAGAAGATTCTGGTTCAATCTAGAGGTAATTTCAGAGTATATAAGGCGCGATTACCGGCGCAGAAGAGGAAGTTTTAAGAAGGAAGTTTATAGAAGTGACGTAAAAGTGAGGTTAAATAAGAAGTAAATAAGGTTATTTTGAAGTATTGTATAGACAGTAAATTATTAAATAAAGTGTTAGTAGTGTTTATCTCTTGTTGAAATTATTTAGAACCCACGGATTCATACAGGGTGTTTTCCTAAGAGGTGGAAAATATGCGACAATATAATAATTTTTATCGAAAATTTCTTAAATACCTTGAAATATAAGCGAAAACGCATGAGGTCACGTTTTCGATATTAACTCCAAAATTTTAAGATAAAAAATTATGAATAAAATCCTTCTACGAGAAATGCCATGCTTTATCGGCGTTTAACATATATTGTTTACACAGTAAGCACATTTTCCGAGATATAATGGATTTGTGACTGGTATGATCATTTTTTTTTAAAGTATGACTTTTTTCAATATGACTTCAAAACTGTTCAACGCAAATTTTTGAAATTTCAGTTAATGATTTAAAATGGACACACCCAATGAATAGATACTTTTTTCAATTTTTCCGCTCCTCCGTTTTTGAGATTTTCGTGGTTAAAGTAAATAAATTTGAATCATATATCAATTAGTTCTGGAAAAGCCTCAATTTCATGTTAATATACTTGAATTACAATTACACTGAGATTACAATGAAATAAAATGGTGAGCAGATTCTAGGACGCAGAAGGAGGGACATTTTCAAATAATAATAATAATATAAAATAATGTTATATGTAACAAACTGTAACAATAACGTATATATTCAATGTGTAAAATATAATTCTTTTTTGTTGTAAATTTGTAAATATAAAATAAATAAAATTTGTCTTTCAACTAAAAAAGTCATAATTTCCTATGATTCCCTTGCACTACTCATGTGTTTGACATTTACTCTAAGTATGACCTTGAACATTTCGGCAGTTAATTTGCTAAACTTGTTTTTCAGAATGAATTTTTCTAAAATCATTATAGCTACCCTTGAATTTTTGTATAAAACTACTCTTTTTTTGAAAATATTTCTGTATCAATTAAATTTTCATATCTGATTGGTTTAGAAAATTATAAATTGCCCCAACAGTTCGGAAACTGAAATTAACTGAACCGGTCTAAAACACGTAAAAAAAACCGCTGCCTAAGGAATCACTACTTCCACACCCAGATTTTCATCCAAGTCACTTTAAAAAATCTTAACTAGAATTGCACTCTAGTATGTGAAAATTATTTGTCATAGAATTTTAATAATATTTGGAGCAGATGTCATAGAAAAGTTTGAGGCATTGGTTTCTACCATATACTTTAAAAATTAAGTATTTAGTTTACCCTACTTATTTTCCCCTATTCACAACCTACCACGTCTCACCCCTTCAATGGAATCATCTCAATCAGATGTCATTACAATACATACGTGTAGTAACTTTCAAGTGAATATCTCAATTTTATGTTATCACATCCATTAATAATGGAGTGGAGATGGTGGTGTTTGAAAAATATTAGAAAGTAATCTGAGGCCTTGGTTTATAGTATATACACCAAATCCCACATTTCTGTAGGTACTCTTACCAGCTTGATTTACTTGTTTTCCCCTAATTACTCGTTTTTAACCCTCAACCTTTCAACGGAATCACCTCAAAACATAACATAGTTCCAGATGCCGCTGTAATACATACGTGTATCAAATTTCAAATGCGTATCCCAATTTTATTTTATCAACCCCTTTATTAATGGACTAGGGGTAGTGGGGGGTTGAAAAATATTATAAAAAAATCTAAGGCCTCGGCTCATAGTACATACATCTAATTTGCAGTTTCTGTACTCTTACCAGCTTTCTTTACATATTTCCCCCATTTACCCCTATTTACCTCCCAACCCTTCACCGTATATCTTTAAAAAACAATCCAGTTCCAGATCTCGTTATAATATATACGTGTCCAAAATTTCAAGTCAATATCTTAAACCGTTCCGGAGAAAGCGTGCGGACAAAAAAAAAGTTACAGACAGACCGACAGACCGACAGACAGAAATTTTTTTTCCGCTCAAATTTAAAATCTCGACGTTTCATGACATTCTAAACCTATTTCAAGAAAAAAAATTTTTGAATTTTTTTTTACGATTACTATACTTCCAATCCACTACGTGAATGTGGAAGTAATACGGTTCAAGATTTAATCATGTGAAACAACAATCAAAATCAGTAATACAAATTTACTAACTTAAATATAAGGTCTATATGTGAGGTTAGCCTCACACAAGGATATGAATAAAAGTGAATTATTTATTATTTGTTTGCTTATAGTAATGAAATATATTCTTTATAGGATTTTGCAAGCAGCGGAAAAAGCTATCTATGAGAACCAAAAGAAAAGCTATATGTAAAACTATTAATGAAATCTTCTTTGTATTCTTTCGATAACCTGACTTCTGGTTATGCTAGCAAGTTAAAATCCTAAAATAAATTTGTACAATTTCTTATTTAACGTTCTCGTTATAACACTAGCATCCAACATAGTCCCCTACAAGACCCCCTACGGTATGAAGATTCCGTTAAAAATGAGAACAAAGGCCTGAAGTGAATTTATTTACCTACCTTGGTTTAAAAAATTTTTCATTCTAATGGATTACATTTCCATAAAATCTCTCATTCAGATTCTTGGAAATGCTTAGCCTTTGAAACGTTTTTCGCTCTTATTCTGAGCTCATCGTTATGAGTGGTTTTGTGCCTTTCTGATGAGCTCAGAATAATGGCGAAAAACGTTTCAATGGCTAAGCATTTCCAAGAAACTGAATGAGATATTTTATGAAAATGTAATCCATTAGACTGGAATATTCTTTAAGACAAGGTAGGTAAATAAATTCACTTCAGGCCTTTGTTCTCATTTTTAACTGAATTTTCATACCGTAGGGGATCATGTAGATACTAGTTTCATCTGCATAGCCGTAGGGGACTATGTTGGATGTTAGTGTTATAATGAGAACGCCAAATGAGAAATTGGACAAATTTATTTTAGGATTTTAACTTGCTAGCATAACCAGAAGTCAGGTTATCGAAGGAATGCAAGGAAGGTCTCATTAATATTTTTATATAGCTTTTCTTTTAGTTCTCATAGATAGTTTTTTCCCGGTTTGCAAAATCCTATAAAGAGTATGTTTCATTAAGGACATGAAGTAAGAGATTAATAATGAGCCATATCGTGTTATTTGATATCAGTGAAATAAAATAAAATTAATGGATATTTATTTTCAAATATACTAACATTTAAATTTAAAGCACAAAATAGTTTCTCTACGTTTTAATGAACATGGCCACCTAATAAAGTGGACTAATATGGCCTGAACCACGTTTATGTAATATTGAAATTGTGAATCGTGATCATATACAGTTTTGTAGTAACTCACTTTAAAATTATACATAACCAGTGGATTTTTTAAATATTACTGAATGAATTAAATTTTTTCAAAATTCTTAAAAGCGGGACATTTGCGGGACTCTTGTGTATGTAAGACACACCATAAAAATGAATGACAATCCCGTACACTGAGAGACGTATGGTCACCTTAAATAAAATTCAACTAATTCTTAGTGCTCGTCTTTTATTCAAATCAATATATCTCAATAATGTACACGTTGTGCTGCTCTGCGACATTTTTTATAAAGCCGTATTACCACTGATGTATATCATAGCATGTCTGAGAAGGGTTTCAAACGTGATTTATATTTTACGTTCATAATATGCATGTACATGCATAAATGTATAATATACTGAGGTAGCTAATATGTCACACAGTTACCACTTGCTATACCCAGTTAGATATAACAGCGGGTTATATAGGGTGCACATGATTTATAAAATGAATTCCTTGATATAATCTGAAAAATAATTATATGTACAAGTAATTCAAAGAGAAATTACAACTACAATTACAATTCTTATTAACGTAGAAAAAAATTGCTGAACTGTTTATTTCAAAGTTCCTTAATGTGGAAATCGTTGGCAATAGTGCGTAAAACATTAGCGCATTGGTGAAATTATTATTTTTTTAATTTATGGTTGATTCTTGTTATAAACAATTTACAAACCTTGAGAGAGTGTCATTATTTGAGATTGAAGTTAGACAATTATATAATAATAGAAAGTTTTGTTAAAATTCATTCAAGAAATTAATAGCACTATCAACCAATCACATAAAAAACAAAAATCGCTGCCTAAGGAATCACTACTTCTATATCCAGATTTCCCATCTAAGTCTCTTTAAAGGAAAATGCCTTGACTATTTTTGCACTTTAGTATGTGGAAATAATAGGCCATAGAATTTTAATAATATTTGAGGCAGATGTCATAAAAAAATGTAAGTGTTGGTTTCTAGCATATACGTCAAAAATGAACTATCTGGACTCTTATTAGCTTGCCCCAGTTGTTTACCCTATTTACACCCCAGCAACCATTTCAATCAGATGTCATTACAATACATGATACAGTGAATATCTCAATTTTATTTTATCAGGCACTTCAATAATGGAGTGGGGGTGGTGAAGGAGTTGAAAAATGTTATGGAAAATATGAGGCCTTGGCTTCTAGTATATACATCAAATCCCACGTTACTCTTACTAGCTTGCTTCACTTATTTTCCCCTACTTACCTCTACTTACCCCCACCACTTAAACGGAATCACCTCAAAATATAACCTAGTTCTATAGATGTCGTTATAATACACACATGTACCAAATTTCAAGTGAACATCTCAATTTAATTATCGGCCCTTTTAATAATGGAGTGGCTGTGGTGAAGGGGTAGAAAAATGTTATAACAAATCTGAGGCCTTGGTTTTAGTATATTTAACTAAATCCCAAGTTTCTGTACTATTACCAGCTTGCTTCACTCATTTCCCCCTAACTTTTCAACGGAATCATTTCAAAATATAATCTAATTCCAGATGTCGTTATAATACGCACGTCTACCTTTCAAGTGAAAATCTCAACTTTATTTTATCAGCCATTTTAATAATGAAGTGGAGGGTGAGGGGTTGAAAAATATTATAAAAAAATCGAAGGCCTTTGCTTCTAGTATATATACCAAATCCCCAGATTCTGTATTATTAATTTGTTATAATACACACGTGCACAAAATTTAGAATCAATAAAAAGTTTCAGAGAAAACGTGCGAACAAAAAGAAAGTTACAGACAACAGACCGCAGGACAGACAGACAGACCGACATTACATACAGAATTCTTTCTTCGCGCAAATTGAAAATCTTGACGTTTCACGACATTTAAACCTATTTCAAAAACATGATTTAAAATTTTTTTTACTATCCACAACGTGGATGTGAAAGTAAATTACGTGGAACAAATCTGAACGATCTCCTACTACATTAATTTGTAGAACAAACTTAAATACGAATTAATGATTTACTGGTACATTAAATTATAATACGATTACAGTGGTGTTGTATAACCTATAAGTTGTCATCAACGCAATGGTTCATTTCGATGTTAAAATGACTACAAGTTGACGTTCAATTTCTACCAAGGTTGCACCGTTTTTTGAGTTGTTAATGGCGAGGGCGTTCCGTATTTTATATACAATTTAGAAAACTGCCAGTTTTAGGAAAATAAGTTTAATGTAAAAAAGCTACTTCAATCCTTTATCTTTATTTCTTCTAAATATACTTTGGTATCTATTTCGAAAGATAAAAAGTTTCTCTCTTGCTATACTCACCTACTCACCCCTGCAAATTCTCATGCTTACCGCTGCAAATTCTCACATTTTATCTATATATCCTAGGAGAAAGTCATATTTTCTATACTTGTTAAAATTTGATGTTCATATTAACATAATTTGTCAACAACTATTTTGATAGGGCGACAAAAATTTGACGCAAATTCATTGTCCTGTTTTATCCCTTAGACTCCGAGAACGAGAGAAATAGTCCACGAAAATTCGACGTGTTAAATAGTAATTGACAATAATGAAACTATCCAAAGGATCATTATAAACGGTAATAGGGTGTATAGAATAGTCGACGGAGCTATAAAAAAAGTTTACAAATTTCGCAATGCTTGCAGCCATCGGGAAATGATAACACCATACATAAAATATAAACTTATTCCGGACTCGGCTTCGTCGCGTCCAGAAACAGATTCGCCCAAAAAATATGATTTTAGGTACAAAAATAACTAATAAAGCTCTTTTCTTTGTCTCCGACGCTAATACTACCTACGGCGCTAATAGTTATTAACAATTAGATATCAGAATAAACACTTACTAACCTAACCTAAAGAGATCACACGAAAAAATCATCGAGAAGAATTTGTGAAAAGATATACGAATCGTCACAAAATTAAAGAAAATTCAGCAGGCAATAGTGTTTGAACCCGGGACCTTTCGCACCGTAAGCGAAAACATTAACTATACGCAACATTTCCATACTGCGCATCTCTGTAGTAAACGAATGTAACTTATTGACAAGTTTATTTATGTTTATTAGATAACAAAAGTATACTGTATAAAATAGATTATGATGTCTTAATAGACTACTAGAATTTGAACTTGTTGCAATCTCTGTATCGTCAGTGCCAAGTGGCTTGAATTTTTGATTTGTGTTTATTCTTATACTTTGATTGACTCAATTAATTGTAACAGTATAGGAGTTGGGTGGCTTTTCGGTAGATCATCGATTTATCAGATATTTTTATTAATTTATGAATGATAACTACTCACAAAATCGACTTCTGGCTGGTCACTTCCCGTCAGGTACGTCACGAGTTATCAAAGTTGTAAAAAACAGAATTGCAGCACGTGATCGTTACAAGATTTTTTTTTGATTGACCACATTTATTTATATATCAATAGGAAAATTTAGTCCTTGATTATGGTAACGGAAGGGAAAAATCGTGGATTTTTCCTTTCCATTATTTATTTATATATTTTATTTTGGCCATAGAAATGTATTTTCAGAAAGAAACTCTTATCAGTTAATTAGCCACAACGAAAAATGTTTCCAAAGGAAGTAGCAAGATAAGCATGATCGAGATGCCCCTGTGTTTCTTTAACGAAATTTGGGGAACTATTTTGTACCCATAAAATAAAAATTCTCTGAACATTTCAGACTTCTTCATTCGTTAGTTTTTGATATTTTTTAAATTTAGAGAATATATTTTTTTCTCAATTGACTCAACCGATTGATTTGTCAAAAAGGTATTATTTAACTCTAATTAACTGTGATTAAAGAAAAGTTTCACTTATTTGCAACAACTTATCTCTTAAGAATATTTGTTTTCTGATCACATGATTTTTTTTAAGAATGATGTTTTGCGAGCAGAACTACGAAATTTTTTCTGTTTCATCCTTAGGAGTCTTCCTATAATACATTTTTTTGCCAAAGTAATTGAGAAGGTATGCCACAGTAGAAAAAACAAAATATGTTATCTACATAATTACATCATTGTTATAATAAAAAAATCACATTGAGTTTTGAAAAAGAAACCTCCATTTTATTAATTATTATATAACACATACGTTGCACAGAAAATTCATGATATTGCAATAAACACCAGGTCCATACAACATTCTGTCCATATTGCATGCTTTTGCAAAGTTTTTAAATGGCCTAAGTAAAGAAGTTATACCCCTTCTTTTTATCGCATTCTTGTTTTTTCTAATTTTCGAATAGGCTCAATAAATTCTCAGTCTGTAGATATGCCGAAGACGCAGACGCGGGTATTACAAAATCATTACCATTTAGCAACTTTAACTTGTGATATCTGCGCCTTCGCCATAACTTCACTTCTCTGTACACAGAGTATTACTTAATAGCACAGGAACACAAAATGAAAAAATGCCTAAGGAATCACTACTTCCACATCCAGATTGTCCATCCAGTTCTCTTTAACGGAAAATATTTTGACTACATTTGCTCTCTAGTACGTGGAAATAAATGGTAACAAAATGTTAATAATATTTGTGGCAGATGCCATAAAAAAATTTTGAAATGTTGGTTTCTAGCACATACGCCAAAAATTAAATTTAAGGACTCTTATTAGCTTCCTCTACCTATTCTCTCCAATACACCCACCCCCCCTTAACGGAATCACCTCAGTACATAATCTAGTTCCAGATGTCGTTATAGTACATACGCGTGCCAAATTTCAAGTGAATAGGTCAATTATATTTTATTAACCAACCCCTTTAATAATAGTGGCGGGTAGTAGAGAGGTTGAAAAATGTTGCAAAAAATGTGATGCCTTGGCTTCTAGAATATACATCAAATTTCAAGTTTCTGTACTCTTACCAGCTTGTTTTACTTATTTCCCCATATTCACCCCTATTTAACCCCCAACCCTTCAATGGAATCATCTCAAAATATAATCAAGTTTCAGGTGTCGTAATAATACATACACGTACCAAATTTTAAGTGAAAATCTCAATTTTATTTTATTAACCCTTTTAATAATGGAGTGGCGGTGGTGGGAGGAATTGAAAATATTATACAAAATCTGCGGTCTTGGCTTCTAGTATATACACAAAATTCCAAGTTTCTGTACTCTTACCAGCCTGCTTTACTTATTTTCCCTATTTTACCCCTATTTAACCCTCAACCCTTCAACGGAATCATCTCAAAATATAATCTAGTTATAGGTATCGTTATAATATATACGTGTACCAATTTTCAAGTGAATATCTCAACTTTATTTTATCAACCTCTTTTATAACGGTGGTGCGGGGGGGATGGAAATATTATTAAAAAATCTAAGGTCTTGACTCCTAATATTCTACTTGTGCAAAGTTACTAGATCTCATTATCTGCTCTGACAACATTAAAATAATTGATACAGTGGTTACTGATGTATCTGACATTTCTGATCACTCTTTAGCTTCATGTAAAATTGATAAAATTCAAGATAAAGTTGATCCACTTCTATATACCTTCCGTGATTTTAAAGATTTTAATTTAATCAGCTTTGAAAATGATCTTCATCTGGTAGATTTTTCAGAAATATTATATCTAGGCGATATTGACTCTAAAATAGAATTTTTAAATTCTTCGATTCTTGACTTATTTAACCACCTATTAGGACGATAAGAATCACTAAACGTAATAAAGCACCATGGCTTACCGAGGCCTTAAAACAACTCATGCGTCATAGAAACAAAGCGCTAGTCAAATATAAAAAAAACCAAAAATATCAATCACTGGAATTACTACAAAAATATACGCAACGCGGTAAACTATGCAATAAAAAGAGAAAAAAAGCATATCTAGATCAGAAAATTAGATTTTGCAATAATAAAGACATGTGGAAAATTTTGAAAAATTTTAGATATTCACACAAAAAATAATACCGAAGTACATACGAATCTGCAGAATCCTACCGATATTAATCACTTTTTTTACACGCCATTCAACGTGGAAATAATACCCCCGATCCTGAACGATTCTTTTTTATAACAATAGCAGATTAATAAATGTAGATAACTTTGAATTCTCTCTCACAAACGAAATAGAAATTTATAAAAGTCACTTAGCAATTAAATCTAAGGCCATCGGTGAGGACTTAATTAACATCGACATGTTGTTGTATTGCTGTCCTATAATTTTGCTTTATGTCGTACACATTTTTAATTTCTGTATCGAGTTGCAGGTTTTTCCAGCAATATGGAAACACTCGTAAATTATACCCTTACCTAAAGTTGCCAGTCCCGATGAATTTAATGACCTCAGGCCCATCAGCATTGTGTGCTCATGATCAAAGGTTTTTGAAAAAATTATTGATAGACAAATACGTCAGCACTTTTACACTTTTAACATCTCACCAGAATACCAATACCGGGATTCAGACCGGGATATAGCTGTAGTACATCACTGGCAAAAGTTACTGATGATTTGTTTTCGGCAATAGATCAAAACAAGTTATCCATTTTAGTACTTCTAGACTATTCGAAAGCCTTTGATAGGATAAATCATAAATTATTACTAGCTATTACGCACTACGTTGGATTCGCGCAAAGCGCTACTTCCTTGCTTAGAAGTTACCTCAATGAACGCACTCAGTGCGTCGTGTTAAATGGTGTGAAATCTGGCTTTTCACAGGTTGTGTGCGGGATGCCTCAGGGTTCTATTCTGGCACCTTTGTTGTTCACCTTGTACACATTCGAGTTCTACAAAAATATGTCGTTCTGTACTACACATTTCTATGCTGATGACACGCAAATATACTATGCATTTGATGAAAAAGATATACAACACGCTTGTCAAAATACTAACCAGGACTTTCACAATTTACTGCAAATTTCCCACAAGTTCTGTCTAAATATTAATGCCAGCAAATCAAAGGCCATGTTATTTGGTTGAATTGCCTCACGCAACCGAGTTAGCAGAGATGTGAAAATCTCTGTTGACAATGAAATTTTAAGTCTCACAAATAGTGCTAAAAAATTTGGCTTGATCTTAGATGTAAATTTTGAGATTTTCTGCACATGTTTCATCCATCATTAGCAAGTCGTACTGCTCCTTAAAACTGATATGAATTAATATATTACTAGAAAACACTAGTAATTATTCCAACTTTTACAAAATACTTAGCACAGATAAGTTTAAAATATATACTTATCCTTCTTATACAATTATAAGAAAGAAAATATGCCCATTATGTACAGTACAACTGTTATCATAATGTTATTTTTAATTTAAATTATCCTGCTCAATGAAACCCAAAGACAATGAAAACAAAAGCCCTTAGCGATATAGGAGTAACACAAAACTTTAGAAGATCCACAGACACGTGTTTTGACATCTATGTCTCTTCAGCTGCAGCTCCTTCTAAAGTTCATAATCAACTGACATATGTATATGTTATAACTACAATAGATTATCAAAAAAGGATAATAAAAATAAAAATTAGATTATAGGAACTTCCCCGTAAAGGGATAATTATCAATATAATTAAATGCAAATGCAACTTCCTAGAACTGTAAAAGCTCTATAACAATAGAAACAAATGAATAAATATATTACCAGAAAACACTAGTAATTATTCAAACTTTTACAAAATACTTATCACAGATAAGTTTAAATATGTGTTATTCCTCTCGAGCTCCTGGTCAAAAGTTCTCATGGGCACAAGGCGTAAAAATGGACAGTTTTCCAGATATCGAGGAGCAATGTTGAACAGGTTATCGCCGTGTTTTTGATAAAATGTCTTTCAAAGTATATACCAGGGGATTTCTATCTATGGTCGCTGATTCCAATTCCGATGTCAAGAGTGACATTTGACAGTTGGTAGCTGACAATTTTTTAATTTAATATACAATGTGTCCACGGCAAAGCGATATTATAAGTGTAAATAACATTTTTTTTTATTATGAACACAATTTTCTGTATTCTGCTCTTGCTTTACACAAAACCGATGTTGAGTACGTTAGAATTTAAATATAGGGCACCGGTGGCAACTTAAAATAGTCCAGGGGAATTGGCAAAATAAGGATAGTTTTTTAGAAAACCGGTATGACAGCACTATTTTTGGTAGAAAGGTGTGTCTTGGGGTACTAATTAAGGTATCGATGTTCCGCTAAAAATTTGGGTTGTGCATCATGGTTTTATATACGTGCTAATATTTCAGGGTGTGATTCCTTAGGTCATTTTATCAAGAAAATTTCATATGTTTTCTCCAGAACGGTTTAAGATATTGACTTCAAATTTTGCACACGTATATATTATAACGAGATCTGGAACTGGATTGTTTTTTGAAGATATCTGGTGAAGGGTTGGGGGTAAATAGGGGTAAATAGGGGAAAATATGTAAAGCAAGCTGGTAAGAGCACAGAAACTTGAAATTCGATGTATCTACTACAAGCCAAGGCCTCAAAATTTTTTATAATATTTTTCATCCCCCACCCCCTCCAATTCATTATTAAAGGGGTTGATGAAATAAAATTAAGATATTCACTTGAAATTTGGTACACGTATATATAATACTGACATCAGAAACTAGATTATATTTTGGGATTATTCTGATGAAGGGTTGGGGGTTAAATAGGGGTAAATAGGGAAAAATAAGTAAAGCAAGCTGGTAAGAGTACAGAAACTTGAAATTCGGTGTATGTACTAGAAGCCAAGGCATCAGATTTTTTAGCATTATTTTTGAACCCCCCACCACCCCTACTCCATTATTGAAGGGGTTGGTAAAATAAAATTGAGATATTCACTTGAAATTTGGTACACGTATGTATCATAACGACATCTGGAACTAGATTATATTTTGAGATGTTTCAGTTGAAGGGTTGGGGGTTAAATAGGGGTAATAGGTAAAATAAGTAAAGCAAGTTGGTAGGAGTACAGTAACTTGAAATTCAGTGCATGTACTAGAAGCCAAAGCCTCAGATTTTTTAATAATATTTTTCAACCCCCGACCACGCCTACTCCATTATTAAAGGGGTTGATAAAATAAAATTTAGATATTCATTTGAAATTTGATACACGTATGTATTATAACGACATCTGGAACTAGATTATATTTTGAGATGATTTCGTTGAAGGGTTGGGGTTTAAATAGGGGTGAAAGGGGCAAAATAAGTAAAGCAAGCTGCTAAGAGTACAGAAACTTGAAATTCGGTGTATGTACTAGAAGCCAAGCTATCGAATTATTTATAATATTTTTCAACCCCCCACGACCCCTACGCCATTATTAAAGGGGTTGATAAAATAAAATTGAGATATTTATTCACTTGAAATTTGGTACACGTATGTATTATAACGACGTCTGGAACTAGATTATATTTTGAGATGTTTCCGTTGAAGGGTTGGGGTTAAATAGGGGTAAATGGGGTAAAATAAGTAAAGGAAGTTGGTAGGATGTTTAAAAATGAATTATTATTTGTTTGCTTGTAACTGTATTGAAACATATTCTTTATAGGATTTTGCAAACAGCAGAAAAATAACTATCTATAACTAAAATCAAAACTATGTGTAAAAATATTAATGAAATCTTTGCATTCTTTCGATAACCTGAATTCTGGTTATGCTAGCAAATTAAAATCCTAAAATGAATTTGTCTAATTTCTTATTAATCCATTAGAATGAAAAATTTTTTAAAGACAAGGTAGATAAATAAATTCATTTTAGGCCTTTGTTCTCATTTTAACGGAATCTTCATGATCGTAGGGGGTTATGTAGATACTAGTTTAATCTGCATGGCCGTAGGGGACTGTGTGGATGCTAGTGTTAGAATGAGAATTGTCAAATAAGAAATTAGACAAATTCATTTTAGGATTTTAATTTGCTAGCATAACCAGAATTCAGGTTATGGAAAGAATGCAAAGATTTCATTAATATTTTTACACATAGTTTTGATTTTAGTTATAGATGGTTATTTTTCTGCTCTGCAAAATCCTATAAAGAATATGTTTCAATTCAAGTTGGTAGGAGTACAGTAACTTGAAATTCGGTGAATGTACCAGAAGCCAAAGCCTCAGATTTTTTGATAATATTTTTCAACTCCCGACCACCCCTACTCCATTATTGATGAAATTAAATTCAGAGGGTTGGGGGTTAAACAGGTGTAAATAGGGCAAAATAAGTAGAGCAAGCTGGTAAGAGTACAGAAACTTGAAATTCGGTGTATGTACTAGAAGCCAAGATATCAAAATATTTATAATATTTTTATGATTCAGTTGAAGGGTTGGAGGTTAAATAGGGGTAGATAGGGGAAAATAAGTAAAGCAAGCTGGTAAGACTACAGAAATTTGGAACTTGGTGTATATACTAGAAGCGAAGGTCTCAGGTTTTTTATAATAGTTTCCATCCCCCACCATCATCGCATCGCCACTCCCTTATTAAAATAGTTGATAAAATTAAATTTAGATTTTCACTTGAAATTTGGTACACGTATGTATTATAACGATATCTGAAACTAAATTATATTTTGACATGATTACGTTGAAGGAGTAGGGGGTAAGTAAAGGTAAATAGGAAAAAATGTAAAGCGAGCTGGTAAGACTACAGAAACTTGATATTCAGTGTATGTCCTTGAAGCCAAATTCTCAGATTTTTTAATAATATTTTTCAACCACCCACCACCCTACTCCATTATTAAAGGGGTTGGTAAAACAAAATTGAGATATTGACTTGAAATATGGTAGACGTATATATTATAACGACATTTGGGACTAGATTATATTTTGAGATGATTCCGTTGAAGTATTGTGGGTTAAATAGGAGTATATAGGGGAAAATAAGTAAATCAAGCTGGTAAGAGTACAGAAATTTGGGATTTGGTGTATACACTACAAACCAAGGCCCCGAATTTCTTTCTAATATTTTTCAAACCCCGCCATCTCCGCTCCATTATTAATGGAATTGATAACATAGAATTGAGATATTCACTTGAAAGTTAGGACAATTATTATGTATTGTAATGACATCAGATTGAGATGGCTCTATTGAAGGGGTGGGAAGTGGCAGGTTGTGAATAGGGGAAAATAAGTAGGGTAAACTAGAAACGTCATTTTTATCGTATATAGTGGAAACCAACGCCTCAAACTTTTCTATAACATCGGCCCCAAAAATTATTAAAATTCTATGACCAATAATTTCCACGCACTAGAATGCAAATCTAGTCAAGACGTTTCCTTTAAAGTGACTTGAATGAAAAATCTGAATGTGGAAGTAGTGATTCCTTAGGCAGCGGTTTTTTTATTGTCTCAGAAAGTATTTTAGATAACTATTTCAACATAGCAAAAAATTTAAGCCGTTGCGGATATATGTTCATATGAACTTTTCTTCATAAAATGACCTAAAGAATCACACCCTGAAATATTAGCACGTCATTAAGGAACACCCTGTATATATACGTTTTTTCGTGTTTTTCAACAGAAAATCGAAAGTATCTTGAAAATGGTTCATTTTATCAAATAATGCTAAATAGAAAAAAGTTTCCTTATTAAATTTCCTACAAAATTTTTGCACGATACCCATTTTCCTCAGCGTTTTCCCGTAATTAATGAAAAACCATTATGGGGCATTCTCTGGGTAAATGCGACACCACTTTCTCCAGAATTCGGAGCTACAAAAATATGGTTGCAGGGCATGGAAAGATCGGAAAGAATGTTTACTTTACGAATCAGAGTAGCACAATTTATAATTTTTATGTTTTACGGGTGACATAACCCTAAAAAGGCAAGAAGATTCTTCAAAAAAGAAATTTGACGTTGAAAAGAATTGAAAAAAATTATTTATTTTTTATTTTTGGGACGGTATCTTATTCTTTGGGTAAAAATAAAAAGAAAATGTCTCTTGAGATTATTTTCTAAAAAGTTGACCTTTTTCAGTGAAACTGAATAAAAAAAATCTTCAATATTAAAACTTTGAGAATTTTAAACTCTAAAACAACGCAATTTACGAAAAAGTTTTATAGAATAGAAATTGTTTGTAAGAGGTCAAAGAATAACAATTATTTTTTTCAGATTTTTTTTATTCATTTTAGGAAATATCTAGCAATAATTGCAAATTGTTTTTTTTCTTCCATCTCATCGCATCTCGATAAAACATAAAAATTATAAATTGCGCCGTTCAGATTCGTAAAGTAGACATTTTTTCCCACCTTTTCGTGCCCTGCAACAATATTTTTGTAGCTCTGAATTTGGGAGAAAGTGGGGTCGCATTTTCCCAGAGAATAGCCCATAGTGGTTTTTCATTAACTACGGAAAAACGGCGAGAAAAATGCATATCGTACAATAGATCAACTTGTAGGAAATTTAATAAGATTTTTTTTTCCCTTTGGCATTTTTTGATATAATGAACCGTTTTCGAGATATCTATTATCAGTACGTTAGAATTTGAAAAACGCATATAGGGCGCGGCGCTGGTGGCAGTTTAAAAATAAAATTCGCTTCAGGCAAACTGCACCATTTCTGTGTAAGATATTGAATAATTTTATAAGAAAAACTTGCTCAACTCAACTTAAAATTATGACATTGTACCAAATATGATAACTATACAGAGTTATTAACGTAGGCCGTTCGTTAGAAGTTTTTCAACTTTTGGCACACCCTGTATAGCTGAAAATATTTTAGGTAGAACGGGCAAGATCATATTTTTAATATTGAGCAAGTTTTTCTTATAAAATTCTTCAATATCTTACACAAAAATGGCAGTTCTTCTGAAGCGAATTATATTTTCAAGCTGTCACCAACGCCTTCTATACATTTTTGAAATTCTAACATAATAACAATAAGTTTTGGGTCAAGTAAGAGCAGAATACAGAAAATGGTGTTCAAAATTTAAAAAAATTGTTATTTACACCTATAATATCGCTTTGCCGTGGACACATTGTATATTAATAACATTTTAGTAAAATCTACATATTGCCCAATCTACGCGAAGTTCGTTCAAACATATGAGTGACATGCTGTATATTACAGTTTCGATATATTGAATATTTTCTTGTCTTGTGTGTTAAATCCAATGCTTTGATAACATTTTGTTGTAAAATGGTAAATTACATGAGCTGCCCAGTGCGCCTTGGCAGAGCTGGTCATATTTAGAATAGAAGTTTTTCAGCTTTAGCGAATTGCGGGAGGGCCTGACTTCACCAAGGTCTCCCGTGTTTAAGTCCGAGGTCGACGATTTATTGTGGTTTGATAACATGAAGTAATTAACACGTAGCTGTACTGTGATGTGTGACGAGTGCAGGTGGTTCTGCATATGAGGTGCTTCCATCAGGTATCAGTGGCGTAATACACTTGTTCCTTGCATACCGCAAAATGTAGCGTTAAGGATAACAATGAATGAACGTATTATAGTATAGTAATCGTAAAAAACTTTTCAAAATGCCTTATATTATTAACATACTACGAAACTGACCTACTACGAAATTAATATATACGAAAGGAAGAAGCGGGGTTATAACACATTTTTCTTGTCTAGGGGTATATCAGGGCTTTGTTTTTACAGACTTGGGTTAGACCACGATATGAAGGATAAAATAACAATAAGATAGATAACAAAAGGTAAACGAAGCTATCCATAAAAAATAAACCCAGAAAAATAAAGAATTAAGCGTAATTATATTATTTACGATTGAGAAGATTAATCCCTAATCACAAGTTAATGTTGGTGTCCTTTAAAAAGTCCACTAGAATATTAAATACTTGTCTATTATTTTCATAAAATAAAGTTGTAATATATATAGGTAGAGGCAGTTTGAGTGCATAAATTTTAAAAAGAAGTTTTGTTGTCGCTTGAATGTGGTGTTCACAATTAAAACATAAATGATTCAAATCTCCAATGTTATTAGGATCACAGGTGCACAATGGGCTGTTTCTTAATAATTATTATTTTATTACCATAGCCTTTATGGCTAAATAAGAATCTGCAGAAATACTTTCAATAGACGAAATTATTTGTCAAATATGTGACAAATAACTTGGCTTTTGACGACATGTTATTCTCGTTCCGTGTAGATATTATTAACGTACTCCACACTCAGTTCATGCAGTGCTAAATTCAAAGTCGACTCGATTACTTTCAGAACCGGCGTTCACAAATTATGGGGTGGGGCTTCTATTCCCTATATCACGAACTTCAATTTCCGAATCTGTGTAACACTCACATTCTTTTGTGCCAGGAGTTTAAAATGGTACATTGCTTAAAACACTGAAGTATCTCAAATATTTCAAAGAAACAAAAAGTCCATCCCAGTACTAGTAGATATACCATAAAACTACCAGCTCAATATACCATGAGTTTTCTTATGAAGCTTCATTCTGGGTATTAAGTGATGATGCCAACTTGGTGGGCGAAACCACAGTTCATCACCATATGAATGTCTAACAGTACAGGTCTCTAACAAGTCTGGACTATAAAAGAATGAACAAGCATAAACAAGGATAAATAAGGGTAACATAAGGCTCAGTAAGGATGATTAAGGGGATCTGTACAAATGTGTTAAACCTGTACACAGATCTGTTCCATTAAAGATACACCTGTAATGAGCTGTGATTCGTCCACTAAGTTGGCATTATTACTTAAGGAAACAGAATGAACCTCTATAAAAAAATATGACACTTTAAGTCCAATAGTATATCTACTACTACTTTCACATTTATTGATGATGTGCAGCTCCCTGCAAGGCTACCGAGATAAAACCTGGCTAAAAACTTTCTCGGCAAAATGGAAACAAACCATATCAAAATAGGATCATCCGTTGATGGGATATAAAGCCACAAACAGACACGCACATTAGTCCAAGAGAAGACCGCAAAAAGTCGAGCCAACAAAGTTAATAATAAAATTCTCTTAATGTGGTTAGTGAATAACTTTTTCTGTCCCCACTTCCGCACAATTTTTTACATAACAATAAAATCGATAGACTTACTTGAAGGCTTAAAATTACCGTCATAATTTAATGTTTATAAAATTATTTCGAAAGAGATTTATGTGCCTCGTTTAATCCTGTTGCAATGCCTTGTAGTTCAAGAGACGACCGCTCAAAATGTTACTTGATAAAATGTCAGGATGAATGAAATCAAAAATATAGTAGTGCAAGAACCATGTGGCAGCATTTACTTTACTTCGAAATCAACGTAGTGGAGTGGAAGTATACTAACCGTAAGAAAATTTTCAAAAATCGTTTTTGTTGAAATAGGCTTAGAATATTATAAAACGTTGAGATTTTAAATTTGATCGAAAAATGTTTTCTGTCTGTCTGTTGGTCGGTCTGTCTGTCAGTCAGTCTGTAACTTTTTTATGCGCATGTTTTATCAGAAACGGTTAAAGCTATTGACTTGAAATTTGGTACATGTATGTAGCATGACTAGATCTGGAACAAGATTATATTTTGCACTAATGGTGAAGGGTTGGGGGTTAAATATGGATAAATAAGGGAAAATAAGAGAAATTAAGTAAAGCAAGCTGGTAAGAGTACATAAATTTAAAATTTGGCGTACCTACTAGAAGCCAAGGCTTCAGATTTTTTTATAACCTTTCCCAACCCCTCCACCACCCCCACTTAATTTTTGAAGGAGCTGATGGAATAAAATTGCGATGTTTACTTGAAATTTAGTACACGTAAAGACATTTTGAACTAGGTTATATTTTGAGATGATTTCGTTGAATGGGTGGGGGTAAGTAGGGTAAATAGGAGAAAAGTAAAGCAAGCTGGTAAGAGTACAGAAACTAGGGATTTAGTGTATATACTAGAAGTTAAAGCCTCAAACTTATTTATAATATTTTCAACCCCCCACCACCTCCACTGCATTAGTAAGGGGGTTGACAAAATAAAATAGATATATTCACTTGATATTTGGTACACGTATGTATTGTAATGATATCTGAATGAGATGATTCTGTTAAAGGTGTGGGGTAGGTAAATAGGGAAAAATAAGTAAACCAAGTTAACAGAAGTTCAAAGACTTCATTTTTGGCGCATATGCTACAAGCTAACGGTTCGAATTTTTTAATGACATCCACTTCAAATATTACATTATTAGAATTCTTTAACCAATTATTTCCAAACACTAAAGTGCAAATATGGTGAAGATGTTTCCTTTAAAGAAACTTGGACGGGAAATCTGGATAAAGAAGTAGTGATTCCTTAGACAGCGGTTTTTTATTGCTATGGTTGAAAGTGTAAAAAATAGGGAACTTCAGGTGGCAGATTTTTTCTTCACATACTTGAAAAGATATCAAAGGGATTATTATATGGAAAGATAGTGAAGAGTTAGTAATTAAAAAAAACTTTGTGTGCCACCCTCTACCCTGATGTAAACTGTTGGCAGATGGTGATTCACCTACCTCGTTCGATGTCTCTTCTATCTGCTCGTATTTTGATTTCGCCCATGCAATTCTTGATGCCGTAAAAATGCCAATTTCGATCTTTCTATATGGATATCGCGCACCAATGTATTTATTTAGTTATAAATGTTTAAAGATTTCATGTTTTGCCTTCTCGGACGAGGTTAATTGAATTTCCAAATCCATTTCAACCATCGCACATCGCAACGATTTTCAAAGCGAATTTCTCGCTTCGAATCTTGTACGGGTGTAATTTTTTAAATTTATTTTGAACTTTTGGGAAATATTTCTTATTCTAAATTTGCATCGGATTTATTTCTATGCGGCAACATTTGAAAACTATAAAAAAATTAAAATATTTCATTAATCGCGATTCTCGTATCTTTTATAAAGAATTGGAGCGCCGCGACGTACTCGCGACCATCTTAAAGGTGGCAAACTAATGTTGTTGGTTAGACAATTGTTTGAACTGTAATATAGGATGCAGACATTTCTGACATTGGACGACGTAGACCAATCACTGAAAAGCTACTCTTTTAGGTCAATTTGCCAGGGGTTCATGGCGAAGTAGAGGATATCAGATTTTTCTATAACTACTAGCCTCTTACTATCTTCCTACATACTTACTTAACTACACATACTTAAGTGTGATTCTCACATTTTTGGACGTAGATGCAGACAAACATTTGCAACCGTTGCTTATTTTTTTGCAATTTCTACCATAGCAACATAAATATTCTGGCTCACAGATCTTACACTACCTACTATGTTATAGATTTGATCATGTTTAATCCCAACATTTTGTCAGGTACTGTTTTGAATGGTCACCGCCTACTGTGACCACTGACACAATTTTTTGGTTTATTTAGTAGCTTATACCCATCAAGTTGTTGGAGCACAAGTTTGTGCGCCTCATTTCAAATACTTCAAGACGTATCTCCTTCAAAGATTTATATGCAGTTTTCACGACTTAACACCACTAGCGAATTATATCTAACAAGTTTTAAAAAAAATCTGTGAATTATAATTGGGTGATAGTCCGCTATCAAACAATATTAGCCAAATCCGAGAGCATAATGCCCTCTTTAAAATAAAACAGAGCCTGCCATATCATGCATTGCCCATCTTTAGGCAACCCATTTAGCCTTACCTTCTATTAACATTAACTATAATACTCACAACTCATTTTATTTTCTGTCCTCTCTTCGTCTCTTTTTGTCATTGTTCTAATTTATTGTTCCTAGTTATAATTTTTATATTATCTTAACTTTTACATTTGATAAAATTTTAAACTATAAATTAAGCGGTTTTGCATCCGCTCCATGCAGTAATCAGCATTTCTTGCAGCGGGTTTTTTTGGTTTAGTACTTTTCCTCGTGTCAGGATACCAACATTTAATAACAGTACATGCTACTTCTGTTATAATATCAATTTATTGTAAAAAAACGATAAAACCTTTTTTAATTTGTCCTCTGGCAAAAGAAGTTTAGATAAAGTATAAAGTTAGTTTAAGTTGATCAGATAACGCTTCGTCCTACCCTTCAACTAACACGGCGCTATGCGCCGTGGACGTCCGACAACCTTCGCATGTCGTCACCCATGGATTATGTTGTTCTATATCCGTTTTTATGAATTTTACAGGAGATGAAGATTAGTATATTTTTGAGATACATTTAACTTTTGCTGAATGAAACTGAAATATATCTATTTGTGATGAATTTTATGTTGAAATTAATTTTAGTGTAGTGTCCATTTATTTACTGCTTTTATACTCTTTTTGTGAGAGAATAAATAAAAATTGAAAAAATGGATATAGCCCACAAAATGCTTTTGTCTTTTGTTTGACCGGATATAGAACACATTGCAAGGATATACGAGACTAAGACCAGAACTCTGGAGGATATAGAGCAAAATAGTCACAGTAATTCCAGCCACTATAAATGGAATACAGACTAAAGTGGATTTAGTAGGATATAGGACAATATGCTTTGAAGCATAATTTCATATGTTTAAGGGATATAGGCCAATACAATTTTAAATGCGGATATAACTTAAAATTACAACTAATTTTTATATTTACTTGGGATGTAGCACAAACTGGACACTGAAATCTGGTTTATTAAAGCTAATTTTTTTTAACGGATATAGAGCAAGCTCAAAATTCTAAGAAGAATGGTGTATCTAACGTATATTCGACCAAATGTGGATATAGAATAACATAATCCCTGGGTGACGATATGGTGATCCGGAAAACATTTTATTTTTGGTAATATTAATAAAGTTTTGTTGGTTTGGATTAGATACCCATCGACATGCAGCTTCAAATTATAACCAAATGAAAATTTATACTCAATATGCATTTGTGGCATCTCGAAGCTTGTCAGGAATAACAGGCACAATTTTTTTTATTAAAAAAAAAAACAGCATGATATTCCCATCAGCACGTAGATTTGTTGTGAATCATTATCGTTTTCTTTGTCACCTTAATATTGACATTAGTTAAGTGGACATTTAACAAATACGGTAAAAAATGTGACACAGTAAACGACGAGGAAGGGGAAGGGTTTACAAAAAGTGATCGTTCGCAAAAAGTCAACGAAATTCTTTTTTAAGAAAATGTAATTTTGATTCTAAAATGTAGAGCGGGGGGGCGACTTAGAAACGAACGTTCATGTACAAGGTTCTCATAAATGTTGTAAAGTGTTATAAAATTAAGGAATGGATTAAACATAGCCCATATTTGCAAACGTATTTGTCAAGTGGTCACTTAGAAATGTTGATAGTTTATTATCAGCCATTAGATCTTTATTATCATCGAAACATCGTTTAAGCAAACTCTGTTTCTCTAGGAGCTTATCAACTACATACAGTACATACTATATTCTTTAAATTGTAGTTCTCAGCATCTTTTATTATTTCTCGGACTTCTTACTATCGTCATAGACACTATTAAACTTTCCCACATAAAAATTATTTGTAATATCTTTTAAAAATTTCTTTAAATACAATCTATACCTTAGATACTCAACTCCTAATTCTCTAGCAGTACGACAAAATAGATGATATATAATGGAAGTAAGAAAATAAAAATTTTATTTGTTTTAACATTTTTACTGCGTCAGCATACATTTATATCTAAAGTCTTTTAGCAAATGCCCTAAAACTCTAACGCTGAAAGTAAATATTCAAAATAAATAAACATAAATATCTTTCCAACGTTTTAACGTTATGTCATCGTAAGTTCACTGTGGCAAAATGTTATTGCCGCAAATGAAATGGAAAAACTGGGAAATTCTGAAAGCACAGCGGCATATTTCGACGCACCCGACACCGAAATTTCCGAGTCAAGCCTTAGTTCAACTTTAACCCGCGCCCAGAAAACATCTCCCAGACAGGGACGTATTTACAGCATCCGCGCGCTCGCTTAAACTTTCTCCAAACTTTTCAAACAATTCAAACCAGTCGTCTACTTGCAAATTTGCAAAATGGGCGTGAACTACGTTATTGTCGGCAGTGTTTTTGTTTGTTTCTTAACTGCCGTTGTCGCCTTGCAGTGTTACCAATGTGGAATGTATAATGACGGGGTCGGATCCATAACACCTTGTTTAAATGAAACGCACATGAAGTTGATGGAATGCCCGAAGAGAGATATCAACTACTGCATTGTAAGTTTGATTATAAAATTTAATTCTCATTATTTAACACACTTTATAAACATGTTAGTGATAAAAAGTTTTATAACAGAATACGAAATATATTCGTACATAATTTTACCAGATCTTTGCAAAATTAACAACGTATTAAACGTTTTATATTTCTAACACTTAAAATGTAAAAAATGACTGCATATTTACAAAATTAGTTGCGCCTATACATATTATATTTAAATAAGATATAGGAAAATAAATAAAAGCCCAAAAAATAAATGCGAAAAAAATCAATAACAACTTCCTCATATCTAATACTACCAGGAAACGTTTATATAACATAATTCAAAGGAATTTAAAGCAATATAATTAATCAGAAATAAATATTATAATAATACTAACATTATTTATCAAATAAAATGTCAATTATAAATTTCAATGCAAATTGTGAAACAGTATTATACCGGATGTCCACGGGACCTGGTACACTTCACTTCTTTATTTTCCTAGATGACAATTAGAAATTATATAGGGTAAAGGATGTTTGGCATAACAATATATGTTTTAACCCAATCAGATCCCAAAATACAAATTCGGTTTAGACGATAGCACTACTAACTTTTTTTATTTTAAATAGCACCCTATATATTTTTTAATCTTATCTGTTGGAGGTTTGAATTATCTTTACAATCGTTTTTCTTTAATCGAAATCGAATCAGAAATGAGTTTGAAAAATACAATTAGCCCATGTGCAAAATTTTGGGAAAAACAAATTTTGTTTTTCATAGTACCCCGAGACTAATTTTTTAGATTTTACTTCCGTTATCAGTTATTAAATAAATAACATATTATATCAAATGTATATAACTTAGCTAGTGGAAGCGAGTTAAACTGTTTTTGTTAAATCTTCTTAATTATACTCTTCGCTAGTACAAAAAAAGAGTATCTTGCATTTGATCGGCACATTTCTAAAACCGGTAATATCACTCATTGAGAAAAAATTTTGAATTCTGAACAATTTTCAAAATATCCGTCCGTCCGTCTGTCTGTCTGTCGGTTCTGTAAGCACGATAAGTTAAGAATAAAAAATCGGATAGTATTAAAATGTACAGTAAGTTAGTGTTAACAAGAGGAAGAACCCCGTTCATTTTGATCAAAATTGATCAATAGATAAGAAAGTTATTAATTATTTAAATTTTTTAAAAACCATTTTTTTTTTCTGTTCTGCGAACAAAAATGTCTAAAACGAAAACAGTTCCACCACTCCGGGCAGTTATTTTTCTTTGCACCATACATTGCAAGCATACAGTATATACCAGCAGCGATGATAGCTGGTAAATCAGCGTCTTCATTATATAAACTATTGCAGCCTATTATTGTAAATCACTGTTATTTTAGAATATTTTGGTAAGTTCATTCTTTTAATGAAACATATATTCTTTATAGGATTTTGCAAACAGTGGAAAGAAAAGCTATCTATGAGAACTAAAGGAAAAACTATATATATAAATATTAATGAAATCTTTGCATTCTTTCGATAACCTGACTTCTGGTTATGCTACCAAGTGAAAATTCTTATCAGCCAGTCTCATTTTAACACTAGCATCCAACCTACGGCTAAGCAGGCTAAACTAGTATCCACATGATCCCCTACGATATGTAAATTCAGTTAAAAATGAGAACAAAGGCCTGAAATTAATTTATTTACGTACCTTGTCTTAATAAAATAAATTAATTTCAGGCCTTTGTTCTCATTTTTAACTGAATTTACATATCGTAGGGGATCATGTGGATACTAGTTTAGCCTGCTTAGCCGTAGGTTGGATGCTAGTGTTAAAATGAGACTGGCTGATAAGAATTTTCACTTGGTAGCATAACCAGAAGTCAGGTTATCGAAAGAATGCAAAGATTTCATTAATATTTATATATATAGTTTTTCCTTTAGTTCTCATAGATAGCTTTTCTTTCCACTGTTTGCAAAATCCTATAAAGAATATATGTTTCATTACTATAAGCAAACAAATAATAAATAATTCACTTTTATTCATTCTTTTCTTTGTTAAAATATGCTGAAGTTGTGTCACATCCAGTTAAAGCATGTACAGAAAGAACATGCTCTGGGATATGCTAATTTCAGGCTCTTAGAAGAAAATATTGTTTAATTTTGTCTATTTTTGGGCAAGTTTAAGAAATATACATTTTATCATGAGAAGCTAAAACTGTTACTATAACTAATACGTCTATATTCTCTGATATTCGGCTATGTTTTCATTTAATACATTGAGAGCTGCTGTAACTATTAACCGATCATCAATACTTTCAGCTTGATAGCAGAGAATATTATTTTCAACTAAAGTTTCTTCTAAAAAATCAATAGAGTGACTTTTATTAGACATTTGCCAGAAACTTTTCCTGATGAAACTTTAAAAACATGTCTCTTTCAAATCGAATATCTGGTGCAATTATTGTTTGTTTGACGTTTGTTTTTGGCTATTTTGCCAGTTAAATGAAGTCACTTTCTATTTTTGATAAATTTTAACATAGAATTTGAGATCAACCACCCTAAAAACCCCCATATAAGAAATAAAATCAAAATAAAGAAAATACCATTTTCTGTCATCTTTTTCGGATGAGTTTTTCTGTTTTGACCGATTTTAAGAGCAGATTCGTAAACTGGGACCGTAAGAACCTTATGTTATCAAATTTATGGTAATTGTTTAAATAAATAAAATAGTTATACATTTTTGAATTAAGAGTGTATTAAAAAAACACTTATTTGTTAATAACAATTGAAAAAAATGAAAAGCAC
Source organism: Stenurella melanura (assembly GCA_963583905.1). Classification (NCBI taxonomy): domain Eukaryota; kingdom Metazoa; phylum Arthropoda; class Insecta; order Coleoptera; family Cerambycidae; genus Stenurella; species Stenurella melanura. The sequence goes on from OY757312.1 coordinate 103,117,261, forward strand.
ACCTTTTCACCTATGGGGAACTTTTCTATAAAATATTTCTGAAATTAAAAAAAAATTATCAAAATCAGTTTTGACTCAACGAACTTTTTTCTTTAGTAATTGAACTATTATTAATTTAGTTAAAAAACATCTGTGTCGAATGGATCAGGCAGAGGTTGACTTTGAATACTTCTGTTATAAAATGTTTTACACCTAAAAATATGTATAGTAAAATAAGGTCTTTAATTGAAAATTAAAATGGAAAATTAGAAACTGTTAACGTTTTAGAGAAATAATATATTCACGTTGCAAAACTTTTAAGCCGTCAAATATGACGTCATATAAAAATTTATTTTATGTTAAACATTGCGTATAATAATTAAAATTTTTTATCTTGAAAATAAAAAGTAAAATGGGTGTGTATCTGATGGTCCAGGTGGACCCAATATTGCGAATATAGAGATCCCACAGAACAAACTTTCTACTTGGGTTTTTATCTACTCTAAGCAATCAATTTATTTTTAATGTTATAAACATTTACCTTCTCACTTAATAATAAATTCAAAGATAATAATAAATAAACTGAAATTTTCTGAACTCCAAAAAATAAATTATTTGATTGTAATCAAATAATAGTAATTCGTATTATATTAAAGATAAATTTAATTCTAATTGAGAAACTTATTACATACATTTTTGGATGGATATATTAACAATATTTACCTTGCACCCATGTCTTCATTATATTCTTAAATAAACTCTATTTTAGTTCATTTAAACACACCGGTACAAAATTATATAATATGGGTAAAAAAAAAAAAATTGAAGGAACATGAATCTGCCTTTAAAAAACGGCCATTAAAAATTATAGAATAGAATTTTACCATCACCTGGTTAATATTTAATATCGATATTAGGGGTCGGTTAAAAATGCGTTCGATATCGTTATTTGTTCATTTTTATTCCAATCTCAATTAACAACAACACTAAATAATAAGGTCACCATCACCCAGTTTACTGGGTGATGGTGAAATTTTATTTAAACATTTTTAAGGTCGATTCACTTAAAAAAAAATCAGTTTACCCTTTTTAATGAGTTACAAAGTTTCCATAAAGTAAAAGAGAATATCCATGTGATTGAATTTTTAAGCTTTGATAACATCCGCATCAACTACTCGGAAAATACCTAATAAAAAACCACGGCCTAAAGTGCAAATATAGCACTATTTGAAGCTCAAAGTGCTCTAAATTTGAAGAACATGCATGAAATGTGGAACAAGAATCTATTTTCGGTTGTTTCGGATGCTAATTTTGCCCTACCACGACAATGTCGCTCATAAAATGCAAAAGTTACAACTTTATAGTGATAACTCCTGAACCATGTAAGTAATTTATTTTTTTTGTGTACGAAAAAAATAAACAATTTATCACTAAATCTTATTCAAAATCGTCGCTTCCTCATACAGAAATACGTAAGAACAAAATACAAGAGATCGAGTTGTAACTTTGCAGTTTTTTTTCGGCTTTGACGTGGTGGGGTAAAATTGACATCGGATTCGAGATAAGCGAACGAAAATACATATTTGTACCAGATTTCATATAAATCCCTTGACATTAAAATACTTTGATCACCAAATAGTGCGATTTTTGCATTTTTATAACTGTTATTTGAGGGTAGAAAAAAATTGTGACGTGGTGGGGCAAAACTACCCCCTAATTTTTATTCAGCAAGCCAAAATACACCGGAAATGATTGATCTGGTCCATGGAATCGACAACTTTTTTTTTTGTGTCTTTGTAATTTTCAGCTCTTTCCACTCGACATATTCCCCTTAATAGCAAATATAAAAAAAGCACACAAAAAATTAAAATGTTAAGAAAGATGAGTGAGACATTGTCTATAATTGTTTATTTGTGACATATTCAGATTTTCTTACCCTTTGTTGGGTATTTTGCCACTGAAAAATATTTAGGTAAACATTTTAATAAAAACACCTCTTCGCCAAACGGATCAGACAGATGTTGGTTCTTGAATACTTGACTGTTTCAAAAAGTCTCGCACCTAAAAATATATAAAGTAGAACAATGTTATAAAGCTATAGGCAGTTAACGTTTCGGAAGACAATCTAGTTCTGTTTTCAAAACTTTTTTGGCCGTCAACCATAACACTTCTTTGTTTATGTATTTCCATAGTCACGTGAGACAATAAATTATGTTTGTCTTATTTTTGCTTACCTCGTCTCTAAGGATGGGCAACCAACTAGTACAAAAATGTATTGAATAATTTGAAACGCATCTATCCTCGTTTAATAAAATAATCCCGGATTCTTTAAGATTTTGGAAAAAGAGAGTAACGGAACCAAAAGAAAACTTAAAGAATCTGCGATTATTCACTACTTCCACATCTAGATTTTCCATCCAAGTCACTTTGAAGGAAATGTCTTGACTATATTTGCACTCTAGCATGTGGGAATTATTGATCATAGAATTTTAATTATATTTGGGGCAGATGTCATAGAAATATTTGAGCCTTACCATATATGTTGAAAATGAAGTTTCTAGCTTGCTCAACTTATTTCCCCTATTCACAACCTACCACCTCCCACTCCATCAACGGAATCATTTCAATCAGATGTCATTACAATACATGCATGTACTAACTTTCAAGTGAATATCTCAATTTTACGTTATCAATCCCTTTAATAATGGAGTGGGTGGAGGTGGTGGGGGTGAGGGGGTTGAAAAATATTAGAAAGAAAGTCTTCGTTTCTAGTATATATGCCAAATCCCAAGTGTCTGTACTTTTACCAGCTTGCTTAACTTATTTTTCCCTATTTACCTCTACTTACCCCCCACTCCTTCAACGGAGTCATGTCAAAATATAATTTAGTTTCAGATGTCGTTATAATACATACGTGTACAGAATTTCAAGTGAAAATCTCAATTTCATTTTATCAAATATTATTAAAAAAACTGAGGCCTTCGCTTCTAATATACACACGAAATTCCAAATTTCTGTACTATTACCAGTTTGCCTTACTTATTTTCACCTATTTACCCCCAACCCTTCAGCGGAATCATCTCAAAATATAATCTAGTTTCAGATGTCGTCATAATACATTCGTGTACCAAATTTCAAGTGAATATCTCAATTCTATTTTACCCTTTAACAATTGAGTAGGGGTGGTGGGGGGTTGAAAAACATTATAAAAAATCTGAGGCCGTTGCTTCTAGTACATTCACCGAATTTCAAGTTTCTGTGCCGTTACCAGCCTGCTTTACTCATTTTTCTCTTCCGAAATCATCTCAAAATATAATCTAGTTCCAGATGTCGTTATAATACATACTAATTTCAAGTGAATGTCTTGATTTTATTTTATCAACCCCTTTAATAATTGAGTAGGGGTGGGGTGGTGGGGGTTAAAAAATATTATAAAGAGACTTGAGGTCTTGGCTTTTAGTACATACACCAATTCACTACGTGGATGTCGAAGTAATACATTTGCAAAATGTTTTATGACTGGCGCATCCACCAAATTTAAAAGTGAATTATTTATTATTTGTTTGCGTATAGTAATGAAACACATTCTTTATAAAATTTTGCAAACAGCGGAAAAAACCATCTATGAGAACTAAAAGAAAAAATATTAATGAATTCATTAATATTTGTACGTATAGTTTTTCTGTTAGTTCTGTTTCTGTTAGTTAGTTTTTTCCGGTGTTTGCAAAATCCTATAAAGAATATGTTTCATCCACCAAATGCTCACATAAAACACTTCTTTCCCATATTTGCTCACTTTGTACTAAACACAGATTGATGAAGCTGTATTTAGTTCAAAGAGAATTAAAAGTAGATCCAAGGGACTGCGGTGATACGGGTTTCGCAAATTCCATAATTTGTTCTGGTTCTTATTTATTCATTTTCTGCAATATGCGATCTACGACCGATATGTGTTTCACCCGTAATGTCTTATTTACTTAACCCGTAGTTAGTCGTGTTACGAAATGTTACATAATTAGTCGCGTGGTGTATTTTGTACAGAACGAATGTATATATGAGAATTAAATTTTATAAAAATAAATAGGTTTAAAATGAGGTAAGGAAAAGAACTAGAGTTGTTTTTAGTGTTTATTTTACAAAAGCAAGATCATAGTAAAAAACAAAATATTAAACAAACTAATCAATATCTATGAACTCTGTGTTATTAATGCAACTGTTATATTACTTTCACATCCACGTAGAGGATTGGAAGTATAGTAATCGCCAAACAAATTTCATTTTTTTTTTCTTGAAATGGGTTTAGAATGTCATGAAACGTCGAGATTTTAAATTTGAGCGGAAAAAAATTTTTCTGTCTGTCTGTAACTTTTTTTTTTGTCCGCACGTTTTCTCCGGAACGGTTCAAGATATTGACTTCAAATTTGGTACACTTACATATTATAACGAGATCTGGAACTGGATTGTCTTTTGAAGATATTCGGTGAAGGTTTGGGGGTAAATAGGGGTAAATAGGGGGAAATATGTAAAGCAAGCTGGTAAGAGTACAAAAACTTGAAATTTGATGTATCTACTACAATCCAAGGCCTCAAAGTTTTTTGTAATATTTTTCATCCCCCACCCCCTCCCATTCATTATTAAAGGGGTTGATAAAATAAAATTGAGATATTCACTTGAAATTTGGTACGCGTATATATAATAATGACATCAGGAACTGGATTATATTTTGGGATTATTCTGATGAAGGGTTGGGGGTTAAATAGGGGCAAATAGGGAAAAATAAGTAAAGCAAGCTGGTAAGAGAACAGAAACTTGAAATTCGGTGTATGTACTAGAAGCTAAGGCTTCAGATTTTTTAATAATATTTTTCAACCCCCCACCACCCCTACTCCATTATCGAAGGGGTTGGTAAAATAAAACTGAGATATTCAGTTGAAATTTGGTACACGTATGTATTACAACGACATCTGGAACTAGATTATATTTTGAGATGTTTCCGTTGAAGGGTTGGGGGTTAAATAGGGGTAAATCGGGGAAAAGAAGTAAAGCAAGCGGTAAGAGTACCTACAGAAACTTGAAATTCGGTGTATGTACTAGAAGCCAAGATATCAAATTATTTATAATATTTTTCAACCCTCCCATGACCTCTACGCCATTATTAAAGGGGTTGATAAAGTAAAATTGAGATAGTCACTTGAAATTTGGTACACGTATGTATTATAACGACATCTGGAACTAGATTATATTTTGAGATGATTCCCTTGAAGGGTTGGGGGTGAAATAGGGGCAAATAAGGCAAAATAAGTAGAGCAAGTTGGTAAGAGTACAGAAACTTGAAATTCGGTGTATGTACCAGAAGCCAAGATATCAAAATATTTATAATATTTTTCAACCCCCACCACCACCCCTACTCCATTACTAAAGGGGTTGATAAAATATTGAGAGAATCACTTGAAATTTGTTACACGTGTGTACCATAACGACATCTGGAACTAGATTATATTTTGAGATGATTCCGTTGAAGGGTTGGAGGTTAAATAGAGGAAAGTGAGTAAAGCAAGCTTGTAACAGTACAGAAACTTAAAATTTGGTTTATGTACTATAAACCAAGGCATCAGATTTTTTATAATGTTTTTCAACCTCCAATACCCGTACTCCATTATTAAAGAAGTTGATAAAATAAAATTGAGATATTCACTTGAAATTGGCACACGTAGGTATTATGACGACATCTGGAACTTGATTATATTTTAAGATGATTCCGTTGAAGGGTTGGAGGATAGGGGAAAATAAGTAAAGCAAGCTGGTAAGACTACAGAAATTTGGGTTTTTTTTATAATAGTTTCCATTCCCCACCATCACCACTCCCTTATTAAAATAGTTGATAATATTAAATTTAGATTTTCACTTGAAATTTGGTACACGTATGTATTATAACGATATCTGAAACTAAATTATATTTTGACATGATTGCGTTGAAGGAGTGGGGGGTAAGGTAAAGGTAAAGGTAAATAGGGAAAATAGGGAAAAAAGTAAAGCGAGCTGGTAAGAGTACAGAAACTTGATATTCGGTGTATATCCTAGAAGCCAAGGTCTCAGATTTTTTAATAAAATTTTTCAACCACCCACCACCCTTACTCCATTATTAAAGGGGTTGATAAAATAAAATTGAGATATTAACTTGAAACTAGAACTGGAACTAGATTATATTTTGAGATGATTCCGTTGAAGTGTTGGGGGTTAAATAGAAGTATATAGGGGAAAATAAATAAATCAAGCTGGTAAGAGTACAGAAATTTGGGATTTGGTGTATATACTAGAAACCAAGGCCTCAGATTTCTTTCTAATATTTTTCAAACCCCGCCTTCTCCGCTCTATTATTAATGGGATTGATAACATAGAATTGATATATTCACTTGAAAGTTAGTTTAATTATTATGTGTTGTAATGACATCAGATTGAGATGATTCCATTAAAGGGGTGGGAGGTGGCAGGTTGTGAATAGGGGGAAATAAGTAGGGTAAACTAGAAACGTCATTTTTATCGTATATAGTGGAAACCAACGCCTCAAACTCTTCTATAACATCTGCACCAAATATTATTAAAATTCTATGACCAACAATTTCCACGTACTACAGTGCAAATCTAGTCAAGATGTTTACTTTAAAGTGACTCGAATGAAAAATCTGGATGTGGAAGTAGTGATTCCTTAGGCAGCGCTTTTTTATTGTCTTTTGACTATATTCTTTGAATACACATCTTTTGCTATCACACTGCATAGTGGTAAGCCTGTTTTTCTTTCTACCACACACAAACAAAGCATCTCGATCTTACTTTTGCAGGGGGTTCTAGATCTTCGTCCGTAACATTGATATCTACGCCTATAGTTTTTTGTAACAAAATTCTTATATTCAAAGGTAGTTTTTTCATGTTCAAACGATCTTGTAGGTGTGATCTCATGAGCAAAAATTTTTTTGAGCTTTTCTATAGCTTTTTATAGTTCAGTACCTCTTCCTCTAGATCACTTTCTTCACCATTTTAAATTTCGAAAGAATCGTCGTCTAATTCTAGAAGTCGTCCCATTTCTTAAAATATAAAAATAATGTTTTTGTGAGATTAAAAAAATATATATGAGTTAATATTAAAATTTTTAAATTTATTTCGTATTTACATTATTGGTCGCCTGGTGTATTTTGTACACCACGTAAACTAAATAACTATATACACACTTTATCAGAAACGGTACTCAATTGTTCTCACTGCACAGAATCGGTGGCATTTAGTACGTAAGACTTGTTTCGTGTGGAGAGAGAAAACGGCTTTTTCTCAAATTGATGGCATTTAAACTCTACCTGGTGTATAAAATACACCAACGCGACCAACTAAGGGTTAAAATCATAGCGGATCATCGCACCACCGAGTTATACCCGATAGTTTGCAAAAAATTTCATTAGAATCATTTAATCCATTCCAGTGGAATGACTGAACTAAGAAAAAAAGTGGAATATATGTTGAACCTTCTTTTTAACCCTCGTCGTAAATAGGAAGAGTGTTATAAGATTTAAGCCTTTGTCTGCATGTGTTTGTCTGTCCGTGGAATTCCAGCTCCAAGACGGCTGAACGGATTTCAATACGATTCCTTTGTTTCAAAAGCTGGTATTTGGAAGATAGTTCTTAGCCATGTTTGGTGGAAATCGGGTATGCCATTTCCAAGATTTTCAGGTTTCATTACAACAAATGTTGTGCTCTAAGAAATGGCGAAGGATCCGGTGTTACTTCACATATTAAATTCATGTTCATCTGAAATGTATCTAAACAGTTTAAAAATTTTCTTTAACTTTATGGATTTATGTTAATCTTGTAATAAAAAAAAATGAAAATATCAGTTAAATCAAAAATTTGAAAAACCCCGACACAAAAAATAAACCTTTAAAAAGGAATAACTTATATTAACTGGATCAAAGCATTATTAAAGGAGTTGACAAAATAAAATTGAGATATTCACTTGAAATTTAATAAACGTATGTGTTATAATGACGCGACACCTGGAACTAGATTATATTTTGAGATGATTCCGTTGAAGAGTTGGGGGTCAAATAGGGGTGAATATGGCAAAATAAGTAAAAGAAGCTGGTAAGAGTACAGAAATTTGAGTTTTGGTGTATACCGGGTGGCCACGAGTCAATGTACACCACCAATATTTTGGTTGTTTTTGTATTTAAAAATTTGGTTTTTGGTACACATAAATTAGACAACAACAAGCTACTTTTAGACTAAGAGGAAAGAAAATATCACTTCCGGTTCAACCGGGAGTGACATTAACTTTTTTTTCTAAAATGGAATGACTATATTTTTTTTGATGATTTCTCATTAAGCATACATTTCTGTGTATCGGTTTTTTCAGATGTAAAAAATTCCAAAAAATAAGTGAGATGCGAACAATTTTTTAATTTTTTCAAAATGGCCGCGTCAGAAGAATGCGATGTAAGAAAATTACTAAGTAGGCTATGGAAATTATTAGTAATGTTGTAGACTTGTCAATTGTTGCGAATGTCTGGCATTTTCATAGCTATCTGCAATTTTGGATTTAAATGTAGATAGGTACCTTATTAAAATGATTTGTTGGCATTTACTTTTCAAAAATACTTCTATTATTACGAAGGATATCGTTAATGATTAATGGCGAAAAAACTATAGTTTATGAATCATTATTTCTGATTAATAAAAGAAATAGCATAGTTCCATTAAAAACAATTCCATAGGACCCCTATGGAAATGAAAATGAAATTCCGTTTTTTTGAAAAAAAAAAAACTAAAAATACTGGTACCTATCAGTAATTCAAACAACTGTTTTCTGTTTTACAGACAAGTCTACAACCTATGAAACGTCGAGATTTTAAATTTGAGCAAAAAAATATTAAATTTCTGTCTGTCTGTCTGTCTGCCTGTCTGTCTGCCTGTCGGTCTGTCTGTAACTCTTTTGTCCGCATATTTTCTCCGGAACGGTTTAAGACATTGACTTAAAATTTTGTACACGTATATATTATAACGAAATATAGAACTGGATTGTTTTTTGAAGACATCCGGGGAAGGGTTGGGGGTTAAATATGGGGAAATATGTAAAGCAAGCTGGTAAGAGTACAGAAACTTGAAATTTGATGTATCTACTACAAATTTTTTATAATATTTTTCATCACCCCCCCAATTCATTATTGAAGGGGTTAATAAAATAAAATTGAGATGTTCACTTGAAATTTGGTACACGTATATATAATAATGACATCAGGAACTAGATTATATTTTGGGATTACTCTGATGAAGGGTTGGGGGGTTAAATAGGGGTAAATAGGGAAAAATAAGTAAAGCAAGCTGGTAAGAGTACAAAAACTTGAAATTCGGTGTATGTTCTAGAAGCCAAGGCTTCAGATTTTTTAATAATATTTTTCAACCCGCCCACTCCATTATTGAAGTTGTTCGTGAAATAAAATTGAGATATTCACTTGAAATTTGGTATACGTATGTATTATAACGACATCTGGAACTAGATTATATTTTGAGATGATTCCGTTGAAGGGTTGGGGGTTAAATAGGGGTAAATAGGGGAAAATAAGTAAAGCAAGTTGGCAGGAGTACAGAAACTTGAAATTCGGTGTATGTACTAGAAGCCAAGATATCAAATTATTTACAATATTTTCCAACACCCCACGACTCCTACGCCCTTACTAAAGGGGTTGATAAAGTAAAATTGAGACACTCACTTGAAATTTTGTACACATATGTATTATAACGATATCTGGAACTAGATTATATTTTGAGATGATTCCGTTGAAGGCTTGGGGGTTAAATAGGGGAAAATAAGTAAAGCAAGCTGGTAACAGTGCGCAGAAACTTGAAATTCGGTGAATGTACAATAAACCAAGGCCTAAGATTTTTTATAATATTTTTCCACCTCCCAATACCCCTCCCTACTCCATTATTAAAGGGGTTGATAAAATAAAATTGAGATATTCACTTGTAATTTGGTACACGTATGTATTATAACGACATCTGGAACTTGATTATATTTTGAGATGGTTCCGTCGAAGTGTTGGAGGTTAAATAGGGGTAGATACGGGAGAATAAGTAAAGCAAGCTGGTAAGAGTACAGAAATTTGGATTTTTTGTATATACTAGAAGTGAAGGCCTCAGGTTTTTTTATAATATTTTCCATCCCCCCACCATCACCACTCCCTTATTAAAATAGTTGATAAAATTAAATTTAGATTTTCACTTGAAATTTGGTACACATATGTATTATAACGATATCTGAAACTAAACTATATTTTGATATGATTACGTTGAAGGAGTGGGGGGGTAAGTAAAGGTAAATAGGGAAAAAGTAAAGCGAGCTGGTAAGAATACAGAAACTTGATATTCGGTGTATGCCCTAGAAGCCAAGGTCTCAGATTTTTTAATAAAAATTTTCAACCACCCACCACCCTTACTCCATTATTAAAGGGGTTGATAAAATAAAATAGAGATATTAACTTGAAATGTGGTAGACGTATATATTATAACGACATCTGGAACTAGATTATATTTTGAAATGATTCCGTTGAAGCGTTGGGGGTTAAATAGGAGTATATAGGGGAAAATAAGTAAATCAAGCTGGTAAGAGTACAGAAATTTGGGATTTGGTGTATATACTAGAAACCAAGGCCTCAGATTTCTTTCTAATATTTTTCAAACCCCGCCACCTGCGCTCCATTATTAATGGGATTGATAACATAAAATAGAGATATTCACTTGAAAGTTAGGACAATTATTATATGTTGTAATGACATCAGATTGAGATGATTCCATTGAAGGTGTGGGAGATGGCAGGTTGTGAATAGGGGAAAATAAGTAGGGTAAACTAGAAACGTAATTTTTATCGCATATAGGGAAACCAACGCCTCAAACTTTTCTATCACATCTGCCCCAAATATTATTAAAATTCTATGACCAATGATTTCCACGTACTAGAGTGCAAATCTAGTGAAGATGTTTCCTTTAAAGTGACTTGAATGAAAAATCAGGATGTGGAAGTAGTGATTCCTTAGGCAGCGGTTTTTTTGTGTAATATTTTTCAACTCTCCCACGTCTCCTCACTCCATTATTAAAGGGGTTGATAAAACAAAATTGAGATATTCACGTGAAATTTGGTACACGTATATATTATAACGATACCTAAAACTTGATTATATTTTAAGATTCCGTTGAAGGATTGGGGGTTAAATAGGGGGAATATGGGGAAATAAGTAAAGCAAGCCGGTAACAGTACAGAAACTTGGAATTTGATGTATATACTAAAAGCCAAGGCCTCAGATTTTTTTATAACATTTTTCAACCCCTCCACTACCCCCACACCATTATTAAAGGGGTTGATAAAATATAATTGACATATTCACTTGAAGTTTTGGTGAGCGTATGTATTATAACAACATCAGGAACTAGATTATATTTTGTGTATTGGGGACAATAGGTGGAGGAAGTTAATAAGAGTTCAGAAACTTCATTTTTGGCGTATATGCTAGAAACCAACATTTCAAATTTCCTATTAAATCACAGTTTTATTTTGTTAACCCCTTTAATAAGAGGGGGGTGGTGATGGGGGTGGTAGATGTCATAAAAAGTTAAAAACTTTGCTTTCTATTGTATACACCAAATCTCAGATCTAGTTCCAGACCTTGTTATGTTATATACGTGTACCAAATTTCAAGTCAATATATTTTTTTATTTTGTTAACCTCTTTAATAATGAAGCGGCGGGGGTGGAAAATGCCATAAAAAAGGGACTTTTGTTTCTGGTATATACACATACACCAAGTTCCAAGTTTCTGAACGCTTAGTAGCTTACTATACATATTTATCCCTATTGCACCCACTATCCTTCAACGGAATCATCTTAAAATACAATGTACTTCCATATATCGTTATAATACACAGGTGTACCAAGTTGCAAGTGTATATTTTTTTATTAATGGCCTTATTTATATTAACGTCCTGGCGGAGTTTAGCTATTGCTGTTCTACCACTCAACCAGGACACTTACACATAGACATCAATACAACAACCATTCCATGCGATATTGCCATCTACCGTAGCTGAGACTCGAACTTAGGAGAGATAACATCGACTAGACATGTTGTTAAACTCAACAGCGGTCTAGCTCACTGCTACTGTCTCGGTAACATATGAAAAACGCCACTAAACATCCATATCCTAAACCAGAATTTGAACCCGGGACTCCGTGGTCTCAAGCCATTAACACTGCACCACGGAGCTCAGTTTAATTTTATTAACTCCTTTAATGAGGGTGGGGTGGTGGTGTGGGGTTGTAAATGTTATAAAAAATTTAAGGCCCTGGTATCTAGTATATGCACCAAATCCCAAGTCTCTGGCCTTTTATCGGATTGCAATACTTATTTTCCCATATTTACCTATATTCATCCCCTAACCCTTAACCGAGGTAATAGAGTAAGATCCCAGAGCCCCCAGAACCTATTAGTACAGACAATGAAGGCAAAATATTGTAAAAACCTCGCAAAAATTAATATAAGAATCATCTCTGGGATTTAAGTAGTTAATAACCCGTAGAATAGAATGATGCATTCTTTGCACTTCCAAGTTCCGGGAAAATTCAAAAAAATTTGGAAAAACGTTTTGATTTTCGTTTTTTTTTTGCTCTAACGGCTAAAATAATGAAAATACAGAAAAAAGTTTTCAACAAGTTTTCTTTGTAGCTCGTCTCTTTTTCTACAAAATAGGTCTATACCAATTTTTGTCTTACTTAAGCCGTTTAGGAGATAAATCCAGTTTTCCACTTATAGTTTTGAGCCGCCCCGAAAGGCGCGGAAAATGAGACTTCTCTGGGAGTTTCGTACGACCGGACACATATCGATAATTATTACAATTCAGAGCCGCTAAAAAAATGAAAGCAACGCATAATGTAGAGAAAAGTCTCAGCTTTAATGTGAAACTAATCACAAAATTTATACAAAGTTTTATCATAGAGAAAAAAGTGTTAGAAGATGACTTAGTAAACTTTATACAGTTGATTTAGTCACATTTTTGAGTTTTATGCATCCTGCCTATTTTTCCCGTAACAATGGATGCTTTTTCACTGCATGGATTCGATTCCACGCACTATAATCTATATTTCGCGAACATTTCATTGAAGATTGTTAAGAAACAAATAAGTTGTATATGTTTTACTGTATAATTGTGCATTTTCTGAACGCGTATGAATAATGTAGACAAATTCAAAAAGTACTGCGCGCATTTAAAAAACTATAAAGTCTTTCGAAAGAATATGTTTTATTGTACTTATAATCCAAAAATTAAAACTGTGCTGTTATTACTACTTAACATATAGCGAATTGAACTCCAAAGTTTGGAGGTGATTGATCGATGAGAAATATACCCTCTAATTTGATCGCAAGGCATATTTTTCCAACAAAAGTAATTGCAATAAAATGTTAATTGGATTAATATATCATTATATAAGAATACATAAGCAAAATGAATTATCATTCTAACTACTCCCGGCAAAGATATGAATAAATCTGTGGATCAACTGTACAAAGTTCACTAAGCCATCTTCTGACACGTTCTCTACTTGATAAATTTTTTTATGAATTTTGTGATTAGTTCCAAATTAAAGCTGAGACTTTTCTCTACAGTTTATGTTATCTTCATTTTTTTTAGGAGCTCTGAATAGTAAGAATTATTGATCGATGAGCCCGGTTATACGAAACTCCTGGAGAATTCTCATCTTTCGCGCATTTCGAAGCGGTTTAAAACTATAAGTGGAAAACTCGATTTATCTTTTAAACGGCTTAAGTAAGACAAAAATTTGTAAAGACCTTTTTTGTAGAGAAAAAGACGAGCTACAACTTTTGTTGGGAACTTCTTTCTCTATTTTCATCATTTTGGCCGCTAGAGCAAAAAAAACCGAAAATCAAGTTTTTCTAAATTTTTTTGAATTTTCCCGGAACTTGGAAGTGCAAAGAATGCATCATCTCATTCTCCAGGTTATTACCTACTTAAGTCCCAGAGATGATCCTTTTATTAATTTTTGTTACCCTAAATTGTTAACGTGCCTGTGCTATACGTCATTTTAGCAAAGCTAATATTTTGACAATAAATAGTGTGATATGTGGTTAAGAACGTATGCATAATTGTTAGCTTAAAAGCGGAACCCTTTTACACGTAACTAGGTGCTAAAGGTACATAAAAACACTACGAACTTACGTCATAGTATGACGGTTGATTTTTATATATGTTTGAGAGAATACTACTAAAAACCAACATTCATTATTGCCAGACACTTCCCGGTGGCCCTAACTTTCGCCAGACGTTTTAAAGTTCGAAAAAGACCAAGCAAGTTAGCTAACTAACTAATTGTGGAATCACATCTACTACTATGTAAAAAAACGAAACAAAACAAAAGACTTATTATGTTTTGTTAGGTTAGGTTTTTTCGAGCTTTAGAGCGTCCACAGTTAGTTAATTAGCTAGCTTGCTTGGTATTTTTCGAACTTTAAAGCATCTGGAGGGGTTAGGGCCCACGGGCCCACATCATAGTATGACGTAAATTCGTAGTGTTTTCATGTACCTTTAGCTAGCAATTATGCATACGTTTTTAACCACATATCACACTATTTATTGTCAAAATATTAGCTTTGCTAAAATGACGTAGGTCTGGTGGCTCTGAAATCTTGGTCTACAAGATCAAAATATAAATCTAGTTTCAGATCCTATTATAATACGTACGTGTAGCAAAAATCCCACGCACTAATCTGATGGAAAAGATGCCCCTATCGAATTGGTTGAAATTTTGGTATATTGTAGTTCACGTGATGATGATTAAATGTCTCAATGGTTACAAACCTCTGCTACGGCTAGTTTCTTCACTACAGTCACCCGAAGATTAAATTATTGTACTATACGAGATATTAATAAAAATATTCCAGTGTTTGAGTTTTACTTAAAAGTTCCTTAAAAATTTAATATTAAGGTGTAATAGGAGCATACCCGAAATAGTGAAAAGAAATAATAATAATAATAGTAATTGAGTAATAATTATACATGTTGAATTTTTCTTTTAATCGTTATTTTTTAATACCTTAGAAAGTACTTTAGATATCATTTTCAATTTTGGATGTGTTAATAGAATATAAAACCACATGTTTGAGTTAGAAAAGTTATTTTATAGCTCCACCAGTGGCGTCCCTGTAAACATGTCCTCTGATACTTTTTAGCAAAAAAGTGTCACGCCACTGGTATCTTTCCATGTGGATATTTTTATGATTAGCCTGGTGAATTCTTCATGAAAACGGTCTTCTGCATTTTTCCCGTCACACGAATAGACATTTAATCAGCATCACGTGAACAATATATCAAAATATCAGCCAATTCGATAGATACCGCTTTTCCATGAGATTAGTGCGTGGTCATTTCAAATGAATATCTTATAACGTTATAGAGAAAACGTGCGTACCAAAAAAAGTTGCAGACCTAGAAATAGGCAGACTGACAGACAGAAATATTTTTTCCGCTCAGATTTAAAATCTCGACGTTTCATAATATTCTAAACCTATTTCAACAAAAAAATATACATATTTTTTTACAATTAAGTACTTCACTTTCACTACACTATGTGGATGTGGAAGTAATTAAGAGGATGTCACAACTAACATTGAAACAACTGTTGTACTTTTTCAATATTCTTTCTGTAAATTGTATCTAGTTTTTAATATGCTGTACAGCTATATTTTAACGGAAAGAAAATAATATTTTCTCCACCTTAAAATTATAAAATTTATTGAAACTTTTTAGATGTGGTATATTTGCAGCAAACCTCTAGCACATTAATTGAAAAACAAACGCATCTGCTTCCACTTTGCCAATTCAGAAGATATTCGCGATGGTGGAAATACTCATTTCCTTTAAGAGCTGACTAATCTATAAATAATAATTTATAATTTTAAAATTAAATCGGTGCCGAAATAATCAATCTCATTTCCACCCTAAATTCGAAATTTATTAACCCTTGAACTTTACGTGACGGGGACCGTATATTTTAATTGGTTCGAGTATTCGCAAATCTCAAGCAACCTATTCTACACTATGCCATTTCAATTCAGAAGTTTGCAAAAGCAATGCAGTTAACACGTACGTATGAAGTTGTATTAGATTTTGTTTTATTTGCAAGGAACTGAAGTTTACCACCTTCTAATTTTAAATTCAATTGAAACACCTTCCTTATAAAAAGATATACATGGTATTCCAGAAGTATGAGGTAATACTTCGGAAGTATGTAATTTAGTTTAATAACACTGAAAATGCCGGTAATCTACCCTCGAAGCTATTTGTATTTAAAAGTTAAATCTAGTAAAAGCTTTTTGCTAATAATTTCGAAACTACTGTTAGACCAAGCATAGACATAAGTCTACATCAGAGTACCATACTCATTGTTAGGTATGTACCGTTCCCCATTTCGGGATAAAAGATATTAATAATAATAGCAATAAATATAGGTAGAGATCGAGTACTTTTTATGCTCCTTCGTCGATATCTTGGAAATTAAGCGAAATAAGACAAAATACGTATAGTATGCCTAATTGCTAAGAGGTCAACTGTTAAGGGACGGGTGAAACGCAAGACGAGGTAAAAGGCAGAGCCGGATTACCGGTATTGTTCGCTCGATTACTATTTCAATGTAGGTATTATTTGTCAGCGGCGTCTTGTGAAATTTAGATTGGTAATATCTTGGTATTGAGCCATAGGAGAAAAGCCATATTTTATATCATAAATACCAAGATAAAATAAAGCACTTTTGAGGAAAAAAATTTCCATGGAAATTTGCGAACAAAGTTTTAAAAATGAGTTGTTTTTTTTGTAGAAAGACTTGGTGATAATTCATGTTAAAACTATATAATAATTTAACAAATAAAACACTGAACTGTTTTTTAATTTCAACTGATCTATTGTCAATACGACAATGTTTCGCTAAACATTAGCTTATTGATTGATTGATTGAAGTTTATTTATCTTTCGCCAATTTACATTGGATAGACAAGTCAAATACAAAATGTACATATATGAACACATATACCTAAACATGTCATACCAAAAAAAAGACATAATCAGTTATAACAAATA
This sequence comes from Stenurella melanura, assembly GCA_963583905.1. Classification (NCBI taxonomy): domain Eukaryota; kingdom Metazoa; phylum Arthropoda; class Insecta; order Coleoptera; family Cerambycidae; genus Stenurella; species Stenurella melanura. The sequence goes on from OY757312.1 coordinate 103,134,423, forward strand.
TACAGAATATTTAGGTATTTTGTACAGCGGTAATAAATTCTTCTATTGAATAAAATGTATTTTGATGTAGAAATCCTTTTGGCAATAATTTGAATCTATTCAGGCTGGTTGCGCTATTCAGATGTGAGCACAAGACTAACGTAATACATCAGTGAGACGTTTCTGACTATTGTTTGCACGCTTTGGCATGCGACTTGAACAGCCCATGACCTTCTGTCTCACTTTATAAAGTAAGAGGAAAGACGGACGATGTTCTCGGCGCCTTTTACCTCGTCTTGTGTGTCTTTCGCTGATCTTTTACCGGTTACTCCTACTATACCTTTTACATAGAGTATAAAATTCTCTGAAATAATGATTATAATAAAAAAACTGCATAGGTTACCAAAGTTTCTAAATTGGGATTCCGAAGTGCATGTTTTTCGTCGTGCAATTTTTCCCGGTCATTTAAAAAACAGTTAGAGAAATGCCAAAAATTGTATTTTTCTAACGATTTTCTGAGGATAGAGAAAAATTGTTACGTGGTGGAGCAAAACTGACACCGATTCGGATTCAGCAAGCCAAAATACACGGAGATGATTGGTCTGGTTTGTGTAATCGACAATTTTTTTGTGTGTGTGCCTAATTAGTTTCAATATGAATTTGACTGTTTTAATCAAGAACTGTGCATCTGAGGAGAAAAACGCAAGAGACCGTTTCCATGTAGAATTGATCAGGCTAATGAGGAAAAATATCGACATGGAAAGATGTCAGTGGCGTACCGCTTTTTTGGTAAAAAATATCAGAGGACATGCTCGCAAAGACGCCACTGGTGGAGCGATAAAATAATTCTTCTAATTAAAATATGTGGTTCTATATCCTATTAATACATATCAAAATTGGAAATGATATCTAAAATACATTCTGAGATATTAAAAAATAACCATTAGAAAAAAAATTCAACACCCTGTAGCAAAAAATTGAAGCCGTTGTGGACATATGTTCACATGAATTTTTCTTCATAAAATGACCTAAGGAATCACACCCTGAAATATTAGCACGTCATTAAGGAACACCCTGTATAAATAGAAACAAATAATTATTTTCCATTATCAGAGTTTCTTGCTTGTTTCGGGCCTTAGATATTATTCGAGACAATCTCTATGATATGGATCTATTTCTCACAAAATATTCGACAAAAAAGCTATTAATTACTTTTTTGGTAGAACAAATGCTGATTTTTTATTCAAGCGTGAAGTTATGAATGTCATGATCTACTGCGGCTGAGGCAAGAGTTTGGAGCGTTTCCGTGGCCAAGTGTGTTAACCTCTTAACCAGGCTGACTGCCATTTCCAGTCCCATGACATATTCATCTGAAACCCCATTTCACGATTTCGTCATCATAAGAAACATATCGCTTCCAGCGCATCTACTTCTGTTCTAATTGATATTTTAGTTTTCTCAAAGGCCTCTTGATAATCAGGAGACGTGAAGGAGGTTAGGCATTATGCAGTCACTGAAGAATAGTATGTGAAATGGGCTTGTATTGACGCTTGGAACATAACATCCAATTTTACAGTTTTTACAACGTTGATGTCGACATGATGTAAATCATTATATTTACTCTTGAGAAGGAATTATTATTTCGTTATAAGGTACCTTCCCTTAAACTGTTCAATGATAACGCCTTTATAAACCGATATTTATTTATTTATCGGATTATTTGATATCCACCTGAAATAAAAAACACATACCATATAGTGTGTTCCACTTATCACTGTAACATCTTCGTAACTTAGCTATTAATACATCGATTTATTTTAAACTTGAGTACTTTGTGCACCTCTTCAAAATAATTAAAGGCAGCTATTTAATTTAGTCCATAAACATGCGGATTGGGGTGGGGGTGGTGGTGAAAATGGGGTAATTTTTTAGGAAACCGCATTAGAGATTTCTTTTGAAAAAATGTTACCACCATGTTATCTTTTAAATCCCTTCATGCTATTTCTTAAATTATTTTATTTTTTAATATACGACAGAAGAATAGCAGAGTAAACTACAAAACCTTAAGCTTTTATTAATTCCAAATTTAAATTTTGTTTACGATGTCAAAGGTGACCAGATTTAAAGAAGTAAACCGAATAGAGCCCATGTAAATGGAATTTGTTTAGCGTTTTTGGTAAGAGCGACAATATTTTTGATTATTATTTCAAAGTAGCAAAAAATGTGAAACATCTTTGTTTCTAACTTCGGCTTGATCCGAGATAAAGGTCATTAATTCGTGACAAGATATCATATTTACTTATTTATAACTGTAAAACTACTCGAGATATATTAACAAAATTTGGGGAAATGATGTTTTAAAGGCTGCCTTATAAGATGGTGGTAATATTTCTTTTACAAAAAAATCCCTAATACGATTTACATAAGAATTGACTCAATTTTTACACCCCTAATCTGCACGTCTGTGGAATAAATTAAATAGGTATCTGTGTTACTAGTTATCTTGAAGAGATGTACAACTTACGTACGTTTACAAAAAATGGATTTATTGACAACTGAGTTACGAAGGTGTTACGGTGAACAGCGGAACACACTGTATATTAAACAATTCCCAAATACAAATTCTAGACTGTCTGCAAGGAGGTTACACATTTGAAAAAACGCGGACAACGCCCATTACCTACCGACATTGTCAGTATCGAAGCTAGGGTTCGAACCCAGTACGTAATAGATAGTGTGATCAAGTATGTTTATCAAGCTTTAGATATTAAAGCATGGATTGTAAGGACCAGAGGAATCAAAATCAGCTCAATCGAGGATCAAAATCGAAGGTTACGATTGTTGTAAGAAGTCTGATTCTTGGTCAAGTTGATTTTGGTTTAAACAACCCATGTACTAGTTCTTATATTTATACCTGTTGGTTCTTTCATTTATAGTTAATAAAATAGTGATATATAAATATAATGTTATAAAATACTAAAATTTTGATAATAATAATTGTCAGAGTCCATGAAAGTGATAAAATGAGCCAATATCAGCAACGCCGCTTTCAAGAAATACATTTGGTATGCATGAATCAGACCCGAACACCTACATAGTGGGACTAAAATCAATCAAATATCAATCGTAGGTTAGTGTGCCATTATTGTTATTACAAATTTCGCTAGTTTCAAATAGCTGTATCTCAGAAATTATTGGGATTAGGGGATTGATATTCAGTAAATATACTCTCTTGTGATAACATCAACATTCAAACAACATTATTAAATTTCACTGAACTAGAACATCCCATTATTCAGTTATTTGCTTAGGTATTCTATGCAGTTTGCATTTCATGTCTATTAATTCCTTGTCTTTATTCTAAAAAATATGCATGCTTATCTATGAATTGAATTGTTAGGCTGTTAATCTTCAAATTTTTATTTTAAAGGCACATATGTAAAACAGACCGCTAGAGACATGTAAATTGGTATGTTTTAAAAACACACAAAATGCACGAGATATCGAAACTGTAATACACAGTGTCTCAGTCTCTCCGGTTCCAACGAAGTTTACCTAGCCGAGGTGATATATCAATTTCAGTTTGAAATGTTATTAAATAATTATAATTCGATTTACAAAATAAATGTCAGTTACACGTGGACGTCTCCGAGTGCAAATAACTATTTAAACAATCAAATAACCAATATGTTAGCTGTGTACCTAATCCCAGAAGCACCACGAAAACGTAAATTATGTCACATTCCAGCAAATGTTAACCCAATAGGCATTAGTAGTTGGTTATGTCTGACTTACAGCTTTTATTTGTTAGAAGAAAATGGAAGCGGTGAAAACGTTGGAAAATGTTTATTTTAATACAATGGCTTGTTAACGGATATCAGAACGTGCTGCAAGATTACTTTCAAGATTAGATAGCTGCATTATACGCTATCACCTTAAGTGTGTACCATATCTCAACACAAATCGTTCATTAATTCATCAATTGTGTATTCTCTTTTTGGCAAAATATTTGTTTTCATTATGATGTAGAAATTAATAACAAACATGTTTTTTGCAAAAAAAAATTAGCTTGACAAATGGTTACACATTTTTTGTTTAAAACATCGGTCTGTTTCCAGAAATTCAATTAGTTCGTCAAATGATGATTAATTTCAAGAAACAATAATTAGGATAAGTCGTATAGAAACGAAAATAATTGGGGTTGTAGCTTGCCTGCGAGAGTTGTAACCAGGAACACCCTTTGTGGTGGAGAGGTAAAATGAAACAAATAGGTGGTGGAGGCTCTACCCTAATAAATCAAATCTTTTTTGTTTTAATAAACGTGAGGGAAGTAAAACATTTAAGCATCTCGGATCTATGGATGTCTTGGCTAAGCAAAGATTTTCTTATCCTGACACATTAAGAATTAAACTTAATCAGTTTGATGTAGAACATTATTCGGCTGCTTTTTAGCACTACGTTTTAGCTGTTTTCAAACGTTAATTATATTGTTTTAATTTTTAACGTTTTTTTCGGATAGTTTTCATTGCGGGATTTTATTTGGACGGCATTAAACAGAAAGGAGCCAACGCTCAAAATTTAAAAAATTTGTTTCTTAATTTATTTAAATGTAGAATATCGTAATGTGTGTTCAGCTGAAAAAATCCAACTCATGTTCCTTATAATAATTTAATGGTGTAGTTTCAATATTGTAATTAAGATGCAAAACCTTTCATTGCAAGCTTATTTCTTAATTTTAGCTGAGAGCGTTGGTTCCTTTCTGTTTAATGCTGTCCATTTGATATCTTTATAATAAGGATTCAGTAGCGGCAAAGGATATTATTTCCAAATTACTTTACCGAGTTATTAATAAATTATTTTAATCCCGAGTATACGAAAACATTTTTTGAAAAACTTAACCGCCTTCCAAAAATCGCCGCCTAAGGAATCACTACTTCCACATCCAGATTTCCCAACTAAACCTCTTTAAACGAAAACATCTTGATACTAGATTTGCACTCTAGTAAATGGAAATCATATTATTAAAATTTTTTATTATCAGCGCATTTATCACATTTACGATTTAAAAATACCTATTCCCAATTTTTGCTCAACTTATACTACTCGTAATTTGATGAAACTATAAGACGACTGGCTCTATAGTTTGCAGAAGATTTCATAGAAGTGGCGTAATAGTAGATATATGTAAAAATTCACAGATTTCTTAATTCTTGCAACCATCGAGATATTGGAAATGATAACACCATACATAAAACATAAACTTTTCCCGGAAACAGCTACGATCCACTCTCGATTGCGATACCGCTGTATTTCGACCTTAAATGAAAACTGGTAACTTGACCCCCTGTGATATATGCAACCCATATTACATTTGCATATATCAGCCGTTGCATATACGACAGTCTCACTCGACCGCCACACTGCGGTCTTTTGACCTTGAACGAAAACTGGTAACTCGACTCCCATATACGAACATAAACATTTCCAATGTTAAAAATAGGTGACAGGTGGAACTAATTCCCACAAAGACGGTGTTTGAATTTTTTAGCTTTTGGTTTCCCGATGCATGAATATTAAATAAATGTTTTTTACCTTTTAGTACATTTTTTTAAAATTAAAGCTTTTTCTTGAAAACATTTTTATATATAATTTTATTTTTCACTTTTTAGTCTTTACTTATTTTACAGACGAACAGACAGACAACATCCTATCATTTGACACCCATGTCAAGGGAGTTGTGAAGGAAAAGGTAATCCGCCATCCTAGAACATCCACAATATTGGATTTGGAAGGACGTTACATAGTTTATCGTATTTTACTCGTCAAATCCTTTCATTTGATACTCATATCAAGGGGGTTGTGAAGAAAAAGATACTCCGCCACCTTGGGGCGTCCCCCATATTGGATTCAGACGGATAATGGCTATATTATGTTGCATCGTCACTGGACTTACACGTGTGCAAAATTTCAAAGCTCTAGCTTAATTAGAACTAGTCGAAATTTAGCTTACAAGATTTGACCTAAACACACACTAACATTGCAAAGCTTTTAAAAAACGGTTCGACCTTACAATAGGTCATGTAGCTCTAATTTTTAATATATTATTAGGCTCTATGTCAATAATAAAAAACCAAGTTTGCAGCTTCGAAAGACCTGTGCGAGCTGCACAATTCTCAAGAAACATGGAAACTTTTGAACTTGTTTCGGTTTTTGCTCAATATCTCCTAAAGTATGCATTCCATAGCAAATGTTCCCTGTCCTTTTCTTAAAATACATTAAATTTGCTATAATTCATGTCCTAATAGTGTTTCGTACGTCGAGAACTTTCCGAGATACGGCACTCAAAATTGGAAATTTGTCTCCAAATAGTGAAAGAATTTCGTTTTGGTTATGTATCTTGCCAAATATCGGGAAAAGTACTCATCCCGCGAGGAAATTCATAGATAATGATTTTTTAGTAAATAAATTTACCACAAAATCATGATCTATTTGGCAAGATATATGACCAAAACGAAATTTTTTCACTTTTTGAAGACAATTGCCCATTTTTAAAGAGCTGTATCTCGGAAAGTTCTGGACGTATGGAACTCTATTTGGACTTGAATTATAGCAAGTTTAATCCACTTTAAAAAAGGAGTAATAACATTTTCTGAGCAATGATTACTTTAGGAGGCACTGAGGGAAAATAGAAACAAGTGCAAACATTTAGCTGCTTTCTGTTTTCGAAGTTGTAAACTTGGTTTCTAACTATTAGCACAGGTCCCAACGATATATTAAATGTTAAATTTTGCAAGGTCGAATCCTTTCTTGTATATACATTGACTGGCGCATAGACTTTTAGTGTGTTATTTATTTCTATTTTTGAAATCCAATACCACAATCTTTTTAAGTATGAAATTATCTGTAATTTGATAACGCACACAATTCTTTATGATTAAAAAAAGAAAGAAATTCAAGATGGCACAGCGGCCAAAAAACGAGTTTTGCACACTCAGCTTTTTTTAGACGTTTAGTATGTTAAAAAGGTACCAACTGCGAACTAATAAATTCAAACCTCATCCTTGTGGGAATTAGTTCCACCCAAAAACCAATATCTACGGTACTATAAGTCAATCCGGAGTAATAATTGTATATATGTAGAAAAATAAATTCAATTCAGGACCTGCCCTTTTAACAAAATTCAAACCCTGTTAAAAATTTAATTTAGGTGTACTTACTATTAGCAATTCATTGTGAGCTTTTGAATTTTTCGTGTATCAATATGTTTACTAAGAAAAAATTTAGTACTCTACAGAAATTGTTATTTTAACATTATTCGCATAATTAGTAACGGTTTAGGTGTAAGAAGATCTTAAAGATATGATTGTAATTAAACATTTTATGCGATTATAGCTAGGGTAATTTACTTCCTCAACGTGCTTGCTAGCGGCTCTTCAATATGAAACGTTGTGACTATGCTTTCCCTCTTTCTTGAATCGAATGTTACGAAAATGGCTTATTGTCAAACCATCACGTTTTAATTCTTAATACTGCACGCGAAACTAAAGTTTCCCAAGTATTAGGTGTTACTCATTTCTGCATTGATTATAGGTTTGATTGATTGATTGATTGATTTGCCAACGTAAGGTGGGCATTGCTGTCGATTCCGGGGCATGGAGATTTGTTCCCCCATGCAGCCCGATCGCCCGCCGAACGTCCATCTGCGGTCGCCCAATCGTCTATTACATATTCATGCGGCTCAATCCGACCGACCAACGGATCATCCCACCGTGTGCCGAAACAAACACCCGGTGCTTTTATATACCACCGGACCGGCTGCATACGCTGGATTGGACACTGAACATGCTTGTTGTCAACAGCGAGAGCCGCATGACGCCTGGGGTAGGAGTATAGGTATAGGGTGGAGCGTGTAGGTGTTTGTGAGATGTTTCTTCTTGTTTTCCTTCTGTCTTCATCATATGGAAATTGTAGGCGTTTGTGAGATGCTTCTTTTAGGTTTTCGTGTTTCTTTTTCACTATCAGGTTTTTGTGAGATGCTTCTTTTTAGTTTATGTCTATGACCATCTTCTCTCCATTCTACTTCTGAGTTTTCTGTTTCTTCTGTTTCTGAGTCTAGCAGTGTGTATATCCTTGATATTTCTTTATTGTATTCCGTTTTTTGTTGTGCCGATTTTTCCCAGTGTGTATAACCCTTTCCTAGCTTATTCATAATCCTCTTGATTGTTGTTATCCATGTGTAGCATGGCCTCCCTATTTTCAGTTTGTTGCGGTTCAGTCGCAGCGCTTTCTTTAGTAGGTGTGACGTGTCCCCAGTATTTCATTGCGTATGATTCTATTCTTTTGATTATTGTTCTTCCCTCTAGTAATGTTGACGTTTTCTGCCGTTTTTGTGATTTTCATGTTTTTGCTAACAGTTGGATAATGTCCCTTTCAGCTCTTCTCATGCTTCTTCTGTTGGCCTTTGTCGTTGCTGCGTTTTTGACTTCATGTACCATCGTAGGCATTATGATGGTCGTGTATATCTTTTTGGATAGGCACCATGGTGGTTTATTGTCCTCAATGAAGGGTAATAGAGCTCTTGTGACTCTATAGGCTGTTCTGATTCTTTACCGTTTCCCTCCTTTTTAGTTGATTCGTTAGGTATGTTACTAGGTATTTCATTCTATTCGTGGTTCTCAGGGTGTAATCTCCTATATTGTATTCTTCCTCACTTGTTGGACTTGTTTTTGTCAATTAGTCTCGGACCATTATTAGGCTCTTCTTGAAGTTTATTTTCATTCCAGAGAAATCCAGATGTGGTGTCATGTTTCTTAGATTTCTTGTTCTTCCTCGGTGATGATGAGTATATCGTCGGCGTATGCAAGTACGATGGGGGCTTTATCGTTCCATCGTTTCCATTGAAATTCTGATTCTCCTTTATTGTGCTTTCCATCACTTGGTCCAGGACTATGGTGAATAGTCGGGGAGTTTTTCGTAATTTCTTTTCGTGTCTTTTCTTGTTGGGCTCATAGGGGATTTGTTCCTTTTCAACGTTTTTCTCGCCGCTCTTTTGAATTTTAAACTGATTGTTGACCTAATTAGTCCCTTTCCTGTTAATTGCTTTTCTATCTCCTCTTGGTATTTCTTTTTTATTTCTTCGTTCTGTAGCAGGGAGATGTTCCATGTGTCATTTGCTGTTCTGTTGCATCTTTTTTTTTTGCTTCTTGTTTATTTATTACTAGTGTTCCATATAATATTTTGTGATGTGTTTTGACGTTTGTTGTTTTGCCATAATGTTTTTAACCCTGTCCTTTATTTTTCTGGTCTATTTGAGAGTTGATGTTTCCTTTACTCCAGGTATTAAGTCAGGTTCGGTTGTTGCTCCATGTGTTTCTAACTGTTAGATCGAACAGATGTGCCAAGTTTTTTAGCAAGCTTCCATTATCGTTTGTCCATGTGTGGAGTAAGGTTTTTCCTATGATATTCTTGTCTTCATGTGTTTGGTCGTCCTTTCCTATATGCGCGTTGAAGTTTCCTACTATTATTATGTCCATTTTTCTATTCCTATTTCTTGTAGCTTCTTGGGTGATCTGTCTGAATACTCGTCCTGCCTGTTTGTCGGAGAGCACATGTGCTCCTAATATGCATGGTATATATTCGTAGAAAATGGTAAATCATAAATGTAATGTATTACTTAATACATAGACCAATATTGTTCTCGCGTAAAAAGATGTTCTGGCATATAATTGAAATAAGGAATTAATGGAAACACACATGTTTCAATTACAATTTCAAATTATTTTGATATGGTGACCTGACTCTCCTACCGAATTTATTGTATGATGTAACGGTGTACAGCAGGTATGCAAACCCTACCCTCAACATAGTCGAACTTAATATTGCCAGTGTATCATTAAATATCGAATTTGTCAATGCTCTACAAATATAAAACTTATTCCTATCTTGCCATAAGCAAAACAGAGTAAAATTTTAATTATTATTTAATTATATAATTTAATTATTATTTATTTACCAAGGACAATACTTCCAAATTTCTACTGTTATTGTACACAAAAATTTTAAGTGTGGCCCTTTTCCTAATGAGACAGTGATTTACGGGCGGTAATTATGGCTTTTTTATGTGCTTTAAATAAATGTAGCGAACTATATCACCAACGAAGAAATGGGATATACTTTCATTGGAGAATACACGGGGTTGATTTCCTAAAGAATAAACAATAAAAAATGTGAGACGTGGCAATTGTGGCAACTCCATGTCAAATACACTACTACCAAGGAGGTAATCCCAAATACTTTTAGATAAAAAAAATATAATGGGCGGTCATCCAACAGAAATAATTACTAATAAATAAAAGGTGCTAAATAAAGAGGGAAGTTCTGTGTAAAGCTTTTATGGATTTTTAAATCTACTTTGCGTAAATTAAAGACTACAAAGTAAACTATTCAGCTATTAGTGGAATTCTCCGGATTTTTCAGTGTGTCATTTAAGGTATACATTTTAGGATATCCTTCAGTGCAGTTGCATTAATTATTGGGATAATTTTTTAATTTTCAAAGCACTGTACAATTGTACATGTACATATAAAAGATTTTAGGGCGCCCACATGAGGTAAAAAAGAGCAAAAAACTAGTTATAAATGCCTTTCAATTCTCAAATGTGCCTGTCACTTTTAAAGTAGCTACGTAAGAATGGACATATATCCATTAGGGGCTTGAAAAAGGTTGACGCATTATTGTGGGTATGTGGACTGGCGTAACAAATGATTGTCCTCTTTTAGTATGTTTTAACGCAGAATTCGGTAACAAATTAGGGCATATTTTATTCATATATTGCACAACGTTTATTACATTTAGCTCTTTGCATTTTGCATTATATGGCATTAAATACTGGAACATAATCTAATAGCAACCCATTTGATGCATCAGATATCTCCGACATAAACCCTGGTTAAATTAAAAGTTACATTTTTGCTCAATAAGTGCTACACAGCCTATTGTAACTCATGCGATAACCTAACATTTAAAAGATTCATATCCAAAAATAATAATACATTAAGGTGGGATTCATTTGATTATCTCTATCGTGCAAGATGAAAAGAACGAAAAAACTTATCTCTATTATTTCAAAACTTTATCCAAGGAACAATTCCGCGAATTTACGTGTTTGTTGTAGTACTACTTAAGGTGCCGAAGAGGGGAACTAACTATACAGATGCGAAAGCTAGATTTCGCGACAGGCCAAAATTTGTTCATATTTGCCATGTTATAACTCCTATATCCGTCAAAACATGTCAATTGATGATTGTCTTCTGAGTGTATAGAGTACAGGACGCCTAATACAGTTGTACTTCTCTGAGTGTACTAACACCTATTACTGTTACCTCAATGTCACAAAAATCAGACCCTCCGACATGAAAAGTACCACCACAAGCTATCGCTTCTAAGCTAAGATACCGTATAATACAAATTGGGTTAAATTAACAAAACAATGTTTCGTCAATAATGTCTTTTTTGCATTAACTAATTTCCACCTTCCACTACTAATTTTTAGTAAACCCATCTGTAAAGTATTTCTTGCGCACCTACGTACCAAGGTGAATTGACACTGTTGTGGGTTCTGAAGTTCTTCTGCATAAAATTTCTTATTTTATATTTTTAGCCACACGCGGGCTTCTTGAATTTTACCATCCATCTAAAATGGTTTACTCTAACGAGGAAAGGCCGCATTTTGACTTAATAGCAAGGATGCAGACAAACGGGTGTATCACTGTTATGTCTAGAATTTCATAGCAACATTTCTGAAGAATGATTCAGTGACAAATAGAAGAAGGAATGTTGAAAATCTCATTGTATATTAAGCTGCAGAAGTAACGGTAGTCATGTTACTCTCATCTAGCTCTTGTAGCACAAATATATTACTGAAATGCCATCAGAACATCTTAAGATCACTGTGGATTCTAAGGTAGTCTATAATGCAATAATAGCACTAGAATGCAAGGATTTGGTGACTCGCAACATAGATAGATAGATAGACAGGCAGATAGATAGATAATCCTTTATTAGTTCCCGTAACAAACAGTTACAATAAAAACCTCATCGAGTGTGGAACAAGCTTGCTTTTTTTGAATTTATTGGAAATTGATTGTACACTTTTATCACACTAAACTGTACATTTCTTTGAAAATATATGTATTTATATCTATCAGCTACTAAATCATTTTTCAGTCTTGTATTGTACTCATGTTTTCTGTCACAGTCCTCAAAAAGATCTTTATTTTCACTGACAAATATATCACAGCTTCATAAATGAACATAGCTATTATTGTTAAAAAAAATTTATTAATAAAATCTTCTTTGCCACTATCAGTTTGCTTCATTTTGTATATGGATCTTAAACACTTTTTTTGTAATATTAAAATTCTTTGTACCTCACTAGAGCTACCCCAAAAAATGATTCCGTATCTAATGCTCGAATGAATGTAAGCATGATATGCAGAGAGCGCAGCTTCTGTACTGACATCATTTCTATTACTCGCAGTGCATAAGAATATCTTGCAATATTTTGTGCTAGTGAGTCAATATGCAGCTTCCAGTCTAATCTCCTATCAATATTAACACCTAAGAATAAAACATTCTCACTTGATATCAATTGCTCAGTTTTATAGTGTATAGTTATGCTTTCGTGATTTCTATTGCCAAAAACTAATGATTGTGTTTCTCCAACATTGAGTAAAAGATCATTTGCAGAAAAATATTCCATAATAATATATAATAGTATCATCGGCATATAAGATCATATAATCATTTGATATAGTTGGTAACTCATTGGTATAAATTATGTAAAATAAGGGTCCTAAAATTGAACCTTGCGGTACACCTTTTTTTTATTATAACTTTTTCTGATTTAAGTAATTTTCCATCTTTATCAGTTTCTCCCACATACTGCATTCGATTTGCTAGATATGATTTTACAAGCCGCAGTGCAATACCTCTTACTCCATACAGTTCCAGTCGTTTGCAAAGAAGTTCATGATTTACTGAGTCGAAACCCTTCGATAAATCTATACACACTGCCAATGTCACATTATCACTATTTAATGAATTTAATACTTTAGATATAGCTTGATATATTGCCCGAATCGTTGACCTATTTCTCCTGAATCCATTCTGTTGTTCCGATAATAAATATTTCCCAAATATTTTGTTTATATTTGATAGAACTGACACTGGCCTGTAATTTTTTTCGTCATATTTTTTCCCCTTTTTATGTAATGCTTTTATCTGTGCTATTTTTAATGAATTTGGAAATATACCTGTAGTTAGAGAAAGATTAATAGTAGACACAAAGGACATGAAATAATGTCAGTACATTCTTCTGATTTCTTATTTTTTAAGTCCTTCATATATTTCTAAGACTTCCAATGGATTTGTTGGATTCATAAAAATTGATTGTTCGCATCTTACACTTGTTTCTAGATTAATATCATTATTTTCATTTACATTTGGACATCCATTTATAAAGCATTCATTCAATTTATTAAGAGTTAAATGTGAGTGTCCATATTTCTCTGCAAAATTATCTAACGTAGTAGTTGCTTTATTTTCGTCTGTAATATGTAGAACTAATGTCCATGTAGCTTTAGTTTTATTTTCTGCGCTCATTATAAACCTAGTATTAGATTTTTTTTGCCTCTTTTATGACGTTTATTAATATTTTATTGTATATGTTAAATTCTTCCTGACTAATTTCTCCATTTCTTCTTTTGTTATATAAAATCCGTTTTCTTTTACAAGATATTTTTATTCCATTAGTTATCCACCTGTTGTGCTGTTTTTTTACTTTATATCTCTTACGAGGTATCACTAGATCCATTAGGCCAGTTGCACATTTATACGACATTTGTCTACGACATGCTATCGACATGTGTTTGACATGTCTTCGACAGGTCCTTATTTTTATAACACTAAGATTTTAATGAAGCTACCCACATCAAATAAACACGTCGCAGACAAGATACGACATGTTTTAAACAAGAATCATACGACGAGACAACGCTGTTCGAATTTCAAAGGACATTATTTGTCGAAAGCGTGTCGAAAACAAGTTTGTCGTCAACATGATTGCAACCAACCTTAAATGTTTTTTTCATTCACAAAATTATTATAGGCTACATTTACATCGTTCGAGTTTAAAACAGACTCCCAATCTAATCTAATCAGTTCTTGTTTATATTGTATTAATTTATTTCTTGAGAAGACTCTTTTGTTATAAAATTCACTTTGTTTAACTTCTGACTTTTCAATTTTAAAACAGAGTAATCGAGCATACTGATCAGATAATGTAGATCGTAAAACTTCGCTCTCCGAATCTTCAAAATTAGCAAAAATATTATCAATAAGTTTAGATGGATCTTTTATTTCCCTGGTTGGTTCAAAAATAGTTTGAGATAAATTGTAAGCATAAGATAGATCTAAAAAGGAATTATTTTGTACATTTTTAACTAACAAATTTATATTGAAGTCTCTTGCAATGATAAGCTTATATTCCATATATTCTACTTTGACGTATTCCAATATTTGTTCCATATTTGCAATAAACGTATCTATAATTCCTAGACCCCTTCTGTATACACAAACAACAATAATTTTTAATTTAGAATATGCACATTCAATATTTTCTTCATCACTACATTGTACAATACATTTTTCCTCCTCAAAGTCAAAGTTCATAATACCATAAATACATGCTCCACCATGTTCCAATTTGCTTCTTGAAAATATCGATAACAATTTATATCCCTGTATCCCCATAAGGAGATACATACAAATTAGAGACAAAAGAGTGTGAAAAACGATTGTAAAACGGTAAAACAGAGGTCAGACAGAAGGAAATAAGAGGGCAGATAGAACCACCAAGGAAGCGCTATTACAAAGAAGGCAAGAAGAACATGATGAAAAAACAAAGACACAACTGGAAAAATTGAGAAACGTTGACAGGGAAACAGATATTAAAAGAACGAAAACTTAACTCGTAACAGAACACGGATGCATGCAATCGTATTATGAAAGGTTTTAACATGTGAATCACAGACAGACACTGAACATGACGAGAAGAAAACAAAACGTAAGATCATATAACAACCAGGTGCACTAAACAACATAGAGAAGCTGCAAGACAGACTATGATCAGATATTTAGAAGGCATAAATGAAGAGTGGCCTCCAAAGCTCAAAGGAAGGAGTAGAGAAAGAGTGAATGAAAGGATTTCTGACCAAAATGAAACTAAATGTTCAATGGAATGAAAAGAAAACAAATATAGGTACATCGGCAGGTTCAGTTCGTAAGGGGGCCAACTAACTCCCCGATAATTTTTGGATAGGCGAGAGAAGAATAGTGGGAGCCCCTACCATAAGGAGTTCCACTGTATAAGAGGGAAACGAGGCACTTACTGGGCCTAAGGTGCTAAAAGGGAGGGAGGTCTCCCTGGTAATGTGTAACTCTGTATCAGTCATGTTATGTTACATTGGGTTCAAGAAAAGTGTTTCATGTGAGTGGTGTTTTACGTACCATTATTCAGAGGAATTTAAAATATTACTGTTATTATTATTATATCCATATAAAATTCATCTGGTCCGAAAACTAAACGAAAACAACAGTGGCCGACGTTTGCAGTTATCTCGCAATAATGAGCGAAAAAGTCAATACTGATCCAAATTATTTCTTCAAAATTTGTTTCTCCGACAACCTCCTTTTTTCTTAACAGTACCTACTTTGATTTATATAATTAAATTTATTGGGACGATTGCAGTCTAAAAATATTCCGGGAAATACATGCTGAACATCTTGAAATATTAAATGTTTACACATTTATTGGGATCAATCCAACTATATTTTGGATACCTGGAAATTTGACTGGAGCAATGCACCTAGATTTGTTTAAAAATAATGTTAATTCAGTATTGATCGATATTATTGAGAACGACAAGTATAATCTTGATGAAAATGTAATGATTCAATAAATCGATGCTCCCCCTCATTACGCATTATTTGTATGAAAGATTTTCTGAAAGGTGAATTAAAAACAGAGGTACTATTGAATGGCTGACAAAATCTTCCGAATTGTCCCCCTTGGATTTTTTCTACGGGGAATTTAAAGAGTAAAGTATAAGGTGCAATCCAGCCTGATTGATTGGACGAGTTGCCGAACTGCATCACTATTAAACAACATAAACTCACTCCAGACATTTTTTGCAACATTCAGCCATATTTTGAATAAGTGCCTTATTATTGTGTGGAGCTAAACGGTGGACATTTTCAAGATTTAATAACATACGTAATATGTAATAATACACGTAAGTACTGACTCAATTTCCTTGAATCTGCCTACACGACAACCAGTGTCTCGAATTTAAAAAGTAAAAGACCATATTATAAGAAATCTACTAAACTTTAAAATGATGTACAACATCCACCTTATCATTTAAAATTTTCAAGGTGATTGAAAGTTGAAATGGCAAAGACTTATTAATGCTTGAATAATGTGCCCCTCGGAAACAAAAGTTGACAAGTTTAAAAGTGAATTAATTTTATAATGAGGTGTTTTCACTATATGCAAATTAGCTTTTTCGATATTATTACAATTAAGTACTTAGTGTATTAAAGCATTTCCCTGTATTTAAAAAGCAATCCGTCGTCTATTAAATTAACATTTCAACAAATAAATAACATCAAATTTGGATACGCGAAACACGCCATTATTGGTAGTGACACTGGTGATGTCATCGATTACATCAAACAGTAATATCGCATGTACGTAGTGTAAAAACATAGCTTTTTAAAGACTTTTTGTACGTTTTTACCTGTGACTTGATTCGAAGTGGCTAATACAGAATTCGTAAGAGCTACTTCAGGAAATTTACCGGCAGTGGATGTGTTCATGATCGCGGAATTTATGAAGAAAGATGAACGTTTCAACATAACAGAAGTGAGGGGCTCTAAAGCTGCAACATAAGTACTAAGCTTTTTCTTTCTCTTTGTATTTATCTATTATTACTTTAACGTAGTCTATTGATTCCTATATTATGATTATTGTATATAGTTGCTCAATATAATATACATCGATGGTTGATATTATATAAACATAACTTCTAAATGTTGCTCATAAACTTGTAATGTAAACATTGTTAGGTAGCTAGTTATTATTTATTTTAGACTAATACTCATGCATTATAATGAAGTTTTCAAACTTACTCTGCTTACTCAACTTACTCTGAAATGATCCTCATAGCAGAAATATACTGATGCTCTTGTAGGTGGATTACGTCTAGCGGTTTTAAGTAACTTTATTTTGCGTTGTATTTGTTTTGGTACTGTCACGAAACCTTTTAGGTGCGTTCTTGGATGTATTTTTGCATCCCGGCACAACACACCAGTTATTTTCCATTTTAAAACGTTAGGGTTTTGCAAAATAACGTGTATTTATAATACACAACCTATGTTTGTTTACCAACAATGTAACCACTGACGTCATCAGTGCGGGATACGGTCACGTACGGCTTTTCGCGGTAAAATTTAAATTCAAATTTAAAAGATCTTATTTTAAGGAATAAATCGATTGCTTGGGAAAATTTAATTTCTTTTAACCATAATTAAGAATTATCTTCACAGTCAAAAAAATTTTAAAACTTCTGACGAATTGTAATGAAACATATTATTTATAGGATTTTGCACAGCAGAAAAAACTATCTATGAGAACTAAAAGGAAAACTATCTTTAAAATTATTAATTTACAATCTTTGTATTCTATTGATAAGTATTAAACATGTATACAGTATATAGGTTCCATTACTACTTAGGTGAAAATCTGTTTTTTCATTCAGTCAATATCAAACATTAATATCAAAAAACGTGGTAACTGTCTTGGTTTTTGAAAAACTTTCCAAAAGACGAGGTATATAAATAAATTCATTTTAGGCTTTTGTTCTCATTTTTAACTGAATCTTGATGACCGTAGGGGTTATGTGGATACTGATATACTAGCCGTAGGGGACTATGTGGGGGACTAGTGCTAGAAAGAGAATTGTCAAATAAGAAAGACAAATTTATTTTAGGATTTTAATTGCTAACATAACCAGAATTCAAGTTATCGAAAGAATGCAAAGGTTGTAAACCAATAATTTTAAAGCTAGGCTTTCTTTCAGTTCTCATATATAGCTTTTTCTGCTGTCTGCAAAATCCTATAAAGAATATGTTTCATTAAAAGTTGACAAGTCTAGACATATTCTCTTCTTTCATTTATAAAGGCTACAAATCGGATTAGACTGTTTTTGGTGGGCAATTATGTATATTAGAGGAGGCGGTATGGGCGCATGAGTATCGAATACATTTCGGATGTAACTTTTTTTGTTGTAATTAGTTCAGGAGACATCGATTATGAAAATCCATGTTACCAGATGGTAACCTGGTCTGATATTGTGTAAAACAATTTTGTTTGCAACAAAAGGAAATATTACATGTTTTCAATCAAACAAAATATTTTAAATATTTTTTGACCGAAGAAATTTTCGATAACATTTTTCCTTTAAAACATACGATTTTAATAAAAAGAAAAAGAAAAAATGAAAATTGGAAAAAATTAAAACATTGTAATTTATAAATATAAATGATGTATGAATGAATAATCAAATATCAGAAATAAGATATCCGACAAATTGTGGTAGGTTTAGATTAAAATCTTTTAACATTAGGTACTTACGGACCTTATAGACTCCTCTCCGAAACATTGGTGTTTTGCGAATGGCTTTGCAGCCACAGCCATAATTATAAGTATAGATAGATAGATAGATAACATTTTTCCGTAAAGTTGATATTTCCAATGTTATTAAAATGTTTCTCTTACAACACATATTTCTTTATATATCTTTACACCTTACATATGAACTTGTTATATGGATTTCTGAAACATTCTAAGTTAAAACATACATGGTGTTCTATTTGAAAAAACCGCTGCCTAAGGAATCACTACTTCCATATCCAGATTTTTCATCCAAGTCACTTTAAATGAAACATTTTGGCTAGATTTGCACTCTAGTATGTGGAAATTATTGGTCGTAGAATTTTAATTATCTTTGGAGCAGATGTCATAGAAAAGTTTGAGGCGTTGGTTTCTACCATATGTTAAAAATGAAGTTTTTTGTTTACCCTGCTTATTTTCCCCTATTCACAACCTATCACGTCCCACCCCTTCAATGGAATCATCTCAATCAGATGTTATTACAATGCATACGTGTACTAACTTTCAAGTAAATATCTTAATTTTATGTTATCAAACCCATTAATAATGGAGCGGAGAAGGTTGTGTTTGAGAAATATTAGAAAGAAATCTGAGTCCTTGGTTCCTAGTATATACACCAAATCCCACATTCCTGTACTCTTACCAGCTTGATTTACTTATTTGCCCCTATTTACTCCTATTCAACCCTCAACCCTTCAACGGAATCATCTCAAAATATAATCTAGTTCCAGATGTCGTTATAATACATACGTGTCCCAAATTTCAAGTGAATATCTCAATTTCATTTTATCAACCCTTTTCATAATGGACTGCTAGGTGGTGGGGGTTGAAAAATATGAATAATTTGAAACCTTGGCTTCTAATACATACACCGAATTTCAAGTTTCTGTATTCTTACCAGCTTGCTTTACTCATTTTCCCCTATTTACCCCTATTTAACCCCCAACCCTTCAACGGAATCATCTCAAAATATAATCCAGTTCCAGATATCGTTATAATACATACGTGTACCAAATTTCAAATGAATATCTCAATTTTATTTTATCAACCCTTTTAATAATGGAGTAGGGGTGGTGGGGATTTGAAAGATATTAAAACATTTAAGTGTTTAGCTTCTAGTACATACACCGAATTTCAAATATCTGTACTCTTACCAACTTGCTTTATTTATATTCTTTTGTTTATCCCTATTTAACCCCCAACCGTTCATCGGAATCATCTCAAAATATAATCTAGTTCCAGATGCCGTTATAGTACATACGTGTACCAAATTTCAAATGAATATCTCTATATTATTTTATCAACCCCTTTAATAATGGAGTAGAGGTGGGGGGTTGAAAAATATTATAAAAAACTCTGAGGCTTAAGCTTTTACTACATACAACGAATTTCAAATTTCTGTATTCGTTCCAGCTTGCTTTACTTATTTCCCCCTATTTAACCCCTAACCCTCGAACAGAATCATCTCAAAATATAATTCAGTTCCAGATGCCGTTATAATACATACGTGTACCAAATTTCAAATGAGTATCTCAATTTTATTTTATCAACCCCTTTAATAATGGACTAGGGGTGGTGGGGGAGTTGAAAAATATTATGAAAAAATCTTGACTTGTAGTACATACATAAAATTTCAAGTTTCTGTACTCTTGCCAGCTTGCTTTATATTTTTCTCCATCTTTACCCCTATTTACCCCGCAACCCTTCACCGCATATTTTAAAAAATCAATCCAGTTCCAGATCTCGTTATAATATATAAGTATACAAATTTTCAAGTCAATATCTTAAAAAAAGGAGTTACGGACGGACGGACGGACGGACGGCCCGACAGACGGACGGACGGACCGACAGACAGACAGAAATTTTGTTTGCGTTCGAATTTAAAATCTCGACGTTTTATGACATTCTAAACCTGTTCCAAGAAAAAGAAAATTGAATTTTTTTTTACGATACGTGGATATGGAATTAAAATTGAGTTTAAAGATATAAAAATTTGAATAATCGTGGAAGCCACCCCGTAGAACTAGGTTTAACTTGGTACCCCTGTATGGTTTGACTTAAAATGTTGCAGCAAATCCTACCTATATGCTGAAATCCACGTGACAACTTTTCTTTGACATGAATTTTTCAAAAATCGTCCAATAAAACTGGTCGCTATGAGGTATAAAATTAAAAATCGTCAATTCTTCTTTTTGGAAACTCATATGCATAATATGCAAGGTCTAAAGATATTATAAAGAATACGTATTGTTAAAAAAACATTTCTTATTATACTTTTAGTGTCAAGAAACGAAAAAGGAAAAAAATGTATCCGAAATGTATTCGATACTTATGCGCTCATACACCCTGCTCTATATGTGAAACTAGAGTTATGTTCATCAATACTTTAAGAGTATTGGAAAACATACAAAGTATTTATTTAAAGTAATTGTCTTTTGTAGTTAATACATGTTCTTTTCTAAACCTCCTAAACTGTTCGAGTTGTTTTCTTTAACTTTTGATCTCCCAAATGAAATTTATTTATTGGTAGCTCCAGGGGACTCACGATAAATAATTCGATTACAAAGTAGAAATATAGCAGAGTGGATAGTAGATATATAACTAATCTAAAACTTAAAAACAAACGGCACGTAACATATAAAAATGTAAAGGATAAACTATGTGGAAGACTTATAAATTTTGAGTTTTATTGAACTAATGGGAATATTTAACGAAAGTTGAATTACAAGGGAACTTTTGGTGAACTCATGTTAGATAACTGATGTTTTTTTAAATGTAGGGCAGTACAGGGTTATTCATTATAATTTGGCCCTTGCTCTAAAAGTGGTAGGGTTGTATATATAAATTTTTTAAAAGCGATTAAAAACGGTTTAAGATATTGACTTGAAATTTTATACACGTATGTATTATAATGAAATCTGGAACTGGATTGTTTTCTGAACATATCCGGTGAAGGGTTGGGGGTAAATAGGGGTAAATAAGGAAAAATGAGCAAAGGAAGCTGGAACGAGTACAGAAACTTGAAGCGAAGGCCCCAGATTTTTTTATAATATGTTCTATCCCCCTTACCACCCGTAATTAAAGGTGTTGATAAAATAAAATTGAGATATTTACTTGAAAAAAACATGTATGTATTATAACCACATTCTTACTTGAAATTTGGTATATGTATGTGTTCTAACGACATCCGTAATTAGATTATATTTTGAGAAAATTACGTTGTAGGGTTGGGGTTAATTAGGGGTAAATAGGGGAACATAAGTAAAGCAAGCTGGTAAGAGTACATAAACTTGGGGTATGTTGTATATAGCAGAGACGAAGGTCTCAGATTTTTTTATAATATTTTTCATCTTCTCCGCCACCCCCACTCTATTATTAAAAGTACTGATAACATTAAACTGAAATATTCACTTAAAATTTGGTACACGAATGTATTATAACGACATCTGGAACTAGATTATAGTTTGAGATGATTCCGTTGACGGGGCGGGAGTAAGTAGAGATAAATCGTGGAAAATCAGTAAAGCAAGCTGGTAAGAGTACAAAAACTTTAGATTTGGTGTATATACTAGACACCAAGATTTCTTTATAATATATTTCGCACCCCCTCCCCCCTCCACTCCATTATATTGGGCTGATAAAATAAAATTCAGAGGTTCACTTGAAATTTGGTCTACTTATGTATTTTAAGGACGTCCGATTAAGATAATTCCATTGAAGGGGAAAATCCAGAGACTTAATTTTTGTATTTGCTAAGAACCAACGCCTAAAATTTTTTCATGACCGGCCGCAAATATTAAAATTCTATGACCAATTATTTCCATGAACTGATGTGCAAATATAGTCAAGATACTTTCCTTTAAAGAGACTTGGATGGAAAATCTAGATGTGGAAGCAGTGATTCCTTAGGCAGCGGTTTTTGCATATTCTTTTAGATCTTATTTCTCTGATTTCAAATATATCAGGGTTGATAGGCCTAGCTGTAATATTTTTGATGAAATAATTAGCCAATTCAGTAATTGTGACCGTATTCGATTTCAGCAGGACAAAATACAAAGCGATACACTAGTGTAGTACAAAGAGCTAGCCAATTTTTTTCTGCGTGCTTGTGTTATAATTATATTATTAGTCATTAGTGAATATACTATGTTGTCTAACAGTCTGCATCACAGTAGCAAACACATTATACATCATATGGGACGTTAAATCCTTGTCTCATGCCGTGATCTATACTAAAATAAACATCTACAACAGAACACTATAAGCTTTAATTGATGTAAGCCAAGATTATACAATGTTTGGCAACTTGTCTTATGCGTTTTAAAATTAACAATTAATTATGACTATAGTGTTACCTATAAAGTGCATATTATTATACTTCTTACATCTTATATGTACTTGTTCAAGAAATAAAATTTACCTGTAACTGCTCACTGACAGCTTGAAATAATTATCGTGAACTTGCAATTTACACAGATAACAAATTTTCTGTTACAGTATTTTTAAATTAGGACATGGGGATTGCAGCAAAGGAATACCGATTTGTAAATTGGTTAAAGGATCAATCGACGTATACTGTCTCTGCTAAGAAATTTGACATATCTAGCATGTTGTTCTCATACCAGGATGTAAAACATAGTATTTCTTTTGTCTTATACGCAAGGAGCCTAATTTTGTTCTCTTTCTATCTCGTATATCTGATTGCAACTATTGATAAACCACATATTTTTAATCTATATAGACATTTTTACTACTGTATTTGTGAAAAAATCACTCCCCGAGATTTCTTCGGAATTCCATATTGTAGACTATCTAGATTATGAAAATGAAGGTCTTTCAATTCCGCAGAAGAGTCAAATTTGGTAGGTAGTTGACGCTAGCAACGAGGAAATGGGTATATTTTCGCTGAAAGGTATACAGGGTGAACCGTTTAAAAACAATAAATAATTAAAGAGATGTGATAGATGACACTAATATTTGGCATACAATTAATACAATTGTCTAGGAAGTACCTATTATGCTTTCAATGAAAATTATACAGGATGGTCATTGGTCACTCTAAGAAATAATTTTAGGGGTCATTTGAGTATTATGTAAGCACTGAAGAGGGAGAAGGGGTGCTGAAAGTGTTTACTTTTGCTTACATACCAGAGGAGGCGAAACTTTTAAATTTTACATAAGAGTTTTTTAAAATAAAATTCTCAAAAATAGTTTTTATATTAAATTTGGATGCTTACTATTTACATAATTATTTTAAGTAAAAGCAGTTGATAATTAGATAATGCAAAATAAATAGAGATTTTGGAATGCACAGGTTCCACTTAATGAAAGGTAACTGAATCATGCTTTCAATAATATTTAAAAACTCATTATTTCTGGTGTTTACCGACCATCTTTATCAATTTTATCATGTATGTCTCATGGAGATGTTTTTCACAAGCGATTTATGTAGTACTAATATTTAACAAACGCAGCTGCATAAGTTCTTTGCATTTACTCTTTGCCCATGACTTTTATGTTTAAAGTCCGCTGAACTCGCCATATTTTAAATGTAATGTAGTGATGATATCTACAGGGAGATCGTGAAAGACGGAATGTGCTGCTCCCTAAAGATTTTTTATGTGCCACTCACACTATTTTATGATACTTTCAACATTTGCACGTTGGCAACAGTGATTTAGTGATTTATATAGGTCGTGTGAGCATAACATCACAAATTTAGACATTTGCCAGAGTTTAGGGAAAACAAACCCAAATTTCCAAGATGCTAAAAGGAGACTGATCGAACTTTTCATTAAATTACTACATTTCTGGACATTATATCATATAAAATGCCCAGACTTGGCTGTGTTATTAATTGTGGAAGGAACTTGTGGAAGTGTGGCAATACAAAGAAATGCCAGTTTTTATTAAATTATCTCGATTTCTAAACTACGAAAAGTTGAGGTTGGAACATACCAACTTCGCAAGCTTCGACTTTGAATACTAGTGTAGACCAGTTAGGTTTTACCCTCAGACTAACTGCAACCTCCGAGAAAAAAATACTCACATGTAGTTTGCGATGCCTGGAAGAAGATATTATTTTTGAAAAGAATCTTTGGTGAAATTTGATGAAAAGATTGCTGAAGGTCGCGAAAACCAGTTCTTCGCGGTTTAAAGAAACAGTTGAATTTACACCAAAAAAGGTGTTCAGGTAAAAAATGTGCGCAATAACAAAACGAACAAAACTGGCCCCGGTTAAACTCAATTGGCCCAGTGGTTACCTCGCAAATTGCAAGAAACCACTAAATTTCCAGTTTTTTCAAAAACTCATAACTCCGCTTCAAATACATATTAAAGGCTGAAATTCGCACACGTTGGAGTTTAGTAGTCCTTAACATACGCTCAAAATTTCAATCGAAAATACCATGCAGTTTTTGCAAACCGTTGCTTTTTGTAAGAAAAGGCACTTTTTTGCATAACGCCGGGAATGCCCTGGGACGGTCGAACCGATATTTAACCAACGCGTTTGTATTCTTCGTGATATATACTCTACAACGCATTTTATTTGTTTTGCCAAAAATCATAAATTATTCCATTTTCGCATAAAACAACTGAATGTGTGGCTAGTAAAATTTTCTAAAGTCATAAACATTTCATTTCCGGTTGAACCGGAAGCACTACGAAAAGTGACTTTCAGTATCAAATTACTTATGTACTTTTAATGGAACGCCCTATATTGAACCCTAAATTTACATTCTACTGACCTTTCTGGATATTTTTTGATTCTAGTGTCCTTTGTCTAAGCCTAATAAGTTTTTGAGATACCGGAAAATGAATCTTCTCCTGCACTGTAAATATCATAAGATTCATATTTCGATGGTTGAATATTATATTATTATGAAATATATATTAGCAAAACGCATAATTATATTATAGGAAATAAAACTTCACCAGACTTCTGTTCTATTACAAAACATAAAAAATGAGAACAATTTTTAAAATTCAAATAAATATTTAGTATTTTAGTTACTGATCAATTTTGTTCAAAAGCAGCATAGTTCTTCCACTAGTTAACACCTACTGTCCAAATTTCAATACAATCAAACTTTTCTTTCTTAAGTTATCGAGTTTACAAGAAACGCAATGGACAGACAGACAGACGAACGGATGGATAAATGGACGGACGAATGGACAGACATACCGACATATTTAAAGTTGTTCAGGATTCGATCCAGAACACTATGGTATAAAAATTTTTTCTCTACGAGCGATGATTACGGTTTTAGAAATATCCGATCAAATGAAACACTTCGTATTCCTATTGGCGGAGAGTAAAAAAAAATGTTGTCCCTTAGATAAACAACTATTATTTGTTATTTGATCAACAATCCCTCTATATCCAGTTTTGAATAAATAACAAATACACATTTTTAGAACATTACTGTAAATAATTTCTGTTTTGTTTAATTACATTTTTTGAGGGTAACTGCTATACAAAAGGTATACGGATGATGTAAATCACATTTGGAAGCTGAAAAAACACATAAATTGACAATTACACAGTTACTGTAGAATGCTGGAAGTATGAAATATGGTGTACACAATTTTGGCAGCAGTTGACCTCACATGTTTTTAGTAATATTCTCTGGACCAAACAAAATTCCCAAGACTCTAGTATAATAAACCTTTCTACTTTCCCTGCGATATTGTTATATTACTTTTTGTTGTGTTCAAATTTCATATATGTCAGGACTCAGGAAGTTTACCATCAAACCCTTTATAAGGGGAACGCTGATCTGTACTAAAAAGCGGTGTGAAAAAGACTGATAAATAACGTTTAGTGAGAATCTCGTAAGTAAAACAAAGATAAGGTTAAATTACATATTATGTATGTTCACGTATCAGAACAAGAAATGCAATATTTAGGAAACTATCCATAAAGATGACATTAGAATATATACAATGACAAAATCAAACATCTCTGTTATTAATCCCCATAATGGGATCATTTCATATTACACTTTTTAGTACTAGTCGTCTCAAGATAGCTTGAAAACCCGAAGAAGTTCTAATTTCTCATAGATATTACCGATTCTCATAATTCTTTTTGCAAAGTGTTCAGAAACACTTATTAATCAAGTTTGACACGTATTTAGGACCTGCTTTTAATTTTTCCCATTATTTATTTAACAATTGGCTAATTTTTATTAACAATTAATAAACAAATTACGGATCTAGGAAAATAATCAACAGAATTAGACCAAAATCTATACTCAGGGGTTCTCGAGGTCGCTGATCACGATTTTGAAGTAAAGATTGGAAAATTCAAAATGGCGGATCCAAAATAGCCGATATTTCAGGTCAATCTGATATTTTTAACGATAATGATCATAAAATCGGACCAAAATCTATACTCGGGGGTTTTCGAGGTCGAATTAGCCAATTGTTAAATAAATAATGGAAAAAATGAAAAGCGGGTCCTAAATATATGTCAGACTTGATTAATAAGTGTTTCTGAACACCTTGCAAAGAAAAATAATGAAAATTGGTGATGTCTATGAGAAATCAGAATTATTTTGCTATCTTGACACGACTGTACGTTTATACGAGGTAATCGTCGAATAATTACAACACCGAAAATTTGAGATCAATTTGATAAGTACTTTCAGAATACCGTTTCAAACATGAGCCGATACGCAGGAAACTCTCTAAAGATTTGTTTCGAAGATGTTTTTAATGTGCTAAGCCGGGTATAAATAAAAATATCTGAGCAATAATGACAAGCAATGTCAAAGTTGTATAATAAATAAGATGTAAAAAAACATTTATTTTATATAAAAAATACTAACACGTGAAGAATAAAAAGAGAAAAGTAAATTTCACAAGAAAAGAACATTCTAACATTATTAAATCATATGTATAGCAGTTAAAATTATTTACACAATTCGTGTTACTTTATATTACATTTATATCAGCTATTAGCAAAAGCGCATTTTGAGATATATTAAATTACCATAAGAGTAAATGATGTCATGTCACACAGTGATTAATATGAGATTGCGTTCATGGTTAATTTTGAAGTCTATAGAGACTGTAGAAAAGTTTAGTTTTTTGCGTTTCGCTCCTAAAATCAAAAGCTCTTTCAGAAAATATAGTAAGAGAGTTTTTAAGTTATTAAATAATTTCCACCACGAAAATAAAAGGATTTAAGAAACCAGCTAAACGCACGGCGTACTTGGGCAAATAAGAGTTCCGCACCATCCGATGTTTTTAAATATAATATATTTGATAGATTTATTCATATTAAGCTAATGCAAGAAAAATTATCTAAAGTAATGCGGTACTGATAATTTTCGTTAAATCCATGCCTTATTCCCAAATACTCATGATTATTTCCAGATTATTGTTAGCTATGCTTTTGGAGATAGGGTGGCAGACAGCAAGTTTTAAGCATTCTTTATGAAAGGTGTTAAAAAATAACATTAAAAAAACAGATATTATATCTTTTACTCCCTGCTTTAATAAGCTTTGATTTGAAACTCAACATGATGATATTGAAACATTTTTTTAACTTATCTTTTATCCCCCGAAACTACCCAAATTAAAAATTCATTTTTTCTACTTCACGTCTGTAATTGGGCAGCAACTTCCTACAACTGTGCTTAATTTCAACTGTCTGTCAAAGAATCTCTGAGAAAAATGCCTGTGATAGACGGAGGAACGGACAGACACCGATGTGATCCCATAAGTGTTCTGTTTTGACAATTTCGGTAGGAAACACTAAGACACATTAACAGAGGTTGTAATTACCTATCGAATATGTGGTAAAATCAGTTGGCAGTAAAATGTTGGCTTTAGGTGGTTATGTGTCAGTACATAAAGATTTGCATGCATGTGTGAAACAATATCTTACCTTGAAATTTTATTTTAGCGAATTCCATACTATCCAAAGCTGATTCAATTTAATTTAAACACTCACTCGAAGAGAACTGGAAGTACAAGGGGAGGTCCTTAACACTGAATTAACATACACAAGTATTTTTCAAAGTCGATTATAATAAAAGTATATTACTAATATCTGTTCTAAAGGTTTTGGAATTAAACTTCGGCGTCTTTAGATTTATATTGCGAGAAGGATGCTCGATGTCGACAGATGTAACTGGGGCATACTTAAAATATCTAAATTTTCGCAAAGTCACCACATTCGTGCCCGGTGTAGCAAAGTCTACTTCTTTGCCATTTAAAAGGTCTATTACACCTGTCATCGTAACAGATCCAAACTTTTTAAACAGTCTGGAATTGTCTTTGTACCTTCGCAGCAATATCTCCCTGTAATTGACAAATATATTGACGAGGATCGAACACAACGTTTATTGTATCCACTGTAGCAAATTCTGATGTTGGCTGATGGTCCCGCATGGCTAGTGAAATTCGTGAAAAATATGCGTGTATGGTCTCCAGATTTTTGGATCCATAAATGCCTGTTGCGCCTGTGATATAGCAACTGCGTCATTTGGATTTAACTGCTGTATTACGGATTTCACATTTTTAAAATGACAGTAATAGTACGATGCAGCCTTTAGCCATGTTCTTCATTATGCTGTAATGGGAGTATTTGGTAGAATTTCGTAAAACAACCGTATACGACTTGGTGCTTTAAGAAAAACTTTCTTTACACTAGCTGTTAATTTATCAACATTAGGGTAGCATCTCCTAAGAGTTTCAGCGAAGCTATTAAGCCGATGTACTAAACATGTTACATGTAGTATATTCCCATGTTTCCTTCAAAATTTTTCCAGTAGCTTTCACATAATTCACTCCAGCCGCTAAGAAATAATAAAAACGTGTCCTTATTTTTTGCATATTTGTCACCCCTAAAGTATTATAAACTTGAATTTACTGCATCCGCTATAGTGCGAGAATTTGTAACTTCTAAAACTTTAGAGGCGATTAAGTGTCCGCTCATTGCTCAATGCACCCACTAAAACATTAGCTACCTTCAACCAGCAAGCATTGATTGTTTCGTCTATGCTAAGCCAGATGTACTTCCCATTAAGGTCAGATAAATTTTCTGTCTGATATTATCGCACTACGTAAATAAATATTTTTTTTATTAGTATAGACTTCAAAGGCATCTTAATATTGCTATATTTACCACTAACATATTTTTCCAAAAATTGTCTGAAACGTAGATTGTCTAGTTTCGACCACAGTATGTTACATACTATAATAAATTCTATTAACTCTAAGATAAAATTACGTTACGGTTTAAGATATTGACTTGAAATTTTGTACACGTATAGATTATAACGAGATCTGGAACTGGATTATCTTTTGTACATATCCGGTGAAGGGTTGAGGGATAAATAGGGGTAAATATGGGGAAATAAGTAGAGCAAGCTGGTAAGAGTACATACTTGAAATTTGGTGTATATGTACTAGAAGTTCAGGCCTCATTTTTTATAATATTTTCCATCCCACCACCACCACCCTCCACTCCATTATTAAAGGGGTTGATAAAAGAAACGTGAGATATTCACTTAAAATTTAGTATACGTATATATTGATATCTGGAACTAGATCATATTTTTTGATTATTCCGTTGAAGGGTTGGGGGTTAAATAGGGGAAAATAAGTAAAGCAAGCTGGTAAGAGTACAGAAACTTGGAATTCGGTATATGTACTAGAAGCCAAGGTCTCAGATTTTTTTATAATATTGTTCAACCCACCACTCTATTATTAAAGGGTTTTTTATCTTCCATTGATACCTAAAATATTGCCTTATAAATATGAGTCTCCATGTATAAGCATTAGCTTTGAAATGAATACAAATCAGAATTATACAAAAATCGACAATTTATGATGAATATCCCTTAGAACTGAATAATGCTGTTTAAATTAATGGCCTTATATTTCGATTGAATACTGTGTATCACCGATAAATAATCGTAATCAGTATCAATTAATTTTCCCTCTACAGATATATCCTATTTAAAAGTACTGACTTGGAAAATTTTTAATTGTAAGTTAATTAATTACTAGCAGTTTTGAAGTGCGGTGAATAATTAGATTTATTGTAAATCGAATAAACTACGCACCCTAAAAGTGTAACATTAATCTTCAAAAACATTTAATTAAATTTACATAACGGCTTAACCTAAACATTTTTCTACCGATGCCTACGAGGCATTAGAAAGTAATTTTTTCCAAGCGCAATACGAGTGCCGAGCTGCCGAGGGCTGCTATTTCCTACAGGAAGTGTGGGTGGTAATCACTTTCTAGACATATGGGCTGAAAATTGTGTCTTCGGTGATGTCTGATTTCGCTTTTGAGTAAATTGCGAGAATAGGATTTCTTAGACCATAACATCAAGACATTCATCAATGAGTAGTTTTACTTTCACATTCACGTAGTGGATTGGAAGTAGGTATAGTAATCGCAAAATTTTTTTTTTCTTGAAATAGGTTTAGAATGTCATGAAACATGGAGATTTTAAATTTAAGCAAAAAGAATTTCTGTCTGTCTGTCGGTCGGTCTGTCTGTCTACACGTATGTATTATAACGACATCAGGAACTAGATTATAATTTGAGATGATTCCGTTGAAGGGTTGTGGGTTAAATAGGGGTAAATAGGGGAAAATAAGTAAAGCAAGCTGGTAAAAATACAGAAACTTGAAATTCGGTGTATGTACTAGAAGCCAAGGTCTCAGATTATTTACAGTATTTTTCAACCCCCACCACCCCGACTCCATTATTAGGAGTTGATAAAATAAAATTGAAATATTCACATGAAATTTGGTACCCATATGTATTATAACGACATTTGGAACTACATTATATTTTGAAATGATTCCGTTGAAGGTGGGGGTTAAATAGGGGTATATAGGGGAAAATAAGTAAAGCAAGCTGGCAAGAGTACAGAAATTTGGAATTTGGTGTATATACTAGAAGCGAAGGCCTCAGATATCTTTCTGATATTTTTCAAACCCCACCACCTCCGCTCCATTATTAATGGGATTGATAACATAAAATTGAGATATTCACTTGAAAGTTAGTATACGTATGTATTGTAGTGACATCTGATTGAGATGATTCCATTGAAGGGGTGGGAGGTGGTGGGTTGTGAATAGGGGAAAATAAGTAGAGTAAACTAGAAACTTCATTTTTAACGTATATGGTAGAACCCAACGCCTCAAACTTCTGTATGACATCTGCCCCAAATATTATTAAAATTCTATGACCAATAATTTCCACATACTAGAGTGCAAATATAGTCAAGACGTTTCCTTTAAAGTGCCTTCGATGAAAAATCTGGATGTGGAAGTAGTGATTCCTTAGGCAGCGGTCTTTGTTAATAATGGACGAAATGGTAAATTAACAAAATATAATAATATCTTTAAAAAGGATCTGTTGACATAATTGAGTAAAAAGCGTTTACTTTCAAGATATGTGCAAAGACCTGTTTATCCCTCTACCCTGTCTTCTTTAAAGAAAATTTGTTCCCAACCTTAAGGTTCATGAGAGAGCAAGTAAAAATGAATATTTCAAAAGGCAATTCTCGCGACTGGCTAGTAAAATAGTGAAATGTGTTTGATGTCACCATATAATGTCATTAAATTAAATCAAAATGTACTGCATGTAACTTACTTTGGAAGGTAGTTACTTCTAACCAGCTTGTTCTGGCAATCTCATAAAATACTGAAATACACTAGTTTGGTAATGAAAAATTTGAGCTGTAGTAAAACTCAGAACTCGCATTCAAAAATAAGTTATTCACAAATTTTCCATTATTGTAATTTAGGACCGGAATATTCTTATTTTCCACGTTTCATGCAACAAACCGCAACGTTTTAGTCACTACGTCTATTATGCGAAAGGTTCCAGCCTCCTTCAAGTCCAGGAGAAAAATAATACTGAATAGGTAGTAGACGCTATTCCTATTGGAAATGATAACACCATACATAAAACATAAACTTTTTCCGAAAACAGCTACGATCCACTGTCGACTGCGACACCGCTGTATTTCGACCTTAAATGAAAACTGCTAACTTGACACCTTGTGATATATGCAACCCATATTATATTTGCATATATCAGCCGTTGCATATACGACACTGACTCGACCAGGACACCGCTGTGTTTTGACCTTGAACTAAAACTGGTAACTTGACCCCCATATACGAACATGAACATTTCCAATGTTAAAATAGTTAATGAAAAAAAGAGAACGGAGAACAATAATATTTGGCACGAATTCCAATATATAAAGCACTGCACATCATCACTGCGAATATCCTGATGTCATTATGACGTTATATTGTACCAACTCACACGTGATCGTGCAACTTTATACAGGGTGTCCACTTTTTCAATGGGATTGTATTGGTAACTTCTAAACCGTAAGAGACAGAAGGTCGGTTAAATTAGAGAAAAGTTGTGCATTTTAAAGCTCGTTAACATGTCTTTTTCAGATTTGAAGAATGTTCAGTAGTTTCAGAGATAATTTTTGCTAATAACTCGCAAATGATAGGATTTAGAAAAAAAATCTTTAGATAAAAGTTGAATAGTGTTCGGTTGTCTATTTAAAATTCTCAAATTTACATTTCTATCATTTTGACGCTAGGCGTAGCGACACCCAACTTTTGTTTTTCTTATGGACGCCTATCATGTTTTAAAGGAAATTGAATTGGCGGCATCTTACTTAATATGAAACGGTAGAAATTTCATTTTTAGCACATTGGTGCTGGGCGTCGCAACGCCAAAACTTTGAAATTTGACAACATACCATTTATGTCTATACCTAATTTCTAATTATACACTAAAATGTAAGAATACATTCTTTACTGAAACGTGTTCAGGCTATCTTGCATTTTTTTATTGAAAAATGTAACTAAGTCAAATAAAAGATAGCTTTACATTGACATTTTTATTGAAAGACAAAACAATAACTAAATACGTAACAAACGACGAAAGACATAATTACCGGCTACATTAATTGTTCAAAATGTGCACCGTTTTGTTCAATACATGTTGACATTCGAATGTCCATTTAGTGAATAGCGGCTTGAATTATCTCAGGTTCAATTGTTCCAAATGCTTCCATTATCTTTTCTTGCAGTCTTCTATGGTCTGACAAGACCTATCATACACTTTATTTTTAAGATATTCCCACAGATAATAATCCAGAGGATTAAGGTCCGGAGACTTAGCAGGCCAAGACACTGGTCCTCTTGTTCCCATCCAAGAAGCGTGAAATGTTTCGTTTAAATAATTTCTAACATATGCCGCATTGTGAGGACCAGCTCCATCCTGTTGGAACGAGACCTTAATTTGTCTAAATTGTAATGGTAAATTGTCAATCATGTCTTCAAGGATGTCAACATATTTTTGGGCATTGACGTTGCCTTGAATGAAATAAGGACCCAATAGTTTATTGTCTATGAGACTACACCATAGATTTAACGAAAGCCGAACTCTGGGTCGTACTTCTTGTGTGAGGTGAGGGTTGTTAGTTGCATAGAAATGCTTATTTCTCCTGTTAAACATCCCTTTATTTGTAAATGATGTTTCATCTCCCCATATAATCTTACAGGAAAAAATATTTTCGTTCCGTAACTTGCGCCTGAACCAATTACAAAACTCCAGCCTTCTTTGTGGATCATTAGGGTGTAGGTTTTGGACCGGTTGATACTTGTAGTCATGGTACCCATATTTTCTGATTATTTGCCGAACACGACTTTTAGATAAATTACATTCAGATGCTATTTTTCTACAAGAATTTTCTAGGGTTATGTGCATTTGCGCTAAAACATTAATATCACTTACAGGTTCTCTTCTTGTCACATAGTGATGTCTACTTCTATTGAAAGTACCGCATTCGGCCAGAGTTTGGGATAAACGACGAAATATTTTAATATCCGGATGATTCCTCTCAGGATACAATTCTACATATCGTTTTTTTCCTCGTAATGAATTTCTGGAGCATTTAATGTAGAGCTCGAACATATCCTTCCTTTCTTCTAGTGTATACCTCACCATAATTAATTTGAAAAATTTGTCTAATAGTAATAACGATTTAAATAATATTTTTTTCTATAATTTAAAACATAACTAGAACAACTTAAATTTCACAAAAGGAAAATTGACAATACTACGAGTAATGACATTTTTAGAACAATCAATTGTTTATCATGGCATACCTACTTTGGATGTACAAGAATATTAAAAAAGGTTGTGTGATAATAACACCTGTACAGATCCATTTTTAAATAAATTTCTACCGTTTCATATTAAGTAAGATGCCGCCAATTCAATTTCCTTAAAAAAATGATAGGCGTCCATAAGAAAAACAAAAGTTGGGCGTCGCGACGCCTAGCGTCGAAATGATAGAAATGTAAATTTGAGAATTTTAAATAGACAACCGAACACCATTCATCTTTTATCTAAAGATTTTTTTTCTAAATCCTATCATTTGTGAGTTATTAGCAAAAATTAAAAATGGCGATTTTCACTATTTTCAGGATATCTCTGAAACTACTGAACATTTTTCAAATCTGAAAAAGACATCTTAACGAGCTTTAAAATGCGCAACTTTTCTCTAATTTAACCGACCTTCTGTCTCTTACGGTTTAGAAGTTACCAATACCATCCCATTGAAAAAGTGGACACCCTGTATATGTGATTAATGTCACGGGTTGCTTCGAATAACTCGCTTCGAAACTTGTATTGTGTTGTCGTTCTGTGGTATATCTCATTAATTTTGTTTTAGTTTGTGACAGTTTTTGACCTTCCCAACTACAAAAATGAGGAGATTACCAGAGTTGGTAGAAAAATTGAAAAGACCTTTGACATAAAGTGTAAGAAAATTTAAGCTAAATTTTCCTACATTTCAAAGGGTTGTCAGACCGTAATCAAGGGCGCAAAGTTTTTGGGGGCACTTGACATACCGTCAACATTATATTGTGACTTATTGTATTTTTTTAATATGTTTACTTTATTACTATTGTTTGACTTGTGTAAAATGTAAATTCTTAACACCAATAAATATATCTATCTATCTATCTATCTATCTATCTATCATTTCAAGTCAATCAGACGACAAACAAACTTTTAACAGCCATTTGAAAATTGCTTTTTTCACAACCCAAAAGAACTTTTTTCTTAACTTCTCTTGAGAAAAACCGTTATATCTTTTCTTGCAGCCGTCCTTCGTGCACCAAAAAAGTTTCATTATAAAGACCGCTACCTAAGGAATCACTAATTTAACATCCAGATTCCCCATCCAAGTCTTTTCAAAGGAAAACATCTTCACCATATTTTCCACTCTAGTATGTGAAAATAGTTGCTAATAGAATTTTAATGATGTAATATTTGAGGCAGACGCCATAAAAAAAACTTGAGGCGTTGGCTTCTAGCACATACGCCAAAAATGAAGTTCCTGAAATCTTATTAGCTTACTTCACTCATTTTTCCCTATTTACCACCCCCACCTCTTCTATGGAATCATCTCAATCATATGTCATTACAATACATACGTGTATCTTTCAAGTGAATTTTATTTTATCAACATCTTTAATAATGGAGTGTAGGTGGTGGGGGATTGAAAATATTATAAAGACGTCTGAGGCCTTGACTTCTAGTATATACAGCAAATCCCAAGTTTATGTACTCTTACCAGCTTGCTTTACTTATTTTCTCCTATTTACCCCTACTTACCCCCACCCCTTCAAAGGAATCACCTCAAAATATAATTTGGTTCCAAATGTACATATGTGTACCAAATATCAAGTGAATACTTTTTATTCCATCAGCTCCTTTAAAAATGGAGTGGGTATTGTGCAGGGGTTGAAAAATCTGAGGCCTTGGCTTCTGGTAGATACACCAAATCCTAACTTTATTTACTCTTACCAGCTTGGTTTACTTATTTACACCTATTTACCCCTATTTAACCCCCAATTCTTCAACGGAATCATCTCAAAATATAATCTAATTCCAGATGTTATTACTCCTTTTAATAGTGGGGGCAAAATACCATAAGAGAATTTCAGGCCTGGCTTGTAGTATATACACCAAATCACAAGTTTTTGTACTCTTACTAGCTTGCTTTACTTATTTCCTCTTATTTACCACTACCTAGTTAACCCCCAACTCTTCAATGGAATCCTCACAAAATATAATCTAGTTCCAGACGCCGACGTAAAACATACGTGTACTAAACTTAAAGTGAGTATCTCAATTTTATTTTGTCAACTCCTTTAATAATCGAGTGAGGATGGCTGGGGGATGTGAAAAGTATAAAAAAATCTGAGGCTTTGGCTTCTATTATATACACCAAATCCCAAGTTACTGTACTTTTACCAGCTTGCTTTACTTATTTTCCCTTATTTACCCCTGTAACCCCGAACCCTTCACCGGAATTACTGCAAAATATAAACTGGTTCCAGATCTCGTCATGGTACATGTATGTATCAAATTACAGGTCAGTATTCTTGTCTATTTATTTTTACATACATTATCCAACAGATCGAGAGGCCCAATTACTGGATAGGACACTATAAGCAATTGAAATTTTTACGATCTCGAAAGTCAAAATTAATTTAAGTAATGAATACATTGAATTTCCTCTACTCTTATCAAGACAAATAAATTTGAAAGTTACATTAAAAGCATGTAAACGTGGCATGAAAATACTTTAGCCTAGAAAGAAGTATGCCATAATTTTAGTGAAAATATACAGAATAGCCACAATAAATGAGTAATTATTAATTAAGACATGAAGAAAAAAAAAATAATATTTAGAATGTAGTTGATACTCTTACCAAGGAAGAAAACCTGATACACTTTTAGTGAAAGACGAAAAAGTAAGAAGTGCAAAATGAGAAGGAATACTTTTATGAAATTTTGGATGCAAAAGCAACTCTAAAATCGGTTTAAAGCTTAGGTTACAAGTATATAATAGTCTTTACTCTTTTACAAAAGATAAACTTTAAGTGGAATTCCACGTAAAAAGCAGTGACTTTCATTATGTTTACAGACATCGTCTCGATTTAAATTGGCGAGGGTAAGACACAGCCATGTGGTGCAACACGACAGAGATATGTTCAACAATCTTCAATCGAAGCATTGGTAAAACTTAATATGCAAGAAATCACTTGCGCTCTTAACATTTTGATTCATATTATTTCAGTGATATTTTTATAAGCATTTTGTGAAATTTTATGCTTTAAAATTCAATATCGTATATACATCGTTTAATATTATAATAAATTTTGTAGTCAAAGAATATTTACTTTGAGATTATAATAATTATTATTTTACTTAATTCTAAACCTAACATGCTTTAAAAGTAATTAAATTTTAGCAAAAAGTTTTAAACACTCGAATTTTTAAAATGTAATTTAATAATGAAAGCAAATGCAGCGTAATTATATTTTATTTTCAACTCACTTTGGTTAAATGTTAAAATTCATCATTTAGGTAAAGTATAGACTCACCAAAGAGCTATTTTCAAAAGCCTATTCATAAGCTTTAATTATAGTTAATACTACTATGAATAAACGTCTCCTAGCCTTTTAACATTAAAATGTGTGAACTAAATTTGTACTAATTGTTATAGTTTCAATGCAACTGACACTGTAGGTATTTATTATTTACGGAGAAATATACGTTTCTGTCAATTTTGATATCGATGTTATCTTAGATAATGTTACGTGAACAAGGTTGACGGCAGCATCCATTTATTTATGTCATCGATACATTGCAGTAGGAAAGCCTCCAGACAGTTTTAATATAGACAAATCTGCTTTGAATTTATTTATACCAAAATAAATTATGGTATGAGAAACCTGAACTCTATAGGAAAATTCACATAGGACAAAACTTTCAAAAAATGCTAATGGAGAGGGAGCTGCCAATTTATTTATACAAAAGTTGAAATTTGCTTAGTCTAGGAAATAGCGTGCAGATTCGTCGATTAAACGTTACCATCGAAGAGACCATATTAGTACCAAGCTGTTCAATCTCTGGAAATATTTGTAGGGTGGGTAAATAGAAAGGGGTGGAACATTTTTTTTAATTGAATTCAATTTTTGTAAAAGTAACATCCTGTATGTTTCAACATTGAATTACCTACACGCTGATATTCATAATGACTACTTTCTTTCGACTTGAATATTTAAAAAACCTGAAAGCGGTTGAACCTCCGCACCAAAGGCTTGCGAACAAACCTTGATTTGGTTAATAACTGGACTTGTTACCAAAAAGTTATTACCAGCTTAATTTTAAGAGAGCCAAATTATAATTTAATGCATATATTATGTAATACTCAATGAAAAGCCTCTCTTGACCTGAAATCGTGACTATACTCCTTTAACTTGCATGCAGTGCTCGAAGATCATTCCTGGATAGAAAAATTCAAGTAAGAAATTCATACTCTTGAATAAATATAAATTTTTGAGTTGCTCTGTACTCCGAGTAAACCTCATGCCCTTTAAAAATGCCAAACCAGTCATACTGATAAAGTATTAAACTACATTGATTCATATTGAACTTGATAGTCTCCATATCACCATTACCGCATGTACATGTTGATTTAAATCCCAAAAGTATTTTTTTTCCTTCAGAATCGAAAGTTGAAATTCGCATTCTCCTAAAAATGACCGATATGCTAGAAGTCAAGGTCTCAATTTTTTTATGGCATCTGCCATTCCTACCACCATCCCTATTCCAATATTAGAGGGATTAATATTATAAAATTGAGATTTAGTGTGTGTACGAGAACAAGAGTTCTCAGAACTATTTTTGGCATCAGCCATTATCATTACCTCATTATTTCGATATACTGGAGTGCAAATATAATTAATACATAGTACAGTAAAATAAGACAAAAAACGGGCATAACTTCGGAATCCTTTGTAACAGGGCGGACTATTTTCCATTCTCTTCTAAATTGTATTCATAATGTATGATTAAAAGTCTTCTTCATAAAAAGCGCCGCTGTAATAGTTATTAAACAAAATAGGTGTAATATTACGGTCTTTCGCGAATAATATTTAAAATTAAATTTTACCGAAAAAAACTGCTTGCGCCAAAGTAAGCGCCAAAGTAAGGGAAATTTCACATGAAAAATGCAAATGAAGTTTTTTTGTACAATAAAAAATGTAGGTTCCAGATCTTCTTGTTTAACGCACGAAAATGGAACGCAGCGACACGTAAGTATGGCGCTACACTAAATATGTTATGACTTTTGAACTAATTAATGAAATTGAGGTCAATAAAGCTTAAATGAAAGAAGAAACATGTGACTATTGGATTATCGTATTTTCAAATATAAAAAAGAATGTATGTAGGAAGAGTACACATATGAAGTCGAAGCATAAAAAGATTTCCGAAGAAATCGGTAAAAGCTCTACCATTTCTACAATGGGGTCGTTGCACGTATTTTTTTTATTGAATATTCTGAAAATATAATGAAAAATATTAGACCCGTGTTTTTTGTTTTTTTTTGTTGCATGCGTTTTAAGGGTGTAAATTAGCATGAAAGTTCGGTCTGCTGCGCTTTACACCCTTTAAATGATGACGTAGAGCGGGCAACGCCAAATGCCTCCGAAAATAGTCGAAACTTACCGATCTATCCGTGCCCGTCCCTGTCATTTAAAAACCTCGCGGCCGAACGTGGACCATGACCTAGGCCTACGTGTCGATCAATAATCGGGCGCTAGCGCATCAGAGTTTTCAATTTATGACGTAGCAGGGGCACAGGAATTCTGCTGATAGCGCGCTTTATTTTAAAGTGGTGTAGTTTAAATTTTAGGCAATGGTTTGGTCAATTCATGTAACACAGGACATTAACAAAACCACAGTTACTATTCCATACAAAATCAGTCTCAATTTCGATATAGTGCAACGACCCCCTGGAACGTTCACATATTACTCTTGAAGTAATGTGTAAAAGCTCCGATGGATAGGTGTGCTAAATATTTTTTTTGATAAAAGTTATTAACGTTTATATTACTCCTAGTTTCACGAATCTTGGAGCAAAGAAACATTTTTCTTTTATTTTCGTACAATAAAGAGGGTTAATTTAATTTTTAAGTTAAATCCCCTTAAAGTATCTTAAAGTACATATTTCAAGCTTTAAAAATCACACCTACAGAAATCTAATAACGCGATTTAAACCGTAGTTAAATTTATTTATACATATAAAATTTTACCACTTTCTCAAAATTTTGAAATTTTGGAAGTGTGCATCTTCAAGAATAAATTTTTAAGATTTATTTCAGTCATCAGGTCCTTTTGCACATTACTTCAAGAGTAATATATGAAAGTTTCAGGTTTTTCTCTTAAAACTTGTAGAAATGGAGTTTTTACCGATTTCATCGGAAATCTATTTATGTTCTGACTTCATAAAGGTACTATTTTTACATACATTCCTTTTTATATTTAAAAATATAATAATCTAATGTCAAATATTTCTTCTTTCATTTAAGTAGCTTTAACGAGCTCCATTTCATTAATTAGTTTCAAAGTTATAACAAGGAGCGTAGCCGGATAAGAATGGATTAGCTGCCCCCGCTTGAATTTGGTTCATATTTGGGAGGTAAATGCCTACCAATATGAGAATAATTTGCCCCAAATGCCAGCTTGAAAAAAATTTTTTTTTACAAAAGTTATGAAAGAATTTTGAAAATTTAAAATATTTGATTTTCTCAAATGCGAGTGAGCCGAATCTGGGAGCTAAAATATATGTGGTGCAGCGCGTTATGTCGATTATAAAAAAAAAATAATACTCAATAAATTAAATGAATAGGGGGCAGGAAAAAAATATTTTAATTTTGCAACAATTTTTTCTTTATGAACTATTTGATGGAACATCCTAAGTAATAACATACATTCTTTGGAATAAGATAGTAGTATTACTTGATAGCGTAAAAAAATTAAATAAATTTTGAAAAATTAAAAAATTAAAATTTCTCAAATTTGAATGAGACAAATTCGGGAGCTAAAATATATGAATTCCAGGGCGTTACCTTGATTATAGAAAAAAATGATACTCAATAAATTAAATGAATAAGGGGCAAAAAAAAATAATTTTGCAACAATTTTCTCTCCATGAACTATTTGATGGAACACCACTATTTTTTTCTGTGATATGATCATATCCTAAGTAACAACATATACTTTTTGGAGTAATATTGGAGAATTACTTTATAGTGTAAAAAAATATAAAATAAATCTTGAAAAATGAAAAAATTTCATTTTCTCAAATGTGAATGAGCCAAATCCGACCGGCAGTAGAAATCGATTTCTATGGCATCAAAATTGTGACAGAAGTAAAGCATCTACTCCCCAGGGACGAAATAAGATAACAATTTCCCTAGGGGAGTTTTTATTTCATGCCCAATAGTTAAACAAAATGTAATTCTTATTTATTAAGACGATTATAGTATCATTTTTTATAAACTTTAATAACTATTATAGTAGCACTTTTTAGGAAGAAGACTTTTTATCATACATTATGGAGACAATTGAGAATTGAGAAAATTCTGCCCTGCTACAAAGGATTCCTTATTTTACTGCACTAAAAAGAAGTTTTCGTTTGTAGAGACCTGGATGGAGAAGAGTGACCGCAAAATCCATCTACTTTTGCGTAGTGGATTGCGAGATTAGGAAAAATCGTAGAAAGGTTTAGCAGATCTCAAATTAATCGTCACTAAATACCAAATGAAATTTCAAAATACAAATCTAAAAATGATTCTCTTTGTATAACTTCTATTAAATCAATCTTTAAAAAAACCAAGTTATGTATTTTATATCAAGAAGGATTAAACATTCACCCATAGACCCTCGAAGGGGGTGAAACCATCTCCAAAATATCAAAAAATATCTAAAATATTTTGAAAAATTTTTAAAATAAAATATTTTAATGTTTCAAGTCATGACAAATATAGAGAAAATATTTCTCGCCAGTTTTGATGAAAAAACAACCCCTACTAACGGTAAAACTATCCACAAACAAACACGAAAACATGAAAAAAACAGCAAGTTTTGGAAACACTTGTTCTTTTTCTATAACAATGTTAGCTGATTTCACCCCCTCGTGGGATGAATTCCAATGAAAACGGATAAAAATGTGTAATATAAGCTAACTGAATGTCAGTTATAGAAATAAAAATGAATACAAGTGTTTCCAAAAATTGCTATGATTATCTTTCATGTTTCCGTGTTTGGGGGTAGTTTTACCATTCGTAGGGGTTGTTTTTTCATCAAAACTGGCGAGAAATATTTTTCCCATATTAGTCATGAAGTATTTAAATATTTTATTTTCAGAACTTTTTAAAATATTTTAGATTTTTTTGATATTTTGGGGAATGATTTCATTCCCTTCAAGGGCCTGTGGGTGAATTCTTAACCCTTCTTGATAGAAAATAGATAATTTCGCTTTTTTTAAGATTGATTTAATATAAATAATACAAATAGAATTGTTTTTAGATTTATTGATATTTTATAAATATCAACCGATGAATAAAGGTAATTACTGAACATTTTCAAAAAACTAAGAACAATGCCTCCTTTGGTCTTTAATGATGATTAATTTGAGACCTGCTAAACCGTTTTTCCAAGCTCGCAGTCAACTACGCAAAAACAGACGAAAGAACAGCTTTTTGTTGTTACACTTTGGATGTGGAGGTAATGATTCCTTAGGCAGCGCTTTGCAATTAACTTTCCTTTTGCATTCTAGAATTTCCTAACACCGTCTTTTAATAGCACGAGTATACGGTTATATTTGTGTAAAACCATAAATACAGTTTTACCACTATAAATCGCGTTGCAGCGATTGACATATGTATGTCCGGTTTCGCGACAGTTTTCCATAATGCCAATTGCTCTTTTGAATTTTATCTATACATTTTTTGCTCAAGCTTGCTGATACCTATTACCGAATAGATAATTAGATTTTTTGATTATCGTAAACTGCGTTCTCAAAAATAAATATTTAATATTGTGTCGAGGTTATTGCAGAACTGAATCTGTTCTTCATGAAATTTAAAAAACATTTTTTCTTTTTTATCACTAATTAATTACAATCGTTAACCCACTGAGAAATTAGAGTATGTTCAATAAGGCAATTAAGAGAATAGAAATGAGAATGTTATTAAATAGGGATAATAATAATCTTCTGCTAATAAGATTATGACTTAAAGCAATTAAAAAGAGAGCTATAATAAGCTTCAATTGGGCATTAAGTAAGCAATTATTTTAGATTTGTGTATTGATTCTAATAAATTTAATTTAAAGTTTCTCTGGGAAATATAGTATTAATACTGGAAAATTGGAGCCTTACTTTAACATGTGGTATGAACACGAGTTTCTTCTTTTTTATATCTTTCTGAAAGAATTTCGTTAAAAAATATATAAATTGTAGATTTTAA
This sequence comes from Stenurella melanura, assembly GCA_963583905.1. Taxonomy (NCBI): domain Eukaryota; kingdom Metazoa; phylum Arthropoda; class Insecta; order Coleoptera; family Cerambycidae; genus Stenurella; species Stenurella melanura. The sequence goes on from OY757312.1 coordinate 103,178,607, forward strand.
GCAAAAACGGCCTATAAAAATCATCCCTGGCGCCTGTAAATATTTTCACCACTTTTGCCGTCTTATGCACGAATTGTAATTATTTTATTAAAAGCAAAACTAGATTTTTAATTCCACATCCACGTAGTGGATTGGAAGTACAGTAATTGTAAAATAATGTCAGAACTTTTTTTTCTTGAAATAGGTTTAGATTATCATGAAACGTCGAGATTTTAAATTTGAGCGTAAAAAATTTTTTGTTTGTCTGTCTGTAGATTTGTCTGTAAGTTTTTTTGCTGGGATGTTGTCTTCGGAACGGTTTAAGATTTTGACTTGACATCTTGTACATGTATATATTATAACGAGGTCTGGAAGTGGATTGTTTTTGAATATATCCGGAGGGAAGGTAAATAGGGGGAAATAACCAAAGAAAGCTGGTAAGAGTACAGAAACTTGAAATTTGGTGTAAATGTACTAGAAGTCAAGGCCTAATTTATTTCATATTTTCTATCTCCCCACCACCACCCCACTCCATTATTAAAGGGGTTGATGAAATAAAATTGGAGATATTCACTTCAAATTTGGTATACGTATATATTATGACATCTGGAAGTAGATTATATTTTTGGATTATTCCGTTGAAGCGTTGGGGGTGAAATAGGGGTAAATAGGGGAAAATAAGTAAAGCAAGCTGGTAAGAATACAGAACTTGAAATTCGTTGTATGTACTAGAAGCCAGGGCCTCAGATTTTTTAATAATATTTCTCAACCCCCCACCACCCCTACTCCATTATTAATGGGACTGATAAAATAAAATTGAGATATTCACTTGAAATTTGGTACACCTATGTATTATAACGACATCTGGAACTAGAATATATTTTGAAATGATCTCGTTGAAAGGGTGGGGATGTAAGTATAGGTAAATGGGGGAAAATGAGTGAAACACGCTGTGTAGAGTACAAGAACTTGAGATTTGTTGCGTATACTAGAAACCAAGCCCTCAGATTTCCGTATAATATTTTTCAACCCTCTCACCACCACGACTCCACTAATAAAGGGGTTGATGAAATAAACCTTAGATGTTCACTTGAAATTTGGTACACGTATGTATTTTTTGTTGAAGGGGTGGAGGGGGGTGTGTGTGTGTAATTGGCTCAATAGAGCAAACAAGTTAGAGTCCAGAAACTTCATTTCTGGCGTATGTGCTAGAAACCAATGCCTTAATTTTTAACATTGAAAATGTTTAACAAATCGAAAATGTAACAGTAACACGGGGGTCCAGTAGCGATTTCTGTAACGCTTGGAAATTCGACTGTTTTTTTGGACACGAAAGCGTTCCGTGCTGTTACATCGCATACTTCTTGAAAGATCCAAATTTGGTTTTGAATTTGATAAATTTTGATACCTAGAATCATATTCTTTCATTTTTACGTCTTAATGCCGACCGACCCCTAGGGTCGTTTTTATAAAACTTTTGTATTTAATAAATATTGATACCTAGATTCATATTCTTGCATTATTACGTCTCGACGCTGGCCGACGCCTAGCGTCGTTTTTGTAAAACTTGTGTATTTCGATATATTTGGATTCCCAGATTCATATTCTTGCATTTTTACGTCTCGACGCCGACCGACGTCTAGCGTCGTTTTTGTAAAACTAGTATATTTGACAAATTTTGATATTTGGATTCATATTGTTGCAGTTTTACGTCTCGACGCCGAACGGCGCGTAGCGTCGATTTTGTAAAACTTGTGTATTAGATGATTTTTGATACCTAAACTCATGTCCTTTTAATTTTTACGTCTCTACATCTCGACGCTGACCGACGTCTAGCGTTGTTTTTGTAAAACTTGTATATTTGATACATTTTGATACCTAGATTCATATTCCTGCATTTTTACGTCTCGACGCCCATCGACGCCCAGCGCCGAATTTGTAAAACATGTCTATTTGATCAATTTTGATAACTAAATTCGTATTCTTGCATTTTTATGTCTCGACGCTGACCAATTCCTAGCATCGTTTTTGTAAAACCTGTGTATTCGATAAATTTTGATACTTAGATTCATGTCCTCGCATTTTTACGAAACCATTTTTTTGTGAAATATTAATGTAAAGCCTATTACAATTACTTCGAGTTGTGCAACTTTTAAATTTTTTTATCTGCAGCCTAATAGAAGTTCGAATATTTCTAAAACTTTTCTTTATTTATATTCCCTGTACATTCTACAGATTTTGTAAATATTATGTTAGGCTTGAAAGTTAGCCAAGTTCATTTTCAATGTCTTAATGACGATTGCCAAATTGCAACTTCTGTACATTTTTTATGACATCTGCCACAAATATTATTAAAATTCTATGACCAATTTTTTCCGCATACTAAAATTCAAATATGGTCAAGAAGTTTACATTTAAAGAGACTTGGAAGAAAAATCTGGATGTGGAAGTGGTGATTCCTTAGGCAGCGGTTTTTTAAACACTTCCTAATTTCTAATCCATTGTGTGTCAGGTCGCTCTGTTGTGATGAATTTGTCATGCTTACACTTTATTGTAGTTATAATTCATAATATTTGTCGAGGTATCTGTCTTACATCGCCCACGTTTGCGTAAAATCATGTATTATAAAAAGGTGCAATATGAGCTCTCCTTGACATCGGACCAGAGCTTCATCTCCATAAATAAAGAGTTTCTGACTGGTACACATTTCAACATTAGCTACTACTAAACTGTCACGGTGCGTGTTCTCTCCCTCGTTTTTTTATTAGGGTGGAATACCTCGTGGATTCATAAAACTACCTGTATATTGCGTCGGTATGCTGAGGAACACTAATGGAATTGGGATTACAAGGGACGGTAAAGATATCATATTATAAAAATGTGTTATATCTCGGTTATTGTGAATTTGCAATGTTGTTTTGAATGTATATTTTTTATTCGCCACTCGTTTCATCTATTTACCTAGTACTTGTACACTGGGGGTTATAGTTATGTATTAATGGTTAACAAATTAAATTAAAAATTGAAAAAACTGAACGTGTAATTTATTTTATACTTTTCTAACTAAACATACAAACTATAATCACACATTATCATATCACAAAGTCTATTCAGAACTTTTTAAACCCGAACAATAAGGAGAGGTTATAGCAAGCAGTCAAACTCAGGCTTCCTTCCCATTTCGTTGCGTTCCCATTTCAACCTATTTTTTCTCTCTTAAGTCTCTACAGCCAGCCATATTGAAATATCTATCTTCTAACACTGAAGATTTCAGAGAGTAACCTTCCGTTGCAGGTTCTTGTTCATCACTAAGCTTCTGAGGTTCCATGAAGAATTAAAAAACACGATACATTACTTAAAATATATCTCAAATATCTCAAGAAATAAGAAATTCATCTGACTACTAGTCGATATACTTACCATGGGACATCCAGGTCAAAATACCATGTATTTTCTTAGGGATTTTAGGGTCCAACTTCAACTTGGTGTATGAAATTCTATAAGATATCCAAAAGTCAGCATGAAATTCATAAAAAAAGACCGACAAAAGGGAGTTCATAATCATAAGATAGTACCAGCGATGCCATAAGTGTCGACCGTAAATTTTTACTGCCCCTTTTTAATTACCTATTGTAAATATTATTTTACTACCTTATATTAATTGTTAGGCATGATGTAAATTATTTATTTATAATACATTATTTATTTATAATAAATAATGTTAGTTTAATGAACAACTCCATAAATTCAATAAAAGTAAATAAATATCGTTTAACCTACGGCTATGCTGCCGGCAATTATATGAATAAACCAAATCAGGCAGCGGGCTTGTAATGGTGAGCCAGGTAAACAATCGTTTGAGGTAAGCATATAACATATCTGGTGAACTATATACGTATACGTATATCGTTTGTAATATTTCAGTACGCTGCCTCGAGTGCTTTCTATCACATCATGATTTATCCTGGTAGTAACACTTTAGACTGAAATTACAAATTAATAATAGGAATACTACACTTGCTACACTAGTAGAGATTTTAATGGGTTTGTACAGGTCACGAAACAGCTTTTAATACGGTTCTCTGAAAGTCCACCTTGCTAACATTTTTGACAAAATTCTCTTTAAAACCAACAAAACCGCATCCAAATTGGATCACCCCTTGATGAGACATGAAACCACAGACAAACAGACACACGTGCAAATATGCGCGTCAAACTTGACAGCCCTTTTGTGACGGAGCCTATTTTTGTGAATAAATGCCGTTTCTAATCCAAGGATAGGTTAGTTTCGCGATTTACAAAAAAATGGTGGGTGATGGAGTTAACCGGACATCGGATTCGTATTCATTTACAGTTTATAAGAAGTTACAAATGTTATAATTTCTATAATTTACAATAAACAACCAATTTGACGGGCACCTAGGTATTGGAACAACTGTATGTGCCTTTATAAATTTCCTATTGAGTAATTGTTTTAAAGTTCTTTTTGTACCGATGAAGACGGACTAATTGTCATGAAAATGTGAATAAGCAGAGTGTGTTGCGCTCTATGTTTAAAATTTGCTGAAAACTACCGACACCTAAGCGATAGCCCGTCTTTAGCCGACTGTGGCATTAGAAGTAATAACTGCGTATGCTATATGTTCTAACATTTGCTACCGAACTTCTAATAATAGTTTTATGTATTTACTAGAATTCGAATGCTTAGGAAGGATTTATTTATATTAATTCGAAACTGTTATCATGTTGTAAGTATATACAAAATATTCGCAATTGTGGAAACCCTACTGGATTGGTCATTTTAATTTTCAATTTTTTACATCAGGTTAAGTGTCAGCTACTCTGAAAATACGCAATAACCAATGGCGTTGCTGCCGATGCGGCGCCTTCGCCATATTTTCTAATATTTTGTAATATAAAATACTTTCTCCGATTTTTAGCCACCTTCTAAGTCACAGTTTGTTGAAACTATTATGGGGCCACCGCTGAGCCAGACTCCAAGATTTCTATGGAAATAACTTAAGCCATTCTAGAGAAATTATTGAACAAAAATGAAAAATATATAATATAGGCAAATTGAGATCCTCCTCTTTCTTTACATTTCTTGAAGTCAGTTAATAAGGAGGTTCTCAATTTGACCCGTACGTTTGTTTCTTTTTCGTGTTCGTGCATTGATTTCTCTGTGATGGCTAAAACGAGTTCTACGAAATCTTTTGCAAATTGTAGAGTATGTCTCGGCTGTTGTCCCACATTAGTTTCCGCAAGCTATCTAGTATAAGATAAGCTGAATTCAGAAAGAAGTACTTTCTATTCAAGGAAACATAATTAATTAATGAAAAGTCTTAAAGAGAGAAGCATGTTTTCTGTAAATGCTTCCAAGATTTCTTAAATTTAGTTATATGTGTCAGCATTTATCTTATATTGATCGAGTGTATCGATCAATCAAAGAAATATCCTCAAGATCATTCAATAACGTAGGTAAGAAAATATATAAATAAATTCTAGATGAAAGGATATGAACAAAATCTTAATAATGGTTTTTCTAAAATGTACAAATTCCGAGGAAAACAATAATGTAAAATTTGTTTTTTAAACATAAGCGATTGCCGCCACGTATTGCGTTATGAAATTATTTAATAGCTTTGTCCTAGTACGTGAAAAGTATCCTAATGCTGACTATTCAGTGGGATTTTTGTTTAATTTCTAATGCTATTTGTGCCAAAATGGATTACAAGTTGACCATGATGTAACATTTTTAGCTTAGCATATAATCAATGATAGTTTTTAGAATCTCTTTGTTGTTGGGGCACAAGAAAACTTGTACCCTACGTTATTAATAACCCTAATACAAGTTTAGTACTATTATTATTCATAGGTTTTTAGCATATCTTGTTACCTAATATCCACATGATGGGTCAACTAATAAATATTTAAAGATTCAATTAATATTATCGGACGCCTACCGCATAAACCCATCTCAGAGATTCAGTTTCATTAGCTTGACAATGTGTCGGATACGGAAGTCTTAAAATAATTAATTAATTAAAGGGATGCGACGTTCGTACATTAAGATCAGAACTTAATCCTTGAAATAGGTAGGTACTGTGTTTAGAATGAGATATTTAGCACATTTAGCATATAACGTAATTAGACTTGTTTTAATATACAAAATGAAAAATATAAGAATTTGTGTAATCTTTACAAATATTTTTATATTTTAGTTGTAGTTTTCGTTAACCACTGAAGCCCCAAAAAAATGCTTATCATAAAAAAGAAAGCCTGACTAATTGCCTAAAAAAAGTCTTCTTGTAATTATTTTTTTTGTATATGCCATGGTTTTCGAGAAAATCGATATCTACAAAAAATTTAAGTTTATATTTTTAATGCGCACGAATTTTCGGTTATTTGAAATTTTTTGCGCACGGTCTATAGAAAAAATTGAATTGCTCGAAAACCAAAGAAGCTAGGAAGAAAAATCAATATGGGTTTTAAAGGGGATATAAAACACTCTATTGTGTTGCCATTTTTGATGAAATTTATTAAATATTATAAAAATAATAATTATCTCTTGATTTTTTGTGCATCTAACTATTCATAGGCCCATAAGAAACAACTGCCTTTAATATAAGTTATAAATGCATTATTTCTTAGTTCATGATAGTACTTCAATGCAGAAAAAATTAAGAATAAAAATATTCACATTTACAAATTTACTAGAATATTGAATTTGGCCAAGAAAAAATCCAAAATATTAAATTTTTTGATGATATATCTTTTACGCAATTTTTTAACTATTAAATGATTAGAAACAATAGTAATATGATATGTAAACTTCAACATGCTGGTATATTTGTAAATGTGAATCTTTTCATTCTTAACTTCTTCTGCGTTGAAGTACTACCTTGAACTAAAAGACAATGCATTTATAACTTATATTTAAGTCAGTTAATTTTTAAAAATAATAGTTAAAAGCGCAAATAATCAAGAGGTAATTATATTGTAATTTTTATATACTAATAGATATCAATAGCCATCAAAAATGAAATTTTTTATCCCCTTTAAAATCCATTTTGATTTTTCTTCTTAGCTTGTTTGGTTTCGAGCAATTCAACTTTTTTTATAGACCGCGCGCAAAAAATTTCAAATAAACTAAAAATTTGTACGCATAAAAAACACAATTTTTTCAATTTTTTTCAATATCGATTTTCTCGAAAATCATGGCCTATACATGAAAATTACATGAGAACTTTTTTTTAGGATATTAGTCCAGCTTTCTTTTTTATGATGAGCTATTTTTTTAATAACTTCAACCTTTAATGAGTTATCAGTAAAATAAGACCGTTTTCAGCGAAAATTTGCAACAATGTAGTACATTATTCATCGTGAAAGACTGCCTGTAAGTCGAAAAATTAGCAAGTTACAAAAAAATTCCAAGAGACAAAGAATGTTTAGAAGCCCTCAGTGCATACGTCAGAGTTTTTTCAAATTTTTAAATTACATGTTTTTAAGGCGCTACGATTTTAAAGAGAGCGGTACTTTTTTACCATCAGACTAAAAACATCTTATTTCGGGTCAACAAAGGTAAACACATTGTTTTTTTTTTTTCGTTTCTGACCTAATTCTACAAGTTATGAAACCCGTGATAAAAGGGGTGTTTTCTACCCCTACCCCGTGTTTGCAATGACAAACACATTGCACAAGGTTTCATCAAAATCCATTCACTAGCACTCAAGTTAGAGGTGACACCCTCTTACATCAGCTACCCACATTATCACCGTGGGGCAGATAATTTCAAATATTATATTATTTGCACGTACCGGAGTGTTTCTCTTTAAAGAGTCTTGAATGGGAAATTTGGATGTGGAAGTAGTAATTACTTAGGCAGCAGTTTTTTAGGTATAAAAGAAGCAGTTTCGAATATTTTCTTTATCCTGCAGCGGGCAGTTTAGCTACATCAATGTTGTTGTTTTACATTAGATATTTATCATCGCCTTCATATTTTTTTTATTGGCAATCGACAACATCCGATAAAATAAAGTATATATTTAGCTATATTTTTGGAATAATTCGTTATATAGGTACTGCGAATCAAGTGAATGGCCTGTTGGATAGCTGCTAAGTGATCTGATTTCGCCTCGTTCAATTTTCGATCAAACTACGTTGTCTACATTTCAATATGAGGGAGCACACAAACAAATAAAAGGCTTTTGAAAATATAAATGACAAACCTGCAGATAACGAAGGTTATTGTTATTATTATTATTATTATTCTCATTTAGCGAAGGTTATTAGATAGATAGATATATAGAATTTTTATTTAGTCAAATTACGCAATACAATATTTTTGCAAGTCAAAAGAAAAACAATATAGTATTATTCTCTATAGAGTTATCGAATGCATTCTGCGAAGGCATGCAGTTGTAAACACATTAAAATAAGAAAAGATACGTACAAAAAGTAGGCAGCTACAAGAACAATTTACAAACAATTTGTTAAAATTCAAGCAAATATCAGTTTATAAAATTGTGATGATGGTAAGCATTTCGCAGTATATAATCATATAGAAATATTTAATTAATTAATGGGGGATATAATTTCAAAAGGGGTTTAATATATTCCTCAACTGAATAAAAACAATGTATAAGCAAATGCTTTTTGATTATCCCCTTAAATTTATTTGGATTAGGCAACGATTTTACAATTCAAAATTAAAAAATTTTTCTTTGTTTGTCGAAAGTCGAAAGCGCGATGTTCGAAGATCATCTCTATTTCTAGTACCATAGGTATGAACTTCAGCATTTGTTGTAAATTGAATCCTATTTTTATTGATTTCCAATAACGTGACATAAATATACATAAAGACGGAAGACGTATTATTTTAAGATTTTTAAATTTTTGTGATATAGTGCCCGGCACTTTTTAGCATGAGATCACTAATGTCTGGAGTAGAATTTATTATGGTTGTATCATCAGCAAATGCAACAGAGGTGTTAAGGAACATATTATGGAATAAGTTATTGACATACATAATAAATAACTGGGGCCCCAACATTGAACCTTGAGGTACTCCGTGTATAACTGACCTATAATCGGAAACATTATTTTTTATACATACGGTTTGTTTTCTATTCGACAAATATGATCTAAATAATGTTAGAGATAGAGCCCTAATTCCATAGCAGTATAACTTGCTTAACAAAAAATACAGTCAAAAGCCCTTGAAAGGTCACATAATGTACTTGATACTTGTTCGTCACTCTCAAGACCACTGACTACCTTGGAACCTACTTGAGATGTGTTACATTTACATCTGAAGTAAGTAATATTCCTAGCTTATAAAGAAGGTGACAAGTACACTGAAATTATTTAAAAAGAGGTTGTTGTTTCAGACTAATTCTTCATTTTAACGATTTGAATGAAACATGTTACAACGTGTTCTAAAAATAATAATCAATTTTCCTATTTAATAATCTTATTTTTAAGGAACTCAACATTTTTTATTATTTATGTCCCACTTATTTCTTATCAAATATTATTGATTGGAGAATTTTATATTGCACGCAATTGTTACTAATGTGGCAAAGAGATCACAGTTTGTATTCCACAGTGGTATTAAATCATTCACATATCCATCTACATCCAGAGTGCTATAGGGTAGTAACCTTCGTTCCTTGTTTTTATTATTTATTAATGGTTTATGGGAAGCTTCAAAATGTGACAAACTTATGTACGCTTGTGTATGATTTGAAACTTGATTTCAATGAAGAGTCGTCTCTATAGATTTCCCATATTGGTATAAATATTGATTGGGGTGAATTGGTGAAAACAGTGCCCCATCCTTTATGCACCTTCCCATAAGCCTTTCCAATGTCTGAATGTTAGGTTTATACCTCCAAATGCCTTAGTCTGGTCACATATGGTACGACTTGCCTTCGGTATGTCTCTCTATTGGTTTGTATGCTAGAGTTAGGCAAGATCTAAGTAGATGAAAAAGGTGACCTAATAGTACTTCCGCACCCTTTTGTATTAGAGCCGAACATAGATATCATCAGTTATAATAGGACCACCATTATCTCCATGTCAGCAGCCTTAGATTTATTGTCTCCACATCTCGCGGGTTTCTTGGTCCACATGGCACATTCTTCAGGTACACTTGTAGGTCCTTTGCGTAGAGATCCAGTTAGTGGACGTGGGGTTCCTGTACGTAATCGTGTGTATCGTTGGTCTAATAAGGAAGGTCCGACATAACTCTCCAACCTCTTATTCTGTTCTTTACTGTTGTGGAGGTCAGAGTTAAATCGAATACTTCTTGTCATCCTTGGATAGCAAACGTCGGGACACTTTCTCTGTTTATAATCTCCGGATATGAAGCGTAGCAAAATTACAGTAATGCTGTGCTTGTTGAGTTAACGTCGGAGCTACCCAACACTTGGTGGGCATTGAATCATATGGTAGGTATGCCGAGTAGCTGATTAGATCTCCACAACTCCTTTCGTCGAGCTCACGTTAACTGCAGCCGGAATAGAGTTTTGGCATTATACATTTTTGAAAATTCTTACGAACACAGAGGTTGTGGATCTCTCCTCTGTGGTGCCATAGAAGACATTCCCATTTCTTCTATCCAGTTCCTTGATAAGTCCTTGCTGAGCACATAGTCCTTGGATGAGCATGACATCCGTATGAATCGTAGACACCTGACGTTCAAGTAAACTAGTTGCAGCGGCGATGCGATGTAAATTGATCTCTAAGAAATGAAAACCTGAAGCAGAGGCCTTCATTTTCAAGGAGCCCTTACCCACTTTTGACAATTGGTAAGGCACCTTATGCTCCCTTATGTTCCATATTATTGAACTATATAGGCATCACGAGTAAGTGGGAGGAGGGGTTAAACCCCACAGAGCGCGCTTATGGGGGTAACACTATGTACAATGGGAGATTTCCAGTTATCCAAAGGGCACCGTTCGCGGCATTGCTTTCCCAGTACCACGCAATTAAGGTCACGATAGTTTACAACTGGGTTTGGGGAGTTGGTCAGCGGCGACGTCTTCAGGAGCCATGCTCGGCCTTTACGCCAATAGATATCCCTTATGATCTTTGCTAACCAAGCCGTCTCGGGACAACCTGACCATCCTCATATCCGCCTTCCTTAGACGCTTTTGGGAAGTAATTCACCCCCTCCCCAGCAAGGTTAGCCCGCCGACCAGAGCCCGGAATTTGCAACAATTTTACAGACCTCGAGCCCAGCCGGCAAGCCAACTTCTCCAATAAAAATTTAAAGAGAAGTTTCGTTATTGTATATATCTATTTTATTATCTCTAACGACATATTTTTGAAAAAGTGTTTTTCCCAGACATGCTTTTGAAATAACTCCGAAACTAATAATTCTAGAAAAAAATATGCCTGAAAGAAAAATTATTACCAAGTTATATAAAGTTTATTTTTAGGCAAGAAGGTGTCCAAAGAAATATTTTCCAAAAATATCTCGAGAATTGATATATACACATAACAATAATGAACTTTTTATTTTCTTCTGAAGTACGAGCATTTTAATATTCTAACGAATATGATAACTAAAAGGGCTAACGAGTTACATACAATGTAATATTTCACCTTTCAAAAGAGTACAGGGGACAGGAGAGGCCTACCTGGGTTGGCCAAGATTGACTTAATGTTGTATGTAAGACCTCCTATCAGATGAAGTGGGTCCCTTGCCTTCTTCATTCCAAGCACGACCCTTGTAATTTTAACATTATATGTTGTCGCTCAGTTGCATCTCTGAGATCATGTGTTCTTCATATATTTTAATTATTTACTTTCGCATCATTACACCTAAATGTGTCTAAAAATATAGACAATAATTTTTGTCTGTGGCATGTTTTTGCATAAATTTTTAGATTTAGCGGTATTTACAAAAATTTAGTAGAGGTGCAAGATAAATATCATCTGATTTAAAATATAACAGCAATTATTCAATTTTCGACATATGCTGTAATAAACTTTTTATTATTATTTTTTAACCATCGTGTTTATATTAACGCCCTGCCTTGACGGAGTTTAGCTAATGCTATGCCACGACTCAACCAAGACACGTACACATAAACACAACAATTAATTCCCTGCGGTATTTCCATCTACCGCAGCTGACTCGAACTCAGGAAAGATAACAGCGACTAGACGTATTTTTGCCACCCAACAGCGGTCTAGCCCACTGCTATCATCTCTGTAACACATTAAAAACGCCACTGCACATCCATACTCTGGCCAGGACTCGAACCCGGAACTCTGTGCTATAACTTAATGTGTTGTCGAGTAGTCAGCTGAATATTTCACCCTTTGTAGGGATGTAGGGAGTGAACGACGCGTATCTGGCCGGTACGGACGATTGCCTTTATCGTTCTAAGTCCACAACCCAGGTATTTTGAACATAAAAGTTACGTTAAGTTTGAACCTGTTAATTTATTTTTCATTTCATAGAGTGAATTTATGAAGAATTTGTTAAATTCGACACACATTTGTTATTTGTTCACAGTATAGGTGCCGTTTATTGATAACTCCAGGTTTACCCGTTTGCTCCGATATAGTATCGCAGGTAGATTTTCTTGTGTTACTGGAACTACATATTTAAGTAAAAATATTTTTGGGAAAAGAACAATGTGTCTGCATTAATTTCTGATAAATATTATTATCTTTTATACTTTCTTTTATGAAATCTGCGCGAATATTATATAATTTTAATATATTTAGTTACATACGATGCTATGTAGGGTATCTGCTTCTTTTCTCTCAAAAAGAATAGTTGCCTAACAAAATTGATTGAAAGTCTCAAACTAACGGCATTATCTATTAATTATCGTCCAGGTAGATAATTAACAATTAGATGATTAATGGAAATTAGAGATAACAGATTATTCTCTATTATCTCCCAAGCTAATTTCTTAAGAGCTAAAAACAAACACTTTTCCTCAAGTAAAATTCTGTTATAACTTTAATAAAAGTGGCTACAAGCATACTAATACAATTAGGAAAGTTTCCATCTAATTTTCTTTGTAAAAGCGCGGTAATTCTTTCCCCCGTCACGTATTTCCTGTTTGACAGTTGATCCTGATTTCATATAATAAAGGAATCGCGGAGGGATCTTCTCTTTTTATTTCTTTTCAAGATGGTTCGGTTTTTGCTCAAATGTTTACAAATAGGTTAGTTAACACATCACCAATCGGAAATTATTAACGATTTTGGTCTGACCTGTTTCCTATTTAGTTAATTTCCGGTTTGACTATCAAACAGATTTTACGTGTGAACTTAAAGTTAGATTACAAAAACGTTTTTGTGTAATCCAAAAAATTCAGATGGACGGTTTCTGAAAATATAAGTAAAATAACATTTTATATTATGCAGTCTTATAATTTTGAGACTCACTATTTAGTCCATTTGGTTTAAGTTTTTACACAAAAATAATTCGCTAAGCACTTTGTGCACACATGTAGTAGTTTAGATATAGAATATGTTGAAAAGTTTGCCAGGATAGGGTAGCGCTTCCTAAAAATCTCCAAATAATGGGATAATGTATGTACCTGACGTCATTTTACTCCCATATCCACGTAGTAGGGTGGAAGTATAGTAATAGCTAAAAGAAAAATTCAAAATTTTTCTTATTGAAATAAGTTTACAGAGAAATATTCTTTATAGGATTTGGCAAACAGCGGAAAAAACTATCTATAAGAACTAAAAGAAAAACTATATGTGAAAACTATTAATGAAATCTTTGCATTCTTTCGATAACCTGACTTCTGGTTATGCTAGTAAATTGAAATCCTAAAATAAATTTGTCCAATTTTTTATTTGACATTCTCATTATAACACTAGTATCCAACATAGTCCCCTACGGCTAAGCAGATTAAACTAGTATCTATATGACCTCCTACGGTATGAAGATTCGGTTAAAAAAGAGAACAAAGGTCTAAAATGAATTTATTTATGTACCTTGTCCTAAAAAAATTTTCATTCTAATGGATCACATTTTCATAAAATCTCTCATTCAGTTTCTTGGAAATGCTTAGTCTTTGGACCGTTTTTTCGCCCTTATTCTGAGATGATCAGAAAGGCACAAAGCCACTCATAATGAGAGATTTTATGAAGATGTAATCCATTAGAATAAAATTTTTTTTAAGACAAGGTATGTAAATAAATTGATTTTAGACCTTTGTTCTCATTTTTAACTGAATCATCATACCGGAGGGGGTCTAGGGGACTATGATGGATACTAGTGTTATATTGAGAATCTCAAATAAGAAATTGGATAAATTTATTTTAGGATTTCAATTTGCTGGCATAACCAGAAGTCAGGTTATCGAAAGAGTGCAAGGATTTCATTAATATTTTTTACATATAGTTTTTCTTTTAGTTCTCATAGACAGTTTTTTTTCGCTGTTTGTAAAATCCTTTAAAGAATATGTTTCATTACTATAAGCAAACAAATAATAAATAATTCACTTTTAAACAAGTTTACAATGTCATCAAACGTCGAGAATTATGTCTATAACTTTTTTGTGCGTACGTTTTCTCTGGAATGGTATATGATAATGATTTGAAATTTTATACACTTATGTATAATAATAATAATAATAATAATAATAGATTTATTGCCCAACAGAATAATCCAATTACAGGACAATGTCCGTCACACATGATAATATTGAGAACTATACTAGGAGCTGATACTGCCTATGCAGTAACTAATACATACTAAAGAATAACAATAACATCATTATAGCTTAACTTATAAAGAACAATTGAATTATTATTAAAGACATAACAATATATTCAAACTAATACTGATGATTTCAATAAACTGTTGTAATGGTATTGATGTACGGACTTAAACGTGTGCTAAATATATCACATTGACTGCTAAGCTTGTTATATAGTTCCATCATAGAGTAAATGGGAGACTTTTTGAGCATGTTTGTATGGCTATTGGGACAGTAAAATAGAATGTCTTGACGTGCTCCTAATCTCGGGATTCTGAAATTAATTTTTGATAATAGTGTTGGACAGTCGATTAAATGGTTAAGTAGTTTATATAAAAATACTAATGTAATTAGTATTCTTCTATTCTCTAATGATTTCATGTTTAATCTCGACAGTAATAAGGTATTTGGATATCCTTGCTCTGGATAGTTTCTATCCATTCTAAAAACTAAGTACTTCATAAATTTTCGTTGAATATTCTCTACTGTTTGTGAGTGAACGTTATAAATTGGGTTCCAAATTATCACACCATACTCAAGTTTTGGTCGTACCATTGAGAAATACAACGTTTTAAGTGCATCTACATTAGAGAATTGTTTACAATTTCTTATTATAAAGCCTAGTAATTTTAGTGCCGAATTTGTAGATGAGTTTATATGTTGTGTAAAGTCCAGTTTAGAGTCGAATAGTACACCCAAGTCCTTAGTTGATTGAGCTCTTGATAATTCCGTGTCATTGAAGGTATACAAGAACTCTATAAAACTGATTTTACGCGTGTACGTTACTACCTTGCATTTTGATACGTTCATATCTAATTTGTTGGAAGTACACCATAATTCAATTTTGCGTATTTGCTGTTGTAAAGTTAGGCAGTCCTCGATGTTGTCAATTTCACTAAATATTTTTAAATCATCCGCAAATGAAAGTTTTTCGCAATCTAACATATCACATAAATCATTTATAAATATAATAAACAAAAGTGGCCCCAAGTTTGAACCTTGGGGTACCCCCGATGTTGCTAGGTAAGTATTTGACTTAAAACCATTATACTGAACATATTGTAACCGGTTATCTAAATATGATATAAAAAACTGTAACATTAAATTACTAAAACCTATATAATTTAATTTTTCAATTAATAAAGAGATGTGGAACAGGATTATATTTTGAGCTTATATCGTTGAAGGGTTGGGAGATAATTAGAGATAAATAGGGGAAAATAAGTAAAGCGAGCTACTAAGAATCCAGAAACCTTGGGATTTGTTACATATACAAGAAGGCAAAGTTTCAATTTTATTTTTTGACATTTGGCACACCGACACTACCTCCAACATTTCCTGTCCATCATTAAAGAAGTAGACGAAATATAACTGTAATATATTATGTGTCTGAAAACAAAATTTCTCAAAAAGTGTTTTTCCATCAGACACCCACAGCAGATGATTTCAAAAATTGTGTTGTTAAAATTCTATTAGTAATTATTTCTGATGCTAAGATATTTTTTGAGAACATTTGTCCTCGTACACACATAAAATCACAATTTTATTTTTTTAACGCCTTTAATAAATGACTGGGGTGGAGGTGGCTGATGTCTTAAAAAAGTGTTTGACATCTTTGCTTTTTGTATATATACCAAATCTCAAGTTTGTGGGCTCTTACTAGCTTAAATTACTTATTTGCCCCCATTTACTACCCCAACCCACCAATGGAATCAGTTCATAATATAATTAAATTCCAGATGTCGTTATCATACATACGTGTATAAAATTTCAAGTCAATATCTAATTTTATTTCCTTAACCCATTTAACAATGAAGATGATGGTGGTGGGGGTGTCAGTTATCACAAAAAAATTAAAGACCTTGATTCTAGTACATGCATCAATTCCCACGTTTCTGGACTCTTTCTAGCTTGTTTTTCGCATTTACTCCTTTTCACACTTTTTACCCCTCAACATGAACAGAATCATCTCAAAATATAATTCAGTTCATGATATCGGTCTAATAC
Organism: Stenurella melanura; assembly: GCA_963583905.1. Taxonomy (NCBI): domain Eukaryota; kingdom Metazoa; phylum Arthropoda; class Insecta; order Coleoptera; family Cerambycidae; genus Stenurella; species Stenurella melanura. The sequence goes on from OY757312.1 coordinate 103,195,340, forward strand.
ATAACATATTTACCAAATTTTATGTGAATATCTCAATTACTTCCACATCCACGTAGTGGATAAGTGGATAGTGGATAGTGAATAAAATTTTCTTTTTTTTTTCTTGAAATAGGTTTAGAATGTCATGGAACGTCGAGATTTTAAATTTGAGCGAAAAAAAGATTCTGTCTGTCTGTCGGTCTATCGGTCTGTCTGTCGGTCTGTCTATTTGTAACTTTTTGTCCGCACGTTTTCTCCGGAAGGGTTGAGATATTGACTTGAAATTTTGTACACATATATATTATAACGAGATCAGGAACCGGAATGTTTATGGATTTAGGCTAAAATATTTTTATTTTCTGTTGATTTCTGCGTGGTGGGTTTTCTGTGAAAAACTAGAAGTGTGAATTTTGCACTAAAATTCGACACAGGTGATACAAATTTGATTTTGATCGACTTTTTCAAATAATTTGTTTCGATATCTCCAACGCTAAGAGAGGCATTGTGATTTCGTCTTCTTCAAACGGTCGTAGTAGGCCACGTTTAGATACTATGCTTAAACTATCTACCTCAAAAGAAGCAATCTATAAAACTCTATTGTTTGACCAGAAATTATTAATTTATTTCTAATAATAACGAAAATACAAAGATGAATTCATATTAAGTACGTCCCACTGTATAAAAATAATATGTGATATACAGGGAGATCGAGAAAGACTGAATGCGCCGTTCCCTAAAGACTTTTTTGTGTGTCACTCCACACTATCTCGTGGTACTTTCAATATTTGCACGTTGGCGGCAGTGACTTATTGATTTATTATATATGTCGTGTGCGCATGACGTTACAAATTTTGACATTCGTCAGTATAGGGACAACAAACCGTAATTCCCAAGGTGTTAAATAGCAACTACCCAAACTTTTCATTAAATTACTACTTTTGTGGACATTATATTATACAATTTGCCAAGTTTTGGCTGTATTACTAATTGTAGAAGTGTGGCAATACGACATGACGCCAGTATTTATTAAATATCATTGATTTTTCAACTAGAAAAAGTTGAAGTTGGAACACGTCAATTGATTGCAACCAGTAGAAAGAAATGATTTTACAGGAGTATTCCAAGCATTTTGTCAATAGTAAATTGTTATATGTTAAAGTAAGAATTTTGTTTTTAACGTGGGTTTATATTGTAACGCTGCTATGTTACAAGACTAGAATCAAGTTAGATTTCCTGTCTTAACATAAGATGCAACTTAAAATCCAGCTATGAAACTGAAAGTGCTTGTGATAAAATAAGTGCTGTTAGTGCAATCTATAAACAATTTGGTATAGAAATTAACAGTTTATATTTGTTTGGCTGATATTTTTTGTATCAAAACTTGAGCGAAAAAGAGGCTCGTGTCGTGCATGGCCGTAGGGGACTGTGTGGATGCTAGTGTTAGAATGAGAATTGTCAAATAAGAAATTAGACAAATTCATTTTAGGATTTTAACTTGCTAGCATAACCAGAATTCAGGTTATCGAAAGAAAGCAATGATTTCATTAATATTTCTACACAAAGTTTTTCTTTTATAGATAGTTAATTTTTCTGCTGTTTGCAAAATCCTATAAAGAATGTTTCAATACAATTATAAGCAAACAAATAATAATTCATTTTTAAAGAAAAAAATGTTACAGAGATCAGTTTTAAATACGGTGCAATTCAAGAGGAACTTCAAAGAAAAACTACAGATTATATAAAATCTGATAAAGTCTATAGATTAAGAATGAAAGTTCAGCGTCACCATCGATGATCTGGGGACTATATGTATTGTTTTAAAGCATACATTGCGGTTGTTTAAAAAGTACTATGTTGGATTGTTTAATATTTGAAAACTGAGTCTGAACGCAAACTTTAACCCATTTTCAGTTTTGTAATGTTAAACAAGAGAATTGAGTAGTTGTAGTTGTAATTACTTAAGTATAAATGCCATTTAAGTTATATTACAAATGTTAAACTTGGTGATAATAAATAATTGTATATTTACCTAATGGATATGTTTTGTTTTATTCTTATTATTTACAAGTATGTACATATGTACTAGTTCAGCGTAGTCGACATTGAACCTACCTAACGATAGTAGTAAGTGAAATAAAACAATGAAAGGAAAGGAGAGTATTTAATAACACATATAAATTAGACAATGGTAACATTAATACTACATGAGAACAAAGTTCTTACATAAATTACAACTGTTTGCATAGCTCGGTGCATAGATATACCATAGACGAAGGGTCAACCGCTAGATAAATTGTGTTTACCTTACTATAATTTTAAGTCCTTCACTTAATTTGTTTCTTTTATGAATATCTATTTCACAAGATCTACACATTGCATTGCATAGCGGTTAACTGCTTAACCATAGCCATTACTGCTAAAAACTAAAAGGAATGGCGTCTCATCACCTCACTGTGCCTTATAAATTGCAAATCAGGCTCGCGAACGTGTTTGCCTGTAGCTGCAGCACAATCACAATGGGACAGCATTAAACAGAAAGGAACCAGCACCCTCAGCTAAAATCAAGAAACAAGCTTGCAAAGAAAGGTTTTGCATCTTAATTACAATATTGAAACTACACCATTAAATTCTTATAAAGAAAATGATTTGGACTTTTTCAGCTGAACACACATTACTATATTCTACATTTAAATAAATTAAGAAACAAATTTTTAAAATTTTGTGGGTTGGCTCCTTTCTGTTTAATGCCGTCCAATAAGTACTAAGAAATCATCTAAATCCGAAATATATCCAAGGAATGAGGCTTTTGTTAACAACGCTGAAAGTCCGTAACCTGAAAAATGAATCTGTGTTAGTTATTATTCATAAGAGAACATATAATAATTATGACAGTACATGGCAAACATTATTTATAATTTATAACTAATCCTTGCCTTTGCGATAATAAGCTGCTCTCCTGTAAATTTCTTGGGGAGAACTTGTTTCACTTAATTACTGGTTGTAAACTTCGACTTTTAAATGCCTTATATTCATTCTTTTAACTATGCACTCCTTTCAAAAATCATGTAAGTACAATATATGTGGATATAATATTCGGAAATACATCGGCATCTGTACTATAGTCATCTTTATTTAATGTAGGTTTTTAAATTAATAGCACCAACTTTTTTCCATTTTTCCAAAGTGGCGGCCATTTGCATTTCCTCATTATTTCCTAAACTAGTAACATTCGAAATTAGTTGTAATAATAATACGTAGAATAGAAATCAATTTGGATAATTATAGTGACTTTTCTGTGTCACATGACGTTCACTCTTTCTCGATCGCACTGTATCAGACAATTCTTTCACAAAAGTTGTCTGATGTCTCACATGTCATACGTTGAATATTCTACGAATACTCTCATATTCGTAGAGTATTCAGTACATGATTCAAAATCAATTTTTGTGTAGGTACCATAAGAAGCTATAACAATATCATACAACTTATTGGCAATATCTTACGTAATATACCGGGTGATTCGGTTTGGTATTCGCCCCCCTGCATCTCTTTTATTTAAAGAAAAAGTATAACAAACCATATCTATTTGTAAATCGCTTGTCAAGCGCCATCAACTGACAACCTTAAATCGTCTCTGTGATAATATGTCAAAGTAAGGATAGTCAACTTCTTTTTCAAATGGTTCTATACTCTTTTTTACTGATTGTTGTAGAGATTCTATTTCTGCATTCACATGTGTAAAAAAGTATACACTTTCATAAGAAAAATTACGAGGAAATTAATAAAATATGATAAACATTAGTTCCAAGGTTTTATTTCGGAATCAACATAGTTAGCCATGAAAACAATTGAATTTTGACATTGTTAGTACATAACGTCAAATTGAAAATACTGTTATTTGTCATTGTATTATTAGTTTTTATTTATTTTATGCTATACTTACAAATATATTTACTTTAATGAAGAAAAGTTGGACATGACATTAATTTACAATTACAAATAAATAATAATTAGCAATAAAGAAAACTACTAACACTTAAGAAAACTAATTAACACTTAAGAAAATAAAAACTTTTATTATTTCACATGTGTTTCTAAACGTAATTGCCCTCTCCTTATCACGCCTTGGATACATACATGTTCAAGAACTTCAACATTTAATCAGGGACATTCAACGCGTATTATATTTTTAGGATCTTTGACGTTTTGTTCTCTTAAAAACTGTAGATATATCCGGTAAGTGCGCCTTCGTGAAGCTTTTATTTGGTCCTGTAATCTGTCCGTTAAAAATTCCGCACCATACATTAATTTTGGAAATTACTTTCTCAAAGCCACTGAGGATTATCCTCAGGCCAATAATGGTAGTTATGTCGATTGTGTATTCCATTATTATGGAATGGGATACATCTGCCCACATGATACGATTTAAGATAGTAATTTCTTGAGCAACTGCCAGCCATGATACAAAATGTAGACGCCTCTCGTAATCTCCAGGAAGCAAGTCCTGATGTATATATGTTCTACATGGTCTCAGTTTATTGTCTTTCAGAATTCTTTGAATTGAAGAATATGAAATGTCAATCTCAACTGCATGTTCTTAATCTTGTGCGGTTCTGGGTTTAAAAACGTGTAATGAAGTGACCTTTTCATGACCACTAGTTGGTTTACAGCGCGAAACGGAAATACATATGTGCTATGTGTGAATAGACGTATATTTAGTGAGCTCCTATAAATTTCAAATATTCGTGGTAACTTACAGCGTTAATTAATAATTTGTTGTAAAACGCATATATAATTCAATTGTGCTCTGTTGCCAGTTAAACTGCAATTGAAGTTGCATAAGTGCAAAATTTTAATCGTGTTTGTGGATTGTTACCGTAAAAGTAGTTCTACCACCTCAATAAAGTAGTCAGTATGGCTAAAATTACCAGAGAATTGAAAGCTGAAATAAAGCAAGTCTGCAATGAATCTATTACAGAAGATTTGATGAGCAAGGTATGTAATACCATATTAATGCAATTAGACTCAAAAGTGGAAGCAATTAATGCCAAGCTGGTTAAATTAGATAAACTTGATGATATGAGTCAAACTATTGCCGACATAAATACAACAATTAAATCTCTTGCAAACTCTGTAGACAGTAATAAAAAAGATATTATTGATTTAAATAAGTCTTACGACTTTCTAAGTCAACATTCCAAGAGAAACTCGTTGAGACTTTATGGGTTAGCAGAAAGTGAGGAGGAAAATGTCTTAGAGAGGGTTGTTAATTTATTTGAAAAATCGTTGAACGTGTCCTGTATTCCTAAGGATATTGATTCCGCCTTCCGGGTCGGAAAAATCAACGGCGATCATGATAGACCCCGAGCTATATTGGTTAACTTTGTCAACAACTGAAAACGCTGTCAGGTGTTTGGTGAAAAAAAATCTTTAAAAAAACTGGGTTCGAACATCTCCTTATTTGAGGATTTAACTAAACATCGGTATGAAATATTATTAGCGGCTAAGAAGAAATATGGGAAAAATCAAGCCTGGTCATCAGGAGGAAAAATATATGCGATGAATAACGGTAAAAAAATTTTAGTGAGCGATGTTGTGGAAAATTAATATTTATCGACATGGGAGGACTATATATTTTATATTAAATGGTCTCTGAATATTATCTTGAAAGTTAGCATTAGATCCATTTCTTCTAACTTTTTTTCATGTACCTATCAATTCAGTATCATATCTAATATTTACTTGTCCTTGTAAGTTAATATAAATTCGAGTGAATTATTAAAACTATCTACTTATTTCTTATGTCTTTTTTTTTTTTTTTTACATGATCTGTTTCTTTTTGATAATTTGATAATGTTTTACGTATTTTTCTTTCATATTTAATAGCATATAGGTATGTTTACATTACAGTGTTAAATTTTATTTACAAATTTTATTTACAATTTTTCTACTCAATGTTAAATGTAAATTAGGTAATTGGAGCTCTCTTAATGTCTTCATATGCATAATACATGTTTCAGTTTTGCTCACTTCAATTGTCGCTCTGTTTGCACAGGTTTTGACTTGCTAAAAGATTTGATTATAAATGAAAATTTTTCCGTGATTGGTCTTTCTGAAACTTGGTTGAATGATAAAATTCAGAATAATACTATATATATAGAAAATTATGTTCTAGTTCGTAAAGATAGGGAAACTCGTGGGGGGGGGTGTAGCTTTTTACATAAAAAATTCTATCAATTTTCAATTATTAAATGTCCCAGACGGCTCTATTGAGCAACTATGGATTAGCCTGAAAATTGAAGGTAAGAAGCTGTGTTTGGGAGCCGTATATAGACCGCCTAATGCAAATTTAAAAATGGCTCTTGATAGTATTGAACATGTTTTGATAGACTGTTTATCGGATTTTGATTACGTCTTATTTGGAGGCGATCTCAATGTTGATTTACTAAATAGAAATAACTCTTCCTCAATTTTATTAGCTAATTTCTTTGATAAATATGGTCTACATCAAGCTGTTGATGAGCCTACTCGTATTACCGACGGCACTCGAACACTTATTGATGTCATTGTTTCTAATAGTAAAGATGTAATTGTTAATTGCGAAGTTATTAATGCAGATGACATATCTGATCATAGGTTAGTAGCATGTAATTTAAAATTTCAAAAAAGTAAACAAAGTGTTTTATATCGTACTTTTAGGGACTTTTCTAATTTCAATTATGATTTATTCTTGCAAGACCTCAACCTTATTAACTTTGACCTGATGTATCAGTTAGAAACTGTTGATGAAGTTGTGCAGTTTTGGAATGACAACATTACTTGGTTGTTTAACATCCATGCGCCATACAAGAATATTAGAATTACCAAGCCGCCTGCTCCATGGCTTACTGAAAACCTGAAAATCATGATGTCATGATGAAATTAAGGGATAAGGCGTATTTTAAGTATAAAAAATTGAAATCTGATGCGGCATGGGTAGCCTATAAAGAGCTCAGAAATTTAGTTAATATGGCGGTGAAATCTGAAAAAAAGGCCTATCTACAATACAAGTTTAAGAATGACCCCAAAACGTTTTGGCGTACATTAAAGTCTCTCCATATTCATTCCAAGGTTACTAATCCGGTTGGCAGTTTAGCTAGTCCGGATGACTTTAATAATTTTTTCATTAATAGTGTACCTCAGGCTACTATGGATGATGATTTTATAGCCGATAAGTATGTTAATAAACTATTTCCTAATTTAGATGAAGAATTTAACTTCCATGAAGTTTCTGTTGATGAAGTTGAAAAGATTTTTACCACCATTAAATCTAATGCTAAAGGTGCAGATGAAATTGACCTTAAAATGTTATCTTTACTCCTCCCTCATTTAAGTACCCATCTAACATTTTTAGTAAATAAATGCTTAATAACAGGTTCGTTTCCAACTTCATGGAAGTTTGCACATGTCCTTCCAGTGCCTAAGAATACCAGTCCTACTCAAATATGTGACTTTAGACCCATAAGCATATTGCCTACTATCTCTAAAATTTTAGAAAAAATTATTTACGAGCAAATTACTACCTTTCTGAATAACAATAACATTCTACCTCCCACTCAATCCGGATTCCGAGCTAACCATAGTACATCAACAGCATTGTTACATGTCACTGACGAATTATTTAGAGCTAGGGACAAAGATAAAAACACATGTCTAGTTCTTTTAGATTATAGTAAAGCTTTTGACACCTTAGACTCTAGTACTCTATGCATTAAGTTAAAATACTTTGGTTTTGGTAACTTACCGTTAAAGTTTTTCACTGATTATCTTTCTAATAGGCAACAAAAAGTGTATTTAAATGGAACTTTCTCTAAAACTATTAAGGTAAATAAGGGTGTGCCACAGGGTAGCATATTGGGTCCGTTATTGTTTTCTGTTTACACTGCTGACTTTTCTAAATATTTACAATTTTCCGATTCACACCAATATGCTGATGATTATCAAATACTTCATCACTTCTCTCTCCAAGATATTCAGCTGGCAGCAGACAACCTCAACTTTGACTTAAGTACTATTTGTTCCGTGTCGCTTGCTCGTGGGCTAATTTTAAATGAAACCAAAACAGAAGTACTTGTTTTTGGCAAGCACAGGGAATTAATTTTAAACAATCCTGTATTTACCATTTCTCTTAACGGTAAGATCCTACCTTATAGTGAGTACTGCAAAAATTTAGGCATCTTTCTGGATACTAACCTTAGATTTCAAAAACATGTTTCTAATATAATACAAAAGTCTTTCAGTAAGTTAAAAGTACTGTATTTTCATAAAGACATTCTTAGTTCAGACGTCAAGTTAAGGTTATGTGATACATTGATACTGAGTTATGTAGCTTATGGTGATTTAGTTTACTGGCCTGCTATATTAAACAGAGATAAAGAGAGCCTTCAGAGACTTCAAAATGCTTGTCTCAGATTCAGCTACGACTTACGAAAATTTGATCATATCACTAGTAAATTTTTAGAATCTAAGTGGCTGAATCTGAACGATCGTTTTGTGAGTCATATGGCTTGTCTTGTTTATAAAACGAATAAATTAAAAATGCCAAAATATTTGCATGATAAGCTCATAAAAGGATATAATAGACACGACCGTAAGACTAGATATCGGGATCTGTATGCGGTTCCCAGACACTGCTCTGCCCAATTCCAGAGGTCCTTTACCTACAATGCCATTAAAATTTATAATAAGCTGCCCCCCTCCATCAAGTCTTCTCCAAGCATCAATACCTTTAAGAAAAATGTCAAGTCATACCTTGTTGCAAACAGAAATGTATAGTATTAATTTAGTGTAATCTACTCACATATTTATATGTTATACTGATAATTTTATGATTATTATAATTTTTTTTTTCTTCTCTAGCATTTTATATGGAATGGTTAGGTGGTAGAGCAACTATGTTGAACCTCGCCATTCCTGTTGTTATTAATATTTTGTACAATATTTCAAAAAAAAACAATAAAGACACATTATTATTATTATTATTATTATTATTAAACAGTTTCCTATTTTATATCTGAAATTAAATACAGCGATTTCAGCCGTGAGAAGGTAATCTGCAAAAATTAACATATATATTTACCTCAAGTGGCGTTTGTGTAGATCAGCGTTTACCTGTTTCATTAAAGTATATTTGTCTGCCCATTTCAATCCGATTCTTCAAATCACCAACACCCGGATTAAAGAGATTCTCAAAACCGAGCCCGCAGTAAATACACACGATCTTATCAGGGCTACGTTTTCTTGTCACCGTTTTTGCATTGACATAGATAAGATATTTCACTAAAATGCGTGTGTTAAAACACCGCACCAGTTTAAAATGATTTCCGAGTAAATATATCAAAATGTACCGACTGCGTTTGTCCGTTTTGATTAGTTAAATTTCAATTTTCAAATATAATTAACAAAGTGATGTGCTCGAATTAGGGCCTGTTAAATTCTTGAGATTTTATTCAAATAGCTATGACCCAAAGAATTTCCAGAAGGGAAGGGACCATAGATGATATTTCAAGAGGAAATTGGGGACAGTATATACCGCTTAGACCGTCTAGTCATTTTACTTAGATAAAATAATTCTGTTTTAAACCTGGTCTATTCCTGAAGGGGGTAGAGACTTAATATATACCGTCCATTTTGTTACTACTATTTCGTGCTGCCTCGAGTCAAAGCAAGTAGTAAATAAATTAGCTACTCAGGGCCTGGTTCATTTTTCATTTATGCACTAATTTATTTTTCTAAAAATAATTTTGAAATACCTGATACATTTAAGCTCTTGTTATTCATTTACTTATTTATTTTATTGTCTTACATTCTATGAACGAATTTTATCTGTTAATAAACTTTGTTATTTACCAACACGTGTTTTTTACTGCTGAATGTGAGTAATAGTCTAATGTACCATCCGGACCCCTGGACATAACCGTTTCTTCACTGTAGCTATCCCTGCAACAGGCTGCGTTAAGAGGCTAATGCGGGACCTTTGCCCCACTTAAAAATTGCAAAGGTGGCGCTTGAGATAACCGAAATCAAGCTCAGCGTCAAAGTGACGGTTTCGCGCTAGACAAGCGGAAGTAAGCCCGTCACAAACGTTCCTTTTTTTACCCAAAACTTCCACTTTCAGTCATATTTATTGTCAATTTTGCAAACATTCTGTCTGATGGCACCGGCCTATTTCGGAAACGTTCATGATATAAACGTTTGGATGCTTTACTTTTTCCGCATTCTCCATAAATCAATGTCATGTCCAATTTTACTTCATTAGTATAATAGTGCATTATACACTAAGGGAGAGAAACGTATCTCTCCCGAGGTGTATATACTATTTTTTCCACGATCGGGAGTAGAAACATTTATTTCATAAATAAAGAATTATAATAAATCGGAGCGAAATTACAATATTTAGAAGCCTTTGGGATGTTTCCGTTCAACGTATCATGGCAACAGATATTTGTTTACAAATACATTTGTCAAGTGCAAAAGTTGAGTTTTGACATTTTTGGCATGGAAAACCAGGAAGAACCGCAAGATATCGTTGAAGCTGCCGGTGCGGCAGTTTTAAACTTATTACCCACAAAATCAAGAAATTTGTATGATAAAGCATACAATCAGTTCAGAGAATGGTGCAAGAAAAAGAAGGTACAAACGTACACGGAAAATGTTATGCTGGCCTATTTTCATGAAAAATCAAAGGAATATAAATCTTCCACGTTATGGGCCCAATATTCTATGTTAAAATCGTGTATGATTGTGTACAATAACATAGATATAAGTAAATATGCAAAGCTGATGGCATTTTTGAAAAGAAATTTCGATGGTTATAAAGCAAAAAAATAAAAAATTTTGACAATATTTAATGATAAAGGAAAAATTGTATTAAAGTGTTTATTAAGGTATGATTATGCATTAATGTTTTGTTACTTTTTTAGATTGCGCTGATCTTCGGAATTTCAGGCGCATGCCGTGGAGACGAATTAACTAACCTAAAAGTTGATGACATTGAAGATGTAGTATCATCTTTAATAATAACAATACCTAATACCAAAACTAAAATATCCCGAACCTTTGTAGTTACCAAAAATGAAGGAAACATAAATTTATTCGATCTATATCGTCCGTCTCACACCAGTCATGGTCGATTTTTTGTACTTTATAAATCAGGAAAATGTACTACACAGCCCGTAGGCAAAAACACTTTTGGAAAAATCCCAAGTATAATAGCCACCTACCCAGGATTATCAGATTCAACCTTATATACTGGCCATTGCCTACGTAGATCTTCAGCAACTCTATTAGCGGATGCAGCAGCAGACATCACGACTATACAACGTCATGGAGGTTGGGGGTCGACGACAGTTGCTGAGGGGTTCACTGACAATTCGGTGCAAAACAAAACAAATATAGCAAATCAAGTACTACAAGCTGCAACTACGGTTCAAAAAACTATGAATCTGAGTCAAGAAAATGTTTCATTTAGTGAAGTTCCTTCGAATATTATTTTCAATAGGTGTGAGAATGTAACATTTACTATCAATGTTAGTAAATAAGAATTACATTTTGTTTAACTATTAACTTATATAGGTAAGTAAATATGCAATGTCTTATTAATTAATAAATAAGAATTACATTTTGTTTAACTATTGAGCATGAAATAAAATATCCCCTAGTGAAATTGTTGTCTTATTTCGTCCCTAGGGAGTTAAATGCTTTACTTCTGTCACAATGTTGATGCCATAGAAATCGATTTCTACTCCCGATCGTGGAAAAATCTATTTATAAGTCTAGCATAGAGTAAGAAATAGTAACACAATCACAAATAACAGTATTTCCAAATGGACATTACCAACAATGTCAAAATTTAATTGCTTCCATGGCTAACTATGTTGATTCCGAAACAATACCTTTAAAATGAAGTTTTATCATATTTTATTAATTTTCTAAGAAGTTGACTATCATTACTTTGACATATATGATCACAGAGATGATGTAAGGTCGTCATTTGATAGAGCTTGACAAGTGATTTACAAGTATATTTGGTTTGTTGTACTTTTTTTGAAATAAAAAAGATACAATGGGGCGAAAACCAAATTGACTCACCCGGTAGGTATATGTATAATATACATATAAGTTACAAAATAACATATGTTACAACAATGTGTAAAAGTACAAAGAAAATCAGAATATTGGCTGAATGTATAGAATCACTTTTGAATGTTCATATTCTATAGCATGCTATGTGGCCGCTTTATATTATTTTAGTAAATATTTGTAATCTTCTCAATCATATAAATCGCTTAGGGTTAGTCTCAATTTGATAACACTGCAAGAAATGAATTGGATCCTATTATTTTTGCCACTTTTGGATGCGATACGAACAATATCATCACTTGATAAACTATTCTTGCAGACGATTTATAATTTTTTATCCAATAACTCACGTGGATCATTGCATTAAACTTGAAATCTCGGATTAGACAAAGTTTCACGATGCTGACATCCAAATAATTTATATCTTAACATTTTTCAATATAAAGCCTCTAAAAGTTGACAAGTTTTTATATGATTACAAAATCGCGTCACAAGTTTTTAGGACATAGAAATGTTGCTATAGATTTAGGAAATTTTACGACAGCAAATTAAATTTTACTGCAGCATCAAATCGACTGTTTCATCCGTATATTTTTACTAGGTTCATTTCAAGACGAAACAAACAATTGCAACAAAGCTATTTTTTATTCTCTCCTTAAAATAGAGCTTACACACTTATCTTATAACTATCGATGAAGAACCATAATGAAATATTTAGTTATCACCATTTCTGTATTTGTCATAGGCGAACACTTTTATGAAACAATTGGTAAAGGTATTTACATAAAATTTATCTATTTATTTATACAGGGCGGTCACTTTAAAAAAAATTTAATTAAGAAACGACATATGAGAACAATAATAATCGGAATATAGTTATCACTATTATTACCAAGAAAACCTGAAAACTGTTGGTGAAAAAATATAGAGTGGTCATCCGATAGCAAAAAATTAATATTAAATATGGAAGATCTACATATATGTTATATAAAATATTATAACGTAATTCATGATACTTAGAGCCATACACAAGTAGACCTATCAGGTATATCATATTACATATTGCAGCTGCTCCTTTTGCTTATTCAGCATCACCTGATTCAGAGGATTGCAACATTATTTCCTTTGTTATGTTCCCAGAATAAATTGCACAATGTTACTCCCTTTGTTCTAGAGACTCTTCGAGTCAGCATTTCAAATTTTATAAATACATGTAAAGGAACGTTTGCTCCTCAGTTCTTAACTCACTTTTGTATTATTAATTTCATGTCAGGATAGTAGCTACTATCCTTAATCAAAATAAATATTTTTTAAAAAGTTCTTTGTGTTGTGTGTGATGTAACAATTGGCGCAGTCGGACTGGATCTTCAAACACCCCGTAAACGGAGCCTAACTAGCAGAAACTACCCAAAAGAACAAGGAGAACATCTAGAAAATAGGTGCCTAACTAGTGGGAAAGTCTGAAAGAACAAGGACAACTCTAGTGCGGAGGTGGTGAATCCTAATTCTTTGAGAAGAAAAAAAACCTTAGCACACAACTAATCAATTCAAAGCAACATTTCAACAATTTCAAGCAACAATCAACCGAGAAACACAACAAGCAACAATTAGTTTTAAGAAGCAACCACTCAACGAACAACAAACTCATTTAGCAAGTAAGAAATCATCCCTGCTCAGAAGTTGGTGTCTTCGACGTCAGACAGACGGAGCTAGCTTTACGAAGTCGCACTGCAGCTGCACGAGTCCACGGAGATGAAAACATTAATGTAAGTACAAAGAATCATCTCGTTTTATTTTGTGCTCAACATTTAACATTTTTCAAACCAAATCCAATCATTTAGTTTATTTTAATTTGTACGTAACATAAAACAACAGTTCTATAACCCAGATTAGCGAAAGACTCATTAAACTTATCAAGAAATTTTATACATGTCAACAGATCAAATTTCAATTTTAATATTAATTTCAAGAAGGTTGTTACACGACCTTTACCTTAACATTTATTTTGCATTCAAACACATTCCAAGCTAATCAGTATATCATAAGTTTGTGAAACATTTATTACACCAGTGCCGTATCATTCTGATTTTCACCTCATAATAATTTTAATTAATTAAATTTTAATTTCTTTCAAATTAAATAATAATAACCTATTAAAAATGACTGACAATCAAGTCACTGGAAATGAAAGCCAGAACGTTACAGCAAATGAAACAATAAATATCGAACCCTACAAGTTAAGTGAAATCTTTTCGATAATACCTGAGTTCGATGGGAACCCTATATTTTTACACACATCTATTTCTGCATGTGTTTATGCACAAGGAATGGCAGTAGATGACCAAAGAATTCTTGTAACATTGCATATTAAAAATAAGCTTCGCGGGAAAGCATCAGAGCTAATAAATTCGCGAAATCCTGCTACTTGGGCAGAGATAAAAAGCTTGCTCGAGGCGCACTTTGGCGACTCACGCGACTTAACAGCGCTTATTCAAGATTTGCAACGAATACGTCAATTGCAGAATGAAAGTGCATTAACATTTATTTCACGATTACAAACACATAATGCCAAAATGCACGCCGCTGTGCAGAAACAAACATTAACTTTAGAGGAAAAAACCGCCCAATCTCGTCTAATCGAAACCATGACACTTAATACCCTACTCACAGGACTAGAATCTAAACTAGGCCAAATAATTCGCGCTGGCAATCCAGGCAATATGCTAGATGCAATTAGTAGAGTCAAACGAGAACTTCAATTATCATACTTTGAGCAACAAAAATTCTCAAATAAACCAGTCAACAAAAACCCTGCACAATCTCAGCAAAGACGTCCAAATTCCCAGCAATTTTGCAACTATTGCAAAAGAAGTGGACACAACTTTAACGAGTGTCGTGCAAAACAACAATTTTCACAGCAAAATCCTAATTATAGACAAAATTATTTTAGTGGAACTCCAACACAATTTTCTAGGCCCAATTT
Source organism: Stenurella melanura (assembly GCA_963583905.1). Lineage (NCBI taxonomy): Eukaryota > Metazoa > Arthropoda > Insecta > Coleoptera > Cerambycidae > Stenurella > Stenurella melanura. The sequence continues at coordinate 103,210,422 of OY757312.1, forward strand.
CCAACAATTTTCGAGACCTAATTTGCAAAGTTCGTCAAATCATTATAGTCCAGGCAACTTTGCCCCACAACAAAATTTTTCACAAAATAATTCTCCCCAACAAAATAGGCCTTCTGTAATAAGACCTAACCCAAATTACCAACAAAGACCTCCTAATCAACAACCCTCAAATTTCAACCGTCAAAATCCCCAGAAAACGCACCATGTTAATTTTGACAATTATGATGCGCAAAATTGCGAAAATTATAATTCTTATTGTGAACAAGATTATCAACAATTTGATAATTTTGAAAACGTTCCAACTGATTCCAATTTTAATGACAATTACATGCCACAAGAATATTTTTCTGACAATCCTCAAAATCATACTGATTACCCATCAAATCAATATGAAAATTATTCCGATTATTCAGCAAATCCTCACATGAATTATTCTGTTAATCAACTGGATTTTTACCAAGGCCCGGAGTATCCTACAGGTACTCCAACGCAGCAACCGGATTTCCAAATCGACCAAGTGTCCAGCCAACTACAAACTATGAATCTAGAGGACAATTTCAATCCGTCCCTGAATTTCCCAAAACAAATTATAATGTAATTTCTTATCCATCATTAACTGTAAATTCAAGAAATTTATATTACATCAAAGACATAACACGGACATACAGAATGTTACTCGATACCGGCGCAGGTATATCAATATTCAAACCAAAACTTGCCGAAAATTACAAACGCAGATCTCGTGAGAACGTTGCCATACAAGGCATAACAGAACAAAAAATTCCGATAACCGAATCTGTTCTTATACCTTTTACAGCTAATGACCCTCATAAGGTATACATTTGCGATTTAGACATCGAATTCGATGGACTATTAGGAGCCGACTTTTTCAAACATTATAAATGTGTTATTGATATGAACAACAATCAATTAATTACCAATTTTAAAACTGTCCCACTTTTTGAGGTAAATCAGGATTTACCAGAACCACCACAAAAAAATACTTCCAATTCTCAAATTCCCATTTCAAAGGTTCCTCGTGAAAACAAAAATCAGAACAAAATGTCTATAGAACCGCGTATGGAAAAGATATTTAAATTGAAATGTAATCTGCGGAATACTGAGGCTATACTGTTAGCCCAGGAAAAAGAGAAAGTTCGCTTACCCAATGCTCTCGTTAAGGTAGACGAAAACGGAGAATTTCTCACGACAATAATTAATGCAAATGCCATCCCAAAATCAATCGAATTTTCCAATTTAGACTTAGAACCAATTCAAAAATTTAAATCGATTTTTAATTTCAACACTGACAATTCTGACCAACAAATACCGACAGACAGATCTTTTGAAATTCAAAATCAATTACGTTTAGATCATCTAAATGAAGAAGAGGCCGAATTAGTAACGCAGCTTTGTTTAGATTTTCAAGACATATTCTATTTAGAAGGTGACAACTTGACATTTACAAACGAAATTAAACACCCGATTGATACGAATGATTCTCGACCTATATTTACAAAATCTTATCGTTACCCTCAAGTCCATAAAGAAGAAGTCAAAACTCAAATTTCTAAAATGTTAGATCAAGGTATTATTCAACCCTCGATTTCACCTTTGTCATCCCCTGTTTGGGTAGTCCCCAAGAAACTGGATGCCTCTGGCAAACAGAAGTGGCGAGTCGTAGTTGACTATCGGAAACTTAACGAAGTTACCATCGACGATAAATATCCTCTTCCCAACATCTCTGACCTTCTTGATCAACTAGGCAAATGCCAATATTTCACAACGCTAGACCTTGCATCTGAATTTCACCAGATACAAATAGACCCGAAAGATATCCAAAAAACTGCTTTCACAGTTGAGAATGGTCATTTCGAATTTGTAAGAATGCCATTCGGACTCAAAAATGCCCCATCAACATTCCAAAGAGTAATGGACAACATTTTATTCGGTATCCAAAATGAACGATGTCTTGTCTATATGGACGACATTATTGTCTACTCCCCTACCATCCATGACCATATTTCATGCCTAACAGAAGTTTTCAAACGCTTACAAAAGGCAAACCTCAAAATTCAACCCGACAAATGCGAGTTCCTTCGCAAAGAAGTCGCATATTTAGGCCATCTCATAACCAAAGACGGTGTAAAACCGAATCCCACCAAAGTTGATGCAATTTTAAATTTTCCCCAACCTAAAAATCCCAAAGAAATTAAGTCATTTTTAGGCTTAGCAGGATATTATAGGCGATTCATCCCCAATTTCTCTAAAATAACCAAACCATTAACGAAGCTACTACAAAAGGACGTACCTTTTAACTTCGACAATGATTGTTCAAATTCTTTTCAAAATTTAAAACAAACTTTAACGACAACACCGATTCTCATTTACCCGAATTTTAACGATGAATTTATTTTAACCACCGATGCAAGTGCATTCGCCATTGGTTCTGTCCTTTCACAAGGCAACATAGGCAAAGACTTACCTATCGCATACGCATCTCGAACTTTATGCGCCGCGGAAACCAAGTATTCCACGATTGAACGCGAGCTTTTAGCGATAGTATGGTCAGTAAAGCATTTTAGGCCATATCTATTCGGCAGAAAATTCAAGTTGGTAACAGACCATCGACCACTTACCTGGTTATTTTCAATAAAGGACCCAGGAAGTAGACTCGCACGTTGGCGATTAAAACTAGAGGAATGCGACTATGAGATCGTATACAAACCTGGCAAGATCAATAAAAACGCGGACGCGCTATCCCGAATTTAGATCAACCATTTTTCGGAATGTTCTAAACTCCACTCAAAAATTCTAGCCGCGAACGAAACTGACGAATCAGAACATGACGAACTAGACGATGACGAAAACCCAAACGAAAATGCCCAAATAACTAACTAGCAAATCGCTCAAGAATTCGATATTTTTGTTAATTTGTACAAAACAAAATCTCTAATAGACTATTCGAAAATTGAAACTTCCAACAAACAGCTTTTAGACAGAGAACACAAAAATATCATAACCTTCTTTCAGCAAGATAACTTGCAAGACCTACATCATAAAATAATCGAAGATATTTTCGAAGAACATCCGGAATTTTACAAAAACACTATTAATATCGTTTCGAGTAAATCAGTCAGGCATAGGAAATACTTCATAGTCCCCCTGCCATTCGACGTTAAGTCTACAATAGAACATTTGTTCATGGTATTATATAAGAGACAAAACCTTTTAGATCTTTCCAAAACGTATTACGTTGAGAACAACTTAGATCTCCCTATTCTCGAAATGTTATCGTTCATTTTCGCAGAGAAGGATCTAAAAATTGTAATATGCCAAAATATCGTTCAGACCCCCGACGAAGATCAAATTCCGATCATTTTAGACCAGCATCACTGCGGTAAAAATAATCTTCACCGCGGAATAAATGAAACGATGCGGAGAATTAAAAATAAATATAATTGGCAAGGATTAACTAAAGATGTCGAAAACTTTATCAAATCTTGCGAAATTTGTCAAAAGAATAAAGTATATCGTAAAAACATGTCTAGTCCTTTAGTAATTACAGAAACACCAAGAACGCCATTTGAACGAATCAACATCGACATATTTCAAACCCCAACTAGAACTTAGCTCTTACTGTTCGCGACGAGTTAACCAAATTTACCCAAGCTTATGCTATACAAGATAAATCTGCAAAATCTGTAGTAAACATCCTGTTACTATATTTCCAGCACTATGGCACCCCCTTGAGAGTCCATTGTGACTACGGTGGCGAATTCGACAATAGACTACTAAAAGATCTCTGTACTCTATACGACATAAAATTAACTTATTCAAGCGTAGGACATCCTCAGTCTAACGGATCGATAGAACGATTTCATGCTGAAATGATTAGAGTCCATAAAGCCGAAAACCCCAACGAACACCCATTGACTATTTTACCTTACGCAGTAATATGCTATAATAACTCAGTCAACAAAACCCATGGTTTTAGTCCATACGAATTAGTATTCGGACACACTTCTTGTAGACCACCTGAAACGTTATATAATCAAAAAGAGTTGAAAACTAAGTACGTTAGAGACCTTAACAATAGAATCTCGCACTACTATAAAATAGCACGTAGTCGCACGCTAAATCAAAAAGCAAAAGCCAAAATTCGTTTCGATAAACATGTCCCCGGAAGTCGACCCGATTACCGATCGACCACTTACCTGGTTATTTTCAATAAAGGACCCAGGAAGTAGACTCGCACGTTGGCGATTAAAACTAGAGGAATGCGACTATGAGATCGTATACAAACCTGGCAAGATCAATAAAAACGCGGACGCGCTATCCCGAATTTAGATCAACCATTTTTCGGAATGTTCTAAACTCCACTCAAAAATTCTAGCCGCGAACGAAACTGACGAATCAGAACATGACGAACTAGACGATGACGAAAACCCAAACGAAAATGCCCAAATAACTAACTAGCAAATCGCTCAAGAATTCGATATTTTTGTTAATTTGTACAAAACAAAATCTCTAATAGACTATTCGAAAATTGAAACTTCCAACAAACAGCTTTTAGACAGAGAACACAAAAATATCATAACCTTCTTTCAGCAAGATAACTTGCAAGACCTACATCATAAAATAATCGAAGATATTTTCGAAGAACATCCGGAATTTTACAAAAACACTATTAATATCGTTTCGAGTAAATCAGTCAGGCATAGGAAATACTTCATAGTCCCCCTGCCATTCGACGTTAAGTCTACAATAGAACATTTGTTCATGGTATTATATAAGAGACAAAACCTTTTAGATCTTTCCAAAACGTATTACGTTGAGAACAACTTAGATCTCCCTATTCTCGAAATGTTATCGTTCATTTTCGCAGAGAAGGATCTAAAAATTGTAATATGCCAAAATATCGTTCAGACCCCCGACGAAGATCAAATTCCGATCATTTTAGACCAGCATCACTGCGGTAAAAATAATCTTCACCGCGGAATAAATGAAACGATGCGGAGAATTAAAAATAAATATAATTGGCAAGGATTAACTAAAGATGTCGAAAACTTTATCAAATCTTGCGAAATTTGTCAAAAGAATAAAGTATATCGTAAAAACATGTCTAGTCCTTTAGTAATTACAGAAACACCAAGAACGCCATTTGAACGAATCAACATCGACATATTTCAAACCCCAACTAGAATTTAGCTCTTACTGTTCGCGACGAGTTAACCAAATTTACCCAAGCTTATGCTATACAAGATAAATCTGCAAAATCTGTAGTAAACATCCTGTTACTATATTTCCAGCACTATGGCACCCCCTTGAGAGTCCATTGTGACTACGGTGGCGAATTCGACAATAGACTACTAAAAGATCTCTGTACTCTATACGACATAAAATTAACTTATTCAAGCGTAGGACATCCTCAGTCTAACGGATCGATAGAACGATTTCATGCTGAAATGATTAGAGTCCATAAAGCCGAAAACCCCAACGAACACCCATTGACTATTTTACCTTACGCAGTAATATGCTATAATAACTCAGTCAACAAAACCCATGGTTTTAGTCCATACGAATTAGTATTCGGACACACTTCTTGTAGACCACCTGAAACGTTATATAATCAAAAAGAGTTGAAAACTAAGTACGTTAGAGACCTTAACAATAGAATCTCGCACTACTATAAAATAGCACGTAGTCGCACGCTAAATCAAAAAGCAAAAGCCAAAATTCGTTTCGATAAACATGTCCCCGGAAGTCGACCCGATTACCGAATTGGAGACAAAGTCTACGTAAAAGAATCTCAGATTAAAGACAAACTACAAAACAAATTTAATGGCCCATTCAAAATTATAAAAATCTTTCAAAATTCAGCTCTTTTGTCAAATCCAGAAACAGACCAAACTACTAAAGTTAACTTTGACAGGATGAAACCTTATTTTGAAAATTAAACTTTATTTTCAGGTTTCTCTTGCTGTTCGGATCAGCAGTATCCCAGTACTCAATAACGCCAATAAACAACACTATCGGAGTGTATTACCACCGAGACACTGACATTGTAATTTCCCGCAAGAAATGGACATTACTAGTGCATAAAAATATATCAACACTCAAGACAGCTATTGACAGAAACGACAAAATTTTAGACAAAATCTTCATCACACTTGACCCGGCATATTTAGACATGGTAACCTTCACAAGTGAAGTTAAAACACATCTTAGCTTATTAACACAAATTTCTAAAACCATAAAGAGTAAATTCGACGAAATATTGTTCGATACGAAACGTTACAAACGCAGACTTTTGAACGGTATAGGTTCAATATTTAAATCGATCACCGGTAATCTAGATGCTGAAGACGGCGAATACTACCTTAATTGTATTAACAAATTAAATAATGATGAACACCAATTGGAGAACTTACTCAAAAATCAAATATTAGTCACAACTTCGGTCATAAAAAAACTTCAATCTAACTGTTCGACAATTACAAATTGACGAAGAGACATTCAATAACGACATAAAGGAAATCGAAAAAGAGATTTTAAAAGTCGAAGGTGAAACGCGAATAGCTTATACAAAATTAAAATTCCTAAGTATTTGCGAGCAACTCATGGCAAGCTATTTATTTATCGAGGACAATTTAAATGATATTTTAAATTCCATTACTTTTGCGAGACTTAAGATAATTCACACATCAATCATTAATCCTCAGGACTTGGTAAACTCTCTACAAGAGATTTCACAAAACTTACAAAAGAACAATTTGCCTCTCCCGATCAAATTATCAAAGGTTTCACAATACTTAGATATTATTGAATTGAAAGCTTTTCAGGTAAATTCAGAATTAATATTCGTATTAGACATACCACTAATAGACCCTCAAACATATTCTGTTTTTAAATTATATCCCATTCCTATTCTGGATAATAGAACTGGTCTATTTCACATTTTATCAACTTCTCAAAAATATATCGCGAGAGATGATGATTCTTTGATGTTCATACCCATCGCAGACCTCGAAAGATGCAAACCAATCTACCCTAATACCAAGCTATGCTCAAATTTATTTGCATATCCAATTGACAACAATGCCATATGCGAAGCCCGTCTCTTCAAGAACCTCGACACACTACCCGAAAACTGCCAGACGTCACTCATCATCAGTCAAGGTTACAACGTACAAGAACTAGGAGAAAATAAGTGGTTAGTGATAAACGCGGAACCTTTACATGTGACCATTAACTGTCCCAAAATAAGTTCGACCGACAAAATCTCCAAAAACTCAATTATTAGACTCCAATCAAATTGCTACGCTTTTATAGGTATTACCAAAATCCAAGCTAGCACAAATGACTTTATCAGTGTAAAAGACAATAATCACCCAATTCAAGTCCCGTTTGAGTGTTGTGGCCAAATTCCCGAAAACATTCGAGTGCCCAATCTAAAACCTTTGAAGTTGAACAATTTAAACACCGAAGACCTCGAGATTGCTAAACACAAACTCGACCAATATTCAAAAGACTTAGACGACCTAATTAATGAACCCTTTGTCACCAAACACGTCTCTTGGTTCACTTACTTCATAATTGTTTTAATCTTTGGACTATTATTTGTGTACCTATTCTATAAATATAGAATACACCGAAGAAATTCAACCACCGATGTCTCCACATCGCCCCCAGCTCCTCCGAGACCTAGTAAACTCTCCAGGACATTTACTAGCATACTTCCTCAACGAAGACGACCTCCACTAAGAAGAGAAGACGAAGAATCCGAAGACATAGAGCTTAGTTAAAACAGTTTTGTGCCTTTCTAACTTTTGTGCTGAAACTCTCCAGTGAAAATTTATTCGTTTTTATTTTAATATTTTGATGCTTTTTATACATGCACTGTATTGCATTTTTACGCTTACTACTTTATATCTTATATTTTTACATTTTACAAGTTTACAATTTTACAATTTTACATTTTATATACCTTTAACATTTTTATTGTTATATTTTATTATTTTCAATATTTCATATACTTTCCATTTGTTTTACTTTCAAAAAGTTACTGCATAAGCACCAACTTTTTATATAAGGGGGAAGCTGTTATATAAAATATTATAACGTAATTCATGATACTTAGAGCCATACACAAGTAGACCTATCAGGTATATCATATTACATATTGCAGCTGCTCCTTTTGCTTATTCAGCATCACCTGATTCACAGGATTGCAACATTATTTCCTTTGTTATGTTCCCAGAATAAATTGCACAATGTTACTCCCTTTGTTCTAGAGACTCTTCGAGTCAGCATTTCAAATTTTATAAATACATGTAAAGGAACGTTTGCTCCTCAGTTCTTAACTCACTTTTGTATAATTAATTTCATGTCAGGATAGTAGCTACTATCCTTAATCAAAATAAATATTTTTTAAAAAGTTCTTTGTGTTGTGTGTGATGTAACATATATACCTTTACAAAATTCCACCATAGTTCAATATTTTTTTATGATCACCACCCTGTAAATTTTTTAATAAAACTGTAATAGGGGTCTTCCTTGCCAATTGTGCTAACTATACGCCAAATTTTTGACGCGCTTAACTTGGTTATGAGTTAGTTAACTTTATTTGTTGAATTGAAAGTATTTATTAGAGATGATCTATATATGATAAGTGACAGCTAACGATTGAATAATTATACATATATTAACATAGACATTGAAACATCGTAGGACGACCGAGTACCTCTCGCTATTTCTCTTCAACACTTCCCCTCGAGATGCAGGAGATTGATATTCTGTTCTTCATCTTGAATTCCTAATAATTCAAGACACCTTCAATGTTTAGGTCTTGGAAGTCCCTTCGTGAGAACATCAGCAGCCATATCTTTTGTAGATACATACTCAGTCGAGAAATGCTCCTCTTTCTTTAGAATATTTCGAATGAAATGATACCTCACATCAATATGTCTGGTTCTGTTATAGAAGACAGCATTTTTCGCAAACTTCTGACAACCTTGACTGTTACTCATCAGTTTAACGTGTCCCATCTTCTCGAAACCAATTTCAATGAAAAATCGACGCAAATATAATGCTTTTTTTGCAGCTTCTGTAAGAGCCATATATTCTGCTTCGGTAGATGAGAGAGCTGGCGTTTACTGCTTTCTTTATTCCCATGATATCGGTCGACTTTTCAGAATAACGGCAAAACCCGTTAGGATTTTCCGTTATTCGGACAGTTTGCCTAATCTGCATCGACGTATCCCTTTAATGATTCTTCAGTCTTTCTGAATTTAAGTAATATCTTCTGTTCTCCTCAAGTATCTGAGAACACGTTTTGCAGCAGCCCAGTGAGCCGTGTCGTAACATGAATTATATTGGCTTAAATAACTCGCTACATGAGAAATATCAGGTCTCGTACACACAGCCAAATATAAGCGATCCTAATAATTCTCTGTACGGCAGTTCCTTTAATTTATTTCTATTTTTCTTATCATTTTTGAAATGTTTATTCCGAATTCAATTGGAGTAATAACTGATTTCGAATTGACCACCTCAAATCTTTCAAGGACATCTTTTATGTGTCCTTTTTGATTCATTTTAATTTCATCCTTTTCATGCGTAAATTCAATTCTTAGGCAACACCTGATATTTCTTCTACAAAAATTCCTCAAACTCTTGAATCTTCTTCTCATCTCTTGACACAGTCAGAATATCATTACATAAATCGCCACCAGAAATATATATTTCCCTCGTCCCGAATAGAATACGCATTGATTGTATTCCGATTGCCTGATGCCAAATTTATCCAATTCCTCACACAATCTAAAGTGCCAGCAATGTCCAGCTTGACGAAAAAAATAGAGAGCCTTTTTCATGAAGCATACTGGTTTTTGACTCCATAAGAATAATCTTCTCCAGTGTATCCTCTGTGTAGTCTGGTACTTCCATACAAAATTTCTCTTATAGCACTCAATTTAGGTACGCAGTTGTCACATCTTCATTCCATATTGAGCTGCTGATGTGATCATACGTATCGAAGCAATACGTGCAACCGGAGTAAAAGTTTCATCAAAATCTATTCCGAGACGCTAAGAAAAACCACTAGCCACAATTCTGGCTTCTCTTCTCTCCAAAGGACCATCGGCATTGTATTTATTCCTCAATACAACCCGACTACTGATAACTGGTTGATTCAGTGGTCGATCGACAAATACCCATGTGTCATTCTTGATTATTGATTTCAATTTAGTCGCCATCGCTTGAAGCTTCTCATCAGAATCCGGTCCACTTACGGCGTCATGAACAAGAATTTCTGCCAAACCCCCGATTTCTTCGATTTGATCAACTCTATCGACATCGCCAATGACTTGGTATTGTTTCTTCGGTCTTCCCCTGTTCTCTGTCATAATCTTCTTAAGTCTTCCCCTGCCTCTTCTTGACTCGTTCGCCACTGCAGGCGCCTCACGTTCATGACTGCCAGGTCGAAATTCTTCGTGTATTTTATCAACAATTTTTTCATAATTATTTACTTCATTCTCTCATTGATATTTTCCATTCGATCATTGTGCCCTGCATCGAACCAATCCTCTTCTAGATGTTGGCCAGATACCCTCTGATCATTCTTATTCATAGAAATATCAACAGATTTTCGTTCGGAGACCTCTATTCTTCTAGTGTCCTTTTTCTCCAGGAACTTCACATTTCGAGTAATATCAATTCTCCTCTCTTCAGATAACCACACTCTGTAGGTTTTTGATTGCTTCGAATATCTTTCCTTTATCGCGACTCGAATTCTCTCTTGGTTGGATCGCGATGCAAAGTGAATACTTCACATCCGAATTCTTTAAAATAACTCACATTCGGTGGCTTCCCGGTCCATTCCTCAAACGCAGTCTTTCCATTGTTACTCCTCGAAGGACACTTCTTCTTTGCATAATTCGCAGTATTTATAGCCTCCCCCCAGAATGATTTTGGTAGTTCTGACTGAATGAGCAAGTGCCGCGCCATCTCCACTAGGGTACGATTTCGTCTTTCTACCGCCCCGTTTTGTTGAGGAACATGTGTGACAGTCAACCTTCGCCCAATGCCATTCGTTCTTAGAAATTCATTAAAAGAATAATTTATGTACTCTTTCCTATTAACAGACTGTAAATATTTAACGGTCTTTCTTGTCTGAATATTGTCTAAATGTTATTTGTGGCATTATCTTAATTTTCTTTTTCCTTTTTCAATTCTTTGGGACTTCCTGCCACATATATGTTTTCTTTTTAAGCGGTGCTAGGGGAATCTATAAAATATATCACAATTAACCAGTATGATACTGGTAAATAACCTCTACGCCTGTGACGTTTACGTCAACGGATCAGTTAGAGGCTGATTTTTTAAAATAAATAACACAAAGAAGTATAAAAACTTGAAATTAAATATTTCGTCGACGTTTTGGAAATCTAATCTGTTTCCTTTTTCAAGGCTTTTTGAAAAATCTTTTTTGCTGTGTATGACAAATACACAGCTCTAAGAATGTTATATTCAATATCCATAGATACTATTTACATAGAACTGTTGATATAGTTAACAGTTTTTTAGTTTTTACACAATGTTAAGTTTGTGGAGTTCTGCTTTTAACATTGGCAGCCAAATTGTACAGACATCTACGGAACAATTCGACACGCAACTATCCTCATTCAATAATATTATCGCGGATTCTTTAATTTTTCTTTTTTTGCTATCTGCCTCTTTTGTTAAAATTGTTCCGTAGATGTCTGTAGAACTTGGCTGCCAATGTTAAAAGAAGAACTTCACAAACTTAACATTGTATAAAAACTAAAAAACTGTTAACTATATCAACAGTTATATGTAAATAGTAAGTATCTATGGATATTGAATATAACATTCTGTGTATTTGTCATACACAGCAAAAAAGATTTTTCAAAAAGCCTTGAAAAAGGAAACAGATTAGATTTCCGTTACGTCGGCGAAATATTTAATTTCAAGTTTTTATACTTATTTGTGTTGTTTATTTAAAAAAAAAAACAGCTTCTAACTAATCCTTTGACGTAAACGTCACAGGCGTAGAGGTTATTTACCAGTATCATACTGGTTAATTGTGATATATTTTGTAGATTCCCCTAGCACCGCTTAAAAAGAAAACATACATGTGGCAGGAAGTCCCAAAGAATTGAAGAAGGAAAAAGAAAATTTCTTGTCTAATTTTCTACAAATATTTTGAATTCCTTGAAAGCATCGAAAACTTAATTTTTCTTTTTGATAAGTCGAATAACACACCATCCAGAAAAATCGTTGATGAATGTCATAAAATACAGCGCACTTCCATTTGACTGTACTCTTGCTGGCCCCCAGATGTCGTAATGAATTATTTCCAGTAATTCTCAAGTCTTTCTAGAAATGTAGATTTTGTCATTTTCCCACGAATACAAATTTCACATTTAAAATTTTTCGGTAATCTATCCAACTTCATCCCTTTCACAGTCCCCTTACGATCACTCTCATGGAGATCCTTCATGTTCAAATGACCCATCCTTCGATGCCAAGTCTCCGTAGCTTTCTATTTTAATTCTGTGATATTTTCCTGGGATACAGATTTACATTGATCGACTCCGTCGCGTACAAAATACACTCCATTAATTCGATCTGCTTACACTATTGTTCGTTCTTCTTTATTTCGGCAAACTTCTAAATATTACCTTGAAACCTTATTTTGCCAACTGATAATAAATTTGTCCGAAGATCCGGAACATGAGACGCATCTTGAAGAGTGACATTTGTCCGTCGTCCATTAATTTCCGATGCTATTAACACTGCTTCTCTTGCCTTAATTTTAGTAAAGGCACTGCCAGCTAGATTCAATTTTCTAGGTTTAGTATCTTTAATTTCCACGAAATTTTCTAGATCCTTGCATAAGTCAGTCGTTGCGCCACTCTCTAAACACCAATTACTCCCATGAAATACCAGGCTACCACTAAATGCCTCTTGTTTCGCCGAATCCTCAGTATATAACGTATAAGCTCACATCTTCAGCTTTATTCGCCTTCTCATTATTTGTAATCGTCTGGTTTTGTGTTCAGTCTTGTGACATCTAAAACATTTGATTTTGAACTTCTTTTTGCTTGACTCACTTGCATTGCTCTTTTTACTACAATACTTCGCTAGACTTCCTGCTTGATACTTCGCGATCATTGAATTTGCTATGAGATACGTGTTTCATTCTTCCTTGCATCATATTCTTCCGCAATCTTCACTCGTAGAATTTCTGATTTCAGTAAATCGTCTTGAGATTCAATCGCGTACCGAAAATATTCAAAGCTTGGAGGTAAACTGTACAACAACATTATTGTTAATAAATCTTCATTAATATTAATTTCTATCTCATTTAATTTATTGATTATATCGAAAAATGTATCGAGATGATTACGAACGTCACCAGTATCATCCATCCGATGTAAAGTCAACTGCATCAAAAGTCTAGCTTTTTTAGCCGGTCCCTTCGACTGACAAATAGTCTGCAGTTTCTCCCATATATTATTTGAAGTAATACAATTCTTTACCTGGTTTAATTCCGATGAGTTGATCCACAATATAATGTCTGATTTCGCTTTCCGTTCTCAGATCTCCCATAATCTTATCGCAGCCGCAGATTCAGTCTCATCTGCTATGAGTGCCGGCTTCGTCTTTTCCCTACTCACATACATTCATGCACCGTTTTTCACTAAAACAGTTTTCATCTGAATCTTCCATGTATCGAAATTATCCTTGTTCAACAATGGGCTTGTTCAGCATTTTTTTTTATTTCACAAATCGAAAGTGCAAGTATAAATTCATGGATCTGCAAAATATCAGAATCTTATTCGCACGTTTAATATCTTAAAAACTATTACAAATTTCCATCTCGCGAAAATGGGGCGTGGCCAGGCGCTACGTCACTATACGCATAGACTCGGCGATCTCAATAGACCTGATGCTCCTTATTGGTTATAATTATAAGTGTTTTCGAAGTATTGTTTGTTTTGCTTATTACTTGACAGTAGGAGAGTACAATTTGGTGAAATGTCAAAAAATTACAATTTTCTCTCGCTCCTGCCAGAACGAATTTTCGATTTAGACCCTGCAATTTACGATTATAATTCATCGCCGACCTTCTCCTTTCCGTAGACACATAGGACGAACTTCCACTCGACGTATTTATTTAGTTACCAGCGTTTAAAAATTCCATGTTTTTCGAAATTTCAGGTTAAATTTGAAAGGTCCCAGAAAGCCATTTTTCTTACTTCACTTGTGTATAGTGACGTCACAAATGAGCGCTCGGTTTTTGCAACTATTACTAAATTCAACTCCTTATATCTCGAGAACGGAAAAAGTTAATAATACGAAATTTTAAGTGTATAATGAGAATATCGAGTACTATATGAAAAAGTATAAAAACCATATAAAAAGAATATCATGGAACAAGCCCATTCAATTCTCACTGATCCTGACGATGACATGTTCGCTGCAATTGATTATTTTTCTACAAACGTCAAAAATAATTTTCATTTCTTTCAAGTTCAAACACTATTTCAACTTTTCACCGTAAATCTGGGCCCATAAACTCTTAACGCGCTTAACTTGGATATGAGATAGTTTACTTTATTTGTTGAATTGAAAAAATTGTTTTTTGTTGAAATAGGTTTGGGATGTCATGAAACATAGAGTTTTTAAATTTGAGTGTAAAAAATTTATTCATTGTCTATTCTCCTTAGACCCTGTATATCTTCCTGTAAAAGTACAATACAAACAAGAGTAGCCCTAGGAATGACCCTTGAGGCACTCCTCGAGACATGTTCATTATATTAGATAGGTGACCATTTATTGCAACTTGTTGCTTTCGATCAGACAGATAAGACTTCAACCAATCACCACATTTGCCTCTGAAACCATATTTATTTAACTTATTAACCGATATATCATGATCAACAAGATCGAACGCTTTGCCGAGGTCCATAAATATTCCAAAACACTTTTTATTATTATTTAAATTTTCATATAATTTATCAACAAAATTAAGAATGACTGATTGAGTCGATCTGCCTTCACGAAAGCCATGTTGTATATCACATAGAATGTTATATTTCATTATGAAGGTGGTCATTCTATTAAACATGATCTTCTCTAATATTTTCGAGATAACAGATAAAAGTGAGATAGGACGATAATTTTCGATGAAAGACTTATCCCCTTTTTTGTACAGAGGAATGACCTCGGCTGTTTTGAGTACATCAGGAAAAGTACCTTCTAAAAGTGATCTATTTATCAGATATGTTAATGGCTGCACAATATGGTAAACTACTGACTTGAGCATATTAGTACTAATGTTGTCTATACCGCTAGAATTTGAAGATTTAAGGTTCATAACAATATCAAAAATTTCACTTTCAGAGACCGGTTCAATAAATAATGTTGGACAATTCTTGAGAAGACTATAGTTGACCTCTGTTTTATTAAAAGCTACTGTTGAGATATTTGGCAATTCAACAAAATATTGATTGAAGTGATTAGCTATTACGTTAGTGTCGTATATTAATTCATTATTAATTTTCATGCAATTAATTGCATTATGTCTAACTTTATTATGGTTTATATCTTCATTTATAATTGACCAAGCAGCTTTAGATTTATTTGAGGAAGTATAATACAATTGGTCGTTATATAATTTTTTGCTGCTTTAATAACTTTACGATAAACTCTTCTATACGATTGATAAAACTGTTTGTCCTCTTCTCTATCGCTTTGACTCATTGCTCTGTACAAAAATTTTAATTTTTGAGACGAAATTTTTATGCCATTTGTTAGCCAACCGTCAACAGAACCCTCGTCGTACAGACCCATCAGTTTACTACCCCTCATGTCCAAAATATTCGAAAGACTCCTACTAACACGAATAAATGAGTTAGTTGCTATAGATGACTTAATTCCAGAACATCAGTTTGGGTTCAGGCAATGTTACTCAACAACACAACAATGTCACCGGATCGTGAATAAAATTAGAAACTGCTTAGAACAGAAAGAAATGTGTGCTTCCGTATTTTTAGACGTACGGCAAGCATTCGATAAGGTCTGGCACGAAGGTCTTCTGTATAAAGTAAAAGTGCATATGCCTAGCCAAATATATCTAATTCTGAAATCTTACCTGAGCGACCGATTTTTTCAAGTCAAAGTCAAATCCTCATTATCCGAATATCATCCTGTCAAATCCGGTGTCCCCCAGGGTAGCGTTCTGGGACCCTTCCTTTACCTACTTTATACATCCGACATTCCTATTGCTGAAGATATCACAATGGTCACATTTGCCGACGACACCGCTATCCTGGTATCGGATCCAGATGCCGACAGTGCCTCACAAAAACTTCAAGATCACCTGAATGAGCTACAAAATTGGTTTGATCGTTGGAAAATAAAAGTAAATAGTGACAAGTCAACGCAAGTCACCTTCACTACTAGGCGAATTACTTGTCCTCAAGTCCAAATAAATAATTCGCCAATTCCGGTCAAAACTGAAGTCAAATATCTTGGACTCCATCTGGACCAAAAGCTAACCTGGAGAAGCCATATACAAACCAAGAGAAATCAGTTACAACTAAAAGTTAAACAGATGAATTGGTTGATCAACAGAAGATCGCAGCTATCACCAGAAAATAAATTGTTAATTTATAAAATCATCCTAAAACCCATTTGGACGTATGGAATTGAACTGTGGGGATGCAGCAAGCCTTCAAACACAAAAATTTTACAGACATTCCAGTCAAAATATCTGCGCATGATTACAAACGCTCCCTGGTATGTATCCAATGCAACCCGCTACAATGACCTGAGAGTTCCATTTATAAAAGATGTCGTAACTGCATATGCTAATAAAGCAAAACAAAGAAATTATGAACACAAAAGTCAAACTGTGAGTCAACTCTACCAGCACCCTCTACAAAATAGAAGACTCAAGAGATTCTGGCCCGAAGACCTTGTTGAATAGGTAGATATGGAGAACCATTGATGGATGGTACCCAACACAAGACAACAATCTATCAAATTATTTACTAATTACTCTATTGAGCAGTTTGTTGAGTAGATTGTAAATTTCTTTAATAAAATAAAAAAAAAAAAAAATTTGTTAGCCAGTTCTTTTTTTCTATCCTTTTTTATTGCAATAAGTGGAAAACTAATATCGACATAATAAAGGAGACTACTCGAAAAATGCTTAAACCCATCATCTATATCTACAGCGTTCAACATGTCTAACCAATTTTCTTTGCTTACATGTTGTTGAAAGTTTTCATAATTATTTCTAGTAAACAACCTAGTTTTCACATTGATTTCACCACGTTTAATGCCATTAGATATTTGACTAAGTAGTATTTGTGCAGTATGATCTGATAACCCAGTTTCTGCAATTTTACAATCAATATTAAAGTAACTAATGTCCATGTTAGTGCACATATAATCTATCCCTGTTGCAGATGTGTTACTATATCTGGTAGGCTCATTAATATGATATGTAATGTTATAAGAGTAAAGGAGGTCAAACAATTGATGTTTACTAACTGTATTTGACAAAAATTCAACATTCCTGTCACCACACAACACTATTGACGACTTGTCATTTGAGGCAGTATTTAAAATTAAGTCAAGTTCTTGACAGAAGTAGTTTAAATCACCTGTTGGTGATCTATACAATGTTATAATTTTCAGATCATAATCCTCACTTAATTTTAAATCAACACCAACTATTTCGAAATCTTTTTCGATCGATTTCTTGTTAATTTCAGTTAATTCTTTTATATTAAAATTTAGTGAAGATTTGTGAAATATGATGACTCCGCCGTTTTTAGAATTAGTCCTACAAAATGCAGTGGTTACAGTATAACCTTTTATGCAAAGAGATTTTAATTCATGTGGTTTAAGCCAGTGTTCAGTAAAGCATGCAATATCAACATTTTGTAAATTTAATTCAATTTCTAATTCATCGATTTTATTCCTCAAACATTGAACATTATGGTGATAAATTTTTAATTTTGCCACATTATTATTATTACTTGATTGCTGTACATCACTGACATTGTATTTAATTTTTTGTTTTTGAATATCTATTTTCTTTTGAAAAACAGGACAATTTAAATCGTAAATGGAATGATGAATGTTCAAATTAGCATTAATAGTTGCATTAGCTTCAATACAGTTATGGCATTTATAGACATCACTATTACATGTGTCAGTTGTATGTTCACTTGACGTACATCTAAGGCATCTAGAATCACTACTACATTGCTCTCTTTTATGACCAAAACCACCACATTTAAAACATCTGAGAATACTCACATATTCAAATACACGACATCTTGCCCAATCGACATACAAGAAACCTGCCTTCATTATTCTTCTATAAGATTCTGGATCACATTCGAGAATGGCCATATATTTTGTTCTCATTTTCTAATAATAATTGTAATGTAGTCATCACTACTGCTATTTGTGAAACCTGATAACTTTTGGTTAAAAAAATTTACTGACTGGTCATATGACAGAAAAGTGCTGCTACAAATTTTCGCCATACTTGAATTATGTCTTAGGATGACCATCCTGTATATTTTCAATAAAAGAATATATGACTTCCTTGCCAATTGGATTAACAATATGCTAAATATTATTACCATCTGTCACATTTCTTTCATTATTTATTCTCTTTAAGTCCACCCTGTATATTTTCCAGTGAAAGTCTACCCATTTCTTCGCTGGCAGTAGCGTCAACTACCTACCAAATTTGACTGCTCTCCGTCAAATAGCTTTACATATAGCGCCAAGAGACAGACCTCATACCGACAGAAAGGCCTTCATTTTTGCAATCTACATAGTCTGAAATGTGAAATTTCTAAAAAATAGTAGATTAAAAATAGAAAACATTTTATAGTATTTACTAACAGCTGGCAGCGCCTGAAAATAAAGAGCGTTAAAGGAATTAATTTTACAAAATAACTATTTCATCTTTTCTTAAGTATAAAAAAAAACATTCATGTAATACCCATTTGATTGACATTTTTCCACTGAAATTAAGTACACAGTCATAGTGGAGGTCAGGAGTCGAAATGACATACAAATATCTGCTACTGGGCCAATCTACATCGAGGGTGCTGAAATCTATTCCAAGAAAGTTTTTTGACTCCGGTACCCGCCAAATCGCCGTAAAGCCAGCCTTAAAGTCTCATTCCTGGCGCAGATATTAATTCAACCTCTATTTTGATGAATTGGCCCTCCCCATGACTTAAGGTGTTAATTCCAGAGGGGGATGACCCTGATCAATCCGTTAAACAAAAACTTAGACGAAACAAATTTTTAAAATTTTATTTTTTTTTCAATTCTTGCCGGGTTTTGGCAGCTGCCAATTGGCATATAATACCTTAATTGTAAAACCAGCAATTACCTCATAAAGTAGCTGCTTCTTCGAACATTTTGCGCCTAATTTCATCCAATTTGATCAAAAATTGAGCGTGGGCTAGAATTTTGAAAAGGAAATATGCGACGGTTTACGTTTAAGTAATGGAACTTATACTAGACACAGCTGAGTTTACCGTCAAGTCATATTCCACATCTTGTAAAAAAGTTCATAGAAATAGCTTAAATCGTCCAGAGCTATGAGTAAACACACAATAAAAACATTACAATCGGACCTTTTTCAAAAAAATTGGTGTCAGTCGGTTAAATATAAACATCCCAAAGTTTTATTGAAACCCTATGTATTGTCTTTTATATTTTCCATTTTTGTGGAATTATTTATAAATATGGCATACAAATGTAATTTACCAGTTTAGGGTTTTCCATTTACATCGAAAATATAAGCAAGTTCCATGGTCAAATATTGACTTGTAATTTCAACTTATTAAATGTCTTAGGTACTGGTAGAACTTTATTTTCATTATCTCTTCGCTTTAACATTTATTGGCTTTATTAAACATAATTAGAATTTGAGTTGAAATTTTATTAAAACAGCTAAAGAACTCATTTTAATCCAAATTTTAAATCTTCATTTTACCAAAGTAAAAAAAGAAATTATTAAAATTTATTGGTTCCTTTTAATCGCTTCTTACATCCTGTTAAACAAGGCGAAGGGTATCTAATTAAATGCTTTAATTATTATAGATAGCAATTATTAAACCAGCATACTATTTCTACCAGCATTATATTTCAGTAAAATAGGCCGTTTTATGTAAAACATGGAAATAGCTCGGAAAAAAGGTTTTATCTTTGCAATGAGCCACAACTTGGACATTATTCAATGCTCCTACAAGTTGGAACAAAAATATCTAGGACAACATCTTCAAATTAGAGGTGGAAAAAAAGAGTAATTTCTTGGAAAATCTGAAGAATTACTGTTTTTAGCAACAAATGTTAAGTGAAAACTTAAGTCTAATTAAGTTATCTTTCATGTGAACTCAATCTTATTTGAACGCAAACTGACCGATATGGATTGTTTTTTAAAAATTACTTCCCTCATCCCTTTTCAATAATTTAATTTTTACGCGAATTTTTCAAAATATGCTCCGAAACTAGAGGCTGTACAAAAAAATCTTTAAAATTTAAAAATTATTCAGTTCTCTGGAATTTGCTTTTTTGTTTATTTATCTATGACCAAAAAGGTTCAATTTTTTACCATAGAACCTAAAAAATGTCCATATTAGTTAGACTATACCTAAATATTACCTTCTGTTAATAGTGCACCATAGGATACATAAAACATAACATGATATTTGTAAATATTATTTTTTTATTGTAAAATGAAGAAAGCAACAATAATAACGAAAACGATTTTACACAGTATTTTTATATGATTCCTTACAAATTTTGACCAAAAAAAAAAGAATATATGCCATAATGATTTATTATGTATATCACACACAAATAAACTCACATGAATACAAGATATATAAAGAAATTTCAACCAGGAGATTTTCACTTTTCTCATCGTCCACTGCAGTCGCAGTAGTCTCTTGCTGATGACTGATTTTGGGTGATGCGCTCGGTGTATTTCCCAGATTACAGACACTTTAAGATAGAATCCTTTCAGGACCACGTACTTAAGATAATAAGCTTCAAGCAAATATATTATTTTGTTTACACATTACAAAATACTTTTTTTGAGCTATTATTTAGCTTTTAACCTTTTTTCAAAATTAAACTTGAAATCAAATGGCTATTAAAGACGCTGTAAAGATGATGCTATTGCATCATCTTTACAGCGTCGACGGTCCACCCTAAAGATGATGCTATTGCATCATCTTTACAGCGTCTTTAATAGCCATTTGATTTCAAGTTTAATTTTGAAAAAAGGTTAAAAGCTAAATAATAGCTCAAAAAAAGTATTTTGTAATTTTTGAACGTGAATAGATGGAGAAATATATTTTAATATTAATTTATCTTAACGATTCTGTCACCCATTTTGTAACAATTTTATTAAATTTGTTCATTGTAAACCCACTGCGTAATAGCTTCGTGAAGTTATAATTACCGAAATATAAAAAAACGCTCTGTTTCTCCTGCTTTCATAAATTCAATTTCCATGCGCGTTCTCATGATTTATTTCAAAACTAAGTACTTAAAAAAAATGTTAAATACAAATTTTGGATATTATGAGTTGTACGAAATTTGACTTTATGTTTATCGCTCTACGGCCAATATTGACCAAGTAATGGCCAGTTTTCGTAAAGAAGGATCTTATCATGAAAATGGGTATTGTTCATTTGGTCACTTAATTGCGTTCAGACAAAAGAAGCTAAAACTTTTTTCTATTATTTTATGAAATAAATCAATACATTATTTTAGTAGATATAATTTTTTACTTAGGATTTTTTTTTTTACAAAAAAGGGTATTTTTCCGAAATGTATTATAAATAAATAAAATATAGCCAATTTCCCTTTTAACTAAGTTTTATTAAACTTAGTTAAAAGGGAAATTGGCTATATTTTATTTATTTATAATACATTTCGGAAAAATACCCTTTTTTGTAAAAAAAAAAATCCTAAGTAAAAAATTATATCTACTAAAATAATGTATTGATTTATTTCATAAAAAGATAGAAAAAAGTTTTAGCTTCTTTTGTCTGAACGCAATTAAGTGACCAAATGAACAATACCCATTTTCATGATAAGATCCTTCTTTACGAAAACTGGCCATTACTTGGTCAATATTGGCCGTAGAGCGATAAACATAAAGTCAAATTTCGTACAACTCATAATATCCAAAATTTGTATTTAACATTTTTTTTAAGTACTTAGTTTTGAAATAAATCATGAGAACGCGCATGGAAATTGAATTTATGAAAGCAGGAGAAACAGAGCGTTTTTTTATATTTCGGTAATTATAACTTCACGAAGCTATTACGCAGTGGGTTTACAATGAACAAATTTAATAAAATTGTTACAAAATGGGTGACAGAATCGTTAAGATAAATTAATATTAAAATATATTTCTCCATCTATTCACGTTCAAAAATATTCTTTTCAAAAATATTTGAATAAGTTAGGACGCAATCGACATTTTTTATAACGACAACTTCAATTTCTTATATAGTGCAGTCGGATAGCATAAAAATATGTCAGTGCTGGCGGCGAACATGCCCTTTTGGATATAGCTTCTACATATATCAAAGATGAAGAAAAGCCCCAGACTCGCTAGGTTTTATTAAAAGATATGGCGTTTAAGTGGACCAGTCTATGCCTAAAACCAGTTTCTCTAACCCTCAATTAATGACGTCATTGCCGGTGGTGGGGAGTCCGATGTTTTTGGGGTTTGGGGCGTTTTTTAATCTTTGGTATATTAGTCCAATAAATCTGTCGAAAATATCGCGTTTTTTTGCAAAAATTATTAACAGCAAACCAAGGTATGTAAAAAATCGGAAATTCTCCGTAGAATTCAATGAACTATTTTTAAAACAAATGACGAACTTGCGTCCTCTTCAAAATAACAGAGTTGTGTAACTTTTTAATACGGATCGAGCTGGCCTGATTCGCTCTCAGAAAATTGCAAAATTATTTAGTTATTGCAAAAAAGACGTTAAAAATCACATTTTTTTGAAATACCTGTATCTCCGTGAAGAAAAGATATTCTTTAATGAAACTCGGTGAAAGCGTAGTCCAAGGTATATCGAATATATGCATTTTTACAGATTTGCAAAATATTGCAAATTTATTGCAGAAATCGATATTTTCGAAAAAAATACGTTTTTTTCAATGTCCAATAGTTCATACAGGTCTTCATATTTTTATATCGGACTAGTCCGAAAAGTTTCTTCAACAGTTGCGCTAACCTGGACAGGTATTGCGCATATCACGAAACGATCCCTAATATGCGAAAAATCGGTCAAAAATCGATAATTTTTTTTACTCCAAAAAACTTTCAATATTTTTGACATTTTAAATTATATTGGAATAGATAGCTGGCATTTTTCTACAAATTTATATATAAAAAAAATGCTCTCGGACTCTGGAGCCGGGATATATATATTTTTTTTTAAGAAATTCTTGTGGCGCCATTTTTTAAGATAAAGGGCCGAAATTTGCAGTGATTATTGTACAATACTCATATTTTCAATAAAAAATCTTCGGAACTTGATCGGCCGTTGCTGAGCATTGCAAATTCAATGAAACTCGGAGCTCGATGCTGCGGCGTACGTTTGCAGCTGCCGAAAACCCGGCATAAAATGTTCAAATGTGTGTTCAACGTGTGACGATGAAAGTTGCTCAAATATTGAGGAGAACAGAGTCGTCGCTGATGATATCGACGAAGAAATAGACGAGCCAAATATCACAGAGACTGAGCTAGAAAGAGACGAATGTTCAAATGATGATAACGATAATGATGACTGTGATGACGATAATGCGGAAATAATATTAAATAACATTTACAGTGACAGTGGTAGTGGTAATGAAGACGAGTCTCCTATTAAAAAGCAAAAAAAAAATGTGTTAATGCAACGTATTCTACAAAAACAATTGGAATACATAAATGAGACATAATAAAATTTTGATGTTTCTTTGGTAATGTAACAAATGTAATAAAGCGTAAAGGAATTAAAATTACTTGCCATAGAATAGCACAATTTCGTAGATAGTTTGGGACGATATTTGACAAACCCTAAAATGTTATCGAGGCGGGCGATGTACTATTAGACTTTTTCAGCCATAGCTATGAAGTAATCTGTAGTAAATTTGCTAAATCGGAAATATTCTATTACCAGTAAAATACCCCTCATAAACTGATAAAAATCCGTTACGATCGATGTCATCGTCAAATTGCTTTTTATTAGAAATATAACAAACGCGCCGGTAATTAAACGAGGTGAATATGTAAAATAAGCAAATCATAAATGGGGTAATTGATTACAAGAATTCCCCAAACTGCACATTAGGTAGGAACTAGTTGGTTTTTCCTTTTCTAAGTCCACTCGTAAAACAAATAGGTTTTTTCACCGACTAGATATAATTAGCTAGCTTAGATGTAGAATATTTTAAGTTGTTTAAATGGACGTGATATATTGGGAATCCATTTTGGCCATAGTTACTAAAGAGAACGTCACTTGCCAGGCGAGTACTATTTCGGTACACAATTTCTACTATAGAGGACGCAACCTTCCGGATGACTTGAGGCCTCTAAAAATAGGCGGACTTTCATTCATTGATCTAGATTGCTTTGGGGTGGATAAGGACCACTAACTAAAAATTGACCAGGATAATCCCGTCCGGAAAGAAAGACACTTTCCGATCAGCTACTGGTGGTGTGACATCGGCCTACTTTTATCATGATAATTTTAGTATTACCGGGTATAGGTATTTGCATTTTTGAGCTTCTGTTATAAAATTGAACTTCATGTCATCAAATTTCTCAAATTAAACATTACCTCATTCATATGGTCACTGGCAACTGGCGTTTCTGCACTAGTTTATAAAGTATAGTTTTCAGAAATAATTAACTTCATGCTAGTTAAGGCTATTGCATTTTTTGGTCCTTCTGGCAATCAGTTTGAATTTTAGTGTAAATGATTTTTTCCTTTAATAAAGTAATTTTTCTTGCTTAAGTTCGAGACTACGGTCCAATTTTCTTATTTGTTTATCTTTAAAGTTGCATTTTCTTTTGTTTTAATTTAAGTATTTATTATTGTTGTTCTATTTTCCAAACTGATTGTTCTTTTGTAATGTGTTCTTTTGTAAAATATAGTTTAAGTTTTGTTGAAAATGCGTGTTTCATTTACTTGCTTATTAGTGGAAACTCGAGTCTTAGATAATCGAAGTGAAGCAACAGGCCTGACAAGGGAAAACAGGGGTAAGTTTTGAACTATAATCTTTTAAATGTACACATATCTCTGAGAACGGCCCACGTATAAAACGGTTTAGATCTACATGGCCCACTGTGCATGGGTAGTGTGAGTATAGACGTAAAGATAGGCCCGATGTTAATGCATGAGCATTCCTTGGTAGTCGCACATATTGTAAATTGGGCTCATTTGAAAGGGGTACATTACTTTTCACGGATACAATCAATAAACATAATAACCCCCAAAGTAGTGTAAACAGGATAGAGATCAGTTTTACGCAAGGCTTCACTGAGAGCTGGCTCTCCCCCCCCTCTCCCCCCACTTCAGCGCTAGCGCTAGATAACACGCGCCGCAGCATCGAGCTCCGAGTTTAATTGATTTTGCAATGCTCAGCAACGGCCGATCAAATTTTTTTTATTGAAAATGTAAATATTGTACAATAACCACTGCAAATTTCAGCCCTTTACTTTAAAAAATGACGCCACAAGAATTTCTTAAAAAAAAATTATCTCGGCTTCAGAAGGTCGGAGAGCAATTATTTTTTTTGTGAATTTGTAGAAAAATGTCAGCTATCTATTGGCAATAATGGCATTCCAATATAATTTAAAATCTCAAAAACATTCAACTTTTTTTGGGGTAAAAAAAATTATCGATTTTTGACCGATTTTTCGCATATTAGGGATCGTTTCGTGATATGCGCAATAATTGCACAGGTTAGCGCAACTGTTAGAGAAACTTTTCGGACTAGTGCGGTATAGAAATATGATGGCCTGTATGAGCTATTGGACATTGAAAAAAACGCGTTTTTTTCGAGAAAATCGATTTTTGCAAGAAATTTGCAATATTTTTCAAATCTGTAAAAATTCTCTTATTCGACATATCTTGGACTACGCTTTCACCGAGTTTCGTTAAAGAATATCTTCTCTTCACGGAGATACAGGTATTTCAAAAAAATGCGATTTTGAACGTCTTTTTTGCAATAACTAATTAATTTTGCAATTTTCTGAGATCGGATTGGGCCGGCTCGATCCGTATTAAAAAGTTACATAACTGTGCTGTTAAACTTTTTTTTGTGCAACGCCAACTTTTCTTTTTTAAAGCAAAAAATTGTTTTTCGCAAACTTTGGCCGCCATTTTGAAGAGGACGCAAGTTCGTCATTTGTTTTAAAAATAGTTCATTGAACTTTACGGAAAATTTCCGATTTTTTACATACCTCGGTTTGCTGTTAATAATTTTTGTAGGTAAAATCCCTGACTTACTGGATTATATATAGTATCAATATCCAAAAATGCACGTCCACCGCCAGCAGTGAAATATTTTTATGATTTTTAATGCTATCCGACCGCACCAATAGTTCCATTTGAAAGAGCACATTCTTTTGCTTATTAAGTTATAGATATAACACCATATTATATAACAATAACTTCCAGAAATGAATTATTTTAATGTTTATAACAATTTGTGTTAAATAAATCGTTTAAATAAATTTAAATTAAGGGCTCAAATTGTCTTCTAAGTTCCTTTAGTTCCTTAATATTATTGAGCCTATTCAGATAGACTCTCGATTTGAGGCAACCCTACAAGAAATATTCTAAGAGGATCGATATGGTAACTCTTTTGATCCTCTTCTGTCAATGAACAAAAAATTTGAATATGGATAGATTGAGAAATGCATATAAAAATCCATCTTATACAGGAAGCAATGTTTTGCTTAACAGAAGGACTGGTACACGGAGACAATAGAGTGGCCAACTAGATCTCCTGATCTACCTCCTCTAGGACATTTCTTAAGATCATATTTTATGGGGTTAATATTGAGAAACTAAAGGGCAGAGTTAGGTCCGATATTCGATTAATCCGACCAGAAATATTTTTAGAATAATTTGTGTTTCATCTTAGGTTCATATGTCGAAATATGTGCTCTTTCAAACGGTACTGTCAGAAATGAAGATTGTCATTTATAAAAAAATCGATTACGTCTTGATTTCTTTCAAAATGTTTGAAAAGAAATTATGCGTTTAAAAATGTTTTCTTGTTACTCGTCTTGTAGCAATTTTCACGAATTTGTTCCTTCTCAAACTTGGCTGTGTATTTTCTGTTTTTCTGACTAATGACTAATTGATCCTGTGACACTAGTTTAGCTGTTGATATATAGGTATAAAGGTATAAAGGTAGGTAACTTATAAATAAGGCACAAAAACACGGTTTCCTTTATTTATTGCTGACATGGTAGAACTTCCTGAGACCACAGCAAACTAGACAACAGGTATTATGTTCATGTTGTATTCTATTCTTAGTAAATCCAGGCACCGATAAAATACAATGTTACCACAATAAAAGATCCCTGTGGATTATTGATTGATAGAACCCTTTTATTTATTTAAAATGAATGATGTTTTTACTATATTAAACTGATTAAAGTATTTATAAGTTCAATAATAAATGGGAAGTTCTCATGAAAAAAATAACTGCTTATGGAATCACTACTTTCTCTTTAAGCGAACGCATCTTGATATTATATTTGCACTCCAGCAAGTGGAAACAATTGCTCATAGAATTTTAATAATATAGTATTTAAAATCATGTGACCTAAAATTCATAAAACGATATATCACTTCAATATCGTTTCAATGGGGGTGAAGATGGCCTATGAAAGAACATCTGCGTACACACTAATCACACTTATATATTTGTTAACTCCTTTAATAATGTAGTGGGGATGGTGGTGGAGGTGGCAGATGTCATAACAAAATTTAAGGCCTTGGTTTCTAGTAGTCAACGGAATCATCTCCAAATATAATCTAGTGCCACATGTCGTTATAATACATGCTTGCATCAAATTTCAAGTAAATATCTCAATTTTATTTTCTCAACCCCTTTAATAATGTGATGGGGGTGAAAAACGTCAAAAAAGTTCCAGACCTTTGCGTCTAGTATACATATATATCAAATCCCAAGTTTCTGAACTCATAACAGCTTGATTTACTTATTTGCATTTATTTCATCCCCAACTGTTTAACGGAATAGACTCAAAATACAAAATAGTTCCAGATCTCATTATAATACATACGAGTATCAAATCTTAAGTCAATATCACAATTTCATTTTGTTAATCCCCGTAATAATGGAATGGTCCCCCAGCAAACATTTTTGTTAAAATTAGCTCCAACTCATTTGGGAAAAGAGAAGTTTACTTATTAAAGTAATTGACTGGAAAAATAGACTTCCGATAATTTACCAGTTAGTCTAAATATAGATTTCAGTTTACGTAAATAATACCAATTAATCTACCTAATACACAATTTTCTTTGAAAACAAATTTAACGAAAGCAGCGAAAACTACTATAAATATCTACCAAAAATGACCTCAATGATAACTTTCAAATAAGGCCGAAATAGGTAATATAATTAGGTAGTAGTATTTACCTTTTTACTGACTAGAAATATTTCTAATAGTCAAATATCTTACTAGACAGATGTTATTGGAAATCCTACGTAATGTATACATAAACAAGCTAACCATTATACTCTTCGCCGATTTACTGCACTTTTTATATAATTGTTGCACATTCTATAGGATACTCTTTGCAGTTTCTTCTTTTTTGTAAATAATATTAGTTTTAGACATTTTAAATTTAATTACAAAACATTAAAAAAAATATTTTTATTTAAAAAATTAGTAAATTTTTTACCTATTGATAGATTTTGTTCAAAAATAGGGTTCTTCCTCTAGCCAACAGTAACTTACTGTCCAAATTTCAATACAATCGGACATTTCGTTCTTACGTTATCGTGCTTACAAGAAACGTGACGGACGGACGGACGGACGGACGGACGGACGGACGGACAGTCAGACAGACGGACAGACAGACAGACGGGCAGACAGACGGACCGACGGACGGACGGACGGACAGACAGACGGACGGACGGACATTTTGAAAGTTGTTCAGAATTCGATCACCAACACAGCGATATTACAATTTTTTCTCTACTTGCAATATTACTGGTTTTAGAAATGTGTCGATCGGATGCAATATACTCTTCATTTTGTATTTGCGAAGAGTATAATAACAACCTATTTGCTCACTTTTATTACACTCCTTTGAATTAATATTAGGTCGACAACGCCGATAAATTCTACCCAGCTTACTTACCTGATTTCAACCATTGAGTCAATTACCGTTAAATTGACCTTAAAGTTGAAACATATTCTTTACAGGATTTTGCAAACAGCAGAAAAAATAACTACCTATGAGAACTAAGAGAAAAACTGTGTGTAAAAATATTAATGAAATCTTTGCATTCTTTCGATAACCTGAATTCTGGTTATACTAGCAAATTAAAATCCTAAAATGAATTTGTATAATTTCTTATTTCAAAATTCTCATTCAACAGCTAACATCCACACAGTCCCCTGCGACCATGCAGATTAAACTAGTATCTACATAGGGGGTCTACGATCATGAAAATCCAGTTAAAAATGAGAACATATGCCTAAAATTAATTTATTTACCTATCTTGTCTAAAAATATTTCGTTCTAATGGATTACATTTTCATGAAATCTATCATTCTGTTTTGGAAATGGTTAACTGAAACGTTTCTCGCCCTTATTCTGGAGCTCATCAGAAAGACAAAAAGCCACTCGTAAAGATGTTTCATGTTTATGATTCCAAATTGAAAATTGTAAAATGAGTATGGAGGGAAACGAACTGACGAAAAGATGTGGCCGGCGTGGCCTTGTGCCGTCGCATCGGGCGAGTTTGCTGCTGCTGGGTTGTTATATTCCTCGCACTATATGAATGTACAATATGTACATGTCTAATTCTCTGCTAGACGCTACACGCACTGTCTGTAACAAGTATAGCATACTTTCGGCTCAAACTATTAGTTTAATTCTTTTATTTGGCAATAGGAATTATGGATGCATATTTTGGAGGCTCATTATTATTTTACGAAGTACAGCTGCTATTATTCACAAAAAAAATTTCGGCGCATTTATTTCAAAAAGCGAGAACTGCAAATATTTCCCTTATAAATTGGATTTATTTTAGTTACCGACATTCATTTTGTATTGTTTCTGTGAGTTTGGTATCTCTCCCGTTTTGTAAGTGACTGACAACAACATTTTGATTACTTATAGAGAAAAATACCAAATAGTAAGTATAAAAATCTAATTTTTTTCCGCTTGGTGTTATTTTACAATTTCACATACGTCCGTAGATTCTACCTAAAAGAAGTCAACTTGATGTCGAGTTGACGTTGAATTTAAATAAAACTCACCTAAACAGGTATTATACCTACTAAATATACTGTGCGACTACAAGTACGATTATGTATGATTTCACCTGTTTTGGTTAATATAACTAACTTAATTTCGACGTCGCGTCGTCCCATTCTCCAGTTATGTCGATTCCACGTAGCGTCAACGTAAATTTTACCAAAACATGGTTAATTTTAATTTTGAGACTAAATTTATTATATATATTGAGAAAATTGAAGACAAACTTAAGAAATACAACAGGTCAACAGGGGAAAATCGACTCACCTCTTTGGCTCTTATGAACATATATTATAATATAGTCATAAATGTGATGAGGTGCTCAAAAAATTAGGCCAAAGGAGCCGTCATATGAATATTATATTGTAATTTGTTTTCATTTCCTAAATTATTCCGATTAATTTTAATTTTAAAGTGTTTTGATACATTGAATAATAAACAATATTCGATACTATTTTCTATTTCTTCGTCACATCTCTAAAGTCTTAATTTTGCTCGAAAGTGTTTATTCAAACAACTGATATATAAATAAAAGATGAAGAAAACATCTTCGTTCCATCCAAATCCAGTAGAATTTGGAAACGTCACGACGATACAACTAACTGTTTATGACCTCAGCCCCAGAGCCAAGTATATTTAAAGTCTGAAATGTTATCGTGAAAATATTAATAATAAAAAATTAATCAAGCTTTACAAAAAATTAATCACTAAGAATATATTGCTTGGTAAATTAAAGCAGCAAATAGATTTTATTATACAAGTTGAATGTCTTTTAATTCTTTTGTAATGGAAAATACGAAAAATAGAGGTCCCTGATGCATTATTAAATTACGTGAGCCATAAAACTTTTATTGCCTTGAATGTAAGTTGTAACATTTTGTAGAAACAGTTGGTATCCCATATACTTAGAAATAATATATGGATGTACTCTATTATTTTTCTTCCCTGCAGTATAATAAAGTACTGTGTATCGTAAAAATATGGATTCAAAAGTTGTTTTCTGTTCCACTTAGTGCGATTTCTTAATGCAGGTTTTATATTCATACCGATACTGTAATATGTCTAATAACTTTTATAGTTTTACGTAAAATAGTGTATGTTTCTTATGGTACAAGAGTGCAATTACCTGACACAGCTAGTGATAGAGAACTGATTAGTCCTTTGCCTTTTGTATGGCAGTAAAGAAAAGTAAGATAATTTTTCCTAGTGGTAGAAACTTCACTAAATTACTTAAAATGTCTTACAATTGCTACAAGCATTTGTATCAATCTAATATTTTTTTCATCGATTACTTGCCACTTGATAAATACAAAAATACCACGGGCATACAACTCGATTAGTGTAGATCCAGCGACAGACATTCTGAACTTGCAAGCTATGTCGCTAGGCATGACAAAGAATTATCAACCTGACTTATTTGTTGTCGATTAATTACCACTTAATTATTAGAAAAATATGATCGACATACATCGCGCTTAGTGAGAACTCAGAGGCAGGTATATTTCCTAGTTATTGGAAGTACCTCAGCAGACTGCAAGGTGTCTACATTTCTTCCATGATTAGTAAATGTGAAGCTGATTTAAAAAAATATATTTTATAAATTAAGTTTCCACCACTAAGAAAAATTCTCATATCGCTTTTCTTGCCTGCCATGCTCTAAAGCAATTATTCGTGTCCCCATTCTATACTATTATAACTAATAATATTAATAATTCAAACCATCAAATTGTTTTTTTACTACCTGATATAACCAAAGACTAATGTCCCTCACTCCTTGTATCATCTAAATGCTATTGATTTTACTGACTTATTTAGCAGTTTAACATCGCAAAAATAAAGCTTTCTGTTTAGCAGAAATGTAGGATTTATTGGAATAGATTTAATTTAGATACAGATCGGAAGCATTCCTCCAACAGACTTAAAATTTGATAGTGGATAAGTGGCCCATTTTATCGTCTCCTTTTTAAAAATATTGCCTGGATATTATATATAAGTAACTCGTTAGAGAATAAAAATTTGCCAAACTTCTTTTTCTAATTTACCAAAATTAAAAAAGAACAACTCTTTAATACCATTGTGAACATGTAATGTGATATGTGGCGAAGGGCTTGCAGCGTGGACTAACTATTGGGAGATATAAAATGTACTTAAGTCGTGCGAAAATTAAGCCACTTTAAAAAAATTGCACTCTAAAAATTTTAAAATAACATTTCGCCGTCTCCAATCTTATACCTAATAGGCTTTTATGTGTTTTAGTGTCTGTAATATAATGTGTCTGAGTAAAAATCATATTTCAATAGCTGGATATTATCTTATTATGAAACAAATGTTAATTAGTAAAATGTGTAAGCAAATGAGAGGAAGTAACATTTTACAAAATTTCAATTTAATTAGGTGTTTTCACTATGTGCAAATTTGCTTTCTTGATATTATTAAAATGAAGTACTTGTTAGACTAAAGCACTGATTGATGTTTAAACAGCATTCTATCGTGCATCAAATTAAAATTTCAACAAATAAATAACATAAAGTATTAGTAATTGAACGAGTACGCAAAACACGCGATTGGTTTCTTAAATCGCGTTTAAAAATTGTCAAACACAACATTTTATTCACTTTATTTACGTTTTACGTGTGTGCGGTATTAACTCAAAAAATGGCAGCTCGAATGAGTGCCCGGATTTGGACTGTAATTGATTGCGTTTGAATGGTAAAAACAGAGAAATTTCGCAAACTTCTTACCTTATTAAAGGCCCGCCTTGGTCTCCTTGATGTCTTGATGTTGGGGTGGTTTTGGGGGGAGAGCTCTCACACCACCTGGACTGGACCACGTTGCTGGCAGGCACGTTGAACACACTTAAGATCGGCAAATTTGCGAAACGTGTAACAAATTTGAAGCAAAATACACAATATAAAATTCAATTAATGATAGCGGCGGGTGATACTATATATGCGTCCACGAACGTGTGTTAGCAATCTGGTCTTCCTTTTGCGTGAGGCGCATGGCCGTAAGAAGTCACAAAAAACCCTGACAATACCATTCAACGGAAGAGAATTTAAAATGTAACGCGCGAAAGTAAACTAAACAACTAGATAAATAGGTGTATATTTATTATTGCTAATGCGGACGAAACATACCGCTCACCTAAAATGCAAAGTATTTTACAAAATAAAAAAGGAAAAAAAAAACAAAAACCAAAAGAAATTAATAAGTAATTATAAGTAAATTTTTACAAAACTACGAGGATATCGGCAAGGGACACAGCTTGACCAGAGGGCGCTTGTAAGTACCATCAGTCGTGCGAACCGAGGCAACACGTGCAACCCCATCGGCACCGGGATATAACTCGGTAATGCGTCCTAAAGACCAATTCAAAGGCGACACTAGATCATTTTTAATTAGAACCAGCGTTCCTGGTACAACCGAAGTAGTGGGTTCTGTCCATTTGCCTCGCTGTTGTAGAGTATGCAAATACTCTCTATGCCAACGCTTCCAGAAATCTTGGTGTAAGCGTTGCACTAGCTGCCAACGGTTCAACCTACCAAGTGGCACGTCGGTTAGATCCTCATCAGGAGGAGCGGTAAGCGGTTCTAAAGTTAAAAAATGGCCCGGAGTTAAGGCAGTGAGATCAGCAGGATCAGAACTCAGTGGAGTTAAAGGCCTAGAATTTAGTATTGCCTCAATCTGAACCAGGACAGTATAAAATTCTTCAAAAGTTAAAATCTGTTGCCCAATAACCCTAAGTAAGTGTGATTTTACGGATTTGATGCCCGCCTCCCACAGGCCGCCAAAATGCGGAGCAGAAGGTGGGTTAAAATGCCACTGAATACCTTCTTGCGAGGTAGCGTTTTGCATGAACTTAAGTAGCATTTTGTTAGCACGGACAAAATTAGTGCCACAATCGCTGTACACATGAGTACAACGTCCGCGACGAGCAACAAATCGGCGAAATGCAGCTAGAAAGGCCTCGGCAGACAGGTCTGAGGCGAGTTCAAGGTGTAAAGCTTTTGTAGTCATACAAACGAAAAGACACAAATAGGCTTTGTGTGTTTTGGCACCTCGATGCCTGCTCATAGTTACCATGAAAGGACCACCGTAGTCCGTCCCCACTTCCAAAAAGGGCTTTATTTGAGAAATACGTGAGCGTGGTAAATTTCCCATAGGCGGCTGATAAGGTTTAGGCTTAACTTTCCAACAAGTGATACATTTAGATAAAACTTGGCGTATTGCACGTTTAGGAGACAATATCCAAAACTGTTGTGAAATTAAAAATTGAACAGTTTGTAAACCAACATGAAAGTATTTGATATGTACGCTTTCGATAAGTAGATCGGTCAGGCGACTGCATCTAGGTAAAAGCGCAGGAAATTTTTTATCGTAAGTTAAATTTGAAAAATGTAGCCTACCACCTACCCGCAAAATGTCCTTATCGTCCACAAATACATTTAATTTTCTAAGAGTTTTAGAGGCTCGTTGCCCTTGCTTAATTTTCTGTATATCTTTGGCAAATTTTAATTGTTGAGTATGCTTAACTAAAACTAATAAAGCGTTTTGCAGTTCTATATAAGTAAGCGTGCCAGATTTTTTCTGGTTGGGATAGCGACTGTTGTGAATAAAGCGTAAAATATAACATAAAAGGCGTTGTATAGTAGCAAGAGAAGAAATATTCTTTAACATGTTTTCGACAAAATTCGAGGGCGATAAAGCAGACAAAACTACCTTGCGTTCTTCCTCAGAAACCGCAGGTATGTCCAAATTTCCTACCGCGGGTAACCACGAATTCTGAGGATTTTTCAAAAAAGCGGGTCCCGCCCACCATAACGAATTATTTAACAACTCGGAGGGAAGTGAACCTCTCGAGGCAATGTCAGCGGGATTTTCTTCGGAAGAAATATGGTACCAACATGAAGGCGATATCTTTTCTTGGATAAGCGAAACTCTATTACTAACAAAAGTTTTCCAGCGGTGCGGAGACGATTTTATCCAAGTTAATACAATTTGTGAATCGGACCAGGCGAAAACTTTATCAAACTTAAGACTAGAGCTATAAACATTCAAAACATAAGAAAGTAAATTTGACAAAAGTACAGCTGCACAAAGTTCTAGGCGTGGTATCGAAATAGTTTTTAGAGGTGCGACTTTAGATTTTGCACAAACAAAATATACATTAACCTTTTGAGTATCTGTATTAAAAAAGCGAAAATATATAACAGCCGCGTATCCTTTCGAGGAACTGTCACAGAAACCATGTACTTCACTTATGTGATAATTATCATCTATTACTCGCCGAGGTAAGTGAAATTTAGATAATAACGGTAGGTCTAACTTATATTGATTCCAGCGACTAAGTACATCATCGGGGGGTATCGCATCCCAATCTAGGCCTAAACACCACAAATACTGTATTAAATGTTTAGTAAAAAATGTGATAGGTGCTAACATACCAAGCGGATCGAAAACGCGAGCTAATTCGGACAAAATATTACGTTTAGTGCATGGTCTGTTAAGCATATCTACTTTATACGAAAACGAATCATTTCCAGGATGCCACTGTAAACCTAGTATTTTCAAAGAACTATCAACATCAGCATCAAATGAAAGAGTATTTGTGCCTAAGTGTGACTCTGGTAAATGTGATAGTAAAGACGGATCATTACTAGACCACTTCCGCAGCTCAAATCCTCCATTATGTAGGAGATTAATTAATTGCGTTTGAAGCTCACGGGCTTCTGCAAGCGAAGAACAGCCAGTTACTATATCATCAATGTAAGTATCTGTTAAAATAACTTTCGCAGCTAAAGGAAAACTTGATTCTTCCTCCTTTGCTAATTGGAGAAGTGTTCGAATCGCGAGATATGGAGCAGAGGTAACACCATATGTAACAGTATTTAATCTAAAGTCTTGCAAAGGTTCGACAAGAGAAAAGCGCCACAAAATTCTTTGATAATCTTTGTGATCAGAGTTAATCAAAATTTGTCGATACATCT
Source organism: Stenurella melanura (assembly GCA_963583905.1). NCBI lineage: Eukaryota > Metazoa > Arthropoda > Insecta > Coleoptera > Cerambycidae > Stenurella > Stenurella melanura. The sequence goes on from OY757312.1 coordinate 103,247,038, forward strand.
GTTTGATATCGGCAGTAAAAACAAAGCGATGTAATCTAAAATTCAACAAAATAGTTATTATATTTGTCTGTAATTTAGGTCCTACTAATAAAGTATCATTAAGGGAAAATCCACTAGGCGATTTAGCAGAAGCGTTAAATACTACCCTCAGTTTTGTAGTCGAACTTTCAGGTTTTAACACACAGTGATGTGGAATATAATAAGTATGAGGCGTTACAACGTATTCAGAAACAGGCTCCATATGTCTTAAGTCTAAATATTCTTTCATAAAGTCCGAATATTCTTTATAAAGTGCAGAATTTCGAACTAAGCGGCGTTCTAACGACAAAAATCGATTTAGAGCAAGCGAGCGCGTATCCTTAAATGTAGGATTATTTTGTCTAAATGGAAGCGATACTACAAATCGACCACTATCGTTCCTAGAAAAAGTATCTAAAAAATATTGTTCACAAGTGCGATCATCTGGGGACACTGTTTCTATGTGAGGTACAGTTTCAAGTTCCCAGAAATTTTTAAGCGTTTTGTCTAAAGAAATGGTTTCAGCGGTGCAAAATAAAGATTGGACCGGTGGTAAAACAGAACTCTCTATCTTACCTAGCAAAATATAGCCGAAAATCGTATTTAAAGCAATCGGTTCATTTACATTTCCAGTTAACCGACCATTAAGTAATATTTGAGGAAAAATATCAGCGCCTAACAATACGTCAATAGCTCCAGGACTATGAAAATGTGGATCGGCTAAACGTAAATTTTTTATGTCAGACCACGTTTCAGTAGATACATGCGACATCGGCAATTCACTACAAATTTTTGGTAAAATAACCGCGTCGACATTCAACATAGGCGACAGCTGTCCGAGGGGGCGCAAACAAATAGTTACTCCTCCCGAATTCGCAGATTCCATTTGACCTAAGCCCTGTACCGATAGCGATAAATTATAACGAGATAATCCCAAGCGATTTACACATTTTTGTGTTATAAAGGAAACTTGTGATCCAGAATCTATAAGCGCTCTAACCTTTTGATAATTACCATGGATATCCAAAACTTCCATGAGTGCAGTTGCAAGTAAAACACTAGTTTTTTTTGGTAATAACCCGGTAAGCGAATTGACAGACTCCGAGGTTGACGCAACTGCAGGCGCCTCCGTAACAGGTTCAACTTGTGTAGACGGCAAGTTACTTTTATCAAAATGCAATAAAGTATGGTGCTTTTGTTTACATTGGCGACATGAAGATGGTGACCTACAATTTTTAATCATGTGCATATCACTTAAACAATTGAGACACAGACGAGAATTTTTTACAAATTGGAAACGTTCGAATGAAGTTTTTGTAGCAAATACAGGACATTTGTAAAGCATGTGACTATCTTTACATAAACTACAAGTCGAATTATTGGTTTTTACAAAAAATGAAGAACTAAGCGTGTTACGATTTTGTGATTTTTGTTTAAAATCAACTTTCTTATTTTTAGCTGTCTGTGTTTCAAACGTTAAATTATCTAAAGCTATACAATGTTTATTTAAAAAATCTACAAGTTCAGAGTAAGTTGGAATTTGTAGAGAACCATGATGCATTTCAAAACGTGTAACAGTGGACGAATCTAAACGTTTCAACAACATATTTACTAAAATAAAATCCCACTGGTCAACAGGGAATTCTAAAATTTTTAATGCAGCCAAATTTTCCGAAAATATATCTAAAACTCGTCGAAGCGCAAACGGATTTTCAGTCGTTACTTTTGTACTATTTTCAATTTCCGTCCAATAGGCAACAGCTAACAACCTTTTGTTTGAATATCTGTTTACTAAACTATTGTATGCAGTTTCATAATTGCTTGCAGTCATGGGCAAACATTTAACTAATGAAAGAGGAGGTCCGCTTAAAGAAGAAATCAAGTAATTAAACTTTTCAATATTTTTAAGACTTCGATTTTCATGAACTAAAGCGTTAAACATATCCATGAAAGTTGGAAATAATTTAATGTTCCCATTAAATTTTATTAATTCGACTTGCGGGAGTTTTATATTTGAATTTTGCACTTGTGGTATATCCAAGTCTTGTGTGTCATCGGAAATACTTTCAAAAATATCTGTGTAAATTGTTCTGATTGCGAAATATTCTTTATCAAAAGTTTTACGTATAGCGTCTTCGTCCTTTACGGTGGCGTCCTCACTAGTAACTAGTAAGGCAAGCAATGCATAGTGTTGCTTAGTGAACTCCTCTTTGATATGATCGATTTCGAGAAAACGTAATTTAAACAGAGTGCGAATGTTTCGATCATCCACAGCGGTTTGTGCTACTTCATATAATTCATGAATTTTGTTTAGTTCTATAGAACGAAAAGCCTTACACCTTTTAACCTTATCTGTAGTTGATGTTGACATATTGAATGTGAATGATTTCGCGTAGGAAACAATAAATCTCAGTGTATTAAATGTCAATCGACAAAATTTAACTATGTGTACCAGCGAGACTCTAATCCAAATGATCCCCACTCCTTTCTCAGTTAATCCACGCAGCTACCAATTAATGAAGTGCGTGCGCTAGTCAAGCTGAAAAAACCCTTAAACGGCTCCCGTGGTTCTATATTATCTTTAACTGATAAGGAATACCAAATCAATATGGCAGAAACTAAATTTATATGAAATAATATGACCTAATAATAAATATACACACTTAGATGAATTTAAGACACGATAATAATGTAGAAAGGATCAGAAAACAATTAAATTCAATAGGCAAACTAAATTAATTTTACTTTAATGCATTAAATGTAATACTACTAAGCTATTACTACTAAAACTACTAACTACTAAAATTATTTAAACAACAAAAAACCTATCCGTTGGTCGAAGGGCCAAAAAAATGTGCGGTATTAACTCAAAAAATGGCAGCTCGAATGAGTGCCCGGATTTGGACTGTAATTGATTGCGTTTGAATGGTAAAAACAGAGAAATTTCGCAAACTTCTTACCTTATTAAAGGCCCGCCTTGGTCTCCTTGATGTCTTGATGTTGGGGTGGTTTTGGGGGGAGAGCTCTCACACCACCTGGACTGGACCACGTTGCTGGCAGGCACGTTGAACACACTTAAGATCGGCAAAGCGAAACGTGTAACAAATTTGAAGCAAAATACACAATATAAAATTCAATTAATGATAGCGGCGGGTGATACTATATATGCGTCCACGAACGTGTGTTAGCAATCTGGTCTTCCTTTTGCGTGAGGCGCATGGCCGTAAGAAGTCACAAAAAACCCTGACAATACCATTCAACGGAAGAGAATTTAAAATGTAACGCGCGAAAGTAAACTAAACAACTAGATAAATAGGTGTATATTTATTATTGCTAATGCGGACGAAACAACGTGTGATTAAATAAGTAACGCCTACCTAATACGGGATTTGTAAAAGCTACTTTAGGAAATTTATCTGCAAAATAACGTGTTTATAACACAAAATGACACTGACAATATAACTGATGACGCAATGAGTGCGTAGTGAATTGATGTAGTGTTTTTGACGAAAAAAAATCAATACAAAATTAAAAGGGCTTATTTTAAGGTATTAATTGTTGTTTCTCAAAATTCAAGTGTTTTTAACTATAATAAAGCATTATCTTAACAGTGAAAGCAAATTTAAAATTCGTGAAAACACCTAATTTCAAAACATGGAAATCAAGAGAACAATTTTACCTATTTTGTTGAAAGACAGTGAGGTTCTTCCTCTAGCTAACACTAACTCACTCTCCACACTTCAATGCAATTGAATCTTTGCTTCTTAAATCATCGTGTTACAGAAAAGTTACGGACGAACGGACAGACGGACATTTTATAAGTTGTTCGGAATTCGATCACACAATGATATGAAGTATTATATATTTACAATTTTACACACGTACCCGTAAAATGCAATATACATATTGTTTTCATATTTGCGAAGAGTATAATAGCTAGAAAACAAAATTTATTGTTTCTGCACACAGGCACCACCGATTTTTAACCTATTGGTCGGGTACTCATAACTCAGGAATGGGAATATTTAGAAGAACATTTTAATTTCTGTCCATATATCAGTATTTTACTGTACCAATAAAATTAGGAGCAACTATAAACTAAATTAAAAAAACCGCTGCCCAAGGAATCACTAATTCCACATCCATATTTTGCATTCAAGTTGCTTTAAAGGAAACATCTTGACTATATTTGCACTCTAGTATGTGGAAATTATTTATCATAGAATTTTGATAATATTTGGGGCAGATGTCATAGAAAAATTTGAGGCTTTGGTTCTTACAACATACGTTAAAAATGAAGTTTCTAGCTTGCTGTACTTATTTTCCCCTATTGACAACCCTCCCCACTTCCCACCCTTTCAACGGAATGATAATTAGATGTAATTACAATACATACATATACTAACTTTCAAGTGAATATCTCAATTTTGTGTTATCAATCCCTTTAATAATGGAGTGGAGGTGGTTAGGGTGGGGAATTGAAACATATTAGAAATAAATCTGGGGCCTTGGTTTCTAGTATATACACCAAATCCTAAGTCTCTGTACTCTTATTAGCGTGCTTTACTTATTTTTCCCTATTTACTTCTACTTAGCCTCCACTCCTTCAACGAAATCTTGTCAAAATGTAATCTAGTTTCAGATGTCGTTATAATACATACGTGTACCAAATTTTAAGTGAAAATCTCAGTTTAATTTTCTCAACTCTTTTAATAAGGGTGTGGGGGTGGTGGAGGGATGTAAAATATTATGTAAAAAAAACTGAGGCCTTCTCTTCTAGTATGTACACCAAATCCCAAATGTACTTACCAGTTTGCTTTACTTATTTTCCCCTATTCATCCCTATTAAACCCCAACCCTTCAACGGAATCATCTCAAAATATAATCTAGTTCCAGATGTTGTTATAGTACATACGTGTACCAAATTTCAAGTAAATATCTCAATTTTATTTTATCAACCCCTTTAATAATGTTGGGGGTTGAAAAATATTATAAAGAAATTTGAGGCCTTGATTTGTACATACACCGAATCTTAAGTTTCTATACTCTTATCAGCTTACTTTACTTATTTTCCCGTATTTAACCCCCAACCCTTCAACGGAATAATCCCAAAATATAATCTAGTTCCAGATGTCATTATAATATATACGTATACCAAATTTCAAGTGAATATCTCAATTTCATTTTATCAACCCCTTTAATAATGGAGTGGGGGGTGGTGGAAGATGGAAAATATTATAAAAAAATTTGAAGCCTTGGCTTCTAGTACATACACCGAATTTCAAGTTTTTTTTACACTTACCAGCTTGCTTTATTAATTTCCCCTATTTACCTCTATTTACCCCCCAACCCTTCACGGGATATGTTCAAAAAACAATTCAGTTCCAGATCTCGTTATAACATATACGTGTGCAAAATTTCAAGTCAATATCTTAAACCGTTCCGGAGAAAACGTGCGGACAAAAAAAGTTACAGACCGGCAGAGAGAAAATTTTCTTTCGCTCAAATTTAAAATCTCGACGTTTCATGACATTCTAAACCTATTTCAAGAAGAAAAAATTTTGATTTTTTTTTTTACTATTACTATACTTCCAATCCACTACGTGGATGTGGAAGTAATAGTTCGTAAGAAACCTTTTTTATTGAAATAACTGGATATTATAAAACAAAACCGCTGCCTAAGTAAACACTACTTCCACGTTTAAAAAAGATGGATTATTATTTGTTTGCTTATAATTGTATTGAAACATATTCTTTATAGGATTTTGCAAACAGCAGAAAAATAACTATCTATAACTAAAAGAAGAACTCTGTGTGTAAAAATATTAATGAAATCTTTGCATTTTTTCGATAACCTGAATTCTGGTTATGCTAGCAAATTAAAATCCTAAAATGAATTTATCTAATTTCTTATTTGACAATTCTCATTCTAACACTAGCATCCACACAGTCCCCTACGGCCATGCAGATTAAACTAGTATCTACATAACCCCCTACGATTATGAATATTCAGTTAAAAATGAGAATAAAGGCCTAAATTGAATTTATTTATCTACCTTGTGTTAAAAATTGTTTCATTCTAATGGATTACATTTTCATGAAATCTATCATTCTGTTTCTTGGAAATGCTTTATGTCTTTCTGATGAGCTCCAGAATAAGGGCGAAAAACGTTTCAAAGGCTACTTCCACATCCAGATTCCCCATCAAGTATCTTTAAACGAGAACATCTTGGTACTACATTTGCACTTTAGTAAGTGGAAATAATTTGTCACAGAGTTTTAATAATGATTAAAATCTTCTGCACCAAGATGGTAAGGGGGTGGCTGATGTCCAAAATTTTGTACACACTAAAACACAATTTAATTTTGATAGCTCCTTTAATAATAAAGTGGGAATGTTGGAGGTAGTGATTGGGATGGCTGATGTCATAAAGAATATTGAGAAGTTGACTTCTAGTATATAAATCAAATCCCAAGTTTCTGGACTCTTACTAGCTTGCTTTATTCATATTCCCCTATTGACCACTATTTACCCCCCCCCCCCAACTATTCAACGCAAGCAAATATTCTTATAATTCATACGTGTGCCAAATTTCAGTGAATATATCAATATTCTTCTGTTAACCTTTTTGACAATGAAGTGGGCGTGTGGTGGTGGTAGTGGTGGTGCACGATTAAGAAATAATTAGAGGTGTTGGCTTCTGGTTTATACAAAAAATTCTCTGTACTTCTAGCAGTTTGCTTTACTTATTTTCCCCCATTTCCACTATTTACCCTATTTACCCAACCCTTCACCAGAGGAAGCTCAAAATATAATCTAGTTCCACATCTCATTATGATACATACGTGTACCAAAATTCAAGTCAATATCTTAACCCGTTTCAAAGAAAACGTGTACACAAAAAAACTTACGGACAGACTGATCGACCGACAGACACACAGAAATTTTATTTTTGCCCAAATTTAAAGTTTCTACGTTTCATGATATTCTAAACTTATTTTAACAAAAAAAAAATGTCCAGCCTTTTGCCCCCCCATTTCTACACCCGTAATCGTGAAACTTCCGTACCACTTTTATGCGACGCAGTAGGGTCCAGCATATATAACGACATCAAGAAGACTCAGATCCGATCACCCCTGCGCCCAGCGGCCACGAACGAACATTTGTTACATTAAGCTTATGCCACCTATACGCAAAACTCATACAGCATTCCGCATATAGCTTCTACGGTTCCCCTATTACTCCAGTCAAAATAAATCGCGTCACCTATGAGGTAGTGTACTTGGCGCATTTTTTTAACGTGGTTTCCCCAATCCACGATCTATTATGATGAAGCAAGCCGGATCAGACAGATTCATATTGATAAAAAAATAGTACTGTTGGTAATTTTCAAAGTGGAACGTATTATTGCTGACTTTCAAAAATTGTCGTATGATTAATAATAATCTTCGAATTCTACTTCAACAGTCATGTCTTCTTCTTCTTCTTCGCCTGCTTCTTCCTCTCCTTACTGGTTTTCTGTAAATAGGAAACTTTAACTTTTTTTTACTGCATAAAAATGTTCTACCATACTAAGAAATAAGATATGCAAAATATGACGTCTTAATTCCCAATAATAAATTTGTTATAAATTATTAAAATTTCGCGCACGAGCGAAGGGTTTCAAACAGGTTGAAAAGCCCATGAGTAGTCGTGACGCCACACACTACAATATACAAGCGACGACGGAGATCTCAGCACTCGACCGCTTGATTTCATAGTTCATTCAGTAAATACAAGCATCGCCATCAATTTGAAGTGTATATTTAAAATGGACACAAACACTTCTTATTTTAAATATTGCATTGCGCCGTTGGGTAAGAATACTACAGTGAAAGTGCCAGATAAATTATTTATAATATTGCCACAAGATAAGATTCGTCGATCAAAATGACTAATAGCATGTAGAAGAAATGAAAAAGACATTTCACAGAGCAGTAAGTCTCTACATGTGTGTGAAGATCATTTTTTAAGTACATTATTAAATACTATTAATAATGACTTGTCTGTCTACTAGTTTTTCGCAGGAGGGTAATAAAATACTTATATGGGTAGTGTTGTGTTGTAAATAAGCTAGTTTTTTAAAATTTATTTTGAATAGTGTGCCTTGTATAATAAGATGAAAAAGTTTCATGCTGTAAATGCTGTATGCTATAAAATTATAATAATTCCTTGGTACTGTGGGAACAAGCGTCCTCCACTATCGACTTGTTTAACTAAGAATCGTAGAAAACAAGCATAGTAAGGGGATTAGGAAAACCTAATTGCGGTAATTACCAATGGTTCCGAATTATTGAATTTTAATTAGGGTAGGATTAAAGGAAGGATGTGTATACAATGTTAGAAAATAATATTAGTAGATAGAATGTAATTTAGTGATACTAAGTACAGGTAATTTCCTGGTGCGAAAGTAAACAGCTGTTTGTTATTATACTCTTCGCAAATACAAAACGAATAGTATTTTGTATAAACGATGACACCATAAACATATCCACTTTCGGCAAATTATCAGATTGGCTCTTTGAAAAACCTTCATCAGTCATTTTAAAATATCTGTACAACTACAATAAGCGCTACTATAAAACACAATAATATATTTATATCAGAACAGTCACTAACAAATAAACCACAGTTTAATAACAAAGGTAAACATCTGATTGTGTTCCTTCCCGGCGCGATGACTACCGAATATTGTACGGTGTGACGTCACAGCTCACTCCGGGCCACGTCAATTTTATCGCTGTTTAGATCCCTCATACTGATCGCGTGGAACTAGAAATCTTATTTTTTTGTGAAGTACACGTTTTATTACAACGTTACGCTGTTTTTTAGTATTATTTTATTTTTTTAAATTATAGGCAAGTTCCCTATTGTTGTAAGAAAAAAGATGGATCAGTTATCATCTCATTGATATCATAAGTATCTCATCTATTGCATTTGATCCAACATTGGAGCAAGACTGGCCTTGGCAATTGGTACATACTGGTAAACAAATTAATCATAATGTTTTACAGCCACAGTTATTAGTACAACCCTTCTTGCATTTACAAAAAATAGTATTGAGGAGTTTTTCTGGAGCAGACGAGAGAAGAGTTTGAATTGGCTCCAAACTATTGTCTATTAAGTTCTATCCCCACTCATCTGGGTCCAGTTCGTTTCATAGCCGTGCTTGAATTTGATAGCAGACACGATGTAAATGTTGATAAGCAGCAGCAGATGTTGGAGGAAGACAGGGTAACTTTATCCTTTTATTGCTTTGTGTATTTTTTACAAAACTTAAATGTCTGTACTTATCTATAGAATTAATTTTTTGGAAGCTCCATACACAGCAAGAAGGAAGCAAATTCCATTTAAGATGATGTATGGAGAAGAGTCGGTCTTTGTAAATACTTCTGCACAATCAGTTAATCATGACGTTTTTCAAACAATTTAAATACTGCTGCTTCACTCCTTTTAAAAATGATATCAATGTGGAGATAACTGAACCATCTTTATTCTTACAACGAGTTACAGTAATCCAACAAGGAGAGGAAGAAGGAGACGAGGAAGAATAAGACATGACTGTTGAATTGAAATTCGAAGATTATTAGTCATACGATGATTTCTAAAAGGCAACAATAATCCGTTCTTTTTTGATAATTACCAACAGTGTATTTTTTTCAATCAATAAGAAACTGTCTGATCAAACTTGTTTTATCATAATCCATCGTAGATTATGCTTACTAGGGAAACCATGTTAAAAAAGTGCGTCAAGTACGCTACCTCATGCGGAAATGTGTGCATATTATACAGAATACAACGTTTCCAACTTTTGAAATCACGATATCTTATCAATGATGATTCGTAGGAAATGGGTATTGAAACAGTTATTGTAGTTAACTGCATGATCTACAAACTGTGTATGCTATATTTTTATGATAACGCTTCACATCCTTTACGAGAAATAAGCGATAAACTTACATGTGTGACTCTTGACCTTGAATAACATTTTTGGCTGACATGGGATCGGTGGGCACTTTTGATATTCAATTTGTAATAGTATATTCAAGGGCTGTACCAATTTTCAGCTCTCTGTGAATTATTACGAAGTTGAAGGTCTATTTTGACGGAGAATCCACATATTTTTCTAACATCCAGCGTTAAACTACCGATTTCTTAAACATTTTCAACATTAAAATATCTGAATCCTTCTTTACGATTATTGTACTTCCGTTCCACTACGTGGATGTGAAAGTAATAAACTTAAGTATAATAAGTATAACACTAAAGTATTAAGAAAAAAACAAAATGTCAGTCAACGCCAACTCAGTACAAAATGTAGTAGTAGTCTAATCATATGTTCGTATGATACTAAAATAATAGGCTTCCAACAAAGCTCATTTGTCTTTGATTAAACAGTAGTCATTATAAAGGTAAGTTGTACAACAATATACAGGTGTAAGTTATGTAAAATATTACTTCACGGAAACAAGAGTGTCCATACTCTGACACCTGGGCGCACTGAAAATAGGCATTTATGTTTCTGTGTATATGTGTCTGTAGATTCTAAAGTACTGACCAAAGAAGTAAGCTTTAAGTCGATGAAATTTTTAATAAATTTTCATAATAGCTACTATCCCATTTTTCATGTTGCGTTAGATTTTTAGCATTGTGTGAATATCTAAATCTAAATTGCGCAATGTTACGCGTATTGTGGAAATCCACTTAATATTTACAGTAAAATACCATACAATTATCACGTTTAAATTATGTAGTTATATGTATAACAAGGGACGTTTAAATAATATGTTCTACGTATAGATAAATAGCGTCAATATTCTTTAATATTTCTGATTAAATACTGGTACAGAGATTGTTCAGAATTGAGAACCAACAAAATACATATTACTTACACCCTCGGTTACACCTTACCAACAAACCACAAAGGAGCATGGAATGCTTTTGTCCAATTTAAACTATAGCAGTCATCCGGGATTTGTAATATAATGAACACCTATTTCAAACGTGTTTGTTTAGGTACTTAGTGGGTGCAATGTTGGAGTTCAATTATTATGCCCACTGTATCTACTGTGGACTGAATCAAAAGAGGACGTAGAGAACACTTATTTGTATAATTAACCTATTTTACATATACTTGAAACAAAATCTTAAACGTAACCTAGTCGTTTAATATTTTCATCCTCACAGATAACAATAAAGGCGTCCTTTTTCTCTTTACTTTCGTTTAATGTCGTCTTCATTTTCCGAGCCGTTTCCTGCCAAGACTCATTTCGACGAGTTTTATTGAAACGTTGGGAATGTTGACATCCCGCAGCGAATTTATTTCCCTTGTAATGCCAGACAAAGATTTTTGGTCCATTTAGTGTTCAAAGTATACACTGAAAAAAACTATATGGTCACAACATTTCGTTTAAAAGAAACTATCGAGAGTTCATTGGTTGCAGCGAAACTCTTTATGCAACATTTATGTTGTGGTCTGATGTTTCGCTTTTATTTATGTTCCTCAGCATCTGTGGTTAGTTCTTGTGTACTTATTCCTATAAGAGATAATATGGAGATGTTAAATTGAGTTAAATAAGCAAAATTTTTGACATTACTGTAACTGCTACAGAAGAACGAAGGACCTAGAGGTGTATTCTCTTAGCAAAAGTCATAGCATTTTCGAAAAATGCCTGTCGAAATTTGCACTACTCTAAAAATAAGTATTTTTCGGTAGAATTCATAACGAAACACGATATCGAATTCTCGCCGACGAATTAATAGTAATAGCTAATTTTTACCGACTTTGTAGGTTTTTAACATTCGATTCGAATGTATCTTTTTTATATTTGTTCACTCACTACTCTGGAACGGTTTAAGCAATTTCTATGATATTTTTTTCAAAATGTAGAGTATGGCTTGGATGAAGCTTATATCGGTCTAACTTCATCGAGCTATAGCCCATTCAATCTATATAGAAAAAGCGACTAATAAATGCAATGAGACCATGTTTCTCTAACAAAAATGGCTGAGGCTAACGCCGTGATTTTATTTTGTGTGCAATAATCGATTTCTGCGGATTATTTTCTTACTAGAGTGCACACTCTACGAACTACAGCTCACCATATTGATTTTTATATTATGTCTCACTTTCAGATGTCGTATTGACTTGAAATTTTGCATCTGGTTACCGTGACAATACAATTTGACATTTCCTAGAAGAAAATAGATGTCCTTTCTAAGATGGCGGACACTCTGTTGTCATTTAATATTCTTTTTTATCCAAAATAAATTGTTGCAGTCGCAGATTATAAAGGACCCCGCAGTTTTTTATAGTCAAAATGGGTTTCAGTCGATTGTTCTGAAACTTGGAGAAAATGTTCTCCTGGGCCCCTGATTAAAATTCGGTTTGACCACCAGTCCGACCGATTTCGATTTTTTGATCTAGAGGCGATTGAAGCTGTGAACATCTGCGATAGTCTGTTTAAATGTTCCATAAAAATTCTGAAAATATTCAGGCTCATTTTTGGAGAAAAATAAGCATCTTCTGTTTCTTGGTGTTTTTTTAAGTGCTTCTCCCGGAAAAAAAATAATAAACAAAAACAATAATTTTCCTTTATAATTTTTTTATGGGAAAAAGAGGCACTTTGAAAAATAAGTTGGGGGGCATAAGTTGATTATTTTTGTTCAAAGAACACGCCTGCCGGTTTTCAGAATTTTGACCAAGAATTTCATTAGATTTTTATTTTTTTCTACTTCAGAAAGATCCGAAAATAATCAGGCATATTATTTAGGTAAAAATAATCAATTTAGGTTTCCCAACATTTTCTTAAAAGTACTTCCTTTTCCCGTAAAAAAATTACAAAAATAATAATTTTATTCGTTTGTTATTTTTTCAAGAGACAAAATGTGTTTATTTTTCTCCAAAAGATGAGCCTGAATATTTTCAGAATTTTTGTGGAACATTTAAGCAGACCTTCGCAGATGTTCAGTTTCAATCGCCTCTAGATAAAAAAAATCGAATTTGGTCGGACTGGTGGTCAAAGAGAACATTTTCCCCAAGTTTCAGAAAAATCGACTGAAACCCATTTTTACTACAAAAAACTGCGGGGTTCTTTGTGAGCCAAAATTAAAAATTCAAAATGGCGGAGTCTATATGGTGGATAAGTTTTATCATTTATCGTGTGATTCGACTGAAAATCGTAACTGAGGGTTATCGTGATTTGAGGTAATAAATGTTCGGTCGAAATTTGATTGTTCAGAATTGCAGATTTTCAACTGAATCAGACGATAAATGATAAAACTTCTCCGCCATATTAACGTCGCTGTTTTGAATTTCGATTACATATTTATAATATGCAAACTCAAAAATCTCCAGATGACAGTCTTTAGTAGCTTCGGATATTAAATGACAATAACTTGTCCACCATCTTGGAAACGCCATTTTGGATTTTTCTATAAGAAAATGTCAAAATGTATTGTCCTTTGCATGTGAACCATATACACATGCACAATTTTTGTTCAAAAGCTTGAAAAATTACGCAGAGAAACTGTTCAAAAAATTGTTTTCTGTATAGAATTATCAGAAAGTAATGCTGCAGAATAGATCTGGACTAATATTACCAAAAAAATACTTATACACACAATATATAATATGTGCGTGAGAATGTACGCGTCGCGCATAGGGGTATTTAGTATAAAAAGTTAGCCAAAATTGTTTTGTGCTTTCTTATGTCTCCACTATGTATGAGAATACATTTCGAGATGCTATTATAGGCTAGGTATACGTAAATAACGTCATATATAATTCAAATATTAATCGGACGAACTCCAGTCTTCTTCTGAATCATTGTCTTCTATGTTTTCTTCATCTTCAATTTCACTTAAGGCTCCACTGATCGCGCTAGATCCAGCGTAGTGAGGTATATCAGGGGGAATGAACATTTTTCTGGTTTCTTTTGAAAGAGGCTTTGTTTTTTTTTATGTGATCTTAAGCCGATTAATAGGGGATCTGACCGTAATAAAAGTCTGTTTATAATGTCGTGATTTCATGTTTCTCCGGCGAACTTCCTGGAGAACCCGAGTCTGTATTGCCGAAAATATTTATTTCGGGCTTCTGCAGTTTCCTTTGATAGTTGCCCAACAGGTAAAATTTCTGCAAAAATAACAGTCGCTCCATGAACAAGCACTTTATGCACTGTCGGAGGCATAGGGTACCAGCCATATAGCTCTACGTACAATTTTGCCGTATCGAGGGCATACTTTGAAAATTTGTCTACGTCTATGTTTAGTCCAGATGATATAACTTCTAACATTATTTTGTACTGGTGTAATGGCGTTGCATCTATGCCATTTATCGCAGCAGCTTTCTCGATATCATTGAAAAACCTCCTTGATATATTACCATCATCGGAAAATCTACTAAGAGGCCCATTTCATATTTAAATGCTTCTTCCTATCGTTTACGATTTTTTCGTTTTCCCTGATTTCCTCACTTGCCACTCTTTTATTGCTAACTTGTACGATAAGTGCAATATGCTTTCAAAAAATCGTATTCTAGAGTGTAGGATCGATAAACCGAATCGCAAATTTTCGTGGTTACTTTCAATAGATGTTACGGCATCTAGATTGTTAAACTGTTTGGAAGTTGCTCTGCAAATATAACATTTTTGTGCGTATTTAGTGCCCGTGACAGCATTACACATTTTTCCATCTTTCATCGTAAATAGCAATTTGTGCTTCACAATAACATAGCCACTTTGAAATTTTATTACAGCTTTCTGGAGTGCTTTGATTTTATTTTCTATGTATTTAACTTCTTCATTTGTAATGTCTGTCGTCGCATGTACAAATGGAGATGGTCTCGGGTTTTCCCAAACCACTTTTTTCAGTCGATCAACTTCTGACAGAAGTTGCAAGTAAACAAAAGAAGTTTGAAAGATGTTTGCATCACTTTCTGAATTACTTTCGAACTTCTGTTTCTACTTGACTCTGCTGGGAGCCATCACATCTCCATTTCAATATTACTTGAAGATTTTCTCTTTGGCTTAACGTCAGTTGATTTAACCCCTCTGATAGAGTTGCAGACAATCACTCAGCGGTACACGTCATGCTTGTAAATCCAATTCAGCACAAGTTAATGTTACTCTGTATGCTTCACGTGGTGGGTAGCATTCAGCTTGCGCTTTTTATAGAACAGAGTAACACGGAAATCTGGTTTTGTCAGCTTGTCTCATTATATTGTATTGTCCTCTTGTCAAATCGGCTTCAATAAATATTGATAAAGCGTGTGTTGGAGATAGCTGCTCATATCCTCGTTGTTTTTTCAAAGCTCGGGTTGTAGTAGTATTGGTAATATTTTTAATGACTTTGGTAGTGTCTAATTGACCAAATTAAGCTCATTTGAGCAGCAAAACAGCTCTTCTGGAGATTTCTCAGTCCGTATATCTTCCGTTTTTCGTCTCTGTCGGTTCGCTTGATTCCTGGAAAGGTTTCGTAGAACGCCCACTTTTAACTTCTATAAATGTAGGTATAGTAATTGTACCAGTTAGCCATTTTTCGTTTTTCTTACGAAAAATTGTTTCCGTATTTCGGACAGCGGTCCACCGAACCTTGAATTGTGATTTAAAACGAGAAAGCTGATACCTCAAATTCTTATGGTTTTCTTCGGGGCATTTCGTTTCATTAATCAGACGTGTCTCCAAGCCAAATTTTTCTTCAAATTTTCTTAGTTGAGAATCCTTGATTATGTCAAATAAAGCCTTTCTGGTCGTGGTTATACATTTGTTTTTGGAATCTACAAATAAACATTGCACTTTTATTTAATTTTGCAACCATTTAAAAATTATGATCATGTGAATCATTCTTTTAAAAAAAAAATATACAAAATCCGTTGGTGTATTTTGGTAAAAGAACTTGACAGATTAATAAAGATAAATAATCACACTTTAATATAAAAAAAGGTTTTCTGCTGGGAACAGCTAGGAAGTGTAACTAAAAAGTCTCATATTTGTAACAAAATACAAAGCGAATGCAATTTTGTAAGGTTAACAGTAAATTATGTTAAATTATGGTAAAATACATACCTTCAGAATTAGAATCCATATTTTGAAATTTCACGAAATCATTTGATTTCAAGAATACTTAAGAATATAGCAAAGCGATTTTATAGAATTTCCACACAGTTGTGATTGAGCCAGACCCGTCTATTCTTCAATTTATGACAAATGAAATGTGCAGGTAGATGGTCCGAACCTTTGTATACTTTGTGCATTCCTTAATTATAGTAAAAGATCAATTCGAGAAATTTGACTTTTGGTCAACTTTTTATATCAAATACCCTTATATGCGTCGATAGTGGCCTAGAGTTCTTTCGATTTTGTTATATGTTCATTTTTACACTGACCTCAATATTATAGATATAAGGTAATAAGTAAGGTAAGTAATAAGGTTCAATTAACCAGTCTACAGTGAAATTTTATTTTTTTAAGAAAAATTTTTCATTCTTATTAATATTCTCTTATAGAGTAAAAGTAGGTGTCCGTCTTTTAGAATTTTAAACTTTAAAACCAGAGCCGTTATCAGAGAATACTCATATCTCAAGGTATCAAATTTCATGTAAATCTGCAAGAGTTTTGAATTCTTAACTTTTGACATCAGACTCAGTACCAGGTACTCCGAAAATGCCTAACTACCAATTTTAATGCAATTTCGATGCGATTGGCATACTTATACTAGACATAGCTTAACTCGACTGATGTTAGACCGCCGCACATTTAAGGCATCCCAGAGTGATAACAGAACAAAAAACGTGCATATGGGTGGAAGTGAGAACTTTTCATTATTAAAAGCGTTGGGTAAATATTGAACAAAAACATTTTCATGTCAAAATGATTGATAAATCTGAATTTATTTGTATTTGATGATAGATATATTACATGTTTTCAAATAAAAAATCTCTTTATTGTACAAAAACATGACAAAGGAAACAAAAGATTATCAGCTATAATGTCCCTAGGACATTGATAATGTACGAGATAATTTTATGGCAATCGATAGCACGTTGCTTGGTAATAGCCCGACGCCCAAAGCAACGTGCTTGAGATTGTCATAAAATTATGAGGCATTTGTCAATGTCACAGGGATATTCAGTCAGAAAATTTTTTGAAAAAATAAAATCAAAAAGTCGCAACACAACAAAAAAATTATTTATATTCCCCATGTGTATTTGTGACTTTTTGTGGTATTTATTGGAATTTTTTCTTTGATTAGCGCCTTTATAGATTGGGAATTGGCATTGCCAAAACGTGACATTTTGAAACTTATTTGGCAGTTATTATGAAGTTTCAAAGTTAAATAATTTTGTTATCGTGGTGATTGGAAATTTCACTGGATGGTGTTAATGTTAAAATGATTGACAAGAAATAACGAAATTTTATTGGTTGTTAGAACTGTCAAACATTTTTCACATTAATATTACAATACTAATAATGGAAATACTCAGTAGTCAATAAGTACGTTGTCTCTTTTGTTTTTCATTCCCTTAATATATTACATAAATGCATTCAGTGATTTTCATTTGCTGTTTCAATATTGACATGCAATTTTAATACTCTGCATTATATTTCTTTATGCCTGTCAAAGGGTCTTAAATGTTTCAGATAAATATATTTTTTATCAGAGTACGAAAATCGACAGAACTTTACATAAATAATATTTCGGCATATACGTTGGGCTATGCGATAAATAAGCCAGAATAATCTCTTCGTCGTATATCAACACGGTAGCATTAATCCTTAATGCAAATTTAGTAGGCCTTAAGGCTTTATTGTAACGGCCTTTCAATATATTGCTGGTAGGTAATACGATTTACCGCTTACGTACCGAGTGATCTATGTAAGGCAAGAGTGTGTATTGATGAATGGAAAATAAATCTTATTTCGTGGTCTCTTTCATGTATAAAGTTTTATTTTGGGAATATACAGCTTTACAACTCCTTGACAGACGGCTAAAGTTCCATGCATTATTCTATTCAGCTTCCATTTATTGCACGTACGTCTTATTGCATCGCACCATCTGTTGAGGTTGTCTGTTGAGAGTATAGTCTCATCATAATTCTTTACCATCAATTAACTGGTGATATTGTGGATGACTACAATCTTGAGTCTAATGGATACGACAATACAGGCGATTGCATTCCACTCGCAGAGTGTGTCGTTGCAACGTTAACGTACATCTTATAGATCGATGATGCACTTTGTTTAGCAATCGCCTTAAAAATTATCACTGTTTTGACATTCTAAAGTTAATACTCTCGCTAAACTATGTGAAGAATCGGCTTGCTGAATTTTCAGACGTAAGAGAACCACATGAGATCGTACGAAGGTCGTAAGCTTAAAGTAAGTAGTCAAATGAGAGTTTCAAATTCAATTAATATTTAAGTTTATTAATTAGAAAAATGCAATATATATTTAGATACATTAAGAAATATTAAAAATCTGTTTGGATTAATTGTATATAAAACGACTTTTCGCATAATATCACATAGTGAGCAAAGGACGTCTCGAGAATATGCGATTTCAACTCAATATGACAGCGAGAGGATTATAATAATCGACTGACACAAGAGGATTTAGATTTCCCGAGGGATTAGTTTGTAAATTTTGGAAAAGATTAGAAGGTTTTGGGGCTAATAATGTAATAAATGCAACGGAAATTTTAGTTCGCACAGCGGCGATTTTATAACTCGTCAGAATCACACCGTATATATTTGCCTTCACAAACGTATATAATTTATTTGCAGCTTTCCTACTATCTCAAACGTACTGATAATATAAACTACTATACTAGGCAAAACCGCCGCTCCACGTTTCGTGCGACACACCTGTAGATGTCTGCAAGGTTCTTCTTTAGGGAATTTTTCAATTAGTGTAATTTGCTTTAACCCGTACCTGGTGACGAAAATAACACAACATTGTTCCAAAGACTACTCTATGTTTATTGCATTGTTACGTACCTGTCGAAACAGATAAACAAAAAATCATAATATCCTAACGAAGCAGAAGACTTAGCTTATAAAACAGTGTGCAATATACATATCTTAAAAAACAGAAACAAAGAAACTGGAATGGTGTAATTCAGTCGCTCTTAAAGACCTACTACGAGCAAACTTCCTTTGACGCATACCAAACAAATTGGCTTCATGTTCACCAACTTCCATATCTTCAGCCTCAGCAAGATTTTGATCTTTGAGATGTCCGATGCGGTTTCATGATTACTTTCTATAGCAAAGTCATTCTCGATGTGCTCAACATCACTAAGATCGTCCGATTTTTCTTCATACCACTGCAAAAGTGTGCGCTCAATATCGAGATCTCTAACCATAACTGCGTTTGAGGTTTCAGGACTAACATTCATTGTACACAATATCTAAATAAATAACACATTGAACATACCTACTGATACAAAAACGGTGAGGTGAAGACCACCAGATTCGCTCAAATGTTTAAAGGAATAGACATTCACACTAGCTGGAGGACAACAAATAGCCATAGGCAATACATGAAGGTAGCGGTAAGGGTCACACATAATAAATTGTGAGACCTGCGTCCTTGGACATTTCTCAAGGAGACTAAGACTCTACGTGACCAGTTACCATGACTGATGACGTTATGTTTAATCTGATTAAACATTGAAAATTAGCGATATAAGTAAAGCTGAACTTAATTGCATCTAATTCCAATGCCCGAGGTTGCCGAGGAATTCGGGTCTTAGAAATGTCAAAATCGTCCTTTTCCGATTTTGGCTGAAAATAACGCATTTTGTGATTCATCTGTACTCTCACTTTTTCGTTGCAATTCCAAAAACTACTTCCTACTAAGTCTTAAAAATGTTCTAAAGGTGTTTCTACGTCATACACCCAACTGAAGAATTTTGTAAATGCAATTTCCCTGCACTTTCTAATTCGTTATCAAAGAACGTTTCCTGCATTCCACGACAATATCAGCTTAACGTTCTTAAAGTTTCCTCGCCAAATCCCAACTTTCTGTACTCTTATCAGCTTGCTTTACTTATTTTTTCTTATTTGCCCCTATATAACCCCAACCCTTCAATGGAATCGTCTCAAAATATAGTCTAATTACAGATGTCGTGATAATACGTACATGTACCAAATTTCAAGTGAAAATCTCAATTTTATTTAATCAACTCTTTTAATAATAGAGTGAGGGTAGGGTGGTGGAGGGACGAAAAATATTATAAAATAATCTGAGGCCTTGACTGCTAGTATATTCACCAAGTTCCAAACTCTTGAAATGTTACCAGCTTGCTTTACTTATTTCCCCCTAATTACCTCCAATTCTTTACCGGATAAGTTCAAACGACAATCCAGTTCCAGATCTTGTTATAGTACATACGTGTATAAAATTTCAAGTCAATATCTTAAACCGCCGTAGAGAAAGCGTGAGAGAAAAGTTACAGATAGACGAACAGACAAACAGACAGACCGACAGACCGGCAGACAGAAAATTTTTTCACTCAAATTTAAAATCTCGACGATTCATGGCATTTACAGGTTGACCATCCTAGAATGGCCGATGAGATTAGGATGCGCATTGGTCGAAACCCACCCACCCCTACGGAGCTCACTTGTTTATGTTCCTTGCTCGTGTAAACATCGGTGGTACCGTCTCGAGAGAAGTGGTTGTAGTGTATATCTTATATTTAATGCACAGGTACCTATTATAAGTATCTACTTATACATATTGTTACGTATACTGTCACTAGCAGTATTTATAAGAAAATATCATGGTATTTGAAAGCAAAGTAAAACATAAATCGTTGTCAAAGTCGAAAAATTATAAGTTTTGTTTTAAAATGTATGGAGCAGGAATCTACAGCTGGAGCTCCTATTATACCATTTTGAAAAGTATGTGTACAAATCTATTATCAGTGTGTTATATGTATAGAAAAATATATTTTATTTTAATTGCATAAAATATTGTATTATAAATAGTGTGTATAGACAGAGAGTATAAAAAGGGACATTTTTTGTAACCACGGCTGGCCGCCGGGTATCACGTGTTGAAGTGTCATCATCAGAATCATTATATTACCGTCTACTAACAATATAATTTAATATTGTTTACTGTATTACTTCGGAAGTTGGATAGAGCAGAGGTAAATAAAATATGTATTGTAAGCATTTATCTCAAACTTTATAATTGTAATCTCATTACATTCAATCTAGTCTGTATTTAGTTTGTTTGCTATATCGTATTTTTTACTTGAATCTGAAACAATTAAATATTATAATTTACAAATATTTCAACTATAAAAACAAAGGACTGTTGTTCCATCGAAAATACCAATTGACCTGTTACATACTGGGATTCTCGATGAATAGAGAGCACCTTTTACTGAAACTTCTTCCCCGACTATACTGCGTTCATAGTTAAGAAACTTGTCTCTATCCAACAGCGACGATATTTCTTCTCTCTCTGCGCGGCTATTGGCCATCCTACAATGGTTTACTTGTACTGGAAGTAAAACAAATTCATTACTCTGCACTAATTCCTTGACCCCATTATGTTTGTAAGCCATAGATGTTTCTCCACAAGGTTTACAGCTCATCACCATCTCCATTTATAATCTATGGTTCTTTAGGAAGAGATTGGTACCAATTCCATACCTGTATTATCAAAGATCTGACGGGACAAGTTTTTAGAACACTTGGTTACATACGTCCCCCAACGTAGCGTTCTTGGACCACTGCTATTCCTAATCTACACAGCAGACATGCCTGAAACGGCCAACACCACAATTGCATCTTTCGCTGATGATGTAGCACTTTTATCCATAAGCGATAATCCAGCAACGGCTTCAGAGAACCTTCAACACCATCTGGATTTACTTTGCAATTGGTACAATAAATGGAAAACTAAGGTGAATCAATCTAAGTCCGTACAAATCACATTCACTACTCGGCACAATATCTGTCCCCCGGTAACAATGAATAACGAGCCCATACCAGTCAAAACAGAAACCAAATACCTTGGTCTGCACCTCGACCAACGCCTCACTTAGAACTCGCATATTCAGGCTAAGCGAAGACAACTAGACATCAAACATCGCCAAATGTACTGGCTTATCGGTAAAAGATCTAAACTCTCACTATCAAACAAAGTCCTAGTATACAAAGTGATGTTAAAACCTATATGACATATGGATTCCAATTGTGGGGATGTGCCAAGCCAACGAAATTAAACATCATACAACGGTTCCAATCAAAAACCCTCAGGGCCATAGTTGGAGCTCCATGGTATGTCAGCAATCAGACAATACACAAAGATCTCGGAATACCCTCCATCAAGGACGAAGTCAAGAGGTTTGCTGTATTATACAGTAACCGGATAACTACTAGTGAAAACACATTAATTGAACAACTGTATAACAACGGCCCAGACAACCGGAGACTACGAAAAACATGGCCCCGAGACCTACTACAACCATAACAATAATTAACGAGGAGAAACTACGATGGCAGTTTCCCTTTCAAGCCAGACTCATCCATCGAATTTACTTAATACTCTGAATATAGAAGTAGATTGTAAACATGCATAATTTGTCAATAAAAAAAAATATTACTAGGGAAGCCGAAAAGGCGGATTCACGAAGATTAAATTTTAAAGATATGAATATTTCCTTTTAACAAGTATTTATTTATTGGTTTGAATTAGTATTCCCTGTAAAAAATCCATTTTTATTACAGGGATTTTAGAAGATCAGTACGGAATTTATCACTATCAGATTTTAAACGCCCCGTCATTCGATTTATGATGGATATGTGAATCGTGCTTATACAAGTTAGTAAAGTATCAATGGACAGCTAAATATTTTACAACAGATATTCAGCCCTATAATACATCACCCTCATCTGTGCCATTTAATTTTAAATTAGATATTAATTTTGCATAAAATAAACAAGGATTGAGATTTAAAAGATTACTGCAGTATAATGAATCAATTCATCAATTTAAAAATTTAGAAATTTCAACAAGTGCAGTACAATTACTAATTAATCATTAAAAATGAAAAATTACCGAACCCAGTTATAATGAATGGATATGAATGATTTTTTTTGCATTGGGTTTCTAATAGTGAGTACAACAAAGTTTACTCGTTAAAAATTGGGGGTGGTTCTCACCCCCTCTAGAGCAAAAAAGTAAGAGTAACCACCGAATATGATATAGGTAGAATCATATTGTAAGACAAAGAGGAGATTATAATTTTTCATGATAATTTATATTCTTCAAGTTATAACGATTTGATTATTTACGATTTTATCTTTAAAAAATAGATGCTTTGGGACTGTTTTTTGTAAATATCTCAAAAGTCTTACTTTTATGGGAAAAGTGGTATGGTACAAAAATAAGATAATGCAATTACAAGTAGTTTGTGCTTTGTTTATTTCTGTATCGATGTATAGTTCTAAAAATAGATAGTTTAGAAATGGTGCTCGAGCGTTTATCATTTGAGATATAGTGTCGAGTATAATGTTTAAATCTCAAATATCGGTATGATGTTAAAAATACATATAACAGAAATTAAGGGGCTTGAAGTACTCTCTGATATTATTTTTTCTGTCCGCACGGCTTGAAAAAAACCGCTGCCTAAGGAATCACTACTTCCACATCCAGATTCTTCATCCAAGTCACTTTAAAGGAAATATCTTGACTATATTTGCACTCTAGTATGTGGAAATTATTATTATTATTTTCCACTATTCGCAATCTACCACCTCCCACCCCTTCAATAGAGTCATCTCAATCGGATGTCACTACAATACATACGTGTACTAACTTTCAAGTGAATATGTCAATTTGATGTTATCAATCCCATTAATAATGAAGCGGAGGTGGTGGAGTTTGAAAAATATTAGAAAGAAATCTGAGGCCTTGGTTTCTAGTATATACACCGAATCCCAAATTTCTGCACTCTTAGTTTCAGATATAGCTATAATACATAAATGTACCAAATTTCGAGTGAAAATTTAAATTTAATTTTATAAACTCTTAATAAGGGAGTGGGGGTGGTGGGGAGATGGAAAATACTAATAAAAAAACCTGAGACCTTCGCTACTAGTATATACACCAAATTCCAAATTTCTGTACTTTTACCAGCTTGCTTTACTTATTTTCCTCTATATACCCCTATTTAACCCCCAACCCTTCAATGGAATCATCTCAAAATATAATCTAGTTCCAGATGTCGTTATAATTCATACGTGTACTAAATTTCAAATGAATATCTCAATTTTATTTTATCAACCCTTTTAATAATGAAGTAGGGGTGGGTGGTGGGGGTTGAAAAATATTATAAATATTCTGAGACCTTGGCTTCTAGTACATACACCGAACTTCAAGTTTCTGTAGTCTTACCAGCGTGCTTTACTTATTTTCCCCTATTTAACCCCCAACCCTTCAACGGAATCATCTCAAAATATAATTTAGTTCCAGATGTCGTTATAATACATATGCGTACTAAATTTCAAATGAATATCTCAATTTTAATTTATCAACCCTTTTCATATTGGAGTAGGGGTGGTGGGGAGCTGAAATATATTATTAAAAAATGTGAGGCCTTGGCTTCTAGTACATACACCGAATTTCAAGTTTCGGTACTCATACCAGCTTGTTTTACTTATTTCCCCTTATTTACCCCTAAATAACCCCCAACCCTTCAACGGAATCATCTCAAAATACAATCTAGTTCCAGATGTCGTTTTAATTCATACGTGTACCAAATTTTAAATGAATATCTCAATTTTATTTTATCAACCCTTTTAATAATGAAGTAGGTGGGGGTTGAAAAATATTATAAATAATCTGAGACCTTGGCTTCTAGTACATACACCGAATTTCAAGTTTCTGTAGTCTTACCAGCTTGCTCTACTTATTTTCCCCTATTTACCCCTATTTAACCCCAACCCTTCAACGGAATCATCTCAAAATATAATCTAGTTCCAGATGTCGTTATAATACATACGTGTACCAAATTTCAAATGAATATCTCAATTTTAATTTATCAACCCTTTGCATATTGGAGGGGGTTGAAAAATATTATAAAACAATCTGACGCTTTGGCTTCCAGTACATACACCGAATTTCATGTTTCTGTACGCTTACCAACTTGTTTTACTTATATTCCCCTATTTACCCCAAATTAACCCCCAACCCTTCAACGGAATCATCTCAAAATATAATCTAATTCCAGACGTCGTTATAATACATACGTGTATGAAATTTCAAATGAATATCTCAACTTTATTTTATCAACCCCATTAATGGGGTAGGGGTGGTGGGGGGTTGAAAAATATTATAAGAAAATCTGAGTCCTTCACTTCTAGTACATACACCGAATTTCAAGTTTCTGTACTCTTACAAGCTTGCTTTACTTATTTTCCCATATTTACCCCTATTTAACCCCCAACCCTTCACCGGATATCCTCAAAAAAACAATCCAGTTCCAGATCTCGTTATAATATATACGTGTACAAAATTTCAAGTCAATATCTTAAACCGTTCCGGAGAAAACGTGCGGACAAAAAAAAGTTACAGACAGACAGACCGACAGACCGACAGACAGAAAATTTTTTTTCGCTCAAATTTAAAATCTCGACGTTTCATGACATTGTAAACCTATTTCACGAATAAAAATTTTTGAAAATTTTTTTGCGATTACTATACTTCCAATCCACTACGTGGATGTGGAAGTAATAACGATGTTGTGTGCAAAACAAGGAGTGCTTTGTAATTTTTTTAAATAAAGAATTGAGGATATTCTTGCTATCATTGGCCATAGAATAGCAATTCAAAAAATATGTACTAGTTTTTATTAATATATAGTATTGCCAACATGCTCTAATTTTGAGAGCTTCAATTTCTCAAAGGTTTTGAGAGAAGAAATATGAGATTTAAATGTATTTTTTTGCCACTAGAAGTTCAAGCCCCACATTTGTACTCTCATATTTTCGAAACTATTAATTCTACAAATATTTTTAAAAACCAATTTGTATTTCGCTTCTTAAGCTTTGTTTTATATATATGGCCAATGGCAGCAGGAGAATCCTAAATTTTTTCTTAAAAAAATTACAAAGCACTCACTTTCTTGCACATAACATTGTTATCTTTCAAGCTGTCCGGATGGAAAAAAAATTCTATAAAGGGTACTTCAAGCCCGTTAATTTCTGTATATTTAACATCATACTGATTGTAATGAAACGTATTCTTTATAGGATTTTGCAAACAGCAGAAAAAACTATTTATGAGAACTAAAAAGAAAAACTATAATATGTAAAAATGAATGAAATATTTGCATTCAGAATGAAATTCATGAAAATGTAATCCATTAGAATGAAAAATTTTTAAGACAAGGTAGGTAAATAAATTCCGTTTAGGCCTTTGTTCTCATTTTTAACTTAATGTTCATAACCGTAGGGGGTTATGTAGATACCAATTTAATCTGCATAGTCGTGGGGGATTATGTGGGTATACTAGTGTTAGAATGAGAATTGTCAAATAAAAGAGACAAATTAATTTCAGGATTTTGATTGCTAGCATAACCAGAATTCAGGTTATCGAAAGGATGCAAATATTTCATTAATACTTTTTACATATCGTTTTGTTTTCTTAGTTTTCATAGATAGTTTCTCCTGCTGTTTGCAAAATCCTGTAAAAAATACGTTTCATTACAATTACAAGCAAACAAATAATAATTCACTTTTAAACATGCATAGAGTATATAGGCTCCAATAAACCGCTGCCTAAGGAATCACTACTTCCACATCCAGATTTTTCATCCAAGTCACTTTAAACATCTTGACTATATTTGCACTCTAGTATGTGAAAATTATTAGTCATTGAAAAATATTAGAAAGAAATCTGAAGCCTTGGTTTGTAGTATATACACCAAATGCCAAGTTTTTGTACTCTTACCAGCTTGCTTTACCAATTTTCCCCTATTTACCACTACTTACCCCTACCCCACTCCTTCAATGGAATCATATCAAAATATAATGAAGTTTCAGATGTCGTTATAGTACATATGTGTACCAAATTGTTGATAAATATTATAAAAAATATGAGACCTTAGTTTCTAGTACATACATCGAATTTCAAGTTTCTGTAGTCTTACCAACTTGCTTCACTTATTTTCCCCTATTTACCTCTATTTAACCCCAACCCTTCAGCGGAATAATCCCAAAATGTAATCTGGTTCCTAATATCATTATAATATATACATATACCAAATTGTGAATCTTAATTTTATTTTATCAACCCTTTTAATAATGGAGTGGGAGGGTGGTGGGGGGATGGAAAATATTATAAAAACGTTTGAGGCTTTTCTTCTAGTACATACACCAAATTTTAGGTTTCTGTACTTTTACCAGCCTGCTTTACTTATTTCCCCCTATTTACCCCCCAACCTTTCACCGGATATGTTCAGAAAACAGTCCAGTTCCAGATCTCGTTATAATATATACGTGTACAAAATTTTAAGTCAATATCTTAAACCCTTCCGGAGAAAACGTGCGGACAAAAAAGTTACAGACTGACAGGCCGACAGACCTTAAGAAAATAAATAATGGAAAAAAATGTGATTGACGAAAATAATATTTGGCATGCAGGTAACGCAAGAGGCTTGTTCGGCATTTTTATTTTATTTACGCAAGTGTGGATGGAATGTTCGTGTTCGTGCACAAATATTTGATTTTTGATCCGAACATGAACATCTTCCCGCTGCTAGTCGGCAAACAGACGCAGATCAAAGGGAACGAATATTCACTGCATTGAAATATTGCCGTATACATATAATCGATAACAACGATGTTATGTGTGGACAGTGTGTTCGACAAATACTCATAAACGAATATGTCAAACAAATATTCGTAAAAGTACGCGTATATTCGTGGACGCATGTGTGGAGCCGGTGTAATTATAGGTGTATTCGGAGTATTATTTGTGTTATATACGTACTTCTTGTTTGATTCAGTGAGTATAAAGAAAAATAATGTTAAGTATTGTATAGTTTCAGAATGCACAAATATAAGTAGAAATGCGCCAAAAATTATTTATTTGCTCATCATCCGACCAAAAGCTAAGAAGAGCATGGCAATGTGGCTTTTCGAGGGGTCAATCGTCGACCTTCCCCTTTCCGTAGAGACATAGAACGAGCTTCCACTCGAAGTTTTTATTTAGTTACGTGCGCCTGAAAATTCCATGTTTCTCAACCTTTCAGGTTAAATTTGAAAGGTCTCTTGCTTGCGTCGAGCAGAATTTTCCATTTAGCCCATTCAACTTGCTATGAGGATAAAACTCCAATACTCTTCTTTCCATAGAGATGTCGTGAGCCCTTACACTCCAAGTATTTATTTAGTTATTAATGTTTAAATCACGGACGGTTTTCCATTTCTACGAAAATAGCAATTTTCCTTTCCCACAGGTCTAGCAGAAATTAAGATTTCCACTGCGAAATTTCGATGTCGATAAAGCGCCAATCTTCCTCTTTCCATAGACACCTAAGGCGATTTTCAACTCCGCGTATTTACTACTGAACGACTGTTAGTGATCGCCGTGTCTCGGTAGATCTCCGAGTTCGAAGATACGTATAGTGATGTCACAAACATGCGCACTGTTTTTGCAACTGTTACTAATTTCAACCCCTCAACCTTACATCTCGAGGACGGAAAAAGTTAATATTATGAAATTTCAAGTGCATAATAAGAATATCGAGTACTATATAAAAACGTATAAAAACCATACAAAATGAATATCATGAAATAAGCCTATTGTCAAAAAAGCAACCTGTTATACTTTCAGTGACAAATACATAGGGTGGACGCCTTAAAAAATAATTAACAGCGTGACCGTCCTAAGAAGCAATTAAACTATGGTGGAAACTTGTAAAAATATTTACAAAAGAATGTTCATATTTGGCACCTTTTATTTATCATTTATTTTTGCTGTTGAATAACCACCCTGTATATTTTTTAACTAAAGGTGTGTCAGATTCTCTTATTATTAATGGTAACAACTACATTATGAATATTATTCTCTTCTGTTATTTCTTAATAGTTTGTTTAGTATGTTTAGTTACCGCTCTGGATATTTTCGTTGAGTGTATATCAGGTTTTCCTTCTTCTGGCTATAGGGACAACTACGTTTCGAATAATATTCTCCCCATTTCTTAGTTAAATATTCTTTAGGATGATCGCCTTGTATATGTTTTTATTAAAAATAAAGCAAATTTCTTCGGCGACAGTTCTTGTAACTACATGCCAAATGTTATTGTGCTTCGTTATGTTTTTTCATTAATTACTTTTCCAGAGTGTTCGCTTTGTATGTTTTTTACTAAAAGTTCAGTAGGCTTTTTCTTAAGAAATGTCAAGAAATAAACATGCTAATGTAAAAAAATACACTATTAGGTACTTTAGAATCCAATAGTTTTTATATTGGATTCTTAAATTAAGAAATATATGGTGCCTTTTTTATGCATTTTTCACATTGACATCATAAATACTTTTAGTGATCATCTTAAACCTTAAAAGAACATTCATGAATACGGCACTATATTGAAAACATATTTGATTTCATTTAAAGGAAATATTTACCTATATCTACTAAAAAGCTTATTGTACCATCGTAAGCAAATAAATCTAAACATTGTAGTCCTACAGACAATTTCAAAACTAGACTAACCTCTAACAAATTGTATTACTTGTTAAAATATTTGAAATTTCAACCTCAAAGCCCAGATACTGACATTAACTACGATAAAAAAATAGGTACTTTGAGTGGGTGAATGTACCATGGCCTACGTAGATGAAATAATAGGTATAGTTCACTCCACATTTACAAGGCACATAAGTAACTAAACTAAAATAAGGGGACACCAGGCATGCATTATTTCTCTACACTTGAATAAATAATGAATATAATGTATTACTTAATAGATAAAACATCATTACTTTTATGTAAAGTATATTCTGGCATGATTAAAATATGAAATAAATACAAAAACGTCCTTTTTAATTAAGATTTCTAACTCTTGTGAAATAATTACCCAAATCATCCCTAACTAGAGCGTCAACCCCAGGGAACAGATAAACAGAGCCGTACTTTGAACGTATCTGCCAATGTTGCGAAAGGAGCAGCGCGTCCACCAATGCGTAAGATATTCCTATCTTAACGCGAAACAGAGTGAGATTTTTCAATTTACCAGAAACGTTATTAAGTTTCTGCTGAAAACACGATTGTTAAAATTCCGCAAAAATTAGAAGAACGACTCTGTAGTACTCCGGTTAGTAGTAATTGTGACGAATTTGATATTTTGACGACAGGTTCTTATGGTTTTTTCTATGTGCACTAAACAAATGGAGACAAGTATATCATAATATTTAAAAGACCCACCGTCACAGGACTTGAACAATCCCTCTTCAACGGAAAATGAAAGGAAAGTGTGATATGTCGTTGAAACCAGAAAAATATCTACTTTCGAAATGTATAATATAAATGTATACCGTAGTGGAAAATAAGAAAGTTTATGTGACAAAAGAGCACTAAACGTCTTCGGATTTGCTCCAAAACATTTAGGGCCCATCTACAGTACTAATGTTACCCTTGTACCAAGTTTCATCAAAATGAATCGGCTAGTTTCGGCGTTATCGTGTCCCTATACATACACGCATGACACATATACACAGGCATCTTTAAAACATCACTTTCTCGTGTTCCTGGTAACTCAAAACGTAAAGATCTAGTTTTATCTCAATAGTTTTTTTATCAGTTGCAGTAATCTCTCTGTTTTTATGGGTGGGGAGGTTAATAAAGTGATTGAATAAAATACATGTTCCAATTTTTACTGTTCTTTTCATCCCAACAAGAGTGATTCTTCAGCTCGCAGGTATTAGATTTTGGAATTTGCAAATAAATACAAATTGTTACGATAGATTTTATATTGTCTAGACTAGACGACCCTTTGTTCCAGTAATGGTTTGGGTATACGCGTTTTACGATGGAAGTATTTTAAATGTTGAGTAATTAATTTTGTGTATGAGAAGCTTTTTCATATTTTGCGTTTGTTGGTAAAACTGAGAGTAAAAATGAAATAAACGATACAGTTTATCACAGAATTTGAACGAAAAATGATGGGAAAACAGATTAAAATAGGAATTACTCGCCACAAACTTTGCGATGATTGACACAAATAATTGTATTTCTTGAAAACTTGATACATCAGTTACCAATGATTCAAATATTTTAATTACAGGTTCAAAATTTCTCGTCACAAGCGAAAACTTCTTATGGACACCAGACTTTAATTTACGAGGTAACTTAAAGTCTGTTTGGAACTGAAAAAGAGTAATAAAAGCTCATTATAAATGCAAATCCTATAAAACATATGCAGGTTTCTTAGGGCGTGTTGTATAAAAATCACATTACCGATGGGTTAACTAACCAGAGAAATTTAACTGACTCACAGCCATATTCCCCATTTTCTACTTAACAGTTTGGCAACAAACTGAGAGATAAAGATTAACAGCCTGACAAAGAATACCCTATTCACCGTCATATTTCACACCACTGATAATAAACAGGCAGTTAAATGAAAGTTGCCAGAAATATGTTGGTAGTTTTTTGTTGTAGCTAATGTCATCATTATTATGTAACCTAAAAAAGCTGTCACAATTCTCTCTTCTCGCTTGCAATGCTCGGAAATATTTATCTATGGTCGTAAATAAACAAATAATGTGTACCCAGATTATTAAACATTTTAAATAGCAAGTATTGATTTTTAGGGCCAGCGATCTATAAGACAATTTATATTTCATTTTTATTATAGAAATTCGATAGAGATGGGGAAAAAAATAGACGATCTCCAAATTTTACTGACCGTGAAAAAGAACTAACGACCTCGAACAAATATTAATATATTACTATATTAATTCTTTCCATTTTTATTTAAAAAAATAATTATAATAATGTGATACAAACAAGGATTATTTGACAGTTGACGTTTCGATATCAGTCTGTTAGGGTTTAACAGCTCGAATTTCTCCTGTTAACTTATCAGAGGATTTAACTGATTGTTAAGTCCTAATCATCTATGGTGAATACTGAATAGTAACTTTATCAGACTGTTGGAGACTTAACTCCCTGATACTAATTTATCAGACAATGATGAATACGGCCGTTAACTGATTTACAGCCATATTCACCATTTTTAACTTAACAGTTTGGTGACAAACAGAGAAATAAAGATTAACAGCCTGACAAAGAAATACCCTATTCACCATCACATTTCAGACCGCTGATAGTAAACAGGCAGTTAAATGAAAGTTACCAGAAATATGTTGGTAGTTTTTTGTTGTAGCTAATGTCACCATTATTATGTAACCTAAAAAAGCTGTAATAATTCTTTCTTCTCGCTCGCAGTGCTAGGAAATATTTATCTATGGTCGTAAATAAATACATAATGTGTGTACTCTTGTATCTAGATTATTAAACATTTTAAATAGTAAGTAATAATTTTTAGGACCAGCGATCTATGAGACAATTTATGTTTAATTTTTAATATAGAAATTCAATACAGATGGAAAAAGAAAAAAACAGACGATCTACAAATTTTACTGATCGTGAAAAACAACTAATAACCTCCCTTGCTCAAAAATATTAACATATTACTGTATTAATTCTTTCCATTTTTATTAAAAAAACCATTTTGATGACGTATACAAGGATTATTTGACAGTTGACGTTTCGATATCAGTCTGTTAGGGTTTAACAGCTCGAATTTCTCCTGTTAACTTATCAGAGGATTTAACTGACTGTTAAGCCCTAATCGTCTATGGTGAATACCGAATAGTAACTTTATCAGACTGTTGGAGACTCAGCTCCCTGATACTAATTTAACAGACAATGGTGAATACGGCCGTTAATGATTTTAGCAACTTCTGACACTTGAAACTTTCTTGTTTCTGAGGTTACAATTATTCAACAGTTACCTGTCTTTAACCATCTAATTTTCGACAGTTAAGAAATTGAACCTTAACGCGGGCAGTTAATGCTAACCAATTGTACAACACGAATTTAATTAGCCACTCTGGTTAAGCTATAACTATGCTTTACACAACCCGCCAACTGGCAGCGAATGACACTAAACAATGTCGAATATCGAAAGAAACTTGAGAAAGCCAGGCCCACATGTAGTTGTAGAACTAATGATGATGAAATAACAACTCTTAGTAACTCAGAAAAGGTAATCGAAATAAATAAATACTATTGAGAATATTACAAATAACAAAGCCACAAAAAAAAATTCTGGCCTGGGGATCTGGCCATGTTTACTATATCGGGTGAGTCACGAATTGCGCTCGCCCCGATATTTCCTAAAATATTTGGAATAGGAAATTGAAATTTGGAGGCCTTATTACACGACTAAAATGCCATCTTTTCAATAAAAAATCAAGTTTGGTGCACATCCGATTTGACCGGAAATGCCCACAAATTTCGATTTCTAAATGGAACACCCTATATATTTTTACATTTTTGGAATCTAGAGGAAATTTTGAATACAATACATCCATTTTGGTCACTTTTTGATAAACATTAAAAATTTTATTAAAAAATCTATTTCTGAATCCAGAGTGCTGTGGTGCCCAAAATATATTTTAGTTTGTGTGCTACGTTACTATAAAAAGACCAATACTTATGATTGCATTACTTAATTCTCTAGAGGCGTTTAAAATTTTTAAATGTGATTTTTACCCACTAACTCGGTTTTTTTAAATGGGAATTTAATCGTTCACCAACATTTTTAAATACCTCATTTTGATACGAATCTAATGATAGCAAAATTTTGAAAATCCGCCTAGAATATTTGAGATTTCAGCCAAAATACAATGCAACCAAGCTTTTAGAAACATGCGGCTAATAGATAATAGATTAGTGGGCTTTGGAAACTAAAATGGCACATTTCTGTGTAAATCTGGTAACCTAATAACATTGGAAAAATCATGGTAGCCATTGAATGTAATAAAACAATATCAGCTGTCAGACAGACTCGTGTAGTTGTAGGCAATCTTGAGCTATCAAACATTTAATAATTGTGAGCGCAAAGAATGTTACAATTAAGTTTAGCATAGGTATGTGGAGGTACACACAATTACATCCATAAGGACATTTGCAATATAATGCGACATCAGTTCGGTTTTCAGAGTTTTATTTAAATGAACATAAATATCGGGCCTATAAATAAATAAAAATCAATTCCGTTTGAACAATTAAACTTAAACTAGGTAACAGTAGGTATCTTTAAAATAATTAATATAATTAAACCATAAATTGACATTTATAGATATTGTTCAAAATGTCCGCCATTTTTTTCTATACACAATTCGGCTCTACGTACAGTTGCTTGAATGGCTCTACGCAATTCAGCCGGCGTTATTTCATTAAGAGCCCGTACAAGTTTATTTTGCAGCTCTTCACGGGTATTTGAAGAAGTTTTATAAACTTTATTTTTGAGAGTGTCCCATACATAATAGTCGAGGGGTGTTAAGTCAGGTGACCTAGGAGGCCACCTAATATGACCTTGATTTGCGATAAGGCGTTCACCATGCAAGTTGTTTAAATATTCCATCACTCTTCTGGAATTATGTGGGGGAGCACTATCTTGTTGGAAAAACAGATTTTGTAAATAGGCAAGAGGAAGTAAGTCAAGAAATTCTGCCGTCTGGTTTTGTAAAAAGAATAAATATCGTTCGCCAGTAAGTGTTCCATCAAAAAATATGGGTCCAATTATTCGATCTCCAAGTACTCCAAGCCAACAGTTAAACCCAAATCTTTCCTGAATATTCCCCCGCCCTACCAAACTCGGATTTTCTTGAGCCCAGTACCTAGTATTATTTCTGTTAAACATACCTTGGTTCGTAAATCTACTTTCATCAGAATAAAAAATATGAAAAGGAAAACCTGGGTTTTGTTCTACTGCATTTAAGAACCAGTTGCAATATACTAGCCTCCTGTCGTTATCATCTCCATAAAGATGTTGGTGTATTTGGTATTTATAAGACCGAAACTTATGTTTCTTTAAAATTCTGCAAACCGAAAACTGACTAATGTCGCATTCCATTGACAATTCCCTTGTTGATGTTGTTGGGTGTACCATCACAAATCTTAATACATCAATTTCTTTGTCCTCACTTACAATAAATGTTTGATGGTCATCTTGTTGATTGGGTTCGTTTCTTAATTCTTGTTCTACTCTGGCAAACAAGTGTCTGCTTGAATGACGTCTGTTGGGATATCGTTGCTGATACAGTTCTGCAGCTGCAGTTGAATTTTTGAGACGCTCTCCATATATCAGTAACATATCGACCTTTTCATTTCTACTAAAATTATTCATTTTCTTTAATTTTTACTCAAAGAGATTTTCGCAACGCTTTATTTTGTATCTGTCTGACAGCTGATATTGTTTTATTACATTCAATGGCTACTATGATTTTTCCAATGTTATTATGTTACCAGATTTACACAGAAATGTGCCATTTTAGTTTCCAAAGCCCACTAATCTGTTATCTATTAGCCGCATGTTTCTAAAAGCTTGGTTGCATTGTATTTTGGCTGAAATCTCAAATATTTCTGAGCGGATTTTCAAAATTTTGGTATCATTAGATTCGTATGAAAATGAGGTATTTAAAAATGTTGGTGAACGATTAAATTCCCATTTAAAAAAAACGAGTTAGTGGGTAAAAATCACATTTAAAAATTTCATATTGCTCTTTTTATTTTTATAGTAACGTAGCACACAAACTAAAATATATTTTGGGCACCACAGCACTCTGGATTCAGAAATAGATTTTTTAATAACATTTTTAATGTTTATCAAAAAGTGACCAAAATTGATATATTGTATTCAGAATTTCCTCTAGATTCCAAAAATGTAAAAATATATAGGGTGTTCCATTTTAAAAATCGAAAGTTGTGGGCATTTCCGGTCAAACCGGATGTGCACCAAACTTAATTTTTTATTGGAAAGATGGCATTTTAGTTGTGTAATGAGGTCTCCAAATTTCAATTTTCTATTCCAAATATTTTAGGAAATATCGGGGCGAGCGCAATTCGTGACTCACCCGGTATGTTATTGAGGTCGCTGATTCCAAATCCGAGGTTTAACTCCATCACATCACATCACATCACATCAGGATTTTACCATAACCTCAAAAAACCCATAATTTAAGCGATTACGAGATCTCTTCACATAAGTCGCTGTAACTTTTACTAGCCAAAAATGACCCCTTTTTTGTATTAGGTCGATTGCAAATTAAATTTCTAATTCGACGATGTGTGGCACGATATTTCTCGGAAGCGCTTTAAGTGAGATATCGGCCGCCGATAGTGAGAGGTCAGAGGATTTCGCTTCTAGAGCGACACGGCCCAGCTTCGAGGGCCATTTCTGCCAAACCAAAGTTAGCAAAAATCTGAAAAAACCAGAGGTATGTAGAAGAATCTAAAAAATCGTCTGGCGTAAGTATGAGGTCGATGCGTGCCTTTCTACATGCCTGTGAATTTTTTCAGATTTTTGCCGACACTTACATTTTTTTGCAAAATTTCTAAGGTAAAGCATCTTCAGAGGTATGTAGGAAGGCGAGAGAAATCGAGTAGAGTAAACCGCAGCTCTGTCCCTCGTTTCTTTGAGATATAGTCTCGGGACGCAGTAAAAAAATTCGATTTTCACCTTCCGATGACTTTGAGCGGCCATATCTCCAAAACCAAGGCACACATCGACCTCATATTAACGCCAAAGGATTTTTTACATCTTTTTATGTACCTCTGAATTTTTTCAGATTTTCGCTAATTTTGCTTTGGCAGAAATGGCCCTCGAAGTTGGGCCGTATCGCTCGAGAAGCGAAATCCTCGTACCTCTCACTTTGGCGGCCGTTATCTCACTTAAAAAGCACAGGAAGAATATTGTGCCCTACATCATCGGATTGGAAACTTAATTTGCAATAGATTCAGTATAAAAAAGAAGGGGTCGTTTTTGTGTAGAAAAAGTTATAGCGATTTATGTGAAGAGATGTCGAAATCGCTTAAATTTTCGGTTTATTGAGGTTATGGCAAAATCCTGATGTGTTGGAGTTAAGCAGACCTCGGATTCGGATTCAGCGACCCCAAAAACATATAGTGACCATGGTCAGATCTCCAAGCCAAATTTTTTTTTGTGGCTGTGTAATCTTTCTTATTTTTAGTGTAAAGTCTTTAAAATTTGTAGTGCATTTTTCATTGAGTTATATATAGAAAACATAATGTAATATTTCCTTCTTTAAAATCATATGTAAATCGACATTTGAAACGAAGAACTGTTATAATTTCATTCCAATTTAAATGAGAATACAATAAGCAGAGCATCAAAGTTAATTATTCAATTAATCCTGCTCGGTTATTTCCAGTTGATTTGCATTCATTCCTAAACCAAATATCAAAGAACACTACAGTTATTATGCAAGAGTGCATACACCGAATTTAAATGGTAATCCGAACCAATTGATTCTGCCTTAGACTACTTATTGTGCTCCTAGTTGCAGATACTTTATAATGTATTCTTAGACTATGTAAAACTGACTCTATAATATAATCTCGAGTTAAATTGCCGCATCTGAAATATGACGCAGTTATTTCTTTCTCGACCCAGTTTAGAAGAATCATATAAAACAGAAGTAGTACAGGTAATGAAGGCAAAATTTTGTAAAAAAATCGCAAAAATTAATAAAAGGATCATCTCCGGAATTTAAGTAGGTAATAACCTGTAGAATGGAATGATGCATTCTTTGCACTTTCAAGTTCCGGGAGAATTCAAAAAAATTTGGAAAAACTTTTTGATTTTCGGTTTCTTTGCTCTAGCGGCTAAAATAATGAAAATACAGAAAAAAGTTTCGAAAACAATTGTAGCTCGTCTCCTTCTCTACAAAAAAGGTCTTTACACATTTTTGTCTTACTTAAGCCGTTTAGGAGATAAATTCAGTTTTCCACTTATAGTTTTGAGCCGCTCCGAAATGCGCGAAAAAGGAGAATTCTCTGGGAGTTTCGTACGACCCGACACATCGATCGATAATTCTTACTATTCAGAGCCACTGAAAAAATGAGAACAACATAAAATGTAGAGAAAAGTCTCAGCTTTAATGTGGAACTAATCACAAAATTCATGCCAATTTTTATCATAGAGAAAAAAGTGTTAGAAGATGGCTTAGTAAACTTTATACAGTTGATTTATTCATATCTTTAAGTTTTATGCATTCTGCATATTTCTTCCGTAACAATGGGTACTTTTTCACTACATGGATTCGATTCCACCGCACCTTTATCTATACTTCGTGAAAATTTTATTGAAGAATGTTAAGAAACAAATAAGTTGTATATGTTTTACTATATAATTGTGGATTTTATGAACGTGTATGAATAGTGTAGACAAATTCAAAAAGTACTGCACGCCTTTAGAAAACTCTAAAGTAATTCGAAAGAATATGTTTTATTGTACTTACAGTCCAAAAATTAAGACTGTGCTATTATTATTAATTAAGATATAGCGAATTAAACTAAAAAATTTGGAGGTGATTGATCGATGAGAAATATACCCTCTACTTTGATCGCAAGGCATATTTATCCAACAACAGCAATTGCAATAAAATGTTAATTGGATTAATAAATCATTATATAAGAATATATAAGCAAAATCAATTATCATTCTAAAGACTCCCGGCAAAGATATGAATAAATCTGTAGATCAACTGTACAACGTTTACTAAGCCTCTTTTGACAATTTTTCTTTATGGTAAATTTTTTTATGAATTTTGTGATTAGTTCTACCTTAAAGCTGAGACTGTTCTCTACATTTTATGTTATTTTCATATTTTTAGGGGCTGTGAATAGTAAGAATTATCGATCGATGAGCCCGGTCGTACGAAACTCCCGGAGAATTCTCATTTTTCGCGCATTTCGAAGCGGGTTAAAGCTATAAGTGGAAAACTCGATTTATCTTCTAAACGGCTTAAGTAAGACAAACATTTGTAAAGACCTTTTTTGTAGAGAAAGAGATGAGCTACAAATTTTGTTGAGAACTCTTTTCTCTATTTTCATTACTTTAGCCGTTAGAGCAAAAAAAACCGAAAATCAAAAAGTTTTTCTAAATTTTTTTGAATTTTCCCGGAACTTGGAAGTGCAAAGAATGCATCATCTCATTCTCCAGGTTATTACCTACTTAAATACCAGAGATGATCCTTTTATTAATTTTTGTTACCCTAAATGGCTAATTTGCCTGTACTAAAAGCGATTAGTTAAAACTTAAAATATTTTTAATTACCTGTTACTAATAATTTGAAAATTGAATATGCCACAAATAAATAGTTATAGATATAATTACGCATGTCGCATTTCTAGTTACAGGCTATTTGGAAGGGAATGGGACCTATGTTAAGTAAGGCTTCTTCAGATCAAATGGAAACGATAATCCAAGGACATAGGTATCTAAGTTCAAAAGTGTTTTTTTAAGAAAAATATATTTTTTACTGCCACAACCATGTAGAAGTGGAAGCGAGAGTAGAAGTATAGTAATCTTAGAATTCTTTTTGTCGAAGTAGGTTGAAACGCTGAAATTTTAAATTTGCGAAAACACACTTCTGTCTGTAACTTTTTTGTGCGAGCGTTTTTTCTGGAACGGTTTAAGCTATTAACTTGAAATTTGGTGCACGTATGTATTACAATGAAATCTGGAACTGGCTTTTATTTTGAGAAAATGCCAGCGAAGGGTTGGGGGCAAATAGTGGAAAATAAGTAAAGCAAGCTAAGAGTCCAGATTTGGTGTATATACTCAAAACTTATTTTCTTATAACATTTGCCACTTTATTATTAAAGGGGTTAATGAAGTAGAATTGATACATGCACTTGAAATTTGCTACACGTGTGTATTATAACGACATCTGGAGCTAGATTATATTTTGAGATGATTCCCTTGAAGGGTTGGGGTGAAATAGAGGTAAATAGAGGTAAATAAGTAAGGCAAGCTAGTAAGCTTTGGATTTGGTGTATATACTAGAAATAAAGATCTCTGCCACCCCCACTCTATTTTTTATTTTTATTTATTTTTTTACATACACTATCCAACAGGTCGAGGGACCCAATTACTGGATAGGACAAAAAGATTACAAAAAAAAGGAAAAGAGTAATGTACATTTATATTAACAAAGATATGCATACATGCACAAGGAGTTCGAGTAAGTAAAATATTAAAATAATTATAAGAATATTTGAAGAACACGAAGTACAATTCAATTGTTTCAATAATGAACAATGATGAGTTCATTATTATTATTAAAGATACATAATGTTAGACAGGCAACGTTGCAGTTGAAAATATCAACGCGATCGTGTATATTATTGTACGCAGTACACATACCTTGAAGCGGAGAAAATTACTTTATATTATTTCCACATCCACGTAGTGGATTCTAAGTATAGTAATCGTAAAATTAAAAATTAAATTTGAGCGAAAAAAAAATCTGTCTGTCTGTCGGTCGGTCTGTCTGTCTGTCTGTAACTTTTTTTGTCCGCACGATTTCTCTGGAACGGTTTAGGATCTGGACATGAAATTTTGCATACGTATATATTATAACGAGATCTGGAGCTGAATTGTTTTTTTTAGATATCCGGTTAAGGGTTGGGGGGTAAATAGGGGTAAATATGGGGAAATATGTAAAGCAAGCTGCTAAGAGTGCAGAAACTTGAAACTTGATGTATATACTACAAGCCAAGGTCTCAGATTTGTTTATAATATTTTTCAACCCCCCCTACCACCCCTAGTCCATTATTAAAGGGGTTGATAAAATAAAATTTAGATACTCATTCGAAATTTGGTACACGTATGTATTACAACGACATCTGGAACTAGATTATATTTTGAAATGTTTCCGTTGAAGGGTTGAGGGTTAAATAGTGGTAGATAGGGAAAAATAAGTAATGCAAGCTGGTAAGAGTATAGAAATTTGAGATTTTGTATATATACTTGAAGCGATGACCTCAGGTTATTTTATAACATTTTCTATCCCCCCACTTCCTTATTAAAAGAGTTGATGAAATTAAATTTAGATTTTCACTTGAAATTTGTTGCACGTATAACGATATATTAGATTATATTTTGACATGATTGCGTTGAAAGAGTGGGGGTAATTGGTGGTAAATTGGAAAAATAAGTAAAGCAAGCAACAGAGACGAGCAAGTACAGAAACTTGAAATTCGGTGTATGTCCTAGAAGCCAAGGTCTCAGATTTTTTAGTAATATTTTTCAACCCCCACCACCCTTAATTCATTATAAAAGGGGTTGATAAAATGAAATTGAGATATTCACTTGAAATTTGGGACACGTATGTATTATAACGACATCTGGAACTAGATTATATTTTGAGATGATTCCGTTGAAGGGTTGAGGGTTAAATAGGAGTAAATAGGGGGAAATAAGTAAATCAAGCTGGTAGGAATACGGAAATGTAGAATTTGCTGTATGTGTGTCAAGGCCTCAGATTTCTTTCAAATATTTTTCAAACACCACCATCTCCGCTCCGTTTTAATGGGTTTGATAACATAAAACTGAGATATTTACTTGAAAGTTAGTACACGTATGTATTGTAATAACATCTGATTGACATAATTCTATTGGACGTGGGTTGGACGTGGTAGATTGTGAATAGGGGAAAATATGTGGGTATACTAAAAACTTCATTTTTAACATATATGGTAGAAAAAAATGCCTCAAACTTTTCTATGACATCTGCTACAAATATTAAAATTCTATGATCAACAATTTCCACATACTAGAGTGCAAATCTAGTCTTGACTAGAGAAACATCTTGATGTTTCCTTTAAAGTAACTTGGATGAAAAATCTGGATGTGGAAGTAGTGATTCCTTAGACAACGGTTTTTTGCCTTGGCGTAATAAGTTTAAATAAATTTGTTTGGCGTGGAGTAATTCTGTGAGCATGAAAAGGCAGCATATTAAGTATATAAGTGCTCTAGGTGATATTATGTATCAATCTGTAAAGAAAAGTTAGGTAAGAGGCTTTACGGCGATCTTTCAACGATACTAATGAGAACCTGATAATAGTTTAGATTGGGGAGTACCAATACGCGGGTATGTTCCATCAATTTTAAATGAGGAATACTTCAAAAACCTACGTTGAATATTTACTTATCTATATGTACCTTATAATATGGAGACCAAATGATTGAAGCATATTCCAAATTAGATGTCACAATAGAAAAATATAGTAGTTTGAGACCTGAGGTGCTATTGAAGTAAAAAGTATTCCTAATAAGAAATCCAAGAGACTTATGGGACTTTTTGACATGATTAATATGATGGACAAATTACAGCTTTTCATCAAACACTACACCTAAATCAGTAAATGTTTCAAGTCTAGAGAGTACGTTATTTTCAAGTCTACAATCATATTTTATAATATTCTGTTTAGTTGTTATTGATAGACCATTACATTTTGATGAATTGAGGAATAATGTTTTTCTTATACACCAGTCAGTAGTGCCTACATTGTGTTGCAAAATCAAACAGTCGTGGATACATGATATCCTATAGAATAATTTCAGATCATCAGCATATAGAAGAGAGTTTAGGGCGATATCAATAACAATGTCGTTGATAAACATAATGAACAAAAGTGGACCTAGATTAGATCCCTGTGGGGCGCCTGATGCTGGTAAAACGTTTACAGATCTATGGCCCAATATAAGACATATTGGGTTCTATTGTTAAAGTAAAACGGAAAATCGTTAATAAGGTCATTTGAGAATCCGAAAACGGGTAATTTTTGCAAAATAATACTATGGTTTAGCCTGTCAAAAGCCTTAGAAAAATCTATATAGATTAAGTCAACTTGACTACCATCATCAATTGCATCAGATAAATACTGAGTTAAACAGAATACGTTGGTAAATGTAGATAGACCTTTAAAGGAGCCGGGTTGGAATTCATATATTTGATGGCAAAATATATGTTTGTACAATAATATTTAAAGGACTAGCAAACTTATTCAAAATTACAATGGGCTGGTAATTAGTTATCATTATTAAAGGGGTTAACAAAATAAAATTTTGATTTAGTGTGTAAGAGAGCAAGAGTTCTTAAAAAAATTTTTGGCATATGTCATGCTCACCGCCATTAAACGTTGGCCAGACGAAAAGGCATTGAAGTGGCATATCGTTTTATAGATTTTTGGGTCAGACGATTTCAAATATTATATTATTATAATTCTATGAGAGATTATTTCCACATACTGGAGTGCAAATATAATATCAAGATGCTTTCGTTTAAATAAACTTCGATGGGAAATCTGAATGTGGAAGTAGTTACTTCTTAGCTAGCGATTTTTTAAACTATGACGGTTTCCTCATTTTAATTTTTGTACATACATGAGTTTCTCAAGATTGATAAAGGGTTGTTAGCCATCTGATTCAAGTAAAGCATGATCCATCACAGTAATTCAGTTTTGATAGTTCTAATAAACTTTCACATTATTTCTTTTGAGGCTGACAGCTGAGTAAATAATGTCTACAGTGCAAACGTCTTAAAACGACATATGGAACTCTAATTAGGGAGTATATATTAGTGCCATAGTTAAGAAACTTTTTGTTCAGATTTTCAGCGTTCTTGAAGTAACTGTAGATAACTGTTTTTAGGAGTAACATTAAGGGAATACATAATTGTTTAAAATCTTTTTCACTGTGCGTCTAGGTATTTAAAGTAAGCATTTTTTTTTCAATTTAGAAAGCAATTTATTTTTCATAACATAAGGATATGTAAACCAATCCGCCTTAGGCTTTGCTCCCCTTCCAATTTTTGTAGATGCATAAGTTTTTGATGTTAAAGAATCAATTACACAATCTGTTGAAATGAATACTACATAAGGTGGTGAGGAGTTCCTGATAAATGAAAACATTTTGAGCATTTTTGAATGAACGCTGGTTTGACTATATATACAAACCAAACATATACCATATGGAAGATTTTCGTATAGGCTTCATTTTATATGGCGACATATGTCTAAGCTACCCGAGAAGTGAATAATCTGCATCTTTAGGTACCCTAGATCACATTTGCTTTTATTGTTTACTTACATTTGGGGATTAAAAAATTATAAAAAGGATTTCTATTTATTTAGAATAACATCTTGTGGCCATAAAAAAAAGGTATTAGTTTGCCCAAGTTATTCAAAGGTGGCCACCCCACGAATGACGTGGTTAGCGTCGCTGGTTTAATCTGACTAGCACAATAAAGATACGGAGAGCCAATAGGACAGTGAGTTCAAGGCTTGGGCGTCATGATTAACTAGTACAATCAAGGAAAAGAAAAGCTAGAGATAAACAGAAGGCACATATTACATATATACAATAGTACTATATTATAAAATATTATATTACACGCAATAAATGAGCTATCACAGCATCAGCGATACAAAGTACAAAGTACAAATATCAAACGTACAAAGTACAAATATCAAACAGACATATATACAAAGTACACTATACACTTACAACAAAGATAAGAGAATATAGCACCAATGATGCTAAATAGCAACATATCGGAAAGAAATACTTTATTACAACTAAGTTTGAACCTTTATGAAATTTAAACCGAAATATATTACAAAGGTATCTCGCAAACGATCAAACAAACAAAATATTTACGGCATTAGATATACTAAAATGCAGCACAAAATTTACA
This sequence comes from Stenurella melanura, assembly GCA_963583905.1. Classification (NCBI taxonomy): domain Eukaryota; kingdom Metazoa; phylum Arthropoda; class Insecta; order Coleoptera; family Cerambycidae; genus Stenurella; species Stenurella melanura. Next base: position 103,291,917 of record OY757312.1, read on the forward strand.
CCGTTAGCTATACTAAAATGACAACACAAAATATATTACAACGATAAAATAATAAAACTTCACCTACTAAAAGATATGCAATTTCGCTCAAACCTGATATTTATTTGAGCCTACCAGTATATGGCCTCCCCTCTGCGTAATGCCAAATACTTAAAAACAGGACACCCCAAGTTATATAACCGCAAAAAAATAACATATAACCACAAAAAGATAATACTAGAATGCAAGTCCTAGAAAATAAATACACATTGTACCACGCCCCGAACATTCGAATTCCTTTTAAATAAATAATCCACATAAGTGATATGATTTGGCAGATCAAATCCTTCAGATTACACGATGCATATTGTGTGCAGATAATTACCGATATGTCTAACCACTGAGACATATCCAAAACAAAAGTACATTGACAACGCGAATCTGTGAAACTGGTAAAATTCAAATAATATGTTATCAAATAACTACAATTACGTTAATCCCTTTTACATCTAATAATCAAAAGTACTTATCTTTTGTTCTAATGTCTTGATGAGAGAAATTCCTATATACACTCCTGTCCTTCGATGATAACAGATTTTAACCGTTGTGTAATTAGATGGTTGAGAACTTCCATTTTGCTCTTCTAGCGCGACGTCACGTGTGGTACCATTCCATTTTGGGAGGTTATGAAATCGTAGAGAACGTGCTCGTACATAAATAATTGGTCGCCGAGGCAAAATTAAGGAAATTTCTTTGCCCAGGTTTTCTTTTACCAAAAATCTTAAATATGTGTTGTGGCGAAAGGTTTCGTGAAAAAGACAAACGCAGTATTTTTATCCAGAAAGTTATTCTCAAGAAAGGTATGCAAAAACGTAGTATCAAAATTGAACGTATATATAGTCTTGCTTAAAGTAAAAGTGTAACGTAGAGATACTTCGACGTTAAATGGAAATTTATTATTTTAAAGAAAACCTAAAACAATATTTTTAAGCGTTAGATGGTATTTAACGATCTATAATTATTTAAAACTATTACTTTATGCGTCTATAAGGTTTCTCCATCTTAATATCCCCCCTTCGAGGTTTAACAAAATTTCAGTTACATCCATTTCGATGGAGAACTCGAATGAAAAAGAAAGAAATTAACCCTGCGCGGCGCATCCTTAAATATTAGTTTGATTTATTTACTTACTTTAATTTGAATATTATCGAGCGTGCGCCATCTATTATCCTGAGGCGCAAGCATAAGCCTCATCTTCTTATCAAAAAAATTTCCCATTCGTTTTTTTTGCATATCCGCGTTCTGGACATGCCCGTGAATAAGGATCAACAGTTTGCCGGACGAAAATAGGTTCCCAATTTGTATTAACTAATTTTTTTTATACAAACTGCAAAAATCGCTTTTTTTGACCAGAACTTGTCATGTTTTCGTAAAGTTGACCGTTTCCGACTTATAAACAACTCCATGTTTGAGAAAGCGCAAAAACGGCCATTTTCAAGGTTAAAACATAATATTAAAAAACTATTTTTTTGTGTTCACCAAACTTTTTATGTAATCTTTGAACATGCATTAACAGAATTCTGAAGAATAAGTACAGATTATTTCATTCTGAAGCTTGAATTTTTAATTGTTTTCGATGTTTCGCTTTTACATATGCATTAGTTACTATTGCTGTATGTTTTATGAATCGATACAATTTGTCGTATAACTATTATAAATACAAATGGTAAATTAAACAAATCAAAATTGAAAAACCTTGAATTAGCAACACATTTATTTCAGCATATTCTTGCATTCATCAGTACTACAGCCACATAAAGTAATGTTATTTTTTTTACAATAGCATGCTTTGGTTTTGCGTCTTAGAAAGGGCGCACGCCCGCCCGACTAAAAACGTAGGTATATTTAAGAATTAGTTTAAGCTTTAGAATGAAATAATCTGTACTTACTCTTCAAAATGTTGTTAATGGATGTTCAAAGATTATAAACAAATTCTTTGTTGAGATTTCTGTAAATTAAGATTTTAGATGGAATTTTTTCCAACATATACCTAAATTCGACGGCCATTTCAAAATAATAATCTGCAACGTTCATGTACTGAACATTTACGCGATTAACGCTGTTAATTTATTTTCTACTAAAATCCGTTTTTAAACAAAGTGTCTCTATTTTTTTAGTAATATATCCAAAAGATTTGCTTGCAATCAATGTAAATACTATGAGTTGCATTAATATATCCACTTCTGTGATATTGACGATAGCCACGAGATAAAAGCCATTTGAAATAAATATTTTTCTAGCAAAAACGTGACAAACGAGCCAAACAGAATCGCGAGAAATATATATTATAATATTATTCATATTATAACATAAATAAATGTCCGTACTTGGCAGTCTAACACTCTAAAACTATTGGATTTAAAAGATGAGTATCATAAAACTGAACCGTTTTGCGAACAATTTATTATCAGTGAAAATTGCAAAAAGATGAATACAAATAACTTTTTACCAATAAATATAACACATATCTGTTGTATAAATTGCACAAATACAGAACATGCGGCATATTTGTTTGTAATAGCATTCGTATATTGTGGTTAGGGATGCTATATATAACTGATAAATCAACAAATTTTTGGCAAACATGTATTTGCATTAAACACAATACTGTAATAAAATGTTGATTATATTATATTATTATAATTTGACAAAATATCAGAAATATAAATTATAGCTGCCTAGTGCTACAGCAGCTTTCGAAATGTGGACCTGGGGACAGACATTTGCTGCATCTCAATTCTCCAAGAAATACGTCTCTAAAATGACTTTGATATCATATCCTCTTATTTTTGGCCACATTAAACGAAGAGAGGACAATATACAACGACTTTTTTGTAAATATTTCGTGCAAAGATGAGATACTTGCCCCCTCCCCCCGTTTTGGAGGATACTGAATGCGATGCAAGTGGTTGGAGAAGTCTTTGACCGCCGCAACCCCCTGAAATGAGAAAGAACCACCCCTTTTATGGATCCCTTTATGTTTTCATATATAAACGGATATGAGGAGTGATTTATCGACGGGTTATACTTGAAATAACATGAGAGTGGATTATAGAGTAAGCAAAATGCAGAGTTCACTAAACTCTCCCAAGGGGTAAGAATTTTTTTTTTTCAAACGATTCCGTTGAAACGCGTATCCCTTCGTGTCTGGGGTCGCTGATATCGGGAAATATTGTCATCTTTAGCTCCAATCGGGACGGGGACGGCGCACAGTGTGGCAGAATGAACAAAATTCGCTATGAGGCTTAATTTTTGAGATATCGATATGATTTTTTTTTAAACACTCAGAAAGGAGTCTGAAATAGGGAGTCACTGCGACTTTTTTGAAATTTTTTGTTTGCATGGAAGGGTTAAGGTCTTTCAAGGTCAGATTCCAAATTGTCATTATTTCAGTTATCCGGCGAGGAAAAATTAAAATTTTAGAACTTTGCGATTTTTTTACTCAAAACAAGAAGTTTAAACGAGAATTGCAAGAGGCAAAAAGAGTTTAGAATTACCTCGGGAATATTCCAAATTTTTTTTTGAAATTTTCCACTCCCCTTTTGATGCACTTGAGAGCTCCACAATGCTCTTTCTGCAAAGGGCATTGGACAATTCCGATAACATTTAAAAATATTCCCGGGATGATATACTCTTTCTGCCTCTTGCAAACTTTCTAAAATTTCTCGTCGGATAACTGGAAAAAATAACAATTTCAGAAGAAATTGTTCGAACAAAAGTAGTCCATTTTTTAGTCAGACAATTCGAATTTGCAAAAGAAGAAAATAGGGGCTCCCTTTTAAAAATACGAATCTGAACTTAACCCTTCCATGCAAATAAAAAATTTCAAAAAAGGCGCAGTGACTCCCCATTCCAGACTTCTTTCTGAATATTAAAAAAAAAATTCAAGTCGATATCTCAAAATTTGAGCCTTAGAGCGAATTTTGTCCATTCTGCCTCACTGTGCGGCGTACTGACGACCCAAAATATGATTAATGAATTTTACACCTCTTGGAAAGGTTGAAGCAACCCCCTAGGTCACTATACCACCTTCTCTTCCATGAAAACTGAAGGTATATGCACAAGAATAACGATCATGTGCCGAAAAACCTGTAAATCCTAGATAATATGCTTTCTGTCGAGTGAGGGGTGGTTTCTGACGGCTTGAGGGGTGAGGAGCGGTTGGAGCTAAAAATGAACATTTTTGCCCTGATCAGTGAACTCGAAAACGGGGGGATACGCATTTGAACCGAATGATTTGGAAAAAAAAATATTTTCCACCTCTCGGGAATGTTTAATCAACTCGCTTGCTGTCTGGATTTCACTTACTCTATAGCTCCCTTCCATGTTATTTCAAGCATACTCGTCGATAAAGCACTCCCCAGACTCGTTTGTACTTGAAAACATAAAGAGATCTCTAAAAGGGGCGGTTCTTTGCCGGTGGTCAAAAACTTCTCCCACCAATTGCATCGTGTTCAGCACCCTCAAAAACTGGGGGAATCTCGTCTTTGTACGAAACATTTACACTCTTTCTGCCTTAATTACATAGGCTATAAGGCCATGCATCGTGCAGGCAGTGTTATATCAGCGATAGAGTGCTATACAGCAAGGGGTGGCCAAGGCCAATTATAAAAATGCATGGATTACGAAGCGTGTGTCAAGATGCTAAGAATAAGAGGGAGTCTGCTGTAGCAGTGGGCAGCTATCAGCACCTGAGGATGGCAGATGATTTGATACTGCTGAAACGTAGTTTTTCACACCGATGGTGGCCTCTTGCGCAAGAATAATCCGATATGTATATAAATCATTTATAAAAAAACCTTCTTTCGAGAAGTGTGTCACGAATATGAACTCATCATCAAATGTTTCAAGATCAAATTGTTGTAAACAATCAAAATGATTTATAATTCGGTGTTACAAAATATAAATAGTTTTGTTCAGAAGCGAATTGACAGTTAAGATTACTACGCACTCAATATCAAAATTAATAATATTTTATTCTATTATAGAAGCTATTATAGAATAATAGAAACAATACAAATCAACCTTACGTAATTCAACTTCGAAATGCTTCAAGTCCCAGAAGAGACATCTGACAAGTTGTTAAAAGTACTTAAATCTTCACTTCCGCTTTTGATATTTCTACTGTAAATTGCATTTATACTGTTGGTTGAACTAAAGTTTTGAGAACTCTGCTTTCTAGAGCAGATTCAAAAATAAACGCCACAAAGTGAATTTATAATATTATATCTCCATACTAGATTTGCGTCATTTAAATTCATTGTACTCGTGTAATTTTCGTTTTGTTTTATTCATATTTGTAACGAGGAAAAGTTAGAGTTGGAACTTGCCGATTGCAATTACTAATTTAAATATAATTTGTCTTTTTAGTACTATTTTGTTTGTCATCTTTTCCGATTTACAATAATTCGTAAGAATTAGTATTACATCGAACTCAATATCAAACTGGAACACGTACTTGCGTGGAGAAAACGTCACAGACAGGGATAGAAATCGCAGACTATACTCGTTCTTTTTTCCGCTTATTATTTATTAACTAAACAGATCAGTTTCATTTAAGCAGGCGCGTTACAACTTTTACCATGTGGTGAGGCAGGATCGACCGCAGAATATAACGAGATATAGGCAGCCACATCAGACTCATTGTTTTCACGATTTTTAAAATCTCTTTAACTGTGAGGATAATAATTATGGTTAAAAAAAATTGAATTTTCCCAAGCAACCGACGGCACTAATGACGTCTGAGGTTACATTATTGGTAAACAAACATGGATTGTGTATTATAAATACACGTTATTTTGCAAAATCTTAACGTTTTATAATGGAAAGTAAGTGGTGTCTGGTGCCAGGATGCAAGAATACATCCAAGAACGCACCTGAAAAGGTTTTCGTACTGTACCAAAACAAAAACAACGCAATATAAAGTGACTTAAATCCGCTAGACGTGATCCACCTACAACAGCATCAATATTTTTATGCTGTGAGGATCATTTCAAAGTTGAGTAAGCAACTTAGTATAGTAGTAGTAGTAGGACTTCTGACTGGACATTTTCCGGTAAAGAAGTATCTAAATACAATCGGCAAATTTGACGGCAACCTAGACTGCTGACTATGCAGCAAGGAGCCCGAAACGGTTGATCATATCATATTCAACTGCCAGGCACTGGCTCGCAGAAGACATGGTATCTACGGGCAAGCACGAACAGACCCGAAATTCATCAGCAACTGCCCGACCATGGACCTGTATCACCTGATTAGGGGCACAGGGGTACTGGAGTGGGCGGAGTGAAACATGACAGGGAGAGCACAATAAGCCCAGGAGGCTGCTGTGCCCTCGGAGTTTTATTAACAGACGAACCTCGAGAACAAAAAAAAAGCGACTTACTTTGCTTACTCAACTTACTACTTACTTAAAACTTCATTATCATGCATGAGTATTAGACTAAAATAATGAATAGCTAGCTACCTAACCCTGTTTACATTACAAGTTTATGAGCAACATTTATAGGTTATGTTTATATAATATATCAACCTTGAATGTATATGATATTGAGCAACTATGTACAATACTTATAACATAGGAATCAGTAAACTACCTTAAAGTAATAATAGATAAATACTAAGAGAATAAAATAGTATAGTATTTATGTTGCAGCTTTAGAGCCCCTCACTTCTGCTATATTGAAACGTTCATCTTTCTTCATAAATTCCGCGATCATGAACACATCCACTGCCGGTAAATTATCTGACGTAGCTCGTACGAATTCCGTATTAGCCATTTCGAACTAAATCAGAGGTAAAAACGTACAAAAAGTCTTTAAAATGCTATGATTATATATTACACGTACATGCGATATTACTGTGTGATGTAATCGATGACGTCACCAGTGTCACCACCAATAATGGCGTGTTTCGCGTAGATGTTCAAATATTCAAATTCTATGTTATTTATTTGTTGAAATATTAATTTAATAGACTACAGATTACTTTTTAAATACAGGAAAATGCTTTAATACATTAAAGTACTTCATTGTAATAACATCGAAAAAGCTAATTTGCATATAGTGAAATTACCTAATTCTTGAAATTCGTGAAATTCGTGAAGTAATTATTTGGATTTCTTAATTTCTGAAATTAATTAAGGTACTGAAAACATATTAATATTCTAGGTTCTTTAATAAAACTAACTGATAATCCAATGATATTGCATTGCAGTTGTGCAGTATCTTCATCCGCAGTGAATGCGAAATTGCAATAAATTACCATGGATGTCCCTTTACATCATCCATAATGCCTTATAGCACAGGAGCCAGCGTGCAATTAATTACCTGACGTATCTGTGTAAGCTAGAGACATATTCAATTCTTTGCCTTAGAGCATGGTAGACAAGAAAAGTGATATGAAAATTTTTCATAGTAGTGGAAACTTAATTTATAAATGAAATTAATTATTTAAAAAATTTAGCTTGACATTTACTAATCGTGGCTTAAATGTAGACTCCTTACAGGTTTAAAATATCTGAAATGTACCTCTTATAACTGAGGGCTAGAGGAAGAACCCTATTGATTTTTAACAAAATCGATCGATAAATGGAAGAGTTATTAATTTTTGAAATAAAATAAAAAAAAATTTGTTTTGTAATTAAACAAAAAATGTTTGAAACTAATAGCATTTACAAAATAAACGGCGAAGAGTATCCTATAGAATGTGCAACAATTATATAACAATTGTAGTAAATCGGCGGAGAGTATAATGGTTAGCCTGTTTCCTTTGCATTAAAATATTACTCAATAATTGCCATACATTAAACCTATGTGTTATTGCTTACAGTATATTTGTCACGTAATGAAAAACCTCTCCACGTCCAGCTTTCCAATCCAAGTCTCTTTAAAGTAAAACATTTTCATACTATATTTGCACCCCAGTATACAGAAATATCATAATAACGTGGGTGGCTGATACCAAAATACCAAATTATGTTAAGAACATTGGTTCCCGTGCACACACTGGGTGCCAATTTGATATTTTTAACCCCTTTAGTAATGAAGTGGGGACGGTGGTGGTGGTGGCAAATGTCATAAGAAAGTTTGAGACCTTGGCTTCCAGTATTTGAACAAAATTCCAAGTTTCTGGACTCTTACTAGCTTGCTTTACTTATTCATTCTATTCACTCCTATTACTCCCCCAACCCTTCAAAGAAGTGAGCTCAAAATATAATCTAATATTAGATTTCGTTATAATATGTACGTTTTCTAAATGTCAAGGTTATATCTTTACTTTATGTTGTTCACTTCTTTAGTAATGGGGTGGTGGTGGCGGTGTGGATGGCTCCCGCCATAAAAAAAGTGAGGCCTTGGCTTCTAGTAAATGCGTGAAATCTTAAGTTTCTGGACTCTTACTAGCTCGCTTTACTTATTTATCCTATTTATATCGAAATAAGCTGAAAATACAGATAGACAGATAGACCGATCGACAGACAGAGATTTTTTTCTTTAAAATTTAAAATCTTCTCGTTTCATGGCATTCTAACCTTATTTCAGCAAAGAATAATTTTCTTTTTTAGAATTAGCATACTTCCACTTCCACTCCACCACGTGGATGCAGAAGTGACAATCAATAACAGTGTTTATAATATTAGGGGCTAATATATGATATTTCCAAAACTGTTGTGCAATTGATGATCTACTGATATTATTATTTATTTTGATCCGTTTATAAAAATATTGTTTAGTTTTACTTACCACTTAAAATGCTATTGATTGATTGATTTGCCAGCGTAAGGTGGGCATTGCTGCCAATTCCGGTGCAGGGAGATTTGTTCCACCACGCAGCCCGATCGCCCACCGATCATCCCACCGTGTGCCAGAACAAACCCCCAGTGCTTTTATATACCGCCGGACCAGCTGCATACGCTGGATTGGACATTGGACATGCTTGTTGTCAGCAGCGAGAGCCGCATGACGCATGGGGTAGGAGTATAGGATGGAGCGTGTAGGTGTTTGTGAGATGTTTCTTCTTGTTTTCCTTCTGTCTTCATCGGATGGAAAGTGTAGGCGTTTGTGAGATGCTTCTTTTAGGTTTTCGTGCTTCTTTTTACTTTCAGGTTTTTGTGATATGCTTCTTCTTAGTTTCTGTCTGTGATCATCTTCTCTCCTATTCTACTTCTGAGTTTTCTGTTTTTTCTGTTTCTGAGTCTGGCAGTGTGTATATCCTTGATATTTCTTTATTGTATTCCATTTTTTGTTGTGCCAACTTTTCCCAGTGTGTATAATCCTTTCCTAGCTTATTCATGATCCTCTCGATTGTTGTAATCCACGTGTAGCATGGCCTCCCTATTTTCAGTTTGTTGCTGTTCATTCGCAGCACTTTCTTCAGTAGGTGTGTCGTGTCCCGTCTTTGGACATGTCCCCGGTATTTCATTGCGTATGATTCTATTCTTTTGATTATTGTTCTTCCCTCTAGTAATGTTGACGTTTTCTGTCGTTTTTGTGGTTTTCCTGTTTTTGCTAGCAGTTGGATAATATTCCTTTCAGCTCTTCTCAGGCTTCTTCGGTTGGCCTTTATCGTTGCTGCGTTTTTGACTCCATATATTATCGTAGGCATTATGATGGTCGTGTATACCTTTTTGGTTAGGCACCATGGTGGTTTGTTGTTCTCAATGAAGGGTAGTAGAGCTCTTGCTACTCTGTAGGCTGTTTTGACTTGGTGAATAGTCGGGGGGATAGGGGACATCCTTGCTTGACTCCTATATTCTTCATTTTTGATTCCGTCGTCTGTCCAAACCATTGTATTGCAGTGTTTTCTGTATATTGTTTTCCTGTGGCCTTTATTTTTTTTAGTTTTTCGTAATTTCTTTTCGTGTCTTTTCTTGTTGGGCTCATAGGGGATTTGTTCCTTTTCAACGTTTTCCTCGCCGCTATTTTGATTTTTAAAGCCATTGTTGACCAATTTAGTTCCTTTCCTGTTAACTGCTTTTCTATCTCCTCCTGGTATTTCTTTTTTATTCCTTTGTTCTGTAGCAGTGATATGTTCCATGTGTCATTTGCTGTTTTGTTGTATCTTTTTTTTCTTTTTTTCTTCTTGTTTCTTTATTACTAGTGTTCCATATAATATTTTGTGATCTGTTTTGACGTTTGTTGCTTGTTTTGCCTTAATATTTTTGACCCGTCCCTTATTTTTCTATCCACTAGGATATGGTCTATTTGAGAGTTGATGTTTCCTTTACTCCAGGTATTAAGGCAGGTTAGGTTCTTGCTCCATGTGTTTCTAACTGTTAGATCTAACAGATGTGCCAAGTTTTTTAGCAAGCTTCCATTATCGTTTGTCCATGTGTGAAGTAAGGTTTTTCCTATGATATTCTTGTCTTCATGTGTTTGGTCGTCCTTTCCTATATGCGCGTTGAAGTCTCCTAGTATTATTGTGTTCATTTTTCTATTCCTATTTCTTCTAGTCTCTTGGGTAATCTGTCTGAATACTCGTCCTGCCCGTTTGTCGGAGGGCACATGTACTCCTAGTATGCATATGTTTTCCTTTCCAATTTGTAAGTCTGCCATGGTTATGTTTTCGTTTACTTTTCTTGTCTTTATCTGGATAGGGGTGTTCCGTCTTATTGCCCATGCGACTCCTCTGCTGGTTTTTTCTTTGTCCCCTCCACTTAGATGCCATTTGTAGTTTTGAGTAACTGCAGTTCCGTCTATTGTGTGTGTCTCTTGTATGCATGCAACGTGTATGTGTTCCATCATAAGAACCTCATCGATTTTTTCTCTTTTCTCTCTCGTTATGCATCCTCTGACATTCCATGTCGCCAGAATGATGTCATCGTGTTGTAATTCTTGACTGTTGGCTTCCTCTGTTCTTTGTGATATTTGGTACATGTTTATGTGCGTTGCTTCCTCTAATTCTGGACGGGGTGTTATAGCCCCAGTTCGAGCGTATGTTTCTTCTGGTTGTTCTGCTTCATGTTTTTCTTGTGCAATAATCGCGCTATCGTTGTGATTTCTTTCGTTTCAGTGCTTCCTATATACTATCTCTAGTGGTGTGTTCTCTCTTCCCTGTTGGTTAGTAGGATGGAAGATTATATGCTCTCCTTCTTCTTGATGTACTATTATTGTCCTGTTTTTCATATTTGGTGTTACTGCAATTGTTTCCTGCCCCCCCCCAAAAACCTTCTCTTCTCAGATCTCGAATGAATGCATTTATTTTTCCCGTATTAGAGTTGTATCTATTGTAACGGGGTGCTAGTTCATGGATGGATGCCTGCATGAATGGCATGAAATGGTCTAAGTGATTTTCGATATAGTCAGCTACTTGTTTTCGTAGGGTTTTCGTCGCATTCGTATGTGCCTGTGATGTTATATTTTCTCCCTCCAGTTGGTGGTTTAATGCTCCATATAGGCAGTTTCCGTCGCCGTCGATTTTTTGTACCAGTAATTGACGTGTTCTCGTTTCAACGTCCTGTATTAGTGTGTCCATTTTATTTGCCTTGTTTTTCAAAACCAATATTAGCTTGCTGTAAGAGAGTCTTTTTATTATGTTATCTGTATCGCGGTAAAATAACTTTTTACAGCGAGTTGCAAATGAGAAAGCGGCCCGAGAGAAACCTCCGCACACCCTGTATATTGTTTTGATTTTTGTAGTGCCTAATTCAAACTGCCGTTTTCCAAATGGGAATAAAAAAGATATTATAAAAGTAAAGTAAAAATAATACTAAAAAATAGAGGGGCAAACATAAATAATAAATCATGAATTAATTAAGTAATTAATCAGTCAGTTAAATAAAGGTATATATCTTATCTTTCTTTCTTGTAGTAGGCTGGTGATGTTTGTTGAGTCTATGGAACTCCACTTCATGCGAATTGTTTATTTACACTTTCCGAGAAAGCATTGGGGTTCTGGTGCCAACGTCTAATTTTATATTACTTGACACTGATATATTTATTACCCTGGCACTTCATGAGGTCTTTTGGGTACAGACAGGCTTATCGTAACACGCCGCACTTACTATTATATTACAGAAAGCCCTGTACTAGAAATAATCAAATATTTATTTCATATAAACTTTGTATATTAACTATTTCACTTCACCACATGCAGAATTTCTGGACCTATCGATGGCCTAAATTTTATATAAATTAGCGGTGTTTAAACATGTGTTTTAGAGCTTATTTCGAGAGCGTTCTTCGATGCGTCTGTTCACTTTGAGAAACTCAACCGAATCCTCGAGATTTTAAATTTGAGCGGAAAAAAAGTATATCTGTCTATAACTCCCCTTGTGCTCACGCTTTCTCTGGAAAATGGATCATATTATAATTATTTAATAAAGACATAAAACAAGAATCTTTTCTTTTAATCATCATCACTCTCTTCGTTTAATACCACAGTGATGTCTCCCGTTGCAAATAGTGTACTTAACGTTTCGGATGGTAGCGGAATTTTTTACAAGAACCGTCCATAGGACAAATAGTAAATAACAGCTGCTACGTGTGAACAACAACCAACAGTTCGTAGTCCGTTAGCCTAGCGGACTCGCAAAAGTATTGTTTAATGTCTTTAAATCCTGCACTATTTGGCGTATACTGAACAAAGCATCTGTAAACTTTTTTGGAATGTGACGATACTGAACCTGAATCTTTAATATATCCGATTGTTCTTTTACGTAGTGTATATTTAAAGAACCATCATCGTTTAACATCTCAGCTAAATATGAAATCGTCTGATAAGTACCAGTAAACAACATTTTCATGTCGTTTGTTAATTTTAATTATTAAACTGTCCAGTGTTGTCCAGTCAAATCAAAATAATATTATTATAAGGATTCGGATATCAGAGTGTCATTTGAAGATTTAAGAGGGGCGTACTCAAACGCGTTTGTTTCATGTGCAAAAATCATACAATCACATCTTGCCAATGTGATACTGCTAAAATTTGGTGGAATATTTTGGTGTCCTAAGGCACTTTGATAAAAGTATTTCCTTTGTTGAATCGTATCGTGCGAGTCATAGATCTCGTGAGAGTGAATTTCGCGGTTGCTTTGACACCGACCACTGTCTGTTTCACAACATGTTTTCACAACACAGACGATTACTTGGAAGTACGCATCAAAATAGAATAGCGTTAAGTGCGGTAGAGATGGGAAAAGAGGTTCCACTTATTTAACGATACAAGCTCGGCCGCTTTAAGAAGTAACAAAGACAAAATAACGTTAGTTTGGAACGACTGCCATGTAACGCTCTCGAAAGACATGCACACGTGCAGGTACAGGCGCGGCAAACCTCCCCTCGTTCATCGTTCGCTACGAGTACTCAGATAATTTATATAAAAAAATTTGACGCCTTGGCTTCTAGTACATACACCAATAGTAGCTTGCTTTATTTATTTTTCGTTATTTACCCCTATTTAAACCCAAACCTTCACCGAAATTAGCACAAAATATAATCTAGTTCGAGATTTTGTTATGATACATACGTACCTTTTAAATCGATATCTTAAACCATTCCTAAGAAAACGTGCGCACAAAATAGTTACAAACCGACCGACCGAGAGACATAAATTATTGTTTGTTCAAATTTAAAGTCTCGATGTTGTACGGCATTCTAAGCCTATTAAAGAAATTTGTTTAATTTTTTTTGCGTAGTGGAAGTAAAACGGAGTTCTTATTTACAGCTGAGAAGCTTTGGGTATATCTATGTTTAACAAATTAAACATATTCTTACAAACGCATCTGAGTCTGAGTACACCCCTCATAAATTATGAAATGTCGCTCCGATATTCGAAGCCTGATTACAACAAATAGATAGGACCAGTAATATTGAAGAAACATTTTTTTAGTAGCGAAAGGAAGTAATAATGTGTGCAAATGAAAACTAATATTAAGCAGAAGCAACAGTTAATTGTATATTAACCTTTAGAAATAACCGTTCAAATTCACTAACGTATAATTTCTAATGTCTAAATTCTTTTCTTATTTAAGGGCCATTCAACAATTAAGTTCGATTTAGAGCCGCGAGAGGGTAACCGAAAATGTGACAAAGTGAACAGTTGGTGTGGGGGATTCACAAATAGCGAACATTGTCACAAATATAATCAATAAAGGTATATTCCCTTTATACAAACATGTGATTTTTTTTATCACTTATTATAGAGGGAGGACGTTAGCAACGAATTTATTTGTTTCACTCACATCCACGTACCTAGTGGAGTGGAAGTATAGAATCGTAAAACATGTCAATTATTTTTTTGTTGATAGGTTTAGGATGCCATAAAATGCCGAGATTTCAAATTTGAAAGAAAAAAACCGCTGCCTAAGGAATCACTACTTCCACATCCAGATTTTTCATCAAAGTCACTTTAAAGGAAACATATTGACTAGATTTGCACTCTAGCATGTGGAAATTATTGATCATAGAATTTTAACATTTGGAGCAGATGTCATAGAAAAGTTTGAGGCGTTGGTTTCTACCATACTTATATGTTAAAAATGAAGTTTTTAGTATACCCACATATTTTCCCCTATTCACAACCTACCACGTCCCACCCCTTCAATAGAATCATCTCAATCAGATGTCATTACAATACATACGTGTACTAACTTTCAAGTAAATATCTCAATTTTATGTTATCATACCCATTAAAAATGGAGCGGAGATGGTGGTGTTTGAAAAATATTAGAAAGAAATCTGAGGCCTTAGTTTCTAGTATATACAGCAAATTCCACATTTCCATATTGTCGCCAGCTTGATTTACTTATTTTCCCCTATTTACTTCTGTTTAATCCTCAACCCTTCAACGGAATCATCTCAAAATATAATCTAGTTCCAGATGTCGTTATAATACATACGTGTCCCAAATTTCAAGCGAATGTCTTAATTTCATTTTATCAACCCCTTTAATAATGGATTAAGGGCGGTGGGGAGTTGAAAAATATTACTAAAAAATCTGAGGCCTTGGCTTCTAGGACATACACCGAATTTCAATTTTCTGTAATTGCTCGTCTCTGTTGCTTGCTTTACTTATTTTTCCCCATTTACCACCAATTACCCCCACTCCTTCAACGCAATCATGTAAAAATATAGTATAGTTTAAGATATCGTTATACGTGTAACAAATTTCAAGTGAAAATCTAAATTTAATGGTGGTGGGGGGATGGAAAATGGAAAATGTTATAAAATAACCTGAGGCCATCACTTTCAGTATATGCACCGAATTTCAAATTTCTATACTCTTACCCGCTTGCTATACTTATTTTCTCCTATCTACCACTATTTAACACCCAATCCTTCAACGGAAACATCTCAAAATATAATCTAGTTCCAGATGTCATTGTAGTACATACGTGTATCAAATTTCAAGTAAATATTTCACATTTATTTAATTAACCCCTTTAATAATGTAGGGGTGGTAGGGGTTGAAAAATATTATAAATAATCTGAGACCTTGGCTCAAGTACATACACCGAATTCTGTACTCTTACCAGCTTGTTTTACTTATTTTCCCCTATTTACCCCTATTTAACCCCCAACCCTTCAACGGAATCATCTCAAAATATATCTAGTTCCAGATGTCGTTATAGTACATACCTGTATCAAATTTCAAATGAATATCTCAATTTTATTTTATCAACCCCTTTAATAATGGAGTAGGGGTGGTGAGGGGTTGAAAAATATTATAAAAAAATATGAGGCTTTTGCTTCTAGTATATACACCGAATTTCAAGTTTCGGTATTCGTATCTGCTTGTTTTACCTATTTTCCCGTGTTTACCCCTATTTGGAATCATCTCAAGATATAATCCAGTTCCAGATGCCGTTATAATATATGCGTGTACCAAATTACAAATGAGTATCTAAATTTTATTTTATCAACCCCTTTAATAATGGACTAGGGGTGGTGGGGGGTTGAAAAATATTATAAACAAATCTGAGGCCTTGGCTTGTAGTACAATCATCAAGTTTCAAGTTTCGGTACTCTTGCCAGCTTGCTTTACATATTTCCCCATTTATACCCCTATTTACCCCCCAACCCTTAACCGGATATCTTCAAAAAACAATCCAGTTCCAGATATCGTTGTAATATATACGTATACAAAATTTCGAGTCAATATCTTCAACCGTTCCGGAGAAAGCGTGCGGACAAAAAAAAGACAGACAGACCGACAGACAGAACATTTTTTTCGCTCAAATTTAAAATCTCGACGTTTCATGACATTCTAAACCTATTTTAAGAAAAAACATTTTGAAATTGTTTTTACGATTACATACTTCCACTACGTGGATGTGGAAGTAAAATATGTCTGTCGGTCTGTCTGTCTGTAACTCTTTTTATGCGCACGTTTTCTCTGGAAGGGTTTAAAATATTGATATGAAATTTTGGTGCTCGTATATATTACAATGATATCTGGAACTACATTATATTTTGAGCTTACTTCAGCGAATGGTTGAGTATTAAATACGAATAATATGGCCAATATGGGAAAATGAGTAAAGTAACTGGTAAGAGTCCATAAATTTCTGATCTGGTGTATAGACTAGAAACCAAGGCTTCAAATTTGCTTAAATATTTGCCATATTTCTTTCGATGTGCGCTTGGGCACACCTGAATTGAAATTTACTTTTCTATAATCACTGTCGACCTAACTCATCACACTTGGCATTAAATATTCTTTCATGTATTGTATCGCATACAAATTGAAATTTAACTAAAAATATATTTTAATTAAGATGTAATTAATTTCAGTAATGAATACTCCTCTCCCTTGTGGGTACTTAGCGGACATAGGATGGTGGCGTGACAATCGTCCTTGCACAGAGCAATTACATACGAATAAGTAATTTGTTGTTTTAGATGGAGAGTATAAAAGTTGTCTGCAAAATACCAAAAGAATGTCTTTTCTCGCATCTCAGTTTTTGTCCTGAATAATCTGTGGATTACCAATTTATAATAATAACTTCATAGTACGCCCTTGTTACATCCCACTTTCAGATAATTTAGGAGTGAAGTCTGAAGTTGACAACTAAAAGTGCACAAAAATAAGTTCGTCGTTTGGCCCCACTCTAAGTAATTTAAAATCGAGTCACATGTGCTTCTGGTTACAAGGATATTACCTTTAACATTAAAGTACGTGACTTTTTAAAGATTTTCTGTTGAAGTGATTTAGTAACGGATAAAACCACTTAAGTGGTTTTATGGTAATCCCATCGTTATGTTCTGTGTTTGATATATTAATATTTTCTCATTACATGTTCATGTTTTGCCTACATCTTGAGTGCATAGAAAATGTTTTCTAATCTTGAAAATCTCGATGTCGAAATTTAGAAAAAATGTGAATTTAGAAACAGTGTCAGTAAATACTACTTTACCGTTTTTTAAATTTTGTTTGAAATAATTTTGGAGAAACTTGCAAATTTGTGAAAAACTATCTCTCTTTTTAGTAGTTTCGTATTTACGTTCTATGTAGTAAAAAACAATATCCATTTAAGCTCTATCATTAAACTCGTTAACCGAGAATTCTAAAGTCTTCATGTACCAAATTTCATTTTATAATTATAGCAAACATATTGGTAGCAACTTTGTGTTTTTAAATTTTAACATCATTTTCAGTATAACCTACTCCGAAAATACATAACTATTAATTTTAGTGCAACATCGACGAAATCTAAATTACTTCTACATCTACGCAGTGAAGATGAAGTACAGTAATCGTAAAACAATGTTTTCTTTTTTGTTGAATAGGTTTAGAATGCCATGAAATATAGAGCGAGAGCTGGCTGCAAAAAACTAGGCCGATCGAGTAACAGGATGAAATGTTTTTTAAATGTTAGTACTCACAGCGACCGTAAGAAAAACCATTGGGTGCCTGGGCACAATTTGTGCACAAGTTTGGTATGTGTCCTCTTCGGAATATTTTTCGAGCTGTAACTATACCAATGGAGTAACAGCTTGAAATTACTCTTAAAATTTAGTATTTACAGATTAAAAAAAACCGCTGCCTAAGGAATCACTACTTCCACATCCAGATTCTTCATCCAAGTCGTTTTAAAGGAAACATCTTGACGATATTTGCACTCTAGCATGTGGAAATTATTGGTCATAGAATTTTAATAATATTTGGGGCAGATGTCATGGAAAAGTTGGAGGAGTTGGTTTCTACCATATACGTTAAAAATGAAGTTTTTAGTTCACCCTACTTATTTTCTACTATTCACCTCCCACCCCTTCAATGGAGGCATCTCAATCAGATGTCACTACAATACATACGTGTACTAATCTCAAGTGAATATCTCAATTTGATGTTATCAATCCCATTAATAATGAAGCGGAGGTGGTGGAGTTTGAAAAATATTAGAAAGAAATCTGAGGCCTTGGTTTCTAGTCTATACACCGAATCCCAAATTTCTGTACTCTTATCACCTTGATTTACTTATTTTTCCCTAGTCACTCCTATTAACCCTAACCCTTCTACGGAATCATCCCAAAATATAATCTAGTTCCAGATGTCGTTATAATATATACGTCTACCAAATTATAAGTGAATATCTCAATTTTATTTTATCAACCCCTTCAATAATGTAGTAAGGGTAGTGGAAGGGTTGAAAAATATTGTTAAAAAATTTGAGGTCTTGGCTTCTAGGATATACACCGAATTTCAAGTTTCTGTAGTCTTACCAGCTTGCTTTACTTATTTTCCCCTATTTACCCCTATTTAACCCCCAACCCTTCAACGGAATCATCTCAAAATATAATCTAGTTCCAGATGTCGTTATGATACATATGCGTACTAAATTTCATGTGAATATCTCAATTTTATTTTATCAACCCCTTAAATAATGGAGTAGGGGTGGTGGGGGGCTGAAATAAATTATCAAAAAATCTGGGGCCTTTGCCTCTTGTACATACACCGAATTTCAAGTTTCTGTACTCATACCTGCTTGCTTTACTTATTTCCCCCTATTTACCCCTAAATAACCCCGAACCCTTCAAAGGAATCATCTCAAAGAATAATCTAGTTCCAGATGTCGTTACAATTCATACGTGTACCAAATTTCAAATGAATATCTCAATTTTATTTTATCAACCCTTGTAATAATGAAGTAGGGGTGGTGGGGGTTGAAATATATTATAAATAATCTGAGACCTTGGCTTCTAGTATATACACCGAATTTAAAGTTTCTGTAGTCTTACCAGCTTGCTTTACTTATTTTCCCCTATTTACCCCTATTTAACCCCCAACCCTTCAACGGAATCATCTCAAATTATAATCTAGTTCCAGATGTCGTTATAATACATACGTGTACCAAATTTCAAATGAATATCTCAATTTTATTTAAACAACCCTTTTCATATTGGAGTAGGGGTGGTGGGGGTTGAAAAATATTACAAAAAAATCTGACGCTTTGGCTTCTAGTACATACACCGAATTTCAAGTTTCTGTGGTCTTACCAGCTTGCTTTACTTATTTTCCCCTATTTACCCGTATTTAACCCTCAACCCTTCAACGGAATCATCTCAAATTATAATCTAGTTCCAGATGTCGTCATAATACATACGTGTATCAAACTTCAAATGAATATCTCAATTTTATTTAATCAACCCTTTTCATATTGGAGTAGGGGTGGTGGGGGTTGAAAAATATTATAAAAAAATCTGACACCTTGGCTTCTAGTACGTATACCGAATTTCAAGTTTCTGTACTCTTACCAGCTTGTTTTACTTATATTCCCCTATTTACCCCAAATTAACCCCCAACCCTTCAACAGAATCATCTCAAAATATAATCTAATTTCAGACGTCGTTATAATACATACGTGTACGAAATTTCAAATGAAAATTTCAACTTTATTTTATCAACCCCATTAATGGGGTAGGGGTGGTGAGGGGTTGAGAGATATTATAAAAAAATCTTAGGCCTTAACTTCTAGTACATACACCAAATTTCAAGTGTCTGTTCTCTTACAAGCTTGCTTTACTTATTTTTCCCTATTTTCCCCTATTTAACCCCCAACCCTTCACCGGATTTCCTCAAAAAACAATCCAGTTCCAGATCTTGTCATAATATATACGTGTACAAAATTTCAAGTCAATATCTCAAACCGTTCCGGAGAAAACGTGCGGACAAAAAAAGTTACAGACAGACCGACAGACAGACAGACAGACAGACCGACAGACCGACAGACCGACAGACAGACAGAAATTTTTTTTCGCTCAAATTTAAAATCTCGACGTTTCATGACATTCTAAACCTATTTCACGAATAAAAATTTTTGAAAATTTTTTTGCGATTACTATACTTCCAATCCACTACGTGGATGTGGAAGTAATATGTATGTTTGGGTGCCTAGTTAAATCTTGTGCTAATGCTTTGGCATCCAATTTTATTTTTAATTTGTGCATTGGTACACAACTTTCTATTTCTCAGTCTTATGGTATTACTAATGCAATATATTAAAGAAGTATTTAGGGATAAACAAATAATCAGAAAATAAATAGTCATAATGATTTCAAATAAATTTAAATTTATTTGGATATTTTACAAAGTATAAATCCATAATACAATAAAAATTTTCTTATACATACTACAGCGAAATTAATAAACTTACATTACTATCGTGTAAGTGTTCTTCACAAGTATGCTGTGCCCAGGTAAGTTTTGAAAACGTATAAATGAGAACATTTTTATTGTATTACGTATTTATACTTCGTAAAATACCCAAACAAATGAAAATTATTTATTCGAAACCATTATGATTGTTTATTGGATGATTATATGTTTATCCTTAAATACTTCTGTAATAGATTGCATTAGTAATAGCATAAGACTTTGAGAAATAGAAAATTGTATGCCAGGTATTTGGCACAGGCATAGACGCGGCACCCATATTTCTTCTAATAAAACAATGTTAAAACTTTAATTTGTTTGTAGTTTGAAGCTGTTACTCGACAGGTACAGCAATTCACAAAAAAAATTTAAATAGTTTGGTGCCAAGGCATTAGCACAAAATTTGACTAGGCACCCAAATACATATCTTTTACTCTGTAAATACTAAATTTT
Organism: Stenurella melanura; assembly: GCA_963583905.1. Classification (NCBI taxonomy): domain Eukaryota; kingdom Metazoa; phylum Arthropoda; class Insecta; order Coleoptera; family Cerambycidae; genus Stenurella; species Stenurella melanura. The sequence continues at coordinate 103,312,998 of OY757312.1, forward strand.
AAGAGAAATTTCAAGCTGCTACATTTACAGTTCGAAAAATATTCCGAAGAGGACATATACCAAACTTGCACAAGCCCAGGCACCCAATGATATTTCTTATGGTCGCTGTGAGTACTAAAATAAAAAAAAAAATAAAAAATTCATCCTGTTACTCGATCGGCCAGGTTTTTTGCAGCCAGCTCTTGGACTAATGCTGACTTGTTTGGTACATGAGATCTGCAACTAGATTATATTATGAAGGGTAAATAAGTAAAGCAAGCTAGTAAGAGTCCAGAAACTTTTTTGATTTTTGTCTATATATTGGAATTAAAGGTCTCATGCCCCCTCAGCATCCCACCCACTCCAACTCCATTGTTAAAGGGATAAACAAATTGAAATTGAGATATTCACTTGAAATTTGGTACACTTATATATTACAACGAGATCTGGAACTAGGTCAGAATAAATAAAGAAAGCTAGTAAGAATCCGGAAAATTTAGAAACAGGTTTTGGTGTATATATTGGAAGTCAAGGCCTGAAATTCATTTATAATTGCTGTCACCTGTCACTACACCACCACAACCACATCTCTCGTTTATTATAGGGGTTAACAAGATAAAACTAAGACACGACAAGATCTGATTAGAGTATATTCTGATCCGATCCCGTTGAATAGTTGGGGAGTAGATAGGGGTAAATAGGAGAAAATAAGTAAAGCAAACTAATAGTAGTTCAGAAACTGGGGATTTGGTGCATATACTAGAAATCATGGCCTTATTTTTTTTATGACATCTGGCACGTTGTCTAGTTTTTGAGGGTCCTGCCCAATAAATAAGGTCAATTCTGTAAGGCAAAAGTTAGGATTTAACGGAACTTTAATATTTTAACCGACCTAAATGTGGTTTTGCATTCTGTAACAGATAAAGTTAAAATTAAACGGGATGTTAACATTTTAACCGCGCTGATTTTGGTTTGGTATTTTGTCAAAAATTTTATGTGAAATCTTTAATCTGCTCCATTAAATTCGCCAGGTAAAACATTGTTTTTAGCGGTGGGTGAGCAGTACCCCTTAAAATTTAATTTTGACTTGAGAAATGGTGTTTGATGGTTTATTACATCTTTAAATAGTTAACCGCGCGCAGAAAATTAATTACAAAGGTAAGTGAAATGTACATATATGCACCTATATTTAAATCTTTGTTTTGTCTCAAGGGCATATAACCAAGATATATTTTATTTCATATTATTTTACAGTAGAGAAGTTTGAATGCGGCAAAGAGAATAGAGAATTACGAGACATGAGTAATCTCTTTAATAACCTCACAAAACACAAAAGATAATAAAAAAACGACCACAAGACGAAAATAACTGATTGACAATTGACAGCTGATTGACGGCTCCTGAAATTATTTTAAACCTGCTCTACTCTGGACGATTTGAGTGCAGTTGCAACTACAGTTGGGTCGATTGCACCTACATACACGAACATGCACGACTATTTTAGAGGTATACCCTAAATTTTATTCTTTAATGGTCGGGTTAAATTTGAAGTTGCAGAATATGAAAAAAGGTTAAAATCATAAATTTAATGCCCTGTTAAATTATAACTTTTCTATTACAGAATTGACCTTAATGTTCACTAATTACAGTTTGACATTCACCAAATTTGCGATTAGAGATCAATATTCAATAAATATTTTAAACACATTGAACGATCTCTGCTGCGCTCGGAAAATCCGGAAAAAGCTGCTCTAGAATTGAACATATTGAATTTAGAGATTTAAAATTTTCAAACTAATAGGACAATTCATGTTCAATAAGCACAAATTTAGTCGTTATTGAATAATTGTTATTTGTAAAACGGCAAATGTTCTTTATCTTATATGGGACGCGAGAAGATATTTCGGAGCAAAATTTGTAAAGTTAAAAACAATGTACGTGCTCAAATTTACGAAAAAATATGATTTTACAACATACTTGTGAATTTATCATAATGATATATGATTATTGATTCACTATTTTCTTTTACAATAGTAACACATATAATTCAAATATTTTTAAGACATTACTAATGACAAATCATATATAATTTACCTCTTACCCAAATCTACCTTTTCCATCATTAATTCAAAGAGAACATTTTTCAATTAAAATCGTGTTGCTATTTTATTCCAACATTGTTTCTTATACTAAATTCTCAGCAAAAATTTACTTGGTTAAATATGAATGAAAAGAATTGTTCATATATATTTTTTGTAATTGTTTAAACAATATACTTACTTAAACAAGCTAACCATTATACTATTCGCACTGTTTATAAAATTGTTACAGATACTCGTCGCAGCTTTTTTTGTAAATAATATTAGATTTAGTCATTTTTGTTTAATTACAAGATATACAAAAACTTTTTTATTAATTTAAATAATTAATAACTTTTTTATTTATTGATTGATATTGTTCAAAAACAATAGGGTTCTTCCTCTAGCTAACACTAACTTACTGTCTAAATTTAAATACAATCGGACTTTTCGATATTAAGTTATCGCGCTTACAAGAAACGTGACGGACGGACAGACAGACGGATAGACGGACGGACGGACGGACAGACGGACAGACGGACGGACGGACGGACGGACAAGCAGACAGACAGACGGACAGACGGACGGACGGACAATTTGAAAGTTGTTCAGAATTCGATCACCAACACAGTGATATGCAATTTTTTTCTCTATGAGCAATATTACCGGTTTTAGAAATGTTTTGATCGAATGCAATATACTCTTCGTTTTGTATTTGCGAAGAGTATAATAAAAAACCGCTGCCTAAGGAATCACTACTTCCACATCCAGATTTTTCATCCAAGTCACTTTAAAGGAAACATCTTGACTATATTTGCACTCTAGTATGTGGAAATTATTGGTCATAGAATTTTAATAATATTTGGGGCAGATGTCGCAGAAAAGTTTGAGGAGTTGGTTTCTACCATATACGTTAAAAATGAAGTTTCTAGTTTACCCTACTTATTTTCCACTATTCACAACCTACCACCTCCCACCCTTTCAATGGAGTCATCTCAATCAGATGTCACTACAATACATACGTGTACTAACTTTCAAGTGAATATCTCAATTTTATGTTATCAATCCCATTAATATTGAAGCGGAGGTGGTGGAGTTTGAAAAATATTAGAAAGAAATCTGAGGCCTCGGTTTCTAGTATATAAACCGAATCCCAAATTTCTGTACTTCTACCAGCTTTATTTACTTATTTTCCCCTAGTTACTCCTATTAATCCCAACCCTTCTACGGAATCATCCCAAAATATAATCTAGCTCCAGATGTCGTTATAATACATACCTCTACCAAGTTACAAGTGAATATCTCAATTTTATTTTATCAATCCCTTTAATAATGTAGTAAGGGTAGTGGAAGGGTTGAAAAATATTATTAAAAAATCTGAGGCCCTGGTTTCTAGGACAAACACCGAGTTTCAAGTTGCAGTACTCTTACCAGCTTGCTTTACTTATTTTTCCCTATTTACCTCTACTTACCCCCATTCCTTCAACGCAATCATGTCAAAATATAATCTAGTTTCAGATATAGTTATAATACATAAATGCACCAAATTTCAAGTGAAAATTTAAATTTAATTTTATGAACTCTTTTAATAAGGGAGTGGAGGTGGTGAGGAGATGGAAAAAACTAATAAAAAAACCTGAGACCTCCGCTTCTAGTATATACACCAAATCTCAAATTTCTGTACTTTTATTAGCTTGCTTTACTTATTTTCCCTTATATATCCCTATTTAACCCCCAACCCTTCAATGGAATCATCTCAAAATATAATCTGGTTCTAGATGTCGTTATAATACAGATGCGTACAAAATTTCATTTGAATATCTCAATTTTATTTTATCAACCCCTTGAATAATGAACTAGGGGTGGTGGGGGGGTGAAATATATTATTTAAAAATCTGAGGCCTTGGCTTCTAGTACATACACCGAATTTCAAGTTTCTGTACTCATACCAGCTTGCTTTACTTATTTCCCCCTATTTACCCCTAAATAATCCCCAACCCTTCAACTGAATCATCTCAAAGTATAATCTAGTTCCAGATATCGTTATAATTCATACGTGTACCAAATTTCAAATGAATATCTCAATTCTATTTTATCAACCCTTTTAATAATGTAGTAGGGGGGGGGGGGGTAGTGGGGGTTGAAAAATATTATAAATAATCTGAGACCTCGGCTTCTAGTACATACACCGAATTTCAAGTTTCTGTACTCTTGCAAGCTTGCTTTACATATTTTCCCCTATTTACCCCTATTTAACCCCCAACCCTTCACCGGATATCCTCAAAAAACAATCCAGTTCCAGATCTCGATATAATATACACGTGTACAAAATTTCAAGTTAATATCTTAAACCGTTCCGGAGAAAACGTGCGGACAAAAAAAAAAAAGTTACAGACAGACAGACAGACAGACAGACAGACAGACAGACAGACAGACAGACAGACAGACAGAAAAATTTTTTCCGCCCAAATTTAAAATCTCCACGTTTCATGACATTCTAAACCTATTTCACGAATAAAAATTTTTGAAAATTTTTTTGCGATTACTATACTTCCAATCCACTACGTGGATGTGAAAGTAAAATATGCTTCTAGAGAGCAAAATATTTAGGATTACATTTTTTGAACTATCATGCCTATTCAGGCTATTTACTTTGATTGCAATGAACAATGACCGCTAGATGACAACTTCAAAATGTTTATAGGGTGGAAGTCTGAGTAGGGTCGTTAGACCTACCTTACACTCATGAAAGCTAACAGCTTGAAACTGCAGTCTGCAAGTGGTCCGGAGCAGCTAGCACGAGCGTTACTTATGAATAAATACTTCGGCTGATGCGAGTTGCAATCGAAATCAAGCGTTATGTGGTAAAATGTAATTTTTACTTTCATCGCTTACCGAAGAGAAGTATTCTATTCGTGAAAAATTCACCCTACGAGATTTTTCACGTTTCAGGCCATGTAGATTACGAAAATGAAGGTCTTTCAATTCAATCTGTCTGTCGATCTGTTGTCTGTCTGTTGACGCTATATCTAAAATGCTATTAGACAGATGACAGTCAAAAATTAGTAGGTAGTGTTGACGCTATTACCAGCGAAGAAACGAGTTGACTTTCACTAAATAATGGACCATCTGAAAAGAACAAATAATGAAGAAAATGGACAGATGGCAATAATATTTGGCATATAGTTAACATAACTAGCAAGGAAGACCCACCATTATACTTTTATTGAAAACCATACAGGGTGGTCATCCTAAGAAATAACATAAAGCTATTTACGCAAACCTTCCATATTTGGCACTTTTTATTTATTATTTAATTTTTCTGTCGAATGATTACTCTGTATAAAGTTATTATATTATCTTTATAGCAATAGTGATTAATATTCTTTTACGTCGCCCAGAGATTCGAAAATGAATTTTTATGGACAAAATTCGATCTACACCTGAGTTTTGCTTGAAATCACTAAATTTTTTTTCTTAAGTATTCTCAAAATATTACTTTACAACACCTTACTACACCAATTGAAGCAAATTGCCTAAACACCTTGATTTTGATTTAGTGTATATAAGGGATAAAATATTCGTTATTAATTTTTTGAAAATTAATTTCTCCGGTCTCTATGCACAAAAATTAATGAAATTTTCACAAAAATTACTTTAATGGCATTATGTTAGTCCTACAATCTACCAGATGTTTGTCGCAATATTCTCTGAAAAAATTTTCAGAGAATATTGCGAGCTGCTTCACCGATTCAACTCAAATGAGCTGAATCAGTGAAGCAGCTTTTGAGTAATCAAACAAACAAACAAGCATACATATACTGAATTTTCGATATTAGTAAGATTAGTAAGATATGGATTTTTTAAATTGATATTCAAAGAATTAATACTCCTTTATTTATCAATCCAAAAAGCCTAGAATATTATGATCATATCATAGTTTAATAAATTATGTAATTGAAACCTCGAAAAATTTTCAAAAACCCCCAAATAATGGCCAATTTCTCAAAATTGGACCACTTCTGGGTAAAACGAATATCATATTCGTAATCAACGACCCAAAAACATAATGTACAACCATTAAAAAATCAGAAATCTTAAATGTAGGAAGGTCCATCCTTGCCATTTCACTGTAAATATTATATTTCTTATTAAGAAATGAGACAAGAAACAAAATAATTAAGGTTGTTAGCCAATTTGCCTCAATTTGGGCAGTTAGGCGTTGTAAAGTATTGTTTTGAGAATATTAAAAAAAAACCATTAGTTATTTCAAGCCAAACTCAGGTGTAGATCGAATTTTGCCCACAAAAATTCATGTTTGAATCACTGTGCGTCGTTTCTTAATTACCTAATAGTTTTTTATAGTGATCACCTTGTGCAAATAATGAAGGAATTTCTGTGTAAATGCCTTTACCGATTTTTACACTTGCGCGTCAGAATTATAATTTGTATTCCAGTGCAGACAAGAGATATAATCCGGAGAACAACTGCAATTTGCAAGTAGTCCGGAACGACTAGCATGAGCGTTCCTTTAATTAGGAATAAATCTCTCAGCTGCTGATTATTGCAATCGAAACCAAGCGTATCGTGGTAAAATATAATTTTTACACTTAATGCGTCTTGCTTGCCATTCGTAATCCACTGCTTGGCGATACATATACTGCGAAGAATAGCTGTTGATTTGCAATTCGGTTATTATCCATATGAATAAGGATTCATAGAGGAGTAGAAATATTTCGCTTAGTAAATATAAATACTTGATTTCGACAGTCGGAATGTTTCTGATGTCAAATAATGTAATATAGAAAATATTAATAAAAAATAAAATCATCAATATCGGATCTGACACTGGGTTCCGAAGTAAAAATATTTTGACTATTAATAATATGCAAATTTTTTCATAGAAATTGCTAATGCCAATTTATAGCAATGACTGAACAAGCTTGAGAAATCCTTTGGTTAAAAATGAAACGTTTACTGTTTACTTGAAATTTATCTGAGCCATTATTTATTATAAAGTATAGGTATAACTGTGCAAAACTTTGCGTTTTGGACAAATTACAAATTTTAATAAGGATGTAAAACGGGAGAATGGTTCTACGTTACTACTTGATTTACATTATTCCAAGCGATATAATCGGAATGCTCAGCTACTAATCAAACTGAATTTAAAGCGAAAATGCCTCGAGCTACCGCACGTTTCTCTTAAAGTAGACATTGCACACTAAAAAATATCGTAGGGTGATAATTATCAATTTAAAATTCATCTTTTAATGAAAATGACAACGTTATATAACGTACAGGGTGTTTTCGATTTAATCAAGCCATTTCGATAAACCACAAAAAACGTTTTCTTAGTTCAAGACTGTGGTACCCAACTTAAAATTGAAATTTTATATAATAAACATTTTCCCCTTACCCCCATCTAATGCCAAGAAATGAAGTGCTGACGTTAATGCTAGAACAGTGCTCCTATACGCAAGTTTTAAAAGATATCGTAGGTACCCTTTTTAAAATATTTTAAAAAAATCTATATTAAGAGTCCACATCCACGTTGTGGAATGGAAGCATAGTGATTTTTTAAAAAAATTGTCTTGTTTAAATAAGTAGTAAGTTTTGAATGTTACGAAACGTGAAGATTTTTAATTTGAGCGAAAAACATTTTCTGTCTGTCCATAGCTTTTTTGTGCACACGTTTTCTCTGGAACTGTTTAAGATATTGACCTGAAATTTTATACACGTATTATAACGGAATCTGGAACTGGATTGTTTTTTGAACTTATCCGGTGAAGGATTGGGGGATAAATAGGGAAAAATAAGTCAAGCAAGCTGGTAAGAGTATAAGAATTTGGGATTTTGGTGTATAGCGGGTGAGTCAAGAATTGCGCTCGCCCCGATATTTCCTAAAATATTTGGAATAGAAAATTGAAATTAGGAGGCCTTATTACACGCCTAAAATGCCATCTTTTCAATAAAAAAATCAAGTTCGGTGCACATCCGGTTTGACCGGAAATGCCCACAACTTTCGATTTTTAAATGGAACACCCTATATATTTTTACATTTTTGGAATCTAGAGGAAATTTTGAATACAATACATCCATTCTGGTCACTTTTTGATAAACATTAAAAATTTTATTAAAAAATCTATTTCTGAATCCAGAGTGCTGTGGTGCCCAAAATATATTTTAGTTTGTGTGCTACGTTACTATAAAAATAAAAAAGAGCAATATGATTGCATTACTTAATTCTCTAGAGGCGTTTAAAATTTTTAAATGTGATTTTTACCCACTAACTCGGTTTTTTTAAATGGGAATTTAATCGTTCACCAACATTTCTAAATACCTCATTTTCATACGAATTTAATGATACCAAAATTTTGAAAATCCGCTCAGAAATATTTGAGATTTCAGCCAAAATACAATGCAACCAAGCTTTTAGAAACATGCTGCTAATAGATAATAGATTAGTGGGCTTTGGAAACTAAACTGGCACATTTCTGTGTAAATCTGGTAACCTAATAACATTGGAAAAATCATAGTAGCCATTGAATGTAATAAAACAATATCAGCTGTCAGACAGATACAAAATAAAGTGTTGCGGAAATCTCTTTGAGTAAAAATTAAAGAAAATAAATAATTTTAGTAGAAATGAAAAGGTCGATATGTTACTGACATATGGAGAGCGTCTCAAAAATTCAACTGCAGCTGCAGAACTGTATCAGCAACGATATCCCAACAGACGTCATCCAAGCAAACACTTGTTTGCCAGAGTGGAACAAGAATTAAGAAACGAACCCAATCAACAAGATGACCATCAAACATTTATTGTAAGTGAGGACAAAGAAATTGATGTTTTAGGATTTGTGATGGTACACCCAACAACATGAACAAGGGAATTGTCAATGGAATGCGACATTAGTCAGTCTTCGGTTTGCAGAATTTTAAAGAAACATAACTTTCGGTCTTATAAATACCAAATACACCAACATCTTTATGGAGATGATAACGACAGGAGGCTAGTATATTGCAACTGGTTCTTAAATGCAGTACAACAAAACCCAGGTTTTCCTTTTCATATTTTATATTCAGATGAAAGTAGATTTACGAACCAAGGCATGTTTAACAGAAATAATACTAGGTACTGGGCTCAAGAAAATCCGAGGTTGGTAGGGCGGGGGAATATTCAGGAAAGATTTGGGTTTAACTGTTGGCTTGGAGTACTTGGAGATCGAATAATTGGACCCACATTTTTTGATGGAACACTTACTGGCGAACGATATTTATTCTTTTTACAAAACCAGACAGCAGAATTTCTTGACTTACTTCCTCTTGCCTATTTACAAAATTTGTTTTTCCAACAAGATGGTGCTCCCCCACATAATTCCAGAAGAGTGATGGAATATTTAAACAACTTGCATGGTGAACGCCTTATCGCAAATCAAGGTCATATCAGGTGGCCTTCTAGGTCACCTGAGTTAACACCCCTCGACTATTATGTATCGGGCAGTCTCAAAAATAAAGTTTATAAAACTTCTTCAAATACTCGTGAAGAGCTGCAAAATAAAATTGTACGGGCTCTTAATGAAATAACGCCGGCTGAATTGCGTAGAGCCATTCAAGCAACTGTACGCAGAGCCGAATTGTGTATAGAAAAAAATGGTGGATATTTTGAACAATATCTATAAATGTCAATTTATGGTTTAATTATATTAATTATTTTAAAGATACCTACTGTTACCTAGTTTAAGTTTAATTGTTCAAACGTAATTGATTATTATTTATTTATAGGCCCGATATTTATGTTCATTTAAATAAAACTCTGAAAACCGAATTGATGTCGCATTCTATTGCAAATGTCCTTGTGGATGTAATTGTGTTTACCTCCACATACCTATGCTAAACTTAATTGTAATGTTCTTTGCGCTCACAATTATTAAATGCTTGAAAGCTCAAGATTGCCTATAACTACACGAGTCTGTCTGACAGCTGATATTGTTTTATTACAGTCAATGGCTACTATGATTTTTCCAATGTTATTAGGTTATCAGATTTATACAGAAATGTGCCATTTTAGTTTCCAAAGGCCACTAATCTATTATCTATTAGCCGCATGTTTCTAAAAGCTTGGTTGCATTGTATTTTGGCTGAAATCTCAGCTATTTCTTAGCGGATTTTCAAAATTTTGGTATCATTAGATTCGTATGAAAATGAGGTATTTCAAAATGTTGATGAACGATTAAATTCCCATTTAAAAAAACCGAGTTAGTGGGTAAAAATCACATTTAAAAATTTTAAACGCCTCTAGAGAATTAAGTAATGCAATTATATTGCTCTTTTTATTTTTATAGTAACGTAACACACAAACTAAAATATATTTTGGGCACCACAGCACTCTGGATTCAGAAATAGATTTTTTAATAAAATTTTTAATGTTTATCAAAAAGTGACCAAAATGGATGTATTGTATTCAAAATTTCCTCTAGATTCCAAAAATGTAAAAATATATAGGGTGTTCTATTTAAAAATCGAAAGTTGTGGGCATTTCCGGTCAAACCGGATGTGCACCAAACTTGATTTTTTATTGGAAAGATGGCATTTTAGTCGTGTAATAAGGCCTCCAAATTTCAATTTTCTATTCCAAATATTTTAGAAAATATCGGGGCGAGCGCAATTCGTGACTCACCCGGTATACTAGAAGCCGAGGCTTCAGGCTTTTTCAAAATATTTTCTAGAGTGCAAATATAGTTAAGAAATTTTCCTCTAAAGAGACTTCTATGGAAAAGTTTGATGTGGATATAGTGATTCCTTAGGCAGCGGGATTTTTTATTATATCCTGTATTTTGAGAGCGAAACATTTCCAAACATGTCTCTAAGAACCTTTTTTTATATCCAGTCAAAGATTTCGCCATTAACTTTGTAACAACTTTCAGTAACACTTTGAACTTGATAGGGTAATTAATTCAACGTACAACAACTTCGTGATACTTGTTATATCTTTATTAACAACATATAAAGTTTCATCATTAATAATATGTCTTTTCCGTTTCTACACCATAACACACACGCAGTTTTGTACTGAAAGTTTCCTTTTACAATCAAACTCTTTGACATTGTTATCGGCAGAAAATTGCTAAAAGTTGGAGATTGATTCCATAAAAGCTGTAAGACAAAATGATTAAATGTCAATAATATATCTCATATCTTAACCGCACTATTTACAATGTCGTTATAATGATTGCGCAAAATATTGTCTTTTTCATTTTGGTACATGAATTAGTTCTCTAATTCGTTTTAAATAATATTCCCAACGAATAACTCTAATCTAAATAAACTTGCATGTTCGAAAATTGTACATTTTAACTGAGAGACAATTACTTACAATTTCAGAGAGTCCTTCGAGTGATAAATGGCTTCATTTGGATGTTGAGGAATATGTACGCCTTGTTAACTGTCTTTATTGAATTGTTATCCTAAAAGATAGTGTACAGAATTAATAGAGTCTTATATATACTTCGTCACAACATTGCAGGAATTTGGATAATTGATATATTTTTTAAGATTTTATTTAAAATATGAGAAAAAATGATATGCAAATGAAAAATGTCTGGAACAAATTTGACCAGAGCCCAAAAATAGAAGGAAATACTGTTATGCCGTAAGCCCACCAGACAATCTTGACAGATGGTGTGTTGCTGTCAGACGTGCTACAGAGCAAAGTGAGGCCAACTAGAAAGTACAAGCCACAAAACGTCTGTCAAAGAGTTGTGAATAAGTAAAAGAATCGGTAAAGATATTTACACAGAAGTCTCCTTCTTATTTATACATGGTAGTCAATCTAAAAAATTATTCATTAAAAAACGATATAGGAGAATAATTAATCGGAATGTAGTTGCCACTATTGCTACAAAGAAAACTGGAAAAAATATGCGGAGTGTCAATCCGGCAGAAAAATTAATTAATAAATACCTAATAGGTGCCAAATATGGAAGGTTCGCATAAATACCTTTACAACTTTACACCATAGTTGAGTTATTTCTTCAACAATACAACGTTGTCTCCCCGGATCGTGATCCGGAGCCAACCAGACAACCATGTCGCGTAGTGCCGTGGTGTGCGTAGTGTTGGGCGGATCGCGACCGGTTCGGCTTAATAAAATGGAGAAACTAGTTAAAACTCCTGAAGAATTGAATTTCCGTGATACCATTCGAAACCTTGAGAGGAAGACCATGGAAAAGTAATCACAAAAACGATTTATTTTAAACATAAAATACAACACGAAATCCGTAATTTCGATAGTATTCGAGAAGTTCTGTCACAGACGTCCCCTTCGATTAAGAAAACCCCGACGTAGACTAACCTGTTGATCGCAGATTTGATAAGAAGTGATATAATATTACGACAATTTAACTATAAAAATTATGCTCTTATTATTTTTTTAAAATGAATTTAGTTGAAGAAATACTAATTTATCAGAGCAAAACATATTAAGGTAAAACATCCAATCGAGCTACTCCGAACAGCAACTGTTCAGTGAGCGAGTATTCGGTTAAAGAACTGCATCGAACTCTGCCAATCAGCTGATTACCCTTTGAATCAATGTCCTGTCAAATTCCTATAACCAACTATTTTTTTTTCTCTATTATTATTAACACTTCACTGTTTCTTAAATTACTGTTATAAAATAACTAAACAACTGTTTTATAAAAGGTTTTAAATAGTCATTATTTCAAAAAAATGCTGCTCTATGTACACTAATAAAATGATTTCTGGAGTGTATCCTAAAAGTTTAAGAAATATTTTTGACGCTAATATGGCATTGTGATTTAGTAACCTATAATAATTATTTAAGAGACTTGTTCTGGCTTACAACGACTCCAGTTATCGATGCGGAGAAAATTTCACTGTGAACTATGGCCATATTTTTAATATATTTTTAACGGGCGTCACATTTATTGATGATTTCTGATAATTTTTGAAATTTTGTAGATATCGATTTTATGAATTTGAGTTTTTTTACAATGTAACGTACACTAATTTGTTTTAGTAGTCATAACTGTATACTTAGCATGTTTCTGAAACCATAAATTCTAACAAACATTTGATATTTTAAATTTTTATATCTTGACATATTTACCATCACGAACACTGCCCTTTCAAGATGGCCTCCCTCTATAAAATACTTTTGTGTTAGTAGCAAGCATTACACGATATTTAAATTATTAGACGATTCCTATAAAACATGTATAAAATATTGCGCCTTAGTGTAACTTTTTCATTAACTTTGTAAAATAGATCACTCACTTTCGCGATACTTTTGTACCTCTTATGATAAATTTGTTAGGACCGAGTTGTAAATGCAACCATGGAAACAGAATTGGTTCAATTTGCATAAATATAACGTAGAAATTAGCAGCAGTAAATCACCTTATTTACAGAGCTGTTTATTTATGGTTTATTTATTGCCAAAAACACATAGTTACTTTTAGTAGTGGAAGTAACAGCACTTTGGCATATGACCTAATACGTTAACAATGCAGTGAGTGGAAATGCGTCGTTTCATTTTACAGCAGTATAAACTGTGTCTTATTGCCAAAATCACTATACTATTAATACATGTACCTAATATTTTTACAACCACTATTTAAGTTTCTCCATTGTCCTAAATCTAATGTTTTTAGTTTAGCCGTTATATAATCTGTTAAGACCTGCACCGCTTTTGTCAATGTTGGTAGCCAAAATTTTGGGAGAATAATTTTTTTATAAACTTGTGTACTATACTTATGACAAATTTTCGTTAAAAGACAGACTTTAATTATGACTAAATATAAATACACAGCTAACGCAGGAAACCAATTTTCTCTAATATGCTTTATTGTATTAGCCACTACATTTTTATGTTCATGTAAACAATTTTGTTTTGTAATGACTTTGTTGCTGTTTCCATATTACAGCAAATACAATTCTATATAATAATTGTATAACATGATCTGGAACAACATTTATTCTTAAAAGCAAAATTGTCACAAATAGATCTTTAATATAACCGTTTTGTAAGATGATAAGAAATAACTATAAAATAATTCGAATGTACATTTATAACGGTGCTGAAAATGCTGCTGAACGATACTAAAAAATCGTTATAAAAGATTTAGTTTTATAAGCTGCAATATTTTATAACTTAGCCATGAAAACATTTATAAAATTATTTCTTAACTCCATTATAAGGTATTTTATAATTTTGCTGCAGAAACGTTTTAATGATAAATTTATAAAATAGTTCAGTTGCAGACAACAGAATAGTATTTTCTGGAACTCTAATATGATCAATCGGCATTTAGGAGTATTAATAAAATAACAATAAAACAAAATAATCGTAGATCATTTAAATTATAAAACAAATTTGCTGGTTGGGTAGCGCACTACTGGTAGTATTTATATGAGGTTATAGAAAGGAATTCTTGTGTACATGAATTTACAGACGTGTATGTATATTTCTCAGATTAAGGGCAAGAATTCAAAGGTTAACAAATTTTGTCCTGAAATGAGAAATAAGGATAAAACACTGTATCCACTGCCAATAAAGTCATATAATTAACATTTGTGACATGAGCCCTGACGTTTTATATAAACCATATTTTCTAAAAAAGGTTAAAACCACATTTACTAAAATATTTTTTTTTCATCTTGTTTTGTATGTCATTAATTTAATTAATTTGATAGTTTATATTGTTTTTTAACAGTTACATTTTAACTTATGCAACTTCACTTGTAGAAATGCCATTCTGATAAAAAACCATATTATGTGTCTTTGTATACATAAATAGATATATGAATATATAAACATTTATTAATAAGAAATGCAAATTACAAAGTTGAAACTTTTGAAATAAAAAAAAACTTTAATTGGCATTCTCATCTGAATGAAATACAAAACTTACAAAAGGGAGACTTGTGTAATTTGCCGTATTGTGGACGACAATTAACTATTTCCTGAAACTGTGTTTATAATTCATAATAGTATACTGCAGAAATTGTCTGGTGTGCACTAAAGTTGAATTTTTACTGAACTATATAATTCCTAAAGGTGTCGTTCTTTTGTTTCAGAAATATATAAGCGAAGGATCCACAGTGAGGGACTGCGTCCCCAAATGCACAGAAAGAGGTGGGTAAGAAAGTTTCTTCTTCCACAGCACAATCTAATTTATTTAAGAGAATTAATTTACACCATTTTTAAAATATGCAAAGCATGATCTTTGTTTAAACCAACTCAACATGAATAAATTAATAATTCAAATTTTAATTTTTGGCAATACAAGTCTATATAGATTGTTCAACTTAAATTAAAAGATGGTAAGAATGGGGTGTTTATGTTATGCCTTACATAACTTTTCTAGTTTTATTTAGATGTCTTTATCATTCTATCTATAGATAAGGAAGCTATGGGCATCGGAAAAATTAAAAGAGAAATCGACGTTTAATGCCCGAAAATAACAAATTTATTCGAATCGACAGGCCAAGTCATCTGCGTCTCTGTTCAAATGCCCATGTAATCAGATTTATAAATAAAACTACGCCAGGCAAATTACACCGAAAGCAGTAAACATTTCTGGATTAGTTTAATAAGGATGAAAGACTCGCTATTTATAGAGGTTATATCGTATGTATAATTAAGTTTAATTTATGATTATCATGTTTTAAAAATGAATTATTATTTGTTTGCTTATAATAATGTTTCATTATGATTATCATGTTGCCATGCTTTTGAATTATTTAAAATTTCTCAAAAAACCGTACTTTTTGATTTTTAACTTGAAACGTTGATAAAACGATATAACACACCTAAAAATGCATGAAGTATTTCTGATGTGCTCTAAATATAATATACCTAGACAGCACATAGAAAATATGTATAAAGAGAAATGAGAAATGAATCCAATTAAATTTCTAAAATATTAACAGAGTATAGTTCACTACATACAGAGTGTTCCTTAATGACGCGCTAATATTTCAGGATGTGATTCCTTAGGTCATCTTATGAAGAAAAGTTCATATGAATATATTATTATGTTCGCAACGGCTTAAATTTTTTGCTACAGGCTGTTGAAATTTTTTTTTAATCGTTACCTATTTCTTAATATCTCAGATATTATTTTATATATTATTTTCAATTTTGATATGTGTTAATAGGATATAGAACCACATATTTTAATTAGAAAAATTATTTTATCGTCCCTGCGCGCATGACCTCTGATATTTTTTACCAAAAAAGTGGTACGCACTGATATTTTTCCATGTCGATATTTTTCCTGATTAGCCTGATCAATTCTACATGAAAACGGTTTCTTGCGTTTTTCTCGCTAGACGCACAATTCTTAATTAAAACAATTAAATTCGTATTGAAACTAATTACACAGGCATACACACAAAAAAAATGACGATTACACGGACCAGACCAATCATTTCCAGTGTATTTTGGCTTGCTGAATTCGAATCTGGTGTCAATTTTGCCCCACCACGTCACAATTTTTTTCTATACTCAAAGAAACAGTTAGAAAAATGCAAAAAGGAAAAATTGAGTTTTTCTAACGATTTTCTGAGGATAGAGAAAAATCGTGACGTGGTAGGGGAAAACTGACACCGGATTCGAATAAAGCAAGCCAAAATACAATGGAGATGATTGGTCTGGTCCGTGTAATCGACATTTTTGTGTGTGTGTGTCTGTGTAATTAGTTTCAAAATGAATTTAACTGTTTTAATCAAGAACTGTGCGGCTGACGAAAAAAACGCAAGAGACAGTTTTCATGTAGAATTAATTATGCTAATCAGGAAAAATATCGACGTGGAAGAATGTCAGTGGCGTACCACTTTTTTGATGGAAAATATCAAATAAAATAATTTTTCTAATTAAATTATGTGGTTCTATATCCTATTAACACACATAGTCCAGCCGGTGAAGTAAAAAATACACCATACGCTCGCAAAAAATGTTATCTGAGATTTTCTTTCGGGAACTGTTAGTGCGAGGATTACACATCACAAAACCACAATAATCAGTTCCGGGGGTGCCGCGCAACCCCCCAAAAAACCACCCCTTCGGTGGAAAAAGCCTTATATTACTGGTAACTCGTTAACTGTTGAAGATATAAAAATTTGCTCATCATAAAAAAGAAAGCTTGACTAATTGCCTAAAAAAAGTCATCTTGTAATTATCTTGTATATGCCATGGTTTTGGAGAAAATCGATATTGACAAAAATTTCAAAATTTGTACGTATTTTATGTATTTTGTATGTATTTTAATGCGCGCGAATTTTCGGTTATTTGAAATTTTTTTGCACACGGCCTATAGAAAAAATTGAATTGCTCGAAAACCAAACAAGCTAGGAAGAAAAATCAAAATGGGTTTTAAAGGGAATATAAAATACTCTCTTGTGTTGCCATTTTTGAGGGCTATTGATATTTATTACTACATAAAAAGAACAATATAATATAGTTGTCTCTTGATTTTTTGTGCATCTAACTATTCACAGCCGCATGAAAAATAACTGACTGTAATATAAGTTATAAATGCATTATCTTTTAGTTCAAGGTAGAACTTCAATGCAGAAAAGGTTAGGAATAAAAATATTCACATTTACAAATTTAGCAGCATCTTAAAGTTAGTCAAAAGGAATCCAGAAAAGGCTGCATATTCAATTTTTTTATGATGATT